>OV884018.1:86693210-89193210 GCA_930367235.1 Sarcophaga rosellei | reverse complement strand
CATTTGTCATATACACTCATACATACTACCAATTTACTCTCATACGAAGAGGCATACAACATATGCCAATAATAAATACTTCATAATGTGCCTCTCTTGTTTTTGTAAAAACATGATAAGCATTTGCTTGCACGTACGTTTGCAAGGAAGAGCTAGAGAAGGAGAGAGAGAGTGAGAATGAAAGCAAAGAAAAGAAAACTTAATGTATTAACAATAATAACGTCAGAGATTTGCTAAAGAAATAATTTTCTTTTCATAATTTCTTTATCCTTTTGGTCTCTCTTACCGACACACTCTTACACTCTCATACATACATATACAATAATAGAGGAATTAAATACAAACCATTTAGTATAACATACATACATATCAAAAGCATTTGTTAAATCTCTAAACCATACATGTATGCATAAATAAACACTTCTAATGCGTATGAAAAGTGTATTCAAGCAGTCTAAGGCCTAGACTGGTCAACTGGCCTTCTCAATGTGTGTGTTGAACTCATGAGTACTAAAAAGGCTCAAAGACTCTCATCAGGATTATGTATATTTTTTTTTTATAAAGAAAGCATCACGTTTTATACAGATTTGCTGCCCTACTCAAAAAGCTTAACGTACACCACATTCATACTCCTACATTCATATTTAAACACATATGTAATACTTATGCAGACATTGTTGCTTGATTATCCAAACTTGTGTGTGTGTCCATTTATAGTTTACAACATACTTGATATTCGATATGTATTTCAATTAAGGACCCTTAATCTCTAAGGACTTTCCTTAACAGAGAGTTTTGCTCTTCGACCTAAGGCAAGGCAAAAAAATAACAATAATAAGCACAAATACAGAGACAGGTCCTTATAATCAGCTTTGCTTTTTGGCCTGGCTTAGTACAATAATAACAATCTTGATGGTAAATGGTAAACAGAGAAAGAACATATAAAATGTGTAACAAAGTTGCTCGAGTTTTGCAAAACTTTTTTTTTGGTCTTTTCTTCTCTTTTCTGTATTCAACTACATTTTACTGTCAAAAGAGCAAAAGGGAAAAACAGTAATGAAAACAGACAAAGGTTTTCGTAACAGAAGAATTATTTGGCAAAACATTAAGTATCAATTAATCCCATAAGTCCGCAAGCTATCTTATCCTTCATATGTATATACAGTGGTGGCCACGAATTTAAGACACGACATATGACTGAGTTATTTGAGATAATTTTTACATTTTATCGAAAAAATTATGGGTCAATGATATTTTTTTAGGATTTTAGTAATGTTATGAAGAAAAATTAACAATATTTTCTTACCTATATTCGGTTAAGAATTTTTATTTGCATATTATATACATAAACACAAATTTTACCTGTTCACGAATTTAAGACATAGACATAATATAACACTATTCTTTAAATTAAGCTCAGCTTCATAAAAAAACCTATTATTTAGTGGAAAATCCTTTATTTTTCATCACAGCAGCACATCTCCCGGGTAAACTTTCGACTAATGCCACATAACGTTGCTTTGGAATTGCATACCAAACCCTTTGGATTTCTTCCCACAAATCGCTTGAATTTTTTGGTTTAACTGTTCGTACGTATTCCTCAACATCATTCCACAAGTTCTCAATTGGATTGAGGTCCGGGGATTGAGCTGGCCACTTAAGAACAATGATATCGTTTTTTTCTAAGCAACTCTTCACTAGACGTGAAATGTGCTTAGGGTCATTATCATGCATAAATTTCTATATTGGAGGCATGTTGTCTTCAGCGAATGGTATCATTGTGTCTGTTATAATATTTTTGTAAACATGGTGGTCCATTTTAGAATTTATATTGTAAATGGGACCTACACCATGCCAGGAAAATTCTGCCCACACCGTCACATTTCCACCACCAGGTTGTTTTTAGGGTGTACTTTGGATGATGCTCTAGGTTTGGTTTCTCTCTGCTTTCCATCAGAGCCGAAGCGGCAAAACTCCAAACTATATTTTTCCAAAATATCATGGGTTTCTTGAGATTTCTCAATTATCACAAAATTATCACAAATAAGTCCATCATATGTCGTGTCTTAAATTCGTGGCCACCACTGTATGTACATACATACACCACATTAAAGCATATTTTCGAATACATTTCATGTACATATTCTGATGGTCACATATGATATGTTTGTTGCGCACTCTTATACAAATATTGGTACACCTTCTGTATAATACAGTATTACAATGTGTTTATAGGAATTATAAACAATCTGTTTGATGTGGCATGAACAAAAAATACAACAAAATCCCATACATACGTACATATGTATTTATTTAAACACAAATTGTGGGTTCGTTCGTTCCCATTATTGCAAATAATAAAAGAAAAAACATATTCAGCAAAACCTCTCTATAAAGGCACAAAACAATATGGATGACTAATTTGTGTGGCCTTTTGGATTGTTTTTTTTTTGTAGGTTTTTACCAGTTTTGACCATTAAATTTAAGGAATTTAGGTCATATGTAAAAAAAGTACAAATATGTACAACAATTTTTAATACGAGTAACTGTATATGACTACGGGTTGTCCTTTTTTCGGTGTAAACATAAAGCTATGTTCTCACCAATGAAGGCTTCAATTTAATTTAGTTCATCATTAGGCCTGGACCTGGCTATTATGCACGATATATGTACGTATAATGCCATTTGAATGGCCGTCTATGGATTGTTTTTCGTAGTCGTTTTTTGCATATTTTGAGCTACATCTTGGCGATAACTTGGATAACCCAGTCAGTGAAATCAGCGTCAAATCCCGTTTGGTTGGCGATAATTGAACGTCGCCAGAATGTAAAATTACGCATTGTGGACTCTTAAAGTACATATCTCTTGTTGCACAACATTTCGTCTAGTTCATAATCTTCAATTGCAGAAGAAAAAATCGGTTATCATGTGACAATGCGTCTCTGAATTAAAAGTAACCAAAGACCAGAAATGGCCGCAGTCTAGTAGATTGGTCCTTGTGTTCTTGAATGCTCTAAACACTATATATCCTCAGGGATCGGGTAAATAGTTTCGCAGGCTTAAGTTTGATCGTAGTCGCCGTAGTCTAGTATATAGTGTGTTGGCTTATTAGAAGTGAGGCCGCAGTTCAAACCCCACGACAGACATCTCCAACAAAACTAAATCAGAACAAATATTTTTTCGGCGACATTCTCTCAGCAGATTTGTGGCAAAAACTCTGTGAATAAATATTTTTGCCATGAAAAGTTTCTCAAAAAAATCTGTCGTTCAGAGTCGACTTTAACATGTATAAAATAAATACCCACACAACTTAAGTGGTGTGAGAAGCCAGTTTGTAATCTTGACTGAAGGGGTTTTAATAACCAATTATGTATGTATGTAAAGACCATAACGTGCTGTGAACAGGTTCTCAGTGCCCTCTATTGTCCTAATTTAATGCGTTATCGACGTAAACCCAGTGTAAGAAAGCTTCATGGCTGGTTTTTATTATGTATGTGTTATGATTGAAAAGAAAAATTTTTGGAAGACAGTGGTTTACAGCATAAGATTAGAAAGAAAGGAATTTCTCCCCACTGGAGAATTTTTTTGTCGAAACTTTGAAAGCACGTACTAGAACTGAATACCCATTTACAGTCAAAGGAAAAAGTCTACATACACCGGCTGATTTTTATCAAATTGAAAACGATGTTAGAGCGTTGTTTAACACGTTCACGCCGGCGCTTAAATTCATGGTTCGCTCTATCGGACGGCAGGAGTTTAGTAACCTACAATGGTATCGTTTAAACTTTTGCGTATTTTTTCGGGAATTCGTCCCATCCTCATTAAATCTTTTGAATTTTTACGGTGAAAATAGAACAGTTATTGATTATAATTGTTATTATTTATAATTATAACTGTTAAAGATCTAAACATTTGGTATTACGTGCGTTCTAATAGCATGATCAAGTGCGGGCCACCGGTGGTACACGCCGCCCGATGAGGCAGTCTAGTGCGGGCCACCGGTGGTACGCGCCGGCGTGAACGTGTTAAGGCATGCCAAATAAGAATATGAAAAAATATAGGATAGGAATTATTTGGGGATAAAAATGATAATTAGCGGGAAAAGCTTATTATACACCGTTGTATGTACACTTTTTTCTTTGACTGTGCATTGTTGTTAATGTCCAGCGGGCTTAAATTCTTGCGTGAGTTGAACTTTAAATGGATGAATGGATGAAAATAAAATCGTAAAATGTGTCAGAAAAAGGCGTAAGATAGGCTCAATCTTTAGAACACCAAGGAATCGAAAAATTCGAATCACTCATCCTACTTCCACTAACACAAGCGATATTTTCTTATAGTGAAGTTGCCGTGGTCTAGTAGGTAGTGTGTTGGCTTATTAGACGAAGGCCCGACTTCGAATCCCAGGTCAGACATCAAAACAAAAATATGAAAATATTTCTTCGGCGACTTCCTCTCAGCTGATTTCTGGCAAAAAAAACTCTGAGAGTAAAAATTGCCATGAAAAGCTTCTCAAAAAAAAAAAAATCAGTCGTTCGGAGTCGACTGTAGGTAAACTGTAGGTCCCGCCACTCATGTATAAAATTAACGCACACAACATAAGTGGTGTTGAGAAGCTATACCGTAATCCTGACTGAAGGGTTGTAATGGCCAATTATGTATGTATGTATGTATGCCTAAATTGTGATAAAGCGCAGATCAGATCACTTCTGTAGCAGTTCTAGTCTCTTCAAATTTCTTTATAATTTTGCCAATACCATGTAAACTGTAGTTGGTAGGTTATAACAACCATAGCCACCCTGTAACATTATGTATGTGCGGGCATGTTGGCAAATAAGTTTCGTTTTATTTAAAAAAAATTTTTTTTTTAGAATGCTTAAATCATTATTTATACTGTGCTGGTTATTTTAAAAAGTGTTTAATCTCATTAGATACGGGCGTTCAGCAGTAGTAGAAATAACAATATTAAGAACAAATAAATTTTTTATTTAAAATGTACAAGGAAAGAAATATTCTTTTTGTCTTAACTTTTACTCAAAAGAAATATAAACTTTAAAAACATATCAAAATATCTTTAAAATATTTTCCTCATTCCCCACTTTCCTGACATGTTTACCATATACATATGTACATACATGTGTACTCGTAACCAACCAACATATGTTTAAATCTTTATCCAAACTATATAGAATATGGGTCATCCATCGTATCCAAAAGGTAAATAAAAATATTAAAAATAAAAATAAAAAGGAAAATAAAAATTTAACAAAAGACACTAGTAGAGATAGTAAAACTTTAATACAACTAACTGTCTGTGTATGTATATGTATATTTATATATGTGTGTGTTTGTAAATGGTAAGGCAAATAGTAAATAACAATAAATATGTATGTACATATGTATGTATGTTCTATTTACCAAATTGAGTATAAAATAAAAATTTTTTATTTCTTTACACATGTAATCTATGTTGAGCTGCAGCATACTGTAGATGATATTCTTCAATATTTCGAAACTAAAATATCCTTTCATCCTTTAGCCATTTTTTTGTTTTTCGTTTTATGGCCAAGACTATAACATATTTATGTATGTGTACGGATATTTAGAGATACGCAAATAAATGTTTTGAATAGTTTTATAATTTGTATGTATTTTACTACAATAATACTGGTCGAAATAAATTTATTTACGTGCATATAAACATACAAACAAACACTTTTACACTTGTAAAAATTATCGGGATAACTTGAGAAAATCTGAATGAATTTTATTAAATTTTTTTTATCGAGTTTAATATATTTTTGCCTCACTTATAGTTGAGTGTAAATATCGGCGTATGATCCTGGTCTACTTGGCCACATTCTGTACATTTCGTTTATTCTGATCAATTTTTTCAGTGTATTTACAAAAATAAAACCCTAAATACCACATCCATACAAATGTTTTAGTGTATTTTCATACTTAATTTAATTCAATTTAACTTCAGCATCTTTGGGGGAACCTTAGCATCCTTTGACCAACACCTACCAAGACACTGGTTTCCTACAGGATCTTTTGCGACAATTAAGCTTTGATAAAAAGTTTAAACTTGACGAGTGTGGACTAAAAACTGACACAACGAACGGTAGGCATTCTGTTATTTATCACACTAAGGCCATTACTACAACTTGCCGTTAACTAAAAGGAGGATTTTAACGGGCAGATAAATTGTTTTTCATTATTATAAGGAGACAATAAGGCAGAAGAAGAAATGAGCGTTAAGCTAAGGGGAGGATCGGGAGGATCATCCTACCCTTAACTTTTAAAGTTAAGTTTATGTTTGAACTTGCCATACATACGTATTATTTTCAATATGGCAACTTCAAATATAAACAAAATGAGCAAATTTCTCAACATAACTGCGGCACTGCCATATTTTTGAAAAAGTTAACTTTATTTTATCTGTACGTTGTAATAACGAAAAGTTTAAGGTGACTTTAAAGTTCACTTTAGCTAAAGTTACCTTCAACTAAACCCAACTTTACCAGCAAGTTGTAATAATGGCCCTATGTTGTCAAAAGCTTTCAAGACTTGTACCTTACTCCCAGCAAAATAAACAAATAATATCTCATATAATCTCATATGAACAGTTCCAACACAAATTGAATATTAATCAGGATCCCAACGACAACATGTTCTTCCCAAATTGTATCAAACTTCCCATAAACCTAAATCACCAGAATAGTAACTGAGGAGAGGACTTTGACCAAAAATTTGGTCTTTCATTCATTATCATGCTGATGATGACTTCACATAAATACATTAGTAGTAGTAGCGGATTTGTGTACAAATCATCTTCAGTATAAAAATTTGGAATGGTGTTGTAGCGTATTGAACAATCGGCTCAGAACAACTAAGCTGTTTTTGTTTAGTGTTTAAAATAATTTAAAATTTTATTAAAAAAATGTTTCAAGTATTGTAAACAAACACTTGAAATTGCAAACTTCAAAGAAAACTAAAAAGATCATTGTGTGTGTGAATAATTCTATGAGGAAACCAAGAATTGTTTAATTTAATTGAAAAATATTTTGAGAATATGGAATGAAAAATAGAATAAAATTTTTAAAAAAGAAAACTATAAAGTGTTAAAGAAATAAAAATATATTACAACAGAAAAGATTCCAAGTATTTGTAAAGAGTGTCGTTTAAAGGAATATATCTGATTCATAGAGTAGGTTATTGCAAATTTAATAAATTTATTAAATAAATACTGGCATAAGATTGCAAGGGAGCAGAAAAATTAATTAAAAATGTTCAAATCTTTTAAATTTAGGTATACAGTTGATCACATACTATGAAAGAAATTTCAATAAAAAAAAAAATGAAAAGAAGAAAGTTGTTATTGGCAAATTTAGAATTTTGTTTTAATTTTATCTAATAATCAAAAATGGCTAGCAAATTATATTATAATCTGGTGCCAACTGGACCCACGACCCACTTACTACTAGTCTAGCACAGCACCCACTAGTTACCAGGGTACCATAAACGCTTTTCTATTTTTGTTTTCTCTGTCAATTTTAATTGTAAGACAGTGAATAATATCCCCTTGATAGATTTTTTATGGACAATCTCTGGTAAACATATTTTGGTACAGCTCTTACTGTGTTTATTTCCCCTTTCATTGTTAGTTAGTGCGTTGGTTTTTATATGCTAGGCCTCAGTTCAAACCATCAAAATGAATTACCAAAAAATATTTTTTCGGTAACTTCCTGTCACCAGATTTCTAACAAAAACTCTGAGAGTAAAAATAAAATTGCCATGAAAAATTTCTCAAAAAATCTGTCGTTCGGTGTCGAATTTAAAACCGTAGATTCCGGCATTCCTTTATAATATTAACACACAAATGAGAAGCTAGGCCGTAATCCTGACTGAAGGGTTGTAATGACCAATTAAGTATGTATGTGTAATCGATAAAAATCGTTGGTTAACCAAGTGTTTTTTTTATATATAAAAGAATGTCCTAAGGACGAAATACAATTATTAAGACGTAAATCTTTTCACGATAATATAGTCAAAAAATAGCTAAAAGTTGCTTTTTTCTTTATAAATTCTAATCGGATTTTTTTAATTTGTTCCTTGAAAATCCGTAACTTGACATGTCATTTCGACTCTTCTATGGTTTTACAAGAAGGCGGTAGTCAAAATTAGCGTTTATCATTATAAAACCAATATAATGTTGTGCCATTTAGTCAATATGGAAAGTGCTGACAAACTTTCAAGCATGTATAAGCCTTCAGTTAAATCAGATAAAACAGAGACTTGAAAATTTGCTGAGAAAGGCTTGAAACAAAGTCGAAATGCCTTTGTTACACTTTTCATCAATTTGTAACGTAAAGTCGACCTAGCTTGTCAAACCACCCATGTTGTGTGTGTGTTAATTTTATATGAGGTTATATATGAGTGGCAAGATCTACAGTTTAAAGTTGACTCCGAATGACAGATTTTTGAGACACTTTTCATTTTATTTTATTTTATTTACTCCCAAAGCCTTTACCAGAAATCTGCTGAAAGGAAGTCGCCGAGGAAATGTTTTTTCACATTTCGTTTTGATGTCTAGCCTGGGGTTTGAACCGCGGCCTTACGTCTAATAACTCAAAACACTACCTACTAGACTACTTGTATATGGGCATACAGAAATATTCAACTGAAGAAAAAAAAAGTATTGTTCTAATTACACTTTTGAATGCGTCACATTAGGCAGGAAACTAGTAAAGTTATAACGCTCTTAGTACCAATAATTTTACCCTTCCTTTATAGAGATGGGAAAAAACGTTGTACATTCTATAACAGTGTTAAAACAACTATATAATCCCCTATTAGTAGAGTTATAGAGTGGAGGTTTTAAAAATTCGAAACTAAAAATTTATTTTAGAAAACCATTAGATTAGCATACTCTATAGCATCGTTACTATTATCAATTTTGAATATCAATGACGAATATTTTTATAAAGATGATTAATAATAAAATCAAAACACACAAAAATTCCAGGAAAAAAATTTTAATCATCACGGTTTATTTAAACGGTATTAAAAAAATAAAATAAAAAAAGGAGAAACGTTTACAAAATAATTTCAAAACGAATCATCAGATACCATCATCATCATAATCTCTTTGTTTTGTTTTCTTTCGATTTCAAACTAAGCCAAGTTAACAACATTTTAAATTTCAATAAGTAAACGAAACATTATAAAAACGCTTTAAACAGCAATAAAACAGAAAATGTAAAATAGAAACAAAAACAAAATAAAAACACCCAAAAATTGTTGGTAAATATTTGTGGAAATGAGAAAAAAGATGATAAAAAGAGGATAAAAGAAAAAAAAGAAATAATAAATTTTAATTCATTATTCGGGAGGGTATTTGAATAAATAAAACAAATGAAAAAACAAAAACAATAAAAAAATTTATAAAAGTAAATATTTTATAATAACAACTGCAAATACAACAACAATTAAAGGGATTTATATAGCAAAAACAACAAATGAATATGAGATTTTTATTTTCATTTAAATTCGATATTCATTTTAAAATTAGTTTTATTCATAATATTTTTTAATAATTGTTTTTTTTCAAGTTTTAAATAAAAATCAATTTATTTATTGATTTATTTGAAGATTTTAGCTTCTATCTTAATGCAAAAGAAAGAGTTTAAAATGATTATCTCCATTTAAAGTATATTCTATTACAAGATTTTAAATTTATAGAGTGCTTGGTATAGGCTTAATCTAGATATTCCATAATATATCACTCAAAATCTACAATATATCTAGAATTCTAGAAAAAAAAGACTCATTCAACTGTATGGCTGTTAATTATTTCAAGTTTAAAATCTGAATTAGCTTTACTAGGATCAATTAATATACATTCATAGTTTCTCATGTGTACTTCATGACATATCTTCCATGTAAACGTTATTCTAGGTTTAGACCAATTTAGCAGTGGGTATACCCAAGTATCAATTTATATTGGTTTTCAATGATTTTTTTATTGTATATTTCGGAGTTGAATCATGTTTCTGCACATCGATATCTAATTTAAAAGCTTTCAAACGATGCCTATTAATTAAACCGTAAAAACTGCAGTTAATAATATTCCCTAAATTTTCAGAGTTTCTCAAGTTTTTGTTTAAATTATCAACGAGGGTAGGTAACGTTTTTTTCTGTTTTTTTGATCACCAACAGCTATGTCGAATGCAGTGTGATGTACAATGTTATTTTTATTTAAAATGAATTCTTATTTTTAAAATGAAGTCTCCATGGTCTAGTAGATAGTGTGTTGGCTTATCAGGCATGAGGATACGGTTCAAACCCCAGGTCAGACATCTCAAACAAAGCTAAATATGAAGAAAATATTTCGACGGCGACGTCCTCTCAGCAGATTTCTGAGAGTAAATAAAATTGCCAAGAAGTTTTCAAAAAAAAAAAAAAAAAAAATCTGTCGTTCGGAATTGACTTTAAACTTTAGGTCCCGCCACTCATGTATAAAATTAACATGTCTGTCTTTCTATTTTAACTTTTCAATTTACGATTTGGAATACTCCAAGTGTCTTCACTTCCAACTACGAGTTATCCATAATAGTATAATAATACGACTTATCTCGTAGTAGCAAACCGTACTCAACAGGACAACTACGAGATAACTCGGGGGCCATATCGAAATTATATTCAATATAATCGCAAAGTTCTTGCGAGATATTCCGTCGTAGCAAACCTTACTCGTAGCAAAACTTTGCGATTATATTGAACATAATTTCTATATATCGTAGGAATTATCTCGTAATAGCAAACGTTATTCAACAGACCAACTACGACATATCTCGTAGCAATAACTTTGCGATTATATTGAACATAATTTGGATATATCGTACGAGTTATCTCGTAGTAGCAAACCTTACTCAACAGGAAAACTACGAGATAACTCGTAGCAAGAACATTGCGATTATATTGAACATAATTTCAATATGGCTTATTAAATTAACTTTATTATTTCATTTTAAGGTATTATATAATAAGGTACGAGTTATCTCGTAGTTGACATATCCAAATGAAATTTTATATAAGTACGGGCGAAACTGCCAGATATCTCTTATTACCTAAAAATGCCTAAATTTATGTTGGCACCTGACGTTAGCTTTATGAAAACGGCATTGACAATGAGGGATACCGAATAGTATTTTCGTAATATGTGGGTCCCTGTATCTTGAGAATTGTAAGCTAGTCTATACAGTAAAAGAAATACCTTTTCATATAGTATGTATATGTATGAATTTATTTATTCATATGTATACAAGTAGTAAATGTAGAAATTAGAATCATCAATAAACTACTATCACTACTATTTATTACAACTATTACTATTACTACTAGTACTATTTTTTTTTTAATTTTATGTTCTTATATTTTTAAAATAAATACATGTACATACGTATACTTACCTACATATATTCCGATCTTTTTTGCGATTTTACAAATATATTCCCAACTGGATGCTATTAAACTATTCTTATTACCCAATAAAATTTCTAATTTTTGCTTTTTTGCCATTTATTCCTTTTTAATAAATTTATTAAAATCCTTTTCTAAACTATTTTCTATTCTTTCGCTTTCTCTCTCTTTCTCTGTCTCTTATCTTTCTATTAAAACTACTACTTTGAGGCATTATTTTTACATATTTCTTCTTATTCTGTTGCTGTTGTTGTTATTTTTATTGCTCATACTTTAATGGAAAGCATATTTTCGAGATAGGAAAACTTTCCATTTTTACAGAATCAGTTTTATATCTAAGGCTTTTAACTGCCATGCCAATCATATAACAAAGTAAGGATATTAGTTTTATAGGCAAATAATGTTGTTTTTACCTGAAACTATTTACCAACTGCATTGAATTTGAATTCATTTGTTCAATATTAGTTTTGAAAACATAATAACAACAAGACACACATTAATCTGCAGTTTCTATTAGCAACCATTTGACAGTGGCCAACAAAAGTATACATCACATGCGATAAAATAAAATACTACACCCATGTTGTTTCGCTCCTTACTTAAACTACTTTTTAAATTTCAATACAATAAGAATGGTAAGTGTTGGTTGATGATAATTGGCCATTGCGAGCCTTCAGTCAGGATTACGGCCTAGCTTCTCACACCACTCATGTTGTGTGCCTTAATTTTTTACACTTGAGTGGCGGGACCTACAGTTTAATGGCGACTCGGAGCGACAGATTTTTGAGAAACTTTTTCATTGGCAGGTCTATTTACTCTCAGTGCTTTTGCCAGAAATCTGCTGAGAGGATATATTTTTTTTTATATTTCGTTTTGATGTCTGGCCTTAAGCCCGAACCCGGGCTTTACGTCTAATAAGCGAACACACTACCTACTAGACTACGGCGATTAGTGGTGATAATAAAAATAATAAAAAAAAAAAAACAAATGAATTTTAAGTTACAAACACAATTCTACATAGAAAAATCCCAACTTACAGAAGTAATATAAATCATCTCGAACTTGCCAAACAGATGCATGCTGTCTGAATGCAAGCTTTTAGAAATTCGTAGACATTAGTTAATATAGTTGCTAAAGTGGTTTACTGCAAACTCCAGGATTCTACCTTGAAACCAGGAAAAATTTTCACGGTTGTTAATTTTTAAAAATTATGAGACGGCAACTGCTGCAAATCATATATCCATCAAGTGGACTTATGTGTGCCCCAAAAAAAAAGGATAACTTGGATAGCGAACATCATGGGCATAGCAATTAACACCATCTTACTCTACAGCCAATAATGGCCCTGCGACCCATAGACTTGTGGCTGAACCCAACGACAGCAGCGGACTTCTTAGGACTACCAACCACATAACTTTAACAACATACACGTACAACTAGAAACACATAATTTCATCTCTAACCCATTCCATCTCCACCGAATAACACAGCCATACAATCAAACATAAACTAACTATCTTGTATCTTATCTACTGGGAGATATTTCCGGAGACAACAGCAGAACTGTTACAACAATAACAACAGCCAATAAAAGTTCACGGAAGGCGAAGATAAAAAATTCTCAACTTAGGATATGCTATAGTACCCCATCTTTAGGTTAGGTGAGCGGGAAGCTTTTCATTCATAGGCAAATTCACTCGGTGGCTCATATGGCCCATTGTGTCACCCAGTTTGAGATAGGCCCCCTTTGTCATGAGCCTTTAATGGTGCGTTTGACGCATACCGAGCTCCGGATGTAATCGTGAGTTCCCTTAGTGGCACGTTCGCCACCATGTCAATATTTTCAAACGTTCCATTACCCAAAACGCAATGACATCTGGTCTGAAGTGCAGGGCATTTGTCTTAATATAACGCACACGGATATACGAGTAAAGATTTGATTTTAAAGTTTACAATTGTTTTACTGCGGAAAAGTTAATTTTGGTATCTCAATACCAGTTATGACTCGTTTTCCTTATATTAAAGGAAGAGTACTTACTTAAGTTTTGACTGCAAAACTTACCTTACCTTGTAGGTATAATTTTTTACCGCACTGTAAACGACTGTATGTGGCTCTTTCAGTATATATTGCATAAAACTATGAATAGAGTATCATAAAATTTTATATAAAACAAACATTAAGGAAATCTGCAGTTACTTATTTCTTATCATGCCCTGAAATACCACAATAGACTTTAAAGGAATTCATTCTTGAATTCATTACAGAAGCATTATATATTCGAAAAACAAAATAAATCTTTTTTAAACTTTGTTTATAAAATTTCCTAAGATTTTCTTAACTATTTCAATAAAGCGTGATTGCATACCTTTCCATTTCTGCCACTTACTTTATATAAACGTACATACTTCAATAATAATATTTTTTTTTTTGATAAGTATTGAGCACTTTTTGTGGTATACTTACTATAGATTTTTAAGTGGTACATTAGTTTGTATATTTAATTGACAATTATTACAAGACATATCTTCTCTTTTGCAAAATATTTTTTGCAAATTTTGATGGTAAACTATAAATTTTTGCCACAACATGCCCCCACGTTTAGAATAAAATAATGCGGTTGACTGCAGTCTTCAATGTACTTCACATACAAGACCTGTTCAATACACTCTTTCTACAATTATAAGATGTGACAGCAATAATTCTAGTTTAAAATCAAATAAAATATGACAGTGAGTTAGACAAGACAAGACAAGACTTTGTATGTGAGAGTGTATAAATCATGTATAAAATATTATAATTTCCAACTCTTCTTTAGTGGTACAAAACAAGCTTATGAAAGACATAGAAAACTGAGTGTTGAAAATGAAAGGAAAATTTAATAGTCGGAAAACTAAAGAAATATTTACGTTGTATAATAAGGAGTCCCCATAATATAAGGAGCAATATGGTGGTTCGATATTTGTTGACTTTTTTCAATAATTTACACTTTGTGATCTAGCATCCAGGTGTTAACACAATATAGCGTCAGGGATCGGGTAAATTGTTTCGCAGGCTCAAGTTCGACAAGCAGCCGTAGTCTAGAAGGAAGCGTATTGGCTTATTAGACTTGAGACCACCGTTTAAAGAGTAAATAAAATTGCCATGAAAAGTCTCAAAAAAATCTGATGTGTGTGAAGATAAATTCCAATTTGAAAACCCAAGACGCAATCCATAAATTTTAGCAGCGCCACAGAGCAAAATTTGCTCTTAACAGAGCACTGTTAACTGTTTAACCGAATCCATCTGAACAAGGTCACTTGTTTAGAAGCAAGTTTTAGGGCAAATACTAGGTCTTTGAGTACCATATCATACTCAAAGGAGTGTTCCAAGGCCTCTTAATACAATAAGCAACGTAGTCCCATATAAAATGCTACGGTATTGTTGAAATTGGCTTTGCAAAAATAAATTTGTTGATTGAAAATTCTCTAGAAGATCAGTGGCCATTTGGGAACATATAAGAAATAGTCTCTGTGTCTACCCACACATAAAAATCTGTCGTTTGGAGTCGACTGTAGGTCTCGCCACTCATTTATAAAATTAACACACACAACAAAAGTGGTGGGGCAAGCTGGGTCGTCAGTCTGACTGACCAATTATGTATGTTATGTTAAGAGCGATGACTATTGATTTGTATAGTCCAGCTTTGTTTTGTCCTTTTCTCTGCAAATGTTGAGATCAATCTAATCAAGAGGTCGATTTAGTATTTTAGACGTAGAAGACAACTTCTAATAAATGAGTATATCTCACTGAATTCTGAGTCGATTCAACCTGATAATCAATGATGGCATCGGTATGTTTGCTTTACCTCATGGCATTTTTTATTAGACCTGTTTTCCTGTGAGGTTATGATCTTTAGTTTTCAAAGCGCTTGGCATACTGAAATGCTATTAACTAGTGAAGGTCTCAAAACTGTATTAAAATTCATATTTGTTTAAGTGTTGTTACCGGGCGCTCATATTACGTTTGACCATATTTTATGGCCATTTATTCCTGAATTCAAAATTACATCGAATACGGCCAAATGATAATTTTGTCTTTTGTGAAATAAGATTTTTTCATCACATTTCTCTCTGTATTCTTTATGAAAGTATAAGAAAAAAGAATCGACTGTGTATGTCATTCTTATTGTTTCTGTTCCTCTTTAATTTGATGTTATTTTTTACTTTCTTCCTGCAATCTGTTCTTAGTCCTTAACGCTTAAAAAGCTTTTCATTTCAATTACTAGTTGTTTTCGTCAAAAATGTTCTTTTTTTTTTTGTTTAAATATCAATTAAAAGTTTCCTTTAATGGCAATTCATATTTTTTCTTTCCTTTTCAATGTTTTCTTTTAATCCTTTTTTGCTTATCCCTTTCTTCCTTTTTTTTTTGTGCTAAGATGGCAATTAAAATCGCTTCAAATATTCTGTATATTTTTGTACTTTTTTTGCTTATTATTTTATCCTTTTTGTTGTACATTTTCTGTTGCTAATTTGAATTTTATGGATTTTAGTTTTGCTTAAAATGTTGTCTCCCTAAAAACAGAGAATCTGTTTGCTTTACTTAGTTCATATCAATCGAATGAATGAATGGAATTAAATTTTAAAGTCAAGTTCATTTTGCTTAACCGGCAATCATTTTGACATGTTTCCATGAAATTAAAAAATAGGGACTTCTAGTGTCAAGATCCGGAAGTTTCCAATGGAAGCCTTGAGGTTACACTCATGGCTCAAAGATTATGGTGACAGGTTGGGATATGGTAGAATTATTAATGGTTCTGATATTAAACTTTCTGCCGGACCACTGCAATGTGTTCCAGGCAGTGGTGATAACAATTTTGAAAGCGGCGCTATGCTTGTTAAGTGACGAAATTTCCCCCGAAAATCTCTTAATTTACTCGGGCAGCCAGGCTGCGATTAAGTTCCTAAGTAATGTAGTTTCAATGTCCGTCCTTGTCTTTGAGCTGAGGGTTTCTCAGGGAATTTCGAACTCTTATACGGATATCGCAGACAATTGCATTTCTGAAAAGCTGGCCAGAGCCGGCACGGAGCTCACAATCTCCAACATGTTGCATGGCATAGGTATTCTGATTGCTACCCAATCAACTGGGTACCACTTATTATAGGAAAGCCTAATCTCGTTTCCAGCAAGAACGTCCGATATTGCTATACTCTGCTGGACGTGGATTCGATTTCTGTCCCTAAATGAAATAACCATGCACCGCACAACAGCGATTCTTAAGTGCCACTGTACTTTTTGGTAGGTATGCCGAAAGACTAAGCATTCTGGTAAATGACTTCTGGAGGAACTGTGGTTCTGAGAAAGAGATTATTTTTCGCCTAATGTTCAGTGCCCGGCTGTTATCATAAAGAGAAGTTGGTTTTTAAATTGTCTCTTGTCGAGCTTGAATTATTTCGGACTTAGTTTGGATTTCTTTGGCCTCCGGGTAGAATTCATTGTGGTATCACAATGCGCTTAAGGGGTTCGCCACCTTGTTTAACCTAACTTAAGTAGAAATGAGAAAAATGTGGGAAATCGTATACACAATAGGCTGACGTGGTCATAAACGTCTTCCACCAAATCTGCACTAGAAAGTCTTGTAGAAAGTCTCATGGATCAATTCCGATTTGATGAAGCCGTAGTTTAGTTATAGGATAGTGAGTTGGCTACGGTTCAAACTGCAGGTCAGACTTCCGCAACAAAACGAAACGATAACTTCTCTCAGCAGATTTCTGGCAAAAACTCTGTTGTGCGAAGTCGACTTTAAACTGTATGTTCCGCTACTCATGTATAAAACTAACAAACGCACAACATACATAACTGGTGTGAGAAGCTAGGTTGTAATCCAGACTGAAGGGGGTGGAAATTTTCTCTAAATAAATAACAGTTGTAGACCCTTTCATCCATTATTGTATCACCATGTATTATATTCAACATTTGTTTTGTAAACGAATCAAATCAAAAATAAAACACAACATTTTCCTTATGAATATGCAAAAAAAAAACAACAAAAAAAATGCTAAAGAATGCAGAGAAGAAAAATTGAATTTCCTTGTTTAAATTGCCATCAAATATTTAAATCATTGCGTTTCCTTACTCTACAACCATAAATTTCATGATGTTTCGAGTTTAGCTATGTGGTGCTGGTATCTCTAAATGAACATCAGACGAGGAATTTCAAAACTAAACACAAGAAATTTATTTCGTAATTTGCTGCTGCTGCTGCTGCTGTTCTTCTGTGCTGTTCCCTACTACGAATTTTTGCATAAAGAAAAAAATAATGAAAGCAAGAAAAAAAACAGCAGAAAACAAAACAAAAAACTGCTTAGAATTAAAGAAACATGAAAAATTAAATGTTATCTGAAGCAGATTCATGAAAACGAAAAACAAAAATGAAATGTAAAATGGATTATTGTAGTTGGGGTCTTTTTTCTCCCTTTTCGTCTCTGAATTTTACAAAAACTATGTACAAACTTATTAAGAAGAACGATTTAAAGCGTTGTCGGTTGATATTTCACAAATACAATAAACTGTGGGATTAAAAGAAACAAGTTTAAACGTGTGTATGAAAATAAATTCGAATTTAAAAACCGAAGACGCAAACCCACACTTTTGCTTTAACTAGCTAAAATTATCTATTAACAGAGCACTGTTAACTATTTGACAGTGCCAATAAGTAGATTAGTCTCCTAATTTGCAATTATTGCAGACTATTGACATAAAATATAATTCTCATTATGATCATTATTATTATTGAACAAAAGTGTTGAAATGTTAAGCATGGTTGGTGGGGACGGAGGACGGAATTATTTCAGCTATCCCGCTAACACAGTTCGAAAGAGGACCCCCTAGGGTGCCATTTACATATAGTCGGGTAGGTGTACTATATCCCATATGTTCCAAAATGGCCACTGATCTTTTAGAGAATTTTCAAGCAAAAAATTGATATTTTCAAAGCCAATTTTCTCAATACCAGGTTACTTTATACATACATACGTGACTACATTGCTGATTATATTACAAGGCCTTGTAGCCTTCCTTTGAATATGGTATTGTACTCATAGACCTGCTATATATCCTAAAATTAGCTCCTAAACAAGAGTACTTGTTCAAATGGATACTGTTAAACAGCTAACAGTGCTTTGTTAATGCCAAATTTTGCAGAGTTAAGAGAAAATTTTGCTCTGATAACGCCAAATGTGGCGCTGCTAAAATTTATGAATTGTGTTTGGATTTTCAAATTTGAATTTAAACACACATTAGTTTTTCTGCGTTGAGTTCTTTATTAAAAAAACTGCATCGTCTGCATTGTTGTCTCTGTCAAAATTTTAAGAATCACTCTTGCTACTACAGGGCTCTTGGCCTGATGTTACTCAAGACGCCTCTTGTTCGTTTATTTTAATGATTTTGATTTGAATCTGTTGAATGTCTTATTACAACAAACTGGCCGTCAGCTATAAATGAGAACTTCTGTTTGATACTTTATATGTGAGTGTCTGTCAGAGTACAATTTAAAAACCACGAAAAGAACGATTTTCATTATATTTCGTCTTGGCTTGACTTGTTTGTTTGTTTGTTTGTTTATATTTGTTTATTATTAATAGACTATGAAACTCTATTTAAATGAGACTTAATTTATGCATTACTTTGCTGTCAGTAAAGAAAAATTCTATGTTTAGAAGATGGATGATTCATTAATAAAATTCATTGACCCTTAAAGATATTTGCTGACTTGAAATAAATTTAAAGGAAATGAAAAGATTTCTGTATGATTTTTTTTTATAAATTATAAATAAAAATAAAGAATGAGGAATATCGCCAATTATAGGAATATTTGCTACTTAAAGTAATTAGTTATATACTGTTCACTACTACAGATGTAGAACTAATTGTACTACAGATTTTGAAAGAACAGTCAATTTTAATTTGAGTCTGTATAGAAAAGTTGACAATAGAAAACTGGGGTGCCGGTGGTTTTTACTACAAGCAAAACATTACGACCATAAATTATCACGTGTATTCGCTGAAAATCATACGCTGCTATTAGACCCATTCCTTAATGAATGTAGAATTTGGTACGACACGCATCCAATGTGTCCAATACATACATACATACATACATAATTAGTCCTTAGAACCCTTCAGTCAGGATTACGACCTAGCTTCTCACACCACTTACGCTGTGTGTGTTAATTTTATACACGAAGGGGGGCGAGACCTACAATTGAAAGTCGGAATCCAAACGACAGGTTTTTGAGAAACTTTTCATGCCAATTTTATTTACTGTCAGTGTTTTTGTCAGAAATCTGCTGAGAGGAAGTGTTATAAAAATTTCGTTTTGATGGAGATTTATAACCGATGCCTCACGTCTAATTATGACATTACTTACTAGACTACGGCGACAATGTGTCCAACAAATCCGAAATAAATCGCAGTTTAATGAGGAGTTTAATCTGACGGAGTAGACATCGCTCCAGATTTCTTTGAGAACGACATTGGCCAGGCCAAAGCCAAGCACTATAGGTAGATGATAATCAAGTTATTTTTGCATAAATTAGATGTTTTGGATACCAATGAACAGGATGACATTATGTGCCACACAGCTCATGTCACATTGACTATATTACTCGAGCGATATGAGAGCATGGTCATCTGACTTCGATGTGTTGTGAACTGGCCATCGAGAGCGTGCGATTTAACGCGGTTAAATTTTTTATTGAGGAGTGTTTTTAAGTCGCAGATATATACGAATTAAATACAGACAATAGCGGTAATTCGCCTTAGTCTAGTAGGTTCAAATCCTAGGCCAACCATCTCCAACAAAACGAAATAAGAAAAAATTTATTTGGCGACTTCCTCTCAGCAGATTTCTGATAAAATCTCTGAGAGTAAATAATTAATTGAAAGATTCACTGCAAATATATTTTAAAAATATTCGGACACTCCTGGGGATTGCGCTAGTTGAGGGCTAGCCGCTCTTTATCTCGTAGTTATTCCCTACTATCTTGTCGGCTATGTTTGTGACAATTTTTTCACACTCTTCTCCAGTCTGTTACTTTCAACTTTTTACCTCTTATGACGATTACAATGGATCATATGATATCCAATTAAATTCTACTTTGTCTCTAAGGCAAATCCACTTGCTTTTGCCTACCTATCTACCTATATTGCTATTAATTTGTGCAATACAAGGCCTTCATCGCATCCTATACTTTTTAATATTCATTACAAATTTTCCTTTATACACCTTTCAATTTATTTTTTTCTCCTTTATTACCAACACAATTACCCTCTCGGTTTTTTAGCCTTCAGCTGATTGCCTTAAATTTGCCGGAAACCTTAAGAAAAGTAAATAAAAAACAACACCAACAATAATAAGAATGAATGTTAGGAAAAGAATCCATTACCACTATGTTAAACTTTTCGCAATTGGCAATTAATTTTATTGTGCCTGTTTTAACAGAATTTTTAAATTTTATTTTTTACTGACGTCAAAAAAAAAGTAGCAATTACTCATACATACACACACACACTTTAACATTATATAATATTTAACACCTTCTTCCCCAACTGTTTCTCCTTAAACTGGCAATGGATTGTGGATTTTTATTCATTTATTTCTTATGAAATTGAAAAACAAATTCTTGGAGAATTTTCCAGCCAACAAGATGAACAAGAAGAAGCACACTGCTTCCAATTAAATTTCTTTAAAAAAATGCCAACAACAACGTCATAATGTAAAAAGTTGAATATCTTTTAGACATTTCCTAGTGCCTACAAGCATATTCATGAACAGGGCTATGATCGCAATTTGGTTACATTTATCTTTACAGCAATTTGTTGGACACAGTCTTTTTTGTAATTAATTGGAAAACTTTATTCCAAAATTATTTCAGCTATCCCACTGCCATGGCTCAAAAGAGGGCCTTCTGGACTACCATTTATATATAGTCGGGTATATCCCATATGTTCGAAAATGGCCACTGAACTTGTGGAGAATTTTCAAAACTCATTTTCTCAACTCCCAAAATTATTCCAGCTATCCCACTATCACTGTTAGAAAGAGCACCCTCTGGACTATCATTTACACATAGTCGGGTAGGTGTACTATGACCCATACATTTCAAAATTGCCACTGAACTTCTACAGAATTTTCAAGCAAAAACATATTTTCGAAGCCAATTTACTCAATGCCATATCACTTTACATGTGACTATATTGCCGGTTATATCAAGAGGCCTTGGAACCGGACTTTAAATATGATATGGTAGTCACAGACCTTGTATATATCCTAAAATTGGCTCCTAAACAAGTGGACTTGTTCAGATGGATATTGTTAAATAGCTAACAGTGGTGCTGCTAAAATTTTTGGATTGCGTCTTGTATTTTCGACAGATTTTTGAGAAACTTTTTCATGGCAGGTTTATTTACTCTCAGAGTTTTTGCCAGAAATCTGCTGAGAGGAAGTCGCCGAGGAAATATTTTTTTTTCATATTTTTTTGATGTCTGATCTGGGATACGAACCCGGGCTTTACATCTAGTAAGCCAACACACTACCTACTAGACTACGGCGAAAAATCTATCGTTCGGAGTTGACGTTAAACTGGGACCTACAGTTTACACGTATAACGTACGTATAAAACGTATAAAACGTGTACGTATAAAATTATAGCACACATCAAGAGTGGTGTGAGCAGCTAGGCCGTACTGAAGGGTTGTAATGGCCAATTATGTATGTATGTATGTATGCTTTGGATTATCAAAATCGAATCTATCACCATACAGATTAAAAAAAGTCAATTCTAGATAGTCGTATGAGCGCCAATTGATCAATGTGGTCACAAATTAGCCATAAAATAGTGTTAGGAATTTTAGGTACATTTTACGGCATAATGTGTCACAGTGCCTTCATAGCTAATGTAAGCTAATTATACATCCTAATGACATTCTCTTTAGGTATCTCTAAAAAAGAGAATTTCAAACTAAATATGCAAGCATGTGTACGGTTGATAGCAGTCTTTAATGGTGTACGTATTTTGAATAATTTTTCCTTAATTTCAGGTTTTTTTTTCTTCTGCTTTTTCATTCCTTTCGATATTTTTAAGCACTTGACATATGAGTCGAGTCACTCGTTCGCTCGCTACATAATAACTGGTTCTGTTGCTGGCTGTGGATGTATGCTTTGCAGAGTGGCTGGCTGGCTGGCTGGCTGACTGCTTATGAGGCTGCTTCTGTTCCTTATTGGCTTCATTATGCAGCATTATTATTAGCACGTTTCATGTTTATGCATACGTTATGAACAATTTCTTACATTCCACTTCTACTTACACTGAGACTGCTTTGCTGATGGCGTACTCTTAAGAATTGCGGTTAATGTACAGAGAGAGAAGAAGAATTTTGGAAAAATTGAGTCACATGTTTTAAACATGTGCGGCATTCAAGTAGCTTTTCATTTTCTGTTTTAAAAAAAGAACAACGGCAACAACCTCTGCAACAGCAATTATAAACATACATACACATGTTTGTATCATAAATAAAAAAATTTTATGCACTTTCAACTGATCAGTGTGTCTGTCTACAACCCTCATCTCCTGTTAAAGACTTTTCCCATCTCGTTTATTTGAATGTTGTTGTTGTTGTTGTAGCTGATGTAATAACAACCATAATAAAATAGAAAACATTTAACATGTCATAAAGTGAAGTTCAGAATGAAGAAAGAAAATCTATTTTTACTTTTAATGCTAATACAACACTTCCATCTCTGCACCAAATCAATCATTGATTCGTTATTGAGAGTGATAACGGAGAAAAGTTTTGTTAACGCTAGGATAGGGTAAGGGAGGGATGTATGTGATTATTAAATATTGACAGCTGACTAGAGATGTTGATGGATTTGTTAAAGTGTTAGTTGGGTTGTTGTAAGAGGATTAAATGTTGCAACATTTACGCCTGTCAGAGTTTTACCGTACAATATGTGTTTGGCGCCATCATTGTCGTTGTATGTGATAACGAGTGTCGAAATTAATGGATACCTACGTATGAAATGAAATATTGAAAGTGTTTTTATTTAAAAATTATTTACTCTGATGCAATAATTTATTTTAAATGAAAACTATTTTCGTTCGCTTACTTTTAGGTATGCCTTGCAAACTAGGCAAAGATTAACATGACCATGTACGCATAATAGATTTCTTGCTTTATTAAGCCCCTACGAAACATGTATACAATTTTTTAAATTCTTTTTAAAATGAATTGTCATACCGAATAGTAATTATTTTATATTGGAGTCCAGATTCACATCTGGCATCGCTATAAAAGCATTATTGCACTTTCGTAACTATGAATTGGTACTTTAATGGTGTTTTCTTTTCTACAAAGAAAATGTCACCCTCTACAAGGTGCATTAAAAAAATTGCTGACCAACCCTGTTATAATGTCATTTTTTATTTGAGAAGAACATAACACAAATATTAAAACAGGATATGTCCTGTGTTTACCTCTTATTAAGAAGTGTTGCCAGATCGCTAATTTTTCTACTTCATTATTTTTTTAACCAAAAAAATTTTTTAACACTGAATGAAATTTTGTTATGTTTCTGACCATGTATCTTTAATAATGTAATGTTTCCTTAAGGAAAAAGAAAACAATGAAAAAAATTAACTTCAAAATTGGATAACGATACCAGGCGACTTTTTTAAAATTTCATCTGGTAGCCCTATGAGTAAACAAAAGTCGTCTGCTTTACAGGGTGTTACCAGCACTCTCGATTTATACAGGGCATAAAATGCAATGCCCTCCACCATTGGCAAATGCGATTTATTTAGAATAAAACATAGCACCCTTTTTAAAAAACAAGCACAAAATTGGACTTTTTTTTAAATAAAATGCACATTTTTTCGGTAGAAAAGAAAACACCATAAGTATTTCTTAAGCCATATGTGCTTATCGCCCCATTTTTAAAACAGCAAAATATTGATCAGCTGTATGGTATCCTATATAGATTCCAAAAAATCCATGTTTTCAAAAAAAGTTGGCCATATACTGTTTAATGCCTAGTTAACATCTATAATATGGGTTTAAACTTTAAAGCTTGGTATTGGAGTCGTCGTGGTCTAATAGGTAGTGTGTTGGCTTTTTAGACATGAGGCTACAGTTCAAACCGCAGGTCAGACATCTTCAACAAAACGAAAATATCGAAAAATACTTCTTCGGCGACTGCCTCTCAGCAGATTTCTGGAAAAAATTCTGAGAACAAATAAAAATTGACACGAATAGTTTCTGAAAATTATGTATGTCGTACGGATTCGACATTAATTTGTAGGTCTTGCCATTCATGAATAAAATTAATTAGCACAGCATTGATTGTGTGAGAAGCTAGGTTTTATTCCTTACTAAGGGTTTGTAATGACCAATAATGCATGTACATATGTATGTGCGTATGGGTTTCACACGAAATGTAAAGAACTTATTGACTCGTTCTCGTATTTTGTCTTTAAAAATTAATTTTAAATTTTTAAAAAATTAGTTTAAAAAATTAATTTTTTTTTAATTTTTTTCTTTTCAGGTAAGTGAAGTTTTTTGATGATTGATCAACATCGAGGTAAATTTAAATAAATTCTGAATTTTTGTACATTTAAACTGTCAATAACTATGTATTTGCTTTAAACATATCGAAAAGTTTTTCTAATAGTGAATGCGTTTGGAAAGTTGCTTCGGTAATGACAACCCTTTGAAAATCTCAGAGACAAATGTTCCGCATTATTTTAATTTCTTAAGATTATTTTCAACATTTAAAATTATGATAAACATTTGATTTGTTGTCATAAACTATATTCCTTCTGATAATCTGCATTTTGTTTTCACATTTTTAATACATGAATTGTGTGAATAAATTCCTCGGTTGTACAAACTATCTGACTTAACATCTAAGTATTTGTGCCTTTGATGGTTGCAATTAACAGTTGTTGGCATGCGAAAGTATGACAAAAAATTTTAAAAAGAAAATGAAGGTGCAAAAATGCATTTGAACTCAATTAGAATTTCATAATTATGAAAAGTAGACTCTTTTATATTTATTTTAATTTTATTTATGTTTAATTCAATATGAAAACAGGCATAAAATATATTGAAAGGAAACCCAAGAAGAGAAATGTATTTAAAAACGATCAGAATTGCTTGCAACTTTTCTAACTTTTTTAATTGGTCCGCTAGAGATTCTTGTAATTATGCAAAGTTTTAATAACGAAATGAAAATAAAGAAATTGGCGGCAAGTGTTCGTTTAAGGCGTGAATTTACCTTTATTATAATCGTTGTAGATTTAATCGCATTTTCCTTATTTGTAAATAAATCTTTTCATGTTGCATTTCATTTTCGCATACTTTCATTTGCTTAGAAATTGTGTTCCTTTTGTATTCAAAAAATTCGTGTCATGGGTGCAATCTCTTGTATTTTTTTTTTTGTCTTTTTTTTCGATACTGTCAGATTTCTACAGCAGCATTTTTTATTCAATGATTTATAGAGTTTTCGTATCAATGAAAACTACATTTTCTTCATTTCCCCTTCATTTTTCTCTCCTCTACCTCGTGCTCTTTGTTTTTTTTTATTTTTTTTGCTTCACATATGTACATGCATGCAGTGCATCATATTTTTCAATAAAAGCAACGAATTGAATTTGGATTTTATAAAAACTCAATGTATAATAGAATATTTATATATTTTAGTATCGTACATACATTCTACATTCAGTAGAGAAGTATCGCTATTATATGTATATACGTGCACCAAAGATAAACTTTGCATAAATCCCAATAGAAAATAGAAAAAATCGAAATAAAACTATTGTCCATGGTTTTATACATTTAAAATAAAGTAAAATAAAATGTCTATACCCTACACCTTATAGTTCATGCTTTGTAGTTGATGTCCAGCATTTAATTGGAAATAACGTCTTTAAGTAAACTCCTGAGAAGAAACGATATCAACCACTCGTTAACCTTGTACTGGGAATTGGTAATTGTCAATTTACATACATACATCCCAGAGATCAGCAATGATTATTCACAAAGATGAGTAGATTCGAATCATACTCATAATTTCTGATACTTATACGCATTCATACTTATTTTAATATCATACTCATTCTACTCATATTCAAAGTTTGAAGTACTCATCGTACTCATACTTAATAATACGCATGGTGTTGATGATTTCGACTCTCCTTTACAAGAAACACAAAATAAGTATGATTCCAGTACGAACACTACAATACTCACTAGAAGGTTGTATGTTTGCTTGATGTCTTTGTAAAGCCCGGGATCAAACCCCAGGTCAGACGTCAAAACGAAATATGAAAAAAATATTTCTTCGGCGCCTTCCTCTCAGCAGATTTCTGGCAAAAACTCTGAGAGCAAGTAAACCTGCCCTGAAAAAGTTTCTCAAAAAATCTGTCGTTCGAAGTCGACGTTAAACTGTAGGTCCCACCACTAATGTATAAAATTAACACACACAACATGAGTGGTGTGAGAAGCTAAACCGTAATCCTGACTGAAGGGTTGTAATGGCCAATTATGTATGTATGTATGTATGTATGTATAGGGTTAGATATTATCCCACTGACCGACCGACTAGTTTCTCTCCTTAGTTGTTTATTGTTTAAACAATTTTACACACACAGAAAAGTGATGCAAATAAAAAGATTACAAACACAAGTGTATTTAAATATTATTTCAAGTGAGCAGTTGCTGATATTCCTTCCAACTCTCATTTATTTTTTTTTTTTTTATTTCATAAATATTTGAAAACAACATAAATGATTTACAATCCAAATATTTATTTTATTGTATAGTTTTCCGATTTGCTTTTTCATAACATTTTTATTTTTATTACATTTGTTAAGAGTTTGATCGAATAAGAATAAAATAAAACTTTTATTAAAATGCTTAGAATATCGTGCAATTGCAATGTATTGATATTGGTCGAAGGGGTTTTATAAATTGTATTGTACTTATGAAATATATATGCATATGTATATGTCATATGTATATGTCATGATATTAAATGAATTCATTAATACATACATACATAATTGGCCATTACAACCCTTCAGACAGGATTACGGCCTAGCTTCTCACACCACTCATGTTGTGTGCCATAATTTTATACTTGAGTGGCGGGACCTAACGTCGACTCCGAACGAAACTTTTTCATTGCAGGGCGGGCAAAATATTAAGTGTCTGAGTAAAATTTTAAACTCAATGAATATTTACAATAGGACTGTACAAATGACTTGTAAAATAACAATGGCTGCGAGTTTTTTGTTTTTAATTCTTAACATTACGCATTATCTTACGTTTCTGCCTGAATTTATTTAAAACATCAAAGTTTTCTTTTCATATCAAAAGTTAGACAAACTGTGTGATTATGTGAAATCTTTTATGTAGATGTTGTTCATGTTTTCCTAATTCTATACATTACAGCGCAACTAACGAATATATAGAAATCAAATAAAAAAGAAAGATTATCTTATTTAACACTTGCAAGTTGCAACACATGATGATTACAATCTTCCAGAGACTCGTATATGTATTTTGAAGTATTTGCCACAACTAAAATACACGCAAATGTATATTTACATGGGAAAATTTTGTGTTAGAAAACGTAAAAGCCTCGTTACGGATTTTGTTTAAACAACATACAACAGCAACTGTTAGAAGTACACGAAGAAGAAGTACTTCTTTATAATGATATCAGCAGAATTTGTTTTTATCATTGAAAAAAGAAGAAGAACAAAACAAACCAAAAAAAAAACTAAAGTTGAATAAAATAAATGCATGTATCTGCGCTTATTCTAGAGAGTTTAACCAGAAAAAAAAAACACAAACAAAACAGTACAAAAGAAAAACACAGATTTTCAACGGAAAATGTTTTATTTCTTTTGTACTTCAAAATGAGTTTTGTTTACATTTTAATCCAATAGAATAAGAAACCAAAAAAGCAAGAAGAATTCTAAAGAAAATGTTTTTATTTTTTTATTTTCCTTAGCACTAATCATCATCACATTTAAACCCAAACTTACACATGTTGAGGAGGTTTCTTTTCCAATTTTGTTCCAAAAATTTATTTATTTTGTTAACATAAAATTTAATGTCTTTAGTTAGAGCAATAACTATTTTGTTAGCGTTAGAAATCATGCTGAAAACCCCTTATCCATAAGCTTCTGTGTCTACCAAATACATTAAAAAACTTTAATCTTTAAAGGCCGATTAAAACTATTTTCTATAATATTAGTCTAGTTGCGGTAGTCTAGTACGTAATGTGTATTGACTCGTAAGTTCAAACTTGTTGAGCTCATCAGTTCAAACTTCAACTACGACATTTCGAAAAATATCTCTTTTTTTTTTCTGGCGACCTCTCGTCAGCAGCCTACTGGCGAAAACTTTGAAAGTAAATACAATTCCGATTTTGTCATTCGGAGTCGACGTTAAACTGTAGGTCCTGCCACTCATTCATAAAATAAACTCACTCAACATGGGTGCCGTGAGCCTTACGAAATTAAAGACCTCACAAAGTATATACTCATATTTCTTTGTTTAGTTTTAATTGCATCCAAGTTTTTCCTGCCACTGTTGTTTATAGTCGTCGTAGTCTAGTAGGTAGTGTGTTGGCTTATTAGACATGAGACATCGGTTCAAACCCCAGGTCAGACATCTCCAACAAAAGGAAATATTAAAAAGAAATGTCTTCAGCGACTTCCTCTCGGCAGATTTCTGGCAAAAACTAGTACAGTAAATAAACAATTGCCATGAGAATTTTCTCAAAAAAGCTCTTGTTCGGAGTCGACTTTAAACTGAAGGTCACACCACTCATGTATAAAATTAACACACACACAATATAAATGGTATTAGAATCTAGGTCTCGTAATCCTGATTGAAAGGTTGACCAATTATTTAAGGTATATACATATTAGAGATCAGCAATGAGTATTCAAAAAGATGAGTAGATTCGAATCATACTCATAATTTCTGATACTTATACGCATTCATACTTATTTTAATATCATGTAACCTCTACACATATTCAAAGTTTGAAGTACTCATCATAACCATATAACACGTATGATGATGTATGATGTTGTTGATTTCGACTCTCCATAAGTCAACATACACGAATCACAAAATAAGTATGAATCGCGTACGAATACTAATATACTTACTATAGAAGGTTGTGTGTTTGTCGTGCTTGTTGCTCTGTCTTTTTTGCTTATGTGTATTTTTTCTTTTTTTTGTAAATGCAACAACAACTAAGGCCCGTTTTCTCAATGTGTCGACAAACTGCCAGTTACTAAATGTCGACATAAATTTATTAAACTGATAAACTGTCCGTTAACAATTTTGGTTTTCTCAATATACCGACAAAAACATTATTTTCATTTGGCAATACCTCTCAAAATTGTTGTGAAAGTTGGGAACCCTGTCTTCAAGTGACAACTTATTAACATAAATCAGCTGTTTTCCAATATCAAGAACCATTTTAAATGTTGCCTTTGACAGCCGGAATCTTTTGAAAAATTCATTATCATCCATGTCAGCCAGCCAGTTAGGCCTGGCATGATAAAGTCTTTCACCATTTACTTGGAACTCATGTTCTTCGTGTTCATCAAATTAATGTCTATTCCTCTATTAAACATTTTTTCTAAAATCTATTTTATTTTTTCAAAAACTCAAGGTATTGCCACATAAAAAATATGAACAGCAGTCAGCTGATTGAATTTATCTGTACAACATATAAATAACCGGCAGATGAGGGCTGGTTAGTTTTGCGACAAAATAGAAGCAAATGAGACATTGAGAAAACCAAATTTCTTTAATCTGCAGTTTTTCATTGGGAAAAAAGATAATCGCTTAATGAGAAAACAGCCCTAAGGCTGTTAAGTGACTCGAATCATTCATTTATAAGTATTACAAGTATTTTTCTAAATTTATGAATCTGAATAAGTAGGCTTATGAATCAAATATATTTCGAATGTTAGGAGTTTGATGTCAACGTTGTACGCATACTCATTGCAACCTGTACTTATAAATCAACGTTGTAGTGAATATTAATGATTCAGAGTACACAAATTTCAATATGGTTGACTCAAAATTTCATGAGTACTTATGAGTAGCGAAAAAACGATTCATTGCTGACCTCTGGTATGTAAGTTTTTCCTGATTAGTCTACTGTACCAGGTCATAGGATTATAGAATAGTCATCTATCGCCTTACGTCTATGCGTAAGCAATCAGAGATATATATATATATTATTTGAAATCCTTTTCGTCTGCTCCCATATTGAAACGTGGATGTTTAGCACTTCAAATCCTTCACGACGTCGCGTCTTCAATATCATCATTGACTAAAAGACCGCTTGCAGTTGAAAAGTTTTAAGGAAAACATATCTCAGGATTCCATTCAAAAGGAGTGTAAAAGGATTCAGAGCCGAATCCGCCAAAGTCGTCGGAGTCTAGTAGGTAGTGTGTTGGTTTATTAGACGTGAGGTGCCACTTCTTACCCATCATCACTTTCATTGAATTAAGAAACCATCATGTAGGGTTTTCTAATCTTCCCTTAGTTTACTAATTTTCATCGGTATTTAAAGTCAAGAATATATGTATGTGCTCTATATATGTACATATACATATACACACGTTTATATTGGGTGAATATCTTTTCAAATAAAAAACCGAAAAATTCTTTTGATTCTGTTAAATTACCACAAAACAAGCAAACAAACAAACAACAACAACAATATCATTATCACCATTAAAAACTTTTCAAGTGTTTCATTAACTTTTAAACAACAACAACAACACAAAAATAATAGAATAAAAGAAAAAATTAAAGCATTCAGAAAAATTGAAATTAAAGTCAAACAAATCAGAGAGAAGATAATGAAAAAAAGGGTCATTGACTGCTTTTTGTTGACTTTTTTCTTTTTTTTTTTTCATAAACAAATGAAATTTTTACTGAGGAACAGATTTAATTGGATATGAATTAATTTGTAAAGAATGAAATAAACGCATGAATGAATAGGGATTGTTTGTGACATAAATATAAAATAATAAGCATTTTTCATACAAAATTTTAAGAGAAAATTAGGATTTTTGTTTCTTGAAAGAAATATTTGTTGAGATTTTTGAAAAAGAATAATTATTTGAGAATTTTGTACTTCTACGATTCCTTTTTATTTGTTGTGCAATTTTAAGAAATCCAATTTAATTTTTATTCCTTAACATCCAGTGATCCTAATTTACGAACAATTATTATCTTCAAGGATAATTTAGTTGTAACTTGTCAAACAAAAAAATTAAAGCACTGCCATCAAGATCGAATGCTAACATTTCTACTTAACAAATAATCATGTTGACTTTTACAACACGACACTTCATGGTCTTAACAGGCTACTTTTAACATCAAGCTATTAAGCCAGATACATACACTCAGGATTACGACCTAGTTTCCCATGACACTTATGTTGTATAAGTGACCTCAGACCTTTTGTCAGAAATCTGCTCATCAGGCAGTCGCTGAAGAAATTTTTTTTCATGTGCCATTTGATTAGTTTAAAAATTTGTTTGTCTTTTCGAAATTTTGTTCCCTTGAAATCACAACATCTGAAAAGCATTCCAAACAATCAAAACTTTTTCGTGTAAAAAAGGAAATTTAATTAAAAATTTCTAAAATCTTCATAATGATGCCGAAGTTTAGAACAATAAAAATACTTATGTTTTTGCTTATTCATTAAAAATGTATACAATCATGCTAACATATTTCAAATATTTTACAATTTAATTGTAAAATATTTAAATACTCATTAAACTTTTATTCCCCCTGCCCTTACTCTTACACGACAGCTTCCCGCCTCACATAGAAAAACTTATTCCATGTGATTGTTTTCGTTTCATAACATTCTGTAATTAAGTTCATAAATCTTGATGTGAAACTCATTTCAATTAAATAACAATTAATCCCTTTAAGGCACTTGACTGAAGAAACATTTTGTAAGAAAATTAAATTGAATTGAATTCAAGGCAATGAAAATGAACAAGAAAAAAAAGTGTCAAAAATAAATTTTAAGAAAATTATGTTTCTCGTTCTAAAAACACCAGCTGGTGTGAATTTATGTTCATTTTATATTTATTTATTTATTTATGTTGTTTTTCTTTTTTTTTAATATTTTAAATGTTTCATAAATATTTGGAGCAATTTTTTAAATGTTTACTTAAACATTTAGTCTACAGCAGAGCCTGCAGCCATAAAAATCATGTGACATGGAATGGTGCGATTATGTTGATGAACTTTGAAGATTATCAGAGCAACATCATGAAATGTTGTATGTCTTATGCATACACATATTTGTGTTCCTTTTGCCTGCCACAAATATTTTTTCAAATTGTTTGAAAATATTACACAAGGCCACACAGTGAAAAAATTTATTGAAAATTCAAATTTCTATGGTAGGGTATTGAAGCTGAAATTCTTAAATACATTGCAGTTGTGTTTTTTATTACTTGTGTTCAATTATTTGCTTGTGGCATTTTCATTTTTATTTATTTTTTTTTAATTGAAATTTTCCTTTATTGTGTTACACATTAAAAATTAGTCGCATTAAATTTTACTTCAGATATCCGCCTATACATCCGCCTATCAAATGTTTTCTCATAATACTGCCGAAGCAATAAATCTTCTCTGCACCGCCTTTGGGAATATGTTTAAAAAAAACAGAAGACTCTTTTTTATGCATTTAAGATCATTAAGAAGGCATAATTTTTTAATGCCCCAGCGTTTTTTGTTTTAATTTCTTAAGAAAATCAGAAAACAATTGAATTTAAATAAGAATATATTAAATGATACAGAACATTTGACTTGATTCTCTTTATTTATTTTAATTGAAATTATTGCTGTTGTCGTTTTAACAATAATTCCTATAAAAATACAGAATCATCCTAATAATATAAGATATGTTCTTAGTTGTCTGCTAAACTTCAAGTGCCAAGACCCCACCAGAGAGTCTGATTGTTTGTTTGACATTACATATGATTACTCACGATAAAAAAAAGAAGAAAAGTGAGAATTATTACTAAAAAAAAACGCCTTGAAAAAAGTGACGAAGATATACACTGGATCTCCTCTTTCCTTTCTCCTAAAACTATATTTCCAGTATTCCAATACAATACTCTGTATGAACCTAGTCATCGCCTGAATGCTGGTCTCAAAAAAAAACCTTTTCCTAAACGTTGAATCAATAGTAGTTCCAACAAAAACAAATCTTAGGGAGTCTCACTGCGAATGTTGCAGTCACTACTGCTACGACGCCTCTCCATACAGCATTATCCTATTTCGTCGTCTTGTTTCAGTTTTCATGTTTTTAAGTAAAAGACATACGATTTGCTGCCTGTACTGCTTACCGTATCATCGTATAATGTACGATGTCAATGTTATACCCTCTAGATGGAAACACTCATTGTCTGGATGATTTAGTCTTAATGTTTTCCGCCATTTTTGGAGGTTTCAATCCGGTTTGCTCGATTGTAATCCAACATTTAAACACTCCACCTTCCTGTAAATATTTTCAGGAAATGTACCGTACAATAGTCCTTAATGCAGTGCTACGTGATAACGTAACGTCGCCTTAGTCTAGTCGGTAGTATTTTGGCTTATTAGATGTGCGTTTCAAACCCCATGTCAGACATCCTCACCAAAATGAAATATTAAAAAGTATTTCTTAGGCGACTTCCTCTCAGCAGATTTCTGTAAAAAACTCTAAGAGTGAATAAAAAAACTGCCATGAAAAATTTTTCAAACAAAATTGTCGTTCCACGTCGACTTTAGACTTTAGGTCCAGCCATTTACGGATAAAATTAACACACAACATAGGTGGTATGAGAAGCTATAAGCAATTCTATATGTATGTATACTTAGCATTTACGGCAGTCCTAGAATTTTATTCAGATTGATTGTTTCAGAGTTCACCCTGAGTATGAAAGTTTTTAAACGCCCTCCTTCAAACTTCCTGTTTTTGTATGCAGTTGTTTCATCATCTTGAAGCTGATCGTGCAATCACAGTGTTTACCTTCTTTTCGCATTTTTGCATGAGCACTAACACTTATCTACCGGAAACGTTATAACTTAACGCGTAACATTAGCGTCTTGTGCAGTGTGATTTTTAGAGAACTTTGTTTTTGAAATGTTTGCTCGAAAAAAAAACGCCTGCTAGTATATACGATTTGCCGCTAAACTTGACACGGTATCCTAGCCTTATAGGATCCTTATTCATTGAAACCAACAACGTAGTTTATACTTCATTTAGTATCAGACCCATTTTCACTAATTTTTTTTTTCGATTTCAAGGGAGCACGTTGTTATATCTCAGTATTCCAAATAAAAACTTGTTCACCTTTACTACAAATAATATCACAGCGAAATTATCCCTATGTACCCCACCCTTAATAGTCCTCAGCAAGTTGGCAACCACATTTCATGTTTCACATCTGCAATAAAGTTTTCCCCCTGAAAAATCCCCACATAAAAATTCCTTTCATCCTGATGACTTGACAATTTAAAGGATAGTTAATCTGTATAAAAATTCTTCCTTTAATAATCAATTTCCTTTTTATAATACACCAGAAAATATTGTTCATTCAACCATATTTTGTAATCATCCAACAATTTCACATAATCAATGGAAAAGTTACAACGAATTAAAAAATTTTTTACTTTTCAAAATTAACTTACAAGTCAATTCAATCGTGGGTTTATTCCAATACTCTTGAGTAGATGGGAACGGTCGACCAGACAACAACCTGTTCTTTGTTTTGTTTAAAAAGAACAATATTTTTGAAAATATTTGTCTCAGACTTGGTATTGTTTGTTGTTTTTGGTGGCCTTATCGTCGCTGTCGTTGTCGTTGCCTTGGCTACGCCACATGTTGTAACTTCTTTAGAATATTAAACAGACTTTTTGTGTCTGAATTTAAACCGAAACCGAAAGATGCCGCCTTTCAGTGGTAGAAAATACTCGAAGTTAAGTAAGTCGTTGTATTAAATAAATATGGATTGAAAGAAAAATTCCAAAGAAAAAATAGAAACAACACAGTAAGAAACACCCATAACAACAAATTCATTTGGCTTATGAAATTATAATTTCGTCTATAAAATTTTCAACACTTGACTACATTGCATGGATAAAAATATACTCTACTGTATATCAAATATTTTACGCTTCTTTCTTGCTTCATTATTATTATCATTGTTCTTTAGAAGCAACATTTTCATTGAACCCCAAAATTGACTGGCTTATTCGCTACTATGCTTCAGTACTTTTTTTTTTTCAATAATCTTTAAAGAATTTAAAATTTAATATTTTGTATAGAAAATATAGAATTTATTTCTTTAAAATATTTATGAAATTAAATATCTGATTATTTCTAATCTATTCAATTAAACATTTGATTAATTATCTATTTTGCAACATACTTTAGGGGTTGTTAAACACGTTTTTTTTTTAATTTTTTTTTTCCGTTTTAATAATCTAATTTGTTAAAAAGTAATTACAGTTAAATTGTATAATATTTTAAATGCTTATTAGAAATTTTTATAAATAAAAACCATGACTATGCCTATAACTATACTACGTAAACGGAATTATAAATAAACTCCCAAATGTATGCCACAGTAATTATAATTATCGCTTGTTGTCATTAATTTCACCAGGCATTATAAGCTAATTTATTGACTGTATATATTAATTTTAATAGCTTTGAACTAGAGGATTCTCCAACAAGGACTCTTTGAATTTCTTATAAAATCACCATGGACGGATATAGGCAGTAAGGTGTGTTCGCTGAATGTGGACTGTGGAGCACTTTTCAAATTGGGCATGAGTGGAAAATTGAACATTTCGAATGCGCTCACTTAGCAAATTTTAAATACATTCAGTATTACGACCTAGCTCCTCACATCCCTTACGTTGTGTGTATTAATTTTTCAGTTCAAAGACGACTCCGAGCGACTTATTTTGAGAAACCTTTCATGACAATTTTTATTTACTCTCACATTTTTTGACAGAAATCTGCTGAGAGGAGGTCGCCGAAGAAATATTTTTTCATATTTCGTTTTGATGCCTGACATGGGATTTGAACCGAGTCCTTACGCCAAATAAGCCAACACATTAGCTATTAGACTACGGCGACTTCTAATTTTTGAATAATTATCAGAATTTAGAAAACACATGTTTTCACTGTTGATTTGCCTCTGCTGGTGTATTGCTGTGGATTCACGGCAAAAAGTCATTCATATTGCGGTTAAGCAACGCCAAACATCTGGTGGAGAGTTTTCTCATGACCAAATGATAATTCAAAATTGAAACCGCAAACTCATATGAATTTCTACACGGCATTCACACTCTCGAGCACTTTGAATTTTAAATAATTATCAAAATTTTACAAGTTTTTCTTTAAATTTAAGAACATTTCATTTCATGGTTTAAGCGACAGCATCAACGGCACGCAGTAACAGCAACAGTTATCCAAAGAGAACGTATACATACATATGTATGTCTGTCTGTATACACATGTAATATAAATATTGAGGTTTGAACCACATTTTTACACTAACAAAAGCGCAACATATAAATGAAAGAATGAATAAAAGTGTGAGTCAACACGGTAGAGTTCAGTGGTTCAAAGCAAGAAGTTCTATTTGTTTAATGTGTGATAAAAACAATTGTTAAATACATACGCGCATACCGAAGTATTGATATAAGTGAAGTTAAGGGACAGATTCTCAACAGCGATGTTGGTTGCCTTGTGACATGCGATTTTTATCGGATGTTTTCGTTGAAATTTTGAATCAGTGAAGATTTTTTTTAAATGATTTTTTATAACAACCAGTACCATAATCTGGTGTTATACTATGTTCAGATATGCACTTTTATTGAGTCAATATTCGGTTTATTGAGTGCAATATTTTAAGTGTTCAGACATATTCAGCTGCATATTCAATTTTTTTTTTGTCGTTGTTGACTTTTTAGTTGCCAAATAGCAACAGAAAGTGTTCGGTAAATTGTAATATGCTCACTAAACACACTTATGCCATGTTCGCATGGCAGCAATTTTTCGTAATTCGCTCTCTCATTCGCAATTCAACACCCAATTATGTGCTAAATTACGTCATTCGCCATACAAAATTTTGTGAGCGAATTACCCAAATTGTGTGTAATCCAATTTCTATTACCCTGTGGATTACTTAAAAATCAATGTAATCTCTAAATTTTATCGTATTTTTGCCATCACCAACTGTCAAAGCACAAAAAATATAAACAAAAAATATTGTAAACAATAAATAATAATGGAATCCAAAAATAAGATTTTAAAAAAGTATTATTTATAAGAAAGTTATTCGCGAAATTAGCGGAGGAGGCCACTATGTGTGTAGAAAACCTTTTGAAAAGTATTTGCAGCTTTTGAAGAAGCTGTATGAAAAATATCAATAATATTTTAGTAATAAAAAGAAGAAGAACTGTAAAAAAGAATTACAAAACTACCGTGTGAACATGATAATTCAAATAAGTAATTCAAACAGAGAGCGAAGTAATTCGAAGGCTCGTGCGAACATAGCATTAGGATTGATGGGCATTTTAAGTTTTACTCAACATTATAACAATTTGCGTATATATTGCGCAATAATTAATTCAAATTTTATATAAAATATATTTATTGCGATTTATGTACGTAATAATGGAGCATATCTGAACACCGTATTAGATACCGATATTAGCGGTGAATTTGGAATACAAACAAATCTTTTTTGTCCTCAAAATTGAAAAGAATGTTTCTTCTCATGGCCACCTCTTTTAATAAAAAAAAAAGAAGACAGAAACCGAAAACAATGTTTAGTAGTTAGTAAAGTGTGGAGTCAAAAATGGCTATCATTAGTTATAAGATATCATCGCTTGTGACTTCATGTCTAATAAGACTACAGCAACTCTCTGAATCTTCAATGTAAATTATGGCAGCATTTTTTTTAGTGATAAAGCTCTCAATCGATTCATGTCCCGATGGATTACAATCGGAGAGGATAGAGATGTGATTGTTTATCAAACTTTATGTAGAATTTTTTGTTCATCATCATACAATTTATTATTTAAGAGGTATGCCTGCACATGTGCTTGTCAGACAATATTCGAAACACTGTACTCCTCCACCATTTAAAATCGTATTCGATTACCATTTAAATGCAATAATTATGCTTTAAATACGGCTCTACATATAGAAATGCTTTGAGAAGAAGTTTAATAATTACGCCGGTGACAATGACTGACAGACAAGCGATTATTGTTTGTTATTGTTCCATTGAAATACAATATAAAACGTATACTTGTATACTTAAAGCAATTAGTCCTGTCGAATTTTTCCTTTAGAAACAACGCAAGTCTATTACTTTAAGAAAATTGTTTTCATTTGTTTCTTTATTAAATGAATTCTACTCTCAATTAATTTTTTTTTTGTTTTTTGTGTTTCACTACTTAGCTTTCCTTTCATTTGAATACAATAATTTCAATGTAGACTGCCGTTTTCAATTTATTTTCAATTAATATTCTCAAAATAAACGCCGCTTCATTGGTTTTTAATTTACCAGACCAATTTACACTCACACACAGTTAAAGTTAAATTTCCGATAAATCTTGAGTAATAATTAAGGAAATTGCTTACGAAAAGCCTGCTAAAAGTTACACGAAAAACTGTTGCTGATGGCGGAGGAGCAACACACACAAGTGAGTTTTATTTTCTTTTAATTTTTCTGTTTTACTGGCGGCAAATAATAAACACACACTCACACCTCACCACCACCCGTATTTATCTAAAGTCACGTAATATGCTAAGAATGATTATATTTTGTATCTTCTTCGCCTACACCTACACGCCTAACAAACTTCTTGGTAAACATGATTTTCGTAAGTCTTGTATACGAATTTATTTTCGGTTTTTTTTCTCTGTTCTCTTCTTTATTTAAAAGTGTTATGAATACAAATTTATTTCAGGGTGTATAATAATATACACTCTTTGCATTACTCGTATAGAGCGTTGTTGTTTTATTTTATTATCATTGAATATTGATTGAAAATATGTACATACATATGTTTAATAAGTGTTATTAATTTTCTTTGCAGGTATGTGTGCATATGATTACGATGAATTTTAATAATTTTAATATATTTTTGTAACGGTATGTATAAATAACCTGCATAATAATATTAATTTATAAAATGATAATGTAAAAAATTGAATAATTTTTGTGTGAAATTGAAAAGAGCAATCAAGACCTGTAATTATTGTGCCACGTTTTTACAAAACGAATGACAGCCTAGAATAAAAAATTATAGACTACCAGTGGGCAAAGCCCCTACAAATTTCGATAGCAACTAAGCACAAGATCATGGCTAGTGGGCTTACCTCACAATGGTCCATATAGCTCTCCAAAGCCTCATAATTTGAAAAAGGTGAAGCAACAATATCTTTCTTGCTGATTAAATACTCGCTTCATTACGCTATTTCTTACATACATTCATTGCTTACTACAACCCTTCAGTCAGGATTACGACCTAGCTTCTCACGCCACTTATGTTCTGTATATTAATTTTTTATACATACTAAGTGGCGGGACCTACAGTTTAAAGTCGACTCCGATCGACAGATTTTTGGGAAGCTTTTTCATGGCATTTTTTATTTACTTTCAGGGTTTTTGCCAAAAATCCTCTGAGTGGAAGTCGCCGAAGAAATTATTTTTTTTTTATTTTTCGTTTTTTTTTGATCTGGTGTTTGAACCGTGGCCTCACGTCTAATAAGCCAACACACTGCCTATTAGACTACGACAACTTCAGATCATTGTATAAAATAAATAAAGTTTGTTTCACCATACATATAACCTCCTTTGAGTTTTCTGCACTTTTGTCAGCATTTCTTTAATTTTTTTTCAGTCCATTTCACAAATTCTGATTTGTCAAGATTGTCGAAATAGATTTGTTAGGTTAGGTTCCCGGCTAGCTTGCCGTTTACAGGCGAGTTTATTCGATTGTGTTACTCAATGTGAGGTAAGCCCCCTTGATCATGATCCGTTGCTGGGGGGTTTTGAACCACCCCAAGCTACGGCTGAAACCGGCCAGTTCCCTTAGTGGCACGTTCGCCACCTTGCCAAGATCTTCAAACGTTCTGTCACACAAAAACCGATGACGTTTTTTCTAAAAGGCAGGGTAGTCGCATGAAAAGTGTTTCACCCATTCCGTTTCCATATCATGGCAGCTTCTGCAGTAATCCTGGAAGGTAAAACCGATTTTGTCAGCGAAATTTTCGACTGCACAGTATCTCGTTAGAATTCCTGATAGAGTGTGAACCGTTCTCCTACCGAACTCAAATAGTTCCTTGGTGCCCACTGCTGAATTTGTTGAATTCCATGGTACATTTTCCAATTTGGAAAATCATTCCTCTAGAGGCAAATATATCCCCTCTATCGTCTCCTTTTCGGACATCACCTTTCGCTTCGGTGCCATTTCGCTGAGCACCTTCTGCAGTAACTCCGGTAGGGCATACCGAGCTTGTCAAGGAAATTGTCCCGTTAGAATTCCTGTTGCAGTGCGAATCCCTTTAGATTTGTTTGTGTGACTATTTAATCTTTAGAATCAAACGTCTTTCCGTCGAACCATTTCTTAAATTTAGAAACAAGAATTCATCAGTCGGGACTAAATACAAGCAATTGGGCGAGTTACTTATCAGATCATATCCAAGTTCTTGGATTTATTTCCTAGAAACTCTATAAGTATGTGTGTTTATAGTGTCCTACTGCCTTGACATTGATTAGATTTCAGTTTTGAAGATAGTCAATTGAATTGTACTGCATGCATCTAGAAAACTTTACGGTAAACGCATATTGACCTTCTTTGGCCCGGATTAAACAGTATTTTAATTCATGCTTTAGCCACCCTATCTGCATATAAATAATTTTTCTTGCAGAAAATATTGCTTTCAGTTAGTGTACAAACAGAATAAAATCCAAGAACCATTAATACTAGGGTCGTCGTAATCTATTGGGTAGTATGTCACATTACTAAAAGAAAGTTTAGCTCTGATATCTTAAAAAAATATGAAAAAAAATTTATTATCAAACTCCTTCCTCTCAGCAGTTTTTCGGGGAAAGTTACGAACGTAAATAATTGCCATTGGAAAACCAGATTAAATCTGTTGTTAAGAGACGACTTTAAACTACAATGCCCGTCACTCATGAATAGAGTGAGAACCTAGGCTGTAATCCTTTCTATCAGGGTTACAATGGCCAATAATGTCTGCATCTTTGTCCATAAACACTGCTACCTCCCACAATCCATTTTCCCACTGACATAGTGTGCTTATCTTATTTAAAACAAAATCAGAAACTAATTTCCATTATTTTATCTACTTCCTACATAAACTTAAAGAATAGAAGACAAATTTCTTTAAAACTTTTCTTTTTGAAATTTCAAATATTCCCATAAACACTTTAACACACATACAAGAAAAGTGAAGTGGTATGACAATCTATTTTCCATGCAACATAAATTTTCTTTAGCTTCCCTAAAATGCCTTTGGATGACATAAAAGCAGCAAAGCCCAGTATATGTAGGAGAATTTCAAACAAGATTTTCTGTATGCCAACAAAAAAGCTTTGCAAAATAGCCGAGTAGAGTAGAGTATGAAAGTTTAAAATTGTTTAAATTTTCTTTGCAACTTTCCATATCAAAATTATTGCTTCTACTAAAACCGAATTTAAATTCTTATCTTCATATTACTCACAATTTTTTTCCTTTTTTATTTCAATTTTGAATTTTACAAATGAATGAGAAGAGTGTGGTAGATTGTTGTGTTAAGACAAAATTAACAAAACTTTTAAATGTTGTGACAAATCTGACTGATAGACATTCAAACCACATTCGTTTGCTTAACAATAATAAATTGATCTTTTCTTATCTCCTTAGTGTCCTTTTTTTATTGTTTGTCAACTTCTAGAAGACACAAAATTTCATAAGAGCCAAACAAACAATAATAATTTGAAGTATAAAATAGACAAACATGTTGTTTCTAAAACTAATAATAACAACAAATAAAAAGTTAAAGAATACACCTTTTTCTGGTAAAGAGATTAAAAGGAGCAATTTTATATCCTAACCTTTCTAAATACTACTACTTGTGTTTGTGTTGCAAAATTTCCAAGCCTACTTTAAGGTAAACAATTTTCTTACATACGTAAAACCAAATTACAATAACAACATAAACTTGAAACAACAAATCTAAATCCAATGGTATGGTCGTTAAACAATTTCCAGAGTGCAGTGGTATTTAAAAGTGTTTTCTAACATGAATCAAGAAAGCTACACACACATTCCCAACACTCTGCAAGATTTCTACTGTTCTTCAGAGACAACTTCAACGTATCGTACTATAGCATAGGTCCTGGTGTGTTTTGTCAAAATGCATTACAAAGACAAAATTAGCCATAAGCTCATATTATCTGGTAAAATTTGAACTCAACTGTCACTTGCATGTGCTACACTCAGAAAATAATGTTCGAGAGACATTTTGCCGATCGCAGTTAAGACTACTACTCAATGACCTCATTACTGCTGAGAAAATTGTGCATTTAGCGCAAAGGCTGGTGGTAAACTCGGCTGAGAGTGAGAGAGTGCCATTTTTAGGCTTACTTAGTTGGAATGAGATTTCCAATGATGTTGCACTTCCAACGAGGTGGCTTATGAAACACTTAAAAGCGATAATAGAATAGAGGTAAACCAACGAAAACGGCGGCTACTCAAAATTATGGTTTGGTGTGCGTTTATATGGGATGCTCAGGCATTCATCCAGCAAGAGCTGATTCCCCACGATCAAATTCTTAATTCGAAATTATGCTGTTTAACAATTCATTTAACAAGTGAAGTTACCAATTTCAAATTCATTTAATGTAATGTATACATTACTATCTGTTGATCTATCATGTATCCATTTGTCAGCTCCAGATTTAGTGCATCAGGGAACAGAATCATACATACATAACATACATACATACATAATTGGTCATTACAACCCTTCAGAAGGTTTACGACCTAGTTTCTCACACCACTTATGTTGTGTGTGTTAATTCTTATATATGAGTGGCGAGACCTACAGTTTAAAGTCGACTCCGAACGACAGATTTTTGAGAAACATTTCATGGCAAGTTTTTACCAGAAATCTGCTGAGAGAAAGTTACCGAAGAAATTCCTTTTTTTAATTTCGTTTTGATGTCTGACCTGGGGTTTGAACACTGGCTTTACGTCTAATAAGCGAACACACTACCTACTCAGTTGAGCAAATCCTGCTTACCTAGCGTATAAGCATATAGTGCTACACTGTTGGTGATCAAGAACTGCATCGACTCCTCCTCATAGCAGAATCTTCTATTGATTATTCTCCATCTGCACAGGTGCTTATTGTAGGCATATTGAATTTTTAGAAAGGTTAGGTTCGGTTAGCGGGGAACTTGTAACTTGTTCATAGGCAAGTTCACTTGGTGGCCACATGGCCCATTTTGTTACCCAGCGTGAGTAAGCCCCCTTGTCATGATTCGTTAGTGGTAGCTTTGAACTATCCCGAAACCGGCCAGTTCGCCACCATTTCTGTCACCCAAAAACAAATGACGTCTTTTCTGAAATGCAGGTCACTGGCATAAAAGGTGTTGCTAGGATTCCCTTTCCTCCATATAATGGCCGCTTCCGCAGTAATCCTGGTGGGGAATACCGAGCTTGTTAACGAAACTGCTAATAGCGTAGTGTATCGTTATACATAATTCCCGTAAGTGCCTCTGAAAGTGTTCGGAAATTTTTTCTATCCAGTTTCGGAGCAATGTCCGCTTTTGTAGCTTTAATGATATACAGTTGACTTTAATTTTATTTATCGAAAGGAATTATTCAAACGCCATTCAAAAATAAGAAAAATTAATTTAGAATTAAATCTTTAAAAATTCTACTGCTAAGATAAGTTTTCCATGCTAGTTTAATACATTAACCACATTTTTTTGAGTGTAATTCACTTACACACTTAAATGCTTACGACAATTTTTGGTCTTTCTTGTGGCATGCAGTTAGTTCTCGTATGAGTGTACACAGTGTACACACAAGATATTTAATATTCCATAGATTTATGCTCTTTACTACGAATGTTTTCTCTCTCTCTTTCTCTTTCTCTCTCATTGTCTGTTCCTCTGTATAGTTAGTTGGTTGTATTATCCCCATGTCTGTTTGAAATGCCATTCTGTCTTAAAGAGCGTTAAGGCGATATTTTGTTTCAAATGATTGTGTCTCCTGGCGGTAGGCTGGTCTTCTCTATACTGTTGCAACAGCAAAACATGTGGCATGAACTGATATCACTAATATTAGTTTTGCTCTTTTCTATATTTTGTTTTAATTTTTTTAGGGCTTTATTTTTTTCTCTTTGTAATAAACACGAGTATTTCTGCGGATATTTATAATTATTCCCTACTCGTACTCTAGTACACTGTACGAGTGAGTACGTGATATAGTTGTTCTTGTTGTGGTTGTTTGTTGTTTGCATGTTAAAGAGTATCATGTAAAATAGTACATACCATACGTACATCTGTTTTGTATATATATTTGTATGTACTATTTTAGTAATGTTTTTAATATACTCGTGTGATGTAGTTTTTTTAAAGTTTTCCTCGGTTTTTGCTCCCTTTTTTTCCCTGATATTATTAGTTTGGATTGCAAGTTTTTATAAACATCATGCCAGATGTTGTAACAATTTACAAAACGACAACAGTGCTACAAAGGGAAAAATTTCATAAAAAAATTACAATAAATACGATGATAAAAGGGGTTAAAAATAAAGGAAAATAAAAACAAAACGCATGGCATAGTGTAGTGTTCTCTTTTGTATGTGGTAAAGTTGTGCTGTTTTGTGTTGCAATAGACACGAGCGAGAGTCAAGAACATCTGCATGTGGCTGGCTAGTCAAAAGCTAAGACCTTTTTTATGCCTCAACTCAATTTTTTTTTCCATGTTGCAATGTTTTACTCGTTTTTTTTTTACTTCAGCAAGTACTAACGAATCTATGTAAACAAAACTATACATTAATGCAGTTTTTGCTGCTTTTGTTTTATGTGGTGTTTTATTAAAAGACTGCCAGTCAATTTATGTAATAACAGCGAGCGGCCTTAAAGAAAAACAGACAAAATTTATAAAGTATCCAATGAAATGAGGCAAGTGTAAGCCGCAGTATATTTCATTTTTAGCCAACATTTCATTCTCTGTTGCTTAAGATCTTATAGAGTCTTGTTTATTACTTAAGAGTAAAAGAAATGAAATCAACAACACAACATAGCATAAACAAGTAAACAAGTTGCAGCCTATCTGGCTGGCTATTTGATTTCTTACACTTTGAAGTACGACAGAAAGATTGCAGTATGACTTAAAGGCTTTAAAGGTAATTACCCCTAGGTTTTTTGACTGATAATAATAAATAAATCTGAATATCTATCGTCGCTAAAAAGTACACTTCAACCAGTGATCACACTTTTTGAAAGCTGTTTTGACTTCAGGTACTCGATTAAACAAAATTTTCTCCTTCAGTTACCATTTAGTATCAGAGAGAGATCATCGTTAATAAATTCTTAATTTGCTGAAGCAAATCAATTCACAATTTCTATCAAGCGTTTTCGCCACAAATTTTTTTCTATTATTCATTTAGAAACATAGGTCCGTAGGTAAAAGTGGCTGTCCCCTAAATGAAGCTATGAGCGGACACACATAGTTTCACATTTCACATTCACACATTTTGACATTCCCAAGTCCAGAAGTTTCCGATGAAGCGGCTCAGACTGCCAATATCAATGCATGCCTGTTCGTCCAGATCCTGCATATAGTAGACATCCAGATGCCTCATTCTCCTCCGACCAAGTGCCGGGCTTGCACACAGTAGGTGAAGAACAGTCTCATCCTCCTCCTCATCTCCACAGCTTCTACAGAAATCAATTGTAAGGTGTCCAAGGCCAATACGCCTCGCCTCGCGTGACTATAATGCAATATGCCCCATAATAACCCCGACAACAGAGCTGCGACTACTTCTCTAGATTTGGCCCGATTTTCTCCGCCGTTCTGCCGTGTCCGAATATCAATGCATGGCAGTCTGTTCTACTGTTGACAAGGTCCACGATTGCATTGTCAATTATAAGCTTGCAGGTACCCAAAGGGATTCCCATTGTCGAGAATTCATCAGAGAGTTCGTTGGTCGTGCCCCTTCTGGCCAGTACATTCGCTCTGCAGTTGTCCAGAAAACATACTACTGCGCAAAGATTTACAATCTTGTAAGTTGTGCTGATGGTGACTTTTATTTATTTTAAGTTCCAGAAATCTGTATCCTGCATGGGGTTCTTAGCTTATACGTTATTGCTTTAAAAACAGCCAAGTTTCTCTTCGGTTCAACAGAGTTGACTGTATACGTGGGTTAAATATTTTAAACAAAGTTGCTCTGAATATTTGCGAGCTTTCCAATTCACTAATTATATCATTCGAATGGCGTATTCATTCTGTTGAATCTGTTGTCTTTCTAAATATACTTCGCATCATTTAGCATGATGGTGAGTAACAGAAGTGATAGAAAAGCATCTAGTCGGCTTACTACTTGACGGTTCCGAATACAAATCTTAGCTTTCGCATGTTGAAAAAAATAACACCACCCAACGTTGTGTGTGTTAATCTTAATCTATGAGTGATGGAACCTAGAGTTTATAGTCGACTCCAAACAAATTATTTTTTAGAAACTTTTTATGGCAAGTTTTTTTATCATCAGAAGAAGGCCCTCCCAGAAGATTGCTGAGACGATGTTGCTGAAGGAATATATTTTCGTTTTCTTCGATTTGCCTTAGGTTTGAATCACGGCTTAAGCCAACCCGCTACGTACTATATTACGGCGACTTCTTTTATATATGTTGATAGTTGAAGTAATTGCTCAATTGTTGCAAAGTTTCTAGTCGCCACATTTCAATGCCTTTATTGTGGTGCATTTTTTCAAATTGGAGGAAAGCTTTCTTTTTCTAGAGCTGAGTTGATTAGAGGCTACAATTTCGCTGTCAATCTGTAGTATTTCAACAGACTTTCTGTATTCAATTGTGCTGCTTTATTACTTTGTAATCTCTTTTATCATTATCTGTAAGTGCAGGTCTAATACTATGTTGAGATATGCACTTTCATTGAGTTAATATTCGGTTTATTGAGTACAATATTTTAAGTGTTCAGACGTAACAATATACGCAGTACAGCTGGTTGTTTACGTATTTATTGCGTAATAGTTAATTAGAACTTTATATGAAATATTGGCTCACTAATGGCGTTTATTGCGATTTACGCATCTACAAAAGCCTTGAAATGTTGGTCCAAAATTTCGAGAGTTTCCCTTATTCTACGAACGTAACAGTACAGAAAATCTACACATTCGATTCAACTTGGAATTCTTTCTCTATCTCAGATCTTCTTCGTTTTTCCGCTTAGGTGATTGTGATTTGATTTCCACGATAGGTCATAGCAAATGGAACTCTTTAACAAAGTAACATTCTGTGTACCAAATGTGTCATCAGTACAAATGAGGCTTGTAGGGTGTCAATATTTTTATGAACTTTATCAAGTTGCATTTATACATATTTGTGTCGGCTGTGTTGTTTACTTAGACTTCAGTTGTTTGTTTTCCATCGTGGTCCCTTTTTTTCCCCCTCTAACACTGGACGGTTGTCTATTGCTCTTCTAAAACGTTTTAACTTTTTTCAAATTTTTGTTTGTTTTTAGTTTCTTTTGAAATGTTAAAATAAAATGAAATGAAAAGAAACACAAACGAAAAATAAACAAAAACAAAAACGTTTAAGTGGAAAATGAATGGAAAAAAATTGCAAAAAGTCGTGTGCCTGCTCCAAAATTAAAAACAAAGATTTTGTGTAACTTTGTTGTTGTTGTTTCTGCTTTTTTTTTATTGCCCGTTTAAAATTTAATTGGCTTTTTTCGTTTTTTTCTTTTTTTCCTTTTTTTGTATAGAAATTAAATTTTATTTTATGATTCCGGGAATTTATTGCTCGACAAACACATTTTTGTCGGTTCATATTTGCGGCTATAAAATTAGCACAACAACGCTGAGCAAACAAATTAAGGAAACAGTTGCCATTTGTATGTTTTCGTGATGGCAGAGATTAAAGATTTAAATTGTTTACAATGAAAAAATAAAATTAAAATTCAGACAATCGTTTAAATTTTTTTAAATAATTTTAATGTGCGTTAGAAACAAAAAATTTTGCGGGAATAGAGAAAGCATAACGAAAGCTTTAGAAAGCTGGACTGAATACCTAGGGCCTGCTATATTAGATCAAAATCCTATGTACATAGTTGGAAAAACGTGATGAGCTAAACTGAAACAATTCAGAATCAGAAATAATTAGAAGATGTAGCAATGTTTTGTGATAGGTTTTATTGAATTTACCATCTACAAACAAAGTAATTACGTTGCCACTATCGGTTCCATTTAAACTTTATTTAATTTCTTAACACCTATTCTTCTTGCTTAAGAGCTACAGCATAATAAACGTAGGCAGGGTTAGGTTAGGAAGATATTTAAAGTTCCTTCTATCTTGAAAACAGAAGATTTTTCAATGACTTGGACTATTCAACACTTATTTCATGTTGTGTGTGCTAATTTTACCTTGCGTGACGAGACCTACAGTTTTATTTGGACTGTGAATAATAGGTTTGCGAAGCTTTTTTCTGGCAATTAGTTTACTCGTGTACGGAAATACACTACGCACTAGAAAACAGCGACAACTACAGTCGCTTAGTTATAGACAAATCTTTTAATATTCTCGCGTATAGTTGTCTTTAGTGATACCTCTGTGACTTTTTGTGTCACTATCTCGACCATAATCTGGAGACCATGAAATTTTCAGTCTTTCACGGAAAGCCACGACCTTGTCATTCATTCTACATGTTCTCGATGGCAAGAAAACCCTGCAAACAAATTTATAATCCAATGATGTTGATGCGTACAGACAATATTGGTCATTACAACCCTTTTCACACTCAGAGTTTTTGACAGAAAGTCGGCCAAGAATTAAAATTAAATATTTCATATTTCTGACCTGGGTTTGAATCTGACCCCAGGTCGTTCGGAATCAACTTTAAATTGTAGGTCCCGCCGCTGATGTATAAAATTAACACACGATATATCAGTGGTATGAGAAACTAGGTCATAATCCTGACTAAAGGGTTGTAAATACCTATTATGTATGCCTGACCTGGTGTTTGAATCTAGGCCCTACGTCTAATAAGGCAACGCTCTTCCCACTAGACTACTGCGACTACAAAATCCATATAATCTGCAATGTTCATCAAAATGGTGCTGAGTCCTTATACTGTTATTGGCTGTTTTCAGTAAAGCACGCTGCGTGAAAGTTGAAGCAGTCGAAGTAAAATATCCAAGACTGCGTACTTGAATACTCTGCGATCAGGTGCAGGGCCCTTGTCACTTCGCTTGAAGTGTTCTAATGACCAAAAAGGTAACAATTTAGTAATGTTTGGAAGTGTTTTTGATCATGTGGTGGTAACTATTTTTGTATTATCACAATTTTAAAATAAATTTTAAACAAAACGAAAGTTAAATTTTCATAAAAAAAACAACAACCGGAATAAATTATTAAAGATTGTATGCTTTTTACCTTTTTAAAAACGTTTAAAATATGAGTTCGTTGATTCCAAACAAAACAAAAATAAATTGGTGTTTAGTTTCAATTAATCTCTTTATTGTTCGCACTTCTTCTGTGTCCCACCGTTTACAACTTGACGAATACAACAATAATTGCTTCTTCGCTATTCTTATTTGCTTACAACGCAGATCTTTACAACGGAGATTTTCAAACCACGACTGTTCTCTTCACATGCAACGCGTCTTCACACAAGACTTACTGAATTCTTACTAATCCTTGAATGCTTTGTCTTGCCTTTTTATATGCCCACGTAAACAGTCTGATGAATGTTCTTGAAGTTGAATGTTCGTGGTTTCGTTGTTGTTTGTGTATTTTGTTCACGTTGTTTGTTGTTGCGTTCTCGCTTACTTGTCTATCCCCTTTTCTTTCATACTGATGTTTTTGGCTTACTTGTTTGCGTAGGTTTTGTTTATCATGTTAATGTTAAACGATGTTACACCGTTTCCCTTCTCGTAACACTATTAAGACCTGTAAGTGGCTTACATTTGTTTTCTAAAACACGGAAGCAAAATCCATTGTAAAATAAATGTCAATGACCTTCCACAAATTGTTCCTTTTGTGTTCAAATCACTTCAAGTCATTAAAAAATAAACTAAAAATAGTTTTTCTCCCATTACCAAAGTTAAATTATTTTTAAAATGTTGATTTATATTCAGAAACCCAAGTCAACATCAAAGGAGTACCTTTTGTCTACAGCATCAAGCCTATAATATTATCATGGTTTAAGGAAATACTCACTTAAATATTTATAAATAAACGGTGTGGTAGAAATGTAAAAGAAGAGAAAAATTGAAGAAAAAAAATATAGGTCAGTTCGTTTTAACCCCTGCCATAGCAAACTTATTTAAATGAAGGTAGCAAAAGAAAACTGTATAGAAAAGCCTTAAGGCCCCCAAAATAAAAGACAAGAAATAAAGGAAGAAACTACAAACAAACTTGAAAAATTACGACAATAAATGCCACAGCGACAACTTGATTTGTTATTCGTTTTTATACAATATTTCCAAGAATTATGGTAATTTATGAAATTTACATGGCATATCAACAGTCATGGCACACACAACAAGAAATGAAAACAAAATCACAAAAACTTTTTTTAAAAATGCAAACGAAATAAAATGTCTGAAACGGTAAAAGCAAAACTAGAAATACAAAAAGGCTTAAATGCTACTCACTCCTCCATTGAAGCCATGCAACGCACTGTTACCACCACCAAGAGTCATTACAATAATCCAAACAAATACTCAAAAGATATCCAGCTAAGCCATAAAGACCTTCGTTACATTCGTTTAAATGCGTTAAAAAGCTTTGAATTGACATTGCTTTTGTTGTTGTTTGTTAGTGCAATAGTTTATTCTGCAAATAGAGATGACACTAACGGAAAAGAAAACAGAGAATTAAAAAAAAACCAAAAATAACAAATAAAAACATTTTGCATGTTTAGTGCTGAATACTAGAGATCTGGGGAGTGACTCCCAACTCAGAAAAACAAGTCAATATAATAATGCCTGGTTCCAAAGTAGGACTCTTTGTTTATAACATTTAAATCATCCCGAGGAAGTTTCCGCTGTATCACAAAAACACATTTGCCAAGTTGCTCTTGCTATCGTAGGTAGAGCATAGGGTTCTTGAAACCTTAAATGTATTCAAAAAGGTCTCGAACAGTGTCTCAGTTTGATTTAAGAGTAAAGGAATAAAAATTCTAAAAGACACCAGGCCACCAAAGTATTCAATGAATTTAGCTTAGGTTAGGTTCACCGGTGAGTTCACTCGGTAGCGATATGTCCCCTTGGATTGCCTAGTGTGAGGTAAGCCCTCTTGTCATAATCCGTTAGTTTGAACCTCTCCGAGCTTCGGATGAAACCGGTCAGTTCCCCTAGTGACACGTTCGCCATGATGTCCAGATCTTCAAACATTCTGTCACCCAAAAACCGATGACGTCTGGTATCAAGTGCAGGTCACTCGCATAAAAGGTGTTGCACCGACTCCGTTTCCTCTACATAATGGCCTGCTTCTGCAATAATTCTGGTGGGGAGACCAACCTTGTCAGCGAAATTGCCGATAAGTGCAGAACCGTTCTCCCGGCGAACTCAAGTAGTTCCTTGGTTTTCCAACTGCCCACTGTTGAACACACACATACATAATAGGTCATTACAACCCTCCAGTTAGGATTATAACCTAGCTTCTCTCCGGTGAGTTCACTCGGTAGCGATATGTCCCCTTGGATTGCCTAGTGTGAGGTAAGCCCTCTTGTCATAATCCGTTAGTTTGAACCTCTCCGAGCTTCGGATGAAACCGGTCAGTTCCCCTAGTGACACGTTCGCCATCATGTCCAGATCTTCAAACATTCTGTCACCCAAAAACCGATGACGTCTGGTATCAAGTGCAGGTCACTCGCATAAAAGGTGTTGCACCGACTCCGTTTCCTCTACATAATGGCCTGCTTCTGCAATAATTCTGGTGGGGAGACCAACCTTGTCAGCGAAATTGCCGATAAGTGCAGAACCGTTCTCCCGGCGAACTCAAGTAGTTCCTTGGTTTTCCAACTGCCCACTGTTGACCACACACATACATAATAGGTCATTACAACCCTCCAGTTAGGATTATAACCTAGCTTCTCACATCCCTCATGTTGTGTGTGTTAATTTTATACATGAGTGACGGGACCTACAGTTTAAAGTCGACTCCGAACGACAGATTTTTGAAAAACTTTTTATGGCAATTTTATTTAATCTCAGAGTTTTTGCCAGAAATCTGCTGAGAGGAATTCGCCGAAGAAATATTTGTTTCATATTTCGTTAGACCACGGCGTTTTCACACTGTTGGACACAGCAGTTTTGGAATTCGGCAACGAGGTATATTGGATCACCCACGTTGTTGAATTCTATGCTGCTTTTTCCAGTTTGAAAAAGTATTTCTGTAGAGGCACATATATCCTATCTATTGTCTCATCCGCGGACATCTCCCATCCCTGCCGTGCCATTTCGTCCGCCTTTTCGTTCCCCTCTTAGCCACAGTTTCTCGGAACCCAGTAGTGGTGGGTGTTGTGTTGACTTATACAGTATATAGAGCCCCTTTGATTTGAATCAACGAATTTAACTCGACTATAATATCCGCAGCTTTAAATATTGGCTGTTTGATTAGTTTGATGAATAGTATAGAAGCCGTGAGATAAGCTGTAAATATTTGAAGTTCAATCAAAAACACCACTCCTGTAACCCGGTCATAAAAACATTTCAAAGGCCAGATTGTTATCTTCTGTGAGAACAGAAATACGTGAAACTGACTATTAAAAACTATCATATTCATGTGTAGACCACAATTTGTCCCTTCCATGACTCTCAGGATACTACCACTTAAAGGTTTACTGTGTGCCAGATTGTTTAAGTATTTAAGAGAGACTTCAAGAAATCATTTTGCAGTATTCCGGAGTGCATACATCTTGGGACCATTCAAACAGATTCAACCAATCGAAAATGGTCCCTTATAGCTAGGCACAGATCTAGACCTAAACGTTTCAATACTTGTTAAATGTACACCATCATTGCTTCTTACTAATCTATAGGGAACAGTTTACTCTTCCTCTTCACCAGCGCTCTTTAGAAGTGCAGTCATGTCATACATATTTTGTCGGTTGGTATGCCATGTAGCAAGTGGATAATGTGTGCGAGAGAGTGCGTGTGCAGTGCGTGTATGTGACATGCATAAATAAAATCACAATACGAACGCACAACACAACAAAACGATACGACCAAATAAAATGCAATGAAACAAGTAAAACGAATAACGCCGCGTATTACAAACACCATTAGTTGCTTGCGTTAAGATTGAACACAAACAGAAATACACGCACAAACATACTTTCTTGCATAATGTAAAAAATATTCAAGTGATTGTGGTTGCAATACAACGACAATTACGTTCAATTCCTTAATGCCAGCAATACAGTATACATACATACATAGGCAATGTATATTCACTCAGTACAAATTAATACACAAGTGATGCAAGCATGTGACTAGAATTGATAACAAGTTCAGGCAACTAAACGAAAGACTAGACACAGAATACTAGGACCTTATCTATCTCTCTCTCTCTGCCATGCATGACTGTACTACACTATCTCACTCCTCTTGTCATGCCATTTTTATAAGTTTGAAGTACGTACGAGTATGAGTATTTGTTCGTTTGTCTTTCTGTTTTTAAGAAAATGCCTTTAAAAGGCAGACAAAGAAGTTCAAGTAATACAACAGACTGTATTTAAATACTTGACAAAAAAATGAAAAAAATTAAAAGAAATATTTACAATGACAACAACAACTGCCTTACTGCAGTAGTCTAACCAATCGGGCAACCAACTGACAACGTAACGTCACTTGAAATGCAAGAAAAGTAGGAAAAGAAAAATATTTATCCAAACAATTAGAAGAAGAAAATATTCTCCATGTAGCATGTCTGTGAGCATTGTCTGTTGTGCAAAGTGAATGGAAATTTGTTACTTTTCTCAAAATCGTATGACCTTTCGATTGACAGACAGCCAGACAGATGCGGCCTTTGGCTATGCACGTGCTTTAAGAATGGAGTAGGGAAAAAGAGCATCTGAAATATACTTGAAAATTTTTGTGGTGCCATAAAGAGTGTTACCGACGTATTCTAACAATGAAATTTGATCTTGGCAATGGCTACCATTAAGGTACTGAAAGTCACTTCTCAACGAAATTAGAAAGTTCAGTAAGGTGTTACATGCCAAACTGACGCATCAACAAAACGATTAGAATTTGAAATTTCTTCTTCAATAGTAGTGATTTATTCATTTTGTATAGATTTCCTTTTGTCAGGTGTTAATTAAAACAAATAATTCAATTAGTTGAATTAGTAGCGAGAACAGTTTAAATCAAATTCATTGCCAAACGGGTGGGTGGACACGTTCACAATAGCGATGATAAAATCTGTGCATTAAAATCATCGTAGTTTAGTAGGTAAGGTGTTACCTTATACGACGTGAGGCCATGGTTCAAATCCCAGGTCAGATATCTCGAACAAAACGAAATATGAAACAAATATTTCTTCGGCGATTTCCCCTCAGCAGTCTTCTGGCAAAAACTCTGAGAGTAAATAAAATTGCCACTACTCAAAAATCTGTCGTTCGAAGTGAACTTTCAACTGTAGATACCGCCTCTCAATAATAAAATTAATACACCCAACATAAGTGGTGTGAGAAGCCAGGTCGTAATTCTGACTGAAGGATTGTAATGACCAATAACACATGTATATGTGTACATCGAAAATATTTTTTTTTCCAATTTTATGTTTTCTTTCCTGTTTTTGAATCGCTCCGTTACATATACATACGTTGAGTGACTATTTATGGATTCTAATCTAAACACCACTTCAAAACCTTCAGAGGATAAAAACAAACGAAGCGTATTCTGAAAGCATTAACAGTCAATTCATTAATGATGGTAAACAACTGCTTTGTCGGATGGCACTACACGACACACAGCTCCTGCCACATTGATTATTCTGTGTGAGCGATTTGAGGGCATGGTCGTTGAGATGAACTGGCAGCGAAATCGAGTGATTGGATCGTGTTAGACTTTTTCTTGTGCGGTTTTTTTGAGTCGCAGGTGCATGCGATTAAACCGCAAACGAAAGCAGTCCTTAAATCGAACATAATACGTGCTATCGGTCAAGTTCAAACTGATTTACGCACCAGCGTCTACCCAGAGAAACCGCAGCGGACTTTTGGACGATGTTGTATTACACACATAATGGTATAAAACAGTCTTTAAAACTAATAAAAAGGGTCTATTATATCTTACAGCCATACATGCTTACATACGTACATAATTCGTCATTACAACCCTTCTGTCAGGATTACGCACTGGCTTCTCACTCCACTTATGTTGTGTATGTTAATTTTAGGCAGGACCTACAATTTAATGTCGATTCCGAAACGATAGATTTTTTGAGAAACTTTTCATGTAAAATTTAGTTATTCACACAGTTTTTGCCAGATATCTGCAGAGAAGAAGATCTGGGGTTTAAACCCTAGCCTCATAACTAATAAGCCAACACACTACCTACTAGACTACGGCGATTATTTCACGTCCGCTTTACATACGTAATTGGTCATTACAACCCTTTAGTCCAGATTACGACCTACCTCCTATACTGTGTGCGTTAATTTTAATACACGAGTGGGGGACTTAGAGATTAAAGTCTGCACATCCGCTTTAGTTTATTTAAATTTGCAGATAAGAAGCGCTTCAAAAAGATCGATTTTGCAAAATAAGAAAGAATTTGAAAGATTGATAAAAACGTTTTTACAAAAAAATCTTTTAATTAAAATAACTTGTAAAACGCTATGCAAAAAGAAAATTTATACATTTTCAATTTACTTTACTTTATTTTACACTCTTGTATTTAAAGTTAACAAAATAAAAATAGTTTTTAAAACAATTTTTATCAATTCCATAAATTAGCAATTCACAAGTCTTAGACTGAATATTTATTCCACTTGTTTGAATATCGATTTTTAATTACAACGTTTAACTAAAATTCTCATGCAACTATTTACTGCTCTTTTAGCTAAACTGCAGCCGCGAGTAACATTTTTAAGCTAACATAGTTGTTATTATGTTGACTGCTGGCTTAAAATAGCAAAATATTTTGTTTTCTACATTTATTTGCTGACTAAAGAAATTAAAACAAAAACAAATTTTTTATTTTTTTTTGGCCATAAAATAACGCGCTTAGAAGCACACATTCATTGTACAACTAATGAATGGCTGCACAAATAAAGTAGATAGGGTATGAACAACAACAACCCATTGGGAAACAATAAAAAAAAAGATATGAAATAATGCAGTTTTGTGAATATCTGTCTACGGTTTAGATATGGTCGTGATACATACATATACATACATGTATGAAGAAATGTACATAGATATCTCGAATGTTTTCTACTTGCATGCGTATAATGTAGTGTATATTAGAAAATTGTTTGTGTATAGTTTTTGTTTTTTTTTTGTTCCTTGGTGTAGTCAAAGCCAATTAAAAGAACATTTACAACAAATAGTTGGCATAGAATACAACACTGACAATCTAAACTTCTACACACTAACTTAGAAGAGACACAAGCACTTTGTTGTATACAAAACTTATTTTGTTTCTTTTTGAAACCATTACGTATTCAAAAGGACGTTTTTATCATGGCTCTTACGAGTAGTAAAAAAAAGTTTATTTTTTTTGTTTTCTAAGTTTTGTATTCCAAGTTCAAGAAACTTCTTGTAAATGGATGTGTTGTATTGATTTTTTTATTCTCTTTTTTTTTTGCTGGAATTACTGCTACAATTTCATTTTGTTGTTGTCTTTTTCTTTCTTTTTTTGCCTATTTATTACAGCCTGTCACCCTACATTTGGCGTGAGTATAATTAGTTATAACAAAAATTACTAAACAAAAAAGATTTAAAAACGACAGTGAATAATGAGCTTCTGATACATATAAAAAGTTTCTGTAGTCTAGTAGGTAGTGTATTGTATTATTAGACATGAGGCCTCCTTTCAAACCCCAGGTCAAACATCACCAACAAACGCGAAATATAAAAAAATATTTACTCGTTGACTGAGAGTAAACAAAAAATTGCCCTGAAAAGTTTCTCAAACATCTGTCGTTCGAAATCGACTTAACACACACAACATAAGTGGTACGAGAAGCTATGTCGTAATCCGGACTGAAGGCTTGTAATGATAATGTATGTATTATGTATGATACATATAAAAGACATACAATATTAATTTAAATGCATTTAGTAACGTCATTTTGATATTTTTCTCCCATTAGAGAAATGTTAAAATGTCAAATGAGAAGAATGTTAAAACTTATGAGTAAAAGACTCAGATATTCAGAATTTCCTTACGTAGGCAACTCGTTCACTATTAATTGTGTAGGGCATACTGGCTGTTGTTTCAAATCTTACTTTCTAATAGGCTATCTTATATAATTTCAAACAAAGCCAGTCCATGTTAAAAGCTTCTGAACCAAACACCGAATTTCATCTACAGTGATGACTGTGGCAAAGCTTTGGACAGAGAGATTGTCCGATGATTATCTACATAGATTCAAGTTTGGCAGTTTGCTCTGAGTGCATCTCTTGGGCTACAATTTGTATAAAGAGGTATATATATGGAAGCATTTCCAAATTTTTAAGATATGGTCCCTGACCCTCTAGAAAAATTTTATAATTGTGAAAAAAATTGATTTTCAAATTTAATTTTCCATGGAATCCCAGGATTAAAATATATTTTTTTAAGAAAAATTTTCTGAAATCTCAAGAATATTTAAGCCGAACGACTAATGGGGTTTCTTAGTGTGGACCCCTTGGACTGCCACTTATATGCAGTGATAGCATAGCATTTCTACATATTTCTGAGAATTAATCCCTGATCATCTAGAGAAATTTTAAAATTGTGATGTCAGCATATACAACCTCGCTGCAAATGATACTCCGCAAACGAGACAATAAATGCTTTGTCTACTGCAGCGTAGTATTTTTTGCGCGATATTTGTGTGCAATATAGCATTTTTCAAATGTATGCTACGGCTTCCGTAGGTATAGAGTCCGAATTTAATCATTTTATTTAAAAAAAAATTACATTTTGCCCATTTGTACAGCACATTTGAGCCAACTTAGACTATCACCACACACACACAGAGCTATAATTTAGTTTCATTTTATTTTTATTTCTATTTTATTCACTACTATTTGCTTTTATTTCCATTTCTGTTGTCCTATGTTCAGTCTCGAAATGTGTTGTAACATGGAAAATTAAATGAAATGACAAAAAAAAAATTCAACAAAAATTCAAATGGAAATTTAAATCATTTTAAATCTAAAGGAAAAGGAAATTTAATTTTGATTTTGTATACATAAATAACCGTTAGACAAATAGACAAAATAGTACATTTTGTTTGAATGCTCTCTGGCCAGGAATAGTATGCAGCAGGCATACATACATAATAAAATTGTAAATAAAACTTCAAAAGGAAATCATTCTTACAGGAAATAAATGAATGTAAAATAAAAATACTAGTAAATACAAGTGAAAATATTTAAATTATGAAAAACTAAACATGGCGCTTGAATCAACAAAACTAGATGGGAAAAATTGTATACAAAAGAGCCTGTGATGTTATTTAAAATCGAATCGAAGATCACACAGTCGTTCTGGAATCTGGATAAAATAGACTTAAATGGGAATTGGAGAATATAAATGGAAAAATCCCTCTAATACAGTCACAGAAAAAACTCTATATTCACTTATATATAGATTTTTCCTGGTAATTTTTTTTTTTTTTTTCAATAATTTCTAGGTTATATTTTATTTATTCGATTTTGTCTTCAGACATTCTCAATTGTAACTGCCTTATACAACGCTTTACCATCTTTTTCACTTTGCTAAAGATCACCGAGACAAAGTCTACAGCGGTGTATGTAGATTTTTTTCTTTGACTGTATAGCCGCGTTCTGAAGACAAAAGTCAGTAGGCTAAATTGAATTGAATAAAATTTAAATGAAAGCCACCACTAGTTTCTACACGAAACATTTCTAATATCATTACGTTGATTTTGAATTCCGATTTTAAACACTGATTTTGATTTCCGACATGATTAAACAGATTTTGAAGAAATCCGAAACATTAAAAAGTTACGGATCTGATTTATCATTCAACATCGGATGTTATGGACATCAATATTTTTAAATTGTTTTATCATTAAAACAAAGTCCTCATACAATTATATTCGGCGACTGGTGCGATCAGTAAGATATTGAGCAGGGTCAGTACATATGTGCTCCAGAATTATCACTTATTCAGGCAATCACTAGAAATGAATTTTCTGTGGACCATTGTATGCCTCTAAAGGAAATTTCGATTTATATAAGTTAACTATTTGAACCTCCAGATTGTCAATATTCCCACGTACATATGTACATAATCGGTCACTACAATCCTTCATTCAGGATTACGATCTAACTTCTCACACCACTTATGTTGTGTGTCTCAGATTTGTACATGAGTGGCGGGGCCTACATACATATGTACATAATTGGCCATTACAACCCTTCAGTCAGGATTACGGCCTAGCTTCTCACACCACTCATGTTGTGTGCCCCAATTTTATACTTGAGTGGCGAGACCTACAGTTTAACATCGACTTGGAACGACAGAATTCGATAAACTTTTTCATGGCAGGTTAATTTACTCTCAGAGTTTTTGCCAGAAATCTGCTGAGAGCAAGTCGCCGAAGAAATATTTGTTTCATATTTCGTTTTGATGTCCGGCCTGGGGCTGGAACCCGAGCTTTTACGTCTTATAAGCGAACACATAACCTACTAGACTATGCCGGGACCTACAGTTAGCAATTATTAGAGACCACTAGGTGATCATGAGTTTGTATGAAAAAGTATGAGTTATTGGTGTCTACATTTCTAAAGTGGCGTGGAAAGTTGCCCCGTATTCTCCAATCGGATGTTACAAAGATTGTGGTTATGTATAGGGTGTTTTTTATAGAGGTATAGAACTTTAAGTTGGCATTACTTTTCAAGATGGCGACCGATTTAACAGCTGTCAAGTGATTTATTCTCAGTTTGGTTTGGCAATTCATCATGAATAGACTCGCGCCTGAACAACGCTTGCAAATAATGCAATTTTTTTTCGATTTATTGAAAGACACGTTTGGTGACCGCCTAATTTCACGTTTTGGACCTGTGAATTGGCCTCCAAGATCTTGTGATTTAACACCGCTAGACTAGAGGTGTCAAACTATCGATAGTAGCACTATCGATAGTTTTTGATAGTTCATAAAAATATATCGATACATCGAATCTAAACTATCAGTTCTTATAAAAAATATCGATATATCGGCGATACTATCGTAACACTATCGGAGTCTCTCCAATAATACATTTATATACATATTTGAATTTAATAGGTTAAAATACTAAATAACGCATTTTGTATAAACAAAAATAAACAAAACCGAACTTTATTTCTTAGTTCAAAAATCAAAAAATTAAACATGAAGTATTTAAGATAAAGGGTTAGTCAAAGAATTGTTTTTGTTTGTAAAAAGAAGCATATCAACGACATTTTCTTTTAATTCTGTACGCCTATCCGAAACTATTTGACCAGATTTACTAAACATTCTTTTCGACTCAGTCGAGGTAGCTGGGATACACAAATACAAATACACAAAAGCAAGTATTTGCATCTCTTTCACTTGAACGTGTCTGGAAATAAAATTGTTTTAGTGATAAATAAATATGTACATCTAAGTAGCACATGTTAGTCAGTTAATGTCTTTACTTCACTCTCCATTTTATAATAATACTGTGGGAATCACCAGTTTATAAATGCAAACAACAAAAAGTTAGTGGAGGAACATTTGAGGGGTGTGGAAACAAAGGCAGCAATCTCCACTTTGTTGAAACAAACTCAATCTCCAAATTTCAGTTCGCATATTCCCAAAAACTTCAGTGAGGATATGGATCAAACTTGGTCGGCATATTTATCTTTTTCTTCTATACTAATTAACAAAAAAATTCATTATAAAATACAATTGTCTTTAAAAATACAAGTTTTTCTTATTAATTTCGAGAACTACAAAAGTGGAGATCGCTGCCTTTGTTTCCACACCCCTCAATTTACTATCGATAGTGGAAAAAAACTATCGGTAATAGTTAAATGTTTATATTTTATAAAACAAAAACATCGATAGTCACGAAAAATATAAACTATCGATACTATCGATAGTGCCATCGATATTTTGACACCCCTACGCTAGACTACTTTCTGTGGGGCTATGTAAAGTTATTGATCTATGCGGTAAAGCCACAAACGCTTGACCATTTGGAAGACAACATTCGCCGTGTTATTACCGATATACGACCACAAATGTTGGAAAAAGTCATCGAAAATTGGACGTCCAGATTGGACTACATCCGCGCCAGCCGTGGCGGTCATATGCCAGAAATCATATTTAAAACGTAATGCCACAAGATTATCTTTCGGACAAAATAAAATTCATGTCAATCGAATAATCCATCGTTGTTTTATTGCAACTTAAAGTTCTATACCTCTATAAAAAACACCCTATATTTAGTTCCTACTCTGACGTTAAGGTCGAAGACCTGCAAACAAAGAATCGTCAAAAAATTCTACTTTTATGCGAACTTTAACGAAGGTGTAAATAATAAGGTAGTTAAGAAAGGGAGGAAGTCGCCGTAGTTTAATGGGTAGTGCGTTGACTTATTAGACATAAGGCTACAAACCCCAGATCGGACGTCTCAACAAATTTCTGTTCGAAACTCAGAGAAAACAAAAAATGAAAAGTTTCCAAAAAAAAGCTAAAGCTAAAGCTAACTGTTGGGTACCGCCACTTATGTATAAAAATTTAACATACACGACATAAGTGGTGTGAGAAACTAGGTCATATTCCTGACTGAAGGGTTATAATGACCAATTATGTATGTAAGTATGTTTGTAGTTAAGAAAGAAAATTTATTCAGGTTTTTCGCCAAAGCTGAACTATTTGTTTCCTTATGTACGGCTTATTTGTGAAATTAAAATTCTACAAAAAATATCTAGAGCCTTTAAATACTGGCAGACATATATCTGAATGCATTTGAATTCTGGTAAACATATATGCTTTGCCTACATTTACGAAGATGAAGAGAAAATTATATTTTATTTCTCCAGCTCTTAAGGAATGCGAAAAGGATACACTTCAGAAATGGTTCCATAGGCGAGGATAGTGAAAGTGGAAAGGTGGGTGCTTCTTGTAAGTTTTCTTATAGGGTATCATTGATACTGGTATCCAAATAAAACCTCTAAAGACATGCTTCACATTTCAACTTGGCTTTAATAAACAACAAACTTTGTCAAGTATGTATACTCCAATCGAATTCCAAGAAATTTCTTCTGTTTAAAAGTCTTTGTCTTATGTCTTCACAACAAAAGAAAATATCGATTTTTCTGAATCTGCAACTCTCTGGATTTCCTAATAAATAGGAAATATTTATGACACACTGACCAACAAAAATTATGAGTATTATAGTATGGATTGCAAGGAAATGATAATCACACTTTAGGGTTTCTATCACTAGATTCTCACACATGCATATGTTTTATTTAATAATCATCATTCATTATTTATTAGGTAGATATTTAAGAAGACGTATGCCAGTTTTAATATTCCTTATAAATATTAAAATTTTTGTTTAAATTCTAATTAATGGTCATCTCTTCTCTACGAGAGTAATAATTCCTTAAAATAAATATTTTAGATACGATAAGAAAAAGAAAACAAATCTCTGTAAATACTAGCAGTAGCAGTCGTAGTATCTGTAAAACATTTGCACAAAATTAATGCCAAAATTATTACGACTGACTTAAGGAATGTGTAATCATTTATTAAAAATGTTCATATTTGGACTCTATGGAAATCTATAGTATACATTTATGTTTTCTGTTGTACATTTATTATCATGTATTTATTTATTATTCAAATGCTTATGGATTTTCATAAATAAATTTCTTCTCTTTTACTATTCGCTACTGATGCTTCGAATTCATATAAATTGTGTTTCTGGTTTAGTTTGGTATTCTATAATAAAACTTTTCAAATTGATTACAGAAATATTTGCATACGTTTGCTCATTTTGTATTTGTTTTATGGTTTAATTGAAATGTTTAAAATCATGTTATTAAATATAAAAAAATATGTATTTATTTCATAGTTTCATTCATTACATGCATACTTGTAGCATGTTCTTTGGGTTCATGCCAATGCTTCGTATGCAAATATTGTCTCTGCTGGTGCGAGTATACGTATCTTGTAGGATATGAATCGATTTGAAGATTCTTTAATTGTATTCTCATGTAAAATATTATGAATATTTTGATAGACTATCTTACAGTCAATAGATATTGAAAGTATTGGATTCATTTTACAAAAATATTTTGTTGAACTAATACGAGTAGATTTTTTAATGTGCCTGTTATATAATAACCTACAGTCACAGAAAAAAAAGTATACATACATATAACGGTCTGTACCAACTTTTTGTTCAATAATTTCTAGGTTATATTTTTTTTATATGCGATTTTGTTTTCAAACATTCTTAATTGCAACTGCCTTAAACAAGGCTAATACACCTTTTTCAATTTGATAAAAAATTACCAAGAAAAAAAGTCTACATACGGCGGTCGTAGTGCATACAGTGGTGTATGTAGGCTTTTTTCTTTGACTGTATATGTTTCTTTTTTTTAAAGTTTGGTTTTTTGTGCTGTAATATTTAAAAGAAATTAAAAGAGAGGAGTCTATAAAAACTTATTTTAAATAGCATTTAAAAACAAAAATAAAATACTGACTTTTTTCAACGTCTGGAGTAACAATGATCTACAATATATTGATATTGTGTTTATACTTTATTTAGCTCTATATGTACCTTATAACCATTGTAATGACAAGTATTTTAACAATTAACTTTTTTTATTTTGTTTACTTACAGGTAAGGGAATAAATGCATCCTCTAAATTGGGCAATTAATTGGTAAGAAAATATAATATGGCATATTCATTATAATATAATATGGCATATTATTATAATCTTAAAAATTCAACATTTTAAGGGATTTAAATCCCATTTTAAAATGACTATTATCTGGACCACTTTCACCCAGATGCCCTTTTTCATTTTCACATACACATACATATGTATGTACATAGACGGTCGCAACAACCCTTCATTCAGAATTACAACCTAGTTTCTCATGCCACTTATGGTGTATATGTTAATTTTATATATAAGTGGCGTGACCTACGTTTAATGTCAACTCCGAACGACTGATTGTCGATAAACTTTTCCTGGCAATATTTTTTTTTTTTGCTCTTAGAGCTTATGCCACAAATCTGCTGAAAGGCCACTGGGGAAATAATTTTTTATATTTCGTTTTGTGGCCTCACGTCTAATAACCAGCGACTACACAAAATAAAGTCACAGCGGTTTATATAAGACACTAGTGTATATATAAAGTATCAGAAAATGATAAATAATCAAGAAATTTTGCCCAACTTTTGCTAAAATGTTATTTAATATTGTATTTTGATGAGATGAGCAAATTAGATCAAAGATATACATTATAAAAACCTAAACACACAATACGGTTAGTTTTCCATGCTTCACTTGAATAACTTTCTTTCCCACTTTCTTAATTGGTCATAGTAGTGGTCATTACAACCCTTTAGTCAGGAACACGACCAGGGGCCAAATCACCGCATTCGATATCGAATGCACAATCGAGTAAACACTATTTTCGATGGCCACAATTTCTTGGATCACGGTACTCGATCGTAATTTATTCCGATTATTAACTCGATGACCAGTCACAAATCGAGTGCAACTTCGAGTAGATACGTTACGATAACGATTGCCGGGATCCACGTTAACCACATTTCGATAATAAAGTACTCGATATCGAATGCGGTGATTTGGCCCCAGGCTTCTTACACCACCCATTTTGTGTCTGTCAATTTTGTACATGAGTGACTGGGCCTACAGATTTTTGAGAAAATACTCATAACAATGTTATATACTCTCAGGGTTTTTTCCTGGAAGTCATTTTTCCTAATAAAAAACTACACTACCTCCCAGACTTCTTATTCTCCAGAACAGCTATCGAATATTAATTTAAATGCGCACCCATATTCTCATACATTCATTTTAAATTGATTTTTTTTAATATATAGTATATTTAAGTCAATTTATGTTTCCAATTCTATACTTTTACTCTTAACGTTGCCTTAAATTTGATCCAAAAAGTAAGAAATTAGTGTTTCATCTATTTGCCACATATTTGTCTACGTATTTTTCTTTTTACTTTTGTTTTACTCTTTTTGTGTAAAATACAATATTTTGATGTGAACATTAATTTTTAAAGATTTACTTTGAAATGTAAACCAACCGCAAAAAAAGACATCCATAAAAAAATTACAAAATTACATGAAGGCCTACCCTACGACTTAGTAAGAGTTTACTAGGTATCAAACGAAAGACATCGTATAATTTGGTTTACCTAGTTATCACTGTCTATTTCTACTAATAGTTTAGAGTTTATTAAATTTATAAATACATGAGATAGGGGATGGTATGGAAGTTGCCATTGTCTATTAGGTAGTTTGTTAGACGAGAGCCCATGATTTAACCTCTGGCTCTGACATCTTGAACAGCACAAAATATGAGAGAAAAACATTTCTGAATAAAATGGCATAAAAAGTTTCGACTTTAAACTGTATGACCCGCCCCAACATGTGTGGTGTGAGAAGCTTGGTCTTAATCCAGACAAAAGGGTTGTAATAGTCGCTGTAGTCTATTAGACGTGATGCCTCAGTTCAAAATCCAGCTCAAACATGTCGCACAAAACGAAATATGAAAACAAAGTATTTCTTCAGATTTCTAGTCAAAACTCTACATAAAATTGCCATGAAAAGTTTCTCAAAAATCTATCGTTCAGAGTCAATTATAAACTGTAGGTTCCTCAATTTATGGATAAAATTAACACAACACTGATGGTGTAAGAAACTAGATCATAATCCTGAATGAAGGGTTGTAATGACCAATTACAAGAATTTGTATGATAGCTGTAGCCGTTGTGTAGGTTTAGTCAACTACTAATCCAAATATTTCAGATTTACATTCATTATAAATTTTGAATAGAATTTCGGGCTTTAACACACCTTCAGATTATTCAGCCAAGAGCTTTTCTGAGCCACCATTCACGATGACAGTAAGAACGACAAGAAAATATTCTTACCCGTGTAACCATTAGACTACAACAGATGACAACAATGTCATCCTAGAGTCTGTCACAATAGTCTAATATCCTGCTTAACTACAAAAACTTCACTAATTATCAAATATCTGAGTCTTTCTTGGGTACCTACTTAATTCCAGTTTTTTTTATTACATTTTACGAAAAAAAAACCTAAGAAATCGGAAATCAGAATTCCACTGCCTATGTATCGCAGCAAGTATTAGTGGCCCTACATTGCGTATGTTTGTATTCCACAACTATTTTCAATTAAAAACTGTAGGGTTTCTAAATTTATAATAAGAAATATCAGATTATTTTCTAAATTTTAACCTGTATGTACCTTCAAAGTCGCCGTGGTCTAGTAGGTAGTGTGTTTAGACGAAAGGCCCGAGTTCGAATCCCAGGCCAGACATCAAAAACAAAATACAAAAAGTATTTCTTCGGCGACTTCCTCTCAGCAGATTTCTGGCAAAAACTCTGAGAGTAAAAAATTGCTATGAAAAGCTTCTCAAAAAATCTGTCGTTCGGAGTCGACTTTAAACTGTAGGTCCCGCCACTCATGTATAAAATTAACGCACACAACATGAGTGGTGTTGAGAAGCTAGGCCGTAATCCTGACTGAAGGGTTGTAATGGCCAATTATGTATGTATGTATGTACCTTCAAAATTGGATTTTTCGGATAGCAAGTCGTTCGTTTTCTTAAGGTGTTACAAATATTCTCACAAATGCAAAATTTCTTTCAAAATAAAGGTAAAAATTGCAAAAATATTTTTCTTATAACACCATAATAAACCATGAAAAAAGAAAAGAAAAATAAATAAATAAAATTACCCGCTCTCCAGCAATTTCCCAGAAACAGTCAGTCAGTTAAGCGGTTCGTCTGCTGTTTTCTTGGGTTAAACACCCACATTAAACTCAGTTATGCGAAATTCACCTGTAGATGAACCATTTCCAGCATTAAGTTTTTGTTTTTGCTTAATATTGTAGCAAGAACGCCAAGAAAAATAATATTTACGAGTTGTACCTTGAAAGCGTTAGCGCATCCATCATAATAATGATGGAATTGTAAGCAGCACAGCAAAAAAAAAATAAAAAAAAAGGTGAACAAATATTGAAATACAGTACAGCATCACACCTTTAACAGGGTTTTTATTTCTTCAGGTTTCTTTATTTCGCTGAAACTTTTTTTTCCCTTAAATTTATACTCTTTTGTGATATGATTGTTGTTGCTGTTACCGTACCTACTTGTACTTTTCATGGTAATTGCGTTGTAGTTGACGTTTGCTGCCATTGCTGGTATTCGTCGTTGTAATGAACAAATTGTTTAAAGGATTACATTTTTTTGTTGTTCCTTTTTTTGTTTGTGTGTCTTGTTGTTTCATTTATTTGGTGTTCTGCCATACCAAAGGGGTTAAAGTTTTCAAATATTTATTACTCGAATACTGCCTCCCATTTTTCCCTGCGTTCTTTGGGGAAATAATACCAATATTTCAAAATAATTGGTATCCTAAACAACTTAATAGAGCATCGGTTTGAAATTCCAATGATTGTTTTAATATTTAATGTTCAGAATTCACTACTACTTCAATTTAGAAGAGATTTTTGGACCTTTGCTATTTTATTTTTGCCAGCCTGTAATGGCTTACTTGAAGCCATCACTCAAAAATTCACGATATTAAATTGCCTGACCAGAGAGTTCATAAGCGCAGCGAGCACATTGTTACGATAAGTTTTCGACAGCCTGTCGACAGTATGCAGTCGCCGCACGCTAGTAGGTAGTGTCAGACATCAAAACGAAATATGACAATCTCAGCAGATTTCTGACAAAAACTCTTTTGTAAATAAAATGGCCATCAAAAGTTTCTCAAGAATCTGACTTTAAACTGTAGGTCCCGCCACTCATGTATAAAATTAACATACACAACATACATAAGTGGTGTGAAAAACTAGATAGTAATCCTGACTGAAGGACCAATTATGTATGTAAATCTCTAAAAACTGACGTTTGTTGTGATCCATTCTAGCGCTTAAACCATTATAATTAAAAATCTTTTAACTCCCTTAAATCAATCAATCGGAATACTTACTGCTGTATCGCCGTCGTCTAGTAGATAGTGTGTTGGCTTATTAGACGTGAGGCCACGGATCAACCCCCAGGTCATATACCTCTAACAAAACAAAGATAATAAAAATATTTCTTCGGCAACTGCCGGTTTTAACCATGGCCTCACGTCTAATAAGGCAATTCCAGTTGAGTGGTGTCAAAATTTACACAGAAATACAATAATTGTACTCCCAAATGTTCCCTCATCAGCCTTATTCTTTCAATTTAGCTCCGAGTGACTATGACTATTTCTTATTGCAAAACCTCAAGATACGATCTATGTATCTCAAAGACATCTGCTTTTTCATTACCAAGACAATTCTCTTTTTAATTATAAACTCTAGACCCATTAGACACAAATGTCTTGAGCTTAAGTTAGACTCGTATTGAAGAATACAATGATTTTTTTTTAATCAAAAGCCTATATTTAAACCAAGAAGTCGCAGACGTCTTCACCCGCCATTATATACAGCACACACATAGTACACCTGTGTGTACATCAAGTATTAGAAAAATGCCTACTGTTCTGTTGGTAGGTAGACAAAGTAATGAAAATTTTTTTGTTCTCTTTGTCAAGAAAACGACATCATCTATAAAATGATGAGACACATTTAAATGTCTCAACATTATGAAAAGATGGATTGTAGTTTTTAACTTAAGGTGAAACATTTATACATCGCCAGGCATCCAAAACTCATATCATACATTAATCCCTGGCTAAACGCACGTAGGTTTGAAAAAAACCCAGGAATTGTGGCAGATGGATGTGTAGATTGTGCAAGATCTATAAGATTATATATAAATATAGCTGTAAATATGAATGGCTATGTATGTTAGCACATAAAGTGTATTGAATGATAAACAGGGAGACGTGCTACAAGCTACATCTTGTTGCTTCTGCTACATTGTTTTTCCCTCAAATCTTTTCTTTCTCTCTCTCTCTCTCTCTCTCTCTCTCTTAAAGGGAAGCATTAAAACCCAGAGGTTTTTAGAAAATTTCACATGTGAAATTGTTTCAATGTATTCTGTTGTTGTTGTTTTGTGTTAACATTGTGTTGCATTGTGTTTTGTTGTGTTGTTTCTTCATTTATTTGATTGATGCTCAGAATGTTTATTTGGTTACTATTTTTTGTGTTCTTGTCTGGTGACTGCGTATGTATATGCATACATATTTATGTAGGTATGAAGTTTGTAAAACTGGTGTTGACTTACTGGTGGTGTCTGTTTCCTACTGATGTTGCAACATTTACTCCTAACTATTACGGGTTGTTTGTGTTTTCCAGTTGTGTTAACCAGTGCGGTAGTTAATGGCATTAGAAAACGAAGTGCAAGACAAACTACAAATACTGACAGCATTTGGTTTATCCTAATGCTCTGAGTCATCTTTTACTGTTTTTCTTCTTCTTCTTTCACTTTTTATTTTGTTTGAATATGGTATTATTCATAACACTTTGTTAATTTGCTAGACACGTAAAAGGGGTTACAACACACCTACATACATATATACGTACTATTTACACACCTGTTCGTACACTCAAAGAAATATTTTCATATTTATGCAAATAACCTGCCTGGTGTTAATTTGCGTTGTTAAATAACGAGTCATGTTTAAATTTCTTGGTTACAACAGCAACAAAAGCTTAAAATTTGATAAAAAAAAAAAAGTGTCATTGTTAAACTAAAAGTTTTACAAAATTATACATACATATGTACATACGTATGTAAATTAAGCTAGAAAAGGACTCTTGTTAATAAACATTTAACTTTTGTTCCAGGTTTTATTTGTCATGTTGACATATGCACATATAAATTGAAACATTTCAAAAAAAGAAGAAATATACGCAGGGGTTTCCACGCAACAAATCTGTCTTGTTGAACTCAAGTTTTAAAAGATGGTCTTTGCAGCTTATGCACAAAAGGAAAAGCTCTTTCAACGGATAGTTCAGACATAGTATGACATTGCTAGTTTCGGCAATTATTTGTGAATAGGACTCTTCTAAGAACCCTCTAAACGAGAATGAAGAAAAAATTCAGCAGCATGTTTTCTGTAACATTCCCACTTTCAGGAGAGTGCTCAATAGGTTGTCTAGGTAGTTTCAGAATATATTTACATATCTATGAGTTGAAATTTGATACTCGCGGAGCTTCTCTCAGAAGCATGTTATAGAAGTTTATTTTTCCTGCAGACTTGCAGTCTAACAATTATATCGTTAGTCTAATTCGCAAATGTGTTAAATCCCTTTTTTCAAATTTTACAGGAGACACAAAAAACATTGTAACATTTCCAGTTTTTAAAATTTGTAAACTTTTTAAAGGCAATTATTTTTACAAAATAGCTCTCTTTAAATGACCTAGATCAAAAATCAATTCAAAAAAATCAAATCACATCAAAAAATATGCACGCGTTTTTAATATTTTTCGTAATTTTGTGGACTTTTTTTTTGCCAACCACAAAATTACAGCAACTATAAACTACATAATGACATTTTTTGTTGATGTAAAATATGTATTTTGTATAATTTTACAGTTTTACATTAAAATCTGAATTTTGGAAAAAAGTGGACTTAGCGTCTTTGCGAATTATACTAACGATATATATATTTAGTTAAAACAATGTATTTATAATACTTAGCAGTTTTTATTTAAAAATATTTTTAAAACAAAAAAGGAAAATAATATTAACGAATTTAATTTCAAACACATTATTTGACAGTCAAATAAAAGGTGTTCTTTAACACTTGAAACCAAAACCTTTTGCTTTTATTACTGCTTCCAAACATCGAGCATCGTCTACACGAGACTGCAGTAAAATTTTGGGATTATGTTGTTTCATCTGCACCTAATACCTTGTTTCAACAGCTCCATTGTGCTGGTACTGTTTTTATTGAGCTTATGGGCGAGTTTTTCCCAAACATGCTCAATAATGCTAAGATCTGGAGTCTGTGTCGGTGTTAGTTTTGAACAATTATGATTAAGCAACAGCTTAAATTTACTCTCACTATTCACTTGATTATTTAAGATTTTCTTTCTCCACTTTTCCAAATTTTTTCAACCATGTTAACACTGTCTATTAACATAACATTCACTGTAAAGAAAAGAATATAATTTTCGTAGTTAACTTCACACATAGGCATTTAAGAGCTTACATATAAGAGCTTATTTTATTATATATTTATGGTTACTATTTTTATTTTAATATTTTAAAGAGTTAATATTATTGGATACGGTTTCAAATATTTACAAATTAAATTTTTATAAATGAATTCAGAATTATTTATAATTTATAGAAAGGATTATACGATGTATTAAACAATTTTAGGAAAATCCCAAAGTGGATTTAAAACAAATTCTCCAAAAACCAAATTTATTTCTAAATAAAAATGGAATACAATAGTAAAGGATATTATATACATATGTATACATATGTTGTATTAAATAGAAAAATTAAAATTGCAATTGAAGAATAAAATCTAAAAATCGATAACTACTAACTTTACTTTTACTTTTTGAGCATTATTTATATTATCCTTTTACTTAAGTTCAATTTTAAATAATCGAAAAGAAATTGGAAACAAAAGAACTCTTTTAACACGCACTTTAAATGTTTGAATACCAGTTGTTTGAATAATTGTTGGTTGGTGGTTGGAAAAATTCTTTGAAAAGAGTTTTTTTACAAACGTTTACCCCTCACTGAATATTATGTTTGAAATTGCAATTCAACTAAAAATCAATTGCTAACAGACACGCATTTAATCGCTTAAAGCGTAATATTGTAATAATTTTGTTTGTTCCTCCTCCTGACACCCCTGTAGTTAAACCACAAATTTACTTAGAAAAACACAAAATGTCACATGGAGTATACAAATGCTCACTACTGAATAATTCAATTCGATTACTTGAACAAACACTGTTTAGAAAGGCAGACGGCCAGACATACAGCCCTTAAACACCAGCCATTACTTTCCACACCGAGAATGGATACAACGGCCATGAAATTATTTTAAAACTTGATAGACTAGGCATTATAACACATGTAGCGTTTACATTTGACACGAGTGTTACAATTTTGTTAAGATTTAATCAAATAACATTCGTGATACATCCACGTGATCACACACACTTCATTATGACAATTATGACTTTGAAATCCCATTATCCTTACCATCCTTATCAACATACCACAAATATTGAATTTATTTTTGAGTCTTACCCTCAAAAGGCAGCTCGTGTCAATGTGACAAATACCATCCCTTTGAAAAATGTTAACCGTAAAACCATTAATTTTTTACGAAATACACGTACACTTTAATACTCTTTTTGACTGACTGAATTAAATAGGATTTGGAATTTTCCTTAATCACCCACTGACAAATTTATTTATTGGTTTTTTAGTTATGTATTATCTTTTGCGTTCGTTTTTTTTTTCTACCATAAATGTTCATTAAAGTACATTTTTTTCACTTTTTTTTTATTTTCTTTTTTAATAACATTTCTAAACATCTGTTATGTTTATTTAGGCGAAAGTAATTTCAAAAAAAAAATATTGTCAGTTTTTCATTAAAATACACTCACGAAAAAGTGTTAGCCAGTGTTGTCGTTATCGTCAAAATGGAGGACAATTTGTTTTACATTGGAAAATATCAGTATTCTAGATTTCATCAATATAATCAGTAGGTTTCCTAAAAGTCTAGCCTATCTACAGCCATTTTCTGTTTCTGCTTCATATGTAACTAGTTTGGTGTTTAATTATTAACCGCAAATATTGCCGTAGTCTAAAAGATAGTATATTGGCTCATTTGACGCGAGACTCGTGATTCAAACGCCAGCGCAGATTGCTCGACCAAACCGAAATATGAAAAAATATTTCTACGGCCAATATCTCTCAGCAGAGAAAAAGTTGCCATGAAAAGTCTCTCCAATATCTTTCTTTCGAAAGAAAGTGTAGTCACACATGGATAAAATTAATGCACACAGCAAAGATGGTGCAACTAGATCGTAATCCTAATAAAAAGGTGTAGAATTTTATGCGTAGAATTTTTCGAACATAGTTATTCACACATACACACACATACATAGTTGGTCATTATAACCCTTCAGTCAAGATTACGACATAGCTTCTCACACAACTTATGTTGTGTGTCTCAATTTTATATATGAGTGGCGAGACGTACAGTTTAAAGTCAATTCCGAACGACAGAATTTTTATTTACTCTCAGAGTTGTTACCAGAAATCTGTTGAGAGGAAGTCGTCGAAGAAATATATTTTAATATTTCGTTTTATTGGAGATGTTTGGCCTTAGGTTTCAACCAAAGCCTCACGTCTAATAAGCCAAAACATTGCCTACCAGACTATGGCGTTATCAAATGATGTACGCAATCGCTTGTACTTTTTCTTTTAGTTCTGTTCATACTTGAACAACTCCGACGACATATGCTTGCAGCACAAAGACTAGATTAAAGCTCATTCAGGCTATGATTTTTACCGACTATTTTAGTGGTATAAAGTAACAATGCAATTTGTTCCTATTTAAAGCCAATTAAACGAAGACTTGAGAGCCCTGATAGTCTGTAAGTAGTGCGTAGACTAGTAGTGATAGATAGTAAGTAGTGCGCTAGACTATTAGCATGAGGGTCGTGAATTCGATTCCCACCAGGTGCTGGTTTGTGACACCGAACATATGGTGAAAGTTACTTACCTCGTATATAAATAAATTAACGATAACTTGTTATCAATTAACAACCAGACTTTCCATTGGCTACAAATCCGCTGTCATACTCATGTAGCCAATATACTGCATAAACACATTACGTATAGAATAAATTCCAATTTATAGTGGAAATCTGAAATTAAACAGATTGTAGGGCACCAGAAAACTACATGGCAGAAGAGCGAAGACAGTGTAGGACCCAAGTAGATATGGTCATTGTAGGACTTTACATAGATAGTTGTAGAGTTCTTGTAAATTATTTCGTGTTTTATTCTGTTGTAAACACTGTATTAATTTCTTTTATTGCTTACTCAATGTACTTATTACCATTATTACAACTTGCGGTTAAAGTTGGCTTTAGTTAAAGGTAACTTTAGCTAAAGTAAACTTTAAAGTCACCTTTAACTTATTTTTGTTATTATAACCTAATGATACAATAAAGTTAACTTTTTCAAAAATATGCCAGCGCTGGAGCAATGTCGATAAAACTGCTCAATTAAATAAGTGCTTTAAAAACCCGGTGGCAACGAATAGCCTCTTTTTTTATTGTTGTTCCGGGTGTTTTTTATAGAGGTATAAAACTTTAAGTTAGCATTACTTTTCAAGATGGCGACCGATTTAACAGCTGTCAAGTGATTTATTCTCAGTTTGGTTTGGCAATTCATCATGAATAGACTCATGCCTGAACAACGCTTGCAAATAGTGCTGTTTTATTTCGATTTATTGAAAGACACGTTTGGTGACCGCCTAATTTCACGTTTTGGACCTGCGAATTGGCCTCCAAGATCTTGTGATTTAACACCGCTAGACTACTTTCTGGGGGGCTATGTAAAGTCATTGGTCTATGCGGTAAAGCCACAAACGCTTGACCATTTGGAAGACCACATTCGCCGTGTTATTGCCGATATACGGCCACAAATGTTGGAAAAAGTGATTGAAAATTGGACGTCCAGATTAGACTACATCCGCGCCAGCCGTGGCGGTCATATGCCAGAAATCATATTTAAAATGTAATGCCACAAGATTATCTTTCGGGCAAATAAAATTCATGTCAATCGAATAATCCATCGTTGTTTCATTGCAACTTAAAGTTCTATACCTCTATAAAAAACACCCTATATTTGCTCATTTTGTTTTATATTTGAAGTTATACGTCTACGTTATACGTAATATATACGTCTAGCAAGTTCAAACATAAACTTAACTTTAAAAGTAGGATGATCTTCCCTTTAGCTTAACGCTCACTTCTACCTTATTGTCCACTTATAGTAATGAAAAACACTTTATCTACCCGCTAAAATCCTCTATCTAGTTAAAGACAAGTTGTAAAAATGGCCCTAAGTATTATAATAATGGAAGATATTGTAGTCGTCGTAGTCTAGTAGATAGTATGTTCGCTTATTAGACGTAAAGCCCGGGTTAGAGCTCCAGGACATCAAAAAGAAATATGAAAAAAAAATTTCTTCGGCGAGTTTCTCTCAGCAGATTTCTGGCAAAAACTCTGAGAGTAAATAAACCTGACATGAAAAAGTTTCTAAAAATTCGGAGTCGACGTTAAACTGTAGGTCCCACCACTCAAGTATAAAGTTAGGGCACACAATATGAGTGGTGTGAGAAGCTAGGCCGTAATCCTGACTGAAGGGTTGTAATGGCCAATTATGTATGTATGTATTGCAATTATCCAACAAACCGTTTAGCATGTCTTTGGCATTCTTGGGGAGAAAATATTTCATTTAATAAAAATAGTCTTTCACCACAATTACAAAATTTATTTTATTTTTACGCAAATTAATCTTTTTCCAATTAATATAAATTGATACAGGGTATGTTCTTTTCGAGAATTGTACGAATATTGTGTCGTTGATAAACGATATTTTGGAAAAAGTTTTCTTCTCCAATTTTTACATCTTACGACTGACGATTCAATGAGGCGAAAATTTGCAAAAAAAAAAAAAAGAAAATAAAAAACTTTCTGTGCTTAAAAGCGTCTATAAACTAAATTAATCAGAAAGAAAACTTTGTTAATATTTCACGAATGTTGTTATTGTTTGTTGTTGTTTTAGTAAAAACAAATTATTTTTATAGATTTTCGATGCGGAGCTAATTTGTTAATCAATAGCCAGCAATTCATTTATTACAACAAATTCATTCATGCATACAATTCTACACATTAAAACTTAACAACAGAAAATCACAAATGAAACGATAGAGACAAAGAATTTCTTGTTTAAGATTAATAAAGAAAAGTTTTACTTTCGGAAACTCATTAATTGCAATGTTAGTAGAGGCAATAAAATATGAAAAAATTATTTTCATTTCAGTTACTTTGCTGAACAATATTTAAATTCATGCAGAACTTTTAGCCTCCTTTTTATCTTGTTTCTTAAGTTCATATATCTCTTTAACTAAAATGTGCTTAAAAGTGTCTAGACAAACAGATAACATTGAAAGTAAAACTCTCTTGCAAAAGTATGGCAAAGGAATTTATTTATGATTGTCTCATGCAAATGTGAAGAAATATCACAGTGACAGTTTATTTATGACTTTCCATTTATTTTATGTGAACATCAAAGTTACTCACGCAGAAAATAAAAAAAATAAACGTAATATTTGCCGAAGTAAAAATGTTATCAAAGAAATGTAATAAAATTAAATATGTAAAAATAAATTAAACGTACATATGCATATGCATGGCAAATAAATTTCAACGACAAATAGAAGTATTTTGTTTTGTTACATGCATTTTTATGGAGAATTTTATTAAACGCGTGTGCCTTTCTTTTAATTCACATTCTATTTGTTAAACATTTTTACCATAATTTCAATATTTTTATTGGCCATTATCGCTAATGGTGACAGTAATAAAGTAAAAGTTGCTGTAGTTTCTTAACATCATACTATTGCAAGATCGTTTGGTATAAATCGCTAAAAGGGTATAAAAACTGAAAGGGCATCAATACGTGTAACTATGTTTAGTATATTTCTTCGAGCCCGCAAGTTTGTAAGATTTCTTATAGATCTTCACATCTTTAATATGTGTTCATAACCGGATGTTGTTTCAGTTCTGATCCTGAAACAGTGGAAACCGTTCTGTCATGCGTTAAATAAAGAGTTTCGTGTCTGAGGTGCATTCGATATTCGATCTTCGCTGACTATCGAAGATCGAGTATCGATACCAAATTCTTATTATGATCTGATAACATTGTCGAAAATATCGTTGTGTATCTACTTTCTTATCGAGGACAATTTTGCTTTCGCTGCCGAATTGAGTTGTGCAAAAATTTATTAAAATGTAAGTTTTTAAAAAAAATTTTTCACAAAGATTAGATATGAACAATTATTTTTGTTAATTTTATTAAGGAGTAAGATTGTGAGTACGAAACATCAGTTGGAAAAACTTGTGTCACTAATGGAGGAGAATCCTCAATTGGCCAAATTTATTTGTTCAAAAATTCAACAAATGAATTGATGTAATAATTTTCTTAGAATTTTTCTTGTACCGTAGAGTACAAAATAATAAATGAATTCATATCTTTTAATTTATCAAAGCGTCTTTTATTTTTTATAAAACCTAATTCTATAACGTTCCTTATAACCCGTTTCTAATTTCTTCTGCTTCCAAGAAAACCGTCAAACCACATCTCCGTAGTATCTATATTACTTTATTACACTTCTTTTTATTTTTTAGATCATTCCAAAAAAATGCTGAATATTATTTTAATTTTGTTTATTTAAACTGTAACCCGCACAATGTGTATCAGCTGATATTATTGTGAATAACTCAAATAAGCGGCATTCACAATAATACTATTCACATCGAATGAACGTCATAATACCAAATGCAAATTCGTTCGATAAGCACTTTCGACCACAGTCGAAGATCGATCAAAACTCATAATAGGGCCCTGACTCACATCGTGCTTTCATTATTCCATTTTGTTGGAGATTTGCTAAGGTTACCGAATGTAACGTCAACCCGCTACTCATAGCAATATTTTCTGCACTTTTCAAGGTTCTGGTAAACCTAATTAGCTACTGGCAGTATAAGTATCGTAAAAGTACTGGCCTTTTGGCATTACTCTTAGAACCATCTATTCGACGATTTAGTGAAAGCTAGGCTTCTGATATTTTCAAAGCATTTGACACAATGAGGCGTGGCACATTTATATCGTGTTGATAGTCACCCTCTCCCAATTTGTTCAAGTTTTCTCAAGGATCGCAATATACGGGCTGATCAAATGTGTTCAGGCTAGATACACGGGTATATTTTTTCAGTCTTCTACTTCTAAGGGCCATTATTACAAATTGCCGTCAACTAAAGGGAGGATTTTAACGGGCAGATAAATTGTTTTTCATTATTATGAGTACCCAATAAGATAGAATTTAGCGTTAAGCTAAACTGAGGATCATCCTACCTTTAAGTTTTAAAGTTAAGTTTATGTTAGAACTTGCCATACGTATATATTATTTTCAATATGGCAACTTCAAATTTAAACAAAAGGAGCACATACAACAAAAACAACAAAAAACGAAGCCGGTCGTTGCCACTGCGTTAGAAAAAAACTTGTTGAAGTGAGCAATTTTATCGACATTGTTCCGGCACTGCCATATTTTTGAAAACAGTTAACTTTGTTTTATCTGCAAGTTGTAATAACGAAAATAAGTTAAAGCTGACTTTAAAGTTCACTTTAGCTAAAGGTACCTTTAGGCAAGTTGTAATAATGTCCCTAATTCTATCAACTCCTCTGCAGATGACATTAGTATTTGACATTCTTAACTTTCATAAAAATCTACGAATGCTGCACTAAATATCATAAGAGATTGATCCGTTTATTAATGTTAGGCTTCTGGAAATAATCTTTAAATAATGAGACACATTTAATGAAAAAAATGAGAATTAATGACAACAATGTGTATACAAAATGCATACGCATGCTCCTTTTGATAATGATAATCCTTCATGCAGTATATGACTGCATGTCTCTTAAAAAAGGAGGGTTTCTAAACGTGCCTTGCAGACACCATCAAGGATTTAGAAAAGAAAAATTGTTAATAAATCATTATAATTCTCAATGATATGTATTTTAAACCACAATAAATGAAAAAAAAATTTTTGAAAAACTAATCACGTGGTTAATATTTCAAATCATTTCATTGGTACAAGAATTATAAAATATTTCAATAATCCGATAAATTTGAAATAATTTTCCCCTTATTCAAGAATATCCTGTTATTAAAAACCTATCCACCCTATCATTGAAATGACTGGCAATAGTAAGCCACAATTTAAAATAAAGGAAATAAATTTATGGTTTCTAACAACAACAAAAAAAAAAACCAAATAAAATTGCAATTTCCCACGGCTACTAAGTAATGATTAGTCTGTTTCGTATAAAATTTTTTAACGCTCTTGTTCAAAACAAAAAATTATTTTTAAGCCTCCACATGAACGTGCTAAGCAGCCATAATATTTTGTTTATTGGTTTTATTTCGTAAGTTTTTGTATTTTCATTTGCCTTGCTTGAGGTTTTCGGAAAGAAAAAATATGTGTTTAGGAGGAAACATAATAAACCCAACGAACATAGCAGTGGCATGTATACAGTTTATGTGTGAGAAGTTAGCTACGAAAGTTATGTTATGTAAACAGACACTGTTAAGTTAACATAATTGAAAAATTTGGAAAAGGGAAAAATGAAAATCAATTAAAAGTCGCAAAAATAGTCATAAATTGGCGGAAAAATTAAAGGAAGACGAAGCTAAACCTTTGAACTTAAAAAAAATATATGAAAATAACAATTTGCTTATTGGCGGTAGTAAAGTTGAAAAATCTTGTATTTTTTTCTGGTATTTCACAAAAAAAAAGGTCGACAAGAAATTTGAATTAAAATTTGAATAGAAAAACCGTTACTATGTGTGGGTGAATTAAACCTTTACACTTTCAAAGTTAAATTTTCGGCTCCTGCTTAGACCTGAGCTTGGAACTGGACTTGGACCCTAAAGTACGACTTCCGATCTTTTCAATGGCATCCATTTCATTTTAATAGGCCCCATGGATCCAGAGTTATAAGCGTTTAAAAATTTTTATTTACCGGCAGTTGCTTGCTGCTTGATTCTGTTGGCCTGGTATTGCACAAAAAAAAGGTCGACAAGAAATTTGAATTAAAATTTGAATAGAAAAACCGTTACTATGTGTGGGTGAATTAAACCTTTACACTTTCAAAGTTAAATTTCCGGCTCCTGCTTAGACCTGAGCTTGGAACTGGACTTGGACCCTAAAGTACGACTTCCGATCTTTTCAATGGCATCCATTTCATTTCAATAGGTCGGGTGGATCCAAAGTTATAAACGTTTAAAAATTTCTATTAAACTCTGGACTCTCTGGCCGTGGACTTGGACCTGATCATTCCTATTTTGGCACGATCTGTAAGTATGACCTCAGACCTTTCTAATGACACCCATTTCATTTTAATAGGCCCCATGGATCCAGAGTTATAAGCGTTTAAAAATTTTTATTTACCGGCAGTTGCTTGCTGCTTGATTCTGTTAGCCTGGTATTTCACAAAAAAAAAGGTCGACAAGAAATTTGAATAGAAAACCCGTTACTATGTGTGGGTGAATTAAACCTTCACACTTTCAAAGTTAAATTTTCGGCTCCTACTTAGACCTGAGCTCGGAACTGGACTTGGGCCCTAAAGTACGACTTCCGATCTTTTCAATGGCATCCATTTCATTTCAATAGGTCGGGTGGATCCAAAGTTATAAACGTTTAAAAATTTCTATTAAACTCTGGACTCTCTGGCCGTGGACATGGACCTGATCATTCCTATTTTGGCACGATCTGTAAGTAGGACCTCAGACCTTTCTAATGACACCCATTTCATTTTAATAGGCCCCATGGATCCAGAGTTATAAGCGTTTAAAAATTTTTATTTACCGGCAGTTGCTTGCTGCTTGATTCTGTTAGCCTGGTATTTCACAAAAAAAAGGTCGACAAGAAATTTGAATAGAAAAACCGTTACTATGTGTGGGTGAATTAAACCTTTACACTTTCAAAGTTAAATTTTCGGCTCCTACTTAGACCTGAGCTCGGAACTGGACTTGGGCCCTAAAGTACGACTTCCGATCTTTTCAATGGCATCCATTTCATTTCAATAGGTCGGGTGGATCCACAGTTATAAACGCTTAAAAATTTCTATTAAACTCTGGACTCTCTGGCCGTGGACTTGGACCTGCTCATTCCTATTTTGGCACGATCTGTAAGTATGACCTCAGACCTTTCTAATGACACCCATTTCATTTTAATAGGCCCCATGGATCCAGAGTTATAAGCGTTTAAAAATTTTTATTTACCGGCAGTTGCTTGCTGCGTGATTCTGTTGGCCTGGTATTTCACAAAAAAAAGGTCGACAAGAAATTTGAATTAAAATTTGAATAGAAAACCCGTTACTATGTGTGGATGAATTAAACCTTTACACTTTCAAAGTTAAATTTTCGGCTCCTACTTAGACCTGAGCTTGGAACTGGACTTGGACCCTAAAGTACGACTTCCGATCTTTTCAATGGCATCCACTTCATTTCAATAGGTCGGGTGGATCCAAAGTTATAAACGTTTAAAAATTTCTATTAAACTCTGGACTCTCTGGCCGTGGACTTGGACCTGATCATTCCTATTTTGGCACGATCTGTAAGTATGACCTCAGACCTTTCTAATGACACCCATTTCATTTTAATAGGCCCCATGGATCCAGAGTTATAAGCGTTTAAAAATTTTTATTTACCGGCAGTTGCTTGCTGCGTGATTCTGTTGGCCTGGTATTTCACAAAAAAAAGGTCGACAAGAAATTTGAATTAAAATTTGAATAGAAAAACCGTTACTATGTGTGGGTGAATTAAACCTTTACACTTTCAAAGTTAAATTTTCGGCTCCTACTTAGACCTGAGCTTGGAACTGGACCTGGACCCTAAAGTACGACTTCCGATCTTTTCAATGGCATCCATTTCATTTCTATAGGTCGGGTGGATCCAAAGTTATAAACGTTTAAAAATTTCTATTAAACTCTGGACTCTCTGGCCGTGGACTTGGACCTGATCATTCCTATTTTGGCACGATCTGTAAGTATGACCTCAGACCTTTCTAATGACACCCATTTCATTTTAATAGGCCCCATGGATCCAGAGTTATAAGCGTTTAAAAATTTTTATTTACCGGCAGTTGCTTGCTGCGTGATTCTGTTGGCCTGGTATTTCACAAAAAAAAAGGTCGACAAGAAATTTGAATTAAAATTTGAATAGAAAACCCGTTACTATGTGTGGATGAATTAAACCTTTACACTTTCAAAGTTAAATTTTCGGCTCCTACTTAGACCTGAGCTTGGAACTGGACTTGGACCCTAAAGTACGACTTCCGATCTTTTCAATGGCATCCATTTCATTTCAATAGGTCGGGTGGATCCAAAGTTATAAACGTTTAAAAATTTCTATTAAACTCTGGACTCTCTGGCCGTGGACTTGGACCTGCTCATTCCTATTTTGGCACGATCTGTAAGTATGACCTCAGACCTTTCTAATGACACCCATTTCATTTTAATAGGCCCCATGGATCCAGAGTTATAAGCGTTTAAAAATTTTTATTTACCGGCAGTTGCTTGCTGCGTGATTCTGTTGGCCTGGTATTTCACAAAAAAAAGGTCGACAAGAAATTTGAATTAAAATTTGAATAGAAAACCCGTTACTATGTGTGGATGAATTAAACCTTTACACTTTCAAAGTTAAATTTTCGGCTCCTACTTAGACCTGAGCTTGGAACTGGACTTGGACCCTAAAGTACGACTTCCGATCTTTTCAATGGCATCCATTTCATTTCAATAGGTCGGGTGGATCCAAAGTTATAAACGTTTAAAAATTTCTATTAAACTCTGGACTCTCTGGCCGTGGACTTGGACCTGATCATTCCTATTTTGGCACGATCTGTAAGTATGACCTCAGATCTTTCTAATGACACCCATTTCATTTTAATAGGCCCCATGGATCCAGAGTTATAAGCGTTTAAAAATTTTTATTTACCGGCAGTTGCTTGCTGCGTGATTCTGTTGGCCTGGTATTTCACAAAAAAAAGGTCGACAAGAAATTTGAATTAAAATTTGAATAGAAAAACCGTTACTATGTGTGGGTGAATTAAACCTTTACACTTTCAAAGTTAAATTTTCGGCTCCTACTTAGACCTGAGCTTGGAACTGGACTTGGACCCTAAAGTACGACTTCCGATCTTTTCAATGGCATCCATTTCATTTCAATAGGTCGGGTGGATCCAAAGTTATAAACGTTTAAAAATTTCTATTAAACTCTGGACTCTCTGGCCGTGGACTTGGACCTGATCATTCCTATTTTGGCACGATCTGTAAGTATGACCTCAGACCTTTCTAATGACACCCATTTCATTTTAATAGGCCCCATGGATCCAGAGTTATAAGCGTTTAAAAATTTTTATTTACCGGCAGTTGCTTGCTGCGTGATTCTGTTGGCCTGGTATTTCACAAAAAAAAGGTCGACAAGAAATTTGAATTAAAATTTGAATAGAAAACCCGTTACTATGTGTGGATGAATTAAACCTTTACACTTTCAAAGTTAAATTTTCGGCTCCTACTTAGACCTGAGCTTGGAACTGGACTTGGACCCTAAAGTACGACTTCCGATCTTTTCATTGGCATCCATTTCATTTCAATAGGTCGGGTGGATCCAAAGTTATAAACGTTTAAAAATTTCTATTAAACTCTGGACTCTCTGGCCGTGGACTTGGATCTGATCATTCCTATTTTGGCACGATCTGTAAGTATGACCTCAGACCTTTCTAATGACAACCATCTCATTTTAATAGGCCCCATGGATCCAGAGTTATAAGCGTTTAAAAATTTTTATTTACCGGCAGTTGCTTGCTGCGTGATTCTGTTGGCCTGGTATTTCACAAAAAAAAGGTCGACAAGAAATTTGAATTAAAATTTGAATAGAAAACCCGTTACTATGTGTGGATGAATTAAACCTTTACACTTTCAAAGTTAAATTTTCGGCTCCTACTTAGACCTGAGCTTGGAACTGGACTTGGACCCTAAAGTACGACTTCCGATCTTTTCAATGGCATCCATTTCATTTCAATAGGTCGGGTGGATCCAAAGTTATAAACGTTTAAAAATTTCTATTAAACTCTGGACTCTCTGGCCGTGGACTTGGACCTGATCATTCCTATTTTCGCACGATCTGTAAGTATGACCTCAGACCTTTCTAATGACACCCATTTCATTTTAATAGGCCCCATGGATCCAGAGTTATAAGCGTTTAAAAATTTTTATTTACCGGCAGTTGCTTGCTGCGTGATTCTGTTGGCCTGGTATTTCACAAAAAAAAGGTCGACAAGAAATTTGAATTAAAATTTGAATAGAAAACCCGTTACTATGTGTGGGTGAATTAAACCTTTACACTTTCAAAGTTAAATTTTCGGCTCCTACTTAGACCTGAGCTTGGAACTGGACTTGGACCCTAAAGTACGACTTCCGATCTTTTCAATGGCATCCATTTCATTTCAATAGGTCGGGTGGATCCACAGTTATATACGCTTAAAAATTTCTATTAAACTCTGGACTCTCTGGCCGTGGACTTGGACCTGATCATTCCTATTTTGGCACGATCTGTAAGTATGACCTCAGACCTTTCTAAAGACACCCCTTTCATTTGAATAGGCCCCATGGATCCAGAGTTATAAGCGTTTAAAAATTTTTATTTACCGGCAGTTGCTTGCTGCTTGATTCTGTTGGCCTGGTATTTCACAAAAAAAAGGTCGACAAGAAATTTGAATTAAAATTTGAATAGAAAACCCGTTACTATGTGTGGGTGAATTAAACCTTCACACTTTCAAAGTTAAATTTTCGGCTCCTACTTAGACCTGAGCTTGGAACTGGACTTGGACCCTAAAGTACGACTTCCGATCTTTTCAATGGCATCCATTTCATTTCAATAGGTCGGGTGGATCCAAAGTTATAAACGTTTAAAAATTTCTATTAAACTCTGGACTCTCTGGCCGTGGACTTGGACCTGATCATTCCTATTTTGGCACGATCTGTAAGTATGACCTCAGGCCTTTCTAATGACACCCATTTCATTTTAATAGGCCCCATGGATCCAGAGTTATAAGCGTTTAAAAATTTTTATTTACCGGCAGTTGCTTGCTGCTTGATTCTGTTGGCCTGGTATTTCACAAAAAAAAGGTCGACAAGAAATTTGAATTAAAATTTTAATAGAAAAACCGTTACAATGTGTGGGTGAATTGAACCTTTACACTTTCAAAGTTAAATTTTCGGCTCCTACTTAGACCTGAGCTTGGAACTGGACTTGGACCCTAAAGTACGACTTCCGATCTTTTCAATGGCATCCATTTCATTTCAATAGGTCGGGTGGATCCACAGTTATATACGCTTAAAAATTTCTATTAAACTCTGGACTCTCTGGCCGTGGACTTGGACCTGATCATTCCTATTTTGGCACGATCTCTAAGTATGACCTCAGACCTTTCTAATGACACCCATTTCATTTTAATAGGCCCCATGGATCCAGAGTTATAAGCGTTTAAAAATTTTTATTTACCGGCAGTTGCTTGCTGCTTGATTCTGTTGGCCTGGTATTTCACAAAAAAAAGGTCGACAAGAAATTTGAATTAAAATTTGAATAGAAAAACCGTTACTATGTGTGGGTGAATTAAACCTTTACACTTTCAAAGTTAAATTTTCGGCTCCTACTTAGACCTGAGCTTGGAACTGGACTTGGACCCTAAAGTACGACTTCCGATCTTTTCAATGGCATCCATTTCATTTCAATAGGTCGGGTGGATCCAAAGTTATAAACGTTTCAAAATTTCTATTAAACTCTGGACTCTCTGGCCGTGGACTTGGACCTGATCATTCCTATTTTGGCACGATCTGTAAGTATGACCTCAGACCTTTCTAATGACACCCATTTCATTTTAATAGGCCCCATGGATCCAGAGTTATAAGCGTTTAAAAATTTTTATTTACCGGCAGTTGCTTGCTGCGTGATTCTGTTGGCCTGGTATTTCACAAAAAAAAGGTCGACAAGAAATTTGAATTAAAATTTGAATAGAAAAACCGTTACTATGTGTGGGTGAATTAAACCTTTACACTTTCAAAGTTAAATTTTCGGCTCCTACTTAGACCTGAGCTTGGAACTGGACTTGGACCCTAAAGTACGACTTCCGATCTTTTCAATGGCATCCATTTCATTTCAATAGGTCGGGTGGATCCAAAGTTATAAACGTTTAAAAATTTCTATTAAACTCTGGACTCTCTGGCCGTGGACTTGGACCTGATCATTCCTATTTTGGCACGATCTGTAAGTATGACCTCAGACCTTTCTAATGACACCCATTTCATTTTAATAGGCCCCATGGATCCAGAGTTATAAGCGTTTAAAAATTTTTATTTACCGGCAGTTGCTTGCTGCTTGATTCTGTTGGCCTGGTATTTCACAAAAAAAAGGTCGACAAGAAATTTGAATTAAAATTTGAATAGAAAAAATGTTCTATGTGTGGGTGAATTAAACCTTTACACTTTCAAAGTTAAATTTTCGGCTCCTACTTAGACCTGAGCTTGGAACTGGACTTGGACCCTAAAGTACGACTTCCCATCTTTTCAATGGCATCCATTTCATTTCAATAGGTCGGGTGGATCCACAGTTATAAACGCTTAAAAATTTCTATTAAACTCTGGACTCTCTGGCCGTGGACTTGGACCTGATCATTCCTATTTTGGCACGATCTGTAAGTATGACCTCAGACCTTTCTAATGACACCCATTTCATTTTAATAGGCCCCATAGATCCAGAGTTATAAGCGTTTAAAAATTTTTATTTACCGGCAGTTGCTTGCTGCGTGATTCTGTTGGCCTGGTATTTCACAAAAAAAAGGTCGACAAGAAATTTGAATTAAAATTTGAATAGAAAAACCGTTACTATGTGTGGGTGAATTAAACCTTTACACTTTCAAAGTTAAATTTTCGGCTCCTACTTAGACCTGAGCTTGGAACTGGACTTGGACCCTAAAGTACGACTTCCGATCTTTTCAATGGCATCCATTTCATTTCAATAGGTCGGGTGGATCCAAAGTTATAAACGTTTAAAAATTTCTATTAAACTCTGGACTCTCTGGCCGTGGACTTGGACCTGATCATTCCTATTTTGGCACGATCTGTAAGTATGACCTCAGACCTTTCTAATGACACCCATTTCATTTTAATAGGCCCCATGGATCCAGAGTTATAAGCGTTTAAAAATTTTTATTTACCGGCAGTTGCTTGCTGCTTGATTCTGTTGGCCTGGTATTTCACAGAAAAAAGGTCGACAAGAAATTTGAATAGAAAAACCGTTACTATGTGTGGGTGAATTAAACCTTTACACTTTCAAAGTTAAATTTTCGGCTCCTACTTAGACCTGAGCTTGGAACTGGACTTGGACCCTAAAGTACGACTTCCGATCTTTTCAATGGCATCCATTTCATTTCAATAGGTCGGGTGGATCCAAAGTTATAAACGTTTAAAAATTTCTATTAAACTCTGGACTCTCTGGCCGTGGACTTGGACCTGATCATTCCTATTTTGGCACGATCTGTAAGTATGACCTCAGGCCTTTCTAATGACACCCATTTCATTTTAATAGGCCCAATGGATCCAGAGTTATAAGCGTTTAAAAATTTTTATTTACCGGCAGTTGCTTGCTGCTTGATTCTGTTGGCCTGGTATTTCACAAAAAAAAGGTCGACAAGAAATTTGAATAGAAAAACCGTTACTATGTGTGGGTGAATTAAACCTTTACACTTTCAAAGTTAAATTTTCGGCTCCTACTTAGACCTGAGCTTGGAACTGGACTTGGACCCTAAAGTACGACTTCCGATCTTTTCAATGGCATCCATTTCATTTCAATAGGTCGGGTGGATCCAAAGTTATAAACGTTTAAAAATTTCTATTAAACTCTGGACTCTCTGGCCGTGGACTTGGACCTGATCATTCCTATTTTGGCACGATCTGTAAGTATGACCTCAGACCTTTCTAATGACACCCATTTCATTTTAATAGGCCCCATGGATCCAGAGTTATAAGCGTTTAAAAATTTTTATTTACCGGCAGTTGCTTGCTGCTTGATTCTGTTGGCCTGGTATTTCACAAAAAAAAGGTCGACAAGAAATTTGAATAGAAAAACCGTTACTATGTGTGGGTGAATTAAACCTTTACACTTTCAAAGTTAAATTTTCGGCTCCTACTTAGACCTGAGCTTGGAACTGGACTTGGACCCTAAAGTACGACTTCCGATCTTTTCAATGGCATCCATTTCATTTCAATAGGTCGGGTGGATCCAAAGTTATAAACGTTTAAAAATTTCTATTAAACTCTGGACTCTCTGGCCGTGGACTTGGACCTGATCATTCCTATTTTGGCACGATCTCTAAGTATGACCTCAGGCCTTTCTAATGACACCCATTTCATTTTAATAGGCCCCATGGATCCAGAGTTATAAGCGTTTAAAAATTTTTATTTACCGGCAGTTGCTTGCTGCTTGATTCTGTTGGCCTGGTATTTCACAAAAAAAAGGTCGACAAGAAATTTGAATAGAAAAACCGTTACTATGTGTGGGTGAATTAAACCTTTACACTTTCAAAGTTAAATTTTCGGCTCCTACTTAGACCTGAGCTTGGAACTGGACTTGGACCCTAAAGTACGACTTCCGATCTTTTCAATGGCATCCATTTAATTTCAATAGGTCGGGTGGATCCACAGTTATATACGCTTAAAAATTTCTATTAAACTCTGGACTCTCTGGCCGTGGACTTGGACCTGATCATTCCTATTTTGGCACGGTCTCTAAGTATGACCTCAGACCTTTCTAATGACACCCATTTCATTTTAATAGGCCCCATGGATCCAGAGTTATAAGCGTTTAAAAATTTTTATTTACCGGCAGTTGCTTGCTGCTTGATTCTGTTGGCCTGGTATTTCACAAAAAAAAAGGTGGACAAGAAATTTGAATTAAAATTTGAATAGAAAAACCGTTCTATGTGTGGGTGAATTAAACCTTTACACTTTCAAAGTTAAATTTTCGGCTCCTACTTAGACCTGAGCTCGGAACTGGACTTGGACCCTAAAGTACGACTTCCGATCTTTTCAATGGCATCCATTTCATTTCAATAGGTCGGGTGGATCCAAAGTTATAAACGTTTAAAAATTTCTTTTAAACTCTGGACTCTCTGGCCGTGGACTTGGACCTGATCATTCCTATTTTGGCACGATCTGTAAGTATGACCTCAGGCCTTTCTAATGACACCCATTTCATTTGAATAGGCCCCATGGATCCAGAGTTATAAGCGTTTACAAATTTTTATTTACCGGCAGTTGATTCTGTTGGCCTGGTATTTCACAAAAAAAAGGTCGACAAGAAATTTGAATAGAAAAACCGTTACTATGTGTGGGTGAATTAAACCTTTACACTTTCAAAGTTAAATTTTCGGCTCCTACTTAGACCTGAGCTTGGAACTGGACTTGGACCCTAAAGTACGACTTCCGATCTTTTCAATGGCATCCATTTAATTTCAATAGGTCGGGTGGATCCACAGTTATATACGCTTAAAAATTTCTATTAAACTCTGGACTCTCTGGCCGTGGACTTGGACCTGATCATTCCTATTTTGGCACGGTCTCTAAGTATGACCTCAGACCTTTCTAATGACACCCATTTCATTTTAATAGGCCCCATGGATCCAGAGTTATAAGCGTTTAAAAATTTTTATTTACCGGCAGTTGCTTGCTGCTTGATTCTGTTGGCCTGGTATTTCACAAAAAAAAAGGTGGACAAGAAATTTGAATTAAAATTTGAATAGAAAAACCGTTCTATGTGTGGGTGAATTAAACCTTTACACTTTCAAAGTTAAATTTTCGGCTCCTACTTAGACCTGAGCTCGGAACTGGACTTGGACCCTAAAGTACGACTTCCCATCTTTTCAATGGCATCCATTTCATTTCAATAGGTCGGGTGGATCCACAGTTATAAACGCTTAAAAATTTCTATTAAACTCTGGACTCTCTGGCCGTGGACTTGGACCTGATCATTCCTATTTTGGCACGATCTGTAAGTATGACCTCAGACCTTTCTAATGACACCCATTTCATTTTAATAGGCCCCATGGATCCAGAGTTATAAGCGTTTAAAAAATTGTATTTACCGGCAGTTGCTTGCTGCTTGATTCTGTTGGCCTGGTATTTCACAAAAAAAAGGTCGACAAGAAATTTGAATTAAAATTTGAATAGAAAAACCGTTACTATGTGTGGGTGAATTAAACCTTTACACTTTCAAAGTTAAATTTTCGGCTCCTACTTAGACCTGAGCTTGGAACTGGACTTGGACCCTAAAGTACGACTTCCGATCTTTTCAATGGCATCCATTTCATTTCAATAGGTCGGGTGGATCCAAAGTTATAAACGTTTAAAAATTTCTATTAAACTCTGGACTCTCTGGCCGTGGACTTGGACCTGATCATTCCTATTTTGGCACGATCTGTAAGTATGACCTCAGACCTTTCTAATGACACCCATTTCATTTTAATAGGCCCCATGGATCCAGAGTTATAAGCGTTTAAAAATTTTTATTTACCGGCAGTTGCTTGCTGCGTGATTCTGTTGGCCTGGTATTTCACAAAAAAAAGGTCGACAAGAAATTTGAATAGAAAAACCGTTACTATGTGTGGGTGAATTAAACCTTTACACTTTCAAAGTTAAATTTTCGGCTCCTACTTAGACCTGAGCTTGGAACTGGACTTGGACCCTAAAGTACGACTTCCGATCTTTTCAATGGCATCCATTTAATTTCAATAGGTCGGGTGGATCCACAGTTATAAACGTTTAAAAATTTCTATTAAACTCTGGACTCTCTGGCCGTGGACTTGGACCTGATCATTCCTATTTTGGCACGATCTGTAAGTATGACCTCAGACCTTTCTAATGACACCCATTTCATTTTAATAGGCCCCATGGATCCAGAGTTATAAGCGTTTAAAAATTTTTATTTACCGGCAGTTGCTTGCTGCTTGATTCTGTTGGCCTGGTATTTCACAAAAAAAAGGTCGACAAGAAATTTGAATAGAAAAACCGTTACTATGTGTGGGTGAATTAAACCTTTACACTTTCAAAGTTAAATTTTCGGCTCCTACCTAGACCTGAGCTTGGAACTGGACTTGGACCCTAAAGTACGACTTCCGATCTTTTCAATGGCATCCATTTCATTTCAATAGGTCGGGTGGGTCCAAAGTTATAAACGTTTAAAAATTTCTATTAAACTCTGGACTCTCTGGCCGTGGACTTGGACCTGATCATTCCTATTTTGGCACGATCTCTAAGTATGACCTCAGGCCTTTCTAATGACACCCATTTCATTTTAATAGGCCCCATGGATCCAGAGTTATAAGCGTTTAAAAATTTTTATTTACCGGCAGTTGCTTGCTGCTTGATTCTGTTGGCCTGGTATTTCACAAAAAAAAGGTCGACAAGAAATTTGAATAGAAAAACCGTTACTATGTGTGGGTGAATTAAACCTTTACACTTTCAAAGTTAAATTTTCGGCTCCTACTTAGACCTGAGCTTGGAACTGGACTTGGACCCTAAAGTACGACTTCCGATCTTTTCAATGGCATCCATTTAATTTCAATAGGTCGGGTGGATCCACAGTTATATACGCTTAAAAATTTCTATTAAACTCTGGACTCTCTGGCCGTGGACTTGGACCTGATCATTCCTATTTTGGCACGGTCTCTAAGTATGACCTCAGACCTTTCTAATGACACCCATTTCATTTTAATAGGCCCCATGGATCCAGAGTTATAAGCGTTTAAAAATTTTTATTTACCGGCAGTTGCTTGCTGCTTGATTCTGTTGGCCTGGTATTTCACAAAAAAAAAGGTGGACAAGAAATTTGAATTAAAATTTGAATAGAAAAACCGTTCTATGTGTGGGTGAATTAAACCTTTACACTTTCAAAGTTAAATTTTCGGCTCCTACTTAGACCTGAGCTCGGAACTGGACTTGGACCCTAAAGTACGACTTCCGATCTTTTCAATGGCATCCATTTCATTTCAATAGGTCGGGTGGATCCAAAGTTATAAACGTTTAAAAATTTCTTTTAAACTCTGGACTCTCTGGCCGTGGACTTGGACCTGATCATTCCTATTTTGGCACGATCTGTAAGTATGACCTCAGGCCTTTCTAATGACACCCATTTCATTTGAATAGGCCCCATGGATCCAGAGTTATAAGCGTTTACAAATTTTTATTTACCGGCAGTTGATTCTGTTGGCCTGGTATTTCACAAAAAAAAGGTCGACAAGAAATTTGAATAGAAAAACCGTTACTATGTGTGGGTGAATTAAACCTTTACACTTTCAAAGTTAAATTTTCGGCTCCTACTTAGACCTGAGCTTGGAACTGGACTTGGACCCTAAAGTACGACTTCCGATCTTTTCAATGGCATCCATTTAATTTCAATAGGTCGGGTGGATCCACAGTTATATACGCTTAAAAATTTCTATTAAACTCTGGACTCTCTGGCCGTGGACTTGGACCTGATCATTCCTATTTTGGCACGGTCTCTAAGTATGACCTCAGACCTTTCTAATGACACCCATTTCATTTTAATAGGCCCCATGGATCCAGAGTTATAAGCGTTTAAAAATTTTTATTTACCGGCAGTTGCTTGCTGCTTGATTCTGTTGGCCTGGTATTTCACAAAAAAAAAGGTGGACAAGAAATTTGAATTAAAATTTGAATAGAAAAACCGTTCTATGTGTGGGTGAATTAAACCTTTACACTTTCAAAGTTAAATTTTCGGCTCCTACTTAGACCTGAGCTCGGAACTGGACTTGGACCCTAAAGTACGACTTCCCATCTTTTCAATGGCATCCATTTCATTTCAATAGGTCGGGTGGATCCACAGTTATAAACGCTTAAAAATTTCTATTAAACTCTGGACTCTCTGGCCGTGGACTTGGACCTGATCATTCCTATTTTGGCACGATCTGTAAGTATGACCTCAGACCTTTCTAATGACACCCATTTCATTTTAATAGGCCCCATGGATCCAGAGTTATAAGCGTTTAAAAAATTGTATTTACCGGCAGTTGCTTGCTGCTTGATTCTGTTGGCCTGGTATTTCACAAAAAAAAGGTCGACAAGAAATTTGAATTAAAATTTGAATAGAAAAACCGTTACTATGTGTGGGTGAATTAAACCTTTACACTTTCAAAGTTAAATTTTCGGCTCCTACTTAGACCTGAGCTTGGAACTGGACTTGGACCCTAAAGTACGACTTCCGATCTTTTCAATGGCATCCATTTCATTTCAATAGGTCGGGTGGATCCAAAGTTATAAACGTTTAAAAATTTCTATTAAACTCTGGACTCTCTGGCCGTGGACTTGGACCTGATCATTCCTATTTTGGCACGATCTGTAAGTATGACCTCAGACCTTTCTAATGACACCCATTTCATTTTAATAGGCCCCATGGATCCAGAGTTATAAGCGTTTAAAAATTTTTATTTACCGGCAGTTGCTTGCTGCGTGATTCTGTTGGCCTGGTATTTCACAAAAAAAAGGTCGACAAGAAATTTGAATAGAAAAACCGTTACTATGTGTGGGTGAATTAAACCTTTACACTTTCAAAGTTAAATTTTCGGCTCCTACTTAGACCTGAGCTTGGAACTGGACTTGGACCCTAAAGTACGACTTCCGATCTTTTCAATGGCATCCATTTAATTTCAATAGGTCGGGTGGATCCACAGTTATATACGCTTAAAAATTTCTATTAAACTCTGGACTCTCTGGCCGTGGACTTGGACCTGATCATTCCTATTTTGGCACGGTCTCTAAGTATGACCTCAGACCTTTCTAATGACACCCATTTCATTTTAATAGGCCCCATGGATCCAGAGTTATAAGCGTTTAAAAATTTTTATTTACCGGCAGTTGCTTGCTGCTTGATTCTGTTGGCCTGGTATTTCACAAAAAAAAAGGTGGACAAGAAATTTGAATTAAAATTTGAATAGAAAAACCGTTCTATGTGTGGGTGAATTAAACCTTTACACTTTCAAAGTTAAATTTTCGGCTCCTACTTAGACCTGAGCTCGGAACTGGACTTGGACCCTAAAGTACGACTTCCGATCTTTTCAATGGCATCCATTTCATTTCAATAGGTCGGGTGGATCCAAAGTTATAAACGTTTAAAAATTTCTTTTAAACTCTGGACTCTCTGGCCGTGGACTTGGACCTGATCATTCCTATTTTGGCACGATCTGTAAGTATGACCTCAGGCCTTTCTAATGACACCCATTTCATTTGAATAGGCCCCATGGATCCAGAGTTATAAGCGTTTACAAATTTTTATTTACCGGCAGTTGATTCTGTTGGCCTGGTATTTCACAAAAAAAAGGTCGACAAGAAATTTGAATAGAAAAACCGTTACTATGTGTGGGTGAATTAAACCTTTACACTTTCAAAGTTAAATTTTCGGCTCCTACTTAGACCTGAGCTTGGAACTGGACTTGGACCCTAAAGTACGACTTCCGATCTTTTCAATGGCATCCATTTAATTTCAATAGGTCGGGTGGATCCACAGTTATATACGCTTAAAAATTTCTATTAAACTCTGGACTCTCTGGCCGTGGACTTGGACCTGATCATTCCTATTTTGGCACGGTCTCTAAGTATGACCTCAGACCTTTCTAATGACACCCATTTCATTTTAATAGGCCCCATGGATCCAGAGTTATAAGCGTTTAAAAATTTTTATTTACCGGCAGTTGCTTGCTGCTTGATTCTGTTGGCCTGGTATTTCACAAAAAAAAAGGTGGACAAGAAATTTGAATTAAAATTTGAATAGAAAAACCGTTCTATGTGTGGGTGAATTAAACCTTTACACTTTCAAAGTTAAATTTTCGGCTCCTACTTAGACCTGAGCTCGGAACTGGACTTGGACCCTAAAGTACGACTTCCCATCTTTTCAATGGCATCCATTTCATTTCAATAGGTCGGGTGGATCCACAGTTATAAACTCTTAAAAATTTCTATTAAACTCTGGACTCTCTGGCCGTGGACTTGGACCTGATCATTCCTATTTTGGCACGATCTGTAAGTATGACCTCAGACCTTTCTAATGACACCCATTTCATTTTAATAGGCCCCATGGATCCAGAGTTATAAGCGTTTAAAAATTTTTATTTACCGGCAGTTGCTTGCTGCTTGATTCTGTTGGCCTGGTATTTCACAAAAAAAAGGTCGACAAGAAATTTGAATTAAAATTTGAATAGAAAAACCGTTCTATGTGTGGGTGAATTAAACCTTTACACTTTCAAAGTTAAATTTTCGGCTCCTACTTAGACCTGAGCTCGGAACTGGACTTGGACCCTAAAGTACGACTTCCGATCTTTTCAATGGCATCCATTTCATTTCACTAGGTCGGGTGGATCCAAAGTTATAAACGTTTAAAAATTTCTATTCAACTCTGGACTCTCTGGCCGTGGACATGGACCTGATCATTCCTATTTTGGCACGATCTGTAAGTAGGACCTCAGACCTTTCTAATGACACCCATTTCATTTTAATAGGCCCCATGGATCCAGAGTTATAAGCGTTTAAAAATTTTTATTTACCGGCAGTTGCTTGCTGCTTGATTCTGTTGGCCTGGTATTTCACAAAAAAAAGGTCGACAAGAAATTTGAATAGAAAAACCGTTACTATGTGTGGGTGAATTAAACCTTTACACTTTCAAAGTTAAATTTTCGGCTCCTACTTAGACCTGAGCTTGGAACTGGACTTGGACCCTAAAGTACGACTTCCGATCTTTTCATTGGCATCCATTTCATTTCAATAGGTCGGGTGGATCCAAAGTTATAAACGTTTAAAAATTTCTATTAAACTCTGGACTCTCTGGCCGTGGACTTGGACCTGATCATTCCTATTTTGGCACGATCTGTAAGTATGACCTCAGACCTTTCTAATGACACCCATTTCATTTTAATAGGCCCCATGGATCCAGAGTTATAAGCGTTTAAAAATTTTTACTTACCGGCAGTTGCTTGCTGCTTGATTCTGTTGGCCTGGTATTTCACAAAAAAAAGGTGGACAAGAAATTTGAATTAAAATTTGAATAGAAAAACCGTTAATATGTGTGGGTGAATTAAACCTTTACACTTTCAAAGTTAAATTTTCGGCTCCTACTTAGACCTGAGCTTGGAACTGGACTTGGACCCTAAAGTACGACTTCCGATCTTTTCAATGGCATCCATTTAATTTCAATAGGTCGGGTGGATCCACAGTTATATACGCTTAAAAATTTCTATTAAACTCTGGACTCTCTGGCCGTGGACTTGGACCTGATCATTCCTATTTTGGCACAATCTGTAAGTATGTCCTCAGATCTTTCTAATGACACCCACTTCATTTTAATAGGCCCCATGGATCCAGAGTTATAAGCGTTTAAAAATTTTTATTTACCGGCAGTTGCTTGCTGCTTGATTCTGTTGGCCTGGTATTTCACAAAAAAAGGGTCGACAAGAAATTTTAATTAAAATTTGATATATGTATATATTCTATCGTTATATATATACATATATATATTCTATCGTTATCGATACATACTAACCAATTGTTTTGGTTTTAAAATTCGAATTTATCTTCACAAACATAGTAAGTGATACCTTACAATTGCGAAAATATGTATAATGTTATAAGGCACGCGTAAGTATGGCTTCATAAAATTTCCTTAATAAGAAACAAAATACTTTATTGGAACACACTTTTTATTACTTTTTACTGTAATTTATATTGTAATTATGCATTCTGACGAGTATAATTTTTCCCATTTTAGACCTGTAATGTTTGGTTTATGTTTTTTAGGTCTTCCCCCTTTTTTTCTCTGCTTTACTGCTTGAAAGTCATTCCTTTTTTTATTTATTTTTAAATATTCACAAACAAGTTTTATTTGATTGTGGGTTATTTTGTTTTCCCTTTTTGTTTTTTATTTGATATTTTATTATCGACATTGTACTACTATACAAGTGATGTGGTGTTTTAGCTTGTCTTTCTTTTGACTGGCAGTATTTAAAATTAAATTGAAGGGGGTGTAATGGGGTAGATTTATGTGGTAAATAAATGGCCTTAAGTAACCATTTAAAAGGAAAACTTTTTTAAGACCGTAAAGTACAATTTTGTTATTTTCAAATACGATTATAAACCGGATATAAATTTAATTTACTGATTGGGGTGTTATGTGGTCGTTCCCCTTTCAAACAAAACTTTTAAAAAATAGTTGAATTGCTGGAAAATAAACAGTTGTTATTGCCAAGAGATGCGTTTTTTTTATAAGATATACATTAAATTTTCCCATTATTCTTAGGAGAATATCACTATTCATCGAGTTAATTAAATCGATACATAACGATTAATTCATTTCAATTAGACTTACGATATCTGAAAGCGTTCCGTAACAGAAATGACCTGCAATTCGAGCCTAATCGAGTATGTTCTGAAACTTTCATTCTCAAAAGTGATCCCCAGCGTGAAATGCTAACTTTCGAAATGTATACCTTAGAAGCCAACAGTTATTAAATGATTTAAATTTTTCAATGTAAGGTTAAAGTTTCAGCAATGGAGGCCTATTTACCAGAAACAAAAGTTTGACTTAGATAAAGAAAAAAGTGAGTATTGCAATTCGAATCTAGGTGAGTATAGTATGTTCTGAAACTTCCATTGTCAAAAATATTCAACCGGGCGTGAAATGCCACCAACTTTCAAAATGTATGTATACCTTTGAGGCCGACAGTTATGTAAGCACAAGGTGGCGTTAATGAAGTTAACAAACTCATCCATAAATTACAACACTTCAGTCAGGATTACAACCTAGCTTCTCACACCACTTGTGCTGCGCGTGTTAATTTTTATAAACGGGTGATGGAACCTAGAGTTTAAAGTGGACCCCGAACGACAGTAGCTGTAAAAAGCTGCTGAAATTCTAAAAATCTATATACATATTCCTGAATCGAATGATTGTGAATTAGTTGACGACAATGTAAAACATAAACGGGAATTTGCCTTTGGAAAAATGTTGCTTCAATAGAAACATATGGAATGCAATTGCGCCATTTATTTCATGCAGTAAAATAATTCAGTTCTAAGAGAAAAAAATGCAATATTTATCAAAATTAATAAACATTTGCACAATTTGTGCCCTTCGTCTGTACACATTATTAATGTCGTAAATATTTCTATTTAAAGTTTATGACAAATTTTGCCAACTTCATTATCTACTCTGTCATATCAAATGATATTTTATCAAAATAAGTAAATAAACTGTGTGTGTAACAATAATATCAACATAACAGAGGGAAAATCATATGCCATTATCTTTAATACATTAAACAATTGACAGGCATTGTTAAAAATGTCACTGACACACCATACACACCATTGAAGTGTTTTATGAGGAAATGCGCATACAAAATATTACGATATTCGCAGAATAATTCTATTGATTTTGCCAAAGAATAATTAAATACGTTGCTATGAATCACTATGTATAATATTGTGTAATGCCTCACCACAGGCTAAAGACAGAAGAAATAAAGAAAGGTTCTGTTTAACAAAAACCTTCTCAATTTATAATGGCGCATGGCGACACATCAAATTTAAGTGATCAAATTTACAAAAGTGTTGGTAATATTTGTATTGTTTGAATTCTTCAAACTTCATTGTATTGTTGTTGTAAAGAAGAAAAGATCATATGATTGATTCAACTCAGGCAGTAATAATTAACCCTTTGAAAGTATTCCACCGCAATTTTTTAAGAAACACGTGTTCTCCTGTAGTTTTTTGTTGAAATGGCACAAAAAAAAACTAATCGAAATGTGATAAAATTCACAAGATGATAATAAATAAATCAACCGTTTTACACATCGAAAAATAATGTGCGAAATGCGTTCACGACGGACTGTACACTTCTCTGATCCGTTGAGCAAATTGTAGATATATTTTCTTAGACGTACAAAGCTACAAGGGTGTGACTCAATGAAGTGTTACGCTTGATACGATAATAAAGAAATCCGATAGGTTAGGTTAAATCCAATGCCTTACTTGGTTCTGATATTATACTGTACGTTTGATACGTTTCCAGGATGTATGTTTTCGTTAAAAAATAGCGTCGAGTTGCTGGTAGGCAACGTCCCAAACGGTGCCGAGTGCAAAGGGTTAAAAGTATTTTAAATTCTTCGAACTCATCGCGGCCTATACGCGTGAGTATTTTTTACCAACACAATAACAAAAAAAGGCGAGTTTGATCCATTATTCGATGTGTGGCCGTGCAAGTAAAGTATTTATATGCTACTGATACGAGGGAAAAAATCAATAAAATAGCTGCGACAGCACAAATTCAAAAGCATGAAGAAAACGATGCAAATAAAACCTTCTTTGAATTAATGGCATTGAAGCATTTCGAATTTTAATTCCATTTCGCGATGCTCATTCTTATCCAGCTTCCTAACGAATTGATTGAATTCCATTTTTTTTTTTTTTTGTTTGTTTGTTTTTGTACACGAATGTTCAAAACTGTGTACAAATTCTCAACCAAAAAATCAAAGCATCAACACTATCTGTACAGAAAAAAATAGAAAAAGAACCCAGTAATGCTAGCGACAACAGAATCATGAACAACTGTATTACCACCATAAACAAAAGCTACAACAAAAAACGTAATATTTTTTTGTAACATTTAGCCTATTTTGTTGCTTTAAAGTTTAGTTTTTTTTTCTCTTTATATTCAAAACTTAGAAGAAAAGGTCGTCCAACTTTTGCTGCATCAACCATAAATACTCGTTATATGTATGTACATGCAACATTGTCTAATTTTGTTGTGGTTATTGTTATTCTGTTACTCTGTTGTTGTTTTTGCTTTTTTTTTTTTTAAGTAAAAGTGTGACTCTTATTGCCATGAAACTTTTGTTGCACGCATACAGCAACCAACCAAGACATACTTGGGGTTTCCATGTCGTTTGTTGTTTTCTTTTTCCTTTTTTTTCTCTATTTTGCCATGTAAATTGTTATGCGGTTACTCCAGTTTTATTTTACAATGAAATTAAGGTGACCAATGTTGCGTGTTATAACATTTCCGTTTGAATCTGGTTCAGTTTATCATACAATAATAATTAATCGTTTCGTTTTATCGATCGATTATACATATATTTATGTTTGTGTATTAAAATGCATTTGATTGCTATGCTGTGCTATCGTGTTTGTAAATTAAATTCAAAGTAATTAAGAATTGTAATCAAACAGCAAGTCATATGCGTGAATGGTTTTATGGTAAGTATTTTAAAAAAGAAAATTTGCAAAAAGAATTGTATATTTTCTCCACATTGTTATGGAGCAAATGACTCGGAGTTGCATGAAAGCTGTGTTGGAACCACATATTAGAAATTGCTTTCTGTAAAAGGTTTGCCAAATTTTTAAATCTTTTTGGTGCTTCTAAAATATATAATAAATGAAGGCTATGTTGTAGTCACCGTAGACTAGTAGGTAGTGTGTTGGCTTATTAGCCATGAGGCCATGGTTCAAACCCCAGGTCAAATATCTCCAATGAAATGGAATGTGAAATAATAATTCTTCGGCGACTCCCTCTCAGCGGATTTCTGGCGGATTTTACACTGAGAATCGGTCTTTCGGAATTGAATTTAAACTGTAGGTACCGCCACTCATTTATAAAATTCACTTACACAACGTGAGTGGTGTGAGAAACTAGGTCGTAATCCTGACTGAAGGGTTGTAATGACCAATCATGTATGTTTATATGTTGACGATAGGAACTTGACTGATTGAATTGAACCCAAGAAAGTCTTACATGCAGGAAAAATACATGAATGCGTAAGTATTTTTAGAGTGAAAGATTCAATGTCTGTGAAGATAAATTCGAATTTGAAAACCCAAGACGCAATCCATAAATTTTAGCAGCGCCACATTTAGCGTTAACAGTGCCAAATTTGCTGTTAACAGAGCAAAATTTGCTCTTAACAGAGCACTGTTAACTGTTTAACGGTATCCATCTGAACAAGATCACTTGTTTAGAAGCTAATTTTAGGACATATACTAGGTCTTTGAGTACCATTTCATACTCAAAGGAGTGTTCCAATGCGTCTTAATATAATCAGCAACATAGACACATAGAAAGTGATACGGTATTGTTGAAATTGGCTTTGCAAAAATATAGTTCTTGATTGAAAATTCTCTTGAAGATCAGTGGCCATTTGGGAACATATAAGAAATAGTACACCATACAGACTATATGCAAATGGTAGTCCAGAGGGTCCTCTTTCCAACCGTGGTAGTGGGATAGCTGAAATAATTTTGTGAGTCGAGATTTTGAATTTTAAACAAAGCGATTTTTGGCCAAAAATGTGTGAAAAATCTCTAGAAGATCAGTGGCCATTTGGGAACATATAAGAAATAGTACACCATACAGACTATATGTAAATGATAGTCCAGAGGGTCCTCTTTCCAACCGTGGTAGTGGGATAGCTGAAATAATTTTGTGAGTCGAGATTTTGAATTTTAAAAAAATCGATTTTTGGTCGAAAATATATGAGAATTCTCTAGAAGATCAGTGGCCATTTGGGAACATATAAGAAATAGTACACCATACAGACTATATGCAAATGGTAGTCCAGAGGGTCCTCTTTCCAACCGTGGTAGTGGGATAGCTGAAATAATTTTGTGAGTCGAGATTTTGAATTTAAAAAAAATTGATTTTTGGCCAAAAATATATGAGAATTCTCTAGAAGATCAGTGGCCATTTGGGAACATATAAGAAATAGTACACCATACAGACTATATGCAAATGGTAGTCCAGAGGGTCCTCTTTCCAACCGTGGTAGTGGGATAGCTGAAATAATTTTGTGAGTCGAGATTTTGAATTTTAAAAAAATTGATTTTTGGCCAAAAATATATGAGAATTCTCTAGAAGATCAGTGGCCATTTGGGAACATATAAGAAATAGTACACCATACAGACTATATGCAAATGGTAGTCCAGAGGGTCCTCTTTCCAACCGTGGTAGTGGGATAGCTGAAATAATTTTGTGAGTCGAGATTTTGAATTTTAAAAAAATCGATTTTTGGCCAAAAATGTGTGAAAAATCTCTAGAAGATCAGTGGCCATTTGGGAACATATAAGAAATAGTACACCATACAGACTATATGTAAATGATAGTCCAGAGGGTCCTCTTTCCAACCGTGGTAGTGGGATAGCTGAAATAATTTTGTGAGTCGAGATTTTGAATTTTAAAAAAATCGATTTTTGGTCGAAAATATATGAGAATTCTCTAGAAGATCAGTGGCCATTTGGGAACATATAAGAAATAGTACACCATACAGACTATATGCAAATGGTAGTCCAGAGGGTCCTCTTTCCAACCGTGGTAGTGGGATAGCTGAAATAATTTTGTGAGTCGAGATTTTGAATTTTAAAAAAATTGATTTTTGGCCAAAAATATATGACATTATATGCAAATAGAATCATTAAAGAAGTAACTTTTTAGGGGAAGTCCCTTATTTTGTTTTTATTTTGTATGTAATGTTATTAATATTGTTTAGTACCAGACCAAAAATCGATTTTTTTAAAATTCAAAATCTCGACTCACAAAATTATTTCAGCTATCCCACTACCACGGTTGGAAAGAGGACCCTCTGGACTACCATTTGCATATAGTCTGTATGGTGTACTATTTCTTATATGTTCCCAAATGGCCACTGATCTTCTAGAGAATTCTCATATATTTTTGGCCAAAAATCAATTTTTTTTAAATTCAAAATCTCGACTCACAAAATTATTTCAGCTATCCCACTACCACGGTTGGAAAGAGGACCCTCTGGACTACCATTTGCATATAGTCTGTATGGTGTACTATTTCTTATATGTTCCCAAATGGCCACTGATCTTCTAGAGAATTCTCATATATTTTTGGCCAAAAATCAATTTTTTTAAAATTCAAAATCTCGACTCACAAAATTATTTCAGCTATCCCACTACCACGGTTGGAAAGAGGACCCTCTGGACTACCATTTGCATATAGTCTGTATGGTGTACTATTTCTTATATGTTCCCAAATGGCCACTGATCTTCTAGAGAATTCTCATATATTTTCGACCAAAAATCGATTTTTTTAAAATTCAAAATCTCGACTCACAAAATTATTTCAGCTATCCCACTACCACGGTTGGAAAGAGGACCCTCTGGACTACCATTTGCATATAGTCTGTATGGTGTACTATTTCTTATATGTTCCCAAATGGCCACTGATCTTCTAGAGAATTCTCATATATTTTTGGCCAAAAATCAATTTTTTTTAAATTCAAAATCTCGACTCACAAAATTATTTCAGCTATCCCACTACCACGGTTGGAAAGAGGACCCTCTGGACTACCATTTGCATATAGTCTGTATGGTGTACTATTTCTTATATGTTCCCAAATGGCCACTGATCTTCTAGAGAATTCGCATATATTTTTGGCCAAAAATCAATTTTTTTAAAATTCAAAATCTCGACTCACAAAATTATTTCAGCTATCCCACTACCACGGTTGGAAAGAGGACCCTCTGGACTATCATTTACATATAGTCTGTATGGTGTACTATTTCTTATATGTTCCCAAATGGCCACTGATCTTCTAGAGATTTTTCACACATTTTTGGCCAAAAATCGATTTTTTTAAAATTCAAAATCTCGACTCACAAAATTATTTCAGCTATCCCACTACCACGGTTGGAAAGAGGACCCTCTGGACTACCATTTGCATATAGTCTGTATGGTGTACTATTTCTTATATGTTCCCAAATGGCCACTGATCTTCTAGAGAATTCTCATATATTTTTGGCCAAAAATCAATTTTTTTAAAATTCAAAATCTCGACTCACAAAATTATTTCAGCTATCCCACTACCACGGTTGGAAAGAGGACCCTCTGGACTACCATTTGCATATAGTCTGTATGGTGTACTATTTCTTATATGTTCCCAAATGGCCACTGATCTTCTAGAGAATTCTCATATATTTTTGGCCAAAAATCAATTTTTTTAAAATTCAAAATCTCGACTCACAAAATTATTTCAGCTATCCCACTACCACGGTTGGAAAGAGGACCCTCTGGACTACCATTTGCATATAGTCTGTATGGTGTACTATTTCTTATATGTTCCCAAATGGCCACTGATCTTCTAGAGAATTCTCATATATTTTTGGCCAAAAATCAATTTTTTTTAAATTCAAAATCTCGACTCACAAAATTATTTCAGCTATCCCACTACCACGGTTGGAAAGAGGACCCTCTGGACTACCATTTGCATATAGTCTGTATGGTGTACTATTTCTTATATGTTCCCAAATGGCCACTGATCTTCTAGAGAATTCGCATATATTTTTGGCCAAAAATCAATTTTTTTAAAATTCAAAATCTCGACTCACAAAATTATTTCAGCTATCCCACTACCACGGTTGGAAAGAGGACCCTCTGGACTACCATTTGCATATAGTCTGTATGGTGTACTATTTCTTATATGTTCCCAAATGGCCACTGATCTTCTAGAGAATTCTCATATATTTTCGACCAAAAATCGATTTTTTTAAAATTCAAAATCTCGACTCACAAAATTATTTCAGCTATCCCACTACCACGGTTGGAAAGAGGACCCTCTGGACTATCATTTACATATAGTCTGTATGGTGTACTATTTCTTATATGTTCCCAAATGGCTACTGATCTTCTAGAGATTTTTCACACATTTTTGGCCAAAAATCAATTTTTTTAAAATTCAAAATTTCGACTCACAAAATTATTTCAGCTATCCCACTACCACGGTTGGAAAGAGGACCCTCTGGACTACCATTTGCATATAGTCTGTATGGTGTACTATTTCTTATATGTTCCCAAATGGCCACTGATCTTCTAGAGAATTCTCATATATTTTTGGCCAAAAATCAATTTTTTTTAAATTCAAAATCTCGACTCACAAAATTATTTCAGCTATCCCACTACCACGGTTGGAAAGAGGACCCTCTGGACTACCATTTGCATATAGTCTGTATGGTGTACTATTTCTTATATGTTCCCAAATGGCCACTGATCTTCTAGAGAATTCTCATATATTTTTGGCCAAAAATCGATTTTTTTAAAATTCAAAATCTCGACTCACAAAATTATTTCAGCTATCCCACTACCACGGTTGGAAAGAGGGCCCTCTGGACTACCATTTGCATATAGTCTGTATGGTGTACTATTTCTTATATGTTCCCAAATGGCCACTGATCTTCTAGAGAATTCGCATATATTTTTGGCCAAAAATCAATTTTTTTAAAATTCAAAATCTCGACTCACAAAATTATTTCAGCTATCCCACTACCACGGTTGGAAAGAGGACCATCTGGACTATCATTTGCATATAGTCTGTATGGTGTACTATTTCTTATATGTTCCCAAATGGCCACTGATCTTCTAGAGATTTTTCATATATTTTTGGCCAAAAATCGATTTTTTTAAAATTCAAAATCTCGACTCACAAAATTATTTCAGCTATCCCACTACCACGGTTGGAAAGAGGGCCTTCTGGACTACCATTTGCATATAGTCTGTATGGTGTACTATTTCTTATATGTTCCCAAATGGCCACTGATCTTCTAGAGATTTTTCACACATTTTTGGCTAAAAATCGATTTTTTTAAAATTCAAAATCTCGACTCACAAAATTATTTCAGCTATCCCACTACCACGGTTGGAAAGAGGACCCTCTGGACTACCATTTGCATATAGTCTGTATGGTGTACTATTTCTTATATGTTCCCAAATGGCCACTGATCTTCAAGAGAATTTTCAATCAAGAACTATATTTTTGCAAAGCCAATTTCAACAATACCGTATCACTTTCTATGTGTCTATGTTGCTGATTATATTAAGACGCATTGGAACACTCCTTTGAGTATGAAACGTTACTCAAAGACCTAGTATATGTCCTAAAATTAGCTTCTAAACAAGTGATCTTGTTCAGATGGATACTGTTAAACAGTTAACAGTGCTCTGTTAAGAGCAAATTTTGCTCTGTTAACAGCAAATTTGGCACTGTTAACGCTAAATGTGGCGCTGCTAAAATTTATGGATTGCGTCTTGGGTTTTCAAATTCGAATTTATCTTCACACACATAAAGATTCAAGATTGCCTGAAATGATGTTTAAAATGAAGCTCACTGCATTCTGTCACAAATTACGTACTTGCAACTGCATCAAGGAAATTCTTTCATATCCAGATGATGGTCGCAAAAATGCAAAAAAAAAAAGTTGTCGTCCAAAACTGACTTTGTTTACGAGAATTTTTGTATTGTAAACTAGAAGCACAATAACTAAGAAAACCTTTCTATTTCTAGTGTCTTAAATTGCAAAAAACTTAATTTTTGAATACTATAGATTAGCTACTGATCATTTGGTGAGAAGGATAGCTAAAATCAATATTTTGGGTAAGATCCAAACTAAACGTCTGAGATATTCCATTCGCCTGTAGCGAAATGAATCCAAGAAAGTCTTACATACAGTTACTAACAAAGTGCCTGACTAGGAAAGCAGATGATTCGAGAAACTCAGGAAATTTATTGAAAATTATGGAAAAACATTTGTTCTAAGAGGCTATGTCAATAAGATATTGTTTTCTCGGATGAAACATAGGCTCGTGAGCAGAAAACTAACACGTTTTATAATGTATGCTTAGCCGAACAAAAACGTCACCGAATCGTTTTACTAAGACTTGGAAATAAACTTGAATCACCTCTTACAACGCTAGAAATGAATGCAAATTAGTCTTTCTTGGCAAAGGAAATTTCACTATAGTTGTATTGCCCGTTATTATTTAGTGTATTGGTTTATTAGGCGTGAAGTCCATGGTTCAAACCACAGATCAGACAATACGAACATAACAAAATATGAAAAAATATTTCTGGCAACAACTCTGTGAATAAAACAAATTTCTCAAGAATTTATCGTTCGGAATCGACTTTAAACTGTAGGTCACGCCATTCATGTCGTAATCCTAAATGAAGGAAGTTCTAATGATGAAAGGCAATATTTCCCATCTGGTCATCTTGTCTACTTTTTTTTCTTATAGTTTAACCACAAACTAAACGAAGAATTGCTTTTCATTGCGACAATACTGTGTTATACCTACACTTGCAATAAATGTTTCGGGAGGCACGCTGGGGTGAAGAGGATATTTTGAAAGGCAAAGAGTGTTTACAAAACACTATAAAACACAAACATTTGCGCATACAAATCTAAATATCTATTGCAGGCCAAAAGAAAAAAAAAACATTTTCAATTGTGACAACAAAACAGTTGTTTGAAACAAGCAGCACTCTGGAAGCAATAGCAATAACTAGTAAACAGAAACATCAAGAACAGAAGACCCAGAAAGCAGAAAGAGCAAGAACAGATTCACTCAAGCAAAATGTTGGTAGGGTATGATAGAAAGAGCAATTATTATGTCCTGTTTTTGTAAGACGAATGAATGAGTGTTTGTCGTAGAGAACGAATGACAGTGTTGTTTGCCATGCAAATTGATGAACTTGTGAAATCGTTCGTCTTACAAAAACTGGAGATTAATCGGAATGATATAAAAATTTAGAGGAGGTATAATTAATTGTAGTCGCCGTAGTCTGGTGGGTAGTGTGTTCGCTTGTTAGACGAAAAGCCCGGGTTCAAGCCTTAGGCCAGACATCAAAATGAAATATGAAAAAAAAAACTTCTTCGGCAGATTTCTGACAAAAACTCTGGGAGTAAATATAATTGCCATGAAAAGTTTCTCAAAAATCTGTCGTTCGGCGACGACGTTAAACTGTAGGTCCAGCCACTCAAGTATAAAATTAAGGCAAACAACATGAGTGTTGTGAGAAGCTTGGCCGTAATCCTGACTGAAGGGATGTAATGGCCAATTATGTATGTATATAATTAATATAAAAGGCTAAAGAAAAGATGTTTTTAAATAGAAATCGTGTACATTATGAATTAATTAATTAATTTATTATTGTTATTACAATTACTTTTGCAATGTTAAATCGTTACAAATAATGCACACTTTCAGAACAACCCATGTTACAAGTGCAAGCAATAATTTACAATAAAATGGTGCTGTCAACAAATGCACTGCACTTGCAACAGAAACTTTTTTGTATAGCAATGTTGCAAACTCTTATAACCATTGCTAGATCTTACTACCAGTGTAGTACTTTAACCACTTTCTGTCATTCTCCTTCTTATCCTATAATACGTGTGGTAAATGCAGTATAAAGCAAGATTGTAACATTTATTTTAACTTTCAGCCATTTTTTATGTAAATAACGTCTAAAGTTATGTCTGATTTTAGAGCCAGACTGCCTTAAATACATTTAGCAAACAGAAAATATAAAAAAGAATCTGCACAGAAATAAAACTATTCCGTAAACATTAAAGTGAAAACGAAACCTGAAACTACTAAACGCAAATACCAAGTCAACATTGGTTTAAAGTGACACCAACGTTGAATAATACTGTTTATAACTCCTTTTATTTTCCTACTTTTATACGGAGATTTTTTCAAGGAGCCTCTAATTTTTGTTCAACAAAACAGCCCACCTAAGCGTCAGCCTAATAACCATTTACCACCAAAATTTGTTTTTATTTTTGGCGCATAAAAGTTTTTTGTTTTTCTTTTGAAAATCTAGAAATAAAAAGTTTATTTAATTTTATTCGAAAGGGAAGCTCGAATAAAACTGAAAGTTGGAAATCAGTGGGCTAGGCTAAATAGCCTTTTGAGAGCTGCATTGCACTTTTCCTTAAATAGTAAAATAAAATAAATGTAAATAAAGGCGGAAAAATCCACGGAATATTTCAAATAGCAAAATGAATGTAGCGCAGATGTACTTATAATATACATAATTGGTCATTAAAACCATTTAGTCAGGATTACGACCTAGCTTCTTGTACTACTTATGTATGTTGTGTGCGTTAACTTCATACATAAGTGGCGGGACCTACAGTTTAAAGTCGACACAGAACGACACATTCTTGAAAAACTTTTCATGACAATTTTATTTATTCTCAGAGTTTTTACCAGAAATCTGCTGAGAGAAAGTCGCCGAAGAAATATTTTTATCATATTTCGTTTAGATGTCTGGCCTGGGATTTGAATCGTAGCCGCACGTCTAATAAGCCAACACACTATCTACTAGACTGAGGCGACTTATACCACTAAAATATTATTACTGGTAGACTGGAAATATGTGGAAAGTGAGGCACGCCAACAAATCCTTGAATTTTTCGTTTTCCTCCTCATAAGGACAGTATGGCCCGTCTTTTTCAACAATTACATCAGATGATTTCTTACCAAATTACAACAAGATATGTTATTTACTTTGTGTTTTACAGCAATATTGTATTGTGATTTGACAGGAAAATAGAAAACAGTGAGTTTCTGGTACTCATTAAGCATGGTTTATTGTAAAAAAAAATATATGACTTAAAACAAGCTTAAGCTGACTTTGTTTAGGGAGAATTTTTGTATTGTAAACTAAAAGAGGAATAAGTCAGAAACCTTAAAAAAAAACTTAAAACAAGCTTAAGCTTAATTCGCATTCGCTGGATCATAAATTTCGATTGTAAAAAAATGATTTACAGAGCTTCGTTTTAACCGTACACGCGCAGAAGATGACTAGCTGGGATGTCTAAAATCGATATTAGTCACAAAATTTACAATAAAGTGTTGACCGATTGAAAATACGATTGAAAATGCAAGGGATTAAGAAGGCATTAGACATTTGAAATCTCTACTTTGAAATTAATTAATGAGCACTTGGATATGAGAAAGGTTTCGCCATGCTAGCTACAGTGTTTGCTTACAATCTGCCATAAACTATGCATCTGAACTAAAGTCCAAAAGTGATAAATTTATGAATTTGTTTAATAACCATAATAGAAACATGAATCTACCACAACTCTACGGAGAGCAAAGAGCAGTCAAAACAGAATCATCATCTTTATCCAAAGATGTCGCCGTAGCCTAGTAGATAGTGTGTTGGCTTTGTTAGAAATGAGGCCACGGTTCAAACACAAGCTCAAACATCTCAAACGAAACGAAATATGAAAAAAGCCTCTTCCTCTACAACAGATTTCTGACAAAAATTCTGAGAGTAATAAAAATTGTCATGAAAATTTTCAAAAAAAAATCTGTCATTTGGAGTCGACTTTTAACTGTAGGTCGTCCCACCATTTATGGGTAAAATTAAAAAACACAACATATGTAAGTGGGTGTGAGGCCTAATCCTATCTAAAGGGTTGTAATGATCAATTGTGAATGTATGTTTATCGACATCATCAACTTTATTCACATTTGTAGACGGAAAATATTTTGAGGTAGAGAGGAAAGAGAAGGAGGATTGTAATGACTAATTATGTATGTATTATGGGAGGAAAGAGATTTGCAAGTAGAGCGTTTCACATACGAATGGTGCATAATGTGTTTCTCTGATCAATCGAACAGAATCCATTATAGTAGAAACAAAATAGTGAAACTCAAGCCATATTGACCACAACATAACATGAAAATTAGTACGTAAACTGATTTTTATACCTGACTGACTCATTTTGAAATAAGTTTTGCTTTTTCATTTCAATTATATCAATAATTGCCCCGTATAACTTTTTACGGCCTTTATTGATTTAAAAATCTCAATTCGCCTGCTAATAATGGCAGTTATTGTTCCACGTAAAATTACATGAATTCCTAATCTCGCTTTACACACCTGAAACACACACAGCATTGAAGTAGAACAACATTTTGCAGTGCAAAGTAAAAGCGTTAAAATGGCATAATTTTTGAACAATAACACGAGCACACAACCAGTCATGGGGAAAATTGTGACAACACAACAACAAAAGCAACAAAACTCTTCAAAGTATTGAAAACTTTTTGCCATTCAACCGATGAGGCGAGGCGGTCGTTGGTAGATAATGTTGAACAATACTCTCAAATGCTTAGAGCATTATGAGCGAATGTACAATGTTAAATGGGTTTTGCGTTCAGTTCTCATTTCCTATCTCGCTTTGTTCGTCTTGTGTGATTCCAATTTTTGTTTTGCTGCTCTAACGAAAAAAACAAAAGTAAAGCGATAATGTCTTTTGTTGTTGTACCATTACATGCCACGGTTATACATTATTTGTGGTATAATGTGTGGCAAAATTGTATTTGTTTATGCTCTTAAGCAACAATAATAACAACAACAACAAGTCAAAAGAGAACAAAAAAACCCATTAAAATAGGTTAAAAGTACATTAAAACATTGAATGAGCAAAACCTATGAAGAGAAATCACAAAATGAGCACGCAAACAAATGAACGAATACTGCGATGAGTTTAGTTTCTATTTCTCTTCAAAAACTATTGAGAACACTTTTAATGTGTGTGTGTATGTGTAAGTTTGTTGTTACATATTATTTTTTTCTTAATGTAAAACCTTGGTTATGAGAATATGTTGCTGCTTACCACCCCTCGATTTTATATTCTCGTTTTCATACTCAATTTTTATCTGAAAAAAATCATCTTTTCTTCACTTGGTTTTGTTGTTCTTTGTTTCTCCTGACATTTAAATTGTATATGAATTCAAATGTTTTGCTTAAAATAAATATTTTGAGACACTTTTACACTCTGTTGTTGACACTAAGTGCAATAAAAGTGGAAACAGATTGCAATGGTTGTTACAGATTAACATATGCAACATCAGGCTTAACTTTGTAATGTAGTGTGGATATTTGAAAAAAACATTACAAATTCATTGGTATGCAATGACTATCAAATACTACAATCACTACTACAACGCTTACATACATACATATATAATTGAGCATTACAACCCTTCAGTTAGGATTACGGCCTAGCTTCTCACACCACTCATGTTGTGTGCCATAATTTTATACTTGAGTGGCGGGACCTACAGTTTAACGTCGTCGCCGAACGACAGATTTTTTGAGAAGCTTTTCATGGCAATTTTTACTCTCAGAGTTTTTTTTCCAGAAATCTGCTGAGAGGAAGTCGCCGAAGAAATATTTTCATATTTTCGTTTTGATGTCTGACCCGGGCTTCGAACTCGGGCCTTTTGTCTAATAAGCCAACACACTACCTGCTAGACCACGGCGACTTCCAATGATTTCAATGATAGTCTCTGCAAAACAAAATTAGCGTTTGAGGAACTATACTCAACACAACAATGTGTATGAACTTAGCTAACGAAAGTTATATTGCTTTTACAGTGTATGTTATGTTAACAGACATTGTTAAGTTAACAGAATTGAAAAATTTAGATAAGTAAAGAAAGAAAATCGATTAAAAATCACCAAAATAAATAGAGAAAATGAAAGGAAAAATTGAATTTAAAAAAAAATCATATATTTTATGACAATTTGCTTATTGGAGATTATAAAATGGAAAAATTAAGTATTTTTACCAAATTCGGTAAAATTTAAAATGATTTTTGTGGTTTTCTGACCTACTGAACTGGATAGCTATTGGATTCCAAAACAGTTTTCGTTACAGTCGGGTAACACTTGGGACCGGAGATGTAGTCGACAAAGCTAACTTTTTTGTTCGAGCAAGCAAAATGCTCTAAAAAAATATGAAAAAAATTCAATAAAATGTAAAAAAGATGCGGTTTTCTGACCCGGTGGGATGGGTAGCTAGCTATTGGATTAAGGATTCCAAAACAAATTTCTTTACTGTCGGATAAACCTAGGGACTGGAGGTATAGCGGACGAAGCTAACATTTTGTTACGAACAATGAAAACAGGTTTAACTTAACAATCTCTGTTACCATAACATTCTCTGTAAAAAAAGAGGAAAGAATATAACTTTCGTAGCTAACTTCGCACCACATAACAAAATATTGATTCTCTATCACATAATTGTTAAATTTTGAAAGTTTTCTTTCTATAAAGTCCTAACTGCCTGGCGCTATGGTTCCCTCTCTCAACATGGCGCTTACTTATGTACTGTATACACAACAGTATAGCTTTAATACTCATCATCATGTATGCGCATATGTATAACTACAAAAACTTGTCATATTATATTAGTTTCGTTAGTGTATGGTATATGGAATTTTGCATTAGTGACACACATACATACACTCAAATCCTATTTCAAACTATATTTACACGTGTACACACAGAGACTGTTTTCAAATGTTTGCAAAAGTAATTAAAATATTTGGCAAATGATTTGAAAATAATTTCATTAAAAATAACAACAACAACAAAAAAGGAACACATTTTGTTGTCCTCCCTAAAGGCGAAAACTTTTGCAAAAGATACGAGTTGAAAATATTCCTTTTTATTCTGCATCTGCTGCCTTAGAAAAATGCATTCAATTTTACCTACAACAACAGCAAGCAATATAAGCAACAACGATTATGTTTAATATACATACATGGCATATGTTTAACTAAAAATATTAAATTTCATGAAATTATTTACATATTGATCCCCCCCTCCCTGTTATAAGAACGAAAAGTAAAATAAATTGCAAAAGGTAAGTATTTCTCATTCGTCTGAACTGCACATCTGAATATACACACTCTAGCTGTCGATCAAGAGTGACTAAATGTTCGTACCTCCCTTAACAGAATGAGACAACATGTTCTTACTTTGTAAACTTCCTGACTCTAAGCCGACAGGGCAGGATGACTTCTACAAACAGATAATTTCTAGAAACTGCGTAAATTAGTTTAAGTTGGACAGCAATTTATAGCAGACTGTGCGTATTTTAATAAGAATATGAGAAATAAGGAATTTTGTATTAAATTGCAAAAACCCATGAATTAGGCTGCGAATTGTTATCACACTGTTTTATTCATAAGTTACATCCACGATTGTCTACTTTCTATTGCCATACATAAGGAAATTACTCAGCGGCAAGAGATTTGACTTCAACAGTGAAATATTTTCGCCACCTGTTGTAGAAGACTTGGACTAAGAGAACAATGTTCGAGTCACTCACTCGAATCCATTTATAAGTATTATAAGTATTTTTCTAAAGTTATGAATCTAAATGAATAGGCTTATGAATCAAACATATTTTGAATGGTATGAGTTTGATGTCAACATTGTACGTATACTCATTGCAACCTGTACTTATAAATCAACGTTGTTGGTGAGTATGGTGACTCAGAGTAGACAAATTTCAATATTGTTGACCCACTCGTACTCAAAATTTCATGAGTGCTTATGAGTAGCGAAAAAACGATTCATAGCTGATCTCTGCTACCGACCAATCAGTTCAGCTTTGTATGGAAAACATGACCTATTCACAGCTGTGTTCAAGTTTTACCGGACAAAATATAAAATTCAATCAAATCGATCTGATAGTTGTTCACAACAAATATTTTCTTCCTCTCGAAAAGAGAGCTATGAAGCAACATATAAAAAAAATTATGCTCGGAATCCTGCTTAAGAGTTGCCCATCGTTAAACTGTAGTTCAACTGTGTGTGGATAAAATTAAAGCACACAACATGCATGAGTGACTAAAGCATTGTAATGACGATATATGAGAACACCCATCTTTACCGATGGTAGGTATGAAAACAAAACAATTTTAATTGCAAACTGTTTGAGTACAAAGACAACATTGATACAAAGTGTGTTAAAAAAAGGAATAAATGCTATACGAACCCCATTATATTAAACCCTTCCCTCAATGGATTTTTATAAATTTACAAAGAAATTCTGGTGGTTTTTAAACCCAATTAACAATTATTAATCAGCTTAGGAGCGTATATGCACTCAAGCTTAACTTCAGAATGAGACGTCAAAACTTATTGTTTTATGTGCTTTGTCTTGCATTAAATTTGATAAAAAAAAAAAAAAACCAATCGAGCCGAGCCAACCTCTTTTCTTCAAATGCATTTTCCTCATTTCGTTTAGCACTATTTGCTCTTAAGAAAACCTATTTCTTTCGTTTAATAAAAATAAAAAGTGAAAACGAATAAAATAAATGCATTTTTGTTGTAGTTAAAGCACTTGAGAAGCACTTAGAAAGAACAACAACAATATCTCTGTATAAATTCAGTTTCATAGGTGACTACGTACGTTTACCAACAGACTGAAGAAATGGAGAAAGACAGATTGGCTGACAGGCAGTCAACCAGTACGAGAGAGAGTAGTAACATTCATGCACCTTAATGCACTCGTATGTTAATGATTTTATAGACACATACATACCTAGTTCAGGCATACATACGTATGTATGTATGTATGTATGTGTATACATAAAATATGCATAAGTTTATTATAGTATCGTATTCATTATCGGCATCATCGTCAATGACAACATGATTGTCATCGTTTATAAATTCTCATCAGAACGATTACCACCGTTGTTGTGTATATGATGAGTAGTATCACGTCACTCACTACTTATTAGCAGCATCGACAACGACAATAACAGGAGCAACAGCAGCTGTTTCTTATAGTACCTGTACATTTATGTATTTTGTGCGTGTGTGTATATGTATTGCACTGACTCTCATGCATGTATAATTTACTCCAGGCAATGTTTCTATAACTTTTCTCTGTTTTCAATGCATTCATGAATCAATGAAATATAAACTTTTGTTCGACTGAGAAATGCCAACAGAAGTTACTCTTAAAATTTGTGTGCTTTTAAGCATAAACAACTGCGTAGAAAAACAAAATAAATGCATATATTATAATAATTCACGATTTTTTCCACAGTCTTTCAAGTTAGAATTCCTTTTTAACGATCTTCAAACTGCGGATGGAAGAAGCAAGTTAATTGACAAACTTTAGGCGACTGTCTCATTATCACATATAAAAATATCTAAGCACTTGCATTCTTGTCCTGCTAGTTATAATATAGTATCTCCGTTGTAAAGGAAAATATTGGAAAAACTCTACATTGCGAGCTATACTTAGGCATTTTTCTGTTGAAACTTACAAGGTTCAATTAATACAAGAATTGACCCCGAACAACCTCTAGTATCATCAAAAACTCTTTTTAAAGTACAGACGACAGTGGCAAAGCATATCACCTTTCCAAGTTAGTTTCATTATTCAATTGATTCTAGATAAAAGAAAAACAAGGGATTGTTATTGTATAGCTAATATGCAGCGTTTCATGAAAATAAAGCCGTCTGTTATGGTTCTGTGCAGCCTATCTCTTCCTCAAAGCAACTTATTCGGCACTAGACAATCCACATCAAAATGTACAGACACCATGAAACTTGCCTCTTGATACTACATATATACATACATAATTAGTCATTACAATACTTGAGTCCAGATTATGATCTAGCTTCTCACACCACTTATGTTGTGTGTGTTAATTTCATACATGAGTGGCGGACCTACAGTTTAAAGTCGACTTCGAACAACAGATTTATGGGGCACTTTCTAAGCCAATTTTAATAACTCTCAGAGTTTTTCCCCCAAATCTGCTGTGAGGAATTTGCCGAAGAAATTTTTTTGTATTTCATTTTGTTGGAGATGTCTAATCTGGGGTGGCCTCACATCTAACAAGCCAACATACAATCTTCTAAACTACGGCTGCAATTTCTTGCAATATAGGCTGCCTTCCAAAATGTATCAAGACAAAGTTTGTATACAGTTCTACTACTGTATATAAACTATGTTGATATGCAAAGTAACCAAACAATGCATCAATTATAAATCCGATGCCTGATTGCTTTTTGACTGCGTTAAAAATACACATTGACGACGTTTTGAAACAGAATACATTGTATATATTTTGTACAGCGGCATTATGAAACACGATACTTAGTTCAAACACAAAGCAACTAACATTTTGTCCAATTTTCCTTGGGTCGCTTTTTTTTTTTAAATTGCTTCTGGAAAAAGGGATTACAATGTCGTAACTGCGTGTTGGACTAATTATTGAGAATATGGATGTGCCACTAATTTTAAAAAGGATTAATTTATTAAATTCTGAAATATTTATACACTGTTTCTGTAAGACGAATAGTTGTAGGCGAACGTCTGTTTGCAGGACAAAGAATAAATTTTGTTTGTTTCGTTTCGTATGCACAAATACATATGTAAGCTCAACTTCATGTCATCACTGTACCTATTATATTTTTAAATTATATTTATTTTTTTGTTTTTATTTTTGATTTCAACATAAAAAATTTGCATACAAAAAATTTTTAAATAAAAAAAAAAAACAAGGAATTCAAAAAATTCTGCAAATAAAAGTGAATTCCATATTTGTTGCACAACTTTTGTGCTCGAAAACATTGTCATTTTATTAATTATTATTAATTTATTAATTCAAATGTGCTTTTACAATAAATAAAATAAAAATTTTCGAATTCAGATTCAGATTCAGTTGCCATTTTACGTGAATGACATTCCATTATGCATTCATACATATATATCTCCTGTTCACATTAAAAATGCTGATCCTGTGAGAAACAAATTTTTAAAGTTTATTTATAATATTTTTCGAAGATAATACGTAACTTTGAAATCGTCGTAGTCTAGTAGGTAGTGTTTTGCCTTATTAGACGTGAATCCGTGGTTCAAACCCTTGGCTCTGTCACCTCGAGCAGAACGAATTAGGAAAAAAAAATATTTCTTTCAATGACTTTTTCTCTACAATCTTCTGGCAATAACTCTGGGAGTAAAATAAAATTGCAAAGACAAGTTTTTCGAAATCTGTAGTTCGGAGTCGCCATTGAACTGTAAATCTCACCAATGAAGCATAAAACTAATACACACAACATGGGTGGTGTGTTATGTTAGATTGTAATCCTGACTGAAGGGTTGTAATGGCCAATTATGTATGTATGTACATACATATGTATAAATTTTACAAGTAATCTAAAAACCAAATGCATGATATCGAAATTATTTATTAAAAATATTTTGGAAAAAAGTTTCAAATATTACAAAAATAATCACGACTATGTACGCCGCCTTTAATAATCGCTCTTTAATTATTTTATAAAATTCTAAAATTATTCCACATTTTCTAAATACAATACATATTTAATGTTTCAATTGAATTTGTTTGTTGTGGTGTAAAATTGATTACAATATTCTATCAAATAATCAAAATTTGAAACCATCAGTAATTACAACAACTATAACCGTTTTAAGTGATTGTGTAATTTAAAATTTTAATATTTTACCACCAATTTTTATTTTTATAAACAAAAGTTTTTGCATATTTTTTGAAAACCCCACCAAATTAAACATCGCTTAAAATGCCTTTCATAAATTATAACAAACTCTGGTTCTCCTATAAGCTCTTACATACAATTCTAATGTATTTACAGTAATGTATAGCAGTGTTGCAAAATTTTAATTTTGAAATGGTCTGCAGTAATCTTGAAAGAGTACTTTTTTGCATGAAATGGTACTTTTGTAAAAAATATTTATTTATATTTAATACACGAACGGAATGGAACAGAAGCGGCATATGCAAAACGAAAACAGCTGATTGGGACAGTAACAGAACGTAAAAGTCCCGTTTAGTAAATCCTCGATGGAACGTACGTTCGTTTTTAGCATGTGAAGAGCAATGTAAATTGCGGTTGGGCAAGTATTCTCATTGCTTTTCGTCTTCTAAAAACGAACGTACGTACCGTGGACATTTGGCTAACCGGGGATAAAAACTAATTCCACCTTCAGCATTAAGTTGAACAAGTTGCGAACGCATTACGAGTTGAAAAGCGCAAACCCGTCAGTCAGGATTACGACCTTGCCTCTCACACCACTTATGATGCGTGTGGTAATTTTATATATGAGTGGCGGGATATACAATTTAAAGTCGACTACGAACGACCGATTTTTTGAGAAACTATTCATGGCAATTTTATTTAGTCTCAGTAGGTTTTGCCAGAAATCTGTAGAGAGGAAGTCATCGAGGGAATATTTTTGTATATTTCTTTTTTGTTGGCAATGTCTGACCTGTGATTTAAACCATAGCCTTACGTCTAATAAGCCAACCTGCTAGATTTCCGTGACTATTTAATAAAATTTTTCTTAGTGATTAGTTTTTATGACGAACAAATGTCACCTTTTTGTAAATTTTTGTTCTGCAGTACTCTTATCAAATCAGTGCCCCGTAATGCACTTTATTTCAAATCTTTTTCAATATTTTATACATACATATTCATATGTAAATGTGAGTGTGTGCGTGTGTCTATATTTTAAAGTTTTTATTTAATGTTTTGTCAGATGTAATGAAATTTACAGCTCGAAAATTAAAAAATCTTTAAAAATAATTTCACTTTAAATGTTTCCCTAATTGCAAATGTGAGAAGCTCGGCTGTAATCCTGACTGAAGGGTTGTAATGGTCAATGATGTATGTATGTATGTGTAATTGCAAATGTATGTCATTTCTGTATGTATATATGTCTGGCCATCTTTTTTTTTTGTATTTATTTAATATAATATTATGACACTAGTTTCAAAACCACAAAAGCAATAAACAATTGCCACAAATACATATATTCACATGTACAGATGTTGTGCAAGGACATTTTTTATAAATGAAATGAAATATTTATATTGGGTTTTGTATTCGAATGAAATTTTTCAAAACAATAAAAACACATTTAAAGAACACAACACTAAATAAATTAAGAATTAAGCACACTTCTTACATATATACGTAGGGTCTTCCAACGTGGACTTTCGAATTTTAGCAGTTGATATCAAATTAGTTGCCATTTATCTGTACAATCGATCATAAACTATGACATGCTTGTGCTGAATAGAGTCTGAAGCAGCTGACTTTAATTTTCAGTTAAAAATCATCAGCAGAGATGCGGCCTATTTCTGCTTGACAAGGTTCGTGATCAAAGAGAGCGAGAGACAAAATTGTCGAACTTGACTTCATTGTCAACGGCGAGCATTGTAAGATTATGTTTGCCAACTGCCTTCGGAGTGAATTGAATAATCTAGACGACATATGGTTTCAGTCGAACTCAGCTATGTTCTACACATTGGATATTCTGTACAAGCTATTTGTGGACATGGGGATTTCACGTGGAAGTGATGTGAATCGAGTTCATCTGATTAGACTTTCTTGTGAGGTTTTCTTAATTCGCAAATATATGACAATAAGCCACAAAAGCTTTCCTTAAACTCAACATAACCTAAGCTATTTATCAAATTTCGCCTGATTTATGTTCCAGAGTCATAGAAAACCGGACTTTCCCGAAGCTCTCCACTCAGAGAAACAGTGGCAGATATTTGAACTATAATAGCATCAATAGGTCCTTCAAACAAAACCACACCTTGTCTTATTTATATTTAAAAATAGAAAGCGTCTAAAAAAATACCCTATCTATGGACACATACATACACAACTATTTTTTAATTAACTTTTTGACATCTTAGGAATTTCCTTTCATTATGAATATTTGAAAAATGTCTTTGTATTCATTGTCATTTCTTCTACAAAGTTCATATAAAATTAATTTTTAAAATGCTAAAAAAAAAACAAATTTAAACTCGTTGTCTTTTGTTTTATATTTTGTTTGAATAATAATATTGAAATATTTTCGTACACCAGATTTCCAGATTTGCAAGGTTAAGGAAATATCTTGTTTGTTGCATTTTTCGCAATTGTGTAGCAAACAAGAGGTGTCCAGTAATTCAATTCAAATCTCTTAATGTTTAAACATTTTTATAAGTTCTATTTAATACCTTGGCCCACACAGTGGATTCGACTAAATTTACATCTCATTAACTTTTACTCAATATCTACTTATTCGAGGTGGTTTAGTTGAAATTGCTAAGGTATTAACAAAAAAGATTCCCCAACTTTTTCTTGCCATCCTCGCCAATAAACGCTACGCATGCTAGTCTAATCTGTACATAGAGAGTTGAATAGACATGGCATTAAGGATTCCAAAGAAGGTTTCATTACAGTCATGCGTTACTTGGGACCAGAGATATAAGTGAGGAAGCTAAAAATGCAAGTCGTCGATCAAAAAAAAAAGGCAAGTCATCGCAAAAAAGACGGCAATGCAACAATTTTGTCCCATTTATTTAGAAAACTTTTTGTTGCTCATTTTAAGAAAACAACTTGCTTCATCGACGAGATGACAGGGGTCAGGTTAGGTTAGGTTAGAGGACGTGTACTTGTCAACTGTGACAATAAGCAAAGTCAGAAACATATGGCAGAAATGTTAATAATATTGCTCAACAATTTCTGGCCATTTAAAAGCTTTAAGAAAGAAAGTCTGAAAAATGTGTGTGTTACATGAATTGAATGACAGACAGATGAAAAACCGAAAAACCATTTGTGAAATTTTTCTTCAAAGAAACGATAGAAATGGAAAGAACGGTGAAAAATGGATTCATTTTCAATATCCTTAATTAAAAAAGTCTTGAGTTAATCTGGGTCAACCATCAATTTTTGCTGCAAAACCAGACTGATACGGCAGAAGACAATGCAGAGCGTCTAGTGGGACCAGAAAGGTTTGCTGTACCACGAGCTCCCAAAACATGGCAAAACCATTAATACAGATCGCTACCGATAGCATATGATCCATTTGAATCATGTGTTAATCGAAGAATGTCCAGAACGGGTCACAAGACGCGACAAGTTAATTTTACAACATAAAAATGCACATGTACACAAAGCAAAACCGGTTTAGGATACAATCAAAGCATTACTGCACCCTTTCGATTACTATTTGTTTTCATCAGCAGTTCGATTCCTACGAGGAAATGGAAAATTGAGAGACTAATTGGTAAAAAGACGAACAGTTTATTGACGTGGAATCTAAAAATTGCATAAAGGATAGCAATAGAATAAAAAGAATATCTTTACTTTCTCATTAAAAATTAGTGGCTTATTTTCAAAAAACGCTTATTTCATACCGGTACACCTGGCACCAAAATAATATTAAATTAAATTTGGATATGTGGGTCCGTTTGAAATATTCTTTAATTTCATCTCTTGAATTTTTTATATTCGATCGGTGGCAGTGAAAAATAAATAATTTAAAAACATTAAATATTTCATTTTTAAATAAAATAAATGAATTTATTTATTTAAGCATAAATTTACCCAATATTATACTCTTGTTTGTTTAACACAAAGCTGTTATTTTTTGTTGTTATTTTTTTTGTTGGTTTTTATATAATAAAAGTAAAAATATAAATGGCATAACAAAAATGTCATTTAACCACACACATACATACATACATATAACATGTTATTGTTGATTATTTGCTGTCTGCAATAAACAATTATTTAATCGGGGAATTACAAACAAACAAATAACAAACAAAAAAAAAAATTGTAAAACAATACCAAAACAAGCGAATAAACAATCAATAATAACAAGAGACAAATAGAGCATGTATTAGTGTAAATAATTTACACGGCTGCACAAATACGCAGATGTACATACTTATGTATGTGGGTGTATACTATTATTTCGAAAAAATTTTACCTTTTTTATATAAATTATACTTTCATGTATTTTTGTATAATTGTTTATGTACGTATCATTATTTGTTTAGTGTTCATCAAATATTTATTAAATGACTTGTTAATATACTTATATTATGTATGTATGTTTATAGACATACATACAATCACACACAGCCGGAAAGAAAAACTATTTTATAAATGAAACATTTATAATTCTATCGTTAATATTATAATACATGTATTTATGTATGTATGTATGTACATTTGTTTATAGCAAAATAAAAAAACTTTTTTTTCTTTAAATTTTTTATTTCTTTTTCCTTTTGTTCCCTGTTTCATTTTAATAATTTTTCTTTTCTTTCTTTTTTAGATGGCCCACAAATACAGCCACCTCGTTTTACAACACAACCATCATCTTCAGGTTCAATAGTTAGTGAAGGACGTACAAAAATTCTACAGTGTCATGCCCTGGGTAAGTAACATAGCAGCTGTACACACTATACTCTATTATTATAACCTGGTACTTACAAACACAACAATAACAACAAGTGGGCCTTACAATTTTTGAAAGCATTTCTTGTGCCCTAGTTTTATTCTTCTTAAAATAAAAGTATAAAGTAAAGTTAAAGAAAATGAAGAGAAAACAATGAGAAAACAAAAGTTGCAATTGAAACCTGAGTGATATTATGCTGGAGATTGTACTCCTTTAAAAATAAATGGCTTCCGCTCAGATACTATACATATGTAGGTAGTCCAATTATATAACCTATCACGCACTATTATTCAATATACACAGTTTATTAATTCGTTATTAATTAGACAGAATTAACAGGACAAAATCGTCTTTCGATTTTAGGATCGTAATAAAGACGATAAGTAGAGTGACACTGTAACTTGACATGTTGATTGCATCTTTCTTAACAACATCTCCTTCATTTCATCACTTAAAGAAGGAGTTCCTGCTGTTGAGAGTGTTGACATTACGTTCGTATAGGACACCGTAGTGTCCGTAAACCATTATCAAATGGGTATGCAATATGCTTGATTTTTAGCTTTACAACCAGTATTTTCAAATAATTGTTATCTTAAGGCGATTTAAGAAAATCTTCCATTTTGTGTTAATAATCAACTGTGCATCAATTTTTTATAATTTTGACGAAGTTGTATGGATTTAAACAAATCCATTTTTTAATTTTTCATCTGCAGTGACCAAACGTTTGAATACGCCTTATTTGTTAGGGTTTTAAACCCCTCTGTGATGGGTTTAGACGTGGAAATATTCTTTACAAGAATAATTTTTGTGAATGGCTGCCCTGGTAGGCTAGTGGGTAGTGTGCTACACTATTTGAGTGAGGCTCGTGGGTTCGATCCCCATCAGAGACTCTGATCTGTTACGCTACACCGAGCATATGTTCGAGATTACTCAGCTCGTATATAATTAAATATAATTTGTAATTGTATTGTAATAAATTTTCAGTTAAGAGTCCACAATTCTGAAGAATTTATTCAAATTTTCATAAAATAAATAGAAATGTATGCTTGGAAGACAAACTTTTAAGCAAGAAAATAACTTTGGAATTCAGTTCGCCAACTGCTATATAAATTCATTGCATTTAAGCCCACATAAGATACATACATAATTGGTTATTACAACTCCTCATTCAGGATTACGACCTAGCTTATCACATCACTTATGTTGTGTGTGTTAATTTTATACAGGAGTAGCGAGAGACCTACAGTTTAAAGTCGACTTCGAACGACAGATTTTTTTCATGAAAATTTTTATTTGCTCTCGAGAATACTTATCAGAATGCTGAAAGGATATCGGCGAGGAAATGGTTTTTATATTTCGTCTTGTTGAAGATGTCTGCCATAGGGTTTGAACCATGGCAGATGTAAGAAGACAACACAATAGTAGATGCAAATGATTATTATTAGGACCAAATAAAACTAGGCATTATTTACTATAAGAAATGTTAGACTTCAAGGCCTTTATAAATTGGAAGGGAATCAAATACATATGTATGTTTAATCTCGGACTGGAGTATAACCAAAGGAGGCGAAACCAAGGACTTTTAGTCCTTTTTTAGTGGAATTATAATTCATGTAGTATCAGTTAAGGTAGGATAGGTAGTTTATCTCCCAAGAGAACCTTGTAGAGGCCAGTCTTATGTTATAAACAACAAAGTCTTGGTGATCATTTCTTGTTAATTTTTTATAATTTTTTTATCCCTCTTGGGATTAGTCCTGCCACAAAGCATTTGAACCAGCATATAATTGTTTTGCTTTCTTCCAATTTCAATAATCAAGTTATATTACTGCAGCAGGCCTTAGTAGGGTCGTTGTTTGGAGACAAGGAGCCTTAAATATTGAAATTTTAATTAAAAATATTAAGTTTACTAACGAACGCAACTGGTTGGCTTTAGGGCACAAAATTATGCCTTAGAGCTTTAGAAGGTTTGTGTAATAATATCGTTACAAGTATCAACGTGAACATAATATGCTTAAACTACCTGCAATAGTAGACTATAACTAAAGTTAATCAAGCAAAGTACAAAGTAAAGCAGCAAAGAGGCATAGTTCGGCCATATTGATTTTTGTTCGAAATTGATATCGAAAAAACAAAAAAGGGCGAAGAAACAAAAGTTGTGAAACAAAAAACTGAACATTTTGCGAAGATAATGAAGTAGAATGTGCATTTTTTCGTTTTTGTTTCTTTGAGAGAAAATAAAAATATCCTAAAGAATAAAAAAAAAACAGCCAGCAAACGTACTGAAATAAAGCCAGCAACTGAAATTGAAAAGGGAAAGAAATGGTTGCTATGAAACCATTCTGTCAAAGTCACAATTTGTTTCTGTGTGGCTTGACCAATGCGGCTAATATTACTATGGCTATATTTATGTACATACAGTAGCGAGCACAAAAAATGCAACGCTAAGCCGATTGATCTTTATGTGCGCCTCTTTCAAAAAAAAAGTACGGAAATTAAAAACTTTATTTTTATTTTTATGCTCCACAAACTTAGTTAACAAATGCAGGTTACAATATCAAAATTTTTCTATCCACTTATTTTTATTTTAACATTTAAGAAAAAAAGTCCCAAATTTCAGCGAGCAAAAAAAATGCAACGCTATGTTAATCATAACTTTATTTAAATTAAATGTAAATTCTTACAAAATGTTGGTTAAAAATATACTTAAAACTAATAATTGGTTGCGTAGCCTTTATTTTCTATTACCGCTTGCAGTCTGGAGGGCATAGAATCCACTAGGGGCACGATGGTATGTAGGGGTATTTTTTCCCATTCTGACTTTAAAATTTTTTCTAATTCCGCCAAATTTGAAAGATTTTTCTTCTTAGCTTCCCGATCTAAAGTCTCCCACAGGTTTTCTAAGGGGAGATGGTGACGGCTAATCCAAAATTTGCACATCATGGTCGCTTAGGTAGTTACGAACCAAGCGACTAGAGTGCTTCAGGTCATTGTCTTGTTGGAATATGCTGTTTGGGGTAATTTTTTCCAGAAGATGTGGGAGCATATTTTCTTCTAGGATCTCACAGTATTTAATGGCATTCAAAATATCATCGATTTTCACCAACGGACCAACTCCGTCATGAGAAAACGAACGTACCAATAAATTCCTTAAAATAAAGAATTTCGATGAAAAACAAAAGTGACTTACTCCACACCATTAGCCATGTTTTACTGTTGGTAGCTGATATCTGGGAGAATATCTCTGCTCATTTGGTCTTCTAATATATTTTATCCCATCAGATCCAGAAAGTTTAAATTTACTTTCACTGCTAAAGGTGTGGGTTAAGTTACTTTTGTTTTTCACCGAAATTCTTTATTTTAAGGAATTTATTGGTAGGTTCGTTTTCTCATGACGGAGTTGGTCCGTGGGTGAAAATCGATTGTATTTTGAATGCCACTAAATACTGTGAGATCCTAGAAGAAAATATGCTCCCACATCTTCTGGAAAAAATTACCCCAAACAGCATATTCCAACAAGACAATGACCTGAAGCACTCTAGTCGCTTGGTTCGTAACTACCTAAGCGACCATGATGTGCAAATTTTGGATTAGCCGTCACCATCTCCCCTTAGAAAACCTGTGGGAGACTTTAGATCGGGAAGCTAAGAAGAAAAATCTTTCAAATTTGGCGGAATTAGAAAAAATTTTAAAGTCAGAATGGGGAAAAATACCCCTACATACCATCGTGCCCCTAGTGGATTCTATGCCCTCCAGACTGCAAGCGGTAATAGAAAATAAAGGCAACGCAACCAATTATTAGTTTTAAGTATATTTTTAACCAACATTTTGTAAGAATTTACATTTAATTTAAATAAAGTTATGATTAACATAGCGTTGCATTTTTTTTGCTCGCTGAAATTTGGCACTTTTTTTCTTAAATGTTAAAATAAAAATAAGTGGATAGAAAAATTTTGATATTGTAACCTGCATTTGTTAACTAAGTTTGTGGAGCATAAAAATAAAAAAAAAGTTTTTAATTTGCGTACTTTTTTTTTTAAAGAGGCGCACATAAAGATCAATCGGCTTAGCGTTGCATTTTTTATGCTCGCTACTGTATGTACATACACAACTAGGTATGTATTTGTATAAATAACCAACTAGTCCCAGTTGAAGTGAGCTATAATGTGGTTAGGGACCTTATTTACGTGTAGTTTCCTGGTATTTGCTTTTCTTCCTAATTGCAGAAACAGAACTTGTTTGCAGGCCAGGTTTTGAGCAACTTCATACATAAATATAGTCATTCGTATGTGTTGTTTACACTACGTACACTAAACCCTTGTTTAATAATATTACGAAACCATGTTGATTTCTAATCTATACACACACACCCTAAGACCTTATAGATTTTATGCCAAGAACTACAAGTTCTTACATATTCTTACAAGAAAACACGAACATGGCAAATAACAAATATACGGTCGGTCTTCTTAATTTCCAATTTGTGTCTGTTATTCGCTTATTTGCTTCGTAGCACTTATATACTCTTAATACTGAATTTCTATTCGTTATTTTTTTTTTTGTTTCTCTTTTTCCCTAAATAACAATTTAACCTGTTAGTCAATGTTGTGTACAAAAGAATGTTTCTTAAGCCGTAAAAGAAACGGAAGAGAAACAAAATAAAACAAATTTCAAATTTATCCTTAAAGAAGGCATTTTTTGTTTAACATTGGAACTTACATTAAAGACATAAATTAATGTGTATTACTTGTGGAAAAAACAAACCGTTAGTCAGGATTACACCTCGGCTTCTCACACCAGTGAGTGCGTGTTAATTTTATACATAAGTGGCGGGTGCTACAGTTTAAAGTCGACTCCGAACGACAGATTTGAGAAACTTTTCTTGGCAATTTTATTTACTCTCAGAGGTTTTGCCAGCAAACTGCTAAGGGAAAGTCGCCACAGAAATACTTGGAGGGAACAAAATAATCTTCATCACTTGTGTTTCAAATTACAAAATTATGAGGACTAACCTCCCTCGAAAATAATTTATCCAGGAACCCCTAGCTCCGCTTCTCTAGAGCAGATCTCTCTCTGACAGACCACTCTCTGACAGACAGACCACTGTGTTCAACTGTGTGGTGAAAGCCTAGAAGGTAAAGGTCTATTTTCTCCTTCTCCTCGTCTTTGCTGAAATATTACCAGTTGTTCGAGACTGATGTTCAAGACCGTTTCCATGTACCTCTTTTCTAGCACTGACCTATATTGTGTTAACGGAATCAAATAACTCATTTCAAAACTTTCAAATTTTTTTTATACGATTTCGATCAGGAAAGCTTGCCTGAAACTTTAGGGCTTGCACTACATCTTGCCAATTTCCTTAAAAAAAAAAAAACTAAAAACATTGTCGTTTATATGGCCACAGATTTACATAGATACATAATTGGGTATTACAACCCTTCTGTCAGGATTACGACCTAGCTTCTCATGGCATTTATCTTGTGTATGTTAATTTTAGACATGAGTGGTGGGACCTACAGTTTAAAGCAGACTCCGAACGACAGATTTTTTTGAGAAACTTTTTTTTTGGCAATTCTACTATTTTTTCCCAGAAAACTGTTGAGAGGAAGTTGCCGAAGAAATATTTTGTCGTATTTCGTTTTGATGTCTGATCTCTAGTTTGAGCCGTGGCCTTATGGCCTAATGAGCCAACACACTACCTACTCGACTACGGCGGCTACAGCTCAATGGATTGTTCGGCGTTTTTCAACCAAAATTTCTTAACCCCGCAAATCAATAAATTCAATTCAATCAACAAATCTAATACAGAAATGCTCACATGTGCCGTTTACAAAGCAAAAATCTACAAATTATAGTCCGCGAATAGCTTCATCTTGGCTTTTGCATCGTTGTTAGTGACTGAAAGAGCTGCTTTATAACTTTTTTTTTTCCTATTTGCTGACAAATCATTTAAAACTAATTTTAATATTGTTGATGGTTTAGAATATTTATCGAATGTTATTTGTTTGCTATTGAACAACATAATAATAACGACTTTTGAATTGAATCACGTTTTTTTTATTTTCTATTTTTTGTTTTTTTTTTAACATTTCATAAATAATTTTTGATTACCTGTCATTCACAGGCTCTTGAAGTGTAGTTTGACATTCATTTTTCGGATTTTTAGCAAGAATACGAGTGTCCCTATATTTAAAAGGGACATATTTGATGCAATAAAATGAAAAACAATCGATGTTTTTGAATCCTGCATTTTGTATTTCATTATTTGATTGTTATTGTTTTTACATTTTTACACACACAACAATGTTCATTTCCATTCCAATTGGAGCATACAGTGAATTTTTTTCTGTTTCTAAATAGATTTTCTTGCTCAATTCTATTTATTTCTCTTCTCTTTAATTTTTTGTTTAAATTAAAAATGTCAGAGAAACTGAAAATTGAAAGACATTTAAAAACAAAACTAAAAGAAAAGTATCACTCCGATAAAAGAAAAAAGAAAGAAAAACAAAAAGCGGAAAAAACATGAAGTAAAAATTGCCGAAAATTTAAAGAGAAGTTTTATAAGAAGTTTCATTTACTATTCAGTATACTGTAGTTATTGCACAGTCGTTGGCTTGTACTTCCTTTATGTGACTCTTCCTTCTTATTATTTTCAACTTCTTTTATTTTTATTTTTGTTTCATAAGTTTTCTGGTTTTATTATAAGTCAGTCCTCCTAGACTGCCATGAAATGTCTTGCCTTTTATTTTATTTCATTATTTTTGTCTTTCTTGTTGTCTTTCTTAATACTTTTGTTTTTAATTTTTGTTGTATGCAATATTCATTATCGCGTATTCCTCCTTTTATTGCTGTTTTCGCCACTGTAAGACTTACGAAATTGTTGTTCAGTTTATAAATTTTGAAATGTCTTGGCGAAATTCGTTAACATATCTATGTTGTGTACGAGTGTGTGTGTTTATAAATGTGTTGGGTATATGCATTAATTCTTACGGCGATTACGACTTTAGGGGAACATCCAACCATTGATACTTTCCTATAAACCTTTTGAAAATGTAAAGGCTTTCATGTACATCGGCTTTGTTATCTTGGATCTCCTGAGAACTATAGCAACGACAAAAAACCGAAGCATATAAATGCGATGCTTAACGTGATATGGAGTTCGTCCTTATTCTTCATTGGAACTCTCATCCGAGTATTCAATAGCAATGTTTGGTAAAGATATACAGAAGTGAGACGTGAAATACTGCCTCAATTTTTTGTCAATGGCTGTGTTTTGCAGAATTTTGGAAATTCTCTGACCTGCGCGTATAAGCAATTTGGTGATAAGTATTACAACTCACTAAACTTCTTTAGAAATAGGATATACGCTGTGAAGAACCCTAGTGGTATAACAACAATTTCTCTTAATTGGAATACATTTCGAAGATTGGTAAGATAGATTGGATCTTGAAACAAGTGACTTGAGATCAGATTGTAAATATATTTTCACTACGAAAGCTAATCGCCGAACATACAACATAATTGGTCATAACAACCCTTCAGTCAGGATTACGACCTATTTTCTCATACCATTTATATTGTGCGTTAATTCTATCCATGAGCGGTGGGATCTACAGGTTAATTTCGACTTCAAACGACAGATTTTTCATGACAATTTTATTTATTCTTAGAGTTTTTGATAGAAATCGGCAGAGAGGAAGTCGACGAAGAAATGTTTTTTCATATTTCATATTGTTGGAGATGTCTGACTTGGTGTTTGAACCGAGGCCTCACGTCTAATAAGCCAACACACTACCTACTACACTACGGCGATTTTTGACAGCACCATGTACAATATATTGCCTTAGTTCGTGGATGTACAGTGCAGAGTTTATTGATTTTACTTTAAATTTTTCATAATTCCAATGAATGTAACGTAAACATTGGTTATTATTATCGCTGCATGCATTTCCTCATTTTCAGTTTAGGTTAGGTAAGGAAGTACTTGCAAGACCCTTTATATAGAAATCTGCTTCCATGTGGGACCAGTATATATATATATATATAGTATATGTTCCTTTTACTCCTCTAGGAAGCATAGGGCCGCATGTGGGACTAGTGGAGAGCTACATATCTTTTCAAGATTTCATCTGTCAAATCTTTTTCTTCACTTTTCTTCATCAATTTAAGATAGTAAAAACCACTTACATAATCTTTAGTTTATCTCTAAAGCACTCACGATAGGTTGACTAAAAAAGGCAATAAAACAGTCGCAATTTACTAGAATGTTTTCGTAGAAAACGCCACATAGTTACACAATGACTCACACTAAATAATTGTAATTTCGATTGATAAACTGTTTAATAGAAATTAATGCATACACCTAATACGTATATATGTACATACTAACTAAAGTGAAAGTTAATATTATACTTTCCATGTAGTTCACACTACTCCCTCTCTTTTCTGTGTATTCTGTTTTTTCTGATGTATATTTTAACTTTCGTGTTTTGCTTGTCTAAATTTGATACTTTAACTTCAAGAAAGACGACAGAAGCCAAAAGACTTTTTCCCTTTATTTTTTTTTTTGTGAATCATTTACTAAAGCTACTTAAGGGGATTTTTAAAGTGGTTAGTTAATCATTTTACCAAGAAAAGGCAGCAACATAAACAACAATAACAGTAATAATAATGTTGACTCTTAGTAGTTGCACAAATAATGGCTGTACTGGCGTTGTTGAAATAAAAATAAGGACACTTGAGTTAACAAAAGTTTTAGTTTTTAAAAGTTTACCTTGAACTGATTTCTCTGGTTTCGTTGCCAAGGAATAAAATTAAATAGTCAAACCAAAAAAACAAAGAAAATAAAACAAAATTAATGTGGCGGGTGGCCATAATATTTCAACAATTTTTGGTAGAAATAAACAAATATTCACAGGGAACATTTGAAATGAAAATTGAAATTTAAATTTTCATTTTTGTGCAATTTATTCTAACGCTTACTGTGGTAGTAAGTTTATAAAAATAATTTCATTGGCCACTTTACAAAATAAATATTTATAAAACACCTTCAGTTAAAATTGAAATGCATGCAAACATTCCATTAGAAATATATCACAGATATACAATGAATGGAACACAGTGGCTTTATATGGTAAGTAAATAGGGTGTGTGGGAAATAAATTGTGCCAGAGATAATTGAGAGAACCATTAGCTTGATGTACATATTGTCAGTCCTTGGTGCACCGACCAATGTGTAAGAAGATAGATTTTAAAACCCATTACCCTGGACGCAAACCAATTCAGTTAACAGAGCTTTGTTATGTTACTAACAGAACTATGTTAAGCAATTTATTAAAGGCTTGGAAATAAAACAGGAAAAAGAATTAAAATTTCTGATTAAAATTAGGTAAAAAAGCATCAATTGGTAAAATAAGTCCTATAGTTAATCACTGTTACAAAATATTGTGGAATAAGAACTACAATAAATAGATAATCATACATTTCCGAAAGCTAATGTATGTAATCTGGTAGACAAATCAATATGAGGACAAAGTGAATTGTTTTTAGTAAATATTAATTCCCTTTAACTAAATTAATCGCCAGAACCCTTACTTATCAGATTTCAAAATTTTAAATTTTATATAAATAAACCTTGTTTTACCAAGGAATTATAATCCTTTTTTGCTGTTTTTCTTTCCAAGCTTTAAACTAATGGTTTAAGAGAGTTTTGTTAGTAACATAACAGAGCTCTGTTAACGGAATTGGTTTGGGTCCAGGGTAGTACGGTAGTACTTTTCAAAATCTGCCTTCATACACATCACCGCTCATAAGTAAAGCAGATGATCTTAGTGCTGTTATAGGACTTTTAGGCATTTTAAGAAATAGATAGTGCTTTAATGCCTCATACGAATATAAACATATTTTTTGTTAAGCTTATTAATCTAAGAAAGGTTAGATTTGAACAGGTTTATGTTTATGTACGCAGTTCATATTAAATTCTATGTTTATGCGCTTATTTCTCTCATAAGCCACTTTATACCTAGTCCAACAAAAGTTCTTTGATAACGTCACATGTTACAAAATGAGAATTTAATTGATCACAGATGGTCGGGACAGACAGATTGATTAAATAAATGCCACCGGCACATACACATTGTGTTTATGTGTCTGTGTGTATCATATTCTGTCCATTGTATACACATTTATTTAGTTGTATAACGACATCAGTGGCCATCAATGATCCATATCCTACATTTAATAACAGCCACTTGTAAAGCCATTAACTGATGTTTTATTTTTATTTTATTTTTTGTCGTATTGATTGTAAAATTATACCAAAAAAAAACGAAAAGAGAGAGAAAAAAACATAAAATTGATTTTAAATAATTGTATATTTACATTGTGTGTTTTAACACAATTAAATACTATTAATTAAATGCAAAAATAAAATAGTGACATTCCTTTTTTACTTCGCTTTTTATTTCAATTTCAAAACCATTTAAAAGGACTTGACAACCCATAAACAGATGCATTAAATTCCATTAAATTTAACAATAATTACAACGACAATAACAACAACAGAAGAGAGAAATTAACATTAACCAACAAAATAATAATAAAAAAAAGTTTACATATATGTATAATCATACACATATATACATACATACGTACGTATGTATATAAATATTTACGAGGTTGGGACCAAAGTTAGCAGCCCTGGTGTCTAATGGCGATAATATTTTGTAAAGTTTGCTTATAAAACCTGAGGTTTCAATTTTCTGGCTCTACGCGGTAATTTTTTTTAATATATTTCAGCTGTCAAGGAAAAAAACCATTATGTAATCCATAATGAAGTAGCCGTAGTCGCCTCAGGCATCTTGAACAGAACGAAATATGAAAAAATATTTCTATCTTTCACAGCAGTCTTGTAGAAAAAAGCTCGGAGAGTTTCTCAAATCTCTCGTTCAAAAACGACATTAAATAGTATGTCCCACCATTCATGTATAAAATTAAAATATAAAAAATGACTGTTGCGAGAAGCTAGTTTGTTGTCTTTACTAAAGGATTGTAATGACCAATTAAGTTCAGTAACTAATTCAGCACAGTGCCAGTGCAAGGAATACTAAAACCACGCTGGATTTTACTCTGTGCGAGTCTGTTCCTTCATTTGTGATTATAAAACATTTAAGGAGCCAGCATGAGCTGAAAAGACGAACACTTTAGCGGTCGACCAATTGCTTAATGATAGTATGTACGATGAAAAAGTATTATACATCATATATTGAGTAACATTTTGGAGAAGAGACTCTAATGCAGCCCCTTCAATGGATAGAAAATATTTCAAAATCGTTTGGCAATGCTTCTTTGCCATAAAGTAAAATTGTTTTATGAATAAACCTCTCTCCGCGGTTGTGGAACTATCAAAGCAGTGTACTGAATTAAACTGTCTGCAGAAAAGTGAAAGACAATTACATCTGCAGACAGAGTCACGGTGTGTTGGAATGTATGTAGATAGGATAACTTATATCGAATTTATTCACAAAGGAAAGATTCAGGATGCCGACAAGATTTGTAATTCAAAATTATACTTTCTAAAGATCTTTGGTGCTCTGAATCTGAACCCGATCCGAAAATTGCTTCATCACATCAGGTTTTCGAGATATCCTAAACTAAAAGTGAAAAAACATGGTTTTTCGCACTATTCGAGTAATTCAGAGGGGCCAACAAGATTTTTAACCCACAAACAGACTATTCACTTCTATACGTTTTTGATGTGGGGTGATGACCACTAACCCCTAGTAAAAGTGATAATTTTAACCTGTTGAATTTGTACGATATACGATTGGAAATATCGGTGAACGAAAATGTGTACTTAAACGATTAAAATGGCAGGACAATATTGTTTTTGAAGGAAGTCGCCGTGGTCTAGTAGGTAGTGTGTTGGCTTATTAGACGAAAGTCCCGAGTTCGAATCCCAGGCCAGACATCAAAAACAAAATACAAAAAGTATTTCTTCGGCGACTTCCTCTCAGCAGATTTCTGGCAAAAACTCTGAGAGTAAAAATTGCCATGAAAAGCTTCTCAAAAAAAATCTGTCGTTCGGAGTCGACTTTAAACTGTAGGTCCCGCCACTCATGTATAAAATTAACGCACACAACATGAGTGGTGTGGGAAGCTAAGTCTATAATCCTGACTAAAGGGTTGTAATGGCCAATTATGTATGTAATATTGTTTTTGAATTGAATTTCGTTCAGAAATAAAAAAAAATTTTCCAAATTCATTGCTGCTAAATATTTTGCACCAATCCTCGTATATGATACGTATTGATGATAATCTAGTTCAACAGTGGCTTCATATGCATTTACAAATTGAACACATGCTCCCACTGGAAGAATATTGTCCTTTTAATTCAATCTTATTAAACAAATGTTTCATTTTAAAGATAATATTTCTGTTTTCCTTTTTGTCGATGGATATTATTTATTTATTTTTATTTTATTTATTTCTGTGTTGTTTTATTTTTAACAAAAAAAAAAAAACTTTTTGCCATCTGTATGTATTATTTTTCATATTCTTTAGTTGTAGTTTTTTATTTCGTTTTTTTTTTTAACTATTAAATTTATTTTAATAAACTTTCAATATTAACAATATACGTACATACATATGTGCATACAATCAGAATCCAACACATGTGGGAAAAATAATTTGAAAAACAGGGTGCTAGTATGTGAGGTGTGTAGAATTTTTGGTTCAGGCGTGGAGTAACGCTTGTTTCTGAGCATATGGCTACACTTGTAATTATTTATAGTGTATTATTTATAGAAATTCAAAGTCCTCGATGATATTGAGGATTTCTTGAGCTGCAGTACACGGAAAATTTGCTCAGAGTAAATACTTTTACTAACCTGAAAAGACCTGCTAAGGGCAGTTCTATCAGCCGCGGCAATCAATGGAATTGTTGAGAAATCTCTGTTCTCTGTTCGAGAAATTCGTAGTGACTTTAGGTTAGTGGTGGATACTTATCACACAAAATTTTGGACTTGATATGCCAGGGAAGATTCTACATTTCGTTCACCAGAAGTATAGTCTAGGAAGTGTTGAGCAAGCTTAATAATGATTCCGATTTAGGGTCGTGTAATGGCTGTAATAGCCATTAAATCATGTGGTGTTCAATCCGTTGGAAGTTAATACCAAACTAAGGACCTAAACTTTGACAAAATGCCAAGGTTTTGTACACTGCTTTCTCAGAATTCGTAGCTCAATAATAACTTTAATTAAGCTCTACATACACATTCAGAATTGTATGTAATTGCATACATACATACATAAATGGTCAATACAACCTCTCAGACAGGATTACGACCTAGCTTCTTACACCACTTATATTGTGTGTGTTAATTTTATACATGAGTGATGGGACCGGGACCTACAGTTTAAAGTCGACTCCGAATGACAGATTTTTTTGAGAAACTTTTCATGGCGATTTTGTTTACTCTCATCAGCTGAGAGGCAATCGCCGAAGAAATATTGTTCTCATATTGTCTGACCTGTTGTTTGAACCGAGGACTCACGTTTAATAATAATAATAATATTTCGCAAGATGAATTCAAAATTTCTTTCTTGTCTTTAAAAAGAGTTATGTTGAAGTATAAATTATTATTTAAATAAATAAATTAAATTTATTAATTAAATAAAAATAATTCTAAAAACAGCTCGCCTCTACATCCACCCGTTATCTAAGTGACCGTATACCACCACCTCTGTGAAGCATAATTCTCCGGATGGAAAATATATTCAACTAGTTTTCTATCAGTTTTTTTATTGTTTAGTTTGCTTTTTAATAATCCCCAACGGGATTCAATAAAACTTTATGTTTTTCATTCATTTATTAAAAATAACACAATAACAACAACAGCTACAAAAAGAAAGAAAAACAAGAAGTAAAAATAATCAAAAGAGAAGAAGAATCCGATCTAAAATCTATACAATCAACCTAAAAATAACAATAACTACAGCAATAACAACATCAACATGAACAATTATATTTCCGATAGTCTAGTTATCGATTTTTTAATTGTTTATGATTTCTGTTGCAGCTTTTGCAGACGGCCAACTATCTGTTGATGTTGTTGGTCTTTCAATAGAACTATTATTTCAACATTTATATCGACCAACAGCACTATTTGCTATTAATTTTTAAAATTTAAAATACAACAACAACAGCAATAATAACTTAACTGCAGCTAGGTTTCCTAAAACGGCAAAACATGTTAAACTATATCAAATATAAACAGAAGAGACCAATTTTTTCTTACGTTTCTAAATCGCTTGTGGCTGGCATTCGTGACAATGAATATGATTGCGTTGCTATTAAACATAAATCAGCCTTAAGAATAAAAATTTCTTGTTCACAAATACTTTTCTTTGTTGCTGCGACGACAGAACAATTGTCAAGAATAAAATATTTTAATTGCCGAGATTTAATTTTCACCAAGCAGTTGTCAGTGTTTGAAGTCGCCGTGGTCTAGTAGGTAGTGTGTTGGCTTATTAGACGAAAGGCCCGAGTTCGAATCCCAGGCCAGACATCAAAAACAAAATACAAAAAGTATTTCTTCGGCGACTTCCTCTCAGCAGATTTCTGGCAAAAACTCTGAGAGTAAAAATTGCCATGAAAAAGCTTCTCAAAAAATCTGTCGTTCGGAGTCGACTTTAAACGGTAGGTCCCGCCACTCATGTATAAAAATTAACGCACACAACATCAGTGGTGTTGAGAAGCTAGGCCGTAATCCTGACGAAGGGTTGTAATGGCCAATTATGTATGTGTAGTTGTCAGTGTTTTAGCCTTTAGCAGTGAAATGATTTCCGGGTTAAATTTTTAACAAAAAATTTTGCCACAGGAGATGATTAACGATAATTTTCAATCCAATGTTTTGAACAAAAGAGAGAGAAAGAAGGCAGTTGTAAAGAGTGATGTATATTCTCTACGTATATACGAAATCAATTTTAGCTTGAAGCAACGAAAGGATATTCTGGCTAAATACAGAAGTACCCGAAAAACCTTTAAAAAATACCACCACTTTCTTTGGAGACTCTGTTAACACTCTCTTAACAGTGCTTAAGTATGATGATCGATTAAATGGGACTTGCTCTTCACAGGTCATAGATTCCAAAACAGTTTTCGTTACGGTCGGAACCGAAGGTATAGACGCCGAAACTAATTGTTTTCTTAAAATGAGCAAAATAAGAGTTCTGTACAAATGGAGCTAAATCGGACGAGGAAATGGACTTGTGGGGTAATGAATCTAGCCATGGTATCAAGGATACCAAAACAGATTTCCTATCGGTCTGACGTTACTTGGAACCAGAGATATAGTCGAAAAAGCTAATTGTTTACTTTAACTGAGAAGAAAAACAGACTTGTGGATGAACTTAGTGGATAGCCATGGTATCAAGAGTTCCAAAACCGGTAGAGCATTACTTTAAACTGGAGACATAGGTGTGGAAACCAATACAGGCAACAAAGCTAATATCTTATATCTAAATTCTTATCGATAAAAATTAAAAAAATGCAAATAATCGACCAAAAACTGCAAGTTATTGACAAAAAAAAAATGCAATTTTTTCGACAAAAACTGCAAGACATCATTTCAAAAAATTAGACTTTTTCCACAATATCGATTCTCTACAGACATTGTTAAAACAATGAAGTTTTTCGGTTTTCAAAACGAATTTCCTAATCGTCAGAGAAGCTGTTGCAATGTGGCATACTTTTTAAGGAATATAATAAAGATTACATTCTCCGATATCGTATATTCTTTGAGCATTTGTTGTATTTTCTGTTAACCTCTTAACATTGCACTGTTAGCTTTGACATTAGCTCTGTAAAAGTATGTGGTTTTTGTCTTTGCTAGTTAAATTCGAATTTATCTTCACACACATCACGGCATCCTGATGGAGTTTTCTTCTCTAGAGTTTTTCGGAAAAATTTTCATTTTCAAAACTACCAATTACCTTAGTTTGGAGCAAAAGTAAAATAATTTTTTTTTATTTTTATTTTCTATTCGAATATTTTCTTCTTCTCTACTTGCAAAATATATGTATAAAATAAATATCTCTTGCGATAACAGTATTGATAACAAAAAGAATACCTGCGACAACTTATTTTTTCTCAATCTATAAGATATTTATGATCGAAATTTTTTGCTGAAAATAACTTGTTTTTATATTTCTACAGATAAATGAAGCCAATTTACAAACAAATACTCGTAAATGGGAAGTGAATAAAATTCGACAAATTTAAACTCATTCGAACGAATCTCTTTTGAATTTAAACGAGAATAATATTTTAGAAAGTGGAAAAGTTTACGAAAATAGTACGTAATATGGATAACAAGACAACAAATTTATTTTTATGGTTACAAAGTATCTCTTAATTCATCTCTTAATTTTATTCAAATTGTTGAAAAATGTGAAAATAAAATAACCAAGAAATTTATTGAAATAAATTACTACTCTCTTATATATTTTGGGTAACAGATTGAATAGCAGACAGTTTTATTCTGGAGATCTATTCTTTGGGAGTTATTTGATTGCGAATATTAGAACAATCAGACAGAATGTACACAACATGCGATTAAACAGACGACAAGTAAAGAAAACAATGGTTTGTGGTGGCTGGTCGTGTCAGCCAGACTGGTATTTTTGTGCCAATAAAAAGTAAACCAATTGAAGAGATTTTCAACAAAAATTTTAAGTTACACTTTAATGTTCGACAATGTCTGTATTACAAACAAGTACGAAAATCTTTTCTTCTTAATGCCAGGAAAATAAGTGTTGAGTACTGTTTTCCAACAACAGTCTTAAGAAAAACAATTGAATACAACATGAAGAAACAAAAAGCAACAATGTTCTATATTTTATTCTGTTTACCAAACAAAAATGTACCCACACAAATATTTCAATACTCCCGTAAAAATGTTTCACTTCTTTTGTTATACTTTTCGTAACTAACGTTGCTGAAAAAATGCATTTTATTTGGTTGACTTAAAGTATGCCATCCTGCTTTCTATACAATACAATACAATATAAAACAAAACAAAAATCTCAGCTATTATTGTGTAAATATAACGGTTAAGGAATGGAAGCTAGGAATTTTTGCATAGAATATAAGACACTTTTTAAAAATTCCCTTCCGGTATGTGGAAAGAATTAGAACAAAAATACTACTTTCAGATATAATGCCTCTAATAATCAATAAAAAAATGACGGAGAGGGGAAGTAATTTAAGTAAATAAAATTTTTTTCATTAAAAATTTTGCAGCCTTAAAGAGTGTTAGTTGTTTAATAATTAAGAATGAAAAATGCAGTTAAACAGCAGTTGCAAAAAAGCCTTTCAATATCACTAGCTACTAAAAATTTATTGAAGATGTCAAGGAAATTTTAAAGAATAAATTTGAATTGATTTTAGTTCCCTTCGACAAATATTGTCAGAAAATTGTGTTAATTTTAATTTATCACCAAATGTGATTGAAATTAATTGAAAAAATCTGCAGCGATTTTTTATAGTGAAACATTTTCTTTCATAACCATGTCATACAGATATACATACATAATGGAATAAAATTTCAATATTGTTTTGATCAAATTTTGTTCTTAAACTTGATGTTCTTAAACTTAAAAATGTTAATATTTTTTTAAGATAATTTTCTATAGAACTGCAGCGTAATGTGTGTAAAGATAAATTGTAATTTTAAAATCTAAGACACAATCCACAAATTTTAGCAGCGCCACATTTGGCTTTAACAAAGTAAAATTTTCTCTTAGCAGAACAAAATTTGCTCTAAACAGAGCATTGTTAACATCTGAACAAGCGCACTTGTTTAGGAGCTAATTTTAGGATATACATACACTAGATTAATGAGTACTTCTATAGCTCTATGATCTCAAACCAAGGCCTCTGGATATAATCAGCAATCTAGTCAGATATAAAGTTATATGGTATTGAGAAAATTGGCTTTGAAACTATCAATTTTTTGATTGAAAATTCTTTAAAAGATCAGTGGCCATTCTAGAGCATATGGAAATATGATAATCCGGAGAGCGCTCTTTCGAACCAAGGTATGGGATAGCTGGAATAATTTTGGGATTTGAGAAAATGAATTTTTAAAAAATTGATTTTTGGACATAAACATATGATAATTTTGTAGAAGATCAGTGGCCATTTTGGATCATAGATTTGCAACATAAATTGTAGTCCCTTTCGAACCATGATAGTGGAATAGCTGGAATAATTTTAGGATTTGAAAAATTTGCCTCCTCCATCCCTCACCAACCATCTCATACATTTCAACATTATTATTTGCAAATAATAATGATCGTAACCAGAATTAAATTGTATATCAATATCCTGCAATAATAGCCGCTGTTAATTAGTTAACAGTGCTTTTTTAATAGCAAATTTTGCTCTGTTAACGTCAAAAAGTGGCGCTGTTAAGTGTAGGTTGGCGTCTTTGGTTTTTAAATTCGAATTTATCTTCGCACCTACTGCGGCGTATGAGTATTGCCTTTTAATAAGGGTTAATTATACACACAGGTAATTGAAACATTCAATATTTTTAGACAAAAAAGATATATCAATCACACATACCATGTATATCAATCACACATAATTAAAATAAATAATATTAAACTTTTGAAAAAAAGTTGGGGAATTTGACAAATGGATATAATAGTTCTTTTTAAAGTGCTATTTTCCCATATATTGTATATTATATAAATAATAAAATATATATGTATTATTATATAAAAAAATATTATATGACAAATTTTTTAAAAAGACTAAAAGTCATAACTAATATAGTATAACATATCAAATAAATAAAAGAAAAAAGAATGAACTTACTCACGGTTTGTTATCAATCAGCTTGAGAAATGCAGCAGTTTTATTACAAGTCAGCAGGGGATCATTTGGGGATCCCAGATGGAAGTTTCATTTTTTTATTTTAACTCATGTTGCACCTATACATTTTGCTTTATTTTGCATTCAGCTTTATTCAAGTTGTTCAAATTCTCGTACTAGTGTAAATCGACAACCTAAAAAACAGGTATAGAAATTTCATTACTTTATGGAAATTTTTATTAATTAATGTTCGAAAGCATTGTGCATTTTTGATATCAAATTTATCGCTTTCAAGTAACAAAAAAAAACTAAGCAACATCCAATTAATATAACAATAATCACAAGTCAATTAACAATTGTGGCACATTGCAATAGTTAGAATCAACGATTTCAAACCCGATTCCTAATTCAAACGCCAAAGAAGAGAAAATAATTTTTTTTTTCAATTAATAATAATACTGGAGTGCCCTGGTAGTCTAGTGGGTAGTGTGCTGGAGGATCGTGGGTTTGATTCCCAGCGAAGACTATGGTCTGTTACCCTACAACGAGCATAAGTTTCTAAATTACTCAGCTCATAATAATTACTGTATAATTTACAATTGTATTGTAATTAATAAATAAATAAACGATAACAATGTCTTAAATTCTCTCTGCATAATCCATTTAGCAAGACCCGAACAAAAGGTGGCGCTTCTTCTAGAGAAAATGTAAGACTCAATCGGTAAAATATTCGTGATCACTATACTCAAGACATGATCACACACGGCCAATATAGGAGGACCTGGTTGTCATTCTATATTTTGCTACAACACAGATTGAAAGACATGAATACTGAAATTAAATGAAATATAAAGTGCAATTGCAGAAATCGAATATTATTTCATTCATATGGCTGCCGCGGATGACCTCGGTATATGGAGTCGTATCTCGGAAATGGTCTAGTCGCCGTGGTCTAGTAGGTAGTGTGTTGGCTTATTAGACGAAAGGCCCGAGTTCGAATCCCAGGCCAGACATCAAAAACAAAATGCAAAAAGTATTTCTTCGGCGACTTCCTCTCAGCAGATTTCTGGCAAAAACTCTGAGAGTAAAAATTGCCATGAAAAGCTTCTCAAAAAATCTGTCGTTCGGAGTTGACTTTAAACTGTAGGTCCCGCCACTCATGTATAAAATTAACGCACACAACATGAGTGGTGTTGAGAAGCTAAGCCGTAATCCTGACTGAAGGGTTGTAATGGCCAATTATGTATGTATGTATCTCGGAAATGGAATCACGAATGTTGGCCTTCAAAAGCTCAATTGTCTTTGGTTTGTCGGCATAACTTTCTTCTTTAACGGCGCCCCACAGAAAATAGTGCAACGGTATCAAATTGCAGCTTTTTGGCGGCCAATTGACATCACCATTTCGGCTAATTAAACGGTCATCAGACATATGAAGCAATAAATCTATTGTGGCATGAGATGTGTGGCAATTTGCACCGTTCTGTTGAAACGAAACATCGTTCACTTCAATACCAAGAAGAGCGGGAACAAAAAAAATCCCAACATTGCTCAAGCGTAAATCGATTCACTACGTACAGTGGAGATAATATGTATACTGAATGTTGTGTCAGTGACAAAACAGAATGACGTAAGTATTGCGAGATTCGAAATAACCGATTGTTCAAATTAAAACCAACAGCTGGCCCACCCGATACAACTGTAAAAAACTACATAGTTTCTCTTTACTGATATTTATGTATATTTGACGAGTGCATACACAGTGCTGTGTCTAAATGCTACAGATCTGTGGAATTTTATTTCGTATCTCTATGTCAACTGGAGTAATGCAATATTGGATTTATTTTCTCTTCAATACCCCTTATGTAATAGCAAAGCTTAGACACTTACTTTAAGTATCACTTTTTTTTAAATCATGGCTGTGTAACTGGGAAATATAGTGCAACCATAACAACATTTGCAAAAATTTTCGTTAATGTGGTTGAAAAATGTTTGTATAAATTAAACCTTAAAATTAAAGATCACAAAAATGCATTTTCAAAGATTATGGAAATTTTGCTACAATTTTATTCTTACATCACAACTGCATAAATGTGTAAATGCATATGTATGTACATAATGTAAGTAAGCCACATACGACGAATTACCCCAGTGGTCATGTTTTAAAAGAAACGTTAAAACCATGTAAAGAAATCATTAAACTTAAAAAAAAAATTCTGAAAATATTATCGTAGTCACTGCTTAAATCTATTTTTGTTAAACAAAGTTTCTAAAAAAATTTAATCAAATTTGTTTTAAAATCATTCAAATTATACAGAAAAAGCATAATGGGCCAACTTGATCTCTGGTACAGTACTTGTCCAGTACATGTCCTCTTTGCACCATATTTTTATTCAACATTCACAAATATGTGAGATACATACATACATAATTAGTCATTACAACTGTTTAGTCAGGATAACGACCTAGTTTCTCACACCCCATATGTTGTGTGTATTCATTTTTATCATAGATGGGCACTTTGCAGTACCAGTAAAATTTCAGTAAAAATTGATTTTTACTGATTACTGAAAAAAATTTCAGTATTCAGTAAAATTTTACTGGTAATGCAATCTAAATTTCATTTAAATTTCATTTAAATGTCATTTAAATTTAGATTGCATTAACAGTAAAATTTTACTTTTTTTCATTTAAATTTTATTTAAATTTCATTCAAATTTAGATTGCATTAACAGTAAAATTTTACTGAATACTGAAATTTTTTTCAGTAATCAGTAAAAATCAATTTTTACTGAAATTTTACTGGTACTGCAAAGTGCCCATCTATGATTTTTATACATGAGTGGCGGGGGACCTACAGTTCGACTCCGAACGACAGATCTTTTTTGGATAAACTTTTCATGGGAATTTTATCTGCTCTCAGAGTTTTTGCCAGAAATCTGCTGAGAGGAAGTCGGCGAAGAAATATTTGTTAGAGATGTCTGACATGGGTTTTGAACCAAGCCCTCATATCTAGTAGTACTATACTACGACGACTTCTAACGCTAAATACCTTAATAGAATCTCCAACTTCTGGAGCTACTGGGTATGTTATTTTTTTGTACCATTTTTCCTTTTGCAATAGGAAAGAAAATGAAAAGAGAAGAGAAACGCTGACTAACTCACCCAAAATAATTGTAAATGTAATAGAGAGAACTGCTATAAATCACTAGTGAATTTCGACGTACGTACGTATACGATAACAAAAAAGGAATCTTTTGAATAACAACGAGAAAATAAAAATTCAAACAACAACAACAACGTTAACTAATACAAAGGAATGCATTGCTAAGCTTATACATGTTCAAGAGTATCTGCATACATTATACACACATAGAGAAACGTGCAGCGAATTGCATTTTTTTTCTTTCTTTTGCCAGCAACTAAAATAAAAACTGAAAGTAAAAGATGTAGAGAGAGACAGACAACGAAATTGCAAATGAAAACGAATTGAAAATGAAAATGTAAATTTCTTTGAATTTAAAATTGCCAAATAATGAATTTCTTTCATTTTCTTTATTTTCTTGGAAATCCTACTGTTTTTTATCAAATTTTTCTTTTAAAAGAATTCTGTTTTGTATTGATTTTCAGTTATTTTTTCTTTGATTTTCTAACTTAAAGTTTAAAACAAAGAACACAAACGAAATAATATACAAGAAAATATAAGAAGAAAACTAAAATAACTTTGATTTCTATGAATAAACTTTTTCTCGGGAGATTATTTTTCATTACTACCCGTTCCTTAATATATAGGAAAGAAAAGAGAAAACTCAACAATACTTACAAGTATCTGTACGTTATATACTCTCAAAAAAAGTACATTTTGTGCACTTTCTAAGAAAGTTTTGAACAACTTTTAGAGTTTGTACAGTCATATATAAGTATGTTACGAAACATAAATTGTACACAAACATTTCATTCATATGCATACAGTCAGAGCAAACAGTCTACGTACACCACCGTATGCACACTTTTTTACCGCTGGTTGTTCCCAAATTGTAAAAAATGTTATAGCGTTGTTAAAGGCATTTACAATTAAGAATGTTTGAAGAAAAAACGAATTTGAAACAAAAATATAACGTAAAAATTATTGGAAAAAAATATATAAAAATTAGTACAGTGTACTCTCTCTTAAGCGGACACCTATGGGACTGACAATTTTGTCCGCTTATGAGGAGTCTCCGTTTATGAGAGATAATCCAAAAGAGCAATCAACAAACTATAAGTACACATATATTTCTTTAAATACTTTTATTTCCAAAACAAAAACGAACGTATAATGACGAAGACAAAATAAACAGAAATTTCATTTAAATATATTTATGTATGTGTATAAAAGAGAAAGAAGTTTGAAAGACCTGATATATATTCAACTGGATTTAAAATAGTCCGAAATTTTAGCTTGTCGAGTTTTACCTTTAATTTCAATATCTTGGAGATGCATTTGAAAATCAGTCAGCATTTTAACACCTTTCCTTTCAGTTTTCTTATGGCCAAATAAGCCTCTTTATAAGAAGTGCACAGATGATGCATTAAAATCTACATAATTAAGTTTCCCTGCAATTTCTTTGGCCTTGCTTCTTATAAGTGTGCCCGATAAAGGAATGTTTTTATTTTGAGCCTTAACAAACCATTCGTAGCACAATTTATCTATGTTAAGACCCATGGGCTTCAACATACTTCTTTTTCTCTCCGGATTGATATCAGTGTCCCACAATCTTAAAATTTGTTCTTTGTTTTTGATGATGCAAGCAGCTTCTAATTTACTGATTTTACATTTCCTAGCTAAATCGCGTAATCTAAGTTTTTCATTTTTAAATGCACATTTTCGGGATTCCCCCTTTTAAATGCACGTTTTATTCAACTCAGCGAATAAAAAAATGTGTACAAGTGTTACAACGATGTAAGTTTTAAACAAACAAAAAAAAAAATAATAGTGTTACCATCTGCAAGTCGTCCGTTTATGGGAAACTAAAATGTCAATATGTCGTGGAAAAAAGTGTCCGTGTCCTGTTATGAGAGGGTTGTCCGCATAAGAGAGAAATACTTTAAAAATCCCTTACAATTTCTTTGGGACTGAAAAAAGTGTCCGTTTATTGAAAGTGTCCGCTTAAGAGGGGTGTCCTTTAGGATAGAGTACACTGTATATGTAGACATTTTTCTTTGACTGTGTTTAGCTTATGTAGAATAAAGGAAATCATTTTATGATCCCAACCATCATGACCTTGGATATTGAACAAGTTCCAAGACAAATTTATAAAGTCTGGTGGAAATAAAAATTTTTGGATGAAATTGAATTGAATTACAAATTCTTTTGTAATCAAAATTAAGCCGTTTCCATTTTGTAGAACTGAAATGAAACTATAACCAGCAGTTTTTACAAATTTCTAATGCCTCATATATGTAGTAACTACCAGCTGGTAGGTTCAGAATATTAGGCGCTCGTATGAGAATCTGTCAAAGTTGCAGGCGTGCCACTATTGGTGTGGAGTTAGAATTGTACAACAGAGCTTCTATTCTTTTAACTAAGGTCTACGACTTAAGAACGATTGCTTTCTACAGACGGTCATTAGATAATTACAATCAAATTTCTTTATTTCCATTTGATAGGTCTGCTGAGTCACATGTTATAACAGGTCCACTTATACACTTCTGAAACGGCTCTATTCTGTAATGAATCAGCAGTGAATGACAGATAGAGTTGCGAAAAAAATCCTTAAAAAGTATGGCATCACTTTATATCTATAGAGAGCATAAATTTATAAGTATTTTAAAAGATAAGTTCTCGTCCATTTTCTATACAAATAAGAGTTACTCGTTAGTGAATAAGAGGTATATAGGTATACAAAGACATGCCCCTGATTATTTGAATGTACAGCCTATTATTGTGCAGACCTTGCGCTGACCAACTTCCTCCTTTTCTCTGATTTTGGTAGAACTTGGTTAGTACAGGACCTGCGTTCACCCGTGGCATCACAACGGGCCGCTATGCGTGCTCAAGTGAGCTTTGTGATATCAGAGCTACCACTCCGTCCTAACCTAACCTAACAGCCTATTAACTGTAGGGGCAGGGCTAACAGGCATGTGTTAGTTAACAGCCGTCAAAATTTTAGGACATTTTTTCGTCTTTCGTTTTGTTGGAGATGTCTGAGCCAGGCGTTGAACCACGACCTCACGTCTAATAAGCCTATATACGTCATACAAGACTACGGCGGATTCAATTGTATCCACTACATCACCACAAAAACCAAATAGCAGTCAAACAATCGATTGCTTAGTACGAAACGACGAAAGAAAGAAGGTCAAAATTTAATCTGATGACATTAGTCAATTGTTACTTCGAAGCCTTCGGAACACTTAAACCTCTGAAAGATGAAGTCTCACCTGAACAAGTGTGAATAAATAATTAGGCCTTCAATACGGAAAATAAAAAATATGTTGAACGGCTTAAAATTTTTTTTTAGTGTAAACTAATTCCATAACGTATACTTCATATTTATATACGTTTCAGCTATAAGTGTTATTATGTACTCAATACTGGTATTCATTTAAATATTTTCTCTATCAAATACTCATTCAGGCAACTAACAACATGTTTGTATAAAAAGTAGAAAATATTACAAACGAAAAAATATTTGTTAAATCAAAATATACAAATCCAAGTACTTATCAACATCAAGTGTTTAAATCTGCAACATCTGTTGTTTAATATTATAGTTTTAGTAGATACAATAAAATATGATTCTATATTTATATATACAGGTTCTTCCAATAAGAACTTAAAAAGTGTGCAGTTGATAACGGCCATCTTGTTGAAGCTCAGTCAGGATTACGGCCTAGCTTCTCATACCACTCATGTTATGTGCGTTAATTTTATGTGTGAGTGGCGAGACCTACAGTTTAGCGTCGACTCTGAACGACAAATTTTTGAGAAACAAAAATTTTATTTAATCGCCGGGGTTTTGCCAGAAATCTGCTGAGAAGAAATCGCCGAAGAAATATTTTTCATATTTCGTTTTGATATCTGACCTGGGGTTTGAACTCCGGCCTTACGTCTAATAAGCTAACTAGACTAAGGCGACTTTCTGGATGAATGTGTAGGTGAATAAACAAATTGTTGAATTTGGAATGCTACCAATCTACATGAAACCCAAAAGCGTCCAATTTAACCCGAAAAAGTCACTGTTGGGTGTGGATTTTGGGCTGACGGCATCGTTGCTCCATTATTCTTGGAAAATAAAAATGTTCAGGCATATACTACAGGACTATCTTCGCTTAAAATGGTTTATCTCGATACCAACGATATGTAGTTTCAACAGGGCGTTACACAATTCATGCTATATTCTACACGAGAGTTTTGAGGGCATTGTCATCTCACATTAGAAACAATGACATTTAGCATTTTTATTGTGGGGTTTTCTGAAGGTAAATATGTATGCTACACAAACCACAGCAGCAGTGCTTAAAATCAACATAGCCCATGCCATCGCTCAAATGCTGCTGCTGGATTTATACTCCAAAGTGATAGAAAATTTAACATTTCGGGTGCGCTTCAGCCAGAGAAGCCGTGGCGAACATTTGAACGATGGCTTCAATAGACCTGTCTTCCAAACGAAAAGAAAATGTCGATGATGATGATACACACTTAGCTTTATTAAATGTAAAGATAGGAAGCACTTAATAAAAGACCCGCTACAAATTTTATTTATGAAACAGAAGATTTGTTATCATGTTTTCTTGTCCTTTTTTGTTTTTTCTTCTTATGCTTGAAATATTATCAAGTGTTTCAAGAGAATATATTTTCCATGCAGAAAAAGAAATAAGAAAAAAAAGTTGTAAAAAGGGAATTTACAAAAGTGAATTATAAAAAATTGTATTTGTTATTCAATCAACCATATGACAAACTATTTTGTAAACCATATTTACATGCATTTATAATATCATCATCATCATCATAATCAACATCATCATTGCCCCCTCATATTATGAATTATTTTTATCCTTTATATGCACTCATGCATTATGGTCTCTCTCTCTCTTCATCATCTCTGTCTCTGTGTGTGTAATATAAATCCTTTAGACAAGGATTATTCAATTCTTTTTGTCCATTTTTATTTAAAGTTTTATAAGAAAAGTAAGCGATAAGTGTAGATTTCTTTTTATTACTCATACCTCGAAGAAAATAAAAAATTTTATTTGTTTAACTCTTTAAGTCGATAAAATCTACTTCTCTACGGATACAATTCTATGACTGTAAAGTTATGTTATGACTGTTATGTTTTTATTGATGTTTGATTTGCTCTTTATCAGGTACTGTGAATGGTGTGTTAGTGAGGCTTCACAAATTTCTTAGTTTTGTAAACGTTTGATTGCTTTTAAGTCCTTCATCGCTGTGTTGCATGTCGCACATTCATACAAAAACGTGATTTTTCTACACGAATTGAATAATTTCAACTTGGTGTTCACAGAAATCTGTAGATATCGGCATGCAAAGTTAAGGTGTTTAAGTAAGTGATTGATTGTCGGTATTCAGTGTATTTTTATGTAAGCACTCGAACTCAAACAAAAGAATGTTAAATTGCTTTCGAGTAGCAGAATGATGTTGCATACTATAAAAATGATTTACCATTTGGGTGCGGTTTTATTGGAGGTAATAATAGGATAGGTTAGCAGGTAGCATTCAGTTAACAAGCAAGTTCACTCGGTGGCCCATTCCGTCACCCAGTGTAAGGTAAGCTACCTTGCCATGATCCGTCAGTGGTGGGTTTGAACCACCACCAGTTACAGATGAAGCCGTCCAGTTCCCTTAGTGGCACCTTCACGGCATGCCTAAAGCGTCTCTCACTCAATAACCGATGAAGCATATGGCACTCCACGTAACAGCTTCTGAAATAATTCTGGTGGGGCAGACCGAACGCAGTGTCCCGTTAGAATGCGAACGATTCTCTTGTCGAACGCAAGTAGTTCCCTGGTTCTTCCGCTGTCGTCTTCTGGACATAACAGTTTTGTATTAGGCAACGAGGTATGTATATTGGACCACCCATGGGTGTTGAATTCCATGCTGCTTTTCCCATCTGGAAAAATATTGCTGTAGAGACGTATATATCCCCTCCACTTCACACATCTCCGATCCAATCCGTGCCAGTTCGTCTGCCTTTTCGTTCCCTCTAGGCCACAGTGGCCCGGAACCCACAGGAAGCGGATGTTTTGTCAACGTGTACGTTATAGAGAGTATTGGAGATAACAGTTTTTATGCTTTTGTTTTGGCGATTTTAACTTAAGGCTTGCTGTTGATGTCAACTAACTCCACAGAAGCCAGCTTCCCTTGCATGTCATCACTTTTGTGTGTCAGGATGCCCAATGCCATCGGTTTAGTGAAATACTTGTTGTCTTTTATTTGACTAATATCTATATTCCTTTTGCCTTAACTCGTTTCCAGTACACAGACTTTAGCCGCCTTAGACGAGAATGTGACAACTTGATGCTACATGAAGCGAAATGAACTCACCTAATTTACGAGATAATACTATAAAGTCGTGATCCATATAATTTATTCAGTTCAATATCATCCATTCACACTTCATAAACATCGGGTGGGCCATCTATCGATTTAAATTTGAACCATCAGTTATTTCGATTCTGGCAATACTTATGTCATTCTATTCTGTCACCAAATTCAGTACCTTATCTCCACTGTATGTAATGAATCGATTTACGCTTGAGCAACTTTGGGATTTATTGGGCGAACGTGAAACTGCACGATGATGCCGATTAAAAAAAAAATAGTCATCTTTTCGGATGAAGTTCATTTTCATCTTGGTAGGTACGTTAATAAGCAAAATTGCCGTAATTGGAGCTCAAAAAGCCTACAAGTGGTCTTACAGAAGCCAATGCATCCATTAGTGACTATATGGTGCGGCTTGTATAGCGGAGGCATCATTGGCCCATATTTCTTTGAAAATGGGGACATCTAATGACCACATGATAACCGATTTTTTTGTACCTACTCTTCATGGTATTGATGTGAACGATGTTAGGTTTCAATGGGATGGTGCAACTTGCCACAGATTTCATGCCACAATCGATTTGTTAGCCGAAATGGTGATATCAATTGGCCGCCAAGAAGCTACGATTTGACACCGTAGGACTATTTTCTGTGGGGCGCCGTTAAAGCACAATGTTATGCCGCCAAACCAGAGACAATTGAGCATTTGTAGACCAACATTCGTGATACCCGAGCCGAGGCACAAACCCATATACTCGAAAAGGTGTACGAAAATTGGTCCGATTAAAGGAGGTACTGTGAGACCAGCCGTGGCAGCCATATGAATGAAATAATATACGATTTCTAACCGGAAATATTGAACTTGACAACAACAAAAAAATTAAAAATTTGGTAGAATTTCAAACTGTTTTTAAATTTAAGCTTTTCAATTTCCCAACTTATATAAGAATTATTGCGATATTTTATCTCATTAAAGTTAGCTTCATTGCAATGTTGTTTTATTATTAAAATTTATTCTAAAGTAATATAATACTAATAAATAAAAGAATTTATACAGTAAAATATTTACAGTGCGCCTTTTTTTTAATTAATCTGGGCCCTATTCCACTAAGCTACAAGTTCACAATTACAAGTGTTTTTGCCTGTAAAATTGTGAAATTGTAAATAATTGTGTTTCATCAAAATACAATTACAAGTTTATGGCTACAAGTGATTTTTACAATTTACAAGTCTACAAGTCATATTTCTACAAGTCGTTATGTTTCACTAAAATAAATTTTCACTTGTACACTTGTAGAATTGTAGAAAAAAAGCTTAGGGTCGACAAAGACTCTCAAAAAAATTTTACAAGTTACAAGTGAATGATAAATTGAATTAAAATTTGATTTTTATCTATTTTTTATAAAAATTACTTCAAATAAACACAAAATCAAACAATTTAAATATTATTTAGCATTTATTTATTTATTTTGTTTGAAGAAATGATAAATAATAACAAACAAATGATATTGAGAGAAAAGTTTAACTAGAAAAATAAAGGGGTGTACACCCCCTTACGGCTTATAAATTTCTGACGAGATAATTGAAGCTGCAGAGCTTTATTTTTTAATTGAAAATTTTCATTCTGCAGCTTCAAATTTTCAATTCGCCGATCCACCTTTTCGTCATCCTTATATTTTTTTATTTTTCGCTTTCTCGTGGGCGAGAGATCCATTTTCCATACATCGCTCTAAATAAAAAAAAGATTAGAAACAATTTAAAATATAATTAAATGGTTCTCACTTCTTTTCCGTGAGCTCTCAGGCATCGACACTAGCTCCTCCTCGTTCTTGGTAGGAGTCACTTCTGTGTCTGGCAGCAATGACACAATATCATTGCAGTCCTCTAAAGTGATACTCACTAACTTCTGCAATGACACTTGCTCACCATGTGGCTCCTGTGGTCGGATGCCATCACATGTTGGTGACTCCTTTCCAATAACCTCCAATACCGGGGTGTCCAGGTCCGTGAGCTTTTTGGCCTTTCCACCAGCCGCCACTGCCTTTCGGGAGTTGTCTCCCTTGGCCTAAATTTAAAAAATATCGCTAAACTTACCAAAAAGAACGTCTTTGGCAGCTAAAATCTGCCTCACCACTCTAAGTGTATTATGTTGATTTGTCATTAAAAAATAATAATTTTAAATTTTTTAAACGCAAACCCATAATTGCAAAAGTATTTAAAATAATTTTTGAAATTTTCATATATTTCATTAGTGCTCTAATATACATATATTCACACATATATTTCATTTATCAAAATATCTTTGTAAAAATATTTTATTTTATTGTGATTGTAATTGTAGAAATTGTAGAAATTGTAATTGTAGGAATTGTAGTTTACAAGTACAAAAAGCTACAAGTATTGTGAAAATTTTCATGAAACACAATTCATTATCACTTGTAAGAATTAGAATTGTGATTGTAACTTGTAAACTTGTAGAATTGTAGTTTAGTGAAACAGGCCCCTGATATATTTTCATAAAGAATTTCTTTAATTTCACATTTAAAGTGTATCAAGTTATAAAAATACCTTTAAAATAAATGGCAAAAGTAGCTATGCAAATCAGTTAAAGTTTGAAAAATCTTTGTTGTAAGGAAATTAAAAAATTCTTTGCAATGCTATTACTGACTTATATTTGACAGAAGGTATAGATACAAATGATACCTTTGCCAAAGAAAATAAATAAATTTTTCTGCAAAATATTTTCTTTTACACTGAATAAATCGAATTTCTTCCAGTCACTAAATAAAGGTACACACATATATTTTACTCTGCTTGCCAGGAATACATTTTTTTTTTCTTGGTAAAATTGAAATATTTATACATTCTCAATAACAGATTTAAGCATTTCAAATTTTAAGTCGATTAAAAGAAAACAATAAAGCATACTGCACACTGTGTGTAATGTGTTACGAAAGCTGAGATTTTAAGGACTTTTTACTTTACATTGAGAAAATTGTATACTGAAATAATATTTGATTTTTCATACAAAAGTATTTTTCGTTATTTTTTTCATAAGAATTTTTTTCGTTTTTATTTCGTTTTTATTTTAATTTTAAATTTTTTTTTCCTTATTTTATGCTTATTTTATACTTTCGTCGACGAAGAAGAAGAAGAAAATAAAAACTCAAATAAGCGGTAAAGAAAAGCTGTCAATTCTTTTCAATATATTTTATAATACAACATGAAAGTGGTTGACAAATATTGACTTTATTCTTGAATGCATTTGTCACGTCGTCAACCAAACAATGAACCAACCAACCAAGCAACCTACCAACCAACCTATCTACCAGCCAACCAACAACTAAACAACCATTTAACCAGTCAAGTGAACAATTCTGCTACTACCACTGCTTGCCACTTGTCAGAACTATATATCTGTCTGTCTATTTTACCACTTTTTCAAAAGTTTTAGAAAAATAAACTTTTCAACGGTTTTTATTTTCAATTTTTTATTCTTTTTAATAGTATATGTATGTGTTATGGTATTTTCCAGCAATATAACACATAAATTTACTCCTATAGTCATACTCATTTACACATGCTTACAGTTTGAAAGAGTTTTAAAAGAAAATTGCAGCAACTGAAAATATGGCAAAAAGGATAGAAAATAAAACGATAAAGAATAGAAGACTCTACTCTAATGGCATATAAATAAATATTAGATGTGGTATGTGTTGGTGGTAAACATGTTTATTGCGTTTTGAAATCACTCTCATACATACATACACACTCGAATACACTTATATATGTATCTACCAACACAGTAACTTGTTTTCAATCGTCTAAATATTTAAGCGATATCCAGAGAAAAATTATTATAACAACTGGGGGGTCAAATGCGATTAGAGATGTAAAGAATTTAAAGTTTATGCAATTTAAAAGTAATATTTGATTAAATGAAAAAAAATATTGTTAATATTTCTTATCATTTTTGTAAAAGCTTCCATAGTTATTACCCAGTGACTTCATGTAATCTTAAGTCCTATAAAATTAAAATAAAAAAAAAATTCCGTACTTTAAAAATTAAGAGTCTTCAATAATATGTACAATAACTCAGATAATGTGAGCAATATCTATCACAGTAAGCTCATATAGTGTCACAAGCAACAGCAGATCACAACTCTCATCAAGTCTCATCTCATGACTTGATATACTATACACCAATAACCGGTATATCTGAAGAAGCTTCCTTATGGGACCTAAAAAAAAGCTATGCAATAATGAGACAGGGGAAAACTTTGGTAGCAATGATTTGTCTCTTTAGCAGATCGATAAAATCCAGTATACATCGTCAAAGTGATTTGCTGTCTTTCGTTGCCACTAGACAGCATAGATAAGTTTACTTCAGCGGTAACTATTCACGTCAGAAATGCCAATTCTTGTGGAACTCACATACATATATTAATCGAAAGAAAGCTTTATTTCATAGTGTATTTTCTGTTTGCTGATAGAACAATACAAATACTATGTAATGTTAAAAATTTTCTGGGACTGCTAAGCGTGAGCCAATATGATAAATAAAATTAGTGAAGGCATCTTCGCATATTCACATATAGTATTTCTACAATCTTCTGCAGATCTCTATCTCTAACATTTATGCGCTAAAATATTCAACGCAGTATTGACCTCTGCTATGCGAGAAAAGTAAATGAGAATAGTCGAATAAATGTTAAAACAAAAACAACAATTCACTTTCCCGGTATTTGATTTATGTCTAGGTCGTTTTATGCGTCTCACGGAGGTCGTCATCATCATCTGCCACGTCCATACCGCCAATGACATCACTGATAAGCTTGAAGATCGATCACATTTATTGTTTTGAGAGAGATAGTTCCAAATCTCTAAAATAACTTCCATTGAATTGTGATTTAGCATTGTAAAAACTACTGATTTCGTTAGTTGTATCACAATTTCCATAAAAATCACACACTATTCATATAATTCTTTTCATTCCGGTGTATAGACACATATCATTGTAAAGAAGGATTATAATTTAATGAATTTAAGATTCATAATTCTTTTGATTACCATAAGATATTTTTAACACTTTATTCCTGTATTGAGTAACTGTGCTCATATGTATGTGTTATTAGCAAAGCAACTTCTAAACTAATTGTTTTCAATAATTTTAATATTTTAAATGTCTTTTTATTCTTGTTGAGGTATTTTTTCCATTACATTTGAATTCTGTTGACATCGACTTAATATCTTCAGCATTTTATACAACAGTATGCTGTGCACCACAGCGTATACGTACTTAATTTTCAATGTGAAACATCAATCATACGCCATCGTAAAGGAACGAGTATTTTCACTTATATTCTTACGTGCACACTTATAACACACGCATTCATAATCTATTTATATCGGCTTTATTACTATTTTAAATACATTTTTTACAGTTATTTAAATTGATTTTTTTTTTATAAAACAACGTAAAGATCCGTATGATTTTTATTAAATGTATGTTAATTTATTTATAATTTCTTTCAACACTACATGTTACTGGAAGTGGATGAATTTTTTCTCTGTGATAATGTTATCACATTTTTCTCACTGTCTCACTCTCGCTCTCTCTTTTATACAAAAAAAAAAATTATGTATTAATATTTGAATATTTGATGCTACATGTTATCTTGATAAGTGTGTCATGTATTGAACAGACTATTCGTCTTTGTTTTTTCGTATTTTATTACTATGTTCGTATATGTTTTTTTTAAGTTTGACATACAAATATACTACATTACATGTATGAGAAAATGCATTTGCTATCAGTCATTATGTTTATCACTGTTGTTGCTGTTTATTTACACTCACTTAAACACTACTCTTCACTATGTTTTATACGTTGTAGTATTTTATACGCTCTTTTGCTATCTTCTATCCTACTCTATGCTCAGTCATCGTCTACCGTTTAGTCTACTCAATGTCCTTGTATACAATGTTTGTGTTGTGTGTTGTGTTTCACAGTGAATGAATGAATAAAAAGCCCATAATATATCAATATCGCTCATGTCAATTGTCAATCGCTATAAATGGCAAAATTAAGTATTAAGTGTATGAAATGAAAATAAAAAGCATACAACTACAGCAACAACATAAATTATAAAGATAAAGTAAAAAGAAGAGAATAAAAAGTCATGTAAAACATTTCGAAAAATGTATGACTGATTGATGTTGTGTATTAATGTCAATGTTTTTTACGCTTCTGTTACTGTATTCCAAACAACAGACTTGGCGGCTGTAGTAAAAGTAATTTAAAACTTGTGTTGTTATTTGATTATAATTCAAGAAAATGGAATGGAAAATATTCTTTTATATTCTCGCAGGAGAATAAATTAATGTCTTTAATTGTTAAAAGTAAATTCTAAAAATCACAGTTACAGTTGTGAGAGAGAGAGAGAGAGGAAAAGAGAGAGAGAGTTATGTTTTTATTCTGGTTTCATGTGGTATTGGATTCATACATACATACATAATTTGCTATTACTAAAGGGTTGTAATTAGGATTGCGGCCTAACTTCTCACACAACTCATGTTGTGTGTGTTAATTTTTACATGAGTGGCGGGACTTACAGTTTAAAGCCGTTTCCATTTTTGAGAAACTTCTCATGGCAATTTTTAAGTACTCTCAGAGTTTTTACCAGAAATCTGCTGAATGGCAGTCGCCGAATAAATATTTTTTTACATTTCGTTTTGGGGTTTGAACTGTGGCCTCACGTGTAAAAAGGCAACACACTACCCACTAGACTACGGGGACTTCAGTATGCCTTTTTCACGTGCGTTTTATTCAAAAAGTCGTGGGTTTTACCCTCATAGTGGAGTTTAACATTAATACATTCTGAAATATTGTCAAGAAATAAGTCAAGACTGATTTTAGAGGGATATTATTTGCTACGATTTGTTTCAGTTTAATTAATTAATTTTTGCATATTAGCAGTTAATTGTTTTTCTGTAGTAAGTTCAGGATGATAGGTTTGCCTTCTGTTGGTATCTAGGAACAACACTGTTTGCATGTAATCCTACTTTTTTACAAAAAGAAACGCTGATGCGTAACCCTGCCTGAAGGGTTGTAATAACCAATTTTGTACTTACATACATATGTATATAAGTATGTACATATGTCAACTGACAAATTGATAGAGGAGTAATGTTGTTTTCCATTCAACGGGCAATAAATTAAAGGTTTGAAGTGCGATTAATTGTTGTAGTTGAAATGGGACTTTATTTTATAGAGTTATGGCTTCGAATCATCTTAAATAATGTCCAGATAAATTAGGTACTGTGCGGAAGAGACAATACGCATATAGCGATAGAGAGTTTTAGATTACGTACGTAGATTACGACTGTACCAACTAAAAGTCAGTTTTATTGATTTTATCAAGTTCCAACTGGAAAGGTTATAGAATTTAGGAATTCAGTGACTCATATTGTCTATTTCCATATGCAAAATTAAAATTTAAATCTTAATTTAAATATCTGTCTTAAGTAACGTAAAATATATGCTTTAAAGTATAGAAAGAATTTTAAATTGTTTTTAAAGAAATTATTTCATGCCCTTTGATTTAGTCTAAAACTAAATTTACTTTCTCCCCGTTTTTACTATCGTGATAAATATTCTCTCGTTTTACATTACTTTTATGAACAAAAATAAATTCATTATATTGTTTAAATTGATAGCATGATAACGAAATATGTACTTAAAAGCATTTTACCTGTTAATTTTTCTACCACACGAAAGCAGGAACGTTGTTGACAGGGAAAACTGAAATAAAAATAAAAAGAGAAAAAATGTTCAGCTATTAGATGCTATTCCTTTAACAATAATTCAATTTAAATGATTTATTAAACAGCGAGCAGAGAGCTAGTCAGTCTAACATGCATCATCAAGCCAACGAGCAAATGAATGTTATTGTAAATTCTCTTACATCCCACAACTATACCAAAAGCAAGCAAGCAAGCATTCAGAGAGCCAAGTAAGGCAAGTGAACCAATGAATGGAACGAGAGAAGGGAAATAACGAAAAGACTAAATCATCATCAAATGCTGTAATACCAGAAACATCAACACCATCATCAAAATCATTAACATTGTGGGGTCAAAATGTTCACACAAAATGTTTACAAAATGATGCTGCAGATGATGAGGGGGGACGTGGGTAATACTAATGAATATGAGAATGGCAATAAGTGGTAAAAGAGCTTCAAATCAGTTTGATAAAAGGACAAACGCAAGCAAACACAAAGAGATACACAAACATGGACAGACATTGAAACTGACTGCCAGGGTGTTGATAAAACCAATTTTACGTGCGAAATAAATTCTACAATTTTTCAGGTACCACCGGACGCACTAAGTACAAAGGGAAATTGCAATTTTATCAAGTGTCTACAACAAACAATGACAGCAGCAGCAGCAGCAGGACCAGCAATATCTGTTAAATTGTATGTATGTTTGTATGTGTAAAGATGAAGTGGCAAATATCCTTTTGTAAATATTGAAACAGTGCTGGGGATAGAATTATTCTGTTGATGGTTTTGGCTGTATGGGTGTAAAATGGAAATATTTGCAGCATTGTTAAGTGCTACAACTTTATGTCAGAACATTATTAACCCGACACCTAAAGCAAGAATGAAGGCAATGAACAAAACAAAACATTGATCACAACAAAACAAACTTGGAAATGTGCCAACAAATGTCACGCAATTTTGCATTGTTTTTGGTTGTGAGTCTTTGACTTTGTTTTGTTTCATTTTGAATTGTTTCGTTCTTTCTTTCTAACAGTGCAATGCTGTGACTACAATGGCATAACAGTGACAAATACTAGTGGCCCTAGGGAATCAACATATTGCCGTAAAGCAACCATAATTTTAACCATCGCTACCATTATCATTTCCACTATCATTGTCATGGCAACGGTGGCATAACCATAGCCAGCCAGTAACAGGAGTTTCTATTGTTTTAACAAACAGTGCGATAGAGCACAAGAAAAATAGCGAACGATGTTTTATGATCAATATCATGTAATAAAAAGCAATTTCCGTTCATCTCTGAACGAATGATGAGATCTATGTATCTCCTCTGTTGCAGGAGAGTCAAAACATATAATTTATTCAGTTTAATGAAATATATTGGGGGACAACCATTAATCATGGCAAATTAAAAAAATATATATTTTTTTTCTATTGTACTCTTTGTTTTATGATTATAACAATGGCACAATATGAATATTTTTAATGAGGGAATTTAAAAAAAAAATAATTTTATTTTTAACACATACATACATAACATAAAACATTATTTTAATACGCATACATGCACATTTCGATTAATTTTTAAAATCAATAAAAATAATTCTGTTTAAATTCATTTTTAAAACTCCAGGAGGCGGTTTGTTAAATTCTGCACAAAAAAAAAATCAATTCAAATTTGTGCAGCCGAAAGCAAAGTGTAGGAATTTTTAATAAACAATATATTTTGTTGTTAAAAATGAATAAACGTTTAAATATTTGTTAATTTGTTGTCCAGATGGTTAATAGGTATGAGATCCGAATCAATACTTAAAAGGCTTCCTATTTTTCAACCCAGTTGGCTTTGAATTTTTTTAAATCTTTATATCTTCTCCCAGTCGCCGTAGTCTAGTAGGTAGTGTGTTCGCTCCTTAGACGTAAAGCCCGGGTTCGAGCCCCAGGCCTGACATCAAAACGAAATATGAAAAAAAATATATTTCTTCGCCGACTTCCTCTCAGCAGATTTCTGGCAAAAAATTTGAGAGCAATTGAACTTGTCAAGAAAAAGTTTCTCAAAATCCGTCGTTCGGAGTCGACGTTAAACTGTAGGTTCCGCTACTTAAGTATATAATTAAGGCACACAACGGGAGTAGTGTGGGAAGCTAGGCCGTAATCCTGACTGAAGGGTTGTAAAGGCCAATTATGTTAATGGGACTTTTAAATGAATAAAAAATTTAGATGATTTCTCACACATACTTATTTAAGGACATGTTAAGGGGAGGCCCAATATAATGCGACAGTTTTCTTCTTTGCATAGGTATTCCATGTTTGGCTGCATTCCATGACTTAAAGATGTATTGAGTTTATATTGGTGCCGAATATACTTTTACAAAGTAAATTTAAAAATTTATTAAATGAATGAATTTTGACGAATTTGTAATTTAATTTTAAATAAATTAAACTCTGACTGAAAGATACGGATACATATTCATTAGATACATCCTCCCAAAACTTTTAAATGCCAAACAATTTTTATTTCTTATTCCATTCTCTCCCCCAACATAAATTCTTTAAAAAAAAAAATTGGAAAAGAAAAAAGGAATAACTTCACACCCAAGTTGAATTCCTTATTAAAAATTCTAAACAGTAAGAGGTAGATATGTATAAAAAGAAAAAACGAAAATTATGAAAAAAAAGATGAAATGAAAACAAAAACAAATAAAAATATGAAAACTAAATGGAAAATTATTTCAAGTGAATGCTTATATGCCGACAGGTGCACAATTTTCCAAACTCCAAACGTATTTGTTATATTTTTATTAAAAAAAATGATAAAAGCACAACAGAAATATTTTTTAATAACTAACAACAGTTTCAACGCCATGAGCAGAAATAAAGTTTAGTTAGTAGTGTGGGTGAATAGGCTCTCACGTAAAAGCGAATGTTTAGCCGTTCTACACTAAACTGGCACGAATCATATTCAACCCATTTTTATCTTTTTTTTTTTGCATGAGTGTAATAAAAAAACGAGATAAGATTTGTGCAATGGTTACCATCGCATGTAAAGGAATGAAATCAATTTTCAAATAAAAGATTTTTTAAGAGATTTTACAAGGATATAATTTTTTACAAAAAACTTCTGCAGTAGCAAGCTAAACATTGATTAGAACACGAAAGAAAGTTCAGTATATGGGACCAAACGTAGAAGAAATCTCAGGGGAAAAACTTCCATCGGGGAATTGCTGTTTAATTACAATGAACATCGTGCTCTTTCTGAAATGGATTGTGGTTGGTAATGATAAGACAACATCAAATTGATAGTTATAATCTAGCAGGTCTGTATATTGCAAATACAGTATTTCTCGGCTATAAGCACACCGGATATGATGACTCCCCACTTATGAAATTTGGATTTTAGCTTCTAAGTGTACTGAAATTATTTTGATGTATACATACCGTTTTCAAACGCTGAAAATTTTACTTCATACATTAAATTTAATTTTAAAGAATTCGTTTCGCTCTGTGACAACTTTCTTTACAAAATTGCTGCAAGTTCATGCGATTAAACGTATCAGGAACATGTCATTGGACTCTGCTGATAAAGAAGGAACTCTTGATCTATTGGAAGTCAATATTTATTCACCCTTAACGCCATACAACAGATTTATTGAAAAGAGTAGTAGAAATTTAGACAACTTAATGCCATTCCATAGAATGTTCCTCAACGTACAATCCACATATGTTAGCCTTTCGTAATTTGTAAATTTCTTATTCTACTAATCTATCCCGGCTAAGGTCTCGGAGAAGTCAACAACCTGCCTTTCTAGTTAATACTACTATATGACTCTTAACTATACCTTTAAAGTTTGCTGCGGACGTAACTCCTTTGAGTAATTTCTTCGCAAATTCCAACTTTGTTCTCCCGACTAGCCGGCATTCCATTAAATACGAAGCCAGTGCTATCAATGAGACAAATAGAATTCGATCAGTTTAAATGCCACGTGCCATTTGCTCTCAGGTGCGGAATTTCGAAATTCCCCGCTTATAAACACTGTCATGCAAGCATTTTTCAAAGTTCTTATATCCGGGGAATACAGTTCTTTTTTATTATTTTCTTGTTTTTTAATAAAACGGCCGCTTTAGCTGGTGACAAAAATTAAATAGTTTTAAATCTTTGTAAGTGAGTTTATACCAATATTTTTTTCTTCAACGTCTAAAGAATTGATTTGTTACCCGCATATGTGCATTTATATATTCATCTTAATATACAAAAAAGTCTACTTATTCTCACCTAAATATTCATACCGAAATATGTACTTATACTTGTACAATTTTTTCATTCATCAACTAAATCCAACATATGCTGCATATGCCAATATATTTTAAATACATATATATTATAAAAATACAACTACAAATAAAGTGAGAAAAAAGAGAGAAAATTGAAAGTAACGAGTATAAAAGTTCATAATATTCACATGAAGTACTCCTCGTGCCCGTTCCCAATGCTATGGATTTAAGCATTCAGGCATTTAGTGAAGTTTTTCACATGACGAGTTTTTATTTTATTTTTTATGCACACATACATACATATTTGAAATACCCATACATTCATTACTTATGCACTTTTGGTATAGAACCCCCTTTTTTCCACTCTTTTGAAACTTTCATTTCTTTTATCTTTCTTAAGTTTTTCTCCTCTGTACATACTCTTAAAGGATATACATACGGGCTTCATTCATTTCCACATGCACTAAATATTACGTTTTCCAGTCATTCATTGTAGTTCGCTAATGAAGACATGCATAAAAAATGTGATTTGCTTATTCGTAAAAGAAAATATGTGTAATCTTCAAGCGTATTCTGCGCAGAAACTGCAACAATTATGTGTCACTTCCCTCCTAAACATCTACATGCAATGGTATATATTTATACATGTTTGCAGGGCATGTGCAGCAAATAGAGTGAATTTTTGTAAAAAGATCTCTTCTTCTCGTTCGAATTAGCTTTAAAAATCTACCCACACTAATCTAGATGTGAAACTTGATAGGTTAGATTAGCGGATAGCTTTCCCTTCACAGGCAGGTTCACTCGGTGGCCCATTGTGTTACCCAGATATTCATGATAAGTCATAGCACCTAAGAATATTTAAAAGAAAAATTCTAAGCGGTTCCTACGCCCAAAGAAATAACGAGCTATATAAAGGATAAGGATCGTGAAATTTAAAACAACTGCTGAATAGAAGAATTGTCAGGAACCGTAGCATACATTGACAAAAGCAGACCGCACAAGTGAATGCTGGAACCGCTGGTGAAAAGTTGCAGCTCCAAACGAACTTTAAAAAATGCTTACATGACAGTGACTATAAGCGGGAAATTTTTGTATCAAAAACCCTCACCTAAGAGCAAATACCACGCAACTTTCAAGCTTATAGAATTCTATTTGCCTCATTGACAGCACTGGCAGATTAGTGGAGGTAAAGCTTTACAAATTACGAAAGGTAAACATACAGTGCTGTTCAAAAAAATAGATTCACCTGCTCTCCGAAAGGTTTACTAGACATCTCTTATGCAATGGAGTATATGTAAAAAAGTAACTGCATTTTGTTTACTGGCCTCTTATGAATATAATTCCGATACATTTCAGATATTTGAAGCGTAACTCTTCTTTAATTAATTGCAAGATGTCGATCATGGTGAATCTATTTTATTGAACAGCAGTGTATATGGATTGCACGTTTTCTATCAAGAATCAATTAACTGAGATTGCATTGCCTCAGCAGGTTACGATTTCAAGATGGTACAGAGTGCAACCTATGCCTCGAAGAGAATGAAACAGGAACACATTCTATGGAAATGCAATGCGCTTTAAAATGTTTGCTAATTTTTTTCAATAAATCTGCCATATGGCGTTAAAGGCGAATATTGACTTCCAATAGCTCAATAGTTGCTATTTTATCAGCATAACCCAATGAATCAACATATTCCAATAAAAACCATTCCGGAATCGCTTAATCGCATGAACGCGTGAGCTAATGACTAGGACCAATTTTGGGAAGAAAACGAGTTTTTTAAATTAAATTTAAAGTATGAACCGTTTTTGATACGTATTATCTTGTCCTTTCGCCATAGTGAAGATTCCCACTCAGTTTTATACATTCCAACTTGAAACTCTGTCTGAAGAAATCTATGGAGGGAAACTACGGCACAACATTTGGTTAACTGAGTTCATGCTTTTGCTAAGGAAATCTGTGTCCGAAAATTTCGAGAAAACCAACTCTTGAATAAAAAATTGGATGAAGTTGAATAAGACTGAAAATCTTTGCAATCTTATATTCTCAAGTAAAATTGAGTAGAGTGGGTAATCGGTAGATTCTGAACTAGAAAATTCTATTTTCAATGTCTTAGTTTTTTTCGAATTTACACTGCAAGCGTACAATAGTGAGTACATGCTAGTATGCAACAGCAGTTATCAAAATTGACAGTCTCTTGGAAAGTTTTTTCCACCGAAATAACAAAAATAAACAGAAAACTTGTACGTAAAATGCTCCTTGCAATGGAAAAACCCAATAGTTTAAAACAGAAACACTTGAACAGACAGTTGTACTATTTGACAAACTGATCGACGCAACAAACAACATATGTATTTGACAGGCAAAGAGACATGCCAACCGGGCAACGAACAAAATTGTTACTGCCTTTGGCTCAATTTCTGACAATTCACAGTTTCAAATAGTAACGACACAGCTCATGCAAGGACAACTAAGAGAACACCGTTAGCACAACAGCAACAAAAGAAAGAGAAACGTATGAATAAATGAATGAATTGGATAGACGGCTGGAAGGATGAATGCCCACTGGCTGATTTTATAGATGGATGATGGGTTGGTTGGTTGGTTACATTTTATTCAATTCCCACTTTATTCGCTTCGTTTTTCGTATTTTTTGTGGCTACGAATATTAAATAAAATCCGATTTTAGTTCATTCGCTGGCTTATTTCTTTCGTCAAAGTAAATGGATTTTCTTATAAAATTACGTGTAAAAGTTAAATCACTAAGAAAACGTAATCTGGCGTAAATAAACCACGGAAACAGCCCAAAGCAAAGAAGACAAGACGATGTTGTTGCTGTTGTTAAAGGATAAAAGGACTTTAAAATACAGAAACATTTTATGTGCAAATAAAAGATGTAGAAGGGAATAAAATGTTCGTTGAGTAATAAATTTACATTTGGAGGTATTTGATCAAAAGCAATAAGAAATTGGAGACTAATTTTCTTGAACAAACTTGGTTTACCATTTAAAACACTGAATGGCACAGAAATATACGAGTAATTTTATGCACAGCTTATGTCAAGCATGGCAGGATAGCTGCTAGTGCAATAATATTCCAAAACTAAACGCCAGTAGCAGTAGCGTTCCGTAGTGTAACTTGTTGTTGTAATACCACAATTAATTATTCCTCCTTAATGCAACACCGATCGAGAACACGGGATAATACTATTGAGTTTCTAATGTCTGTCCACCACAACATGTAAATGCGTTCGAGTCTAGCCATTTCACTGGGATATATCTAACATTGGAGGCTCCCGTAATTTCAGTTAACTTCACCGAGCTTAGCTAAATCTTTGGCATGGAAAACACGAAATTTTTCGCCGGTTTGAAGAATAAAGTTTCATTGACTTCACTCATTAAAGAAACAATAGCAACTCTATCAGCAGAGTTGAATCTATTTAAACCTACGCTTTCGAAGGAAAGCGGATACGGACGGTGACTCACTTGTTATTCCAAGGAATAGACATGCAAAATAGTAGAGAAGATTGTTATTATTATTGTAGAGACATACCTCAGTACACCCCCAAACCTTATTGTGGATACCTGTAACATCTATTGCAAACCTAATGCCCTGACAAATGATGACACTTCCCTTTCTAGCATTTGATATGCACTCAGGTTTTTCTTTCTCAGATACATTAATGGCCCACTGATGTCGAGAATTTGTTCCGACGATTCATTGTCATCGTCACAGCATCAATATGGTGGTCTCGAGGCAATCCCCATTCTGGCAGCCCTGAGTTTACAGTGTCCTATCAAAAGACCAGGTTATTTCTGCATAGTCTGATGCATGACTCAGATATTCGCCTGTTGTAATTTCGCATCACATACACATAAATGCATAATTGGGTTTCTCGCACCACTTAAGTTGTGTTTCATACATGAAGTCATTTCCGAATGACAGATTTTTGAGAAACTTTTTTATTGGAATTTTATTTACTCACAGCGCTTTTGCCAGAAATCTGCTGAGAGGCAGTCACCGACGAAATATTTTTTTCATGTTTCGGTTTGTTGGAGATGTCTGACCTGGGGATTAAACTGTGGCTTGACGTTTACTAAGCCAACACACTACCTCCTAGACTACGTTGGCTTTATCAAAATTTTTAGTTGCATCAAAACCACTTATCTTCCGTTTCGTTGAGCAATCGTTCCAAACATTCGTTCCCAATCCACAGAGAGGTTAAACTCACATCAGCGACGTGGAAGTTCCTCTCTTCACAAGCCCGTTTGCTCGCTCACTGCCGCGAATTCCCACATGGTCTGGGAGAAGAAGTTTCTAACAACCTTTGTTTATTAACTAAATGATATACGAGGCGATAGACTAAGTCGCATAAATTTTCTTTTTCGTAATCTTACAATAAGAATATTAATTCTCAAATCAATTGAAATCTAAAACAATGGGAAGAAGGAACATTTATAATGATTTACCTAGAGACGTAAGGAAATTCATTTTGTAAATTGGTTTTCTTCGTTTCTGTATGTATAATTTTTAAAATAGAACATCTGCAGTCGCTCTAGTTTTTTTTATTAAACAAAAATCATGTAAAATGATCCACATATTCCAAAATTTTCCTACAATTTATTAATAAAATTTCAATGAATTTCTTCCATAAGAAATAAAATGAATTCGTAATTAAGTTTCTATTTTCCTTAGAAATTCAATTAAATTTTGGTTCAAAAGATTGTCAAATTCAAATTGCCTTAATCGTATAGAAATGTTAAAATGGTAAAGCATTGTAAATTAAAAGAGGTTATGTGAACATGTCTCGCAGCCAAGTGTTGGCATTGACAAACAGTCAAAGCCAAAATTCTACGAATTTTGTTATTGTTACTGCCATTGCATGTGCTGTATGTAGTAGAACGAAACGTGATTACAATTTTAAACATATGCAAAGAAAAAAGATATTTCTATTAAATAAATAAAAAAAAATGATGAAAAAAAAATGTTTAAGAAGAAAAATTTAAAGAAAAATCAGAAGTAGAAGTCAAAATCATTTTAATTTAGTTGAGTTTTTAATGTTAAGAAGAGTTCACAGATAAACATATAATGTAGTCCAGTAGGTGCTGCGATTAGACGTGAGGCCCCAGTTCCAAGCCCAGGCCAGACGTCTCCAACAAAAGGAAATATGAAAAAAAAAAATTCTTCGGTGACTTCCTCTCAGCAGATTTCTGGTAAACACTCTGAGAATAAACAAAATTGCCATGAAAAGTTTCTCCAAAAAAAAACTGTCATTCGGGGTCTACCTACTTTAAACTGTAGGTACCGTTACTTAGGGGAAAAATTAACACACTCTCAACAGAATTAGTGTGATAAGGTAGGTCGTAATCCTGACTGAACGGTTGTAATGATTAATATATGTACACTGTGCGTCAAAAAAAACTGTACATTAAAAAAAATATGTATCCCGACTGAAAGGTTGTAGTGGACAATTCTGAATGTGCATATGTACAGGGAGCGTCGAAAGAAACTGTACATTAAAAAAAATATGCATTAATGAATTACCGTTATTTTTAATTTAAAGTTGTTTCATTTTCAGTCTTTAAATTGCAAACAAAAAACCTGCAAAATTTTCGAAATATTGCCAAATTTGTTCGGGCACTCTCCTTATACTTGTTAGAATTTAGCCTTAGTGTTTAGTTTCTTTTAAAGCTCACTGTACGGCATGTACGGTGAATTTAAAAGAATTTATAGATGTTCTTTGATCGCAAATCTATCTATTTTTAAAAATAATTCAAACTTTTTTATTTTCTTTTAGAAGATATTAGATATTCATTTCGTTATTTAAATACTTCTAAATTTGCTACACCCCCAATGCCCCCAAACTAAATATTATTAGGCATTCTTTGAGAGACAACTCTGGTCTATTATATAAAATCATAAAATTTTTACAAGGCAGTTAAAATTTTTAAATGCCCATCATTTCTATGGCTTACTTAGAAAATATTATACTGTGTCTCTTTTGAGCAAAAAGGATCCTGTTAAAAATTTTTAAATTATTTGACTAATAAAGTACAATTTTGTTGCAAAGAATAGAAATTTGAAAGTATTTATATTGCCAGCAATAAAAATTTATAAGAATTAAAACTATTTCCATATTTTTTATGCACATTTTTATGGGTAGTAAACTTTTATGGGAGCCCTAAGGTTATCACCGCATTATTAGTTTTTATTGCGAATTTATCTCTTGAATATTTGTACTGGAAATTTTAATCAAATTTCCCACAACTTGTTAACTTTGTTTCTTAATTTTACTGCATGTTTTTAAAAATTTATTTGAATTTCAATTGTTTAGTCATTAAATTCTTATTTTAGTTTTTTCGTCCTTCTCATGTTCAGTAATAAATCGTTTTACAATTTCAATTCTGCATTTGGTTTGTCACACTTTAGCTGGCCATATACTGTTTTACTAATTTCCTTTTTTCTCCATTTCATTTTCACTTGTACTTATTTTATTAATCGAAACATTATTTTCAATCGTCGCATTGATTGTATTTTGCAGATCCTTCACATTTTCTGCATTACAAAGTTAATGATGGTTCACATAAGGGTTTTTCAATATAAATTTGCTTTCTTTAGTTTTGTTGCTTGCTTTCTCTTCCCACTTTTACTGTTGTTGTTTTCTTTTCACATTTATTTTACATAGTAAATCGGGCCTACATAATAAAGGATATTATTCTGTGTCACAATAGACGCCTTTCATTTGCTTAAACTTCCGCTTGTTTTGAACTATAAAAAGTAGGGAATTCAAAAAAGGGACTAAATAAACACAGATACATTTTATATATTCATGTAAAGTACGTGGGTGGCCTGATAAGTATTTCGAAATAATTAAAGAAAAGTTACTAGATAGCTTTCTATAAGAATAAATATATTCGTTCAAATGAAAATAACAATACCAGTTTGACATTGAAGTTTGTTGAACGCGTTAATGCATTAAACAACATTATAATGTGGAATGAAAAGTATCACTAACTGGCAACAGAATTTGTTTGGCGTTGACTTTGTTGCGATATTTTTTTGGAAGCAATATGCGCTCTCTCTAAACGACAAATCTTTGATCAACTGCTCGGAAATTAAAAGTTCTCCAGAAGATTGTTTTAAATCTATCGCACTAGCCTGAATGCAAAAGGAACTTCAATACGTAAATTATACATCATACGAGAGCTATAGTAAAAAATCTAATGAAATGGATATCCATATGCAACCTAATCGGGTCATTTCAGCAACGTATTTTAACTTCTTATTTCAGGTGTTGTCTGTCTAAGCCAAACAAACTTAAATGAAAGCAGTTGTAGTCGGTAGTAGACGGTGCATGCACAAGGCAGAAAATTATTCATCAACATTCACAATGTACTTTGGGATCTGATAAGAAATTATTTACCAGGAGCCGTTTCTTAGCCTCAAAAGAAGTTTGTGTAAGGCCCCAGTTGTGTTGATTATACCAGTCTTTTTTCGAGAGACACAGTAGCTTTTTTTTTCTTAAAGAACAGAAAATTGGAATATTGGAGTTTTCTGGCTTCAAAGCCTTGTTCAGACATATTGGACAAACAGAAGAAGTATGTGGAATCATTCTAGCCTTCCAGTACCATTGGATAACATTAGATTTCTTTTTAATACGCCTATTGTTTTCATGTATTATTCGATAGAGTAGTCGCCGTAGTCTAGTAGGTAATGTGTTGACTTATTAGGCGTGAGACCACGTTTTAAACCCCAGCTCAGACAGCTCCAACAAAGCGAAATATGAAACAATATTTCTTCGGTGACTGCCTCCCAACAGATTTCTGGCAAAAATTCTAAGAGTAAATCAAATTGCCAGGAAAAATTTTCTCAAAACTTGTCGTTCGGAGTCGACTTTAAAATGTACGTCCAGCCACTCACACACAGCACAAGTGGTATGAAAAACTAGGTTGTAATTCTTACTGACGGGTTGCAGTGACCAATTATGTACTGTAATGTAATCTTATTCAATGCCACAAATGAATTTTAAATATTTCGTTTTAATCTGTAACAACAAGTCTTAATTAATCACATAGAAATGTTACTCTACTTATGTTACATCCTACGTAATAAAGAGATATTGAATGAATATGCAAATGTTTATTGAAATGGCAGCATAATGCCACATGACACTACTATACAAATATCTTTTGAAAAGCCGGATAAACTATTATACTATCGTTTTCTATTTAAAAGCATTTCTCTTTTTCTGTTTTGTTGTTGTTGTTCTTTAGTTTTCATTTATTTTCCTATTTTTGTCACATACAAAACAACATCAAGTTAAAAGGAGGAAGAGAAATAGGAATAAAAGCTCTTCCTGTATTACTGTTGTTGATTTGGCACACACAATTTGCAAAAGTATATGTGTTGCCGCCTGTATTTGAATGCCTGACCAACCAGACAATTGTCAATGTGTTTGGAATAGAGAAAGTTCTCTTAAAAAAAAACAGGAAAAAATGCTCACTACTTGTGTGTAGGGAACTGTACGAGTATGTGACTGTAGTATATATACATATATATGGTATGCCTAAGTGTGATATGATTCAGGGTAAATTTTTGATTTTAATAGAAAGAGTGGAATCGTGAGACAAAAAAAATTTTTCAAATTGAAAACAAATCCAACAATGGACACAACAACTGACTGGTAGTAACTGGTATTAACACTCTCAGAAAAAAAATTTCAGAAAAATAGAGAGTGTCTATAGAGCCTTGTCTATATAGACAAAATGACAGGATATATGTATGTATGTACAGATGTATGCAGTGGTGCTGCCAAAAAGATCTCATTTAAAAATATATGTATGTATACGTGATTGAGAAAAAAATAATTTAAAGCCTTTTTGATTTCAAATGAATGAATATACTACACATGAATGAGTGAAGGATGCCTTAATATTATTACATATCATTTTGTCTATATGTGTACATACATGAAATTGAAGATTTTTATCCATTTCATGTTGTGCTTTTTTTTCGTTCTTCCTTTAAATTTTATATTCAAAATAGTTTTTTATTTAGTATTTATGTTACTTTATGAGAATTTCTTCTTTTTTTCTATCATTCTGTTCAGCATGCGAACAGTTCTTTATGGTCGAGGTCATATAAGAGTCAGACCCATTTTTATATCCATTGAGAGACATTTGCATACAATTTTTAGTTTTTCCCATTTTTTTTCGTGTTTTTTATGGGAAAAATCAAACCTACTGGCTGGTTGTAAATGTGGAATAGATGTTAGTTTGTGGTGAATTGTTACAACTTAAAAAAAATGTGTCTATTTGTTATGTGTATTAAAGAAATTTCCTGACTGAAAACTGATTTTAATAGATTTCGTATGTAAATGTTTATAAATTTAAAATTTCATTAAACAATGCTGTTACAGCAAAAATTCTTGCGTGAAGCTAACTATGTATAGTAGTGGCTAAGACAAGGGCATAAGCTATTAATAAAGCACTAATTTATTGAATTACATTTGCACCCTTTACACTTAATACTTATGGTAAGCTTCCTATGTCAGTTAGCGCGATCTAAAGCTTCACTTATGCAAACAATGGCTTTTGCATGACTGTTAGCGGCTTAACAGTCTCGCAGATATTTTGCTTACATAACATACACACATAATTGGTAATACTACCCTTCAGCTAGGTTTACAATCTAGCTCCTCACACCCCTTATGTAGTTACAGTTTTAAAGTTGACTCCGATCGAAAAATTTTTGAGAAATTGGGAATTTTATTTACTCGCCGGAACTTGTAGAAGAAATATTTTTTATATATCGTCTTGATATCTGACCTTTGGTTTGGACCGTAACCTCACTTCTAGTAAGCCAACACATTACCTACTAAACGGCGTTAATTATAATTTCGAAATTTTATCTCACATAGCGTTAGCTTCTGCTGCCTTAACCATAAGTTGAAAGTAGAAATGGTTACTGAGCAGAAGATAATTAAACAATTCTTCTGCTTAAATATTGTGTGGATGTTTTTATGTTGCAGCGCTCCACAATTCGCAGCTGCTTTCACGTTTAAGCTGAACAGTATATTCTTCGTGTTACAGGGTATGTATTATAAACCTCCAAATGGAAATGGCAAACACTATTGGATCCTATATAATTCAGCATGTCTTCCATGCAAGTATCACTGATTAAGATTATGCTCCCCAGATTTCAATGTTTACTCGTTGTTCTCGACTTGTTGCAGCTTATTGGCGTATGTATGCATGAATACGATTTCGAGATCACCAATATTTGTCATCAAAACAAACATGACTACTTGTTTTCAGCTTATTGGCGTATGTATGCATGAATACTATTTCGAGATCACCGATATTTGTCGTCAATACAAACATGTCTACTTGCTTCTAAAGTTCGCATGAATTTTTTGTGTGTCCGTATCCAGATTCGGCGTGTTTTAAGTAACCAAAATGTTCCCACAGACCATAAATATGCTCTCTTTGCTTTCGTGGCCGTGTTCATGGATTTGTGTAACGGGATATTGAATACCATTAATGAAAGCACATATCTTTGACGAACACCCGCACAAAGGAAGATGAGCTTGCCAATGCTATTTTTGAAATTCACATGACAGGTTGCTACTGAGTAGAATAGTATATGTACATATATATCTTTGATTGATTGACTTGAACGCAGTCCATATTACTTCCTGGTATCGCTATATTGTATGGAAGCTTTTCCAATATCGATGAACGACATATAAAGATGCGATCACCATTCCAACGACGGTTTTGCTTACTATTAGCATATTAAAACTGTGAATACAAGAGCATTGGAGCCGTAATCTTGGATCTCTTAATGGGGTTTCTCCCAGACGATTGTGTGTAATAATTAGTAATTTTTGGTCTTGAAAGAACTTAAGTTTTTATTGATCCTTTAGTATTTCATTTAATAAATAAAATTTTGTAGCAGTTTACTTTGCTAATTGAACATACATATATCGATTTCGATAAATATTTTGTTTGTTTTATTAAACAACTCAGGTTATTACATATACAAAAATCTTATGTATAACCATGTACTTGTAGGTTTTAAGAATAATTTATAAGGATTACAATACATAAAAGCAATTGGTATTGCAACAGTATTATTTATATAATAAATTGAATAAGTATACATTCCATTTGATGTCATTTATAGATAAAAAGCTTTTTATTTCCTTCTTTTGCCTACCTTCTGGATATTTACAAGTATTTATTTGAATTTTTTAAATCGTTTAAAAAATGCTCGTACACGTTTTGCTAAAAATTATTTTGCAGATGTATGCTATGTTTGCCTTTCAAACACAATATTATGTGTGTGCGGGTGTGTATTAGAAAAATATTGTTGGAATAGAGTTTCATTTTCCATTACCAAGGAATACAAACAAAACATAAATATTGAACATATTGTAGATTTGTTTTGTTTGTTATTTTTTCCTTTTCTTTTGAAATTCCATTCATTCATTGTGTACAGAAAAACAATGAGAAAAGAAAAATGAAATCAAATAAATGATTGGTGATTGTAGCCAGAGTCAACTCATTCGTTACTTAGTTGTTGCTACGAGTACAATCAATTGTGGCAAGCTATGTACGTACCAAACTGTCTACAAATGCTACAGGCTAGGCTGTTTGTTACTTGAATTAAAGTGCAACAACCATTATCGATTCTTTTATACCAACCTGCCAACTTTGTTTTTTTATTTGTACTCGAAAAAAACTGCACTTTGAATTGTCTACTTAAGATTTCTTATTTCTTCTTATTCTATTTTATCCTACATTCTATTGTTGTTTATTATTAATAATTTTTTTTTTCTTTATTTCTGTCTTAATATCTTTATAGGTTATCCACAACCACAATATAAATGGTTGAGAAATGGCATACCCGTTGGTGATTTTTCATCCAGTCAATATCTCCGCATATTGAATACACAACGAACAGATGCCGCCAGTTATAAATGCATTGCCAAAAATGATGCCGGCTCAATATTTAGTGAAAAAATTGTTGTTGTCGTTGCCCGTAAGTATATTTCATTGAGTTCGTATTGTATGTAAGAAATGTTGATGAGTTTTTATTGCTATTAAAGTTTTACAACTGAATAATGCATTTTTATATGTGAGAAATATATAAGTAAGAAAGATATTTGTGACATATGACGTAGCAAAGTTTGAAAATGTTAATAACCACTAAAGTTCTGGACCAATACTGCTGTGGATTCATGCCTGTCTATTAACAATTTCGTTCCTTGCGATCTCGAAGAGACCAACCGTCATTCCATCCAATTTAGCTTGTTTATACGAAAGTGTGATATGTGTGCCGTAGTCTAGTAGGTAGTGTACAATGGTCAATTCGACGTCCGGGTACTGTATTTGTCACAGTTGACAAGTACACGTTCTTCCTCTAACCTTGTGCAATAAGAATTCAATATTTTTCTACCTCGAAAACACTGTTCATAAGAGTTGTTTATGCCTCAACTATAATATTCAATGAGCTTTACAGCCTGCGATATTTACAAAATATGAAGTCTTGCATGTGCGTCGGATAAAGATTACTTGTTGTGATCCGTCTACGAAGAAGTTTAGTTTACATGGGTTGCCTGAGATTAAAAGTAGCTAGCGGTATCGCTGAAAAAAATTTACTAAAATTATTAACGACACAGCCATAAGACACTTCAACTCGTGAAATATACATATATGCACCAAAGTGTCTAAGTTGAAGATGCCTTAGTCGAAACATTCACAAAAAAGATGTTTTAGTGAAAGGATAACAAAAAGTCTTACTATGCTCTCGAATCACTTGTGCAGCATATCCAATGTGGCATTAGTTGTTGTTGTTGGTGTTCAAACTATTAGGCCAAAATAAATTAGTAATCATCGATCTATAAAGCTCTCTGTTGACAAACCCAACGTTGCTCTTAAAGAAATATGGACTGCTGATGCCACTAACACAAAAATCACATTAATTCTATTTTCTAGGATCTCGTATGTTTTAATTTCAACAATTTTGTCTGTTCACGTATTCATTCATACAGCAATGGGCCTGACGACGATTTTGCAATGATTTTTAAGATCAGTTGCCGACCTCTCCAGAACCCGTCCCCTTAGTCAGAACTACAACCTAGATTCTCACACTCTTGTGTGTTGTGGGACCTACAGTTTAAAGTCAACTCCGAACGACAGATTTTTGAGAAGCTTTTCATGGCCTATCTGGTGTTCGAACCGTAGCCTTACATCTAATATGCTAACACACTACCTACTAGATCATGGCGACGTCTGCATAAATGCAATAAATGACAACTAATTTTTGGCCGTTATTAGCTGTCGAATTTCAGATGTCCCTTTTGGAAGACCCTATACTACTAACAAAACCTTTAAAATAAATGCATTTATTAACTTGTACGGGATAATGTCGTAAAACCAAATATGCTGTACAGAACCATAAATCACTTATTTTGCAATCTTCGTTAATGTTTAAAAAAACACGTAATAAAATTCGATTCATATAAGCCAATTCCACACGTGTAATCATATAACAATCGTTAACAGGTTGTCATGTTTTTATGATGCTTCGGGTTTAAATTTTAAACTTTTAAAGAACATTTCCTTGTGGTATTTGCTCATAAAACATTTATTATATTCCATAAATATGTTTTTATTTTATCGTATTCTACGTATTTGTGTGCGTGTGTGGGTGTGTGTAGAAACACTCATAAAATAACACATTGACTTTAATTACGATATGACCTTAATATGCACAATTTGCCTGAAGCATTAAGAAATTTTACACTTTTTTTCCTTGCTTGCTTACTTCTCATAAAAATTCTTAACTCTGTGAGACATAACAGTAGGGCGGGCGATCGTTGGTAGCAGAGAGAGCGACAGAGTCATGGGGAGTCACAAGAAAACTAATTTGTGACATTTATTAAGTGACACTTAATTAAACAAATTTCTGGCATTGCAATTGGTGAATGCAGCAATTGCCTCAAAAAGTCAAAGGAAATAAATGCCAAGTAAATTCTGCCCATGGTTTTCAATGTTTTAAATTAAGCAACAGAAAAAGACTGTATTTTAATTGAAAGAAACAAACAAAATAAAAGAAAACCCAAAATAAAAGAATACGCTAAACACAGAGAGAATTGTGACTCTAAAACTTAAGCCCATACATAATAAATAACAATAAATAAGAAGAAAAAAAATGTTGTAGACAACTACGAGTGTATAGAACGTCTACAACTTCGACAATGAACAATTAAGTGGCAGTTACTTAAATTAATTAGTACACTTGCTGTTGCTTCTCTTGTCCACATGCAACATCCAACCCCATCCATCATCTACATTTGCTATACAATGAATTCAATTCAATATGAAGCAAAACTTTTGATTGTATTCGTTAAATGTTAACAATTGTATGAGTGTCTTTTTTGAGATTGCAATGTGTACTACAGTGCCACAGTTTAATCCAATATGGTAAAAGTAGTGAAGTCAAAGAATGTAATCTTTGTGAAATAAAGGAAGCAATATCCAGAAAATTCTTATGTTCTTAATGTCTCTGAGCGATGCTGATTTTTATGTCGTCTTTTGTTGCAAAGCTCCTTTATTTTTTTTTATTCCCTTTCATAGCAACGCAGGGCTGCCACGAAGCTTGGTCCTATTCTTAATTATTCATTTGCTTCGTTCCCGTTTCATTAATCAAGTTTTTCCAGTGAACCTGTCCCAGCAGGTCCTGCGATAGTTTGATTGCCAATGGCAGTTGCCAAAATAGTGGCATCCGTAGAAGTATATTGGGTTGTTGTATTAAGCATACTGATGAAGAACTTATCTGATTGAATCAGTATGTATTATTTCGAGAGGGATTGAAAACTCCTAATTTTGAAAATGCGAAAACATGGCCATTTTCTATCTACTCCCGAATTATTACTTGTGTTACTCGAATTGATAGTCAAGCATTTTAAATGCTCGTTTAGGTTTTCGTGACTCATGTAGTTGCTGAGAGCCGAAAGCAATAAATATGTTTACTGTGGCACAATTATGTGAAATAACAACATAAAAAATCAATTCACAGCAGGATTTTCTGTAATTAAGAATATGTTTTTAGCATAGCTACAAGATACCTACTGTGGTAAATCAATACAACATAAGCAAAGAAATTGACATTCTATGGGGAGACCTTATTTCAATTTTATCACATAACGAACGATGCCTGTGTTCAAAACTTCCCTAATATCGATGGTATTATATATAGTAACTCAGCACCTATCAACATCAATTCTTCAATATTTTCTAATTCTTGGTCTGTACATCCCCATGATATCTTTATGACCCCTGCTTTTAGTCCCTATCTGTCTCATTATTTCATTCATAAGAATAAATGTATCTGTATCTGCCGTTGGGCAACCGACTGTGTATAATAATTAATAATAACAATTCCTTGATTCGGATTATGACCTAGCTTCGCACACTACCCTTGTCGCGTACATTAATTTTATCACCGACTGTCTTCAATTATGGCAACTAATTGCTCTTACAGTATTTACCAGGAGATTGCTGCAAGGAGGAGGAGGTGTAAGAGCTGAAACTCTTGCTTACAGTAACACCACTCGGTAAACTACGGCAACTACATGTGTAAGAACATTAATCACATTAAATTTAATTGAAATTCTTTCATAAATGGGAATTTGTATTGTTTGAAAGGGGTGTCAACAAAATTTCTTTTTAAAAAGTGTTTATAACTGACCTAAAGAACCATTACATTTCGAAATATTAAATGAATTTATTCCTTTAAAATCTTCAACTGAGTTGGGCAATTGTATGAATATTGCTTGAGAGTAAATACATGTTTATAAAATTATTTAATCACTCACACACTGCTGTATATACTATGTGTACACATACTCAGCATAGTTCGTTAAATGCTGTGTTGAACTGTGGGTCTTTGGGGCGTATAGATGACTCAATGGTCCACAATTCGTTGGAAAAAAAACTTTTTTTGTTTCATTTAAATTGACTCCACAAAGAAATATGAAAGAAGAACAAACAAATGAGTGACTGAGTGTGGCATGACTAAATGTTACTGTGCTCTTGTAGCAGCAACTCATATAATAAATGCCTATTATTTCTTAATTTATGTACAGCATATTTAAATTGTAACCATTTTTGTTTGCCTTTTTTTTTTTGCTTTACATTTATTGCAGATATGGGTGTATTTAATAATACAACAGAGCAGCGTTTAACCGTTGTTTCTGGCCATCCAGCCATATTTGATTTGCCAGCCATTGATTCAACACCCGTTCCCTCTGTTATGTGGCAAACCGTTGAGGGTCCTTTAAATTATGACATTAAGTATGCGTACACAAAAGCCAATCAATTGATAATACTGAGTGCCGATGAAAGCGATCGAAGGGCATATCGTGCACGTGCCATAAACACCCAATTGGGCAAGGAGGAGAATAGTGCCTTTATACATTTGAACGTAAGCGGTGATCCGTATATTGAGGTACCACCGGAAATTATTGTACATCCGCAGGATATGAAATTGAAACGTGGCGAACAAGTTGCCGAATTGCAATGTATTGCAAATGCACGGCCATTGCATGAATTGGAAACGTTATGGTTTAAGGATGGCATACCCATTGAGAATGCTGAAATTGCCCACACACTCAACGATCCATGGAATCGTTCGTTGGCCTTGCTATCCGTTAATCTTACGCATTCCGGTGAATACACATGCCAAGTGCGTTTACGTAGCGGTGGCTATAAAACATTAATAGCAAAGGCAAATATTGAAATCATAGAGCCACCATCGTTTTTCACACACATGCGCCAGGAAACGTATGGTGAATTGGGTGCATTGGTGACACTGCCCTGCGATGTGGTTGGAGATCCTCAACCCAATGTCACTTGGTTTAGGAATAGTGAACCAATAGATTATCAAAATGACAAGTGAGTATTAATTGCAGAGCTTATGATTTATGAAATGATTTCTTATGAATAAAATTTTGTTTTTAGATTTTCCATATCCGAGGATAATTCCTTGCACATTAAACATATTGCTATTGATGATACGGCCATGTTTCAGTGTTTGGCTGTTAATGAGGCTGGTGAAAAATCCGCCTACACTTGGCTGCGAGTGAAGAGTAAGTTAATGCCACTTTAAAATGTATTTAATAACCTTAGATTAGTTTAATAAATGCCAACATATTAGTGGCTTTAGTAAAAAAAAAAAGAAACAACGCTCAACATATTAACAAGCGAAAAAAAACTCATTTACCAACTATTTTATAATATTTTTCGGTTTTGCCTACAAAAACAATTTTTAGCTTTTAATAAGGGTCTGGATTTTAACACTCATACTGCAACATCTACTTTTACCACTACTACTACTACTACTACTAGTAATGCTACTACTACTTCTATTACTAATCAAAATAACAACCTTAATACAACATCCGCTACTAATTACAAACCAAAAACCTTAAAAGGCATTAAACGTTTCATTATTACGCCAACAACTTTACCAACAACAACAACAAAAAAATCTCATAAATTTATTAAACATATTGCGGCATTGTATGCAAACGCTAAAACATCATTATTATCGAAATCAACAAAATCTTCATTATCAACATCATTAGCATCATATGAGTTAGCATCTGTATCCGCAAGCGGATTATCTCCTACTACTACCACACATAGGAATTTTGTTGCTGTTATTGCTAATGCTGACGATGGAAATAATGTTGGCAATAGCGAGAACAGCAACAGCCAGAACAAAAACGACTTCAACATCAACAATAGTAATAATGCATACGTCAGTAATTTATTAAAACGTATTAAACGCTTGGCTCAACCACGTATATTACGCGTTAAATCTTCACATGCTGGTGGCCTGGGTTCAGGATACAATAGACGCAACAAGGAATTTCGCTTTGGTAAATGTTTGATGGTTTCTCTTCCACTTTTTGATTTTTTTTATCGTTTTTTTGTTTGTAACAAATATTTACGACACCCTTAAACGTATTTAGAGCACATTATAGTTTTGGTTTTATTGTCTCAAATCATCATTGATTAGTTCTGCACAATAGTTTATTTTTGTAGTGGTTTTTATTGGAAAAAAAAAGAGAAAAGGGACCATGGTTCCTTTCCGAGTACTTTAGAAATTATTTTTAGTTTTCACTGTAGACAAAGCTTTAATTAAAATACACTGCAAAGTTATTTCTGTATTAATTTAAAAATTCAATTAACAACCATTAAAATAAGAGGAATATTTTAATATTCCTTTAAAAAAATTTTTTTTAAGTAACTCTCATCGTAAATTAGTGCACTCGATGTCCCATATGGCCCATTATGTCACACAGTGTAAGGCAAACCCTTGATCATGATCCGCTAGTGGCACGTTCGCCACCACACTAAAATCTTCAAAGGTTCCATCACCCAAAAACCGATGAGGTGTGTTCTGAAGTGGGAGGCACTCGCATAAAAGGTGTTGCACCGATTCCGATTCCATTTCCTCCACATCATAGCAGCTTCTGCAGTAATTCAGGTGGGGCAGGACGACATTGTCAGCTTAACGGCCAATAGCGCAGTGTCCCGTTAGAATTCCTGTTCCAATGCAGCCGTATACAGCTGGTCATAGCTGTTATAAACTTTTAAAAATGAAAAGTGGCGTCACCACCCATATTCTCGTGTTATTCTCGCTAGCTTTGCTTTTATATCCACAATGCTGCCACTGTACATTTAAGTAAAGAGGGGTTAATGTGCATTAGGAAGAGTTTTCTAGGCCAAGCTACCCGGACTCTCTTATGAAAAGTATATGTATGTTGGTCTACATCCTTTATTCTAACTTCAGACAGATCCGTGGCTTGCGTTTGAGCAAATGTGAGCTTCTGACAAACTAAATAACAGATGTTCCCTCTTGTTCGAGTCGAAACTTCTGAAGAGACGTCTTGCCAATGGATATTGTCACCTATTAAAAATGTTCTGGTAGGGATGGATGTCTCATAGTAAATGTTTGGACGTGAGCGAAATTAAACTGTTTCCTCTCCACTGGGTTAAGATTCAGTCAGCGGACGAAAAGATCTACTGCTTTATCCAGGGAGTATAGAATTTGTGCTTACTCTCATCATTAAACGTGGACAAGTGGCCCCCTATGCGCATATCGCATAGTAGGTTTTGCAGTTCTGTAATTGCTCACAGGTTCCGGATATGTGCCAATGCTTTGGAACACAAATAATGGAAGCCTTTTAATAATCCACCATCTCGGGGAGAAACCGAAGATATTCACGAACAAATTTGGACGACGATATGTTGTTGGAGTTAGACTTTTCGGCAGCCTGGCTGACCTAATATGTATATCAGGATATTCTCAGGGAACATTATACTACTGAATACGCACTTTAAATGAGGAGGATATCCATGACGTTCTTTTTATCGGTTTGTAAAATTATCATATCACATACATAAAAAGGATGAAATAATTAATATACAAAAAACGCTCTTTAAATAAGGCTTAAAGATTTGTACGACTATTTATTTATAACTGAAAAATTTCATAACATAAGTTTAATTTAATTAATTTTCAATTTCAACATAAATCTTTAAATAATAAAGCCCTTATGTAAAGTATACATTTCATTGTTTTAACACACTTTCCTTTTTCATTGACATGCATACAGGTGTTGAAATTGAATGTATGCGTGCAGGTTTACAGCAGTACCCAGCACTCAACATAATTCATTTATACTCTTTGTAAATTTAATATAAAATTTCTATAAATTATGTTAATTTCATTTAATATAAATCATCCAACGTGGATTCGAAATAAAGATCCAATGATTTAAATCTATAATCGGCCCAATACTATAAATAATTGTAATCATCTCAGGATCATGTAGCAGTATTGCTTTTAAACAATATTTATATGGCAACTTTAAACGATAATTTAATATTAATGTTACGAAAGCATTGTCTGAACTGAACGGCATTAAGAAAATTTAAAATCTTTGGCAAGGGCCATGTATGTATGTATGTATAGTAAAATTAACACTGGATAATATATCCTAAAGAAAAAAAAGTAAAAGTAACATGTATGCATATTAGAATTAACACTGGATAATACATATGTATATCCTAAAGATAAAAGTAAAAGTAATATTTATGTTAATTACACTGATAATTACTAGTATCTCATAATGATTCATTTAAATGAGCATATTATATGACAATCTCTTCTACTACACACAGTTAACAACTAACTATCGCACAGCACAGCACATGCTTTCATTGTTTTTACAAGATGTATATATATGACATGCATATATAAATACAGTCACAGAAAAAAGTTTACATACAACGGTGTATGATTTTTTCGCTCTAATTTATTTGTTTGTTTGTTGAATAATTTCTAGGTTAGATTTTTTAATATACGTTTTTGTCTTCAAATGTTCTTAATTGTAACGGCCTTAAGCAACGCTATCAAACTTTTTTCAATTGGATAAAAGCAACCGGGAAAAAAGACTACATACAGGGGTGTAGTTTACATATACATACACAAGTTTGAACAGTGTTAACTATTTAGAAAGGATATTTTTGATGTATGCAAACTTTTCTCTTTGACTATAGGTATCAGTTGGAACGGTATTCACTATTTAGAATGGATATTTTTGATGTATTAATTGTTGTAAAAAGAATATTTCTTATAAATGGCTTAGTAATCTATACCACCGCTTAGTAATCTATACTCGCTCTATATGTACAATTAAATCACGCTCAAAAATATTTGATTTTGTTCTAAAAAAAAAAGTACTTATTTCACAGCTTTGTGATCGCAAATTTTAAAATTAACTTTTTCTCCCGAGAGAAGAGTGAAAGATGTTATATCAGGTTATTTTTCATCTCCACTTACATAACATACATACATACGTAATTGATCATTACAACTCTTCAATCAGGATTACGATCTTATTATATTTGGTTTGATCGAGATGTTTGAACTGAGTTCTCACGTCTAAGAAGCGAACACCTACTATACCGACTTGACTACGGCTTCTATAAATTTCCATTTGCAATAAATTTTTGGAAAAGCTTGTCCGATCGTCAAGTAGATCCTTCTTCTATTGCATGGAATCTAAAATTGAACACGATAACATAGGGAACATTGACAACATTTCTAACACGGATACTGACTGTAGCATTAAAGTTATACATCATCAAAAACGAGGATTACGAGAATCAAAATAATGCAGTAGAAACGTCTAAAAGTGAGTCACAAATTTTAAGGATGTGACTTCATTGTGACTATTGTGGCAATATCCGTACGACGTCGCTATGATCCAAAGCTGACATCTGTAACAGCCTGAATTACGAAACCAATCTTTTAGGCGATTACAAATTATATGACGATCGTCACATATCTCTCTGAGGGCCATTATTACAACTTGCCGGCAGGATTTTAACGGGCAGATAATTTGATTTACATTATTATGAGTACACAATAAGATAAAAACTAAAGGGAAGATCATCCTACCTTTAACTTTTAAAGTTCGCTTTATCTTTGAACTTGCCATATTATATATATATATATTATTTTCAATATGTATATGTATTTATAGTTTTTCAAATCAAAATGGATATTGGCGTATTCATTATATTTATTTTAAAAATTTTATAAACAAAATGAATAAACATAACAAATAAGAAGGCACTACCACTACCACTGATTGTAATAACGAAAAGTTAAAGGTGACTTTAACTAAAGTTACCTTTAACTAAAGCCAACTTTAACTGCAAGTTGTAATAATGGCCCTAAATACGACAATTTACATTTTTAACTCGTATATAAACATACACTATTGTTTGCAACGACCCCTAGAGCGCTAAAGCATTTATCAACCGCTCTCTATAGTGTGAAAATTTTAGCCAGAAGCAATAAAAATCACTGTAAGCTTCAATTGTGAAGGTAATGATATAAAAGAAATATAGATTCTTTGGATACACTAAGCTGACTTAGCGAAATTGGCAAGGAATAGAAACCTTAGGATATCCACAGAATCATATGGCCAGAAATATATTTGCATGGAACGACTTGAAGCCTTATTAAAGCATTTGCTTGCGACAATTACAGATGGGACGCTTATGCTATGACCCTATGGTTTTCCAATTTCTTTATTTAATTGAAGAATATTTCGTGATAAGATGAATAGTAAAGAAGTTCATTCTAAATAAAATTTTGTCACTTAAATTGCTAACATTTCATGTTACTTATTCTACAAATTTAATAAGATTTCTTATTAATATACATTAACATTTCTAATTAACCAACAACAGCCGTAAGAGATCTTACTCGGTAGATGAATAATAATAATAATAATAATGATAATGAAAATTAACCCAAAGTTATTACACTGAAGTATCTCTGAAATCTCTCTCTCTCTTTCGACAATGCTTATTTATAAAATAAAATATTAACTCAACTTTTCACTATCTTACGCTATTGTCTTCGCTGTCCCTTTCTCTGTCGCCCTTTCTCTCTGTAACTTTAACTTGCTTGTATAAAATGTTTGGCTGTTATTTTTGCCTTTATTACTGCGCCCTGGTAATTTTATTTGGCACTACTTTAGACATTATGAACATGAACTGCAAAGGTATGTATTTGTATTGTGTGTGAGTAATTGCTCATTTATTATAACAGATTTTAAGGAAAAGAAACCTACTGGCTTCATCTCATCTTTAAACACACATACATATGTATATACATACATACTTAAGTATAATAAATGTATAGCAGGGAATATCTTTTAACCGTAGTTGGGTCTTATTACTTTTAACAGTTTTAATATGAAAATTATAAATTGTAACTATTTTTGCCTTTTTATAAAGCTGATCTCTCTCTAACTGTCTCTTTCTCTCTTAGTTCAGGTTGTTAATCTTAAAACTTTTGTTGTTGTTTTCTTTAAAATTTCTTTTTTTTTATCTTTTCTTTCAAAAATTGTTATTTCCCTCTCAGTATGCTTTCTCAACTGTTGTGAAGCAATTCACTAAAGCTTTTCATACTTAATGATGCACACGGACGGCTACTTATACACAAGTATATAATTTATTTTTGACATACATATCCTCATAGTTATTCATGTTACTGCTGCTAAAAAAAATATGAATTTGTATGTTTTTTATTTCATATTTTTGTACACATTATGGAACTCTGTTTAGTGCATACAGAGGATTTTTTCCGGTATTTTTGTCTTCACATTAGGGATCTGTTCTTATATGTCATTATTATACTCGTATACTGTTATTCTTCGTATATTATTTAAAAACTTAAAATTCTCTGCCTATTTTATAATCTTGTGTGTGTTTGTTTGTGTCTTCATTTGTGTGAAAATATTACCAACAATCTGCACATCCTTAAATTATGCACAAGTATTTTATATTCATGTGATTACCCACACGTACAAAATAATGTGTATAGTTAAAGAAAAAAAAACCAAATCACTTCATTTTATATGTATGTACATACATACATTGTACAATGTATTGTACTACATTAAGACGGTGCATGATTCTTATTAAAATTATTATAAAGTTTTAATATGAGTTCAACAAAATTTTGTTTTAAAACATATTATATAACGCAAATCTTAAAGTAAGTTTTTCATGTTAGTCGTTTTATTTTTGTTACACATTATTTAAGATAAACAATTATTTATGCGTGACTTGTTTAAGAAAAATTTTAATTCTATGTAATTAAAAGCTAACGCAATAAGATAAAGGCATAATGTACGACTCAAGATGTTACTTGTTTTATTGTGTGGCATTGTTTAAAGGCAGTAGTAATTAAATTAAATATTGTATATTTAATAAATCATAACTCAAGTTATAACATTTACATTTCTTTAAAAAAGGTTTGAATTATGTATATAGGATCCTAAAAATCACAAATTTGAGTTTAATTGGCATTTTACCATGCCACGCTATGGCAGGTCAATAAGAGAAATATCGGGTGGACCATTTATCGGTTTAAATTTGAACCATCGGTTATTTCGTATCTGACAATAAGTTATGACATTAGATTCTGTTACAAAATGCAGTATATTATCTTCATTGATGGCATTTAATCGATTTACGCTTGTGCAACATTGAGATTTATTGTAAATTTATTTCCAAAACGATGGCAATTGTTCGGAAATTGCACGAAAATGTCGTACAAAATTTGGTCGCGGTTATTTCGTATCTGACAATACTTATGACATTAGATTCTGTTAAAAAATTCAGTATATTATCTTCATTGATGGCATTTAATCGATTTACGCTTGAGCAACTTTGGGATTTATTGAAAATTTGTTTCCAAAAGAATGGCAATTGGTCGGAAATGGCACGAAAATGTCGTACAAAATTTGCTCACAGAGAAGGACCATCAATGGCCGGTATACTCAAGTTCATTGCTAAAGTTCGTGACTCTGATTACATTGTCGATGCGCCAAGATGTGAGCGTGCTCGCACAGTGCGTACACTCGAAAATATCGAAGCTATGGGTGAGAGGCTGCGTGGGAATTTATCAACATCAATATGTCATCGTTCTCAAGAATTGAACATTTCACACACAAGTCTGCGTCGAATACGAAAAAGATCTCGGTATGACGCCTTACAAAGTTCATTATGGGACAACGAGAAATTGCCCGATGATGTCGATTTTGCCAAAAAAAAATCGTCTTTTCGGATGAATCCCCTTTTCAACTTGGTGAGCGCGTTAGTAAGCAAAATCGCCGTTTTTGGGACTCAGAAAACAGACACGAGGTCTTACAGAAGCCAACGCTCCCATTACGAGTAACTGTTTGGTGCGCCTTATGGAGCGGAGGCATCATTGGCCCATATTCCCTTGAAAATGAGGACCAAGCAACCATTACAGTCAATGGAGACACATATCGCACCACCATATCCGATTTTTTTGTACCCGCTCTTCATGGTACTGATGTTTGGTTTTAACAGGATGGTGCAACTTGCTACACACATCATGCCACAATCGTTGTATTGCATCAAACCTTTGATGGCTGTTTAATTAACCGACAAAACAGAGGCAATTGACCTCCGACATCCTATCGAATGAGGTATTGTGCGGTCAGATGCGGCAGCCATCTGAAATTGGCAAAATTTCAAACCGTTTTTGTTTTACTGCATTTTTAAAATTAAACTTTTAAATGGCCCACCCTATACAACTGCAGTATTGTTTTACTAAAACAAACATTGCTATTTTTATGTCAATTGCCTGTTAAATAAAATTTCTTCTGTATTTTTAACTCATTTAAAGGATTAAAACTGATTAAACATGTTTTTCTCTGTGCTCTGACTTTTGCTTTATGTTTTCAAATCAATTTGGATAATTTGTTTTACTTTCTGGCACATACATATGTGTTTCTCTAAAGAAAATCACTCGTACGTACTTTTAGGTTTTCATTTTTGTTGTTTTTCATTTAAAACAAATCTTTTTTTTTCTATTACTTTGTTACAATTTGTCTATTCAGTTAGACATTTGAATTTCTTTCTACTAAAATTTATGAAAAAATTGCTAAAGATTTCTCTTTCTCACTTACCTAGGATTGTCCATTGGAATTGTCAGGAATATTTTGATCTGAAAAGAAAGATTAGATTTGATATGATATGACATTTTACTATGTAATGGAAGGTTATAATGAAAATCATAAGACAGAAAACAAAAATAATTCGTTTATAGAAAATTATTTTCGTTTTATATTTACAGTGGACAGCAAAAGTCTTAGTACTCCAATATATTTTGACAGTTTCATGAATTTTAACCAACAGTTTGTATACAAATTTATAATTTTTATATTTATTTTATTAATTTATTTTTGTTTTATTATAAAACAAAAAATTTTTTAATGTTTTTCATAAAACAAGAGCAAAATAAGGAAAAGTTTCAGACGACTCCATGGGGTACCCCCAAGGAGGAACCCTGAGCAAATTTAAAATTCAAAGGCATGATATATGAAAATGTTATCCCTTGTTTTTAGTAGAATATCCCTTAAGGTCAAGCACTCCATTTTCCATTCCAAATGGGAATTGAATGTACAAGTTTTGTTAAGTGTTTTCTGGTGGCATCGTGAACAAGTTTTTCAGTTGACTTTTGTTTGAGGTTTAGCGATTACGTAACAGTTCTCTCAAATGATCTCCTAAATACCCTCTTGAAGTCATATCGGGAATTTGTGCAAAAGTATTAAGCCCGTGTGGACTTTTTTTTGTCAAAATACATTTGAGTACTAAGACTTTTGCTGTCCACTGTAAATGTTGAAATATTGTTTTAAATGGACTTCCAAATCTACATCGTATAGAAATCATAATTTAAGTGAAATATTTGTTATTATTTATTTTTATTTCTTTTTTTATTATGATATACAGACACTGAAGTCGCCGTAGTCTAGTAGATAGTGTGGTGGAGATGAGACCACGATTGAAACATCAGATCACACAGCTCGATCAAATCGAAATATGAAAACTATTTCTTCGGCGACTTCCTTTCTTCAAATTTCGGACAAAAACTCTGAGAGTAAATAAAAATTGCCCTGACAAGTTTCTCAAGAAAATCTGTTCTTCGGAGTCGACTTTAAACTTAAAGTTCCCCACCACTCATGTATAAAATTAATACACACAACATAAATGGTATGAGAATCAAGGTTTTAATCCTGACTAATGGGTTATAAAGGCCAATTATGTACAAACATAAACTTTTGGTATTATTGTAACTCATCTCTTCCACATAATTCTGAGTGCTTTGAAAAGTACAGCTTAAATGCGCTTTAAACTTGAAATTGTTTAAAAACTGTTTTTCAATTTAATTTAAGTTTCTACGAATAGTTTTTATTTAGTATTACAATTATCTTTCGAACTGATATAAACCAAGAAAAAATCTTATTTAAAAGAAATTTTCATTGCATTGAAATTACTTAAGCACGTAATTTTCCATTCTAGACACGTTTTATTTGCGAATAAAATTCACAACACAGAGACAACAAAAACTGTGTGTGGAAACAAGGTCCGGAAAATTAAAGGAAATAACAACAGTAAAACTTTTCTGTGGTTGTTATTGCCTCAGTACTATTGTTCTTCTACCTATATTTTGTTATTGTTTTGTTATAGTTTAGTCAGCCTTGGCACAATCTATTATTAAGACCTACCTACTACACTATTGTATACTATTTTTGAGTTTAATCCCGTTTGATGGTCGTCTTACAAGGCCTAGTTGATGTTGGCGTTTGTGGTTATGGCAACAAGTGCTATTATCAAGCATACCAAGCTCCTCTAAAGTGAAAATTAAATAATTTACTTTTGCAACACGAAACAATTGTTCGTTTGTTTTATTCAACTATTACTGGCTCTCACAACATCTTGAACTAAGGCCAGTACTCTTCTTACTCATTTGTTATGGATAATCTTTTTGTTCTTAAAACATTGCTATTTTAATGAAAAACTTTTTGAAATGTTTAAACATAAAATGCCCTAAAATGAGGAGATTTGTTTTATTAAATGTATGTAAAACGTTTTTATTTAAATGAAATGAATGTGTATTATAGGGAATTGTGTTTTTGAGTGAAGTGGATTTATTTACTCTGTATAATACCTTTCTGTTAAAATTTTTACACGATTTTTTAAAAAGATTTGCATCGCTCGTAAGCGGGAAACAGAATAGTCGCTGTAGTATGACCTAACGAGTAGTGCAGCAAGCTGTTAATAATTAAAAACAGCAATTCAAATTGATGTGAACAGAACACACAGTTGTTTGTAGTAATCGCTGTAGTAGAAGCTGAAGCAAAATCGAATATTTGAAAATTTGTCGCGCGACAAATATATTTAAATTATGAACAGAGTTTCCATGATCTTCAATATACATATGCGACGTTAAGTATGTGAAATGTAAAATTTAACGTTGCTGAAGGGTAATAAATAGTTGGATATGAATTTAATATACAATTTAACACTCATTTTGTTAGAAAATTCATGTAATATTCTCGAATTATTCTCTGAAAAGTTTGCTTGGCAACATTATGAAAGAGTTTTACTATTCTGTTCGCATTTTTTCTTGCTATGCTTCTCATTACGTAGTAAGTTTCAGTTTCTACAACACCTACTTTATCGACTCGTGGCTACATTCAGAGATTACAGCCTATGAGGAAGCAATTCACAAACTGCGAATGTTTACATTCTTAAGATATTTAAAATCCTTGTTAACACGACCCAATAAGTTGGCATTTTATTACCCTTTTGAATGATGTATTTAGCATGGACACAAACCCCAAAATGTGAACCACTGATCTCTAAAATATGCCCTTGACTTTCACTGCTGTTCAATAAAATAGATTCACCATGATCAACATCTTGCAATTAATTAAAGAAGAGTCATGCTGCAAATTTTTGGAATGTATCGGAATTATATTCATAAGAGGCCAGTAAACAAAATGCAGTTACTTTTTTACATATACTCCATTGCATAAGAGATGTCTAGTAAACTTTTCGGAGAGCAGGTGAATCTATTTTTTTGAACAGCAGTGTATAATCTCTCGCAATTAAGATTAACCATGGGCTAATACAATATCATATATTTTTCAATTTTCTCTGATTCGGACATAAGTACCACATGGCAAATTCAGCCAACACCAAATCGATTGCTTCGATTGAGCCGAGTAATCATAACTTAGAATTTCAAAGAATTAATTCAATTAAATCTAAATCGGTTCATAGGAAGCTTCTGAAAAGTAGGGGAAAAATGGAATATTGTGTGGCCTAAGTATGTCCGTTCATACTCCTTTGGTTTTATTTTATTTTTAATGTATTCGTTTGAAAACATTTTTTTGTTTATGAAGTTTTGTTTTTTATTTTTGTTTTTATAACAATTTTTCTTTTTAAATTAAATTTTAAATGTCTCTGCTCATGAAATCCAGTAATGATGGCTTTCATTTCAAGTGGCTTTAATTCTACAACAACCTATACTCAGACGTATAATTTTATAAAAACAAGAAAAAGAATCAACAAAAAAATACAAAAACTCTAAAGGAAATATTTAAATACAAAACTGAAGAGGGTTTCCTCATAAATTCTCCAAAAAATGTTAGTCTTTTACTGCTGCTATAATAATGACAATGGCAGTAACAACAACAATTTGTAGCAACAGCAGTAGCCGCATGAAAATAATTCCCAACAAATACAATGTAATTGAAGCAAATTAAATTTTACAAAACGTATGAAGAAGAAGAGTAGAAAAAGAAAAATCTTTCAACATAATTTATGCCATTTAATTACGTTGTTTGTTTTATTTTCATTACCGTTGCATCTTCTACAAACAAAAGAAGAACAATAAACAGCAATTTGAAATTATTTTTTCTCTTTTCTTTTTTGCTAAAACAAGGTTCACAATTAACGCTAAATCCATCCGTATTGAGGAGAAAATCTCCCTCAGCCAGCTAGAGGTTTTATAATGAGAACATTTAGAAGTTCAAGTGCAGAGTGTTGTGGAAACAGCAACAACAGCAGCAACAAATTATTACTTCTATATAGAAACGTCTTAATCATTCACTTGCATTTGGAATGAAGACACATTCACACACAGATTGGATTTAATTTTTATCTGTTTGTGAATGTGAATTCTTCTTAGCTGTCTGCTGAAACTCTTTCTCTCGGGAAGTGTATAAATGTTGGAAGTTTAAATTCAAACACCGGAATGATGACTGCAGATAAGAAACGAAAAGTGAAGCAAAATACTGGGAAGAATAACTCTACTCAACGATAAGATGAAGAGCAATTCAATTTTGCATTTTTAAATGTCAGGAATAATTACAGTTTATGCCTTTAACTGCCACCACTTGTTGCTTCAGGTTTTTTAAAGGCGTATTTCTTAAAGTTTTCCTACAATGTAGTGAAATATAGGATTGTTTTTATATGGAATACAATGTAACTGTGATGTATAAAAATGTACTCACGAGTAGTAAAAACTCATCTATTGTTTACCCTATACCTGGACTTAGTAATCTATTTAAGTTTCGTTGTATAAGTTGCAAACAAATCAGGATAAATAAGTGCATGAAGTTACGAGTTTGCATTTTTTGTGATTAATTAACCCCGTATTATTCATTAAGTGAATTGAATATGGATACAATCAAAAACAAAATATACACGCTGAATATACGATGTCGTGTACATACATATTTCCTTGACTGTATGTATTACTGTTCTATTATAGAAATTATTTTCAGTGCCCTGGAAATATATTAGCTGGTGTGCTCATTTCCGAGAACAAGAGTTTTGGGTTGGATTTGATAAACTCGCTTCCAGTCCCTTAAAATTTCTTGATACATATGTACATACATAATAGGTCATTACAACACCTCAGTTTTACAACCCAAGGTTCTCACACAACTTATGTTGTGTGCATTAATTTTATACATGAGTGGCAGGACAAACAATTTAAAGTCGACTTCGAAACCTTTCACGGCAATTTTATTTACTCTCAGAGTTTTTTACCAGAAAGTGCTGAAAGAAAGTGGCCGAAGATATATTCTTTTTTCATACTTCGTTTTGTTGGACATGTCTGCACTGGGGTTTGAACAACAGCCTCACGTCATTGGAGCCAACACACTACCTACTGATAATCTTGCTAATTCCTGACTTTATGCTTTATATACTTTATATTTTACAATGATAGTCGCCGTAGTCTAGTAGGAAATGGGTTCGCTTATTACACATAACCCCCAGGTTCGAGCCCCGGGCAAGATATCAAAACGAAATATGAAAAAAAAATATTTCTTCGGCGACTTCCTCTCAGCAGACCTCTGGCAAAAAATCTGTCGTTCGGAGTCGGAGTCCCGCCACTCAAGTATAAAAAATTAAGGCACACAACATGAGTGGTGTGAGAAGCTAGGCCGTATTCCTGACTGAAGCCTTTTAATGACCAATTATGTATGTATGTATGAATACTTTACAATCTCAACATAATGCTCGAAATGTAATCACTTGTGTACACGTCTTTCGGTTACTAAACTAACCAATTCCAATTGCCAACCTTACACTCAGTGAACGACGCTTTACATGGAAAATTCAACAGCTGACAGCATTGCAAAAAAGGAGGATTTGAAATCACTAAATGAAGAACCCTTTATGAATGTGTGTATATGTGGAGTCTATTCCATCTAATATTATTCAGTGGTAAGGATTAAATAATCCGTTTAGTTAGATGACATAAAAGCAATTAAGGGTACAATTAATTAAACATTTCAACGATAAAATATACAAACTAATAATGTTTCAACTAATTTATCTTAGAAGTTTGAAATAAATTTCTAATTAATAGATAATGTATCCACGTCATAATCATTTAAGAGAATGATAATAGAAAATCAATTTAATCATTAATTAAACATGCATTAGTATTTAATTATGTCTTTATTATTTAGCACTACGAATATAAAAAAATATTATCGTGTAATGATTATCTTAAAAGCAAATTAAGTTTACCTGCAAACAATATGACGATATAATTTATCAAAATCCAATATTATGCACAAATAATAAATCTAATAGAATGCATTTTACATTATCATTATTATTATTATTATAATTTTTTTTAATCTAAAAATAAACCTCCAGGTAATACATTAAAATCCAATTTCAGAACTCAATAGAGATATTATGGATTATACGGAGGAATATATTAAAAACTGTAGCGTTAACAATAATAAAACAGGAAAGTCAGTACCATAGAGGCGAGAGCACTATTTAAATAAAAACAATCAAAAATTTACATACATTTACGTGTCCATTGCGAGCAGACCCAATAAGCATTTAATCAACAAAATTATATCCATTGTAGATTTTCTATATCCACAGGTTTAGCTATGCAAACATTCATGTTTTTGTGTATGTACGTACATATGTACATAAATTCATTTGTATGAATTTATGAAAAGTTCAATAAACTTGCAATAGATCTTTTGTATAAAAAAAACAAACTACAACACTAACAACAATCACGTGAATATACATATATATTCAACAGTTTTATAGTATATAGATTGCTCTATTTTTGCTTTTATTATTATGTTATGAATATCTAAATAGTATGTTGAATATGCGTGCGTGTTCATATTAATCTATTCATTAAAGGCAGTACATTACAAAATTGTTCGAACACGTTAACAGTATGTTATGTACATATGTACATAGTTTGAAAATTTGACACTACTTACTACCATCACATCACGCAAATATTTAGCGAAAAAGGTTATTGCCCATGGTTGAGTATTAATCATGGTCTACATACATATTTACCAAACTTAATGCTTGATTGTTATTTCTTGTAGTCTGCGAAGCTGTTTATGAGTTGTCACGTGTACCAATTTGGGTACACAATAGTTCATTTGGTCTTACATTCGCGTGAGCCGAAAACAGTACATTTTCTCAGCTACATTTTCTTTTTCTCGGCAATTTTGCCATCAGTTATTAGAATTTTTGTGACTATAGGCAGCGCGTAACATTTTCACAATTTTTAAACTCAACATTTGCTAAGTGCATTAGACATTTTTGAATAGAAACTGGGAACATATGTAGGCTCGGGACGAGAGAATAAACACAGATTGAAATATTTGGAGTTAAAGAACTCCTAATCCTGAGTTATGAATATATACCCCATTGAGATAGTGTGTTACCCTACACGCTTTCATCAAGGTTTGTCGAAGAGTTTGCGTTCGTAGAATAGGTGTTTGACTGTTTTTGTTGCCTGCAAACATAATCCTCAAACATTCAACTGCCGTGGTTGCGATCCTCTGTAGATGCGCCATCAATCCACAATGGTGGATAAAAATGTGTCTTGAACTTTACCAAAAACAACTGCCCAAGCTCTAGTCTCTTCAACGTTTCACAGCAACATATCGCAAGTTTAGAAAACTCATTTCTCTAACTTAGAATGAATGCAAGAAACTATTAATTATCCTAGCCTTGAGCCTACTGTCCAGTTTGAGCTCATATAACACATGTATGAGTGATTTTGATTTCTGACTAGAAAACACTCAATGATTCTCCCAGTGAGGTACGTTTCATGTATAACTTTATTTATAATCTATAAACGTTATCCATTTAGTCATCATATTTGTACCAGTTTGGATTAAATTCTTTCCGAAGTAATCAATATTCCGTGTATCTTCTGCCGAAGTACAACTCTAAAGCGTAAGATTTTTAAATTGTATTTAGGTCACCCACCATTCTGGGTAGATTTTCAAACCAAAATTCTTTGCACAGAGCACACAGCAAGCTCCAATATGCATATATTGACATAGATTTAGAGTGGTATGTATTATATGCATCAGCACGTCCAATACCGTTGTTGAACACGTTCTTCATGTTACTCTGAGTCAATTTATTCATTTTGTTAACTTAATCAGCCTTTCTCCACTAAGCTATTGCCGCATAAGTTATAAGAGCCGGATAACCTCTACATATATATGTACATCAACAATGTTATTCTTGGCGAAAGACTTCAATGCTTACTACAGGAAAAACGAATAGCCCAGATAGCAAGTATCGCTCTAATTTGATTAACAGCTAAGCGGCGACTTTATACTAAAATTTCAATCCAGAATGGGTCCGAGATATCTAATCTTCTTAGAAAAGTAGACGACGATACATTGAAAATACCACCACAGGTTAGCTTGCATATATTCGCAAAAGGTTTATCAACTGCCTTTGAGGGATTTACTGACACACGTTCCTTAGTATAAGGCTAACATTTTTATTTCCTTGCTTCCCCCTGTTAAAGGGGAACTTTGGATACAAATAATTTCTAGTTGTGCAGCATATAAACAGAACAATGCATTATTAATACATACATACATACATACACACATACATACATAATTGGCCATTACAACCCTTCAGTCAGGATTACGGCCTAGCTTCTCACACCACTCATGTTGTGTGCGTTAGTTTTATACGTGAGTGGCGGGACCTACAGTTGAACGTCGACTCCGAACGACAGATTTTTGAGAAACTTTTTCATGGCAGATTTATTTACTCTCAGAGTGTTTGCCAGAAATCTGCTGAGAGGAAGTCGCCGAAGAAATATTTTTTTCATATTTCGTTTTGATGTCTGGCTTGGGGCTCGAACCCGAGCTTTATGTCTAATAAGGGAACACACTATCTGCTAGACTACGGCGACGATCGCTCAATGAACTAAGTTAATCTATTATCTATAGCCTTTGAATATGCAACAAAATTCAAGAATCTAACATATAAATTTCTAAATCAGAATCAATAGAAAGACTGTAGTTATACCCGTATCGCACAGTATAAGCATATAAAACAATTTTTTCTTTTAAAGGTATTAAACTTTAGTGGTATCTACCATATTCGCATAATGCAATATTAAACATGCCATATATACTATACAATATGCAAAAAAAAAAAAAAAAAAAAAAAAAAAAAAAAAAAAAAAAAAAAAAAAAAAAAACAAGAACAATAGTAATAACAATAATGGCAACAGAGTGTTGCTATATTTTTAAATACTTTCTCCAATTAGTTTTGTATTTTGTTATCGCAAAAATCATATCGAAAACTATTAGTGAAGGCGTGCTTTTAAAACTTTTAGCCTTTTTTTTAATAACGGAGTGACCCCATTTTAGCCATGAAATTAGATTTTGTTTTTGTTTTTCATTGTTTTTATGTCAAAGATACACTCAGAAACACAACGTGAAAAAGACGCTTTAAACACGAACACGATTAATGAAAATTGAGGGAGGGCGTTTTATGTTTTAAATTTTTGTGTTTCTTTTTTTTCTATTCGAAAAGGACATATAAAACAAAAACAGGTGCAGAGAAAACAGCAACAAAACATTTTTCTTTTCATTTAAATAAAATAAAATAAAAAAAACAAAAACAGAAACATAAAACAAACAACCAACAACGACGATTATCCTCTCTTTTGATGTCAAAATGGGCGATGGAAAGAACAAACAATACTCTTGTAGAAAACAAAACAAAACAAAAACAAACAAAAAAAAAAAACACTTTAAAAGTGATATTATAGGCGGCTTTTTAAGAGGAAGGGTATGAGATACAAACGAGTGTTTTCAGAACACTTTACCAACTTTGTGGAATAAAAATATTGATAACATCAGGCATGCATATTCAAGATTAATAAATACATACATATGTACATATACATACATGCATATATGCACAATATATACATGTATATATGTATATATATGTACATACTTGTATACATGTACAAGTGCATATATTAAAAACAAGGAGATGTAAAACCGTACGATACGGGTAGAATAACATTAATGAACAACATCGTGTTCATTGTATGTTTTACGAGCAAAAGCAAATTTACACTAACACATGACTACACACATATACATATATGTATGTACATACTTATATAGCTTATACTATGGTTATCCATACATCAATGTAAATGGAAGTAGGTGTACATATGAGTGTAGCTTTAACATCATACTTTATGATTTTAAAGGCTTTTGTGTTGTTGATGTCTGCCTTTTTGTTTTCTCTCCTTTTATGAAATTTATAACCTGCATCAAATGCAAAAAAGAAAAATAAAATAAAAAGGGGGCAAAAACATTTCACAGAACCGAACAACTTTAAACTTATAATTCATGCAATTTCCTGTAACGCAACATTATACGGTCATTCCATTCATTTATTATTGGTCTACTATGACGATGATGGGAGTGCAGTTGTAGTTGAGCCTAAGCAAACTAACAATGCTAAATAATACGTGTTATTATTCAGGTCATTTGAGGCAACAAAAATCATATTTAATGATACTTTAGGTAATGTACACATTGGTGTGCAGGGATGTAACATGCAATAGACCCAAAGACATGTTGAGTTTTTTCTTTGTTTATCAGCAATAGGAAAAATCTTTTATGTACATACATACATACATATTTTTAACAGACAACTCTTTTTAAACGATGTAAAAAAATTATGTTCCGAATATTTTTGCTTTGTCATAAAATGAGAAAAAAAATGGAAATTTTATGAAACTTTCAGCAATTAATGCAAGGAGTTTTGGAACTTTGTAATCAGTTTCCCAATAAATTTAATTACATTTTTGGTGAATTGTAGACAACACAATGAAATTAATACTTAATGTTAAACCAAAGAAATGCTTAAATTCATTTATTTATGTTTTAATATCAAGATCAACTCAATACACTATCTACTGGACTGCGGCGATCTCAATCAAATTAATTAAAGACATCAAATATATGAGTTCCATTTTACATACAGACATAAATGCATACATAATTCGTCATTACAACACTTCAGTTAGGATTATGACCTAGCTTCTCGCACTACTTATGTTGGGTTTAAAGTGGACTCCGAACAACAGATTTTTAAGAAACTTTACATAGCAATTATTATTTACTCTCAGAGTTTCTGCCAGAAAACTGCCGAGAGGAATTCACCGAATAAATATTTTCCTCATACTTCATTTTGTTGGAGATGTGTGCCCTATGGTTTGAACCGTGGACTAACGTCTAATAAGCCAACACACTACCTGCTGGACTACAACGATTTCAGTTACATTATAACTTATAGGAAAGCCGCATCTGACAACTTGGTAAGTGGCTTATCGATGAATTACTCAGCTTCATTTTTTAATATTTTTCTGACTTTTATTTAGGGCTAGTACAATATAAAAGTTTATAATGTCGGTGATGCCATTAATGAGTGAATCCTTTGATGGATCACCTTCATAATCTTAGTATACATTTTCGTGGCCCTTAATTTGATTGTATTATAATAATACGAAAGTTATTCTTTTTAGATACTGTAGACTTAACCTCAATTTATTTAGGCAATGTTAAGAGTTCGTGCAGTGCATCGTTGGAATATAGTGGGTATAGTAACTACCATTACTAGTATAGTAACTATATGTACTTGTAAAACATGTTTGAAGAACATATCTTGAATACCTTGAAGGACTTCGCTTTGTCGCCTGTCAAAATTTAAACAAACTTTGCCATTCAGTTTGTGTTGTACAATTATGGTTTGAGGGGATAATGGCTAAAACTAATTTCGTGCAAAAAATGGTAAAAATCTATGAATTAAATTACGAATTACTTTCTCATCCGCTAATACTCTGGATTTACATGTTTCCAAACATGAACAATAAAATGATTAATAAAAGCCACAGGCTTATTAACCTCAACTCATAAATATTTATACAGATTTTTTCATATTCTATATTACCTTGTAAGCTTGTGACTTAAAATATTGCTTTAATAGTGAATTTATGCACACTTAATAAGCCATTATAACCACCATTAAATCAGAATTTCACAGTAGCAACTACTACTACTACTGCTGGTTTTAGAGTTAAACAAAACTTCGTCCATTTCGCATCCTGTAAGACGATTAAAATTCTCATTAAACATGCGTAGGAATTGTTAACAAGCAAAAGATGGAAAACGAAACGCAAAATAGCAATGAATTAATTCACACAAAGTGAAATGAATAATAAACAATTGTGAAACTATACATACAATACATGAGTATTTAAAATGTATGTGCAGCAACCGCAAAAAAAGTCCTGCGTGTGTTAAATCCAGAAATGTACGTAAACATTATGCAAATTTAATTTCAATGCAAAATATAAACAAAAAAAAACGAACAATAGTACGCCACAAAAGGCAGAATGAAACAGAAAAATGGAAGAGAATTCTGAAAAGAATAAAAACTAAAGAAAATTTCTAATATTCATTTCATTTGATATTTTCTTTGTTTCTTCTCTTGTTATTTTAACATTCCCTTTTAAACGAAAACTTTGGTTTTCAATAAATTTGAACAGGTTTTCTAAATTGAAAAATTCCGAATTTACAATGAAGACATGAAATAAGAAATAAAAGGACTACTTTTTTCATTTTATTATATTGTACAATACATATATACATAATTTCCCACTACTGACGAGAAAGCTTTCATTGCGCTTAGTCCACTGCATTTTTTTCATTGTGAATGTAAGTATCATGTACTCATGGAAGTATCCTGGACTAACATCAAAAGTTTAAATTACGATTGCAGCCTTCATGTCCGTATTCATGTTTGTGAAGAATGGATCTCATCTATTTACTACAGTGAAATTAGATAGTGATGTAGACGCGGTAATAGCCAAGGTGAAAGTATGGGAATCATTAAGTATGTGGACTGCGTTTTGCAGTCGCAACTCTATGAGACAATTATAAGTGTGGAATAAGTGATGCTTCAATAGATATATATTCTGAAGAGTGTAGTCGTCGTAGTCTAGTAGGTAGTGTGTTGACTTATTAGACGAGAGGCCACGATACAAACCCCAGGTCAGACATCTCTAACAAAACGAACTATGAGAAAGTATTTCTTCGACGACTTCCTATCAGCAGATTTCTGGCAAAAACTCTGAGCGTAAACAAAATTGCCACGAAAAGTTTCAGTCATTCTGTCATTCGGAGTCGAATTTAAACTGTGGGTCCCGCCAGTCGTGTATAAAATGAACACAACATAACTGGTGCGAGAAGCTAGTTCGCAATGCTGATGGTAATGATCAATTATGTGTATGTATGATAGCAGAGTTTTTAAAAACAATTTTTTCAAACTTTATAATCAGACATCAAAACGAAATATAAAAAACAAAATATTTCTTCGGCGACTTCCTCTCAGCAGATTTCTGGCAATAACTCTGAGAGTAAATAAACCTGCCATGAAAAAGTTTCTCAAAAATCCGTCGTTCGGAGTCGACGTTAAACTGTAGATCCCGCCACTCAAGTACAAAATTAAGTAATAACATGAGTGGTGTGAAAAACTAGGCCGTAATCCTGACTGAATGGTTGCAATGGCCAATTATGTATGTATTATGTAACTGCAGTTTGTGAATAAACCGATCTAGGATATATTTCTGCCTTGGTGTTCTGTTAACAGTATCGATCCATCGATATGGAATGGAAATCTATTGTTAGAATAGCAATTCGTTTATTTGTCTTTAAACAGGAAATTATCATGTGTGCTTATTATTTACCAAGACATTTGTTTATGAAAGAATAATACATAAGGAATTATACAAAAGATTTGTTGTAAAAATTCCTTTACTGTTAATATTCCAGTGTAATGGAAAAATTTATATTCACCAGTTTTATCATTCACTGAAGTTTAATGTTTAAGTATGGGCATATTGAATGAAAACGCAAGAATACATTATAAGCTGCAAACATAAAAAAATTATCATAATTATGAGGAAACGTATTAAAATAAAACAAATTATTATTTCAACGGAAAATTGCTTACATCCAAAGAATTACTTGTACAATATTCATTCAATATTCATGCTCCCACTTACAAGTGTGTTTCATAGCAATTTAAAGGCATTTTTATGTTTTCTTTACTTGCCTTTTTTTATTAACACAATCCATTTATTACTGCCATTAACAACAGCAAAAATGTCAAAAATTAATATGAAAATAATATGCCTGTAATTTGTAAAACAGTATAGAAAGGAAAAATACGCAAAAATTCAAATAATTTCTAACAAGGACGAGTATGTAGTCGAATGTCTGGTGTTACGTACGGTTTTTGCCCTCCATAATTGTTTTTGTTATTAATTTTATATTTTTATTGTATTGTTGTAAAATGGAAATTTATATTTAACCTCTAAATGTTGACCAATTAATTAAATTTATTTAATGGAAACACAGAAGAGCGTCATTTATAAGAGGGATTTAAAGAAATGAGTTGACATTACATAATTAAAGCGGATGTAATGACTAAGGTATCGTAAGGCTAATCTATTTAGGAAACTCCCTGACATTTGAAGTCCTAAACGACTATTGCAGGAAAAACAAGCATTGGAACCTCTTTACAAAGCGTAACACTCTGTAAGCAAATGTTCTGGCCACTACAAATGACAAACTTATCGTTTTAGGTCTGGTCACAGCAGACCAATGACTTTCTTAGCTAGAAACGTTGAATTATTAACCGAAACAAATCAAAACTTTTTTAAATTTTTTCTTAGGCTTTGACCATATGCTCGATGTACTGTCACAGACCAGAAATTCTGGTTTGAATTCAACACACTAACCTCACGCTAACAGTCTAGCACTACCCACTAGTTTACCAGGGCACCCAGAGCCCCTTCTTATTTTCTACAACGCTCCAGAGCTTCATTGACGTAAACGCCATAACTCATAGCTTTTTGCATGAAATTATGTACGCGTGCAATATATTGCGTTGTGGCAATAATGTTGGTTTAACAATCAAGCAAGAAGAATGTCAAAATATGTTCGGCTTTTAAATGACACTTTTTGCACATTTTGCATCCACAATATCGCTTGTATTGATTAAAATATAATCTGGATTAAAAACAATGCATCATAAACCACCAATAGTGATTAATTAATGAAAATTTTAATATGTATGTACGAGTATAAATGCCATAAATATTGTTCACACACATATAATGTGTGAATGTGTATTATAAGTATACGAAGTGTGTTCAAAAAGTAAAATGGCTTTGGGCCTGTTCGTAAATGCATTACTGCGCTGCATATTATGTGCATCATGTTCATAAATGCAAATCTTGGCAGCACTGCAGCTGTCAAAGGTTCGTAAATGCAACATTAAATCATATTATGCGCAAATAAACCGAAAACACTAATCATAAAAATGGTTGATGCATTGAATGAGTGAGAGAGAGAGAATGAGAGTTTTAACAATAAGATTCTTTTTTTCTTCCTTAAATGTCTTCTTTTTTGCACAAAGTACACTTTTTTGTGCATTTAACAACATTTTGTCATTTGTTTTATCGTCCAGTTCAAAAATCAAATTTATTAATAATTTTTCCATTTCTGCAGTGTTTGTTCGTTCGTAAATGCAAACAAATAAATCGGCAAAAAGAAGCATCAGCAACATGTAATTAGCAGTGTGAGCGCAAAATAATCATATTATGCAGCGCAATGATGCATTTACGAACAGGCCCTTTCTAAAAGTGGACGAAATTATGTGCAAAAAGCACGTTTAGGTGGTAAGCACATGTTGCTTGGTTTGAACTGTAAGTTAATGGCAATTTTATAATCAGAAGTATGGAATTTTCGGTGAGTCCCTGATGTGTGTTTACATAGAAATATCACGAAAAGTTTGTCCAAGTAGCACGCACAAGGTTGTTGCTGAATTCATTAGCGGACATTGAGTTCTAATGGTCTTGGCCATATTGCAAATGGCTTACGCAGAAGCCCAGCTTTATATAGCACAGTGATCATTCATTGAATGTAGGCTCTGAGTATTCTGTTGATCAAGTTAAGGAAAAATTGAATGTCGTCAAATATAACCACGCCCATGCAAATCGCACCCTCTCGAAAGCAAATTAATGAAGGCGTGTCATACAATTCAAATCAATTTTTTTGCTCATAAAATCCCCGTAAAAGTCTTCAAAAAAAAATTAATACGTACTGTGAGTCATATGAGAATGGAAAGCTTAATCTAACTAATCTATTGAACACTGGATGTTTAAGTAACTTCTCCAGAAGCTACGAATGAAGTAAGGGAAATGAATAACTGAGAGCCAAACTTGAATTAAGTGTGTATACTCTAGAGTTGACGATCACTTCTACCTACATACCTGTCATTTTAATGTTGTCTAGTGTGATTCAACCGCACCTATGCAACTCGAGATATGGATTACCGAATCTAATCTTATTTATAAAATAAGGGATTTATTTTTAGATGCCTTTTGTGCGTTCTAAGTACTCTTATTTGTTCTTTTGCAAGTTCAAAGTTTACTCTTGATATTTTATTGTTATGTATACAACTATCTGTAAGCGATGAACGAATAACAAAGCAACTTTGCGAGTACGCCAAAGTGTAAACTCATTCCCATTTGTATTTCCCTTCTCTTTGCTAAGTAATTAATGGGGCGTTTACGTCCTAAAATTACAAGATATTTCATCTACATCATCCTATTATTATCTTTATTGTGAAAATTTAGATCAAAAACGTTGCGTTTTCTTTGATTTCAGTTCTTAGCAACTGAAACAGCAAAATCACCTTAATTAAGTCTTAAGTATATGAATATCAGATTATAAACACTGTCATGGTGAATCAGTGTAAATGAAATTCGTGTTGTTTTTTACAAGAAAAAATATTGTAAACTCAATTGCTTAAGCAGCATTTTGTTAAAAAGAAAAACAAGTTTAATCGCTATGATTTACAATGTGAAAATTAAAAAAAAATATTTTGATGTAATCACCACGTAGAGTTTAAGGAAAAAGATATTTTATTTTGTTTTTTTTTTTTTTTGTTTTATTTCATTAAAGACCCTATTTGAACTGTTTTCATAGTGAAATTTTCAACCAAAAAATTGTTAAATATCGTTTCAAGAGTTTTTATTTTTCAATAAGAAAAATTTGCAGAGAATATTTATTAAAGTCTTTTATTTTGCTGGAAGACAGTTTTAAAGTATTTCATTCCTTTATATTTCCCCTAGAAAAAAAAACAAAGCGATTTGTCTTTTTGAAAATATTTTTCTAAAAATAAGAGAAAAAATTCTAGTTTTTCCTTGTTATTCACAATTGTCGTTGGATTTATCACTGCTCATCAGTTACAACAACGTTTTTTATACTGTTGGTAACTTAAAGATATAAGTAAATATGTAAGGATGTATGTGAATTGTTTTTAAGACAAAATTTTATTGTATTGCTTTTTATATTTTTTGTTAGAAATATTTTTAAATATTTTAGAGATCGGAACGTAAATATGTATGTTATTTGAAAATATTGTAGGAATCTAGTTCCAATCCTAAAACTGTGGTAGTTTTCAGTTAATATTTAATGCTAAGTTTAATCAACTTAGTAATTTTAATGATAGGTAATCACCAGGTTGGAATATTAGTGTACTCGTAGGAGGTTAAAATTCCTTTAAACCTTTTTTAAAAGCTCCAATATTTTTAAATGATATTCAAGAAAAATATTCAAAATAAAGACGCAGATGATTATTTGGAAAAACAGATGCAATCAATGTACACCTCTATTGGTCTTGCACTTCGTTGCCGTACATCACATATGTACATATGTATGTCAGTAACTTCAGACACAACTGGGTTTTAGGAATTGTATATTTCATTCCCTTTCTCTCCTTGTTACCAAATTCAAATAATGTCGTAAAAAGACCATACAATGTATTGTACTCTCCTTATACTCAAATAATGTGTTAAAAAGACCATACAATGTATTGTACTCTCCTTATACTCTATAAAGTCTCCCTATACTATATTCTACAAGCCTATTTCCCCGGCAAACCTCTGGATACTGCTCGGTTGTAAGAATGCAAAATTCATGGCCAGTACATGGTATGCACTAAGGCGCTTCCTTCTGGGATGCATTAATGCCTCACAAATTCTATGCATCAGTTTCGATAATTCATTCTCACCGTTACAGAATCTTCATGTTGGTCTCGGAACAACATCCATTCTGTCAAAAGACCAGTTATCAACAATAGGTTATTGTTTGAAGGTCTGATGCATGACTCAGATCGTCTCTTATTGTAGTTTCCCAACAAAAGTTCTGGTTTGCCTCAAGGCCACTTGGTTTTGCCCCTCTTTATCTCCCCTTTCGTTGAGCATACCTTTGCTTATTTCACAGAAGGATTTGGACCCCATCAACAGCTTGGAAGCTATCCGAGAAATCCCACAAAATTTGGGACCTAGCAGAGAATAACCTTATTCTGCGAATCTAGCTGATTTAGCTTCCCCAGATAGTCCTATATTATCAGTGACTTAACCTTATAAGACCTGAGTGTCCGGATGGTGACCTTACTATCAGATAGAATTGATATGTTCTTTCATTAATACCTCCTATCCAAGTTGAATTGAGCGCTTCCTTCGATGGTGTATAATTCCGCTTGAGAGGTATCCGTGAGTTTCTGCGTGAATTTGGAATATAGAATTCTAGGACCAACAACTACCGCTTCTATCCAAAGTATATTTAAATATCATCAACATAAGTGGTATAACATTTGAAGAAACTGGTTTCGTATTGCAGATCATTTACAAAAGCACGGAAAAAAAATTTCTGCTAATTTATGAGTGTGAAGTATATTTCAGGGTTCTTACATTTAGTTTCTTAAATTATTTTAAAATGTTGTTTGCAGCATTAATTATTATAAAAATAGACTTAAGCTTACCAGATATACCAACATTTTCGTAGCCAATTGTTTCATATTGATGATGGAAACTGTGTAAATAATTTTGTAAAGTGAAATAATTTTTTGTTTAAATATGTTTCATATTTCGTTGCATGCAACATATCTTTCATATTGCTCTCCTTGCATGTTGTTACAGTACATGAAAAGTGCTACATACACTAATGCGGAGTCATGGCAGGCGATTACTAAATGATTTACCACAAAGGAAAGCAAAATAAGACAACAACAAAATGAAAACAAACCCGTAAAACCAAATTTCTGCAAGAACCCTTAGCCATGGTTTAATGACAGTAAACTTATAACAACAGAAACACCAACAAGAATTTGAAAAAGAGAAAAAACTTTCCGAATATAAAGTAATATTGTCGGTGTGCAAGAGTATATGTAGGTCTGGTTACTAAACTGTATTGTTGACGTGGCGTAAATTACAGTAAAATGTATGTGTTGATATGTTTTAAGTTTGTTTTTACTTAAATTGGTTTTCTTTCATCTGCTACTTCAAGCTTTTGTCTGCTCAGTTTTAAAGTAACAAAAAATATAGTAACGTCCTGTAGAAATCTATGAATACATGTATGCATATCTATGTATATGTATGTAAAACTCTTACAAAGTTCAAATAAAAGTTTAAAAGCTTTCTTCTCTACTTAACTTTACACTGGTTGGGTGATGATGAGGATAATTTTGTCTTAAGTTCGTTGGTATATGAGGTTAAAAAACCATCATTCTAGTATTAAGACAACAAAAGACAGAAAATCAACAAACAAAACAAAATAAAAAAACTATAGAGAAAGAGAGCAAGTTCTTGACTTTACTGTTAACTCAAGTAATGACATCCTCAGATACTATTTCTTGTCTACTTCCCATGTTGTTTACACAACAGCACATACGTAAATAATTTATTTTGAAATATTAATGCTCGAGTATATGTACATTATATTTTCATCTGCATAATGTACATGAGGAGTTGGAAATCTGTATACCTTTCATCAAACTAACGTTTTTTAATTAAAACTTTAAGACATAATACCTGCATGTTATGTTTATGGTTATCGAAAGCATCAGTTTAATTATATATTTTTTTCTCTTTAGATTGGAAAAAGTTTAAGCATAACTACAATTCAATGTAAATGTAATTTTTAAAACAATAGAACAATGAGATAATTACACAATGTACTCGTAATATTCATTCCAATGTGGCAATGGAATTAATAGAACTGTTGACTACTACAGATTTCATGAAAATTTGAATTTTACAACGAAAATATGCTAAAACGCTGGAAAAAATATTTCTTTTAATTATAATAAAAATGTATGTTACATAAATTACAATATAAAACATTTTCATTCCATATTGGTATCAGGGTATAAAAATCTTTCAATGCCCAACATTTGTGTTTTACACAACTTTTGCAAAGTATGAGGCCGAAAACAATATTTTTATACTGTTTATTTACATACATACACAATTGGTCATTATAACCCTTCAGTCAGATTTCCGACTTAATTTCTCATACCACTTACATATAGTGAGTGTGTTAATTTTATGAGTTGGGGAATCTACAGTTTAAAGCCGATTTCGAAAAACAGATTTTTGAGAAACTCTTCATGGCAATTTTTATTCTCAGAGTTATTACCAGAAATCTGCTAAAAGGAACTCGCCAAAGAAATATTTTTTCATATTTCGTTTTGTTGGAGACGCCTGACCTAAAGAGACTACATACATACATACGTACATAATTGGCCATTACAATCCTTGAGTCAGGATTACGGCCCAGCTTCTCACACCACTCATGTTGTGTGCGTTTATTTTATAAGTGAGTGGCGGGACCTATAGTTTAACGTCTACTCCGAGCGACAGATTTTTGAGAAACTTTTCATGGCAATTTTATTTACTCTCAGAGTTTTTGCCAGAAATCTGCTGAGAGGAAGTCGCCGAAGAAATATTTTTTTAATATTTCGTTTTGATGTCTAACCTGGGATTCGAACCCGGGCTTTACGTCTAATAAGCCAACACACTGCCTACTAGACTACGGCGACTCCTAAATAGAATAGGAATATTTATTAGCTTAATAATATCTAGATAGTCCTTTGAAAGTGGACTCTCACTTATTTTAAGAAATTTTTTGTATTTAAGAAACTTTTTGTGGCATTTTTATTTTACTCCTACAGTTTTTGCCAGAAAACTAACGAGAGGAAGGCTTGAGAGAAAGGTTTTTTTCATATTTCGTTTTTGTTCGCCATGTCTGAGTTGGGGATTGGGGAACCACGGGCTCTCATTTGGAGAGTTTAGTCTACAATACCTAATAAAATACTGGCGAATTTTTTATATAATACACATCAACTTCATTTACACTTGTTAATACAACAATAGAATTTAAACAATAACTAGTTCATATTAAATATTTTTAAATTGTATTTTAATTTGATTAATTTAAACCTCTGCATTTTAACATATTTAGTAAATAATTAAAAAATTCATTTCTAACCAAACAAAAAAGTATTCAAATATATATTCAGATTAACACTTTTTCTTCTTTGTTTAACATTATACGTTTTTATTCCTCTCTCCACCATTTTTTTTAATATATTTTTAAAGAATTTAATAACGGGATTATGTTTCCTATTTACAGTTTATATTCCACATATTTTTTTTTTTTAATTTTGTAACTTTTTCTCTTTATTCACACTTTTATAGCCTCAGCACCAGTTTTAGAGCAGCCACCACAAAATGTAACAGCTTTAGATGGCAAAGATGCTACCATTTCGTGTCGTGCTATTGGTGCACCAAATCCAAATATAACCTGGATTTACAACGGTAAGTGTTGTAGTATAAAAAAATACCATTTATTTTAGAAAATAAAAATTTTTCTCCGCACTATACTTGGTGGTAAAATACTTTAATACCGAAAAAGATACCAGGGAAAGTGAACATTTTGTTTAAAAACGTAATTAAATTTTATTAAAGTTTTATGCGGACAACTAAACATTATTAAATGAAAATAAATTATTTAAAGTTTTCATTTGTAGTCTTCGATATTTGATTAAATTCCAGGAAATATTTAATTTCCTTTACAAATTCTATGATTTTTTAAAAAAATTTAAAATTTCAACGGTTAAAAAACCGTTATATGACATAAAGTATATTTATGGTAGGGGTTTATGTTAGGTCAGGTCGGAGTGGTAGCTCTGATATCACAAAGCTCACTTGAGCACGCATAGCGGCCCGTTGTGATGCCACGGGTGAACGCAGTCCCTGTACTGACCAAGTTCCACCTAAATCAGGGAAAAGGAGGAAGTTGGTCAGCGCAAGGTCTGCACATGGTAGGGGTTAGTCTAGAAAAATAATAGACTACTACTGAAAATGTGCAATTTCTAGGTTTAAAAATTTGCATGATTGAAAATATATATTAACCAAGTTTTAAATGGATTATGTCTGTGTCTTATTTTTAAATATATTTTACTAATGAATTGTTTTATTTATTTTTTCTTTCTCTTAACATTTAATAATTTTACTGTCACTGCTACTACTACAAACCAAATCTAACAAAACTGAATACCAAATATCCTCCTGCAAACGAACAAAAAATGAAAATAATTGTTTGAATTAATGCCAAAAAAATAACACAATAAAATGATAATAACCATGCAAATTTAAAATTGGCTTTAAATGGGTACAACAATACGAAAAAAACATATAAAAAACTATGATTGTATTTTGTATCTTGACTGTGTTGGTCGTTTTCAACTGTTGTGTTGTGATGATTGTGTGCAATGCCTTAATCCTGGTGTTGGATTCAATGTCCTTCTATTAAAACGGGCAACTTGACACGCGTATTTTGAAAAAAAAACTGATATTTTTATAATGAATACAAACACATGCAACAAATAAATTTAAAACTTAAAAACATTAAACAAAATTGTTTAATGGACACAACAAATGAATATTTTTGTTCATTGATAAAATATGACAATGGACATGCCAATAATAATATTTATTAATAACCGCCAACCACCAAACAACTGCTATGTCGACATTTTCTACAACTACGCAAACAACATCAAAATTTCACCTGCCTGCTACTCTGGAAAAATTTTCTGATTCTATTGTAAATGGCGCCAATTTTTAATCGCTTTTTGTCCTTGATGCTAATCAACGAACCGGAATTAAAATGGTTTTGGTTTCGATGTTCCTACAAATATGCCAACAACTACCATCTATTGTGCGAAACAATTTTTAACATCGTCATCATCGTTATGGTTGGCTTTGGAATCGCCAACATCATCATAACACTGTAAATTTTATGGGTACTTGATATCAATAACAATAACAACAACAACAACAACATCATTAAAATTATGTTGGATACCAACGAAATATATATGCAACCAAATTGTATCTCCTTCGCCTTTAAAAATGTATTTTTTTTCTAAACCGAAAACTCAACAATAAAACCACGTGCCAATACGCGCTCCAACAAACTTTTCTATGAATAATACAATGTGATGTTATTACAATTATTTTGTGCAAACATTCACTCACTCAACCACCCATCCATCCACCTACTACATTTGCTGCCAACAATAATAACAACAACAACAATTACAATTAAAAACAGAAACACAACTTGTTGAGATTTCGAGTCGTGTACAAATTTTAGAATCTGGAGATTTATTATTATCAAACGTACGCGAATCTGATGCTGGTCTTTACACTTGTGTACGTTCAAATGAAGCTGGCACTGTTAATGGTGAAGCTTATTTAAGTGTTTTGGGTAAGTATTGTTCGAAGCTATTTTTTAACACTTTTGTATGCAACAAAAAAAAAATACTCACACACGCACACACTTGCACACAAATTGTACGTCATTTCATATCTGATTTTGTTAAGCATGCAAATTTGCAAGTTTATGTTGAATTTATTGTTTTGAATTGTTTTTTAGTTTTTGTTTTTATTTTTGCAGTATTATAACCAACAATCGCAACTTTTATCATTTTTTAATTCACACTAAATCTTTACTAAAACTGCAAAAATTTTAAAGAATTTTTTTGTGTTTTATTTTTAAATCTTTTACAGCCAATGTTGTTCTTTTTTTCTGATTATTTATGCAGCCAAAAATTTTTTGATAGTTTATACGCTCCTCATCAGAATTCATCATGTAGTAATTTTTCATACTTATTTCATTTTGTTGTATTACATTGCGAAGTCGTGTAGATCTGATTTTAATAACCGACTTATATATTTTTTTTAACATACTCGTAAGTTTGTATTGAAGAGCTTAGTCTATTCCCATATAAATTTTTTTTAATGTCTCTACTTTTCGCCATCATACGGAATTTGATCACTCTATAGTATTCATCTCTACGTCGCACCATTTTACAACAGCATTTGCAGATTCCATTGTTGAGCTCTATAAACAATGCATTTTATTGGTTTCCTTATCGCATGACTATCCTGCGGTATAAATTTCTCTTTCCATAGTCAAACATACTAAATGGTCACTAGGATGCAAAAGCAACAAAGTAAGCCTACTTGTCCTTAATCCAATATCGTAATATCTACTAAAATGTATATAATTTTAGAATACAGATTTACATTCCTGGCTAAATATATTCAATTTAGTATACCGAAGACAGGATTCGGAAACCACAATCCTGTATTCAACATCCACTCTTGATACACCGTCTTAAATGGTCCATGTACTGCATGTATCTTTATCTCTAATTTATTAAAATTTTTAATTATTTGCGCTGGTATACCATACCATATCAATTACAATGATTTTCAAACATACGTAGAGCATCAGATGTTTTTCTAAAATCAATTGAAATCAAACCATTGATCATACGTAAATCAGTTGACTGAAGTTTGATACTCTTAAAAAAGATGCCTCTGTTCATATTTAGCAACTCTATGAAGGACACCAATCCTCTGAGAATGAAGAGAAGAAGATGAAACTACATACGGTAAAAGATGTTTTGCGAATAGGATCGATTCTTTCTTTTTTTTTTCAAGCCGCAGAAAATGCAAAAAAATTAAAATGAAAATACCCCGACATATACTATGTTATATTGGAATTAGGAAAATATATACAGTGTGTGACATAAATGTGTAAATGAATTTTTAAATTGCCATATTTTTAATTTTTGTCTTAACTGTTATGCATATGGTAACTTTTGTTTAATCAATGTAAAGATCAACTCTTGTGAAATATGGCAATACCAAAAATCGTCATGTGGAGTAACGGTACTTTGATACTACGAGATCAAAAAGCTAAAAACTGATTTACACTATTCTGACTCGCTGGAATAAATTTAAAAAATAACACGTTTTTAATAATTAAAAAATATTAATTTAAACAATTTCGTTGGTGAAAGTATGTTAATGTGTTTTAAGTATTAAATAAGATCATATTTTTAATCATAAACCTAATTATTTATTATTTCACAAGGATTTTTTAATCATGAATAAGATTAGCAACGAAGTCGAAAAATGTGTCATAGATGAGCTAAAAAATGGTCTCTCCTACAGAAAAATTTCTCAAAAATTTAATATTTCATTTAAAACTGTAGGAAATATAGCAAAAAGGAGCGGTTTGACTTTCCCAGCACCACGTTTGGGACGCAATTCAATCCTTTCGCTAAGGGATAGACGCACGGTACAACGTTTAGTTGCATCAGGAGAAGCTAATGGTCCTCGTGAAGTGCAGCAAAAGTTGTCTTCATGCTACCAAATTGAAATATCTAAGAGAACAGCTCTTAGAGAAATAAATAAATGTGGTTTTCATGCAAGAAAAAGGGTGAAAAAACCACGTTTAACCGAAAGACACAAATCACTTAGGTTAGCATTTGCAAAAAAATATCAAAACTGGACTATGGATGACTGGGAAAAAGTAATATGGACAGATGAGTCCAATATTAATCTTTTTGGTCCCGATGGGCCTAAATATGTTTATAGGAAACCAAATGCACCTTTGACGGACCGCGATGTTATACCAACTATGAAATTTGGTGGTGGAAAATTGCTTTTTTGGGGATGTTTTTGTGTGCAAGGAGTAGGAAAACTTCATAAAATAGTTGGAAATATGAATGCCGAAATGTATATCGACATTATAAAGTCATCGTATATGGATAGTCTAACTGCTTGGGGTCGAAATGTTGAAAATTCTGTCATGCAACAGGATAACGACCCTAAGCACAAGGCTAAAAAAACCTTGACTTTTTCGAAACTGCCAAAATTTCTTTATTGGACTGGCCTCCACAGTCACCGGATTTAAACCCGATTGAAAATTTATGGGGAATACTTAAACGTCGGGTTTATAATTACCAGCACAGCTTTAAAAATACAACCGAGCTCTGGCAGCGCTGTCATGACATTTGGTCATCGATAACGCAAGAATAATGTCGAAAACTGGTAGAGAGTATGTCTGTCAGAATTCAGGCAGTTATAGATTCCAAAGGAGGATATACGAAGTATTAAAATTGTGATTTTAATAACTCGCGACAAAAGTGTGTAAATGAATTAAAATTAATTTTTTTATATTTCTGAAGAATAAATTAGTATACGTTTTATTTCGTTAGTTAAAAAAATCGTAAATAAATATTGGTTTCAAAACCACAAAACTTTTGTTAATATCCTTTGTAAATAAAATATTTTGTCACAAAGTGTAAATATCAGGACATCATTTACACATTTGTGTCACACACTGTAAAAGAGGAGATCCCTTGCGACTCAACTGTAATAAACCATTGAGTATGGCACCCTATCTACGGTCTGCGGTTTCTTTACAAAATAGTTTTTCAAATTGTGGCTTAAAATCAAATAAAAATATAATGCGAGGGTTGATCGATTAGTTGAAATTGCCGCCTCTTAACAAAAATAAAAACACTCCTCCGGTCGTTAGGCATCTGCTGGTTGACACCTGTCAAAATTTTGCACAAGCTGCGTCACTTGGTTTGTATTTGATAGCCATTGATAACACACTATTTTTCTCGATTGAAGGAGAAAATAGAAAAGGAAAAATGGAAATCCAATGAATTAGGCTTTATAGAAACTGCTACTTCATTCGCCCTATTCTTTATTTAGCATCGATTAATAATTTTTTGTTTCCAAACCTGAAGAAATGTTTCGGCGGAATGAGTTTTAAGCCCTATAACGAAATTATCTCACAAAAGAATGCATATGCCCTAGATCTCAACCAGGGCTTTTTTATTAAATACGAAGTTTAATTACACAATTCATAGATTTATATGCCTAATCTATTATATATAAATGGTTTCAGAAAATGTCCCATTATACTGTTACGTTCAGTATACTAAAGGTTTCTAGCCTTCCCGATATAAGTACTGTTATGGCTTAGATGTCAGTAGTGAAATGTTTCTATCACAAAAGAATTCAAAATAATTTTTTCATTCACACATTCATTCTATATACACGTCCTGCATGAAAAATAATTTCATACAAATTTCAAAATCGATGTTTCTCATGCATTTTCCTTAATGAATTGATTCTATTAAAACAATTCGACTTTTACTTCTATGTTTCTGCAATTATCATTTTTGAAATTAGTCGCATTGGAAAGATTTAAGTCTGATTATAATTGCATTGTTTGCACACATGTATGTAGGATTTTGATTATAGTAAGTCTGTTGCTGTATCCTTCGCATTATAACTAATCTTGTTGCTAATTATTGTTGACACAATTCTCTCTCTCTCTCTGTTTCTGTCAACGTGTGATATTTTTAATTGCAATGTTTCACAATAAGTATTATTTTTTAAGTGATTTTCTGTGGTTGTACATTGCCATTGTTTTTGATGTTTTGCAAAAATTTTAATTGGATTTTCCACCAAGTGATTATGACATTTAGTTTGCCTTCTGGAAAAATGGAATTTTACTCGTGTGACCAAAAACCAAAACAGAAAACATTAGAATTCAAACTTTTTTGTTTTTTTGTATAATGATAGCAATAACCCGGAAGTAAAAAATGTAATTTTGAAAACTGCATATAATGACATTGAAAAGGATATCAAACTAGGTTAATAGAAATATAAATTTTCCATAAAACTAATGCAATTTTATGTAAAATTCTTTTATTTAAGATTTCAGTTTATTGCTAAACTTTAGTTTTTTATTTCATTATTTTTCATTTAATCTCCTATCACTGTGTCATCAATTTTAGTTGTTGACAAACAACAAAATTCAAATGTTTCTGTGTATAGTTTTGTTTTCAATTTCCCTAAACGCCATATATCATTTCATAACAAACAAAAGAATAAATACAAAATATTATTTTTTTCAACGAATATTGACTATATTTTCATTCTATGTATGTTTCTTTTTTCTTTCTTTTTCCAAAAAAAAAAAAAAAATATTAAAACACAGTTCGCACACAAATCATACAGCCACCAGTTGATACCACGGTTCTATTGGGTCTGACCGCATCGTTGCAGTGTAAAGTCTCTAGTGATCCAACAGTACCATTTAATATTGATTGGTATCGCGAAGGTCATCCAACAGCCATTAGTAACTCACAGCGTATTGGTGTACAATCGGATGGTACTTTAGAGATACAGGCTGTGCGAGCCTCGGATGTTGGCACCTATTCTTGTGTCGTTACCTCACCGGGTGGCAATGAAACACGTTCGGCACGTTTGAGTGTTATTGAGCTACCCTTTCCACCAGCCAACGTAAAGGCAGCACGTTTAGAGACACCTGAACAGCGTGCCATAAACGTATCATGGACACCAGGTTTTGATGGCAACAGTCCAATAGCGAAATTTATCATACAAAGACGAGAAGTATCCGAATTAGGTAAGTTCAATTGTTTCGCTTTATTGCTTTTTCTATTGTACTTTTTTTTTATAAATGTATTTTTTTAAATGCATGAGCTTGTGTCAGCAGTATATATATGTATGTATGTATGCAACTTCTGATAACATTTTTATTCAGAAAACAGTAATTAAAGGGAATATTTTTGTTCAGCTATAGCAGGCAAAAAAATTTTTATAATTTTAATAGAAATCTTTAAACGTACAATCACAGAAAAAAGTCTACATACCCCGTTGTACGTGGGCTTTTTTTTTCAGTATTTTTTGTTTTCTAGTAATTTGTAGGTTACATTTTTTATATTCGTTTTTGTCTTCAAACGTTCTTAACTAACTGCCTTAAACAATGATATAACACCTTTTTTAATTTGATAAAAATCACCTAGAAAAAGTCTACATATAGTGGTGACTGTATGTACGAATAGAATTGTATTTCTATATGCATATATTCATATCAGGTTAATTTTTTTTTTTTTTTTTTTTTTTTTTTTTTTTTATTCGAACGTCCCCGGCCACACACTAACCCACCCTCACCCGACCGCGGAGGGCTCGTCCCCATTACGTAGGGACACGTACACACTACAGTCCGGACTGTAGCGGGTATGGAAAAAGTAATGGCAACAAGAACATAAATCAGCTACAGAACTTAATCACAAGCTGAATAAACTATTAATAAACATGAACTACCTATAACTATAATGAAAATACATTTTTATATAATAATTTACAAATTAATGCTAGCATATAAGCTACGTTTTAAATTACAAACACTACAATTAAAATCAATCAAATCGTAATATACGTTAAAATCATTGCATAATCTACGAAAAGGAAAATTACATCCGTAGTTAGTTCTATAGAAATCTAAGGAAAGAGGACGATAGTGCCGTGAAAATCTTGCAGGAATACTGAAATTCAGGTTACGAAGCAAAAACTCAGAATCGATATCACCTCTAACCAGATTAAAAACAAAACAAACACCTAAAACAGTTCTTCTACGTTCCAAAGTTGGAAGTTTTATCAAACCTAATCTATCCTCATATGGCGGAAATCCATTGGCATAATCCCATCCTAAGCCACGTAAACAGAATAATAAAAACTGCCTCTGCACAGACTATATTGAATCACTATGACAACGATAGTATGGATTCCAAACAATAGACGCATACTCCAAAATAGGTCTAACAAGTGAAATGTATAGCAATTTAGTTATATAAGGATCAATAAATTCCCTAGCCCATCTTTTCACAAAACCAAGAACAGCCCGAGCCTTGCCAATCATCATACTAATATGATCAACAAAAGAGAGTTTCATATCCAATAATACTCCCAAATCAAGAAATGTAGCCACAGTCTCCAAAGGACAAAAATTTATCACATAAGTGGGCGAAATCACACCACCGCGAGAGAAAACCATGCATTTGCATTTTTTTTAAGTTAAGATCCATTAAATTAACTCTGCACCAAGTTACAAACAAATTAATATTCCGCTGAAGAACAACCTGACCATGATCATCATCAAAAGTATAAAATAATTTAACGTCATCAGCATACATTAGAATATTACAATCAGAAATAGCACAAGGAAGATCATTAAGAAACAATAAAAACAGTAAAGGACCCAAATGGCTACCCTGCGGAACACCAGAAGTAACATATACAGTCTTAGACAATACATTCCTAAACAATACCCTCTGAGTCCTAAGGGAGAGAAGGGTTTATAAGGGTTTAGGGTACAGTTATCGTGTATCTATCTTCATGGTGATAATAAAATACTTCTGAAGCAGTTCTGAAACATAAGTTTTTTTTTTTCAGTAAATAATTGTGCAGATATAGTTTTTATAAATTAAATTTTTAGCAGTTACTAAGAACTTAAAAACGACTTAAACAGCCCTTTTCGGTTGTTCTAGCAATCATAGTATGTAGTCTCATACACCCTTATAATTGACAGAAATTTCGCAATGTTTCGTTGTAAGCGTCGTTTATTTTGAAAATGGCATAAGTCACTTTTTTTAAACGAAAAGATACCGTTCAATTGTTGCAATTCGCTCGATTTTTTTGAAAAAGTGACTTAAGCCACTTTCAAAATAAACCCCTTATATGGTAATCATTATGAAAAATGTTCAGTCAATTAAAAGAGTTAAAGGAATTTAATCTACCAAGAACACAGTTTTTGCCTTCAGTTCTTAAATTATAAATGATTTCGAGTACTAGCGTGTTTTTAAGTATGTACTAAAAATGGTGTAAAATTCTAAGAAGCATGATGGCAAAAGTCGTAGTGCAGTTCATATAGAAAGTGAAGAAAATCCTATACGTCTTCTAATAATAAAGCTATGCCACCAACATCACTCTTAAATGCACTTTTGTGATACTTTTTAAAGTACTTTTAGAGTTTAGCTTAGCACTCAGAAAAGAAAAAATATGCAATGCCGGTCAAAACAAACTAAACAAATTTTACTATAAATGTTAGTTTTTACAGTAAAAAATACATAATTTTCAAAATTTTTACTTAATAGCTCATAAGAAAGCTATGAATTGTGGTTTCGACTTCTGCTATATATAGCCGTCGCCATAGTCTAGTAGGTAGTGTGTTCGCTTATTAGACGTAAAGCCCGGGTTCGATCCCCAGACCAGACATCAAAACGAAATATGAAAAAAAAATATTTCTTCGGCGACTTCCTCTCAGCAGATTTCTGGCAAAAACTCTGAGAGTAAATAAACCTGCCATGAAAAAGTTTCTCAAAATCTATCGTTCGGAATCAACGTTAAACTCTAGGTCCCCCACCCACTCAAGTATAAAATTAAGGCATACAACATGAGTGATGTGAGAAGCTAGGTCGTAATCCTGACTGAAGGGCTGTAATATCCAATTATGTATGTATATATACCCGCATTTGAAAGAAATGCCATTCTGCAAAGTAAACCCATCTCCAGGCGCCTTTACCAGTGGTTCACATCAAATGATGACAGAGTCCTTCCAACTCAGATAAAGTCGTCCTCTGCAACGACAAATAATTGTTGGCTCTCATCTAGAAATTATTGTCAATTAGGACTGAGCAAACGATTGCTCGAATAGTCCAAGGGCAGCTGTATCGGTGCAAAAAAATCATCCACGCTTTCACGCTACAGAGATTGAAGAGGAACATCAGGTTTCTGTCAGTATTCAGGTGTTGTCAGTATTTCTACGCTGGATATCAAGACATAAAATTATAATTAAGTATTGGTATGAGTTTGAAACAAAATTTCAAGAACTTTCATAGGAAAGTACCGCAGAGGATATATTGCTTATAGTTTTTCAATGCGAAATTCTCTATAAAGAACTTTGTAGAAGGTTCAAAATAGTCAAATCACCAGCCGTCTATGTCATCAGTAAATATAAAACAATAGGACGTCCACAACGACTATTAAAATGTACTAATTCAGTACAGATTGCTGAACAGCTCGAAAACACATACAAGTCACTTCTAGGCTTTCTAAAGCCATTAGATCTTCGGATAAGTACACTTATACTTATAAAAACCAAAAAAAGTAAGCTTAACTCAAATTGCACGGAACCATCTGAACTGGACTAGAGACCAAAGAAATAAAATTTTATTTTCCAATGAATTCAAATTTAATATTGCAAGCACAACGATACAGCTGAACTATGGCACGATGTAACTTTGCTTTTCAAAATAAAAACTCTTACATAAAATCGGTGACAGCATCGATAAAATATGTTGGCCTTTACAAAATGCTGTGTTATCACAAATTTATACCTAAAATACCATTCAAAGACATCCTCAACTGATTGACGCAGCAAAAGTCATTGATACAGTTGTTTACTCCTATATAAAACGTGTAAGAAGTCATAAATAAAAACTCAGTCGAAATACGAGTCTTTGCTGCTATCAATTAATCTTATGGACTCGATGCCAAAAATTTGTCGAGAATTAATTAAAGACAATTAGGATAAATGTCACTAAATACAATATTGAAGTCAAAAGTCATAATTTAGTTTGCTTTTGCGCTTGAATATACAATAATTTATTATTACGGGTAATTAAAAAATTGTTGAAAAAATATTCTCTTAAATATGGAATATTTTTGTTATTAATCAAAAGGAATTTTCTAAAAAAATTTAATTTATTCGTATATTACATTTAGTTTCGTTAGTTTTGATCGACATTGTATTGTCAAGGATATTATTAAGGAAATAAAACCAATATTTCGTTTTTATTTTCCTACAAAATTGTAAAAAAACAACGTTTGTTCTCTCTCCTTATTGTTATTTTTATAAAAAACAACACATAACTATAAAAAACTACAGATCTCACAGAAATACATTTAATTTTTTTTCTTTCTTTTTCTCTCGTTTTGTTAAATTTTGGGTTTTCAATTCAAAAAATAAAAAATATGCACAACACAAAAACTACCGAAAACATTTTCAAAATATCAACAACACCAACTTCAAAACAACAACTTGGAACGGCTGATTTTGGTTACTCAACTCTTTCTTTTTTTCCAAACTATCCCACTGAAACCTAAATCACAATTACTACAAACAACACTTTATAACAATTTAAATGAATAATAATATAAATCTATTATTAATCATGCTAAATGTTCAATGTTGTTTCAATCATTATTTTTCGCTTTTTATATTTTGTTCTGCCTCTTTAACGTTTTACTGAAATTATTAAAAATTTTTCTTATCATTGAATTGAAATGATTTTCTTTGATTTGCTTTTCGATTATATGTCTTATCGTTTATCCTATTACCATGCCTATATTTACTATTCCAAATTAATTAACATCATCAGAAAAATTCGTAGGTCCTGTACCAGATCCCCTACTAAATTGGGTTACCGAATTAAGCAATGTATCAGCCGAAAATCGTTGGATTTTACTGCGTAACTTAAAAGCAGCTACAGTCTATCAGTTTCGTGTAAGTGCTGTAAATCAAGTTGGTGAGGGTTCACCATCAGAGCCAAGTAATATTGTTGAATTGCCACAAGAAGGTAAGTTTATATGGACATATGATTTATGTAAATATGTATATAGTTACTTTTTTGTTTTTTGCTTAATTGTAAAGTATAATTTGTATGTATTTTTAATTTTTTAATGACTATTTTTTATTTATTTTTTTAAATGGTTTAAGGATTATTGAATATTCATGAATACAAATGATCTTGTATGGATAGAATCTGTATATTTATAAAATATACATATATAAATATACATACAGTAAGCGTCAAAACAGACTGTTAATTAAAAAAGTAGACATTAATAAATTACCGTTGTTTTTATTTTAAAATTATTTCATTGCCAGTTTTCAAAATGAAAACATAAAAAATTACAAAAAATTTCGAAATATGTGTTGTCAAATTTTTTCGCGCACTCTCCTTAAGTGGTAAAAGTTGAATTTGTTGATTGTTAGAATTTTATCCATAGTGTACAGTTTCTTTTGACACTCACTGTATATCATAATATTTTTATTTTATTTCTCTTTTTCATGAATTCAATTATTTTTTAAATTTAAAAAATTGATTTAATTTGCATAAGAAATTATGACTATCGAATGTAAACAAATCTCTTTATTTATAATATATTTTTGCACATATTTTTGAATATTATTTGCAAGTAAAAGTTAAAATTAATAATAATTTCAAAAGATTCGTATACTATTTTGATTTTAATTTTTCCTTTTTGCCTCAGTTTGAGAGTTGATTTTAATTTTTTCCTTTTTTTTTCAAAATAATTTCAAGCTTTTTGTTAAAAATTATCTTGTTTTTGTCCTTTATATGTACGTATGTATGTATGTATATTATGAATTTCATGATAATGAAAATCAATCGTAAAATATGAACCCAAACTAATGCTAAAATATGAATTCCTTTTCTGTATTTCGTGCACTCGCTCTGTGGTATTGTATAATATGTAGAATTACCGCTACACCGAGGTATATATTGCATAAATTAAGTAATAAACAAGTTTTAATTTTTTAATTTAAATATGACTACGTATGATTACAACTAGTACTTGTGCTAAATACTAATGCATATACTTTTGTTCATTCGAAATAGCTCCCTCTGGCCCACCGGTTGGCTTTGTAGGTTCTGCACGCTCTCAGTCGGAAATCATAACACAATGGCAACCGCCATTAGAAGAGCATCGTAATGGTCAAATTTTAGGTTACATCATAAGATATCGTTTATATGGTTACAACAATGTACCGTGGATGTATCAGAATATAACCAATGAGGCTCAGCGAAATTATTTAATACAAGAGCTAATAACCTGGAAGGATTATGTTGTACAAATTGCCGCCTACAATAATATGGGCGTTGGAGTTTATACCGAAGGTGCAAAAATCAAAACTAAAGAGGGTGTACCTGAAGCACCGCCAACAAATGTTAAAGCACAAGCTTTGAATTCAACTGCTATATCAGTGAGTTGGACGCCACCAAATCCCCAGCAAATTAATGGCATCAACCAAGGTTACAAGTTACAAGCGTGGCGTTTTCAAACCATTGATGGTGAAGATAGAGAAGTGGAAGAGCGAATGATTACAGTACCACCCAGTTTAATAGATCCATTGGCAGAACAAAGCGCCATTTTAAATGGCTTAGATAAATACCAAGACTACAATGTTACGGTATTATGTTTTACCGATCCCGGTGATGGTGTCAGGAGTTTTCGTGTTCCTGTTAAAACAAAAGAAGATGTGCCCGATGAAATTACCGCTTTGCATTTTGATGAAGTTTCCGATCGTTCAGTAAAAGTGCTATGGGCTCCACCAAAAAATATTAACGGCATACTAACCGGCTATACAGTACGTTATCAAGTTAAAGATCGTCCCGAAACTATGAAATCAGTTAATCTCACTGCTGAAGATACCCAACTGGTGGTCAATCAATTGCAGGCTACAACACACTATTGGTTTGAGATCAGAGCCTGGACTCGTATAGGTGGCGGGCCACCAAAGACGGCAACCATACAATCGGGTGTGGAGCCAGTTTTGCCTGAGCCGCCAACGAGTTTGGCTTTATCGAATATAGAAGCATTTTCTGTAGTGCTACAGTTTACGCCAGGTTTTGATGGCAACTCTTCAATTACTAAATGGAAAGTGGAAGCACAAACAGCTCGTAATTTAACTTGGTTTACGGTATGCGAAATATCTGATCCTGATGCTGAAACATTAACAGTAACGGGTCTAACACCATTTACCCAATATCGCTTGAGATTAAGTGCCACCAACGTAGTAGGCACTTCAAAACCTTCGGAGCCTACGAAAGATTTTCAAACAATACAAGCTCGGCCAATGCATCCACCGTTTAATGTAACAGTGAGAGCTATGTCTGCCACGCAATTACGTGTTAGATGGATACCTTTACAACAAACCGAATGGTTTGGTAATCCCCGCGGTTACAACATCACCTACAAACAAATCGAAAGCGAAAACAGAATAATACCTAAAAGCGTTCTCATAGAAGACCATACGGCCAATTCGCATGTTTTAGAAAATTTGGAAGAGTGGACCATATATGAAATTGTAATGAATGCTTGCAATGATGTAGGCTGCTCGCGTAATAGTGCAAAAGCCGTAGAGAGAACACGTGAATCTGTTCCTTCTTATGGTCCCTTAGATGTACAAGCAAATGCAACATCGTCCACCACAATTGTGGTAAGATGGGGTGAAGTACCAAAGCAACATCGTAATGGTCAAATCGATGGCTATAAAGTATTTTATGCAGCCACAAATCGCGGCGGCCATGTATTACATAAAACCATATCGAATAATAGTTCATTTACTACTACACTAACGGAGTTAAACAAATTTGTTATCTATCACATCCAAGTCCTAGCATTTACACGTTTAGGTGATGGTGCCTTAAGTACGCCTCCAGTGCGAGTACAAACTTTTGAAGATACACCAGGGGCACCATCAAATGTTAGCTTTCCCGATGTGTCCTTTTCAACGGCTCGTATTATATGGGATGTGCCTGAAGACCCAAATGGAGAAATATTGGCCTACCAAGTTACTTATTCTCTAAATGGCAGTTCAAATTTAAACTATAGCCGTGAGTTTTCTCCATCGGATAGAACTTTCCGTGCTACCCAGCTGTTAGCAGAACGTTATTATATATTCAGCGTCACTGCTCAAACGAGGTTAGGATGGGGTAAAACGGCTTCTGTTTTGGTTTATACAACAAATAACCGCGAAAGACCACAGCCACCCTCAATGCCACAAATTTCAAGATCACAAATACAGGCACATCAAATAACATTCAGCTGGACTCCAGGCAGGGATGGCTTTGCACCGTTGCGGTATTATACAGTACAAATGCGAGAAAACGATGGTCCCTGGAGTCTTTTACCGGAACGGGTTGATCCCGCTTTAAACTCCTATACGGCTACAAACCTTAAACCTCATACTACATATCAATTTCGAATACAAGCCACTAATGATTTGGGGCCATCGGCCTTCAGTAGAGAAAGTATTGTGGTGAGAACTCTATCTGCCGCACCATCAGTATCGGTCACTAATCTCAAAGTTGTGCCGATCACTACTACATCAGTACGAGTACAGTGGAATGCTTTAGAGACTTCTATGTGGAATGGTGATGCCACCACTGGTGGTTATCGCATACTCTACCAACAATTATCCGACTTTCCTACTGCCTTGCAAACTACACCAAAAACCGATGTTATGGGCATTAATATAAATTCTGTGGTTCTGTCAGATCTACAACAGGATCGAAATTACGAAATAGTTGTACTACCCTTTAATTCACAAGGCCCTGGACCAGCAACGCCACCTGTAGCTGTTTACGTTGGAGAAGCTGTACCCACCGGAGAGCCAAGGGCAGTTGATGCAGCGCCAATTTCTAGCACTGAGGTTCGATTAAGGTGGAAACCACCGAAGCAGAGTATGCAAAACGGTGATCTTTTAGGTTATAAAATTTTCTATTTGGTAACCGATTCTCCGCAAGAACTCGAAGATGGTAAAACATGGGAAGAAGAAATTGAGGTTGTATCAGCTACAGCTACATCGCATAGCCTAGTTTTTTTGGATAAATTTACCGAATATCGCATACAAATATTAGCATTCAATCCAGCCGGTGATGGACCCCGGTCAGCACCTATCACGGTAAAAACTCTCCAGGGGCTACCAAGTGCACCACAAAATTTACGATTCGAAGATATAACAATGCAATCGTTAAAGGTGTCTTGGGATGCACCAAAGTTTAAAAATGGAGAGATATTAGGATATTTGGTTACATACGAGACTACCGAAGAAAATGAGAGTAAGTTTTTGAAATTAAAAGATAAATGAGTATGTGTTTAATGTATACATTTTAATATTGTAGAGTTCAGTAAACAGGTTAAACAAAAAGTTTCCGGTACCAGTTTAATGGTACAAAATCTTGAAGAAGAGGTCACATATACATTCACTGTACGTGCCCAGACGATTGATTACGGCCCAGCCGTAAGTGAAAATGTAACCACAGGTCCACAGGAGGGCTCACCAGTTGCTCCTAGAGATTTAATTCTATCGAAAACTCTATCTAGTGTAGAAATGCATTGGCTAAATGGGCCTTCAGGTCGCGGACCTATATTAGGCTATTATATTGAAGCTAAGAAACGAGGTGAGTATCTTTTTTAAATGAAAAAACTAAAAAACTAAAAGTATTTTTCATTTTGGGTGAAAACGCAAGTAATTTTTTTATTTAACTTTCATCTTTCAATCTGTAACACTTATAAAATAAACCTAACAACTTACTTAATCCGGCTTAATTAGTTTTTAAGCTTAACATAAAACCTTTAAAATGTCGGTTGTTGGTTTCGTATTTATGGTTTAAAACTTTTCTTATTTCTTCCCCTTAATTGTTTAACTTTAAATTTGGTGTGCTGAATTAAAAATTAAACCTGCTTTCGTAGAAAGAGGAGAACCATCATTTATTTGTAAGTATTAGTAGGTAGTTTGTAGTATATGTATTAAAACAAAAAAGAAACCTATTAATATGAAAATCTTTAATTGCGTAATACAATTTAAAACTATCATTATATCCTTGTAGAGCGAAATAGTAAAATAATTGAAATTTTAACCCATTAGCAGGAGTTTTTAATTACATATTTATTAATATTGAATATAATTTCTCTTTGAATAGACGACTCCCGCTGGGAGACAATAACGAAAACGACAACGGGCACTATACAGGATTTCACCGTTAGCTATCAAAGTTTATTACCATCTACTGCCTATACATTCCGTGTAATAGCATATAATCGTTATGGTATATCATTCCCCGTTTACTCTAAGGATTCCATATTAACACCGTCCAAGCTACATTTGGAATACGGTTATTTGCAACATAAACCATTCTATCGACAGACATGGTTTATGGTTGCCCTAGCTGCCACATCTATTGTTATAATCATAATGGTTATATCGGTATTGTGTGTGAAAAGTAAAAGCTACAAGTACAAACGTAAGTTCTTAATAATTGTGCTAATTAACGTGATAAACGTTTAAATAAATTTAAGTTATGTTGTTTGAATATATTTCAGAAGAAGCCCAAAAAACATTAGAAGAATCTATGGCCATGTCAATAGATGAACGGCAAGAGTTAGCTTTAGAGCTGTATAGATCTAGACATGGCGTGGGTACAGGTACCCTAAATAGTGTGGGTACATTAAGCAGAGGAACATTGGGCACAATGGGTCGTAAAACGAATAATCGACCACCACCTAATATCCAGTTGGGCAAGAGTCCACCTAGACCGTCACCAGCCTCGGTAGCCTATCATAGTGACGAGGAGAGTCTTAAATGTTATGATGAGAATCCTGACGATAGCAGCGTCACAGAAAAACCATCAGAAGTTAGTTCTTCGGAAGCATCACAAGTAAGTTAAAATTGCTTTTATAATAAAATGACATGAAATATTTTAAAGCATTTTCTTCCCCCAATTCTACTTTCTAGCATTCGGAGAGTGAAAACGAAAGTGTACGTTCAGATCCGCACTCATTTGTTAATCACTATGCCAATGTTAATGACTCCTTGCGGCAGTCATGGAAGAAACAAAAACCTGTACGCAATTATTCCAGCTATACAGACTCTGAACCTGAAGGTAGTGCAGTGATGAGTCTCAATGGTGGTCAGATTATTGTTAATAATATGGCCAGATCGAGAGCACCACTGCCTGGTTTCTCATCTTTTGTCTGACAATCTACAGAGTTTTAAGTATAAAACGTTATATTTGGCATTAAGCTTATATTTTAAGTAACATAAATCCCACACCACAAACATATACAGACTCACTCGTACATACATAATTTACACTGGAACACCATTAGAAATCATTACAAAAACAAGCAAAAACAAAAGAAATCGTTCGTATATAAGAAATTAAAGAAAGAAATTGTCTGCCTATTTATTTTTAGTATTTAATTAGTATTTAATATATGAAGAAACTAAACAAAACTATTAGTTTTTACTTTTAAGCGATTAACTGTGTGTAGTTTTCTTACATGTAATACAGCGTATATGTAATATGGTACTGAAAATAACATTCACCCACTTATTTTCGATTTTTTAGCAGTTATAAGTTCTATAAAATATATGAACAAAAACTTTTAGAAGCTATTCTAAATGAAACATGTAACGACAATTATAATTACATAAATTGTGCTTCATTTAATAGCTCCTAAAAGTATGTTGCAGATCATTGTTGCTAAACAAGGTGTAGCAATAAAGAGACCCTAACTAAATTAAAGAAAGGATACGATTTAAAAAGAATTGCATATATATTCTGTACTTCTCATTACAGATTTCTATTTCTTAGTTAATTATTAAAATTTAAATGAATTATAAATTAAATATAGAAAGTTTTAATTACAAATTTACAATTTTTAAGAGCATGTTTGAATTTCTGAAAGCATGTGATTCTTTTAGTTGCGGTCATTTTAAAACGATTTTAATTAGAAATTTTCTAAGACTTATTTATTTTGATTTTAGTTTTTTTTTATTGGAAATTAGAATAAGACATAAAAGGCACTTCTCTCTGTGAAACAGTGTCGTGATTGTTTAAAAATAATTTTATTTTCTTTTGTGTGAATGTTATAAAATGAATTAGAAGTTATCTTTTAAATAAATATATTTTGTTTTTAATATTTAATGATTAGACAAAAAAAAATTATTTTCTAAACCTATATTTATTTATTTCACAACATATTTAAATGACATAAGGTGATGATAATAAAAAACAGTTCATTAATTCTATAAAAAGAAAAAAAAACAACAAACAAACAAAATTAAAGTTTAAATAAGTTTTTTTCTATCAAACTTGTGATAATAATACATTTCTAAAAACCCTGATAAAACTAAGGAAATAATTTTACTAGTATTTTTTTGCATTTTTTCCATTAAAGCTTTTTTTGATCTAAACTTGTTCTCAATTTTACTTTTCATTGTAAATGTCCTTGTTTAAAATTAATTTAGATATAAGCAAATGACCACGAAATCTCAATTTTTATATTATTATTTAATTTTATAATTAAAATAAAGTGTAAATAATTTTAAAAATAAATTTTATAATTATAAAATTTTTACGGAAAATCCCACACAAAGTGCAGCTAAATTAATTTAAAAAAAATAAGTTTATTATTAAATATTTATTTTTTTACTTTATCATTATAAAAAAAACAATTTGAAGTGCTTTTCATTAATTTATGTATTGCCTTTTTAGTTAGTTTTAATAATTTAATTTTTTTTTCTGATAATAGGCCATAATTTTTAATGCAATGTAGTCTCATTAATTATTATAAATTTTTCTTTCACCCCTTATTATTTTTTGTAATATACATAAAACATTTAAGATGAGTCTACAGACTGATTATTATATGTATTTAAAATAACAAAACAAAATGAAGAAAAAAACATATAAATGTAAAGTGCAACTACTTGTTAGTATAAATTTATGTTTAACAATTTTTTTATTAATGAACTATTTACAGCTATATTGCTCAAATAAATAAATCTACTTGAATTACTTTTTTATTTCGTTACGTTTTAAGTGAATTTATGTTTTAAGTTTATTTGTATGTAACAAATAAGTTTTCATAGCAAATAAAAATATAAAATTAATGTAAAAACTAAGTATTATAAACTGTACTTGAAAGAAAATGGAAATAAAAACAACTGATATATAAACAAACAAACAAAAACTAAACTATTTAAATTAAATAAATATACTCATACTGATATGCAGAGTATATGGCACGTATGGTATGTATTAAACGTGAATTGATTTAAAATTAATTAGAAAACACAAACAACCTATTAATTGTCGTAGACTAAGAGATAGTGTGTTGGCTTATTAAACGTGAAGCCACGGTTAAAGTCCCAGTTCAATATGAAAACATATTTTTTTCGGCGACTATCTCTCTGCCGATTTCTGGCCAAAAACGCTGTGAGCAAAATAAAACTGCGATGAAAAAGTTTCTTAAAAATCTGTCGTTCTGAGTCGCCTTTAAACAGTAGGTCACGCCACTCGTGTATAAAATTAACACACACAACATACATAAGTTTAAGAAGAAATTTAGTAATGGTAGCAATAGTAGTAGTAGTAGAAAGGAACCTATTTACATATGTTGTAATAAAAAAGTTTGCTTTAAAATCTTTACGAAGCTTTATAATAAAATATTCGAACAAATATATCGATTATTATCAGGTTTAAAAAAATTTTGGACAAATAGTTTTCTATAAATTTTAGACCGTGTTTTTCATTTAATGCTTTTCCTATAAATATTTCCTACAGACTACTACTTCTGATGACATAATACACACATCTTTGTATATATCATATAAAGGAAATTGACTAACGAGAGCGATTAGGTTCACATATCAGGGCGCTGCAAGATTAGATCGCTAACAAGGATCTAGAACAGATCCCAGCAGAACTACTGTTGCGACGAGGAGGAGTTGGAAACTATCGAACAAATCCTCTGCAACTGTCTAGCACTTAGTAGGTCGAGGTTGAGGTCCCTGGGTAGGGGCTTCTTCGAAGGCTTGGACTCTTTGTCGAAAGCCGACATTAAAGCTCTCCTTGTCCAATTTCCTTATATAATTCACTATCCTCTCTCTCTCCTGTAGGACGTATTTACAATGAATATTATACTTGTCCCAATTACAAGTACACGTCCTTAAACCTAACCTAACCTTTGGAAATTATCATTAACTACGGTATTGGATCTACAGTTTTTCTATGGTGTGGAAAGCTAGTACATACATATATCACAGTACATACATATATCACATAAAGGAAATTGTCCTTAACTACGGTATTACTTCTATAGTGTCTCTATGGTGTGTAATCCTACATAAGGGTTATAATGATCAATTATGTATGTATGTACTTACATACATATGTACGTATTGTTTCTATAGAAAAATATACTTTAAACCGCCTAACAAATATTGGATCGATGAAATTGTTTGTATTCCTTATAATATCGGGTTATGCATTTAGTAGTCCTCATGTGTCATTTATTTAGTGGAAATAATGTTATTTACTAATATGGATCGTTTAATAATATATGCTTCTTATAGAAACGATGCGAATATATGCCTATATAGCAATAACATAGTTAAAACACATCGCAAAAGTGGTGATACAAACGAGTAGTGATTTAGACTTCTTGACTTTTCAAACATCTGGGAAAGATTATTGCCCTCATAATCGACTTTCATTGCAAGGAATTGGATAGACTTTGAAGAAAGTTGAAGAGGTTAGAAGCATTAGAGATGCCGTTAGATCTAGGGAAGATTATGGTCGTCATAATCGACTTACTGTGCAAGGAATTGGATAGACTTTGAAGTTGAAGAGACTAGAAGCACTAGAGAGAGATGCGATCAGGTCTAGCATAATAGCAAAATATAATTTCTGTTAGGGAAAGTATGCTGGAAAATTGAAATTTGTCATTCCGCGCGTTTCCTATTAGAAATTTCAGCCCAATTCGTTCACTCACAACTCATGTTGATTGAGTGCTCGGGCAACAGACTTTAAATTTGTCAAAAATAATTTTCTTCAGTGGTTACTTTAACCCGCAAAATTGTCTCCTAATGGAATCTGAAAGCCCAATAGTGAGAAAGCCATCGCATAATTAAACAGGACGATCTATTGCGCATTATTGAATCATATTTTTCGTAATCCGTTACTGTATTTACCGTAATAATGCTGTTCTTTGTTCGTCGTTTATATATGGTTAAACATATTACAACAATAAATAAATATAAAGAAAATGGAAAGTCGTACACCACTACTTCTTGTAAAAATAATACAACAATAAAATTAATTTGTTCTAGGCAAGAAGGAGCTACTGTTTGCCCCTGTGGTTTTATCCTCCATAAACTTATTTTAAAATTTATATGTAGATAAATCTTATTACAATAACAACTTACCAATTCCAAAGTGCGTCACCCAAGAACTCATCATTGATGATTCCAGATTACAGGAGTATATCAGATTTAAAATTCTTTCGGGGATCACTTGAATCACTTAGATTAGTCCTTAAATAAAGGCACTCGCGATATCACTTCACATATACCGTAACACACCACATACTTTTTTTTGCGATAGAAACTTCATTTTTTGCTTTCTTTATTATTCTTAATACACTACACAAATTTGCAAATTAACAAAAAGAAAGCATTTCGTGAACAACATATATTTCGCACTTAAATTACACTTTTAAATTAAAATTTCCAACTACGTTTTATTAGTTTGCCTTGCCATACTAAAATGGTGGTCAAGCATTACTGTATTTTGTACAAGCATTTTATCTCTCTTTATGGTTTTTGTGTCTCTCTCTCTGTTTCTCTCTCTTTATCAAAGCAAATTTATAAACAAAACAAAAGAAAGGAAAGGAAAAAAGTATTTTAGGGCTGTACACGAATTGTTAAACTGTTTAAAAACCATTTTAAGTACATCTTAAACCGAATGTCGTATTAAAATTAAATCTATAACGTTTCCAGAACAATGTTTAATTGTTGTCAAATATAAATAAAGTTTCAGAAGAAGAAAATATTTCTTTTAAAGTGCCAAAATGGGACAGGCACAAAGTTTAACAGATGCATTGCCGGATGTGGACAGTGTGCACATGCAAGTTGTTCGTCATACAAAAGTCTTATCAGAGATCAATTCTTTAACTTATGAAGAATTTAAGACTTGTTTGGACAATTTAAATACGCTGTAAGCATTTGAAAGAACAAAATTAAAGGTGAAAAATTATTATTGATTTTTTCTCTTTTGGTGCAGTTCTCGCAAATGTATTGATCCAAATGGCAAACAATTAGTATTTTTAGTCAAACGAGGCACCGATACCTCTTTGCTCTGGAAGGCCACTGTCAAAATAGCCTGCATCAAAGTAGATCCTCAAACTAGACAAATTCATTCGTATAAACTTATTAATTTGAAGCAATTTTTGTGTGTCTTTAAAACATTTCAATCCCATTTAGAGAGCCTGGTGAGCAGTGAACATCAAAGAGTAAATATTTGGATAGAATTGAATATCTCGATTGCGTTGCTAAATGTACATTTTTTTAGGACATAAGACGTGGTTCACAGTCAACACCGGAAGAAGAACAACCCCCCAACCGCCTGGATGTAACTAATTTATCAACGCATTTTACAGCCTCCTTGTTTTTAAGTGCTTTGGGTAGTAGTAGCGACAGTAGCAGCGGCCTCAGCAGTCCAACGACATCAACTTGTTCGCATCACAATGATCATGTAGATGAATGCTCCATATGCTTGGACCGGTCAACAGAGGTCATTTTACCTTGTACCCATAGCTTTTGCGCTCCATGCATAGAACAATGGTAAGACAATGATTTAGATTTGATGATTTGCTTCCACCTTGAATCATTCATTTTCTAATTTCTTTGTATTTTAAGGAATGTTAACAATAAAACTTGCCCAATCTGCTGTGAAACTTTGGAAAGTACAGATGATACATGGGTTATGTCGAATATACCAGGCGTGGAGGAAATTAATGACAAAATATGTGCCGAATTTATGAATCTAACTAAGGATAAATAGGTCAAAAGACATTGTTATACATGCCCATGAAATCAACAGTCAATAATTGAACTCTTTACAGCAATGAAACTATATCCATTATTTTATATTTTATATATAGCTACGAAATAATACATTCCGGTATAAGATGACAATTGTCTGAGTCTTGATAACGTTAAAATCGACAAAAACTGTATTTATTTTAATGTTATTTGAAATTTTTTTTTTATCTTAATTTTAAAATAAATACAGGAATTGGTTTTGAATCATTTTCATGAAAACTTTGCCGATTTACTTTTCAAATTCTTCAAATGTCATCAAATTCCAGAATGTGTGATTTTGTGTATAGTTATGTGTTACTACGTTATTAGTCATTCTATGTGTAATATTCTATATTTTTCATTAAACATGTTAATTTAAATATAAATCAAATGTTTTCGTTTTTATTTAAAATATCTTTTTTAATAATAAATATCTAATATATAAAGTACAAAAGGACATACATAAACAATTTCTTTATATATATATATATTTTCCTTTCTAGGAGTATGTAAAATTTATTATATGTTATATATTATATAACCATTAGTTGTTTTTTATTATGTAGCACTAAACATATTATAAAATATATAAACAAGATATTAATTAAATATATAATTTCTGAATTAAAACTACATACTTATAATAAGTTCTAAATTAAAATAACACATTTAAGGATAAGTCGAAGCTACGCTAACAGAATACTCTGTTCGGGTTGGTCTGGATCAGTTGGCACGTCTTTTTATTGTGACCTTCCCCTTGGCTAAATGAGACATATTTATTTTGACTTTACTACTACTGCTATCATTAACTTTCTTAACCCAGACCTAAACAAATATTTATATTCCTTAATAAAAAAAACACAATTTATAAACAAAAACTATAAATTATACTTACAACTTCGTTACCAATAGCTGTAATTGTAGCGGCAAATTTGGGTAAATCTTTACCTTCCACATATATTTGTTGACCTCTATGATACCATCTCTTTTCGTATAATATTTTACCATCTTCAATACGGGTTTCAACAAATTGATTGCCATTGTCCGAAATGACCGAAGGCTGCTGATGACTGTTTGTTGTGTACGAGCTGCCAATACCATTTTGTTGCAGAGCTGATACAATAAAATATTCTTCAATCACTTCTGAATACAAAGTTTTAAAAATTCATTCTGCTTACTTGGTGTTAGTGGTTTTCCTCTTTGTATAGTTTTTAAATCGTTTTCAATATCTTTTTCATCTAGCATGTACACCAACAGCTGGCCAGTAGTTGGTTTTCGACGCTTCTCCACAACAGGCACAGGATCATTTGGCCTTCTTCTAAGTTTTCGCGTAACTGTAGGTTTAATCTATAAAAATAAATGATTTTCTTGGCTTATATTATTGTCCAAATTTTAATAATAATAAACCGTTTACAAACCTCCATTGAATCGTTGGTTAATTCAAGACTATATCTCTCATTTTCTATAAGTTTTCGACGCTCTTCAAAATCTGTCAATATGTTGTCTTTAAGGTCAATCTAAAGGTCAAGGAAAAACATTTTTTAGTGGAAAGTGGTTTGAGCAAAATTTATCTTTTAAAATATGTTCATTGGATCGGTGCTTTATAGTACACTACGTTACGCCGAGTTTATTCCAAACTTTTCGAGCATACGACGTAAAATTTAACAGTATGATCTAAGAACAACATATGCACTTATAACACAGATTCACGAAGTTCAATTAAACTGTTGTAAAACTTTTATAATTTCCTTATTGTAAGTGAATTATAAAGGTTAACATATGCACTTCAGAATTTACCTTCTTTTCATCATATTCCTTTTGTGCGGCCTTCTTTTCTAAAATATAGTCACGATCCACACATTCTTTAAGATAATCTCGATAGATTTCATTGAGTCTTAAACGTTCTTTGTATTGATATTCCAGTTTCTTAAGACGTTTCACGTACTCGGGGTGTGAAAAGCTTTTAAGTTCGTCCAGTTGTTTGTTTAAACTTGCCAGCTTATGCTGATACATTCTGAAAATATAAGAAAAACAAATTCAGTGACAATATCGATCACACACCCTGTATTATTAAGTTTACTTACTGTTCCTTTAATTCATGATTTGTGCCATTTGTATTATGTGTGCTAGTATTATAATTGTGGCTTCGTCCATTATTGCGAAACTCCGTCTCACTGGCATCATCCGTATCTAGTTAAAATAATATTATAAAAAAAAGAAATTTAATAAAAAAAAATAAAATTGTTTTACCTTCTTCACTGTCGTAGGCATTCTGTTCATAGTTATTGGAACGAGAATCTTCATTATAATCTGGAAACCTCTCATCATCACTAGCCATGCTGAATGTATTATAAGACATTAAATAACTTTTGTTTCTTTTATAAATATTATTTTCTTTTAATATTTCCAACAATATTTTATCAGAAAAATTCACTCCGTTAAACAAAACTACCATTACAGCTGACAATGCTTGTTGTTATTAAAGTGTATACAGAAAAAAATCACGTATTCAAGCATGCTTCTTCTTTTTATTTTAACATTCACTGATAACTAATATTCTTTGAATAATGTTTAGATGTTGTTTTTAAAATAGTATTATTATTAAATAAATTATTTACAATGTCATTATTTAATTAATAATTTATTATATTGTATAAGATATTTATTAATTTTTAAACTAATAGCAACTATAATTCAATTATATAAAAGAAAATATAAGTGAAATATTGGGACTCAGCCTAAACCTGTAGTAGTAGGTCAGATTTTAGGACATGTACTTGTCATTGGGAGAAGAACAATACCCACAGGTCAAAATGACCCATTGTAAATACGTCCTAGAGAAGAGAGAGGATAGTGAAGAGGATAGCGAAATTGGAAAAGGAGGAGGTTGGAAATGGGGGATATAATAGACGGAGGAGTAGAGATGGACCACAAAAACAGAAAAAAGCGCGACTGCAACCTTGAACCTAGCACCTCTCAACCTATTTATGAATCTAATAATGAACTAAATTGGTTAAATGTTAGACAAAATGTTACTTTTCACACCTTGAAATTTATTCATGATATAAAACTTGGAAAATGTCCTGAATATTTGAATGAAAAATTACAGTGAAATCATGAGATTCATGATTATAATACTAGGAGAAAAGATAATTATAGACTACCACTAATGAGAACTACAAGGGATATGAATTGTTTAGAATATAAGGGGATTAAAAAGTATAATAAACTACCAAATAATACAAAAGACTGTGAAAATATAATTTTATTTAAGAAAATGCTGTTTAAATAATTAAATAGTAAAAATAATTAATGTATTAATGTAAAGGTAATTTATGTAAAATGTATTAATGTAAAAAATAGTTAATGTATTGTATATATACCTAGGTTTATAAAACCGTAAGAAATAAATAAATAAATAAAAATCTATGGAGAACCTTAATGTCGGCTCTTGACAAATAGTCAAAACCTTAAAAGAAGCCCAGTTGTAGAGGAGTTTTCAACTTCTCCTCGTCGCATCATACCCTGCAATAGTCCGGGTGGGATCTGTTCCAGATCCTTATCAGCGGTCCTATCTCGCAATGCCTTGTAATGTAACCAATGACTAACCACAGACTGGCCTTATCTAAACCCAACAACAAACCTGTTCTATTACTGATAAGTGATGAATGTAACTAGAAGTATTAATTATCTATTCTCTATCTTAGTTAGTCATAGAAGAGGCAATTGGGGAAACAAACAGTAAAAAATATTTATAAGACGAAAATCCTATCCACATATTCCGGTACTCAGGGCGTTGATAGAAAATACAAACTGGAAAATGTTATTAAAAGTGATCTAGCCTTAAAGCTCTACGCTCAAGATACTAGCCATTCTTTGCAAGACGTACACAGAAATCCTTACATAAGTCCAAAATTTCGCTTTTGCTTCGAAGGTGTGGTGTTCTGCTAAACTAAAAAATTTACCTTTCTCAATTCGCTACTGCAATCAAAAGTGAGCTGGGCTATTTTCTTCAAACTGAGCTTAAAAAATAAAATGAACAATTTAGCATCTTTTAGTTTGAAAAAAACCTAACAATGTTTTTCATTATAAATTAAAATATGTTACAAAGAACACAGTACTTATTATTCTCTTACTTAAAACACTGCATTGTTTCATTTCATATTACAAAGTTCAATTCAAACTTAAATTTTCTTTCTCCTTGGGAACCACAAGATCTTAGTCGCTTGCGTTAGCAGGATTGCTGTTCCATAAATTTCAACAAACCATAAATATTTTCTTAAGACCATAATTGATTCCCTAGAAAGATTCCATTACAGACTAGCGGCTACACGGCTAGACGATTTTTTGGTTTACCGTATTTCACTACTTATCTAAAGCTTTATTGAAACATAAAATTATAAACAAAACATTTTCGTTTATTTTTCTTCTTTAAAATCAAGCGGAAATTTAGAGAAAGTTTATAGTTATTCCTACCAATATTTGAATAGGCTGACCGTACCGTAAATTGGTGAAAGCTATCTGTATGCAGCGGTGGGATGTTGTAAGGAAGGAACACATTAAATAAATATCCGATATAATTAGCGTATACAATACTTCAGTGAATTCACTTTTGCGTGGTACATTCATACTCTTTTGGACCTAGAAATCTTTGACGCTTTCTATTTGATACAAATCCTTTGTGCCACAAATTTTGGATTATTATAGATTTCAATACTCTATTAGCGATAGCTTTCGAACAACTGTATTGTTTAAATACTCCAGCTGATGGGATTCCCTCTCTAATCAAACGAAAGGTACATGAATTCACTGATGTAGTTTAATTCATTCTTAAACAGTTTAATTCCATAGGGAAAATGAGAAGAGGTAGGAAGGAACACATTAAATATATATCATACTATTTTGGCCCTAGAAATATTTGACATTTTTTATTTGATACAAATCCATTGTGCCATAAATTTTGGATTATTATAAATTTCAATACTATTAGTGCTAGCTTTGGAACAACTGATTTCTTAAGATACTCCGACTGATGAGAATCTCTCTCAAAACGAACGAGGCGTATGTATCCACTGACGCAGTTTAATTCATTCTTAAACAGTTTAATTCCATAGTTAAACATTAATTCAGTTCGCTAATCACTTTTCAAGTTTGCTTCACAGCATATACTCTCTTCCAAATAATTTGTTTACAAAATATTCTTGATACACATCACAAGGCCTTTGTTTAAATTTACCACAACTGCAAGATTTTCAATCACAAATAACACTTTAAATTTCTTTTTTTCTATTGTTTTTTCTGTATTTTTATCATTTTGTTTTAAAATAGAAGAACATTTTTTTCAAAAAGATTTAAAACTACTTGCAGAGGTTTAATGCTTGTTTTTTTTAATCAACTAATGTTGTTTATTGGGGGCGACCACGTCCAAAACCTCCACGGAATTCAACATCACCAGCACCAGCGCCAACATCACCCTTCTTGTCGGCACCTCCAGGGGCACGTCTGTAAGCGGAACGGTCTTCACCAGTCTTGCTAACGTCACCGGAACGAGCAGCAGCAGCTGGGCGGGGACGTACAGTTTCGGGTCTGGTGGGACGCTTGAGAGTGGCGGGAACAATCTCAGGAGGCAAATGCAAGTAACTGCGCAAGAATTCAATGCCTTCATTGGTCAAGTACCAGTAGTAATGTCTCCAAGCAAATTGTTCTTTAACCAAGCCGCGAGAGTGCAAGGACTGCATAGTTTTGATGACATGCAAGTTAGGGATGCTCTCAAGCTCTGGATGCTTGGGGGCATGGGTATCCTTTTTGGCCACAATAACACCCTCCTTGAAGAGGTATTCGTATATAGCGACACGATGAGCCTTGGGCATAAACATCCTGTTAACGATATAAAAAGCGATAGAAAATTTAATTAGTACCTTTAATCACAAATTAAAATATTTACACTACATAGGTCGTCACTAATGATAAGATGGAAATATCTTTTAGTTAACATTGCTACAGGAAGCTAAACATTTTCTCTTTTATATACTTTGAGTATAAATCAATATTTAATTTCACATATTTCATCTACGATTTGTTAGATTTTTAATGATTTTTTAAAAAAAATTTACGTACTTTAGCGTCTTGTATGGATCACACGCCGGAAAGAAAGGAAAATCGAGTTGACAGCTGTCATTATTTTGAAATTTTTGAGCAGCTTCAACCACGCAGCGGTAGGCGGCGCTTCAGGTGAAAAGGTTTGTTTATTTTGTAACATACTGCTTATTAAACACGTTCATATTTGAGATATTTGTAATTGGCAATGCTATTTAGAGATATTTATGTACTTTTATAAAAAAAATATGATTTTAATAGTTTAAAACTATAATTTTCAAGGTAGGAGTTTATTTGAACTGATATTGGATCATGGAACTTTGCTTCCACGTCCAAAGTATTGCACTGCTCAACGAGAAGTGTCTTTAAAAATAATGTTAGTTTATTCATTTTTTGTGAAGCATACTGTTATATATTAACAGTTAACAAAATTAAATTAACATTTTATTTAAATAAATGTACAGAAATAAGGATAAATGTTCTATAATATATATTTTTATTTAAATTTGTAATAATCAACATAGCCTGGCAATACACCGCCACTTAAGACCAGGGTTGTATGTGTAACAATAAAACACAACTGATCGATCAGCTGTTCCCTTTTGTTTACATTTGTTTTGTTTACATTAATATTATTTTTTTATACAGTTCACTTACACACAATACTATAAAGTTTATAAGTCAATAATACTATAAAGTTTATTAATAGTTTTTGATTTTCCTTTTTTATATAAGTTTTTGAAATTAGGAGGGATACGATAGGTAGATGTGTGCATTAATACTATTTTAAAGTAACTAATGAGACAATTTTCTTATTCAGAACATATTAAAAGCAAAAGAAGATGGATGGCGCAGTAACAAGTATAAATTCAATATTAAAAAATATTATTAAGAACTTCAACACCTTATTGGATTGTCCAGTACGTTTTAGCGGAGAGTATGGTGGTCATAAAATTCATTATTTTATTGAATATATACAGCATTACAAAAGTGTAAAATGCATATCAGACGAACAAGCTTTGGAAGAATTGCAATATCTGTTGCACGATCATGCCCATAACTGGTGGCTTAGAAGGAAAGCTAATGCAAATACTTGGTCGGTGGCATTAGCTCTATTGGAAAATCAGTTTTCGAAAAAACGGCCAGCTCATGTAATCTATAGGGACATATTGAACCGTAGCTATGATCATTACTTATCTAAAGCCGATTTTGTCGATGATAAAATGGAACTGTTTAGTGAACTAGCACAAGCGGAAATGAAAGAAGAGAATAAATTAGACTTAATATATGCCTTATTACCTTCTGATATTCTTAATAAAGTAACAAATGTTAAAACGCATGTAGTGAAAGATTTAAAGGAACAACTTTGCTTAATACAACTTAATGAAGAAGATAACAGACAATCAATCGAAAAGTTAGCGACAAATAAAAATTGCTCACTACAAGCAAACGAAAATAATGAGGTGGATAATGAAGCAAATGAAACTTCAATAAATAGTGAGCCCACTACTAGTACTGAAAACAATAGTATAAGTACAATAAATTGTGATGGAGATAGTGTAATTAAGGTGAAAAGAACAGAAGATCTTATGCCTCCAGATATAAAGAATGAACAAGCAATAATATCAAACAATGAAGGCCTTATGCCTACAGAAGCAACAAATGAACAAGCAATTATATCGAACGATGATGACCCTATGCCCCTAGAAATAAAGATTGAACAAGAATTTATAGCAACCGATAGTGATTTAGATAAAACAAATGACAATTTCCATATCGATAGTGATATCATGAATCAAATTAATAATATTATCGATGAATCAGAAATGAATAAGGATGTTTTAAGTGACAATCATCATATACCAACGGTTTGTTCTCAACCAACCAATGGCGTCTCTTCCTTGGAACTTTTAGGATTCCACATAGAAGCTACAATACATCCCGAGACGATATCTCCGAAAAGACCTCCTCCACAACAACAAGACGAAAAAATCGCAAGCCCAACGAAAAAACAAAGAATTCGTTGTAGTTATTGCCGTCTTCGCAGCCATACGATGCAGACGTGCTTAAAGAAAGCAAGGCATTTAAAATTATTTCCAGAAAAGCATTTCCAAAGAAAACCGCCAGATAATGTTGCTGTATCTACTAAAATTATAGCTGCCAACAAGTCAGCTATTGAAAGTAGTAGTACTGAAGAGTCGTCGGTATTAGAAATACCGCCTGTTACAACTACATCGACAATAACAATGCCTCTTACTTCAACTGCAGTGTCTATAGCGGATGTAAATAATACTGCGGCTGTGGTTGTAAATAGTCCACTTGAAAAGATAACAAATCCTTCATTAACTACAAAACTAATCGCACCCATCAATGGCCCGATGCCAAGCAAACTACTTGCAGCAAAATTGCGTAATACAACAACGCCGTCGCCAAAATGCCATCAATGCGGTAATATAGGCTTTTATAAAAGCATTTGCCCAAATTGTAGTCCTATTTACAATAATAATAGTAATAATATGCAATATAACAAATAGTCCACCATAATAATTAAATATATTTGTATACATATGAAAGGCTTTAACTATGAATGTCGTTATACATATTCAATAAGAATTTTCCACAGGCAGTTATTTTTGTTAAATCAAGAATTTTCAGTAATTCACTATGAATATGAGTTTAAGAAATATGAATGAATGAATATAAAAACAATCAAAAATCTTGGAAACGGTATAAAGCCAGAGTAAAACAAAAAGAATTAAAAGCGTAACACTTGTATGTATGCCGTTATTGTTTAAAACTAAGATGTTGATTTTTTTCTGAACCGCTGCTTCTGAGCGTCTAAGTAGACGACGTTAAGGTTATAACACAAATTATTCACACAGTAATACTTAAATCATTGAAATATACTTACATTTAAATATTTTATGTTGATTTAATGTTTTATTAATTATTTATAATCACTTTTCTATCGAATGTTTGTTTTTTTAACACATTATTAAAAGGAACACGGGAGAAGGAATATCTCTAAGTAATTTACTGTTATTATATCAATTCACAATTGCCATTTCAGTCATATGGTAAATTTCATTTGACAATAGGCTAGCCCTGATTTAAAACATAAGTTGTATTTATATGTATATGTATGTATTTTGATTATTTATTATTATAAAACAGATTTACATAACTACTTCTTATTTTTTTATATCTTCATGAAATTATTTTCTCTAAAGTTTTAAATCTTACAAAGAATTTATAAATGTATGAAGTATGACTTTAAAATTTTGATTTTTTATATTTCGTAAATTAAGTTTTAAACTGTGTTGCCAACGTTCTCAGTAAACTGAATGTTGTATGTTTTTCGTCTATGTCGTTATTATTATAATTTTATTGATTTGGGTTACAAATGCTTTGTTATTATCCTAAATTTAAATTGTTATGATTATATTAAGAGGTAATGGGGAATACGCTTTTATGCCTTCCAAAAGCTTGAATTAAAATTAGTATTTTTAAATATAAAAAAAAACACTTTTTTCGGTGATTAGTTAAATAATAGAACGTCTATTAATTAAATTAAATTTACGAATTTGTAAAAACCTTTTTTCTATTCCAATCTATCTTTTAAAATAAAAAGGCATAAGTATTCAAATATTTGGTATTTAAAACTAATAAAATAATAACGAATAATTGTTAATTTTTTTTGGTATTTTAAAAATTATATTTTGTATTTATTGTCTATCTAAGTTTAAATAAATAAGAACGTATACAATACGATTTAAGATTATTTTCAAAGTTTGTTTGTTGCATTTGTTTTTTGTGCATTTTCTTTTAATAAATAAAAAATTATTTCGTTTACACATAAAATTCTTTTATAATGTATATGCTGTTTGTATGCATTACCATTCTTTTAGTTAGTTGATAAATAAGAAATTAAACGATTTCTTAAACTTAGGCTTTGCTAGGATTTTCTTCGACTACAGTTTCGGCGGGAACTGTAGTGGGTTCAACTTTTTTAGGCTTAGCATCACCACGTCCAAAAATGGCTTTTTCAATACCCAAAATAGGTGATTCAAAGGCTAAAGTTGCAAAGATAGAAGCGCATAAAGTCAAACCGAAATCATGCCACCAACGAAGAATCTAAAATTGAAAAATAATTGTTATTAATTAAAAATAATAAAAATTACTTTACAGTTATGATTGTTATACTTACAGCATCGTAATCTGAAAAGTGGGTACTCGTTTGCAAGCGAGCTGCATTAACCAATTGCACTATTCTGTGAATAACATACATGCAGTAGGTTAAACGACTGAAACCAGTAAAGAATCCCCATGATAGGAAATCATTGATAATGCCACCATGACCATTGTAACAAGCCCATACGATCCAGCCAATGGCAAAAGCCCAGGAAGTACGACTTAATGGTTCGAAAATAGCACCTTCATAGATAGGGGAATTGGGATTTTCGGGACGTATACGCCAGTATGGACCCCACAAATCGGTAAGCATAACACCGAAAGCTAATACCCAACCAGTTACAACCCATTTCTTTTGCATGGGTATCTTTCTACCACGGTTTTTGGTGAACAAAAAGTAGCCAAAGATGACACCAATCAACCAAGTCGGTATGCGTGTATGTGTCGGATAGTAGGTAAGACGTTGACGTAAATCTACATGGTCATCTTGCACACGGAAGAGTGTGAAATCATTATACATGAAAGTTGCAACCGTACAACCCAAACATAAGATAAGGAATATGACAATAGGTACTAAAGCCTTTTTGCCCCATTTCCATAAGGGTATAAGGAAAAGTGGTGACAAAACGTACAATTGAGTATCCACAGCCAAATACCACGACTGACTAATGCACTGAAAAAGAGAATTCAATTACTATAAAAAATACTTTGGGAATAAAGCGAACAAAACTTACGATTTTATAGGGGAAAGCATAATTTTGAACATACAAAAGAGTAGCCCACCAGGTATCTTCACAACGTTTATCTTGGGTGCCAAGTTTCATCCACATGGGACCAGCACCAGAGTATTTATACAAAGACATGATGTATAGAATAACAACAGCTACCACAGGGGTTAAACGAATATAACGATGGAAGTACATCATTTTAATATTTAAGTAACCCTTGCTAGAATACAATGTTGCCATTAGGTATACATATATACATACATATATAAATAAATATTAATATTGACTTACGTTTTTTCCATTTCACGGAATGCACCCCACAACATCAGTAAGCCAGACATGAAGAAGAATGTATCTACACATAGAGAACCATTTTGTACCAACATGGAGTATGGAGTTTCAACCCACTAAAAATATTTAGAGAATTATGATATTCAAGTTATTTATTTTATTAAAATGATGTTAACTTACATTGTAGACTTTGTTTTTGTTGATGTGAGGTAAATCATAGAAGGTCATATAACCATGGCCGAAAACAACCCACAACATAGAGAAACAACGGATGCCATTAAGACAATGGATTACATTGGGATTATCAACTTTCTTAACAGTGAAGATTTTGGGTGCATTGGTAAGAACAGAGAAAGCCAAAAATAATGGTTTCTTGGGTTCTGTTTAATTAAAAAAATAAAAAAAATTAACAAACAAATTCTATTGGTAAGTGAGAGATAATAAATAAATACTTACGTTTCTTTTGGGTTTTAACATAATCGTAAATGGAACTGGCAATCATACAGAATACAATGAAGCAAATGAAAACGCTAGAATTTATAGAGAGAAGAATTTATTAAAAATCTTTAAATCGAAAGTGTTCGAAGCTATCATTGGGAGCCAGTAAACGACCATAATTTATTAAATTGTTTTAAATAATTTCATACTTACATGGCAAAAATATCAATGCCACGCAATTTAATTGGTTCATCAATTTTACAGTAATTTTCGCTGACCATATCGGCTGTAATATCTTGTTTGTAATACTTTTTAATGACATATTTTAAAATGTCATTAGTCTTTTCGGGTGGACATGAACTAGGCACACAGATACCCAATTCAAAGGCTTCGGGATCTTTGCGTTTATAGCTAATAGCTCTGCTCCATTCATCACGTTTATTAATTTTATCAATGAAACCCTTAATAGGCACCTTAGCCAAACAATATTGACCTCGGATTTCATGATTTTCAGATACTTTACGTGTAGCAGCAATACATTCTTCGTATTGACCCATGCTAATAGTATGGCCCCACATAAGACCGAATGGTAAACGGCCCCATGAGTCGGGATCTAGAAAATTAAAGTAAAAAATTAGTAGTGAAACATGTTAGCATTGTAAACTATTAAAAAAAATCATGTAAATTATTTTTATGGCATATTTGATCACACGTTTGATATTTAGCACGTAATGTTATAAATATTCCCATAAAAAAGTTTCTATCAAACTTAATTGGTTATAATAACAAAATTTGTGGATTTATGTTATCTCACTGTAGAGAAATATAATCTCAAAATATTAAAAAAAAATTGTATTATAAAGTTTGCTTAATCTTGATAAAATTTAAAATTATATCAGGCACTTAAGAATTCTTAAATCAAAGGTGGTAGGTAGCAAGGTTTTATTAACAAAATATTGTTTGCTAATCAAATAACCTACACGGTATTTAAATAAAATTGCAAAATCAATCAGCAAATTAAAGATAATTCAAATAAATTTGTTGTCGATTATTTTATGAGTTTATATTTATGCTTTAATAAGTTAATTTTGATTTATGACTCGAAGCACTTTGCTAGTTAAGAATTAAAAATAAAAATAAAAAACAACGTTAATATTAACTAACTAAAGGAAATTTACAGTTTTAAGAATTATTGTGTGGAAATTTTTGATTTTATGATTTCAGTTAAAGTGACCGACCTTATCGTGTATGTTTTAAAAAAATTTTAGTTTTTGTTATCAAATAAGCAACTAAAATAATAGAAAATATTAAAATAAAGGTCTTTATAAAATTAGAAATGATTTTTGTTTATATTATGTATTTACAATAAAACCCATGTTTGTAATATGTTTAATTAATATTTTTTTAAAAAATATGATTGACTTCTTAAGAAATTATTCGGGTGGGAGGGTTTAGATTTTTTATATAGGAGATCTATACGATGAGTTATCCATAGAATAGGCAATAAAATCTTTTTAAAGTAATAACTTCCAGATAGCGTGGTCTTAGTACCTATTATTTATAGATATAAATTAAATTGTTAGACAATAAAAAATTAAACCAATGATGCAATATTTGAAGAAAGTTAAGTGATTAACAAGTAAGTGTAAAATGTCACTCAAATACATATAAAAAAATTATTGAAGATTATGGTTTATTTCGTTGGAAATTCGCTAAAAATTCGCCGTAGTCAAGTAGTATGTTGGCTTATTAGACGTGAGGCCACACTTCATACCCGAGGACACACATTTTCTACAAAACGAAATACAAAGAAAATATTTCTTCGGCGACTTCTTCTCAGCGGATTTCTGGCAAAAACTCTGAGAGTAAATAAAATTGCCATGAAAAAAAATCTGCAGTTCGGAGTCGACTTTAAACTGTAGGTCCCAATCACGCATGTTTAAAATTAACACACACAACATAAGTGGTGTGAGAAGATAGGTCATAACCCTAACTGAAGGGTTGTAATGACCAATTATGTATTTATGTATTATTGATTATAATTACATAACAAATTAAAATTTCTCATGATACACTTTCAAATAAAACCTCATTGATTTCTAAGCTGCTACCATAAAAATAGTTGCAGCGCACTGGTGTGTAAGAAATTTTTAATTAAAGAAATATCAAGTATATGTAACTAAAACCTATTAAATAGCTTTAGATAAACAGTTATGTGTGCAAATTGGTTTTCATCTATTGAATTAACGATAAATTAGTAATTTTTGGTATGCATATTTTAATTCGATTATTTTATCATTTTATTTCTATTGAAAACATTAGTCCACAGAGTGAAGAATTTACAAATTTTGAAAAAAAGGAATCAAACAATTCCTTAAGAAAGTTCACCAAATTCTTGCTTTCGTAAATGGATACGATAAAATTTTCTGGAAAAAACCATACCACTATGGCGCTAATAAACGTAGCGATCAGTTTTACACTATTGACGAACGGATGCAGCAACGCAATCAGTAGTTAGTTAGAGGCAACTCAATCTTAATGTATGTATATGAACAACACATATGTATATACATACATACATACATAATTGGTCGTTACAACACTTCAGTCAGTATTATGAGAGTAAACAAAATTGCCATGTATAAGTTTCTCACGAATCTGTTGTTAGGATTCGAATTTAAACTTTAAGTCCCGCCAATCATGTATAAAATTAACACACACAACATAAGTGGTGTGAGAAACTTGGTCGTAATCCTGACTGAGGGTTGTAAGGACCAATTATATGTATGCATTTCTTCAATGAAATTGAAAAAATCAATTTAAAATTAATTCAAGAATTGTAAGAACACTTCTTAGAAATTCAAATAAAATTTCATCTTCGCACCAAATTTTTAACAGTTATTTAGATGGTAATTTTTCTGATTGTTTAGCGTTGTAGGCTGATTAATATAACTTATATGCACTTTTTGTCAGACTTATGTATTTTCATTTAATTATAATCCGGATTGCAATATTAAAAGGATCGGCGTATTAATATTATTTTATAATACACTTTATTTTCAAACACTTTCCTTAATTCACACCATATCAAATTGTCAATTATGTTCTAAAAAAAATAATGTACATATGCAATATATTATTAATTATGCTTACATTCGATAGCCCATTCGTCGTAATTGCGTAAACCGTTTCGAATTGCTTCTATATCCGATTGACATTGGGAATCATCGTAAGACATACGCGTTGACGTTGAAACATTTCTTAATTCAGAAGCGATTTGGAAAAATTGATATCCTAAATCACTTTGGAATGGTGACTGTCCAGCAGTCAGCTCAGTATTCGAAAAATCCTCTGCAAGGGCAACACCAATTAGCACTAAAAGTGCTAACGACACATCCGTTAGGATATGTCGAGCCATTTTAACGTAAATACCGTTTAACACTCTTTGAGCGTTGTACCGTTACAAACTGTTTGCATTAAGGAAAATGTAGTTGCTTTTATAGCCAATTCCGTGATACGATTATCGCAGATACCGTTAAAACGCTTTTTAATAAAAAAAAAAAAAAACAACAAAACGTAAGATGTATTTAATAAATTCGCTACAATATAACGGTACTATAGACCAAATCAATGTTTTGGGCCAGTTTGTATGGTGTTATCAAGAAGATGATATGATACGAATTTCAACAATTTTTTAATAATATTCAGAAGAAGAATATAAGTACGGTTTATGTTACTCCAATTACTTAACATGTGAAAAACTTTAGAGAAATTTTAAGATTTCTCTTTGAATTCGGAAATAAAATAAAAAATGAATTTTGTAAACATATTCTTGGTAGGGTGGGTAGCGTATCCCAAATTCGCCTTAAATATTTTATTTCTCTTTAATTTTCTAATTTTTACTGGATTTTAGTAAGATAATGGTATTTTATAATAGAAAATCAAAATTGTATTGATATGCATACATACTCGTATATGAGAGTATGGTACTCTATATTTACGTACGTTAGTTAGGCAAGTTCATTTTATTGCTAATCAATTAAAATTTCCTTTATTATTTTCAACTACTGTATTGGCCAATAACGTAATCAACTTAAGTGTTTAATCTACATTTTATATTTAACACTATATGGGTATAGTATTTCGAAGATTTTAATTCATAAATATTTTTTTGTTTGTATTTTTTCTTATCTTAGACTATTTGAAATAAGAATGTTTGTGTGTGTGCTTTAGATTTTATGGCTATAAACAGTACTGCACAGCACAGCACGCATTTGGAAAATCCTGAACTTGTTTAAATTAATTTGATAAGATTTATAATTTTGCTAAAAATATTACAATTAAATTAATAACATAACCCCCATTAAGTCTAAATTCCAAATAAATATTTTGAAATGAATAATATTCAATTAAATTATAAAATAAAATTAGTACTTTATCCATTTTTTTAAATGCTTCCCTATTCAAATGTAATAAATGATGAGGAAGAGTGAAGGCTATGTTATCGGCATACAACGATAACAATGCGTTGGCCTGTTATGCACCTACCAAAGGGAGATAACGAACTTTTAAATTTATAGGAAGTCACCGTAGTCTAGTAGGTAGTGTGTTGTCATATTAGACGTGAGGCCACGGTTCAAACCCGGGTCAAAAATCGCCAACAAAACGAAATATGAATTGAAATATTTCTCTGGAAACTTCCGCTCAGCAGATTTCTGCCATGTAAGGTTTTTCAAAACTCTACCGTTCGGAGTCGATTTTAAACTGTAGGTCTCGCCACTCATTTATAAAATTAGCACATACAACATATGTGTGTCGTGTGAGAAGCTACATCGTAATCGTAATTGAAGGGTTGTAATGATTAATTATGTATGTATGTAAGTTAACAGGAACTTAATTCCTCAATTTCCCCCTTTTTTAAAAGACTAATGTCTGACGAGTGTAATTCATATAAGTCTAAAATCTGGGCAGTTATATGGAAAGCTTTCCACAGTTTCGATGTTCTCTGTACATACCCTGTATCCTGCTATTGCTGTTTCAATTCGGTTTCGAGTGTTTGAAAAACCTTTAGACTTTTTAAGCTTAGCTCCTGAGATTTTCTAGTTTTGCTAGCTCATTTGTCTCTTCATTACCAATAACTCCTTGATGACCACGTGCCCAAGTAAAGCCTTCTGCACCAAGCCTGAAAAAAACCATAAAACAGTTTAAGTCTATCCTTGATTTTTTGTGTTTAGGCTTTATTACCTTAATTGCCATTTAACAACATTTTTGAAAATATTAAGACCGAAATTTACTCTCAACCAGCCTCCACCAGTCCGTGATTGCATGTATCTCTGCCTATAAAACCATTCTATAGACAAGTAGACCTAAGCACAGTTTGGTTTCTGGTCCTATTACAGAGATACGCATCCCAAACTATGCCGTGATCTTGATGGTCTAACACCATCTTCTTCTGGTTCCGTCTTTTTACCATCAAATACCATTAACCTGCGAGAATATATCGTTGTTTATTAACTTTTGATAAGCGTAAGTAATTTAATTATAAAAATTAAAATTAATAGATAATAAGAAATATTTAAATTAAATTAATAATTTTTAAATAATATTTTCATACATTCAAGTACATCAGATATCATATACTATACAGAAATAAGTAAGTCCATGTGTTCTGATTACCTTCAAAATATAAATAAAAATAAATAAAATGTACACGATAATTTATTTTCATCGTAATCATGCTATATTTTTTAAAGTACAAGGCACTTGAATTAATAAAGAAGGTTAAACAAATTAATTAATACGATTTGTTTATAATTTCATTGTGTTAATTTGTGGTTAGTTGTCATACACTTTAAAAAGTCCTTTTCAGGATGTAAAGTTTTTTCGGTTACTTTTTATTATTACCGGCACATAAATTAATTTGGTGAAAGCCTTGGAGAACTGGTGGTTAGTGTGCTAGTCTATTAGTCTGGTGGTCGTGAATTCGAATCCCATTTGAGACTTTGGGCTACACTACACCAGGGCTAGGGTCTAAGTTAATCGATTCATAACAATTATAAAAGAAGTAAATAAATACTTAATTTGTTGTAACAATTTCCTTTATATTGTGTTATAATTTGCTTTTAAAAAATGAGGATTGAATTATTATAAACGTTTTCATGTCCGAAGAGTTACGAGATCTTCGTTGCGAGAGTGGAAAAAATAATAAAATTCTGTAAGAAAAATATTAGTTTTGTGAATAAGAAATCTAAGACTTAAGTAACAACGTTATTATATAATTTACTTTCTATTTTAAATTCATATTTTTTGTATTTATGAAAGTCATAAAAATAAGAATCGAAATTTAAATGGGCCATAATGATGAATATGGAATAAAGGGGAAAAAATCCGAAAATAAATGCAGCTGTGGTTTATTATTTAAGACCCATTGCCGTATTATCAATAGCACACCATAACAACATTATATGACTTCAATTCAATAACAAAAGGTGTAATAAATGTTTTTTTTTTCATTTTATTATTGAATAATTTTCAATTGCAGATTTATAAAAAAAATGGAGGATTAAAATGAAACACGACGTTATACATGCTCTATATGGATTATAATCTAATCTCTTGGAAACATTTCCAGATTGTGATTTTAATCGCACACATGTACGATGAGACAGTATAAACTTTTAAATTTCACATACGTTATCAATTTTATTAAATAAAGAAAGTTCAACTCTTTTAAATTAAATTTAAACATGATTTCACTCGATTATTCATTGATTTTTTTCTTTTGGTTTTTTTTTTTTTGATTTTCTTAAATCAGTAAATTAACCTTCGAAAGTATGAGTGAAAAAAAAGAAGCTGTAGTAGAAAGAAATCCTTTACTTTTGTATAAATTGAGGTTATAATTTTGCCAGAGTTAAGATGCTCAAATGTTTTATACGATAACCTGCGACAGTTTTAAACACAATTCCGTTATATCTCTTTTAATGAAACCCTCTATCCTAATTGGAAATTCTGTTCATCGATTTTCTCCAGCCTTATTCAATTGGTTCCACAATGTCTTTTTGTCAAATCTTGGCAATCTAAACATGATGCTCAGATTCAACGATTCTCATTATTTTATTGACATTTTGGACAATTAATGTGCCAGAATATAGGACATCTTCCACAGCAGATTTATTACAACAAAATTAATTTAACCAAAAATTGACATGAACTCTTACTAGGAGACCTTAAGTATTTATTCGCTTGTTATTCGTAGTAATATGTATAAAAGAGAAAAAAAAAAAACATAAAATATCGAGGTTCACTCGACCGTTCTCATAATACCGAATCAATATTTTTATTACAAATTCGTACTTTTCTAATGCTTTAGTCATCAATCGATTTGAAGGATTTATTTTTACTACGTCTTATAATTGACCATGTTATGGGATTTTCAGGTAATAAAAATATTTTCTAAAATTAACAAACTAATAAATTTTAATCAAAGGAACTCAAAGTTCCTGTTTTATTAGACCCACTAATCTATTACGTACGTAATTTACAATCTACCTTAAAACGCTTTATATATGTATGTATGATACACAATATGGCATATTTTTCAAGACTTCATGACTCTAGTTGATGAATGAAGTCCAGTTTTTATATACAAAAAAAAAAGACATCGAAATAAATGGAAAAGGATTAGAGCAGCACCTATCAAAACTCATCACCTTCGGCTTCGAAACACTTCACTAGTAATCTGTCGGAACTTGGAAATTTTTTTTTATTTTTTTTTAATCGATTAATGCCTAACTTGATCCGGTTTTTGTTGGATGGTGAGCATACAACACCGACCGTCGTTGGTTCTGGTCTATCATTTCGGCTGTCCCCATCTGAGACCGGAAGTTTAAAAGACCATTTTGTGTTTGAGGTCTTCAGCATATTTTCTGTATTTGTCTCCGCATTTATCTTTTCTACCTTAGTATTGGGCTCATAGCAAACGATAGCGGAAGAAGCCGTTAAGTCAAGGAGACTGTTCTTTACCTACTGACCTGTCGGTAATGGCCAATAAGAGCCTAAGTGGCTTCACCGGAAGTCTTGATAACTCCAGGACTAGGAGATGTGTCTATTCCATCCCGTTGGGTTGATAATCGGCTGTATCTATACATGATTGGGTTCTTTAATATTTTATACTAAATTATGATTGTCCTTCATTATCCTATATGCCTACTGTTTGAATTTGAATTTAATCGGGGTTGTCATATTAGAAATTTATTTCTACAAACTAAAATTTGTATAAATTTCCCGCAAAAACTGCTTAATAACTTACGTACGTAAGTTAAATAACCTTATAGCGGATATAGATAAATGCAATATAAAATTAGGAAATTTATGACTACTCCTTATGATAACGTACGTATGTATGTGTTTATTTCTATTACCACCCAAGGCAAGAATTTTAACTGCTTGATTTTCATTTATTATTATTATTTATATTTAAATGTATTTAACTATTAAGATAGATGATGTTCGATTACGATTTGTTTCTTATTCCTTTGCACATTTTTTAAAACTTATTGGACTTTAGACGGAGGCTTTTTTTATATATTTTTTGCATTAGGTTGCCTTTATAGATAAGTTGTATGTTTTTCTTGTTTTCTTTATTTATTTAGTTACTATATGCGAATTTAAACCTGTTATTATCAATAATATTGCTGAGAATCTATAATAACAAACAATATTTGAAGTGATTTTATATCGCATAACTTTTATTAAAAGAAGTCATTGAAGGTCTTTTCTGTTATTAGGTAAGTCAACTTATTACTGTTAATGAAAATTACTATGGCAAGTGAAAGAAACGATTTTGTTAATATTGAAGGCTTTGGGGACCACCCCTGTGGTTTGTGCTTTAGAAACGTAGAAGCACTACAACTTAAGAAAATCCCAAAATAAAATGTCTAACGTAGTCAAATCGTTCGATCCCGATGGACAGTCTTTAGCACTCTCATGTATGCAGACCATTCTCTCAAAGCTCTCGGAGAGCATATCCAATGTGGCTTGAGCTGTGTCGCATATAGCATTGTCCTGTTGACTTTGGTAGTCATAGACCTATAGTAGTTGCAGTTAATAATGATGGCCTGGCAAACGCCTGACTGAACCCAACCCAAAATCCATAACAAACTGTGACTTTTTCGAGAGATTTCATGCGGATTGTTTCGTTTCAAATTTTACAATTTTGTATGTTCACTTACCCATTTACACAGAAACAGGACCTATCGCTAAAGATGATTTTTCAATGATAATTTTCCAACTGCTCCAGAGCCCATATGTTGGTCGTATATGGGGATTAATCAAAATTGACTGAATATATGACGAATTAATTTGACAGATGTAGCTTCAACAAAATGACCGTTATTAACTGTGCAATTTCGAAAGTGCCTGTTGTAGGACCCTGTATAAGTAAAAAAAAAGATTGTTTTTAAAAGTGAATTTAAATTAAAGTTGTTAAATGTATGTCTTCTAAAAAAATCTACAGTTTTAACTCTACGAAAAGAAGAAACAGATTTTTAGTTTTATTAAGAAAAGAGGCATTTCTTACTGGCTCTAATCACACGAGAACAATTTTTAGTTGCACAATTGGCGTTCTTGTCAAATCACACGGGATGAATATTAGTATGGCATGAAATGTATACGTATACACAGCTTTGTGTGTATTAGTGTTTTTACATTCGTTTGATGTTTGGCTGTCATGTATTAGTCATGCGGGGATGTAGCTGGTTGAAACTTTACGCCACCAAAAAACCATTCTCTTCACCTCTCTTGCCAATAAACTATCATTGTTCTCGTGTGATTAGAGATCCTGATTCAACGAAAAATCTGCTTTTAAGAAAAATACATTATTTGAAAAACCACCCGTTTTTACCGTTAATTAACTTTACGACTTATTTCTTAAGTTTCAAAAGTAAATTCACTCACGTCAAATTAAAATACTTAAATTTTTATTTATTTATTTATTTTTTTTATTTTAAATTATTTTCATACGTATTTTAAATTAAATTTTTCTTGTACAGTATAATATTATTATTATCTTTCATGTTTATTTTTTCTTTTTTTTGTTTTTTTGTTTTTAATTAAATATTATTTTATAAACGATTTGTTTTAGTTTTTTTTATTATATAATATACAAATAATGCTGTTTATTTTCTTGTTACTAAAAGTTAATGCAATGCATGAACTTGATTATGATCTCTTTTTTTTATATACGTTACATTATTATTATATTATTATTTAAATTTATTCATCTACACATTATTTAATTACGTTATGATGTATGCTTAAGTTTAATTTTTATAATTTATTACATCATGCACATACATAACTTACTGATTTTTTGTGTATAAAAATGTAATATTTATCATCATTATTATAATTTTTTTCTCGTATTTTTTTTTATTTATTTTTTCCTAAGAATAGTGTGTGATGTATGCTTTATGTAAAAGTGAGTATAGATAATATATATAATTCCTAAAAAAAACTAAAACCAAAAATATTTTTTTTTATTTAAAGAAAAATACATATTTAAATAATAAATAACCCTAAAATTTACAAACGTTTTAAGAAATCTTCGCTTGATTTGTGTTTGCTTTGATATATCAACTTAGAATGTTGCATTAAAATAAAAAATATATATTTATATATATATATGTATGTACATTATACTTTTTGTGAATACATTTTAACAGATTTTCCATAAACAATGGCGGCAATTGTTTAAGGAAAAAATTTACACATATTTATTGTATTATTTTTTTTTTGTCTTAAATATTTAACACTTATATTTTATACATTTACATTTTAATATAGGTATTTATTTTATGATTTTAGTGACTTAAAATAACTAAAACTAAATATTCTTAAACATAATTGTCGATATATTTAGATATTTTAAAGTTTAACTATCACTAAAAAAACATAAAAACTGAGACTGTAACGATAAGATTTACTGAAAAAAAATTTTTAAATTACTTACATTACGCGTTAATATATTTCTATATGTATGTTTACTAATATATTAAAAAAGACTTTTTTTTAACTTAAATTCATTTAATATTTATCTTTTTTAATATTATTTAATCACAAAAACAGTTTTGGAATATTTTTTATTTACTTTTTGCTTTTACCTACACTCTAATTATTTATACATTTTCATTAAAAAAGTTTTAAGGTTATTTTTTTTTCTTTGTAATTGTTAAATGAGAAACGAAAGTTACAAGTTAAAACAAATTCTTTAAAAGGCGGCGGTTTATTTTAAAGATATTTATTTCAATTTTTATATATTTACATTTGTATATAATCTTTAAAAGTTAAGGCAAATTTTTTTTTTTATTTTTTTGTTTATCTATTATTTGTAGTATATAAAAATCTTTTACGCTATAAACAAAGATTGGGCGGCTTTCTTTGTTTTTAATTAATATGTAGAATGTTGTGTTTTTTTTAATTATTTAATATGTACAAAAATTAAAACACGGCAGTTTTTCATTTAAGTTTAAATGAAGAATATATGTATGTACTATTGATCAAATGTTTTAATTGCTATCTTAAAAGTTTGTTCCTTTCTAGCGCTAGTCTAGGTAGTGTTAATACAACATAACCTACAAATATTTAGCACAGTTTGTTTTTTTTCTATACATACTATTAGTTTTCAGTGTCTATTTAAAATATCTTCTTTTTCTTTACTTTACAAACCGAAAAGTGGAGTTTATTTATAAACAAAAACATCTTGGTACGGCCCCGTTTTAAAAACAAATCAATTTCTGAAAGAAATGACAATTTAATTTCATAAAATCTTTAAAAAAAAACTTTTTGTGATAGTAGGGATATCTAAGGATATTTCTTTTAAATACAATAAACAAATTGTTATTTTTACTGGGAGAGCAGCATTGCAAAATTGGGCCGGTTGCATACATATTATTTATATTTGTGGACATTATCGAATTTCTGTTTTTTGTGGTGTTTGTGTTGGTGTGCGATGACTTTAATACAATAGTGATAGTGATTCAATTGAAATCAATTTTTGTTTTTGTATTTATATTTGATGTATTTAACATTAAAACTTTTTGTCTTATAGTAATAAGAATTATAATAATAAAAATAAAATAAAAAAAAAACATTAATATGTACAAATAATTTTTTTTTCTAAAAGAAATTATATAAAAAAGCTGTTCGATTAAACAATTTTCTTTAGAACATCTATTTTAGTTAGACTTTTCTTTTCAGTTATGATAACAATTTGCATTAACTTCTTTTTTTGCTTTTTTAATTAATTTTAATATTTTTTAATACGCATAGCTCAAAGTGCTAAAAATAAACATTTTCGTCTTATGTTTTACAAATATATGTATTTATAGGGAAAAGTATAAAATTCCTTAGATCTAAGTCTTACATTTAAACCAATAATTTTAGTTATTAAAACTATTCCTTTTTTTTTGTTTTATTTCTAAAGCTACAGACGACGTTAATGCATATTCTTTTAATTTAATATTTATTGTATATTTAAATAGTAATGAATAGTGTGTTAATTTATTTATAATATGCATAAGCCATTTAATTGTGTGTGTGTGTATATATATATATATATATATATATGTTTGTAGTACTAATAGTGTTCATTTGGTGACAACTAAAAAAAAACAATATTTATTACTATTTATATGATTACGGTTTGGAAGGAAATTTTACGTTACTTAGTTATTAATTAAAACAAGCCCAAGAAGTTAGTGATTAAATAAATAATAATAATGCAAAAAAAAAAAAAAGGAAAGAGTATGATAACTAACTAAAACCACTTCTGCTTTGCTTTTATTTAATGAAACAAACTTAAAAATTACTTTAAAAACTTTTTAATTGTATTAGAAAAGTTATAATCATCGAAACATTTTAAATGTTATTATATTATGAAACTTAAGCTACGCAAACAATAAATTATTTAACGAAAAATCGTAGGTAAAATTATTTAAAAAACATTTCATCGCGAAACAAGAATAATAATGGACTTTTTAGAACTGAATTGTATCAAAATATTTCATAAAAAAAAAAAGATTTCTATTAAATGTTTTATATTGTTTTTCTGTTTCGTGTCATTGTATAAAATTAAATGTTGTTGTTGTTGCTTATTTTGTTTTAATAAGTAGATTGGGATAGTCCTAAAAATAACGATGTTGTTGATGATTTATGTTATAGCGGCTACTATGGGGTGATGGAGGCGGTTGAGGCTGTGGGGGCGATTGGAAGGGTTGAGCCGCTGCCATTAGCTAATTACACTAAAGTTGTTCTACAAATTTGGTCAGTTGATCAGAGGCATCGGAGACAGGTCCCCCAGGGCCACCAACTACGCCGCCTACTCCGACATCTTGCGGAACGCCTGGTAATGGTGACTGGTGCGGATGCATTCCTCCGTGATTGTGTAAACCATCATGAGGTACTTGTGGGGCGGGTGAATGACTCATAACATGATGTGGCGATGGTTGTGCTCTTGGCGAAGCGGAAGGACCAGCTCTTGGTGACGGAGCTGAGCGAGGTGATGGCGTTGGTTGTGGCGATCTTATGGGCGGAGATGATCTAGACGATTGCATGAGTTGTTGTTGGAGCGTATGAGGAGGTCCCATAACATTCGGTCCACCTACCATGCCACTACCGCCTTGCATCATTTGCTGTTGTTGTACACCAGGCATACCACCACCCATTTGTTGTTGTGGTGAAGGTTTAAGTCCCTGTTGCATGACAGCATACTGGTCCACAGGATTACCTGTTGGAACTCCAACACCACCGCCCGCTCCACCAAATCCGCCAACACCACCGAATTGTTGACCACCAGCACCAACACCACCCATTTGCTGCGGCGCACGCTGTCGATAAGGCGGAGGATAATTCGACATTTGACGCATTTGCATTTTAAACCATTGTGCGTTGGAAGAAGCCTAGTGAAAAGTTATACGGTAATAATTTAACAATAAAACAACAAATATTATATAAATAAACGTTTACGTTTCATTTTTGTGTTCAAGTCATAGATAAGTGTTATGTAAGTGTACTTACTTGTCCTGGTTGCTGTTGCATCATCATGGGATTTTGCATTCCCGGCATTCGTTGATGTTGACCAGGATTTTGTTGTTGAGTTTGCATCATAACTTGTTGATTAGTTTGTGGCATTTGTTGTTGATTCATCATATGTTGCATCTGCTGCTGTTGTTGCTGCTGTTGCAAAACTTGTTGTTGTTGTTGTTGCTGCTGCTGCTGTTGTTGCTGAGGTCCATTGCCGGTGGGTGTTCCACCGCCACCACCACTTTGTTGACCAGCAGCATTGTTATTTTGACTTTGTTGTCTTTGTTTGATGATTGCAGCCATGATTTGTGGATTTTGCTTTAGAACTTGTAAAATTTGTTGGTGACCTTCGTTAGTGGGATTGTTTTTAATTTTTTGCATAATTTGAGCAAGTTGTTGAGTATTTAATTGAGCGTTCAACGGTCCATTGGGCATTTGGTTTGAACCTCCCACGCCACCACCTGCATTTGGATGTTGTGCTTGAGGTCGTATACCACCAGGTCCACCACCCATTGGTCCTGAACCACCCATTGGTACCATACCACCATTTCCGCCCATGCCACCAACACCCTGTGGATTTCCAGACATATTACTAGCACCTCCGGGTATTTGTTGTGAGCCACTTGCACCCACCATTCCACCCATCATGCTCTGAAATTAAAACCAAAATAAATAATAAAAGGAAATGTACAGTTAAGAGATTTACGCAGGTGCCTACCTGTTGTTGCATTGCATTTTGTTGCATAACTTGATTTTGATTCGGTTGGCGCATGCCTGGATTTGTGTTGTTTGGATAACGGTTAGCGCCCCACTGGTCCATTGGTAAAAGATTATTTGCCATCACGTTATTGCCTCCAGGTCCTAACTGAGCAACGTTGCCGACACCACTAACATTACCAACATTACCTACCATTCCAGGATTCGGCTGACTTGGAATTCCACCCATGTGATGGCGTTGCATAACTGGCGGAGCCATTCCACCGCCTTTACCAAAACCTCCGCCATGAGGAACTTGTTGACGAGCGGCCTCTTCTTGAACCTTGAAAGTTTTAATGGAAGGAATACAAATTAATATTCAAGTATAATATTTTTCTTTTAATCATTAAAAGGTTGTTTCCAAATAACATTACGATCTGTCGTTATGTTGTAAATGTTTAAAATCCAGTCCAGTTAAAAATGCAAATATTTACCTGTTTAACAACTTGCAACACATTTGGTGAAGGTGAATGACTTCCTCCGGGCTTCATACCAATTCCTGGTTGATTAGGATGCGGTGATGTCATACCACCACCTCCTGCTGCTGCTGCTCCCATTGGTGCAGCTACTGGCGAGGGCACTGGTACTGTAGAGGGACTCATAGCTCCTGCTCCAGCTGGCATTATAGCTGGTTGATTACCCATAACAGGAGGATTAACACCAACTGACATGGCAACAGTAGCTACTGGTACTCCTCCAGGGCCTACAACAGATACTGCGCCAGCTGCTGGTGTTGTAACCGTTCGAGACATGACAGCCACACGACGTCGCAAAAGTTGTTGCTGTTGTAACCTATAAAAAGAAAACAATAATTTTAAATGTTGCTCAAATATATTCACAGTAAATCTGTACTTTTGTTGCAATTGCTGTTGTTTGAGCTTGTGTTTGATGTTTGGACAGAAAGGCACTGGACACTTTTGCTCTTGACAATGTTTTGCGTGATAACAGCATAAAGCAATCAACTGTTTGCAAATAGGACAACCACCATTCGTTTTCCTCTTGCAATTTTTGGTATGTTGTACCACTCTCTTCATCTTCTGACACGACGGCAGACGACAATTTGCATCGCGGCATTGACAAGCATGCACCAAAGATTGAATACAACGTTGTATGGATTGTTTTCGCGCCTCTTGTGGATTGGCTTGTTTAAGATCAGCAGGAGTAGAACCGTCATCAATATCGAAACCAAGTTTTTCCATTTTATGAGGATGACCAATCTTTTCATTACACAACGTACACAAATCAAAGTCCTGCAAAAGTATTTTATTAAGTTTTTAATACATACACAACGGAAACTATTAATTATCAAATTAAGAAACTTACATCACAAACTGTACAATGAAAACGAGTTTCGACAGCAGTCTTGCAATTGTTACAAGTGTAGACGAACTTGTCTTGACCTTGATTATGCAGTTCGTACAACATGCACAAGGTGGAGAATTGAGCTCTTCGCAAGGAAGAGAACTCATAGTGTTTATCACGAGCCAAAGTTAGGAATGCATCACGACCGTCCATAAGATCACATGCTAATAGAGGATCGGGATCTTGAATGGGCTGTAATAGAAAAAAATATATTGTTTTTTAATAGTTATTTAGTTAAGAATTAATATCTCATTGAGATAGCTTACCGCTAAGCTTGCAGCAGATTGTGCTGAATGAAGACGTATAACAAAAAATACTTCCTTGTGCTTCTCCATGGTGGCATAAATTTTAGCAGAGAGATCATTGCCAGCCTGTTGTTCATTCGATTTTTTATTGCTTTTGCGTTGAGCAGCTTTTGATTTATTTGATTTTTTAGCCTTTTTCTGTCCTTTCTTTTTACCGTCACCACTTACTTCTGTATCTTCCATAGAGAAAATCTAACAAAAGAAAATTATATTTCAAAACAATTCAAACAGTTGTCACATTTCAAAGCTTACATTTGCTGCGGCTGCTGCTGCTTCAGCGGCTTCAGCTTGTTTTCGTTTTTCCTCTTCCTCTTGATCTAATTCTTTTATGCTTTCCTCTAAAACATTGGGCCAAAAATCGCCCTCAAAATAAGGTAACTCGGCTGCTGACGATAATTTATCTTCAATTGCTTGTTTCAAAATATCTTTATAATCCTGAATGGTACGCTCAATCATACCCTTATCCAACATTTTCTTGTACCATTCCTGCAAGCGTTTGGGTTTCGGTATTCTTTGATCCGTCGGATGACAATGAAATATATAATCATCGCCCTCCGAAGGCGGACAAGCCCAAATATGTGCCATTGTATAACCTAATTGTTTTACATAATCCATGTAACCCAAAAGGATTTCATGATAAACGGCGGTACGATACTGTCTTGGCCTAAAGAAATGCACTGAATCCAAGTAGGCAATGTAAACACGCCTTGTGTTGGGAGCTGGACATTCAGAGCCGTATTCTTGTACATGCATACCAAAAAAACATACGTCAATACCATCTACCTCCTCAAATGCAAACAAAGCTTTTGCTCTATACGGAAATTCGGAATTCATTTCGCCATTCTCAACGAATCGCCGTCGCATACCAGGCTTCACTTCGACGCATTTATCCGACGAGGATACAACACGTATGTGGACTTCGCCAGCGCCAGCTTCTTTTTTCTTTAAAAAATTATTTACACGAGTCTCAATATAAATACCCAATTTAGTTGTTGGTAAACGTTTGGCATTGAACTTATTCTCCTTTCGTTTAGAATCCTTTTTCTGCAAACAATTGTCGCATACAAATCCACCTGGCCATATCGAATCTAACCATAAAACACAAATTTGATGTTGTTTTCGGCCACACTCCATACAATCGACAAAGGGTTCAAGTTCAAGATGATCGTTTTTCATTTCTTTAAATTGATCTTTTTTAATTTGGCTACAAAATATTTTTTTATTTGTAAGAGTATAGGTTAAAAATGTGTATATTATTGTTTTATGTTTAATTCAAAATCAAGAATGAAATATATATGCATAATTAAAATTTCGAGTAATTCATTTTATTCACATCAATTGAAATGAATTATTTTTAACACGATTTTGAGATCTAATAGAGTTTGATTGATTGTCTGAGTTTATCACAACTTAAAAGTGATCAGTTTCATCATGATAATACAATTATTTGATAACTTTAATACGCTATTATTTACAAAAGTTTAGCAATACTTGTTTTAACGCTGGCAATATATCTACCCATTTTTGAAGTTCACTATATGTATTGATAGTATTAATATTCAGTCACTTTTTTTTTTATTAATAAACAACTTCATTCCCTATATGTATTTCACTGTACATAAGTGTCAAAATTGCATATATGTATGTGTATATGCTTTTTCAAAAAAAGTGAAATAATGATGGAAAACATAAAAAAAAATTTTATAACTTTTTTCAAATAAATTGTTGTTGTCGCACATTTAGGTGTGCTACTTCAGAGGTATAGCTTCTAGCGACACAAATTTATTTTATTTCAAGCTTAATAATAAAAATATATCAGCAGATTTCTGGCAAAAACTCTGAGAGCAAATAAAGTTGCCATGAAAAGTTTCTCATAAAAATATGTCGTTTGGAACAGTGTTCAAAAAAATACTGTACACTAACCATTGTGTACGTAACTGATAAACTACTTTTAACTTTCATTTAAGTGTCTGTGAACTCGTACGCAAACACATTACGTACACAACATGCAGACAACAAATTTTCGAACACTGGTTCGGAGTCGACTTTGAAAAAATAATTATTCGATGACTTCCTTTCTTAGGTTCTGCCACTCATGTATAAAATTAACATACACAACATAAAGTGTTGTGAAAAACTATATCGTAATCCTGACGAAAGGGTTGTAATGATCAATCATGTATGTACATATTTATGTACTAAAATTAAACAAGTTACAAAAACTTGTAAAGCTACATTATCAATTCTATTATTAAAAATGAAAAAAAAAAAAAGTATTTAAGTTATGAAATATATTGTAGCGGTGATAAACCCATAAATCTTCCAATTATGCAATATATTTCATTCGATTTTTTTTATATGTATATATAATATATTTATTTATGTATATATAGTCAAATGTATCATACTTACGTTTGAGATTGCAATGGATCATCACCTAGTGTGACAGTATCTCCTTGAATATCGTTGAAACATTTCTGGCAAAAGGTATATCTGTTTGAGGATACGCCATAATCCTTTAGACTATTATTGGTTCATTATAAGATGTTTAAATTTGATTGTTTTTATATTTGTTTATTTTTTTTTTTTTTTTTAATTTTAATTTTTTAATTTTTGTGTATGTAGAGTGTTTGTTCATTTGATTATATTATTAATTGAGTGATCGCAATCCAAATTAATAAATACAAACAAGCAGAGCGACCATACATTTATATTTAGCGGCGTTTTATATGGTGAATGATTTTTTATAAGTGTTTTTGTGCGTGCGAACAATTTGGTTGGTTGAGATTATTATTTTTAAGACAATTTTTTTTTTTGATTGGAAAGTGGTTTTAATTTTTTTTTTTGTTTATAAGAATAGTAATGACGGGATAAATGAACGTAATGATTAAAAGTAGGAAAATGGAGAGAGAAAAACAAAAAAATGTTATGTTTGATAGGCAAATATATCGATTTTTTTTTAAACAAACACATGATTATTGAATGGTTAAAACAAGAAATTAGCAAAGCAGTAAAAAAAACAATTTTTTGTTTAAATATATTGAATTGAAATTATGTTTATAATAGTTTGGTATTTAGGATATAAAGGTCAAATGGTTTTCAACATGGGGATTGTAGTGAATCGGGAGTTTCAAAATAGACGCACACAAAAACCATAACCAGGATGTATTGATTAAAGTTTTATATTTTTTTTTTTGACATTTGCAAGTATAGAAAAGAAAATAAAAAAACAAGGTACGCATTAGAATTTGATACAAAAAATATTAATGGTTTTTTTTTAGTTTTAGTTCGTTTATATACAAGCTAATTTTCATGTTTAAATGTGTTAGTAATAAAAATAATATACGTATTTTTTTTCTACATTTAAGATCAATGATATCTAGTGTTTATCTACACACAAATATCTATTAATGATTTTATAAATGGAAATTAAAATACAAACTTCTAAAGACGTATAGAAATAAATATATTTTGTATTGTAACATTCAATAATCAGTTACATACCTATTTTGATAACTGTAGTATTTGGCATCTCTAGGTATGGTACACAGTTGTTTACCATAACAACATAAAACCTGAGGATTAAAAGTGTATTTACGACCACAACAATAACCCAATGCTTGCATGACAGGATCAATTTCTTGTTCGAAAACTTCTGAAAGCTAATTAAGGTAAGAAAAATAGAAAGACAAAATTAATCAGAAAAAGATTTTCTCAATTTATTATAACAACAAAATACTTACTTTCGTACAATACTTGTAGACTTTTGATGATTTACGATTATACAGCCACGCATTATCGAACATAAGCCAAACATCATCGACATATTCCCAGGGATCATTATATTTGCCATTCATGAGATTGTTGCGTATTGTACCCAAGTCCATTGGTTTTTTAATAATCTCAAAGTAATCTGGAATACCGAGAACTTGAGGATCAACTGGATATCGAAATGGCACTGACTCGGGCTCATGGCGAATGAGCTTCTCTAATGTCGGTAATAAGGCTTGCTTTAGCTCTTCCGGATCGAAGACTTTTAAAAAAAATTGAATTTGTTTTAGGATTTTAGTGAATTTGTTGTAGAACTACTTATGTGATTGATGTACTTACCACATTTTTTCTTTTTATCGCCAGCATTTGGCATAAGCGGTTCTGGGACTACGGGTTTTGTTTCAGTTTTAACTTTGACATCACCGCTGTTACCGTCTACAATCGATTTGATGCCATCTTTATTATCTCCACCTGTTGCCCCACCAATTGCGGAATCACCACTTGAACCGCCTGCGGCATTTGCATTTGAATCTTCAACTTCCATAGGTTCTACTTTGATCTTCATATCACCATCTTCGTTTTTAATCTCTAATTTGGCAGTACCGTCATTGTTAACATTTTTGCCTACGCCTGCTGAAGATTCCTGCTGAGAATTGTCTCCGCCGCCGCTTCCATCATCCATAAATTCTTTTTTAATTTCGTCTTCTTGTTTGATGGAATCTAATTTCCCTTTCGATGATTTTCCGCCGCCAGCATTTTGAGAATCTCCGTTTGGAGATGTTGGAGGGTCATCATCGTTATCACGTGCCGCAGCTTCGAGTGCAGCCATTTGTGACGAAAGACTGTTACTGCTACTGGCAGAGGGGCGTGTTGACGACAAGGACGAACTTGTTGTTGAGGTAGAACTTGTTCCTCCACTTCCTTTACCCATAGTCGACATTTGTTGTTGATTTTGTGCTAGTCCACTACTAGGAATACTAGATTCAGCTGATGATGTTGACAGTGATGTCGATGATGAGGTTACTGTTACTGCTCCTGATGTCGCCGTTACGGAGGTAGAAGATGTTGACGATGATGAAGATGTTATTGCAGTTGTGGTGGTCATTGAAGTTGAGCCAGTAGAACACGTTGTTACAGATGAAGGTGTTGATGTAGGAGGTGGTGGTTGTATACCACTGGCAGCACCGCTTGGAACCGGAACGGATGACATTGCATTTGAAGACGCGGGAGATGTGGGATTCAGTGGTGGCGTATTTCCTCGATCACCGAGTGATTGCATGAGAGACGGCACAGATGGCGGGTTGTTTATGGGTGTTCCAAGTGGTCCGTTTGTTAAAAAGTTAGGTGAAGGGCTTGGCGCTGCTACCATGCTGCCTGTGACACCCACTGCAGCAGATGTTGGATTACCTGATACACATGTTGGTCCTGTTGCACCACCAGCTGTCAGCGATTCCAGGCTTGTGGGTGTTGGAGGCATATTACCCATTCCTGTATTGGACATCATATTTTGTTTCTGTTGTTGCTGCTGTTGTTGAGACATTGGTGATGTAAAGGTGTTTTGTTGTGTCATTTGAGTGTTGCTGTTACTGAAAGGTGATTGCGGCAAAAGCATTCCAGTTTGTTGTTGTTGCTGCTGCTGCTGCTGTTGTTGTTGTTGTTGTTGTAGCATTCGTTGTTTCATTATTTCATTCAATTGTTGTGTGGTATGCGCTCCAGCTGTACCTCCATTTGAATTCATGAACTGCTGCTGTTGACCCGGTATAGGACTTGTTAAAACTCCAGCCACACCACCTGTTCCAGGTTGTCCTTGCATTGCTTGACCCGTGAACGGAGACAAAACAGGATTTGGCACAACCATATTTTGCTGTGATGTTGGTATGCCGCCACCACTACCCATACCATTGCCGCCTGGACTTGGACCAGGTGGACCTACCAGCATACTACCTTGCTGTTGCGGGAATTGCATTCTTTGTTGTTGTTGTTGTTGTAATGCAAGCACATTTCCTCCGGGTGAATGACTACGCATATTAACCATATTCTGACCGGGCATCATACCACTTACATTACCAGGCGTTTGATTTCTAAGTTGTTGCATCATTCCTGCAGCTCCCATAGGCATACCTTGGTTCGGACCTCCACCCCCTGGGCCAACTGCCCCACCCATTGGGCTTATCATAGGTCTTATTTGCTGCTGTTGAAGTTGTTGTTGTTGAGCTTGTGGATGCCCGGGTGGCATTTGTTGTCCACCAACTGGTAATCCCACACCGCCAGAACCGCCCACATTACTTGGACCAGCACCGCCTGAACCAGCAGCACCTCCGCCTTGTTGTTGCTGTTGCATTTGTTGCATTTGTAGTTCTTTCCTCTTAAGGCGCTTCTCTTCCAATTCTTTTTGAATTTTATAAATCTTTTCAGCCAACAGATGATAATATTCCGATCGAGACTTGGCCATTTCATACATGTCTCGCTCAACTTTTTCTGCATATGATACAAGATTATGCATTCTTTTGTCTAACATTGTAGCAGGATCTGATGTGGGAAAAATAGCTTGAACTAATTTGTGAACCAAATGTTTTCGCAAATCATCTGTAACGAGCTCTCGCCAATCTTTGTTTTCATCATTTCCACTAGCATTGCCAGTGCTTCCTCCAGGCGCTCCTGAATTTTGAGCATTGGTTGAAACTCCTCCAGGAACAGTACTATTTCCCGATACATTTGACACTCCTCCTCCCATCACGTTAGATGCGTTTGTATTACTTCCTGCTGCAGAGGTATTATTTGGAGGTGTATTATTTGATCCCGTTCCAACACCACCGGCTTGTGCTTGCATCTTCATTTTAGCAATCTCTTGAGGTGTTAATTGTTTGTTTGGTGGTACACCAGTGACAGAGCCGCCAATTTCACCAGTATTTCCACCGCCCAATAGGGTATTTAAATTAGAATTATTAAAATTGTTATGTACATTAACCGACAGGGGAATGTTCGATTGCTGTTGTTGTTGTTGGTTAACTGCATTTTGTTGAACTTGTGTGGGATCAGATGGTAATTTTGCTCCAGGTTTTAACAAATCAGATAAACGCGGTGTCTTGCCAGCCATCTGAAATTTATTTGCTCCACCAGCACTCTGAAGCAACATCTGTTGTTGCTGTTGCTGTTGATTTTGTATACCATCAGGCACTGGACCATTGCCACCTCCACTTATGAGCAAATTATTAACCACTTGACGCATTGCAACTTGATCGTTACTTCCACCGGATGTAGGTCCTACTGGTACTCCTCCTCCAGGAGCACCAACTTGCGCTGGCATAACACGCACAGGTTGAGGCACTCCAGCCATACGTATACTCTGTATTTGGTGCTGCTGAGGATTTACCGCATTGCCTTGCAGCATGCTATTGGGACCGCCAGTATTTCCCACAGCTCCTTGCATTCCCATACTGTCAAAGCGTCGGATTTCCTGATTAGCGTTTTGTCCAGCATTTTGCATCTGTTGGTTCATATCTGCATTTGGTTTAATATTCATTTGGCCTTGATTGGGACCAACTCCTGGTCCAGACATGCCTCCAGTGCCTGCAACAACATTTGGAGCACCACCGACTTGCTGAACACCTCCAGTCTGTTGGGATCCACCAACATGCTGTGGCCCAATGATACCAGGACCTTGTTTGTCGTTGGCATTTTGCTGAGCTTGTTGTTGTTGCTGCTGTTGATTAACATTGTTAGGACCTCCACTTGCATTTGGATTGTTGTTTTGATAAGCATGATTCTGACGGAATGGAAAACATATTACGCAATCGGAACGTTGACACATTTTGTAATGTAATAAAATTTGCCTTGAAGAGATACAGTGTTGCACTGTGCAATCTCGACTCTGTTTACAATTAGCCATGTGATTTAATACATCTTGCATAGGCTTACAGTAGGGCACGTTACATTTTTCCCGGTTTGGATTAAGACTATCTCGTCGATTACATTTATGAGCATGCAGTAGTAACATTAATTGTTGTTGGATTTGCTTTTTACGTTCATCAGTGATTTGTTGATTGCCAGTACTTCCTGTAGCACTACCTCCAGCTGATGCTCCGCCAGCATTGGTACCCTGCTGTGATGTACCTGGACCTTGTTGCTGCTGTTGCTGTTGTTGCTGTGAAAGCATCATTGTATTTTGTTGTGGACCACCAGGTACCACACCACCTTGTGGTGGTCGAATCCCCATGCCACCAGGACCCATTAAGCCGCCTTGTGGGTTTTGCTGTTGGTTAGGATTCATTTGAGTGTTATTCATTTGCTGTTGTGGTCCGCTTATTAAGCCTGTAGCACTTCCATCACCACCGACTCCGGCACCGCCCATGCCAATTGGCACACCGCCTGGGCCACGGTTACCTTGCTGCATAGCAGCCGTCATGTTTGGAGGTACACCACCGTGTTGTGCAGCAATTTGTTGTGCCAGCATTTGTTGTTGAGGGTTATTGGCGTTAACATTAATTCCGCCCTGAGGACCACCAGGGCCTCCATAGCTGCTAACATTGCCGACACCGACTCCGACCCCACCGCCATAGGGTCCGTTCGGGCCAACTCCGCCACCAACCATATTATTCATTTGACCTGTTCAAATTTACACAAGCATTTCAATCATGTATGTTCAGTTATATGTATGTATGTATATTTATATATATATATTCATAACTATTGATTGACTTTTATTGTTTTTACTTTTTAATAATTAAGTTACGATCAGATTATGGAAAAATTGCCAATACTGAAAAATAATTTGAGCAAACGTTAGTTTGGAACTACAGATCAAAATTTTGTAAATGCAATCAACGAAAAACAGTTTATTTTTCTGCTTGAAACATTTCAAAGACAAGAGGCTTGAGTTTTACACCATGCAAGTGTTTTCATTGCCTGATCGTACTTTTAATAGTATAAAACTATCAATCATTGTATAAAATACTGTTCTTATATCAGTGTTAATTGCAAAATTTTTAATATTTATATTTCAAAGTGAGAAATTATAAATGTTGCCAGTAATATGTAGTAGATCATGTGGTAGATCGTTAGTTCCATAATTCAATTTATGTAATTAATGGCTCACTTCTGTTATTATTTTAACAATTTTTGTATTTTCTGTATTAACACTACTTACCCATTTGCATATTTGGATTCTGCATTCGGGGGCCACTGCCTCCAACACCACCCGGCCCATTACCACTCATCAAATGAGGATTAGGACCACGTATCATGTGCTGTTGCCCAATACGCATTATTTGTCCATTTGGCATAACTTGAGGATGACCAGGTCCGCCCAGGTGCATACCCTGATTGGGGCCACCAACGTTTCCAGGACCCATATTTCCAGGACCTACAGGGCCAACACCAGGTCCTGCATTCATCATACCGGCAGGTCCTGTACCAATTTGTTGCTTTATCATACCAGCACCCATACCGCCCATGCCGCTGTTAGTTAGCACCATATTACCCATATTGCCCTGAGCGATTGTGTTCATTCCTGTTGGAATAGGAAATTACGTTTAGAAAAAAACATGTCAAGTTTAGAGAAAACATATTTTCTTCTAGATTCTTCCTTATAATTCGATTCTATCCTGATTTAGTATAAATTTTCATAATTTTGAATATCGTAAATATTGTATGCAATTATCGAACTTAATCATTTTAAATATTTTTTTTTTTTGGTATTGCTCTCAAACAATATGTAAACTCATCAATGTATTGATATAATTTTAGGACATTAGAACAGATATTTTAGTAAAAGATTATGTTAGAGAAAATACTTTAATAAGTTTCATAAAAAATATGTACATATTTAATATGAATTTATATACATATCTTTGGTAAAACATAAGCTCAAGATCTTTTCTAATGCCAGAAAAAAGGAATGCTCTAGGAATATTATTAAACTTAATGAAAAATATTCACTTGATTTTGGAGCAATGTTTTAATCTTTTAATTGTTGATGAGAAATAAAGTTTAAATTTTTATCAGTTTCAATTTAGAAAGGATATACTACTACTACATTGGCCCGGCATTATTAGGATTATTTATTTGTTCTTGAATTATTCTTACCTGGCATTGAATTCATTTGCTGCGCGCCATTGTTTGATATTGACATTGGCATGGAATTGACCATGCTACACATTTGGCCGACATTTACTTGCATGCCACCAGTGTTGGGCGATTGTAAATTTGGTGATTTACTGCCTAATTGATTCATGCCACCTGCGCCCATAGGATTTCCAACCATGCCTGGATTTTTATTACCCTATACAAGAAAAAGAAAGAAACGGAATACATGAATAAAGGAATTAAAGAACACAAACGTCTTTAAACTGCATGTATTGTATACAAATATAGTTACCTGTTGCTGCAGCAAATGTTGTAGATGCTGATGATGTTGCATTTGGCGTAAAGGGTTGCCGCCACCTGCGGGACCCCCTTGATTAGTTACGCTTCCATCATCTACGGAACCATTTAGTTGTGGACCCGGACCACCCGGCCCCGGCCCCTGGGCAGGAGGTTTATTGGGACCACCGACTACATTTACTCCTAGGCCATGATTAGGTGGTCCACTGGGTGGCCCACCTGTACCTGGATCACCCCACGTTGATACTAACTCGTCAGGTAAATTTTCCTCCAGCAAAAATAATTCATCCATTTTAACCCGCTTTTGCGGGGGTTCTTCCATGTGATCGGCCATCATTTAAAATGTTTAAATTTTTATTTTTACTCTCCCCTCTTAATAAAAACCAATAATTATTTTTTAAAAATTAAATTTTAAACACTTTTTTGTTGAATTTTTTTAAGAAAAGAAATTGTTCACTTTTTATATTTCATTTAATTAATGATTTTTTATGTATATCTCTGCAATGTTTTTATTTATTTTGTTTATTGTGTTTTTTGTTTGTTAATTTTATTCTTGTTTGTAGCTATACGACGACGTAGACGTTTGAAAACAACACTTTTGCATAGAATTATTGGAAAAATGAGAGGAACTGTTTTTTTTTTTGTTGTCAATAATTTATTTTGTTATGTTATGGAAATGAAGAAATTTGTGGATTGTTGTTGCAGTAGTTGATATTTTAAGTTCTATTGTTGGTGTTGCCTTTTTCTGTAGGAGCAGGAATTGAGTTTGCCAAGGTTGTAAACGCCGACGTCGTTGTTTTTGCGGCTTTTGTTGTTGTCGTATGCTTAACAGAAGTGGTATTATACCCTTCTGTTGCTGCTGCTGTAATGCGTTTTGTTGTTGCCTACGCGACTGTTGTTTATATGGACGATGAAGTAAATATTGTTCTTTTTGTAGTTGTCTTTTGCAAATGACAGCACTGATCTTTATATCCAACAAGTATTCCAAAGCGTTATTTGAGAATACGCTTGAGTGCATTTTGTGTTAAAAAAATCACTTTTAATTAAATTCCCTTGCCGTTCTCTGCTTACTTTAAACGGCTTTTCTTTGATTTCTGTTATAAATTATTTCTTTCTTTTCAATTACAATTGGCCCTTTTGGTAAGGCCGTAAACGTAAAGTTGACACTTAAGTTTCAATGAACGAATTATGACAATAATTATTGAGTTGCCAGTCCGATTCGCTGCTCATAAAAACCCATCTTTTCTTTTAGAAATCGTACATGATTCCAAGGAATTGTTGAAAGTATAATTTTTGTAAACATTATTATTTGATTGTTATTGTGATGTTCTTAATTTATTTAGATTTTTTTTATATCTTTTCACACATATTATTCAGAATTCATTTCTTTGTTTTGGATCTTTATTCATTATTCTTATTTAAAAATTGCACAAAATCTAAAAAACAAAAAAAAAATAATTAAATTAATTGTTAACAACAAATGAGAATTACAATTGTCTAGTTAGTTGCGCGCTTTTTTCTATCTTGTTTTTATTACTACTTCGTTTATATTTTGTAAAAAAAAACTCACGAATGTAGAAACTATTATGAGCGAAAAAAATACAGAAATATTTGTTCAAGAAAAGTATTGAGCGGCTCGTTGATTATTATTGCATTTTAACATTTATAACAAAATTTTTGATGAAAACAAAAATCACTTCTCTTTTTTCGTTTAATTTTATTTCAGCTATTCTCTACACACTCAACTCGTTGCTTTTGTTTATAAAATCATATTACTCGTTGACAAATTTCTCTTCTCTAACTCACTTTTTCACTCGCACACATGTACACACACTAACGCGCTTTTAAACACACATTCTCATACGCTTTTTCATGTACAACGCTCTTGGTCTTCTTTTCTATAGAAGAAAAAAATATCCACCATTCAAACATAACGAGTGCGAGCAGTAATGGAAAAAGAAAGAAAAACACAGACTGGCGACTGTAAAAAATTTTTGGTTGTTCGTTTTTCTTCACGTCGTATCTTAAAATTTCTAATGCACATACACCACACAAAAAATTTATTGTTTTAATTTTTTCTTTATTAAAAAAATTTTTATTAATTATTTCAACAAAAACCGAAAATACAGAAAAAATCGACAAATATTTCGAAATTTTTTAACAAAATTTTTCTATGCGTAATTTTTTTTATAAAACTTACTTCTTGGTCTTAATAAAATTTCGAATTAAAACTTGAATTTTTCTTTAATTTTGGTTTTTTATTTTAAATTTTTAAGAATTTTTGCTGATTTTTAAAAATTATTTTAAAGTTTTTTGCAACAATAAAACACAAAATTTCTGTCCGTTTATGTTGCAGTAGCGAAAAAGTCAACTGATTTTGCAAACGAGCAGCAACAGAACTAGGAAGAAGACTGAAGCCGAATACGACTAAACATTAAAGAAGCCAGTGTTACCATTGCAAACACGGGGATAAAAAAAAGGGAAAAACGGGATCACTATACTAAAACTTTTTTAAAACTAATATTATAGTGTTTTCACACCGAGTGGTTTTAACGCAAAAGTTGGTTTTAACGTTAAAATCAAAAATAAAACCTGCTTTTACCATATAAAATTATTGTGTTAAAATCAACTTAAAACCTTTTTTGAATTGGTTTTAAGTTGATTTTATGAAATACAACATTGTTTTATGTACTAAATCAGAGCTACCAGCTCTGAAATGGTAAAAACAGCTGATAAAAATTAAATAAAAACAAAACAAATGTAAAAATATAGAAAGCCGGTTGTATAAAAATGTAAAATTTCAAATAATGAATGCTACAACAATAATAAATAACAATATTTTAACAATAATATTAATAATATTAATATTATTTCTTAATTTTTCATATTTTTTGTTTTTTCTTAAACAAAAACATTTCTGTTCTGTCATGAATGTAGGAAAGTTAAAACCTGATTTAAGAAAATTTGCAGTGTGAACGCAAAATCAGCTGATTATGGTTTTAATGCTAAAATCAGGTTTTAACTTTTGGTGTGAAAACACTATTACAAATAAGCAAAAACTATTTATTTAAATCTTTTAAAAAGTAATTTTTCAATCATTATTTCAAATTTATGTATGGCTTTTAAAACAAATTATATAACAACATACATAAAAAACAAATATCAAGCTATAATTATTTTAAAATATAAATTTACATGTTAAAGATTTTCAATGTTATTGAGGACAACAGATTTGACATATATATATAGGAATTATTAAGAATCATAAAAAAGAAGGAAGTATTGGATTGAAAGTCAAGAAAAGGTATAGTTATATTAATTTTAAATTTAAAAAGAATAATGAAACTACCATTTACATTTTTTATACCTTTAATTTATAAAAGCCACAAAAAAGTATTTGCATTAAATAAATACTAATGCCAATAACAATAATAAAAATCAACAATAAGGGAATAGAATTAAAAAAATTCCTATTTAAACTATAAAATGTTATTTTTGGTACAACTACGAAAAGGGCGTGAAATTATCAGGTCAATGGCAACACCTTTTACTTTTGAGCAAGTGTAGTAAAAAAAGATGTTCGGGTGCATTCGGCTTTTACACACAACAATGAGTTATAACGAGTGGGAGCACAAAAAAGAAACGAGCACATCAGTGCTTTGTGCCAAATAATAAATATTTTCCCCAATAAGCTGCCTATTTAACAATTAATTTTCCATTTATTTTAATAAATTCTTTGCAGATAACAAAGGTTTTTAGTTCAATTAACGTAAAAAACCAATACACTTTATAGTCACAAACGTTGTTTTGCCATCTCTAAAAATCGACATGTTATTTATTGCTATAACCATCTCTCTCACTCTTATTATGGTCTTATATGACAAAAGGAACACGACAATACAAACACACAAAACAACCCGCTGTATTCATAAGGAAAACACACACACACTCGCATATATTAAACTCGCTCGTTTGTCCGTGAGCATCATAAAAAAATTTATAAAATACGAACGAATGAACGAACGAACCATACAACATAGAAAAATTTTCTGCCATAGAGATGAGAGAAATTTTTTATAAAGAAATAATTTTTATTTCCAACGACATCCAGCTAAGCAACCCCAAAGATTTTTAATGAAAAAAATTCTTTATAAACACGATTAAATTGCATTTTCATTTATTTAATTGATTTTTTTATCCAAACATTTTATTATTTACATTTGTTTTCTTTTTATTAAAATATTTTGTTTTTCACTTATTGATTTTACTTCTTAATTTTTTTTATCACATAAAATATTTTTCCTTTTCATTCTTTCTTTTTATTTTACTCATGCTCGAACGAGAAGAAAAAAATCACTTCGTCGACAGCACTGCTCTTACTTTTAAAGATATTAATTTTTCTTTTATTTTTTGTTAGCCACTAAGAACCGTTGGAAACCGTGTATTTTCAACTAATATATTTTCGAGCTTTTCTCATCTATTTTGTTTCTGTCTATTTTATGCGTTTTTTCAGTATTTTACCGCAAAACTTTTCTGATAGAAAAAATTACAAAAGAAATTTCATCAACTTTCAACACCGAACATGAAAATGACGCTGAATATAAAAACCAAAAAAGAAACTTAACAAAACTCGTTGTGTGTTTAAGAAAATTTGCTTGTTACTCGTTGGAAAATGTAGTAAATCGGGTCAATTCGTTAATAAAAAAGAACACATTGTGAATAATTTCTTCAAACAGAGTTGATTTTTTCGTTTTGTCTAGAAAAATGAAGATAAATTAATATGTATATTATTTAGGTTCGAAAAATTTTAATTCTATACAAACAATTCTAAATAATATTTAATATTTATCTATTTTTTAATATATTAAAAATTCAATTCTAATAAAAAAGCTTTATTAAAATTATTTAAAAAAAAATACTTAATTTCTGTTGATTTTTTCGTTTTGTCCTTTAAATAACGTGTTTGTTAGTTCAAAAAAATAAACGTTCTTTAACTTAATAATAATTCGCACATTCTTTTTTTCCTCTTCCGGGTTTATTAAGTAAAAATTAAGTTCAGTTTGTTTAATGACTATGTAGTCTGTCTGTCTAATAGGTAGTTAGTAGACTTCTTAGACGCCCAAAGGTCACGGTTCAACCCCAGAACATACAAAACGAAAGGATTTTGTTGGGTTCTGTGGGATGTTTGTTGTTGTTTGTTGCTCGCTGCTGGTTTGTGCGCTTTGGGTGCAGCGGCACCAGCTTGTTGGATGGAGTTTGTAATACTCCTCCACCATCCAGCAAGCCAAGGACGGAGAGGAAAGACAAAAATTTTAATTTTTGTTTTATTTTTTGAAGTGTGGTGAATTTTGTAGTTGTGGTGAGTTTCTAGTGTGGTGAGTTCTTACAAAATTTACGAATTTATCAGGTGTGGCGAATAAAATCGAAATTCACCAAAGTGCCTTTATTCGAAAGGGTACTTATTGTATATAATGATTTGGACAGCGTGTGTCTAGGATAAGAATTTTTCACATCTGTTAGCGGATACATTTACCGATGTGTCTGGTTACCATTATGCACTGCACTACCAATGTGTGGTTTGTGTTTGGATTAAGGATAATAATTAATCTCAATTAATGGGAAGAACTCAACGAACGAAAAGTTGCCATTCTGTCATTCTATTTAAAATTTTAAAAAATTAAAATTAGAAAACTACATACAAAAAATAATTAAATTTTAATTATTTTGTAAATTAATTTTTCAATAATTTATTTCTTTTATGTTTTATCCCCAAAAATGCTTGCATAAAAAGCTACATATTGGAAATTCTTTGTCGACATATTTATAATTGTTTGTACTTTGTTCGAAAAGCATATCGGATCTAAATTTAACATTAGGAAAAATTATTAAATAATTATAAATATTATTATTATATTATGAATTCATTCATTTTTCTCCTCTTTGGTAATTTCTTTCTCAGAAGTTGGTTACAGATTTTTAGTTTCCTGGCAACATTGGATACACCAGGGTTGAAAAATTCAGTACTTTTCCATTTCAAAAGTACACTTTCAGTACTTTTTTATTATTATAAATTTTATACTTCGCGCTTTTCAGCTATTAATGAACATTATGCTAAAGGTCTTTAGTCCCGGTTAGCCAGCCGTTCTCTCATTGCTTTCATTCTTCTAAAATCGAACGTACGTTCCGTGGACATTTGCCTAAACGGGGCTAAAGATTAATTTCACCATCAGCATTACGTTGAACATGTTTCAAACGCATTACTAATTAAAAAGCTTTACACATAAAATATGTAATATTAAAAGAGTACGTACTGAATATGTTATGAGGGTACTGCCGTATTTTGAAATGCAATAGTACTGGAAAAAGTACTAAAGTACTGAATTTTTCAACACTGATTCATACTATCAAAATTTAATATTAAATAAACTTTTGAATTTTATGCCGACCTTTTTGAATTTTCTATTTTACAAATATAATAAAATATAAATAAATACAAATAAAATAAAATCTATAAATTATAAAATAGAATTTTTCTTTTATTTAGAAATGTTACTCTTTAGCAAAATCACAACTCGAACTGACACCGTGGTTTATTTTCATTCGGTTATTGTGAATAGTAGCGTTTATTATTGTGAATAGTGATTTTCTTTCCCTTTGTTGAATATTGTGATTAATAGCGCTTGTTATTGTAATTAGTAGTGTTTGTGTTTCTGTTTATTTAATATTGTGTATGGAAGTTATTACATGCAAGTTCTTCTTTTAAGTAGGGTTGAATCATGTGTTTGTTCATAGCAATACAAGGCACACACACAGCGTTCTTGCCCTTGTTGAAATTGGGTTGGTGCATGTCAAGGATGTTATTATTGAACTGATGAATGAAAGTCATCTCAAAAATAAGCAACAGCTTTATAAAAAAGGTGTATTATTACATGTTGTTACATATAACTTATATGGTAGGGACTGTCGCCGATAATGCGGTTTTTCATATGAAGGAAATTTTCAACTCAATTTGAATTAAAAAAGCTTTGGTTTCCTTCTGGCCACATAACTAGCCATACACACATGCATATACATATCGGATAGAAAACGCAAACGCTTAGTAACAGCGTAAAAAGCACGGCAACAGAAACAAAAAAGCCGGTAATACAAATAACAAATACGGTTAACATTAACAGAGAAGAGCCAGCTAACAGAAAGTACATATATCTAATAACAGAGAAACTAATTGAAAAATAAGGAAGTTATGTCTATTAACACATTCGACGTATGAAGTGCTGAGCAGCAATATTGTGATTGCCGCCTTAGCAAATAATCAAATCAGCATGTGTTTTAATTGTGTGAAAGGCGACAGCTTTAAAGTATAAGTAGAATAATTAAAACTGAACAGTTGATTGATTACTTCTTTTTATCAATCGTTTATCAGTAGCTTATAGTATAAGTACCCGTTCTTTGCTGCGAGCAGCTGTAGCGATATTTATCGAATGTGTCTATATTACCTATATATCTATCTATCTATCAACAAATAGAATTACCGAAGAGCAACCAGAACAGTTCCAAAAAAGAGCTGCCAAAATGTAACCTGAAAGATGCACTCACTACTTCGCAGTATCATTGGACCGTACTTTTTCTAGAATGACAAAAATCAATGGAGAAAGGGTACCATGCAATGATTACTGAGTATTTTTTAATCTAAAATGGAAGAATAGGACTTGGTTAACATGTGGTTTCAAAAGACGTTGTCACAATTTATACATTATGTGATACCGTGAACCTAGGTCCTGGAGTCGATTGACACTTTAGACCATGAGATTTTATTTCTTTTGTAGAGATATGCTGGGGCAATACAATTACATTCTCTATATACAGAATGACAACAGCCATTGGGTGAAATGCCTTTTCCAAACCTTCAATACCTAGCCATGCTGCCGCCTATTTTTTAAATATCAAACAACTTTTTTTGTAGGCCTGCATTTGAGGTGTCAATAAATTTTACATGCAAATGTCATTAAAAAAATGGACATGAAGCTAGTGAAAAAATATTTTCCTGTGAAAAAAAAAATTAAATAGTGAATCCTAAAATGTATTTTTTTTGGATTTGTTTTTTTACACACTTTTATTGTGACTTTTTTTTAAATGAAATTAATATCACAGTATTTTTTATTTGTTTGTTTAATGCAACCCAAAAGAAAACCTTGCCGTTTACTTATTTTCCCAGACTCCAACTGAGCTACACAGGCGAGAGACTACAGCAACAAACAGGATTTGCATTGAGTAGCAGCACAGCATCAAAATACAAACAAACAAAGAAAGAGAGTCGCATTGAAAGAGAGAACTTAACAGAAATAAGCCGACTCAGCAGGGGTATAGATAGCAAGTGTAAGTAGATTTCAACACCCCATCATCCAGCCACACGATCATCATCATCATCATCATCTTGCTCATGATTGTCTCCGTAATGTATGTAGCATCAAGTAGTACAACAGAAGCAGAAATCATCAGCACTGTTTCGTTACATTTACTACGATCAGAACAGAGTTCTATTGTTGTTGAGCTGTATACTGTCATATAGTAGTACTGATGGCAAGCTGTTTCTCTCTGTATTAATAATTTTTCGAAAGGACATAAAAAGGACAATGTTTTTTTTATTTATGTTGATAATGAAATTCTTGGAAAATATTTGTTGTTCTGCATTCGTTGGAATCGGATTCCATCGGTTTTAATAACAAACATCAAAAAAATATTTTCATTTCGAGCTCCTTCTGCTCACTTCACTTGTAGGTTTAGGTTTTGAACTGTCGAAAGTATTCTGAGGAAAAACTTATCTTAACAAAGCTAAGTTTCAATCCATTAGTCAATAATGAAAGGCTTACAGTTAGAACCTGGGATGTAATGCCGGAACTATTAGCTGGATGTGCCGTGTTATGGTCAAACCAACAGTGGCCTATAAAGCGATTGTCTGCTCAGACAGAGTAAATCTGAAAATAGCTCAAATGCACGCGGTCAAGTTACAAAGATTAGCGTGTGTTGGTATAACAGGACTAATATAAACCTGTCCTACGGCGCCATCGAAGCTCTCTTAGATTTAAATTTGCTACACATGGTAGTAAAGATCAAAGCTTTGGAGACTATGGTTGGGATCTTCGTGCTTTAACAAATAGAGTGGCCGTTAGCTGTCTCCTTGACTATTCCCTGGTCAGAATCAGTAGACTCTATGAATTTGGAAAATCTTTCGTGACGAGATTTAGTAACAAAAATTAATGGAATTATCCGATACTACATACTATTTTAGGAGGATAACCATTGTGGTATACAGATGGGTCAATAAAAAAACTCTTGAAACAGCAACTAGAGCAAAATATTTCAAGACCATCCTGGGCAACATAGCACGCAATTCGTAGAAAAGAAAAATCATAAAATCGAAGATAATATGAGGCTACAGGTAGGGTAAATAGGGTTACCGTTTGCTGGACCACAAGTCAATATCGAAATTGCTGCAATGCGCAGCTAGATGAACTTACGAAGAGAAGAGTTTCAACGCCGTTGAGTGGGTAGAACCCTTTTGTGTAGTGGGGAGATATGTTTAGAAAGGTATTACTTGGCGAAAAGGTAGATAAAGAGATGTAAAGAAACTAAATGGGTTTGAGTTATTCAAAAGTTTTGTTAGGACATTACAGTATGCAGTCGCCGTAGTCTAGTAGGTAGTGTATTCGCTTATTAGACATAAAGCCCGGGTTCGAGCACCAGGCCAGACATCAAAACGAAATATGAAAAAAAAATTTCTTCGGCGACTTCCTCTCAGCAGATTTCTGGAAAAAACTCTGAGAGTAAATAGACCTGCCATGAAAAAGTTTCCCAAAATCTGTCGTTCGGAGTCGACGTTAAACTGTAGGTCCCGTCACTCAATTATAAAATTAACACACACAACATGAGTGGTGTGAGAAGCTAGTCCGTAATCCTGACTGAAGGGTTGTAATGGCCAAATATGTATGTATGTATGAATGTATTACAGTATGACGAGGTTTAAACCCTGCATCAGACAATTAACCTGAGGTGCGCAGCTGGTCGTTTGAAAGAGCAAACTCAAAGTATATTTTTGTTCGAACCCGAAATTTAGATTCAGTGATTTTGGGAATGAATCATCAGAACACATTCTTGAAAGGGAAATTGTAGTCGGTAACACCGAGCAGCGCCCTGAAGTTTGACAGTGCATTGGACTTATAGAAGACATTATAGGATTGAGGGCAGCACAATACATTGTATGGTCACAGTACTATGACACGACTTCACGACATGAATAATATGTAATAACAATGGAAATAATTGTCAAAATGAATAAAATCTGTTTCGTACGAAATGTGGTATAGAAAAAATAACGTACCTTATGTGGACGTTTGGCTAATCGGGCCTAAAGATTAAAATTCACCTTTAGTACTACGTTGAACATGTTGCGAACGTAATTAAGATGTAATAATAAAAAGGGTATTAAAAGCGTGGCTGGGGTACTGTGGTGTTTTTGAAATGGAAAAGTACCGAAAAAAGCACTAAAGTACTGAATTTTTTAACACTGATTCTATGTGACAATCACTTACTCACACTTGTTACTCCGTTTTCAGTGCCCCAAAATGCTAAGTTACAAAGTTTAGTTCCTGTAAACCTTCAGAAGTTTAGCCTCTTCATTGGAGACTATGTAAACACAAATCATGCATGTGGTGGTCTAAAAAGTTAGGCATTTCGAAAAACAAAATAAAAAACATTTCGGTAGCCGCCATATGTCGAACACTTTGTCGGTCTTTTATGCAAACAATTAAAATCAATTAATAATGCCAACAACTCCTAATTTTTTTGTACTTAAAATCAATAACAAAAATACAAAAGAATTATTATGCAATATCCCTTTGGCCGGAGCCATACATAAGGGAACGATTTAGCTAGCAGCCGTAAGAACTAATAAAAGAAATTAATTCTAATGAAAAATAATAATTTTTTTTCTCAAAAATATAAATCAGTTAATGGCGTTAGGCAACTCCCCTGAAAAAACTACTGTCAGAGTAAAGCGGGGCGTGTAATAAATTCGAATAATAACAATCAATTGTTGAAATACCAAAAAAAAAATCAAGCAAGAGACACACTTCGTTTCGATTACATCAGCCGGAGAGGGAGTCTAATCTTTAAATGTAACTGGAAGAGTTGTTGTGTAGTTATTTGGCTGCTGTTGCTTAATAAAAATTGTTACAGTTTATGTCCTATTTTTTACAAATTTTTTTGCGGCTTTGAAATTTTAACAGTTTACTAAGAATTCTACAACAACAAAACAATCATCATACCCATAAATACTCTCTCCTTTCTTTAAATGCCGTGCTCTTTTTGTTTCTTCGAAAAGGATTGGGTTTTTTGATAGTTTCAACTAATAATACCGCTTGTGAACTCTTCCTTTATAATGCCACTTGTGACGCACTTGTGTCTCTCTTGCGCATGTGCAACCCCCAAATGCAAGCAGCAAAAACAAAAAGAGAACATTTTTTATTTGTCCTTTTTATAGTTTGGAACATATAAACGTACATATCAACGTATAATATATGATATGAAATGACATAATTTTTTTCTTCTCATTGTTATTGTCCTTCATTGCACTTGTTATGTAGCAAAAACCAACAGCAGCATGGGGTTTTTTTTTAAGGAAAAATGCCGCTTACGAGTCCCTTTTTTTGGCTGGGGCATGAAAACACTTGTTTTATTTGGCAGAACTATTGATTTTGTTCTAAAAAGTGATTTACGACAAAAGAATTTATTTTACTGTGGTAAGTGGGAAAGAAGCAAGCAACATTAGATATTTATTAGAAGAAGAAAAAGATAATGGGAATCAGAGTTGAAAAATTCAGTACTTTGGTACTTTTTTCAGTACTTATTCATTTTTAAACTACCGCAGTAACCCCGCGACGCTTTCAATACTTTTTTATTACTACATATTTTATGTCTTGCGCTTTTCAACTATTAATGCATTAGCAACATATTCAACGTATTGCTAACAGTAGAATTAGGCTTTAGCCCCGGTTAGCTAAACGTCCAGGGAACGTACATTCGTTTTTAGAACACAAAAAGCAATGCAAATGCGGTTCGACAACATAATGTAATTTCGGTAAGCATTTGCATTGCTTTTCATATCGACGTTTGACTAAACGGGACTTTTACGTCAGTCATTCGGAGTCGACTTTAAACAGTAGGTGCAGTCACTCAATTATAAAATTAACACACGCAAAATAAGTGGTGTGAGCAGTGTTGCCAATAGTAGGGGAAAATCCCTACAAATAGGTTTTTTTTATGAAAAAGGGTTAGCGTAGGGAAAAAGGGACAGATTTTGTTTTTTAATCGAAATGTAGGTACTTTTTATGTGTATATGAGGTCTTTATATGGAAAACTCATAATTTTAATTGACCACACTTAACTGCCACCAACAGTTCATCTGGTTACACATTTTTTAAATTAAAGTTGCGCGGATATGGTAACATTAGCAGTTGTAGACGGTTTTCTTTTGAATTGTGTGAGAAAACTGCAAAACAATTTCATATTACAAAACGTTAAAAATTGCTTGGTTAATTAAACACCACTTCTTTAGGTAACAATATATACTTAATTTTAGAAGTACAAAACTAATATTAAATGTGTTTGTAGAAAATGTCTGAGTTAGCTAGTTCATCTGAGGAAAGTGACGTTCAGCCAAAGAAATATCGGAAGCAAAAATTCTGTCACAACTGGCTTAAGGAAAAGGAGTTTGAAGGTTGGCTGGAAGAAACTAAAGAGGACAAATTTAAGTGCAAATGTAAAGCCTGTGGGAAGGCTATGAGTTGTGGAAAGTCAGAACTTAGGAAACATGCACTGACGAAAATACATCAAACCAATGTTGCGGCAGTAAGTACAACAAAACCTGTCAAATTTTTTTTCGAAAAACTGAATAAAGGTGCTGATCCTGTTGAGAATTTTGAAATTCGACTCAGCGCATTTTTTGCTGAACACAATGTAGCATTGCAGGTTGTAGATCATTTGCTACCATTTTTAAAAGAAATTGTGCCTGACTCAAATATTATTAAAAAGAGTAAATTGGGCAGAACAAAATGCACCACAATAATTAAAAACGTGTTGGCTGAAGAAGAAAAATCAAGATTGGTCAAAAAGTTACAGCATACCAAATTTTCTGTTCTTATAGATGAAAGTACGGATATTGGATCCAATAAAACAATGTGTGTGCTAGTAAGATTTTATGATGTTGAGCAGGAGCAAGTAATTATACAACTTTTGGACCTTTTACCTGTTGGATCTGACTGCAGTGCAGAAGGTCTCTATAAATTATTTAAAAAATGTATATTACATAACTCTATTCCATTTTCAAATATAATTGGAATGTGTTGCGATGGAGCCAACGTTATGGTAGGTCAACATAACTCATTTTCCTCTCGTTTGATGGAAGAAAACCCGGAACTAATAACAATAAAATGCATCTGCCATTCAGCTGCAATTATTGCAAATAAAGCTTGTCTTTCATTGCCAAGGGCACCAGAGGAACTTATAAGGCAGATTGGAACATATATCTCGGGGAGCTCAAAAAGATGTGCAGAGTTGGAAGAATTTCAGATTATGCTTAATGAGGAGAAAAGAAAAATCTTAAGAACATCTGTTACTAGATGGCCATCACACCAAAGATGTTTTGAGCGAATTTTATCAAACTGGCAAGTACTAATAGAATATTTTAAATTTTCTTTCTCCCGAGATAAATTAAAATCAGCGGAATTAATTTACAATGAATTAACTAACGAATGTAACAAAGCATATTTACTGTTTTTAAAATATGTTTTACATTATTTCAATTCACTGAATGCACTATTTCAAGCAAAAAAACCGTTAATCCACGTACTTCATTCAGAATCGATTAAAATATTTTTAAAATTGGGTCAAAATTGCATTAGAAAAAGTGAACTTAAAACAAATTGTATGGTTCGATCTCCACATATTTCGCTGCCAATAACAGAAGTTTTTCTTGGAAACGAGTGCGAAGAGTTTTTAAAGAGCTTGCCAGAGCATAATATAAATCAAATAAAATCTGATTGCCTTCAATTTTACTTAACTGCTCTAGAAGAACTTCAGAAAAGACTTCCTCTGAAAACAGAAAGTATCATTAAAGAAATTGAGTTTCTCGACCCTAGTGCTGTTTTTGGAGATAAAAAAGATGAATTTAAATTTGATAATTTATGTGCAAAGTTCAAAATAAACAGTAATGAACTCACACTGGAATGGCGGACTTTAGAATATAATTTTTCTAAGGACGAAATCAATTCGTTCAAGAACTTGGATATTGTTCAATTTTGGTCGAAACTAACTAAAAAAAAACTTCAATAATGAATTAATATTGCCAAATTTTGCAAAATTAGTTAATATTTTACTTTCATTGCCTCATGCAAATTCAGATGCTGAAAGAATTTTCTCCATTATCACTGATGTTCGAACTAAAAAGAGGAATAAACTAAGCCATATTATCTTAAATTCAATTTGCATAATAAGGTCTTTCATGCAATGCCAAAACATAGACTGCACCGAATTCAAATTGAATCCATCGCATTTCAAAAAAATGTGTACTAATGACCTTTATAAGTGATTAATTTAATATATTACATATTAATATAATATTTCTAAATATATTATATATATATATTTTAGTTAACTCTACACCAAAAGTAAAAAATATGAACTATAAGATTTGTTTAATTTTTATAAGTAAAAAGTGAATAAAATTTATTTTAATTAAAAAAAACGTTATTTTCTAAATTCGGCAGTTGAAAACGTAGGTATATTTGTAGGGGATTTCTTTCTTCAAATGTAGGGGAAAAAGGAATTTTTTGTCCAAGTGTAGGTTTAAAAAGGTTAAAAAAGTTGGCATCACTGGGTGTGAGAAATTAGGTCATAATCCTGATTGAAGCGTTGTGATGACCAATTATGTATGTATGCATTTTTTTACAAAAGTACCATTTGGTGCAAAAAAGTACTCTTTCATTTATAGTTCAGTACCATTTCAAAATGTAATTTTTGCAACATTAGTGGGAATGAATTTTTTCAAAATATTGGTTGGTGTGTTTTAATTTCTTTTAAAAATAATTTATTTTGTACATCCATTCAATGTCTACACGTTCGAATGGTTACCTTTGGAAGCAAGGTATGGAAATACTTTTATGAGAAACGTCCTCATGTTAGAGATAAGTAAACACACCTCTGTATAGAATCACCATTTTGGTACATTTTATAATTTCATTGGGGTACTGATAGATTTAAGTCCTTTAAATATGTACTTTTGGTGACCAGAACAATAGAGATGAGGCTAATGGAAGACAGATCGAACAAGAGATTTTTCAACAAGCTTCCTTCTTAGTTGCTGTAGTTGTAGAGAAAACCATTAAATTCTACAGTTTTGGAAAAGACTTTGTAATGGGACTGAGCAATAAAAGTAAATGGAACAACTATATTAGGAATCATTTTGAGTTGTACGGATGGGTCGTAGACTGGTAGTGTAGGAGTGAAGATGACCTATTCGTGGTCTCATGGCACCGTAGTCTAGCAGGTAGTCTGTTGGCTTATGAGACGTGAGGCCACGCTTTAACAAAACGAAATATAAAAAGTTATTACTTCGGCGTTGCCGTAGTCTAGCAGGTAGTGTGTTGGTTTATTAGACGTAAAGCCCGGGTTCGTATCCCAGGTCAGACATCAAAACGAAATATGGAAAAAAAAATATTTTTGTTCGACGACTATCTCCTAGCAGATTTCTGGCAAAAACTCTGAGTGTAAATAAAATTGCCATGAAAAGTTTCTCAAGAAAATCTATCGCTTGGAGTCAATTTTAAACTGTAGGTCACGCCATTCATGTACAATATTAACGCACACAACATGAGTGGTGTGAGTAACTAGGTCGTAATCCTGACTAAAGGGTTGTAATGACCAATTATGTATGTATGTATGAGACAGAAAGAATGTATGTACCAACTTGAGCAGAAGGTACTATGGGAAGAGCATAGCATAGGCCGTTACCCTAGCGCTTGTTCAATGAGATTGACTTGAGGTTAGTATGACATCGTCTGAGCAATCAACTAGATGGGGAAAGTAGAGTAAACCTGTGCGAGATTGCAGGCTATGGGAAATGAAACTTCAAAGAGAGTAACTTTCACAACTTTGAAAGGACCTGCACCTTGCTCTGACGAAAGGACACATAAAGGTAGGTAGAGCCTATTCTCAAGCCAGAAGGTTTTGAGACATTGTGGTCTGTTACTAAGTATTTGTCAGTCAGTCAGGAAATAGTATTGCGTTTTACACCAGGCTGGGTATAGTAACCGGCATAGCAGATTCAAAGAACTTTGGTACAGAATTCGATTCAAGTACATAGGCCTTGGCGTGAGGACCAGAGCTTGTAACCTGTGAGGGGTCGAAAAGCGCACTGTTTTTCAAGGCAGCGGAGTAGAGAGGGACGTGGTGGTATAGGGGGTAAAGATGAGCGTCACCAAACGACAGCCATAATTCTACTCAGTAGATCAATCTTCCGCTGGGCCAACATCAGAGTATTTAAGTAATTTTGCCTACAGTATTGTATGTTCCAAAGTATTCTATGCAATGTTGCAAAATTGAAATTTTGTAATGGTACTGAACTCTAACTGAAAGAGTACTTTTTGTATCAAATTGTACTTTTGTAAAAAAAAAATATTTATTTATACTTAATACACGTACGAAATATGGAATAGAAAAACTAACGTACCTTACATGGACGTTTGGCTAATCGCGGTTAAGGATTAAAATCCACCTTTTGCACTACGTTGAACATGCTGCGAACGCGAATTAAGAGTAGAAAAGCGTAAAATATAAAAGATGTAATAATAAAAAGGGTATTAAAAGCGTGGCGGGAGTACTGTGGTATTTTTGAAATTGAAAAGTACCGAAAATAGTACTAAAGTACTGAATTTTTTAACACTGATTCTATGTGACAATCACTTGCACACACTTGTTACTCGCTTTTCAGTGTCCCAAAAGGCTTAGTTACAAAGTTTACTTCAGAATTATTGCCTCTCCATTGCCACAAATTGAGTAAAGTACCTTAACTGGGGAGACCGTTAATCGGTCTTTTACAGTATAAAACAGTCTTCAACTTTATGTTAATGAACGATACTGTTTTTATTGGCATTTAGCTGTCAGTGCATATCGATTCGAAGCAAATTTCCTCTGGCCTTAGTTCACATACTCCCTGATTGCATGTACTTCCCTCTGTAAAATTGTGTTATGTTAGGTACATATATGTAAACATAGTTTTGTTTCTGATACAATTTTGTAGGCACACAGTACACTCTTTTAGAGGCCATCCTGTAGCAGATGGTTACCATGGCCAGGGGATTAACGCTACGGTATCTCATAAACAAGCGATTGAGAACATTAAACATCAGCTTCTGTTCAAAAAAAAAAAAAAAAAACGACTCGTTTTCTATGCAAATTTAATGCTTTACGATGTAGTAAACAGATTTTCCTTAAATTAAGTTATAAAAAGAGAAGATAGTCTAGGGAAAATATAAAATTAATCCGTTTAATATTTACAATATTATCTCTTTGTGAATACATTGTAAACATGTATGTAGTTTGCCTTATTAAAACAAAAGAAAAAAATTCAAAGAAAAAAAAATTTAAAAATTCTTATGAACTCATAAAATGATGACCTTTTTTGTGAAAAGTTAACTCTTTTAAGAAGAAAAAAAATGTAGACAACAGGCAGACAGATAGATGATCGTGCATGCATTTGAATACAACAGCAGCTTGACTTCTGCGAGTCAATTGACGAAAACTCCCGGATTAGTAGGCGATTAGACGGAGGTAAATCGCTAACGAATAATGTTGACGACGAAACAACAAAAACTCACAAGAATATGTATGTATTTGCTTATACAGGCGAGGATAAACAAACAAAACGCTATAACAAAAACGTTAATCTAATTAACAAATCCTACCTGTTTATGAACAAAAACGTCCTTTCTTGCAAATATCACTCACTCACTCGCTCACTCATTAACAGTCCCATCCTTCAACCCTTTCTTGCAGTTTTTGGGAAAATTAAATACATGAATAATACTTCTATTATTCTGTACTATTTCGGCGGCTGCTGCTGCTGTTTTTTTTCTTTCTGGTAATTTCCACAACCCGTTTTGACTGACAATCCGTGTGTAGAAGAATTTTAAAAATGTTTACAAGTGTATGGGAGCTCCTGTGGATGCCCACAATAGTAGCATGCTTTGACGTTTCCTGTTAAGCAAAAACATTTTATGGAAAACTTATTTATTTATTATCACTGTTTTCTTTTCTTTCCATTTTTTTCCATTTTCCATATGAAAAATACCTATTCAAACTAACTCTACTACCTAAATACACTCACTCGTAGAATTTGCCAACGACTGATGCTAATTATGACCTGTGGTTTAAACCTAGACTACCGCTTTGAACTTCAGCATAACTGGCTATACCTTATCAATGTTTTTGTGTTGAAAAGAAAAATTTTAAATCTTTGCCTGTTTCCATCCATGCATACCGGATTAAGAAGAATAGATTTTGTTTTATGATAAGGATCAAGCCTTCCTTAAAACTCTAGCAAATTTGTAGGCTTAACTTTATGACTTTATCTCAAACAAATTGCTGATCAAGCGTAACGCTTACTACAGTTGGACAGTGAGTGTAAATGTTTTGGTGATTATTTGCAACAGCGTACACAATTCGTTGAAGTCATAGGCTTAGCTAGCGTCAATAAATATAATCCGTAGGCTGTCAAGATGCAATAAATATGTGAACGATTATTAGTGGGAGATTTTCTTGTACAGCCTTAGCTTAAGTAGGTTTTTCGAATGTCAATTCATCTTAGAGGATTTGAAACACTACATTTGCTTGTGGTTGTTCATTGAATGTCTTAATCCATTTGATTAAGGCTCGATCAGATATTGAAATTAAACCGAGCTTAAGGGGCGTTTCGAGTGGTCGTGGTTTTTTTTATTAATTATTAGCGTGTTTCAACAGGTACATTAGCTATTTACAGGAGAATATTTTGCTTTTCCCGTCAGTTGCTTTACGTCTTCATTAGTTACATTAGCTACTTACAGGTGAATATTTTCCTTTTCCGGTCAGTTGCATTGCGTTTTTTGGGGAAAGTGTGCCAGAGGTCCAAATGTTCTTCAGGCTGCAAAATGCTGTCACGGTTTTTTGGTATTGGCGTATTGACATCAATTATTTCTTTTCCATTCGGGTTAATATATTGATGGCATTGAGGTAAAAAACTTGTTGTGGAGATGAAATGTAGACGCTGGATTTTTTATATAGTCGTACACATGGAGAACTTAATTATATGTATATCGAGTGGGCCATCTATCGGTTTAAATTTGAAACGTGATCCTACAGAAGCCATTGCACCCATTACGAGTGACTGCTTGGTACGGCTTGTGAAGCAGAGGCCCATATTTCTTTCAAAATGAGGACGACGCAACCATTACGGTCAACGAAGATATCTATCGCACCATGATAGCCGATTTTTTTTGTACCCACTCTTCATGGTATTGACGTGAACGATGTTTGGTTCCAAGAGGGTGGTGCAACATGCCACACATCTCATGTCACAATTAATTTTATCAAACGTCAAACGTTTGATAGCCGCTTTTAATTAACTGAAATGGTGATGTCAATTGGCAGCCAAGAAGCTGTGATTTCATACTGTTGGACTGTTTTCTATGTGGGGCGCCTTTAAATAAAACTGTTATGCCGACAAACCAGACACAATTAGGCATTTGAAGGCCAACATTTATGATGCCATTGCTGAGATACGACCCCATACACTTGAAAAAGTGCGCGAAAGTTGGTCCAATCGAATGAGGTATCCTGAGGTCAGCCGCGGCAGCCATATGAATGAAATAGTGTTGCATTTCTAACCGGAGCAATTGTATTTCACAACAAATAAAAAAAAATTGGAAAATTTTCAAATCGATTTTGTTTTATTGCAGTCTTAAATTTGAACTTTTAAATGGCCCATAGTTGCACATCCAGACTGATCGAGAAATCTTAAAGAGGCCTATAAATCAATACCCAGTATAGACTGAGGCTATTTATACAATAATAGCTTTACCCTTACAATTACATACATACATACATAATTGGCCATTACAATCCTTCAGTCAGGATTACGGGTTAGCTTCTCAACACCACTCATGTTGTGTGGCTTAATTTTATTCTTGAGTGGCGGGGCCTGTAGTTTAACGTCGACTCCGACAGATTTATTGAGAAACTTTTTCATGGCAGGTTTATTTACTCTCAGAGTTATTGCCAGAAATCTGTTGAGAGGAAGTCGCCGAAGAAATATTTATTTTTTATTTTTCATATTTCGTTTTTTAATGTCTGGCTCGAACCAGGGCTTTACGTATAATAAGCGAAATCACTACCTACAGACTACGGCGACTACCAATTTATTGATTCAATTAAGCTCGTTTGATCAAATTTCTAACCGAACTATAACGATCACCCAAGATTTATTGTATTTTGGAAACAAGCAACTCTCTCTCTCTCTCTCTCTCTCTCTCTCCAATTAAATTGCTTTTAATGAAATCGTCTGTTTGTTTTATTTCAAATATTTTTCAATTGTTTAAAAATATTTTAAAAAAATTTCTCATATATTTCTTATAAATCTTGAAACTTTTACCGTAACCGTATAATTAATTTAAAATATCATAGTATTCGTAATGCTGACCCATCATAAAGCATAAATCATAAGACTGTTGTCTAAAAGAGATTTCGTTTTTTGTCTACATAAACTGAAAAACGTAGAATTACCCACACGTTGCGTTTTAGTTGAATAAAGTAATTTTGAAATCCATGACCCACTAACAACTCAACTCAACGAAATGAAGACCACCACCATTACAATCACTACCACCACAACCACCATCATTACCGTTGGTTGGCTGCATGCATCATGTGGAATGCCTTGGTGGAATGGCCATCTATTTAACGATAAAAAATATATTTTTCCTGTTTAATTGATGACAATCAATCTGGAAATTAAAAACAGACAAAAGACCACTCATCAAATGAGGGGGGCCAAAAATCACTTAAAGATGGTGATGGCTTATAAAAGGCTATAAAAGTGCAATAAATCAAGCTCATCTTTATATTTAGACGGGCCATAAGAGAAGACAGAGAGAGAGAGAGGGAGAGAGAGAGGGAGAGAGAATGGCCAACAAATAAACGCTATTTGTTTGCTGTACGATGTATGTACTTTAACTACTAACGGCTTTAATGTAAATGAAAATACGTTTTTTATTCGAAAGTATAGTTTAAAGCGAATAGAAGAAGTACCCTGCTTTTGGATAGGCTAACGATTCAATATTGACGTTCATAGGATCATGTTGAATGAATTATGCAAACGTAGATATAATTGAATATTGATTGAAAGCTAGTTGTCCAATGTCCTTAACATCACTTCCGTACATCTTTAGGCTTCAAATATTTTACATTTATCAACAAGAAGACCAATGAAGAGTTTTTTTTTTTGAAGATTCCGGTATAAAAGTTTAGCTTCGTTAAGGCTTTTACTAACTTTGCAGATGGAAACAACCGTACTGAATACCTTTTTGATGTTTTGTGGATATTAATCTGTGGGGTTCGAACGGTCAACTGCTCCACGCTTCCGTCCTCAAGTCTCCGCAGTTTCTTTAAGTGGATCATACATACATACATAATTGGTCATTACAACCCTTTAGTCAGGATTACAACCTAGTTTCTCACACCACTTATGTTATGTGTGTTAATTTTTTAAACATGAGTGGAAGGACCTACAGTCTAAAATCGACTCCGAACGACAGATTTTTGAGAAACTTTTCATGGCAATTATGTATTTATTGTCAGAGTTTTTCCAGAAATTTGCTGAGAGGAAGTCGCCGAAGAAATATTTTATAATATTTCGTTTAGTTGAAGATGTCTGACCTGGGGTTTGAACAGAGGCCTTACGTCTAATAAGCCAATACACTATCTACTAGACTGCAGCGTCTACGTTAAGTGGATCATATTTAACATTTAATGGTCCGAGAATTTTTCAACAGGGGCTTCCGAACTTTGGCATTCGATAACGGCCATTAGTCGTCATTTATTCAGTCTGTTTAGCCAAATTACCATGGACGACCACAGACAACGACGTGTGTTCGTTGAATTGGCAACAAATTTTCATTGAAAATTCATCTTCAGCGATGAGACCAATTTCAAGATAAGGGGATACGTGAATATACAAAATTTTCGAATTTGAGACGATACCAACCCACATGTCAACCAAGAGCTTCCAATGCATACAGATAAAGTCTCTGTTTTGAGTCGATTTCGGACTAGTGGAGTCATCGGTCCATATTTCTTTGAGGACAACGCTGACCAGGCCTTCACTGTCAAAGGCGCGCAGAATATCTCCATGATTACCAACTTCTTTTGATATGGATGATCTGGACGACATGTGGTGTCAACAGGACGAAGCTACGTGTCATACAGCTCATGCCACAATGGATATCACCGTTGAGGTGATGGTAGAAGAGTCAAAAAGCCTCGTGAGTTTAAAGCAAAACCGAGCTGGATCTTATTATCTGCAGCAAAACAACTGTAATGTAGGTAGCAGAGGTGGCTGTCCATCTAAGAGACTTGTATGGACATATATAGGCCACATAGGGCCCATTGTTGTAGCACAGTTTTCTGCTATCACCTAATCACGGTACCTAGATTGGCTTAGACTGCCAATGTCAATCCGTGGCAGTTCCTCCAGATCATCCATATAGCAGGCACCAAAGTGCCTTTTTCTCCTTTGGTAAAGTGCCGGACATGTACTCAGTAGGTGAAGGTCAGCCCCCTTCTCTTCGCCACCTCTTCAGCTTCATTAGCAAGGTGTCCAAGACCAAAGCGCCTCGCATTCGCAACTGTAACGTAACAACTGTGCTTTTGTAGAGGACCTAATAAATGGATAAGTAGCATAACTTAATTCACTTGTTAGCTCTTTTTTTCTAAAAAGTGAAACCACTTTTCTATAAATAAAGGCAAAAAGTTAATATTTTGAAAATCTGTCCATAATTTTAACCAAATTGGTCCCCTTCTTTTACATTTTACTAAGCCCTGATAACAACGAAATAAATGTACGTTACAAACGCTACGTTATACTAAACGAAGCTCCTTTTCAATTACAGTACTTTACTCACACTCCCTCCCTTAAATGCTGGGGTTTTGAAACAAAAATTGTGTGTGAGAAGATCCACGAATGAATCACGCCCAATCATCTAAAGACAAAACAAAAGATATGGACAGGCAGACAAACAAACAATCAGACAGACATGCATATGTACATACATGAGTACGGCTAGTAAATTAAAACGGCTAAAAACGATTTATGTATTGTTGTTGGCAATGAATATTGTTTATGTGGTTGTTGTTGTTATATTGTACAATAATATTGCTACATACATACATATGCAATGGATTGATATTTTATTAATACTCTCTCCTTACTACTTCATAAACATACATACATACATACATACAATACATATATTATTTTATACGACGACTATATAAAAAGATAATTGTATCTTCCGTTTCATTATATGTTACGCGCTTTTAAACAACATGGTTATTAGATAGATAGATACTTTATCTTTAAAATACTACAACAACAACAACAACGACAATAAAAAACAAGCAATAAGAATGCGAAACATAAGTAAGAAGTATTCTTTCTTCAACCGTATAAATTCTTATTGCAAAAAAGCCCTGAGGTTTTTAGAAGAGAGTGAAACTTAATGAGCAACAACTTTGGCTCTTTTTATTCGTATCTCTAAGCATGTAGCTTGCGAGTGTTGCCAATATGTTTGTACGTATTAAGGAAAAATAAATGTAAAATCGATATTTAATTAAAACACGTCAAAGGAAGAGTATTTTTTATATTAAAATTATGGAAGGTTCCTATAACGATGCCAGAGGTTCAAGACTTTCGCAATATTGGCACCATTATTTGGCACAGTTGTATGGGCACTTCATGAGCTATTTGATGAAGCTGTTCTTGGCGTCCTCGGTAGAGAAATTCGGTGGGTATTGGCATAGAATTATTTATAAACTGTGGAGACTGTATAGTGGCATCTATGCTACTGCTGCCTTTACTGCTATTGAACGGGAACCTATGAAGATAGGTCTGGCAGTAAACGAGGGCAAAACGAAGTATATGTTGTGGACAAGCTGTGACATGCGGCGTATTGGATGCTAGATTTCGGCCGATAACTATACTATCGACATAGTCAATGAATTTGTTTATCTTGGCTCCGTGGTAGACACCAAAAATGATGTCAGTCTGGAGATCAAGCACAGGATCACTCTTGTCAACAGGCGCTACTATGGTCTCAATAGGCAATTGAGTAGCAGAGACCTCTCACGTACGACAAAATTAATATTCTCCAAGACGATCATCTTCCCCGTACTTCTTTATGGCGCAGAGGCATGGTCATTATTAAGCACTGATGTAGCAGCCTTGAGAGAAAAGTCCTACGTAAGATCTTCAGTCCAGTACGAGTTGGCGATAATTTCCGCATCCGATCCGAACGTCATTTACGTTGCGCAGCGTATTAACATCCAGCGGCTGCGCTGGCTCCGCCATGTCGTTCGAATGGAGGAGGATGCTTCGACGAGACAGATATTTGCGGAAGTCGGCGAAGAGGACGATCTTTCGCTCATCCTCCCCGTATTTCTTTATGGCGCAGAGGTTTGGTCATTATTAGGCACTGATGTAGCAGCCTTTAGAGAAAAGTCCTACGTAAGATCCTCGGTCCAGTGCGAGTTGGCGATAATTTCCACATCCGATATGAGCTCCTCAACGACATTGACGTTGTGCAGCGTATTAATATCCAGCTGGCTCCGCCATGTCGTTCGAATGGAGGAGGATGCTCCGACGAGGCGGGTATTTGATGCAGGGATTTGCAGAAGTCGGCGAATAGGACGATCTTGTTTGCATTGGAAGGACCAAATCGAGGACATCCTGTCATCGATTGGTGTTCCCAAATGGCGAAGGCGCGCAAGTAGGAGAGGCGCCTGGAAGGATGTGTTAAGACAGGCAGAATTCCGTTAATCGGGTTGTTAATGGCCAATTAAATAAGTATGTAAGAGACTGTATAAACTGCTTTCTCGTGACATCGATGTACATACCTTGGTTGGTTTGGACATATCACAACATTGTGTTGGAGTTAGAGCACATACAATAGAAATGCTTGGAATTTTGGTAATATACTGCATCAGAAGATTGTAATTGTAGGCATTTAAGGGGTTAGTATACTACCTAATTAAAAAAAAATTATTTTTAAAAAACCTTTTTTAGGGGCCCAGGTAGTGGGTAGTGTTGTGGGTTTGATTCCCACTAGAGCCACTGGTCTGTTGCACTACAATAGGTTCATGTAAAATAAATATCTGGACATATATGCATATGTATGTATATAAACATATATTAAATCTAAATAGATAAATATTTATCAATATTTTGTTTTCGTTTATGATTCTTCAGAAGTAAAGATTATAAGATTACGTAACTAATTTGTTGAAGAATAATTAGAATGGAATTTTTGCTTCAACTTTATGACTTTTATGCTTTATGAGTAAACGCCTAATAGACAGTATACGTTTAAATATATAAAAATATTTAAGAAAAACTAACATTACAGGTAGGTAAAGAGTAACAAAAATTATTTTTACTTACATTAAATATTTTTTTTCATATCCTTTGTTACAGGTACTGAAACTAGATCTGAACACAAAGGTGCTTGATTATGAACCCGTACTTGTTGACCTCCTTGAAACACTGTTAATAGAGAAAATATATAAAAAGAACACATTAAAATACTGAAACTGTTATAAAATTTTGCTTTGAGATATAAATTTCAGCCTAGTAAGGCACTAGTGATATTTTTAAGCTTAAAACTTAAAAAATTGAACCCAAATATTATTTCCGGTATATCAGCCCTTAATTTTTTATTATTAACTAATTAATAACATTATAAAATTATAAAATGAGACAAATATCTTGTTTAGTTAAGATTGCTAACTTAGAACGAAATTCGTTGGGTGCCCTGCCAGCCTGTTAGCGTAAGGGTTGTGGGTTCGATTTCCAGCATTAAGTGTTACACTACACCAAGCATAAGGTCGTAGTTACTTAGCTCGTAAATAATTAAATAGAATTTAGAATTGTAATAAATAAATAAATAAAAGCAAATTCATATGCAGTTATTAATTCTCTGCTCTACAATTAAAACAGAGAAAAAACGCTAAATAAGCAGCAGTTGGATTTCTAAACACATCATACTATTACACGGCCAGCATTATATTACTACTGTATTCTCTTGTTCTTCATTTGTTTTTTTCCTGTCAGTTTAAATTCCCCCATTTTCTAAAAAGAGTACTCACCATTAAAGAGTGTCTAAAAGCAGCGAGCATTATCCATTGTATTTAAAAGATTATGTTAGGGGAGGAGGAGGGGGGTCTGGTGAGCATAAATAAATACAATAAAGAGCTTATATTCAGTGGTAAATAAATTTTACTCTCAAAGTCTTGTTCATTACTGTTGATAAATATTTAAGAAGGGGCAGCAGAAGGCAGATTAAGTGTAATGCTCAACAGTGCGACTGTAACGTAACGTGTATGTTGGAACGAAGCAAAGAAAAAAAACCGATGGTGTTTGGTAACGCCCCTTTAAATACAGTTATTTCATTGGGTCGTAATCAGCAAAGAAAAAATCCAAAGAGAAATTAAAAAGAATTTATTTGTAATACTATAATATTTATAATAAGAAATGCATATAAAAACAAAAACGAATTTCTTTATTTTAGCAATAATTATACGAAAATTTAAAGAGAGCATAAGTGACCTATTGTTGTTGTTGTGATGGGAAAAAATGGAAAATGAAAAAAAAAAACAATTTTTTTAATGGAAAATTAAAAATTTTTTCTTTTAGAAGAGGGAATTTTTCTTGAAATATTTTGCCATTTTGTATTTAATGCAGAGGAGTAACCCTTATAAAATACTCTTTATTATTGTTATTGTTGTTGTTTGAAGGTTAACCAAAGGAGAACATGCTTCTTGTAGTTACAATAACCTACAAAAAAATTCATTCCATTGTAGTTAGAAAAATAAACGAAAACTTTTTTTGCTTTACACTAAGAGTGCGTGAGCATCCTAGTTCTTTATTATTAAGCAAAGAGGCACACGCATATACACATACACACACTTGCATATAAATATGTATGTTGGTTAGAAAGAAAGAGAACAGAAATATTAAAACCATAAACAAAAGAAATGTTGTTGTTTTTTGTTTTTCATCCACACAAATAAAAAAGAATTTGTTTTTTTTGTGTTTTGTTTGTTTTTATTTCTTTTATTTATTGTGTGTTAATGTAAGCATGTAAGTGTATGTCTGCCTACCTAAGCACACGCGTGCTGCCTTATATCCTGCGGCCAGCCACTTTATCGAAATGAGAGCGAGAGAAAAAGTGTGTATGTGTCTTTGCAATATATTTATCTCTTTTCGTTTAATGGTTTTGTCATTTGTTTTTATTCTGCTTTTGGCTCTTATATTATTATAAAATGCGCAGCTCAGTATTTTTCAACTCACACTCTCTGCCATACCATACTCCTCAGCACACCAACACACCCTAAAAACTCAATGTTTTGTATTTACATTGCACAGTTACTGATTCACACACAGTCAAAGACTAAAGGCAACCAAAACTACAAGAAAAAAAAGAAAAAACCAAAAAAAAAATACAAAAAAACAACAAACCAACACGAGTTTTAGTATATGATTCGTTAAAGACGTACGTTAAACATTTCTCTCGCTGCGTTTTAACATTCAGTCGGCATCGATAATTACCGGTGGACGTATCGTCGTGAACGTCGTTTAGTGTGTATTTTGATAGAAACAGAACTAAAACAAAAAACAACAAAAAAAAAACAACAAAATTTTAAGTATATATGTTCAAAAGACTGCACAAGAAAAAAAAAATATTGAAAAAAGGAAGTAAAGAACAAGAGCTGCCAGCCACTGTTGCCACATTACGGAAAATTATAATCATTATTATTTGAACGGCAATGAAATTAAATTGTGTGCAGTAGGTGCGTTCGTTTAATCTCAACTACTGCAATTAAGTTTGGTGTTATAAAAAACGTAAAAGAACTTTATTTTCGGCTGTTGTCGAACCAAATAAAATAAACGAAAAAGAAACACAAAATACAAAAAAAAAAAAAAATAAACGTTTAAAATAATTACAGTTGCATGGAATATATTTTTGAAACCAAAAACCAAAACAAAGTGCAAAGAGAGAAAAAAACTTTAAAAGCTTGAAAATAGTGAGAAGTAAAGAAAATTTCTTTTAATAGTGCCATACCTATATAAACCCAAAAAAAAAAAATAGAAAATCATGTTTGATTAGATATTCTTACACTTCAATTCATTCATTCTCTTAACAAATAAGTCATAAGGTCATAATAAATAATTTCTGTGACAAAATGATAGACTCAGCGTGTAATTATCTAAATCCATATGCCACTGCATCTTTGACTGCCTCCGCCACCTTAACCACATCGTCAACGCAATCATCGTTAACGAATATCAACGAATTTTCTCCCACTTCGGCGGGGGTTGCATCTTCACTTTTATACAACAACAGCAACAACAACAGTAACAACACCACCAGCAATAGCAGTAAAACGACAGCATCCTGTAATCCTATGAAATTGGAAATGCAATATCCTCCACAACCATCGTCGGCTGGTTCGGCGTCATCGCCTAATTCCAGCATACAGTCGGCTCCCTCATCTGCTTCGGTGTCACCCAGCATTTTTCCATCGCCCGCCCAATCATTTGCCTCAATTTCCTCCAGTCCGCCTGCTTCGGCCAGTTCAGCATCGCCTCTATCCGGCTCACATACGGAATTGGGTGCGGCTGCTGCTGCCTCGGCTGCCTACACATGGAATACGGCTGCCTATACAGCTGCATTACCCACAAGGTATGTATATATGTACCATCAGATTGCAACAGCATAGTGCAAGCAAGAATTTAATTATAAGTGAAAAAGGATAAAGGATATCCTGTAAAATGATTTTTCTCCTCTGTACACTTTTTCTTCTTCCTCTTATCGTTATTTTCCATTTTTTTTTCCTTTTTTTATATGAAAATGCATGATTTTTTTGTTGGTTTTTCTTTTCTTTTTTAGAAGTCAGTTTCCTTATGCCCAATACGCCTCAGATTATTATGGCAATGCTGTAGGCATGTCTGCGGCATCAGCAGCCGCTGGTGCTTGGTTTTCCCACCAGGACCGTTTATACCAGCCGTGGTCAGGACAAACGTATCCCAGCTTTAATTTTGATGATATCGCCTTCCAAACCCAACTGCAAAGACGTTCAGTTCGCTGCACTTGCCCCAATTGTACCAATGAAATGTCTGGCCTGCCACCCATAGTCGGTCCCGACGAAAGAGGCCGTAAACAACACATTTGCCATATACCCGGCTGTGAACGTTTATATGGCAAGGCTTCCCATTTGAAAACACATTTACGTTGGCATACTGGAGAAAGGCCTTTCCTATGTCTCACCTGCGGCAAAAGATTCTCAAGGTCGGATGAACTACAGCGCCATGGACGTACCCATACCAACTACAGACCCTATGCTTGTCCCATATGCTCTAAGAAATTCTCGCGTAGTGACCACTTAAGCAAGCATAAGAAGACCCATTTTAAGGATAAGAAAAGTAAAAAGGCCTTAGCGGCGGAGGCTAAAGAACAGGCTAACAACGCTAATAATATTAAGCAGGAGAAGGCTATGGAACAGGAAAAATCTACTAGTACAGATAAATCGCCTATTGCGATTGCCAACAATGCGGTTTCTAATTCGGCCAACTCTAGCTCCAATACATCCTCCACTGGTAAAAGTCCGTTAAGTCTTAGTAATCGCCTCAACAATAACCAGTCACAGCAAACGCCACAGCTGCAGCAACCAATGTTATCCCAGCTGCAATTAAAAACCGAACAGAGTGAACAGCCATCAGCAGCAGCAACAACAACAAGCAATTATGCACCCTATACGAATTTGTATCAACAAACGAGTCCACTATTCCAGCCTCATTTAACAGCCGGTACAAATTATGGCACAACAAATACAAACCAAAATTCAAGTCTACAGAATACGCCACCAACTTTTGAATTGTGGCATACACAGGAGCAACAGCAACAGCAACAGCAGCAGCAACAAACAAATAACAACAACAATAATAATGCAGCAACGGCAACAGCAGCTACAACAACCGTTAATACCTCAACAAATATGCAACAACAGCAACAATCATCACAAAATCAGCAACAGCAACATTCGCAAGCGTCGCAACATTTTAATGCCTTGGCTATGCACAGTGAAACGCAATTAGCCAATGAATATGGCATAACTATGGCTGCATCACCCAATTCCCTTAATCCACATACACATCCTCATGCACACTCACACTCACATAGCCATCCCCATCATCCCCATCACCATAGCATGCAACATCATATGAGTCATCATATGCAACACTCTTCCACGTATTCCAATATTTTGGGACAAATGAAAACAGAATATCCGGTCTACAGTGATTTTTCGAGTACCTCAAGTTATGCAACGCCCACCTCAGCCTTCCATCATCATCCCCATAATCCCTGGGCCACAGCGGCTGCCTATCAACATCCTCATCATGCCACCGCCTAAACTATCGAATACCACAAGGTAAACACTCGTACATTTTAGCCATCAAAGTCCATTTAAACATCCATTCAAAACCATTGATCGTTCTAGGGATTTATCGATTTATCGATAGTTTCCTTTTTTTTGTTGTTGTTGCTTAATTGTAATAATTCTCTCTCACACTTTATTGCGTTTTTTTTTCGAATGTCTTGTTATTTTTGTTCATATTAACTAACCATCCCTAACATTAATTATCCCTTTAAGTTCGGCGTTTAATTTAAAAATCATGCTCGTAATTGTCATACAAAAATTTCTCACAGTGTAAATAGCCGCTGTTTTTATAGTTTTTAAGTTAAAAAACTTAATATTTCGTATCGTATTGTATTGTATTGTGTTGTATCGAATTGTATATAATCACTCGTATTAATTTAAAATCCTTAAGATTTTCAACCATAAATACTTAGTTCTACTAAAAAATAATACATACAAATTTTTAATTAATTAATTAAGAAATAATTAAAAAAAAAATAAGAGAAAATAATTAATAATTATTGAAAATTATAATACTCCTGTTATGTTCATTAATAAAAAAATAATAAAGAAATCATCTTTAAGATATTAAAACAAATTGTAAACAGAGAATAAAAGAAATCAATAAAACAAACCATAAAATAAAAAACAAAAAATTATTACAATAAAATTATTAAAAAATATTATGAAAGAAATAGAATGGAATTTTCATTTATGTATGTAATGGCAGGCAACACAGGCATACATTTTATGGTAAGCTGAACTTTACTGCTGAACTTTATTATCCACTTTTCTTCTTTTCAGATGTGTATATTACATACATACATACATATGTACATAAATAATTGGCATTACAACCCTTCAGTCAGGATTACGGCCTAGCTTCTCAACACCACTCATGTTGTGTGTGTTAATTTTATACTTGAGTGGTGGGACCACCTACAGTTTAACGACGACTCCGAACAACAAATTTTTTTCAGAAACTTTTCATGGCAATTTTATTTATTCTGAAAGTTTTTGCCAGAAATCTGCTGAGAGAAAGTCGCCGAAGAAACATTTCTTTTTTCATATTCCGTTTTGATGTCTGGCCTGGGGCTCGAACCCGGGCTTTATGTCTAATAAGCGAACACATTACGTACTAGACTACGGCGACTACCACATGCATGTTAGGATAGGTTACATTAGCAGCCTCTTCTATGATTATAGCTTACTTAGGTCCTATAAGGTCTCTTCCCTCATACAGTTATAACTCCAAGTTGGCATCTGTCAGCCTTGTCGAGTGTTTTATGAATATGAATTCTATTAAAATCACTTTGGCTAGATACGCTCTGTTAAAAAATTCTAGATGAACCAGAACTCTTCTTATTCGATTGGAAAATGACAAAGATTTTCTCTGCAGTCTTTACAGCTTCTGCCCAAGGCGTTATGATGTGTTCTCAGCTTAAAGGAATGTGACCCCCACATCAGTACATTATAAGATCCATAAGATTCCATAGAGTGCTTCTGGTTAGGTGTGACGAAAATTTTTTTCTGCATATATCTATATCGCCCTTCAAAGGCCAGCCCTTCCATATATTGATTCTGGTTAGGTTTGACGCAAATTTTATTCTGCATACGAGCCAGATCTATCTGGTGTCTTTGTAAGTGAATTCACGATCCCATTTATCCTTTGTAAATGAATATGGATACCCATAAGATGGAATCCTTTCATATGGTGCATGTCTGCCTACTTTGTCTGGAGCATACAATTGCATACTTAAGCTTCGGTTTCTGCGGCCTGCAGATTGTCCCTTGCATGGACAATCTCAGTCCAACGTAGCCATGGAGCTTTCGACTATATCCTCCTCTTAGCATAGTTTGTTACCCTCTAAGACGTAGTCACTAGTAAACATTCTGCATTGGACCACAAATTTTGCAAAGGATTTTGAGCTCAGATATTCTACGACTGAATTTTCCGTCCGTGATTTCTAATCTAGACATACTTACTCTTTGTTTCATTGCTGTCGTTATCTCAGCAATAGAAACTGTAATGTTGACGTCCTGGACTGGAATTCTGGTAGGCATGTCGGACTATGTATACAAAAGACCTCAAATTTCGCATTATATCATCTTGATTCCTTACCAAACTCGCTCCCCATTGGGTTCATTGTCAGTGACCACTTAGCCCTGCGGCGATTTCAATGGCAGCATTAAAGAAATCAGCGCAAGAGATAATTCACTTCATCTGATCTATTTACTCTACCTATTTATTCTATATACTCTACTTAGAGCCTAAAAATTAAATGCGTGCAGATATCGTGTGGTCCATCTATAGGTTTAAATTTAAATTATTGGTTATTTCGAATCTGGCAATACTTATGTCATTCTATTCTGCCAAAAAAATCTGTACTTTATCTCCACTGAACATAATGAATCGTTTTACGTTTGAGCAACGTTATGATTTATTGGAAATTTATTTCCAAAACAAAGACAATTGCTCGGAAATTGCACGAAAATGTCGTACAAAAATTGGTCGCAGAGAAGGACCAACAGTTGCTAAAGTTTGTGAAACTGGTTTCATTGTTGATGCGCCAAGACGTGAGCGTGCTCGTACTCGTATAGTGCGTACACCCGAAAATATCGAATTGGTGCCTGAGAGTGTGCACCATCGTCGTTCTCAAGAATTGAACATTTCACGCATCAGTTTACGTCGAAGTTTGCGAAAAGATCTTGGCATGGCGCCTTACAAAGTTCAATTGGTTCCAGAGTTGCAGCCTCATGACCATCCGCTTTGTTTTCGCTTCCCTGAATGTACCAACGAAAAACGAAAACGATTTTTGCCAAAAAAATCACTTTTTCGAATGAAGCTCATTTTCATCTTAGTGGGTACGTTAATAAGCGAAATTGCCGTATTTGGGGCTGAGAAAATCCACACGTGTTCTTACAGAAGACAATGCACCCACTACGAGTGACTGGTGGCGGCTTGTGGAGCGGAGGTATCATTGGCTGATATTTCTTTGAAAATTAGGACGGCGCAACCATTACGGTCAATGGAGGAGACACCTATCAGACCATGATAACCGATTTTTTTGTATTTTTAAATTTAAACTTATAAAAGGCCCACCATATCATACATATCAGTCAGGATTACGGCCTAGCTTCTTACATCACTCATGTTGTGTGCCTTAATTGTATACTTGAGTGGCGGGACCTACAATATAACTTCGACTCCGAACGACAGATTTTTGAGAAACTTTTCATGGTAGGTTTATTTACTCTCAGAGTTTTAGCCAGAAATCTGCTGAGAGGAAGTTGCCGAAGAAATATTCTTTTTTCATATTTTGTTTCGATGTCTGGGATGGGGCTCGAACCCGGGCTTTACGTCTAATAAGCGAACACACTACCTAGTAGACTACGACGACTACAGAACAAATACTTTGAAGTCTATTAGGCAGTTTATGGAAGAGATATACTTGTCAATGAGTATACTTCGAAGTATGAGAATTTCAATGATTGATGGTAGGTCCACGTAGTCCATGTACTTCGAAACGTAATTTTGCGCAGGATAAGGATGTTTGAACTTTATTTATGCTGAAGAACATGAACAAGTTTACTAGGTATAATGCAAGTTTAGCTATTGATATGACATTCAAAATAATCTCATAGATATTAAACATATCCTAGGCTAATACATTATGCCTGCTAATACATGAGCGTACATACTTGACTCAATCTAGGATACAGAAAGTGGTGTAAAATAAATTTTTTTAATACAATATCAGAAAGAAAAACAAAAAAAAATCAAAGAGATTTTAACGCATCATAACATCATCATTAATCATAATTAACTGGGGACTACAAAAATCGAAAAACCAAAAAAAGAAAGAACGGACTACAGAAAACGAAACCTCTTCAGATAACCAACGAATACAGTGCCTGGTTCATCAAATACTACAATACGAGACGAATAAAAAAACATTTTTTGTAGTGAATATATATTCAAAAAAACATGAGTATCTTTAGGTTTTTAGTTTTTTGGTTTCTTTCGAAGATACATTTATGTTGTATGAGTTATAAATCAATCAAATTTTAAGATTTTTTTTTTTGGTATTTTAACTACACAAGTACATATGTACACAAGTATTGTATTTGGCTAGAGGCTTAAATTTGCGCTTAGGCAACGTTTTTGTTGTTGTAGTCACAGAAAAGCAAAAGCAAAAGCAAAAACAAAAAAAAAATTTATAATAAAGTGCGTGTTTTTCAGGCAACTCCCAAAAACAGCACAACATTAAGGCAGCAGCTCATCTCTAAACCTTACGGACAACAACACACATTTAAAACTGAGATCGTCTCTAAAATGAAATGGAATTTTCTAATTTCTCCCAAATGCTCTTGCTCTTTCCTGGTCTCATATCCATTCGGTCTCAAACCATTAAGAAAACTGATGTTTTATTTTTCTAGCAGCGGTTTTTTGTCTTCTTACGTCCACTTTTTTTGACTGTAAATCTTGCCACGATCAGCCAACAGACATGCATCAAAATGTGTTTGACTGTCAACGCATTTAAAAAGTTTTTTTTCTTTCGGTCATTTTATGGTCGTCGATAACTAAGCTGGTGTTGCAGCGAACTTATCTTTAATTTGTTAGCACAGTGGGCGTGTTGGGCCAATATTTGGTTACAAATTACTTTCCTATAAGCAACAGAGGGCTGTCACAGCATACCTTCTTATTATTGATTTGTTTTGTTTCGGTGTTACTAATAAAATTAATTCTGTTAAACAGGTGATTGGTTTACTGTAACAGGTACTCAGGATGTCAGGGTGTTAATCTGTTGTCGCGCAGATTACATCCTACGCTGTCTTTGGAAATATATTGGGTTAATGTTTTAGTCATAACAACGGATGTATTTTTATACTACGTATACCACGGCATGAATTAATAAGGAGCAGAGTAGCTTAGAGTTCACAGCCCAGCTCGCCACTTAATAATGAATACATATTGCTAGGGCATAAAAAGCTAGAAACTTCTTCTCGATATATGAAGTTCAGTGTAAAATAAACTTTTGCCTATTTTGGCAACTTCTTTATCTATCCGTCTCCTCCAAGTATTTGCGGGTTGTGATTATCAGGGGATACCCTGTTGATTCCAATCCAATATAGTTCGCCTGTAAGAATATATGGCTATGACACTTTCATTTATATCACTTCTTTTCTCATTTGTCTAGCTTTTAAACGTCGTGCTCGGCGTTCTAGGTCTCACATACATACATACATAATTGGCTATTACAAACCTTCAGTCAGGATTACGGCCTAGCTTCTCACACCACTCATGTTGTGTGCCTTAATTTTATACTTAGTGGCGGGACCACAGTTTAACGCCGACTCCGAACGACAGATTACGAGAAACTTTTTCACGGCAGGTTTATTTACTCTCAGAGTTTTTGCAAGAAATCTGCTGAGAGGAAGTCGCCGAAGAAATACTTTTTGTATTTTGTTTTTGATGTCTGGCCTGGGATTCGAACCTTTCGTCTAATAAGCCAACACACTACCTACTAGACCATGGCGACTTCAGGTCAGTTATATAATGTTGATTTAGACAAAGATGTGGTATTGCCATCTCCATAGTTGGGTACCATTGTATGTCTTCTTAAATTAAGTTCTAAATTTTTAACTTATATTTTCCTTCTTCAGCACTACTGTGCATTGTGACGTATTTTGTCTTTGTGTATTCGTGTCCATCGAGGTGTTTTAAAGTTTATTGTTTTTTGACGATGTTTGTTCTTTTACAAATTTTGATTTGATTTTCTGTTTTACAATGGAAAATAGAAAAATTATTAGAGAAAAAAAATTCACACACACACATATGTATATAAACGCATTAAATATGATTGACCCCTTGGCCAAATGTGATTTAATAATTACTGGGTTTTTTATAGCTTAGTAGACGCCCTAATATTAAAACAATACCTCACATACATCGATCTCAGCTCATCTCACTCAGCCTGTCTCCCGGGTCAATTAACAGCAACAGCAACAGTACAGAAGAAGAAGACGAAAAAAAAAGAAATCATTTTATAAACGTTTATGACGCTTTTTTTCATTGTTATTGTTGTTGTTGCTATTGTATTCATTAATGCTTTTTTGTCTGCATTTGAAATGATTGTACAATACAATACAATACAACACTCGTACTCCTTTGCGATCATCAAAGGCGATAAATCAATTTTATTTTTATAGTACGAGTACAACTTAAGACATTTAAAAAAATTAAAGACTTGTTTTATGAAATCCATACTATTTGGCTTTCCATACTATTTAGCTTTTCGTCTATTAAAATTATTGGGAGAGAAAATAAAAAAGCAACAAAAAAAAAGAAGGTGACCACAAAAAATATCACGTTAATAAAACAGAACACCACGAAGTTGTAATCAGTGGAAACATTTTTATTAGAGCGTTAACGCCCATAATAAATTGGTCATCAGTCAGGTTGGATGGTAGAAAGAAATTTTAATCGAAACTTAATTGAAAACATGATTTTAAACAAATTGTGTTTAGATTAGATATATTGAAAATGAAACGATTATTTCGTTTGCATGTTTATTTCAATCAGTTTTCGATTTAATGTATGATTATGATTTTTTTCTCATGCATTTTTTTTAATGATTTTAATGTCATAAACAAATCAAGTCAATTTTAGAATGCTGTTTCTAATGTAAGTGGTGTACTTCACTTCAGAAATTTTGTATTTGTACATACATACATAATTGGCCACTACAATCCTTGAGCCAGGATTATAGCCTAGTTTCTTCCACTACTCATGTTGTGTGCCTTAATTTTTTATAATTGAGTAGCGGGACCTACAGTTTAACGTCGACTCCGAACGGCAGATTTTGAGAAACTTTTTCATGGCAGGTTTATTTACTCTCAAAGTTTTTCTTAGAAATCTGCTGAGAGGAAGTCGCCGAAGCTATATTTTTTTTCTCATATATCGTTTTGATGTCTGGCCTGGGGCTCGAACCCGGGCTTTGTGTCTAATAAGCCAACACACTATCTACTAGACTACGGCGACTAGTAGTCTATTTGTAATATTAAATATTTAGAATGAGCTATACTCGGCCTGTATTGTAGGAGCAGTTTTTGACTGAAACCGCAAGTTACATACATACATACATAATTGCTCATTACAACCTTTCAGTCAGGATTACGACCTAATTTCTGACATCACTTATGTTGTGTATTCTAATTTTATATAAAAAAATGCACAATTGGGCTCTGTTAAGAAAAAAATGAACTGGGATGGCATGGATATCATGGAATTGAACACATGAACGAGAACTGTGAACTGCTTCCTACAGCTTGAGCTAATAAAATAACAACGGGTTTCCCTCAAATGCTGTACAAAAATCATAAATAAAACACATACATACGACATGGGTAAGTACGGAAGGCATGAAGTAGATGAGATATAAATAAAACCTCAATTTATTTACTTGTAGGTATACTACATTCGGAGAAATCTTGCAAAGAAGCCTGTCTCTGTAACAGAGTGCACTGACTGACAAATAAGCTTGTTTATTTAATATGTCCTTTGGAGCGCAGGCTGTCGTTTATATGGACAGGAACAGTGAAAAGCAGATATCAGGAAATGCTCAAATAAACCAAATACCCGCTAATAGATTTTTATGAAATCCTGGCTCTGAATTTTTTCTTTTAACAGTCTATCATAAGGGAACAATCAGTTTAATGATAATCTCTGTTATATTTGGTCTGTATTAATTTCTCCAACAAACGGTTGTAAGTGGCAATTGGAGTTTCGGATTAACGTTGGGCGCAAATCGTTATAAACAATTAACGTCAAGATGTATACTTCATAATTCGTAATATTTAGTACAATTCCTCGTGGACTGATAGTTGGGAAACTGTATCGACCATATGCTTACGAGTAGATATATACCTCCAAAAATAATTTGTCATTTCAACCCTTAAGTCAGAATTACTGCTTAGCTTGTGACACTATTTATGTATGTTGTGTGTGCTAATTTCATATATGAGTGGTGGGATCCACAGTTTAAAATCAACTCCGAATGACAGATTTTTTGAGAAACTTTTTCATGGAAATTTTATTTACTCTCAGAGTTTTTGCTGCTCAGTTTATTCATCAGTAGTAGCAGGTATATAAGAATAAGCCAGAAGACACAACGGTTTTAAAGGCTAACATGCCATCAGTCAAATGAGTCTGATTTAGAAAATTGGACATTTCGTATGCTCTTAATGCAGAGAAGTCGTGGTGAACAAGTCGTTTGAACAATATTATACTCCATACATAATAGCTTCAAAAGGTCTTTCGAATACATTTCAAACGCAAATCTTAATTGAATTTAAATATAGAAAGCGCTTAAAGAAAGACCCTATGTATACATATGCAACAATGCTAAGCAAAGTTTGAAACGGTCATAATGTTAATTGGACCTTGGCAAAATGTATACATGGAATAGGACATGCTAAGCTACTCTCGTTGGCATAATGAAGGCGACTCTTTAAAATAAACTGATCAATTACTTGGGAATCCTTGGACTACAATTCTCATATAGCTTGATGCTTCCTTTCACCATTCTCCAATATTCTACAATTATTCTTCTATCATTCTCTCTAGAGTCCTAGTAATTATTTTCAAAAGCATTGTAGTCTTACCGAATCTACCAAACACCGCAACGTTTGGAGAATAACTTTTTTGTAGTGGGACATACACGCCACACACTCCATCGAACGATTTCTAATATTAGGATGGTGGAAGTACGATGATCAAATGTTTAATATATATTCTGTTAAATAAATAACATTGCTCTGTTAATATTAACATTGCATGTTTTTTTGATTTTCTCTTCACACACACATTGAATTCTATTTCAGCATTACGATCGAACAAGTGTGAAAGAAGTTTGTCTGCTATAATCGTAAATGAAATACAAAAGTAATTCTTATTTAGTTCATTATCATTTAAAAATAAGTAAATTGTATTGCATTTGGAGGGTGGGCAGGTGGTGGCAACTTAAAACTCTCTTAGTAGCCGTCTAGTAAGCCAACACACTACCTACTGGACCAGGGTGACTCCTATACATGACCACATTTCAGATTATCCTAAGGATGATAAGAGATAAGGGATTTATACTATACAATGTGATATCGTTTCTAAAAAACAAGAATTCAAACCATCTATACAAAGTGACTGAAAGTAATGTTGATAGCGATTAAGCACGATAGATTTGATTGGATCGGTATGTGAAAAGTAAACAAATATCGTATAAAAAATAAGAGGAATGTGCAAATAATTTACATCAATTTTTTAGGATTGTAAAATTGCTTATCAGAACTACTTTCAGAATTTAAAGATTATTTCGCTGGAGAAAATAAAGACAAACATTTTTCAAGAAAATAAATAAAAAGTCATCTTATTTGTTTTTTTCTATTTTACAATATAAATCCAGTATTTATTTGTATTTCATATGTTAAGTTTTGCCTTCAGCCATATGGTTGTAATAATTTTTCAACAACAATAGCAACAGGACAAAATCAACAAAAATATTTAAAGAAAAAGGACTCTACAATAACAAATATTGAACATAAAACTGTGTAGGGGAAAAAAACAAAAAAAAAAAACAATAAGGATCAGCACAAGCCCTTTAAAAAACATAAATTTCACAAATAAAACACAACAAAATATGACCAAGTGATGTTAGAAACGCCCACAAGACCACAAAACACAGAATCAAACAGAACCGTAGAGTCTACTAAACACTCTCCGTGATGAGTTATACAACAGAGACAAGGAGGAGTGAGAGAGAGAGAGAGAGAGAAAAAAACCAGACAAGATCATGATCATCTATTGTAATGCCTTTGGCTATGGTTACTTAGTATGTACTCATGTATCTGACCAAAGTGAACACAATTCTCAGATCTAGTTGATCTAATATAAATGTCCTCTGTTCTGTATAACATTTGGTTTTCAAATACACAGTGCAAGAAAATAGAAAAAACAAAGTGAAATTCTATCTTAAAATTCTTAGAAAAAAGGCGGTTTGTAAGCTGAAACACAAAAAACCAGAAAAAACAAGCAGAAGAAGGATACTCCAACTGATCTCGTGTTCAAATTGACTTTTGAATGTAGAACAGCACAGTGATGATCATGATAATGTTGTTAAAAGGTACTGCTGTTAGAAGGACATTTTACAACCACAAAAAAAAACACTTAAAAACATTTTGAAAATGTGTTGGAAGAACAAATTTTTATTTCAACTTGAGCAGCTACTTACTGTAGCACATAATGCCTCAAGTGCTTACAGAACCCACGAAATACAAAATACTTACACTTGTACACTTGTTATGTCATAAATACACGTATATTAATTATACTTTTTTTGTTTTTTCTGTAGCTTAGTGTTCAAAATAGCTGTCAAATGGTTTTCCATGAATTCAGTGATATTTTTTCTTCTGTTTCTGTTTCTCCACTTGTTGTTCTCATATATGTATAGTGGGCGGTTAAGATCACAAAACTTCAAGGAGTCCATAAATCTAAATTAACATGGACACTTAAACTGTGATCAGTTGGTATGGTAAGTGGTTTAACTCGTACGCTGTTGTTCTCAATTAAAAGTGTCAAATCTCAAACAAATTCTTTGAAAAAACGAAAAAAAAAAAATGATTTTCAATGATATTAAGCGCGTGACTAAACGACCTTGAAATGTTACCATTTGGAGAGAAAATCAATTTCGTGAATTGTTTCACACTCATCAGACGAATATTAAATTCATAAAATTATTAAGAAATTGGAAATGAATACAGTGCTATACTAATTGCTATACTAAAGAAACAAAGTTTTAGTAGACACTGAATACAGAACGTTTTTCAATACAATCAGTCATGCTTTTGGAATCGACAAATTCTGATGATATGCCACACTTTATACACACATATTTTCGACAGTAATTTTGATGCATAACATACGTACATTACAACCCTTCAGTCAGGATTACGGCGTAGCTTCTCGATACTACTCATATTGTGTTTTTTAATTTTATACATGAGTGGCGGGACCTACAGTTTAAACTCGACTCCGAACTACAGATTTTTGAGAAGCTTTTCATGGCAATTTTATTTAGTCTCAGAGTTTTTGCCAGAAATCTGCTGAGAAGAAGTCGCCGAAGAAATATTTTTTCAGATTTAGTTTTGATGACTGACATTACCTACTAGACTACGGCGACTACTAAGAATCAATAAAACTGCCAATTTCTCAAATCTGCCGTACAGGATCGATGTGGAACCTATTTACGTATAAAAATAACACACAACATGGGTGCTAAACAAGCTAAGCTGTAATCCTGACTAAAGCTTTGTAATGAGTTAATTCCTGTTGATAAGAGCAGTTTTGCTTTTTTAGTTAAAATGTAGGAAAAATTTAAAAAGTCATGGAGTTGTTGAGAAATCTGATTCATTCGTACTCACTAAAACTTTGATTTATAAGTATGTACAGGTTGCAATGAGTATGAGAACAACGTTGACATCAAACTCATAACATTCGAAATATGTTTGATTCATACGGCTACACATTCAAATACATACATTTAGAACAATACTCATAAGTACTCATAAATGATTCGAGTGATTCGAATCATTCATCAAAATTTACAGTCTTAGTTGTTGTTGCATTTACAAAAAAAGCGGAAAGAAAAAGACAAAGACAACAAGCAAAGCAAACACACAACCTTCTAGTGAGTATTGTGGTGTTCGTGAGCGAATCATACTTATTTTGTGATTCTTGTAAATGTTGAGTAAAGGAGAGTCGAAATGAATAACATCATGCGTACTTTGAATATGAGTACGATGAGTACTTCAAACTTTGAATATAAGTAGTACGAGTATGATATTAGAATAAGTATGAATGCGTATAAGTATCAGAAATTATGAGTATGATTCGAATCTATTCATCTTTTTGAATACTCATTGCTGATCTCTGCGCCGAACAATAGATTTTGTTGGAGAAACTTTACATGGCAATATTTATTTACTCTCAGAGTTTTGCGAGAAAGGCAGTCGAAATATTTTTTCATATTTCGTTTTGTTGGAGATGTCTGATCTGGGCTTTGAACCATGGCCTCACATCTAATAAGCCAACACAATACATACTAGACTGCTGCAAGAACATTTAAGCATATTTTTAATTCATTTATCATTTGACAGGCTATGATTAGAAAGGTAAATTGATTTATAAAGAAATATTGTTTTAGAAAAATTATTGCTTATCCTGCTTGTAACATTAACCAGCCTTTAGTCCTAAATTTCTATATGAAGTTAATATTTTATTAACACGTTGACTGCCACCGCAATTTTCAGAATATTGGCCCCGCACGCCAACATTGACTTTTTGTTCCTCTCCCAGAAGCCATTTATCGATACTAGCACTGATATAATATGATTTTATTCGTAGCTACACAAAAATGGCAGGAGATAACTCGTAGTTGGCACCCTAGAAGGGAACGCAATATACGAGTTATGTTGTAGTTGGCAGTCAACGTGTTAAAATAATTTTGTATTTAAATATACACAACTTCCCTTAAAGAAAAAAAAAAAAAAAATACATTAGCGGTGTGCTTGCCATTTTCAAAGTGAACTATAAATTTTACCTTAAAGTCTGTTTCACTAAAATCTAAAAACAAAGGCCATTAAAACATTTGTATTTCATTTAAATTTATTTCTTGCTTTTCATCTGTTTAACAACAACTCATGAGAATTTTAAAACCATTTCTTAAAAAATGCGCAAACAAACATCTTTAAGAAGAAATTAAAAATAAAAAATTGAGCAAAAGAAAAAGACAAACCCTTAAATAACAAATGTAATGAAATAAAATAAAATATTTTTTATATGTACAAATGTATTGTATTGTATTAAACGAACTGTATTCTATAAGAAGCCTAAATCTGTACATATGTATGCCGAGATATTATTCTTTCATATTGTATCTAAAACTGATTTGTGTTGATGTTTTTCAAAACAGTGTAGACTATAATTATCGAAAAAATGAAATTTTTTTTAGCCAAAGGGTTAATGAAAACTGATTTATCGTATATTTTTTTGGAATACAACTGCCATATTTATGTGAAAATGTATGTATGAGTTCTGTTGTGAGCAGAAGTGTAGGTAGAAAAAATGCTACAAAAATCAAGAAAAAAAAATGTAAAAAAATATTTAACAAATGCATTCCATATCAAGTATTAATTCATATTTCTTTTTCTCTTATTTTTATGTAGAAACATATTTTATTTCTTGTATGCATTTCTTTTACTTTTGCATCACATTTGATGTGTAGCCGAAGTCAAGTTATCATAGTTTTTTTCCTTCTCATTTTTTTTTTTAAGTTTATCTTGACCATATGAATTAAATAAATATGCAGTCATACATATATTTACAACTGACCACACTATAATAAATAATAATATGTTAAGGTGGTATCAACATATGGCACAATCAAAACGATATCATAAATAATTGTAGAATTTAGAACTCTTGAAATGTGACTGTGACTTATAATAATAATCATTGAAAACCATTAATAATAACCTTGGCTGACATACTACATATTTCTTCTAATGGGTGTATTTGTATAGATAGTGGCAAATCTGGTAACTAGCCTGATCTAGATAATCCTTCTTTTTTGAGCGGTGAAATATGAAATGTTTGGCGTAGTCTAGTAGGTGGCAGTGTGTTGGCTTACTAGGCGAGAGAATACAGTGACAATGAATAAAAAATATCAATGAAAAACAAGTTCATGAAGTAACAATTCCTAAATGACTGGCATAATGTATACAGTTCTCTATATGGGGGGCTTTCCTAAGTGTGGCTAAAATATGATAAAAAAATGGGTAAAACATATCCGTCTAAATATAGTGCCTCTACTCCTATCTTGTTGAAAATATATGCCAATAAGTATTTAAATAATTTTGAAACTTAACAAGAAAAAAAAAACTCCAGAAGTCACTATAGTCTAATAGGTAGTGCGTCAGACATCTCGAACAAAACGACATATGAGAAAAAAAAATATTTTTCGGTGACTTCCTCCCAGTCAGAAAACTGCTGAGAATAAATGAAATTGCCAAGAAAATTTTTGTCAAAAATCGTATTGAAATCGACTTTAAACTATAGGTCCTGCCACTCATGTATAAAATTAACACACACAACATAAGTAGAGTCAGAAGCTAGGTCGTAATCCTGATTGAAGGACTGTAATGACCAATTAATATTGGGTATTACAATAAGAATTTCCTAACTTTGAACTTAGACAACGACCCCAATTTTCATCGAAAAGTTATCTTCAACCATGAGATCCATTTGTGGATGAATGAGTACGTGACTGAAAAGAAAAGATTGTCGAATATGAAAGGATATCAATCCACATAAGATCGAAGAGTTTCCATTGTACCCTAAAAAAAATAACTTTTTGATGTGACTTGGGGCTGGCATCAACATCGATTCGTATTGCTTGGAGAACAATGTTGGTCGGGCCGTCACTGTTAAAGGCGAGCACTATAGGTTGATGATCGCCTATTTTTCTTGGGTTGAATTGAATAATCTGAACATCAACGAAATATTGTTTTGACAGGACATCTCTGTGTATCACATAGCACATGCCACATTGGATATTCTATACGAGTGATTTGTGAACATGGTAATGTCACGTGTAGGTCGTTATGTGAACAGACTACCTAGATCGTATGATTTGATACCGTTCGATCTTTTCTTCTGGAGTCGAAGTCGAAGGTGGAGGCGAATAAGCCACAAACAACAGTGCTGCCGAAAGCCAACATAATCCATGCTATACTTTAAATTAAGTGTGACTTATGTGCCAGAGTCAGGGACAGTTGGACGTTTCAAATGCTCTTCACCCCGCGAAGTTATATACAGACATACTTAATTGGTCATTACAATCCTTCAGTCAGGATTACGACCTAGCTCCTGGCACCACTTATGTTGTGTGTGTTAATTTTATACATGAGTGGCGGGACCTACGATTTAAAGTCGACTCCGAACGATAGATTTTTGAGAAACTTTTCATGGGAATTTTATTCACTCTTAGAGTTTTTAGTTTTTTTTACTAGAAATCTGAAGAAATCTAAGAAGAAGTAAGCGCAGAAATATTTGTTTATATTTCGATTTGATCGAGATGTCTGGCCTATGCTTTGAACCGTAGCCTCACGTCTAGTAAGTCAACACACTATCTACTAAACTTCGGCGACTTCACATCTAGATTATGAGTCAAAAAATCGAAAAATTTAATTAAAAATGAACTTATAAACAAATTAAATTTCTATTGTGTGATATTCGATATTCGAAAACCATGTATTTTTTTATTAATTAAATAATATATAAATAATTTAAAAACTAATTTAATTTAAATACTACAACTAAAAGATTTGTGTATATGCAGACACAAATGCCTGTATATTGAACGCAGAACTGAACTCAAATTGTTTTTAATTTTTATGAAATTGCCGAATGACAACAGTGAAGTATAAATCACAATAAACACAATAAGTGACAGCTTTGACAGTTCCAAGATTTATATTATGATTGATGAAATGGTTCTGTTAAAGAAGACCAATTTTAAATACCCACTCAACGACACACTCGATTATTTAGTGCTTGCTATTGGCGGTTTTTCTCAAAAACACTTCACAGGGGGTGCCAAGTGGCGCCACCAGACGCAATACTCTTTCTCTTTCTGCCACAAACAAAATAATGCTACAAAACTCACACTAATAAGTGAACGAGAGAGGAAAGAAAAAGGTGAATAGAATCATAAAAAAGAAATACAAATAAACAAAAAAAAAAACTAAAAACGAAACGAATAATTCGTAGCGAACCGAAAACCACAAACAAATCACACTTTTAAACACCCTCTATAGACACCAGACCTGAGAATACGAATAAACTCTTGAAAACAAGGCCCTCCATTACAGTGTACAATACCATACCACCATACCATACCTTTACCACCATGCGGTGGTGCATAGTGTGTTAAACAATCGTTTATAAATGGCCCACTTGAGTAATAAAAGAATCGAAATAAATAAAAAGGAATACAATAAACAACAACAATAACAACAACAACTTGGCGAAACAAATCGATTTAATCAATTCGTTGCGCTATTTTGCTGGTCAAAATGTTTTATTATTTGTATACAATCGAACGTGAATATCAAATCAAATGAAAATGTTTGTCCTCCTGATCATGACAACTGGACGGGACGGGACGGGACAGGACAGGACATTCATATGAGAATTTTATTTTTGTTTTTTTGTACAATCATTGTTGAAAATTTAATGAAAAGGAAACTGAAATTATTCACATGAAAATAAATCGTTATAGCGATTATGCCAGAGGTGTAAAGTAATGTAATGTAAATTCATGCTGGTCAATGAGGGAAAAATATAGTATCATATGTACCTTTCGGATACAGCAAACGAACGGACGTCATCTAATTCTAAATCCAAAATTAAAAAATACATTCCTTTACACTTCTGCTTGAAGGACATTCATAACAATATGAAGTAAATCGGCTGTAAATAAGTGGCCATTAGAAGTGCAATGGTCTTATGCTAGGGTGTTAAACTGTATACCATTGAACGAACAATTGTTCAACATTTTATTTGTATTTTTCTTTAATTTTTATTATTTCCATGAAGAAACACAACAAACGAATGAATGAATAGCTGACGGTCACCAACTGAATGGATGAATGGTGGTTAACGAAATAAATAAATAAAAAAATGCGACAAACAAATGAAAACCACAAAAATGAAGGATACAATTTATAAAAACAATACCATGAACAACGACAACAACAACAATAACAATGAAGGACGTATATGAATTATAAAAATACTTGTAAAACATTTTGAATACAATAACGAAATACTCGTAAACAGCACAATACAATACAATATAACACAAAACAATTCAATTCAAATATAAACAATACAACGGAATGGAATAGAAAAAAATGCCTGGTCATTTAGTATGAATCCATGAATCTATAAATCCATTAACACCAGCGGCAGCAGCCGTAACAGCCATTCATGGCACTCTCTCTCTCTCTCTAGTATTTGTTTCTGTTCTTAAATTTTCCTTTTATTTCCCGCGGCCAGCCAACAGCACGCGTTTCTAACAGTCATTGACGACAGAAAATATTCAGAGTCATAGGCCACAGAAAAAAAAAAACGAAAAGGAAAGTTGAATGAAATGAACATTTGGTTGGTACCATGAAATATAGAAATTTCAAGCCTTCCATATGCTGTTATTGCTTACGATTGTACGCATACCATTCCTTTCTAATCTACTCATTAATTTGTTTCTTTTTTGTTTCTGTTTTTATTTTTATTTTCTGGAGGTTGTCCTTGTTAAGGTTTATATCTTATTTTTGTAAGGATATCGTAAAGAAAATATTCACAGTGTGTCCACCATAATGATGGTTTTATTAATTGGTTGGAAAACAACTTGATAAGCCTGTCAATGGTAATGTCACGTGGTGCATTATGTTGTGATTTTATTTTGTTGATAAGCAATAGGAAAAATTCAGTTGTTTTTGATAAGGAACAGTGGCCTTTTGTAGAGAAATGATTTATTTAGATTTGTGTGCTGTTCGGTATGCATAAAGATTCGTATTGGTATTATTCTTAAATAAAGGCAACTTCTCATGAGTGGTTTAGACGATTTAAAAGTAGAGGATTAAGAAAAAACGAAAAAGTAGTTCAAATGCCCAGCACCTCTTCTCTGGATAGAGTGAAACCGAAAGATCTAATTTTCCATGAGTCTGGCGTATAAATCAGAGTGAATTTGACCGATAGCTTAGATTATATTGGCTTTGAGAACCTTTGTCGCTTATTCGCATACATCTGTGATAAGAAAACGTAACCAGAAAATGTCTAACGGGGTCAAAGCGCAGAATTTCAAGGGACAGTTACATCATCTCCATTTGAGATGATCGGTCTCTCAAATTTCTTGTGCAGAATTTCAAATGTGGCATAAGCTATGTGCCATGTAGCGCCGTCCTGTTGAAACCATAAGTCGTCATCTAATTCAGGCTAAAATAAGTTGGTAATCATCGATCTATAGTGCTTGCCGCTGACAGTGATGATCTGTCAAATTCCTCAACAAACAATAACTTTTTTGGAATGCATGAGAAGATTTTACGTGACTTAATATCGACCCAGACAAGACGATTTTGTTTCTTGACATACACATTTATTCCGAAATAAGTCTGTCACATCATTGAAAACAACTTTTCAATGAAAATTTGGGTTACAGCTGTAATGCTCTCAATGTGAGATTCTGGCCGCAAAACGGATACAATTGTGTTTTACTGGACTCTACGGAATTTCAGTATAAACGATTAAGAGGTCAGCTAATAATCTGAAGGTGCATGGTCCTAACAATATTGTACATGCATCAAAACTTCCCAGCAAAGCTTCATCAAAGGGGTGTGGAGTTAGACGTAGTTATGATGAAAGAACACACCTTTTATGCTGAAGAATTTTGTCAGTTTTCAAACTCACCACCGTACCTTTCTTTATGTCAATATTAGCTTTCCTGACACCTGCTTTCTCTTGCTTTGTCATGTGTATTTTTAAGCACATTATTGTGGTACGTAATTTACTTGTCATCACCCGCATCGTATCAGATCGAAAACGAGTAAACCTTTAGTCAGGATTACAACCTAGCTTCTCACACCACTTTTTATGTCTATTTATGTTTACTCCAGAGTTTTTGCAGGAAATCTGCTGAGATGGAGTCTCCGAAAGAAATATTTTTCATATTTCACTTTGTAAGAAATATCTGGGCTGGCGTTTGGCTCACGGCCTCAACACACTACCTACTAGACTATGGCGACTTTGGCTTGTTCCCTTAACTACTGTTAATTTAAGAGGGGCACGCAAAAAGTTCTGCATTTTTTTTTTTTTAACATTAGAGTGTCCAACTGCATTTGTAGCATACAAGCTAAAGGTTACTAAAGACAGTCGCTTCTTTTTACAACACCTTATATTATGTTATAACACATGTTGCAAGTATAATGAAAATTTATCTCTCCAAATATTTTGAAATTTGTAATGAATTTTTGGAAATTCATTCTTTTTTGCATAACTATTCCACTCAATAAGGATTCATATTCCTGTCTTTGAATGGAAGTGCTGTACTCTTATGTCTTGAATTTTGTTTTCAAATAATTTTAAATCGAAATTCATTTTTACATCTGCAAATTTAAACAAATGCTTGCCGTTTATCATATTTTTCATATAATAACATACAACATACAATAGAGTGTAGAGTTCACAATTAAAATAATTTGAAAAAATTAAATAAAATTTCACTTCATCTGCTTTATATAGTATCCTTCAAAACAACACCCACGTTATACGATACGTAATTTCCTTATAAAATTTTTCATCATACATATGTCCTTCCGCCCGAGAATGTGGTAAATATAGTATATATTGGAGGTTTTTCTTAGAGGCGTTAGTTTTTTGAGACAATTTTTTTTATTGCAGAAAAAGCAAAGTATCAAATTGTAACGAGCAATGTCTGTTGAGATGACAATATATGCAGCTAATTTCCTATCAAATCAGGATAATCGATGATTTCATATACGTGTATAATATACATCCTTGAAAAGAAAGTTTTTCTTTACTTTTTCCAATATTTTCCTCTTCACTATGATATGAAGAGTTTCTGTCTGTCTATGGATGTTAACAATTACACTTGAAATCCATACAATTGAGTTGAGTGCATTAACAACAGAAAAAACAAACAAAAAAATTGAAATAAAAACTGTTGACAGGAAATGTCAAGGATATCCTTAACACTCGTTATTCATAAACAAACAATACAACTTAAAAGAAAAAAAAGAGAAAATATTTTCTTTTGTTACTGTGTTGCTGATTTTTATTTGATTGTCAACATGATTACGAACTGTTGATAAATACTCGCAATGTATGTAAGTGTGTGTGTGAGTGTATGTGCAGAAAATGATAAAGAAAAAACAGCGAATGCATCAGAATATTTATAAATTCATGACATATTAACGTTTATTTACTGGGTGAAGCCATTGGCAGCATCCTTATACAGGAAATACCAGCCAGTATGACATACGAGCCACTCTTAAACACATTCACACACACTCATGGTATAATCTCTCAGTTATTGTACAATGAAATCATGTCCTTTATCTCTCTCTCACTTTCTCACTGCTCGAGTAATATGAGCATGTGTGTGTATGTGTATACAAGGACTCCTGGTTAGTAGTTTTATATAAAAAAATGTTTTTTCTTACTTTTTTCTGTGTTTTTTTTATTAAACAATAAACATCGACCATATCCTTGTTCTCGAACCGAATCCATAAAATGTTTCCTAACGTGTGGAATGAGCTCCATAAAAACGGAAAGAGTCTTCCTTGTTTATCAATAAATTTTCTGTTTTGTCATGCTTTTTTTTTATCCGTAATGTTTTTCTCGTTGTTGTGCATCTCTTTTTTTACGTAATTTTTTGTTGTTGTTGTTATCCTTGCTGAACATGTTCATAAAAATTCAAGAGTTTTTATGCTCATTTTTGTATATGTTTTATTTATTTGTTTTTGTTGTTTTTTTTCCTTTTTTTTATAGTGTTTTTGTCATTTTTTTTGTAGATTTATGGTCATAGACAGAGAGCTTACAGCACGACGTGCTTTTTTACATTTATTTTGCTTAAGTGCGAGTAATGGACTTCCTTTTCCTTTGGAGAATCAAAGGAAAATTTATTTGTAATTTAAAAAATGTATACAAATAAATGTTAAATCATTAGGAAATGGGTGAAAAATTTAAGAGATTTCAATAATGTATGAATTTTATTGCAGAAAATTTTTTATATAGAATTAACGTTTCTTTAATGCCACACTGCTCCAGGGATTCGAAACTGACCTCAAGTATATTGAAATCAATAACAAACTGCAGATCTCTCTTTCTGCTTACTATTCTCTACATATGGTGGCCACACGGCTGAATATCATATGTCGAATTATACCATAGAAACAATATTTATTCCCGAAAGGACATATAAGCCTTTGATTGGAAACCCCAAAGGAACGCGGAGAAAATTTATCGTATTCGTTGCTAGCCGCTATGATGGAAAAAATGCAAGTAGCAAACCAAAAGTTATTTGACGATGTACAAGAAGCTTTTGAGCCGAAAATCAAAAAAATCTGTCTGAGTCGCGAAAAGATAGTGAGCAAAGGATGGAAGCAATCCAACAAAAACTTTTGTCAAATATTGAGAAGAAACTTGCAGCGACAACAGAGAAGCTGCAAGGAATATATATATAAGTCGGTCAGCAAAAGAATGACTAGTATCTAGGAAAAAGTGTCAAGTTTAGAAAAGACCGTTGAAACGAAAGTAATTAATTTGGAAAAGTCCGTTGAGGGAAAACTCGTAATAATCGAGGAGAAGATCAACAACCTCCTGAGCCAGCGACCGGAACCAATGCGAATCGTATCAGAAGATACCGGCAGGATAAAACCACCTTGCTTTGATAGTAGCTCACCCCTATCCGTGTTCAAATTCCAATTCGAGACAGTAGGCAGGAGAAACGGATGGGACGACGAATAGACTAAAAGTCCTTAACTTTAAATACAAATGATTGCCACTACGCTCATGAAAAGGAAAATAATTTTTCGACTCTAGGAGAGAGGTCGTTCTACCGAATGAGACTCTTTGGTGCTTTATATTTAGTAATCGCCGTAGTGTATTATTAGACGTGAGGCTACATACATTTCAAACCCCAGGTCAAACATCTCGAACAAAACGGAATATAAAAAAAATATTTCTTCGACGACTTACTCTCAGCAGAATTGCCATGAAAAGTTTCTCGAAAATCTGTTGTTCGGAGTCGACTTTTAACTGTAGGTCCCGCCATTCATTTATACAAATTGACACACACAACATAAGTGGTGTGAGAAGCTAGTTCGTAATGCAGTCTGAAGGGTTGTAATGATCAATTATGTATGTATGTATGTGCAAATTCAAATCAAAGGAATAATTGCCACTACGCTTATAATGAAACAGTATTTGTTGGAGTTATTCGCAGAACTCTTAGAGAGAGAGTTCTACCAAGTGAGTCTCGCTATGAAATTGGTGCTTTATATTGTACTGCTTGTAGTGCTGTAGGTTTTTAATTTGTTAGTGCTGATCTCTTCTTGAGTGACAACATTCTAAACAACAATAGCAAGCGCCACACACCAAGTTTTGAATGATTGTCTTCAAACTAATCTTTCCATTGGAGTATCGGTCAACCACTCGCTCGAAAAATCTTTGCACAAGAGCATCTCTCCTCATATGTAAGACAAGTCCACAATAATATAGACGCACTTTGAAACTAATAAATCTAACATATGCAAAACAAGAAATGGAAATTGCTCTTTCCCGGCTACACCTACGACGCAAGCTAGTCTTGCTCGACATGACATTCTAAGTAGTTGCATGGTATTCTATACATTGTGCAGAATTGAGGGACTCCAAGCTTTTACAAGCAAAATGTAAATATATCTTCAAAGAATTATATTTTCATAGGCGACAATCAGGCAAGATATATTTTTTTTCACAAAGACAAGATAAGGCAGTTGCTGTAATTATAGGAGTAGTTGGTATATCCGGTTTATTGGAACTATTTACTGTTAAATAAGTTAATGAACGAAGGGTTATCAATAGTACTCGTATTAGATCCTAAGGCGAATTTAATAAACTTGTGATTTCTGTAGGTTAACAAAAAAAATTAAATTGTAGTTGAGTGTTGATCAACAGAATATAGATATCAGTTTCTGAGATCCACATCATATGGCTTTTGCACTGTTTGCCTATATACAACAGAAGAGGAGAACAGGGAATAGCATCGCAATCGGAGCAATGCAGAAAATTTTGCCAATATAGTAGATCTTGATTATTATTGCAGAGAAGAAAATACTGTATTAGGCAGTAGTCTAGTAGATGGTGTGTTGGCTTATTAGACATGACACCTTGGTTTAAATCACAGGCGTTTCAAGAAGAATGTTTCAAGTTGCCACCACCACCCACCCTCCAAACACAATATAATTTGCATCTTCTTAAATGGTAATGAACTAAATGATAATTACTTTTGAATATCATTTACGATTGTAGCTGACCAACTTTTTTCCCACTTGTTCGATCGTAACTCTGAAAAAGAATTCTATGTGTTTGTGTGTGAAGATAAAATCAGCAAAACCTCCAATGTTAATATTAACAGAGCAATGTTATGTATTTAACAGAGAATACATAATAAACATATAATCATTGTAACCAAATATTAGAAATCGGTCGATGGAATGTATGGAGTGAGTGTCCCACTACAAAAAAGTTATTCTTCAAACCTGGCAGTGTTAGAAAGATTCGGTAAAACTATTACAATGCTTTTGAAAATAATTACTAGGACTCTAGAGAGAACGATATAAAAATAATTGTAGAAGAATGGGATATGGTGGATTGTAATGACCAATAATGTGTGTATGTATTAGCTAATACTACATTAAGATATTTACTCAATAGAATATATTCTATGGGTGCTTATATCGTTATATGGCTATGAAGACCATTAATAAGATTCAGCTTAAGTAGTCTGGAGGATGAGATAATTATTTGATTATTGCTGTGAAGTGTGATTGTTACAATCATAATAATTGGCCATACATACATAATTGGCCATTACAACCCTTCAGTCAGGATTACGGCCTAGCTACTCAACACCACTCATGCTGTGTATATTAATTTTATACATTAGTGGCGGAACCTACAGTTTAAAGTCGAGTCTTTTTTAAAAACTTTTCATGGCAATTTTATTTACTCTCAGAGTTTTTGCCAGAAATCTGCTGAGATGAGGTTTAGGTCGTTTAAGTCGGAGTGTTAGCTCTGATATCACAAAGCTCACTTGAGCACGCATAGCGGCCCGTACTGACCAAGTTCCACCAAAATCAGGGAAAAGGACGAAGTTGGTCACCGCAAGGGCTGCACAACAAAAGCAAGACTACCCTGCACTGGAAAACCAGCCAGAAAGTTTGATGAACGAAGCTATATCCTTGACGTCAATAGATGATAGCTCCGTTAAGCTAACAAGGAATGGGGAGCCAAATAACCTATATCTACACCTAGCAAGAGACGAGCACTGGCAAAGAAAGTGAACAACAGTCTCCTCTTCTTCAGTGGACCTGCATCCACGGCATAAGTCGTTGAAAGGGAGCCTCATTCTTTCCGCGTGTCTACCCATGACGCAGTGACCCGTAAGCACGGCCACTGTAGTCGAGATGACATCACGACCAAGACCAAGTAATTGGTTGTGCTGAGATGAAGTCTCCGAAGAAATATTTTTTTTCATATTTCGTTTTGATGTCTGACCAGGGATTTGAAAAGTGGCTTCGCGTCTAATAAGCCAACACACTACCTACTAGACTACGGCGACTTCAATCAAAAGTTTCAACAACAATTCGTTGGTTGAAAGTAAATTATAGGCCGAGATCATTGGAGACAGTAAATCTTACGTCTGTACTCGAGGACTGTGGTTAGAAGGGTATCGTAAGAAGCCACAGACTAAACTTGACTTCTAAGCTAACCTAATTTTGACTATAGACATATAAGAATATATGTATAGACAAAATTTAGAGTGGGTTAGTTTATTTGCAATCAATTAGTCACATAGTACTGAAATTAATTTTTTTTCTTCGGATTTAATTTTTTTTATTAGAGCCCCACATGAAATTTTATTATAAAAAATGTAACGCATAAAATCTTAAAGAAAACATATTATAAACATATATTTTATGTTTAAATTATCTGTTACAAATCAATGTGTAAATATTTAATAATTTATATTTGATGAAAAATTAGTTGCGGTTTGGATAACAATCTCTAGTTTTTTTTTCTTATAAAAATTTAATATGATTTGTTTTATGACTACACACAGAGACACTTTTAAATGATTTCGCATTTCATGCTTAACACCCACTTTCAAATTTAAATTATAATTTACAAACAGACGGTTTTTTGGATTTTGCATTTTTCAATACACCTTCCCTCTCTATCTTTTGGTTTGAAACATTTGATTGTATTTGAATAAATGCGAAAAAAGTGAGTATTTCTATGGAAAAACATTTTTCTTTTCAATCATTTTTTTCAATTTCCATTGAATTTCAATTTAAAAGTACGACTGAATGAGTATCTGTGTGAAAAGCATATTGAATATGTATACATATGCGTTGTATGTGGGTAAAAGCCAAATGTAACGAATGCTATAAAACAACCATAACATACAATAATAAAAAAAAATAAATAAAAAAAAAAAATAAAGTGCATAACAAAGCCAATGATCTTTTGGGTTAAAATACAACAACCAAAAAAAAAAAAAAAAAAAATGGAAGATAAAAATCTAATATTTAATATGTGCAGCACTGGCAACTTTTGTAAAGTGAAAATATGCACCAGCCAGCCAACGTTATCCAGCGATATGACGATAGTACGTACATAAGTAAGTGAGCACAGCACCACGAACTCTCATATCATACGACCATTGCATTGCAGCACATAAACATGTGCAACTAAAGCGTGTAAAGCGTGTAATATTAAATGTTCATTTAATTTAAACATTTTCATATTAAAAGTTGAAAATTCAGAAAACATACTCATACACATACATATGCATGCTTGCATACCTACATATATAAAAATCTTAATCAATATCTCTGTATTAGTGTGAATATGTTTATATGTCGCTAGAGAAAACAAGAAAAAAAAACGCCGAGAAAAACCATTGAAAGCATTTGTAGGCTTTTCATACTGTTGGTATCGCTGGCATAAAGGTGTGCGGCACACTTTGCAATATCAATGCAGACCTTTTCTCTGCTGTTCACGTTCATACCACATCACATTACAAACGGACGGACGGACAAATTTTGTACTTATTTTGTTGTTTTTCTTTTTGTGGCATTAACGCACTCTTAAAACTCTTGCAAGCTTACATAGAATATGTACCGTATGTAATACAACATGAAAACAAAAAAAACAAAAAAAAGAATTCATAAAAGAATTTTTAATTAACTTGGAAAAAATGAAAGAAAAAATAAAATTTTTTTGTAATTAAATTTAAGCAAAAAAAGTTCATCTAACCGAGTTATAAGAGGAGAGACATTAAACTGGGATTATGAACATGAAATGCTGAAAATCTTTTTCAGCTAACTATTCAATATTGGAAGAATTTCTTATACATCGCAATGTAGCAAAAAGAAAATTATATCTCATCATAAATGGCTTTAATAAGTTGTATCTTGTTTTGTATATGCCCTCTGGCAGTTTTATGACTGATTAACATTTTATTGTTTGACTTGGAGTTAAAAATGTTCAAAGGACAATGAAACATTTCTTTATGTTTTCCAGTATCTAGAAATCTAAAGACAATTTTTTATGCCTAATATTGTAGCAGAGTTCGACAGTTTCAATTTCAATGTTACAACACATTCTGAAAGACCAATTAACGAGATTGTCGGTAAAATAATGAAAATCGTCAAATCGGCTTGCGTAGAATACATTGCAAAGCAGAATATACATACATACACAATTGGCCATTACAACCCTTCAGTCAGGATTACGGCTTAGCTTCTCACACCACTCATGTTGTGTGCCTTAAGACGGGACCTACAGTTTAAAGTCGACTCCGAACGACATATTTTGAGAAACTTTTTCATCGCAGGTTTTATAGTCCCAATAAAGATAACCAGGCTGATTCAAAAGATTGGACAGACATTACCTAACTGAATGTGGTGAATATAAGCAATTGCTTAAATTATAAGCAAAAGACGAAGTACAACAATACAACAATGTTATAGACCTTAATACATACATACATAACAGGCCATTACAAACCTTCAGTCAGGACTACGGCCTAGCTTCTTACACCACTTATGTTGTGTGTGTCAATTTTTTACTTGAGTGGCGGGACCTACAGTTTAATGTCGACTCCGAACGACAGATTTTGAGAAACTTTTCATGGCAATTTTATTTACTCTCAGTGTTATTGCCAGAAATTTGCTGGGAGGAAGTCGCCGAAGAAATATTTTTTTTCATGCTTCGTTTTGTTGTCTGACCTGGGTTTGAAGCGAGGCTTTTTATCTAATAAGCCGACACACTACCTACTAGACTACGGAGACTTCTAAGATTTAAGATTCGTGGGAGCCAACTTTCGTCCAGCAAAATCCTACATTGGCAGATAACCAGTGTCCGATATTCATAATATCCTTCGATAGCCTTAACCATTTAGCGATATAAAAAGTTTTGGAATGTAAAAATAGTTCAAATAATCAAGTAATACGACATGTCGGGTCTTTCATGAATATCTGTTAACAATAGCACTACAGTTTAAAAGAAAGACTTCGCCAGAGCTGTGTAGCTCTACAGTTGCGTCTACAACTGTGTCCTTGATGTAGCACTTTCTAATGCCCTTACAGGAGAAAAATTAAGCAAGAATTACATTTATGATCGAAGACCTCAGATTGTGGCGATGACTGCAAATTCACGTCATATCTTGTATGCAGGTAAAGCTCCAAGCTGTAGAGGAAGTTGTAGAATTTATTGAATTGAAAGCAAATTTATAGAAAACAAAAATGCTGAAAATCAATTGCAAAATAGAACGGAAATTTGTTAAACAAGGCAATGAAGTACCTTTATACTGCTTTCAGCTGGGACATCGGTTGAAATATCCCATCGGAACTAATACACTAGACAGGTACACACAACTAAAACGAGTTGGGTGCAACGGATTGGGCGTAAAATCTACTCTTAAATATCATTCGAAGCATGAAAAATGGTACTACGTACGACATACGCATTGCAGGTAGCTCCAACGAGTCTTCTGAGCAGGGAGAACGACCACGTAATAACGAAAGTGGAAGTGTGTACTATGGAAGACAGAAGATGATATTACCAGAAAGTTACATAGCTCGTCATGTAGCGGGCGATTAAGGAGACATGACATATTTGGATATGCCAAGTATGACTAATGCTCCGGATGGAAAGTAGTTAAGCATCGCACTGGTAAATGAAAGTAAAGGAAAATTTAACAGGCCCCTGCCACAGAACATTATAGCAAGGCTAGACAGCTCCTTCTTTTATAAAGAGGAAGCTCTCAAGTCAGTAAAGTTCGTTATCACTAAACCCGGTTCGAAATAAAAAATTGTTTCAATGACAGCAAATGTATCATCCTGGAAGTTGCTACAGTGGACCAATCAATACTCTTCAATACCAAAACTAGATTAATAAAACTGAAATAAAGCAAAGAAAGATAAGAAGTTAGGGAAGATGCTTTGTAATAACTCTATGGTCTTTGAAGAAACAAGAAGTATAAGAAAAGATGAGAGCGGTTAAAGGAGGTACCCATTCCCAAGCAGCTAGAATTGGAGACTAAGTAAGGTATTGTGTAAAAGTCTTGGAGCTTAGTTTCAAAGTTGTCGCGCATCTCTCTCATTGTTTTCTTTTAAGAGAATTTACTTCAGCAGTTGTCAATTGTTCGCCATTAGCCCGAGAGAATGTGGTAACACACATCACTTGAAATGGCTCACTAATCATATCCTCCTCTGTACGCGTAAATTTTCTTGCTATAAAGTGATGTTAGCGATTCGCCCTTTATTATTTCCTTTTAAAGTTAAATTCTTACAATTCAATTAACATTTCAATCATTTCAAACAAAACATGGTCCATTCTATTAACTTGGTTAACAAAAGGCATCGTTTTGCTATGGCACATTCTATATTTAAAACCAAAAAAGAAAAAAACAAATCAGTGAATCAGCTATCAGCTGCTAACTTTTTCAATAAACAATTTTTTTTGGGGCGGACTAGTAAAGAGAGGGTGGCAACTGTTAACGCACCTGTATAAAAGGCAAGATAATAGACTAAACCAGCCATGAGAAGCGATCAATTGATCAAAAACAAAATTGAAATGAAAAAAAATAAAAAATTCTAAATTGAATCAACTTTAACATTAAAAGTCATCTCATTTTTCTTCTTCTTTAAATGTTAAATATTAAAAAATTGTTGTTGTTTTTGTAGATATTCTATGTTTGTTTGTTTGTTACCAGAACAAAAAAGCAACATCTTTTAAGCATAATTTGCTTATTCATTGACAAGCCAAAGCGGCTTCTTTTGATTTAACAGTGGCTTAAAGCAATGCGGTGTGTATGGTATCCATACAATTCCGATGATGTGTGTGTGTATGTGCTCGGTTTTAGCATTTTTAGTAATACGAATAACTTTTCTTTGTTGCTGTTATTGTTGTTGTTGTTGTTGTTATTTGAATATTTTTATAATGTTGCGATCACTAAAAATTGAAAATATTGTCTGGTCATCTTTACATCAGCACAAAAACACCCGAATACAACAAAAAAAAAAAACAAAAACAAAGTCACAAAAAAAAAAGTACTTTGTAAAGAAGATGTTGTAGATTTGATGGCATAAATATTGTACCTTTTGGGCTGCTGTTCGAGCCGAGCGCGGACTGAATACAAGTAAAACTGTTAAGTTTTAACGTCATGTTGTCTAGATTAAAGATGAAATCAAAAGATAAGCATCGCCAGCCTGCAAAACAATAATAATGGTTGTGTTTTTTTTTATTCTTTTTTGCACGCTTCCCTTTTATATTCAGTTGTTGCTTTTTTTTGTCTTTTCCATCACCATCATCGTCATCGTCATCATCTTTGAAAGACTCTATCAAAGAAGCCTATAAAGGAAGACGACAAAAGAGCAAGAGCAACAACAAAAAAAAGCCTTTTCATTGTCGTTACTTTAATAGCAATTACAGAAGCTGTAAGTGAAGAAATTGAAAGTCAAATTTGATTGATGTCGGCGTTATGAAGCGTTTTTTTTTATTTCTTTGTCAGCTCCACTTGATTTTGTTAGTGTCATGTTTTCAATATTGTCTATAATGAAGGAAATATTGTTTAATAAACTATTAAATATTGAAATTGGGCAATACGAGGCTTTAAACGAATACCATGCTGGGAAATGGTTTGATGGCTTAAAATATGGCTTAATATGTGGGAAGAATCTAAAAATATGTATGGGGACTAGAGTGTTATGAATTGTTTCTGGATTTGAATAAAAATCATAAAAACTAAGAGAATAGTATCCTAAGACTGAAGAAGAGAGATCTCGAGGCTGCAGAACATGTAGGCACGCCGGCATAGATGATGCTTGCACACATGTCAAACGGAATCCGACACAGGTACCTGGACGAAAGGAATAGTGGAGACACGTAGATGTCTCCTCAAATTTCAACACGCAATCCGGACGCGGATATGAGCACGCAGGGGCCAAAAGGACTCCACTCCGAAGTAATACCACCGTAGTTGCGGAGTGGGCACAAGTCCACGCGACGAGGGGGGGGGGGGAATTTAGTGGGTGAGGGCCCCACACACGGAGGATGTGACGACTTCCTCTATATGGTTAGGTACATTCACTTCTCCTCGGCGTAAAAAAAACCCCCTTAGCCAGGATTGCGAACTAGCTTCACACAACACAAGTGGTGTATTAATGTTATAAATGAGTGGGGCGATCTACAGTTTAGACTCGATTCCCAACGACAAATTTTTGAGAAAATTTTAATGGCTGTCGGGAGCAGTGACTACATGACACCGCGTTACGACTTCACGAGGAGATGGTGTGACTCAGCCGGTAAGGGACTCGGTACAAATCTACACCGACGGTTCGAAACTGAACGGAGTTGTCGGCAGTACAAATTTTTCTGAAGGGTGGTGCAATAGCAACAACAACAAGAAAAAAAATTATTATATTTTGTACATAAAAATGCAATAAAATGTATGGGAAATATATGAAACAGAAGAAGAGAAAGAGGACACATACATACTACGAGTAACATCACCATCATCTTCGTCGTCGTTGTCGTCGCCGACATCATAACTTTCACATACAACTGAAGCGAAAACATTTAGAGAAACAGTGAAGAAACGAAACGAAATTATCATGTACTTTAAAGAAAACCTCTCTTTGTGAAGATTTAAGAATCAACACAAATCGGCGGCATTGTGGCGTCTCCAACACAGTACGCGTTAATAACAATACAACGTGAGTGGATGTTACGGTGGTGGTGGCAATACAGGCTGCGGCGGGAATTTTTGGGACTTTCTGATAGCCAGGCGGACATGGGCAGAACGGCTCGTAAAATCTGGCCAAGGCTGGATGAGGAGCGCACAATGGTTCTACTTTAACTCCAAAGAGGCGCGCTCAGTGTGGCTATCGGTGTCATTAAGGGGCATTGCATTATGAGTACGCATGCGAGGCGCACTGGTCTGGGACACCTTGCTAACGATTTCTGCAGAAGCTGCAGATATGAGGAGGAGACTGTCCTTCACCTGCTGGGTACAAGCCCTGTGCTTTGCCAAAGAAGAAAGAAGTACTTCCTACGTGGGTGATCTGGAGGAACTGTCAGGGATTAACGGATAAATGTGGTAACACAATGGGCACAAAGTGGCCTAAGTGTGTCCATCCAATTTCCTTGAATCGGCAGCCACCTCTACCTACCTACCTACCTTTCATGGCAATTTTTATTTACTCCCAGAGCTTTTGCCAGAAATCTGCTGAGAGGAAGAAGAAATATTGGTTCATATTTCATTTTGTTGGAGATGTCTGACCCGGGGTGTGCACAGTGGCCTCACGTTTAATAGCCAACACACTATCTACTAGACTACGGCGATTACTGTTTGTTCTGCGAAGTTTAAAATAGAGTGGCTTTATTTCACTGAATGCCACTGCACATAGTAGTATATCTGATTTAAATATTTTCTTTAAATACGTACACATTGTTGAAAAGAAATAAAAAATTGAAACACAAACAACAAATAAAAGCAATTGCTAAACAAAAGTGTTTATACTGATAAACCCTTTTGTGAGAATTTCAATAAAATTAAATGAAAGCAATTCATGGCTTCATTACGCCTATTTTCACTTCATTTCGTTAATGTTGCTCCGGCATTATTTAAGCAATCTTATGGACTTCTAATAAAAATAGAATTTTCCAAAAAAAACAAAAAAGATCATAAATAAACAAATAAACTTCTTTAATAATGACACACACAAGCTATTGACTTTGATGAAAAAAGGCATTTGAAAGGGTTCATGCGAATTGAAATTCATGCCTGAGATAACAATTTTTTTTTTTTCACCAACTTTTTGGGGGTGTTGACGTATAAAATCTCGTACAAAAATACTTTCACACTCAACAAAATTAAAATATCGCTTTTACGAACGAATAAGGGGTTATGGAGGGAGAGAAAGCTAAAAAAATTACATCAAAGGCATTTTTTTTTGAAAATCTTTTACTTACTGGAAAGGGTTTGAAATTGTTTTTTTTTATTTTAAAATCAACATTTGCCAGGAATCTTCTAAATAAACTTAATAAAATGGGGGGTAATGACGCATGTTCTTTTCAGTTCGCATACAAAAATCCTTTCAATTCAAATTTATTTTCTATTCAAATCGCGTAAATATTCCCTAAATTGGCATTTTGTTGCTGTTGCTACTGTGCTCTGTGGTAACTGAATGAATGATGGGTTGGTTGGTTGACTGCTTTCTCTTCACAATAGTTTTCTAATGCTAATGTGGCTAATACGCATGTAAATGTGTCGAAGGATTTTTAAAATTTATTCAATTGTGAATTTGCTTTCTATGTATACTACGATTCTCTCTTGCTCTCTTATTATTTGTGCTTATGGCGTATGGAGTATGTGGTTTGAATGTCTTCTAATTATGCCACAATTGGCCTATTTTCAAGGGGGAGGGGGGATTAATTCAACTCTTTATTATTTGACTAATTTCATGGCATACTTCATTTGTGTGCGAGTTTTAATGTAATTGGCTTCGATATAATCATGAATCATAATTGCATCCATAAGCTAGAAATTAAATGATAGTTTATGGCGTTAGATAAGATCCTAGAGAGTTTTTATTAAGCGGTAGAGAATATGAAACTTATATTTCAGGGAGAAGGTAATAGAAAATCGAATCATGAGTATATTTAACAAATTGGAAAAAATCTATTTAACAAATCTATTTAACAATCTGTTTAACAATGGTACCCCTTGAGTTTGAGTACGTCTCCATAATAAATAAATCTTAATAAATTTTTTCGGGTGGGCCATCTAACGGTTTAATTTTGAACCATCGGTTATTTTGAATCTGACAATACTTATGTCATTTTATTCTGCAACAAAATTCAGTATATTATCTCCACTGAATCTAATGAATCGACTTACGCTTGAGCAACGTTAGGATTTATTTGGCCAACGAGAAACTGCCCGATGATGTCGAATTTGCCCAAAAAAACTTTTTGTTACGAAAATGGAAACGGTGTACATCGTTTAACATTAAAATGAGCAAAAGCTACACAAACAAATACAACGAACTTATCACAAGAAAACCAACAACATCAGTATGAAAGAAAAGGGGATAGAGAAGTAAGCGAGAACGCAACAACAAGCAAAGTGTACAAAATACACGAACAGCAATGAAGTCACGATAGAGTTCTCCAGAAGGCGAAACCCCGAACATGCGACTTCAAGAACCTTCATCAGACTGATTACGTGGGCATATAAAAAGGCAAGACAAAGCAGGTAATGAGTAGTAAGAATTCAGTCAGTCTTGTGTGAAGACGCGTTGCGTGTAAAGAGAACAGTCGTGGTCTGAAGATTGTTGTTGTAAATATCTACCGAGAATGTGTTAGTGCTTACGCAGACTGAGTGTAAAGAAGAATAAAGCAAATTATTGTTGGATACATCAAGTTGTAAGTAGTGGCACACAAAATTGTGTGAACAATAAAGAGTTTAATTGAAACTAAACATAAATTTATTTTTATTTTGTTTGCAATCAACGAACTCATATTTTAAAAGTTTTTAAAAGGTAAAAACGTAACAATATTTTCAGATTAAGCTCATTTTCATCTTGGTGGGTACATTACTTTAATAAGAAAAATTGTTGTATTTGGGGCTCAGAAAACCCTCACGTAGTTTTGCAGAAGCCAATGTACCCATTACTAGTGACTGTTAGGTGCGGTTTGTGGAGCGGAGGCATCATTGGCTCATATTTGTTTGAAAATGAGGACGACGCAACCATTACGGTCAATGGGGACACCGATTTCCATGTACCCACTCTTCATTGTAGTGATGTGAACGATGTTTGATTTCAAAAGGATGGTGCAACTAGCCACACATCTCATGCCACAATCGATTTATTGCGTCAAACGTTTGATGACCATTTAATTAGACGAAATGGAGATGTCAGCTGGCCGCTAAGAAGCTGCGATTTGACACCGTTGGACTATTTTCTGTGAGGCTCCGTTAAAGAAATGTATTATGGCACCAAACCAGAGACAATGAGGCATTTGAAGACCAACATTCATGATGCCATGGCTGAGATACGACCTCGTAAACTCGAAAAGTAATAAATTCCGTACTCTAATACTTGACTATATTTTCGGCATGAAAAACTATAAAATAAGGACAACTGGGCCACACAAAGCTTTGAATCAATCATGCAGAAATCTAAAATCTGAACCTTTTTTTAATTCAAAAGCAGTAATAAAACTGTTCTAATAGATGCAACTAGGCCTGATGCTCATAATTAGCTCAAACGAAAAAAAGTTTTTCTTTGAAATTTAAATCTTTTTCGTAACATCCATGCAACCCTAAAACTTTGTACCTAAACTCGGTAGACTGTTGTTAGTTGTTTAGGTAGAGATTTGTAATTTGCTTTTTTAAAATTATTTTCAATTCAAAACTACACACTGTAATGCTTTTTGTGTAAAGCAAGATTCGTTAACAAACTGACACGTGACCTTTGACACATTAGTGTCAATTGTTGTCAGGCAAGAGAGAGAGAGACAGACGCAATAAAAAATCACAAAAGAAACAATTTTAAAACTGACACAAGTCAAAGGCAAGCAGCCAGCTAGTCAGTCAGTCAGCCAGCTAGTCTGTATGATGTTGATGTAACTGTTATCAATTCACTGTGTAATTTAAGATTATCATCGTTAAACAAATTTTCTACACAATTCTGCTACTAATGACAACAAAATTAAAGTGCATCCGCTTGGCTGGCCACTTAAAATAACTGTTTTTTCTTCACAGTGGAAAATTGAAACGGAGACTTTAAATAAATAATCCTGCATGGTTATCAAAAACAAATACTCCAAATAGAAAGAGAAAATGAATGAAAAGAAAGAAGATGAGACATAAAAACCCCCTCTTGTAGAATTTAATTTCAAATCGTAAGTCTTCGAACTTATTTTAGAATGTGGGTGCTGAAGCGTATTTGAATGTGTATTTGTGTAATGATGACATGTGCCTTATGCTTATGCTCTTACCCCCTGTATTATTTTAACTCAAACTCGGTATGTGGATTTTCAATTTGTGGCCTTAAGGGCGTCTATTTGTTGACGTTAATAAATTATAAAATTTTTTCTAATGACAACAACACCACCAATGACTTGATTACACACACATACACACATATAAATAAAATTTTTTTCTAATGGAAAATTTAAAGGAAAATTTTAAAATTTATATCTCATAAGGGATGTTTGTTAACACCACGGCTGTAAGACGCATAAAGCTTCTACAACCGTCTAATGAGCGTAAATTATCTGGCACGTTCAATAAAACGTATCTAAACATTGATGGTCCTGGCTTAACATAACGGCCATGGTATTGAAACGGAAGGATATAATTTGGTTTGATGGATATAAATTTCAAATGAAACTTAATTTTTAAAGTCAACTCAACTAGATTCTCAGCACGAATGCAAGTCTTTACATTTATAGGGCACGTGCTTTAAACGAATTTCAATTAATTTACAACAAATTGTTTATGGTTATTGATTTCCGACTTTTAATTCTTCGTTTTACGATTGAAAGTTATTGGTAGTGGCAACTGATGATGCCTTGATGGCTTGAATTTTTTAGTTAACGTGGTTAAATCGTAATTAAGTTTTGAACCTAGACTGGGTATACTCATATACCATAAGAGTGTGTATATAAATCGGCGGATAGACAATGTTGTATATGTACCAGAAATCAACAATGAATCGTTTTTTCGCTACTTATAAGTACTCACGAAATTTTGAGTATGAGTGGCTCAACAGTATTGAAATTCAACTACACTGATTCATTTGTACTCACTACAACACTGATTTATAACTACAGGTTGCAATGAGTATGAGTACAACGTTGATATCAAACTCATAACATTCGAAATATGTTTGATTCATACGCCTACTCATTCAGACTCATAAATTTAGAAAAATACTTCGAATACTCATAAATGATTCGAGTGATTCGAATCATTCATTAAAATTTACTGTCTTAGTTGTTGTTGCATTTACAACACAAAAAAAGAAGAAAGGAAAAGACAAAGGCAGCAAGCAAAGCAAACACACTAGTTTCTAGTGAGTATTGTAGTGTTCGTACGCGAATCATAGTTATTTTGTGATTCTTGTAAATGTTGAGTAAAGGAGAGTCGAAATCAACAACATTATGCGCATTGTTAAATATGAGTACAATGAGTACGTCAACTATGAACATGAGTAGTATGAATATGATATTAAAATAAGTATGAATGCGTATAAGTATCAGAAATTATGAGTATGATTCAAATCTACTCATCTTTTTGAATACTCATGGCTGATCTATGGACAGACAATGTTGTATATGTACTATGCTGGCTTAGAGAGTAACTATTCCATCAACGAAAGTAAACTTAAATCAATCAGCCAAAGAAGTTAAGAAAATGCAAGTGACGTATGTACTTATCCCTGTGCATTCCAGTACGTTCACAATTACAACACGGTAAAGTAAAGCCAATAATCGAAATATTCTGAGAATTTATTTAAGAAAATTAGCTGAATCTTGAAACTACGTATCCCTATGCCTACTCTGCTATTCGATCCACTGACCTAATGCGGTTATGTATGTATATTTGAACTTTTCCTAAATTTTATTTATGAAACCCTCGATTCGATCGCTTTCACGGGAAGATAATCTTCTTTTTGTAATGGAGATAATCTCCTTGAAAACAAAACAGAAGTTTTAGCTTTGTGAGTGGCTCGGGTATGTCGAATTGTTTGTGGAAAATATTTTTCTGGAGCCGTGCGTAAGATGATGAAAAACTCTAGCATTGAACTGAGCCATAAAAAGCTTTTCATAGAAAATAATCGTTGGAAATTAACCCTTTTAACCCAGAGATCTATACCACCGAAGTTCATCAATATGATCCAAGGAAAACTTTATACATTTTGGTAAAAAATAAAAATAAGGACAATCGATTGGCGCTGCGTGCTGAGCCTGAGTGCACAAGTCCATAATAAGATGTCATTTATGGTGCGATAGCATAATGGCCGAGAACTACGACTGAAAGAGAGCAACGAATATCAATGTACTTGGGAGAACTTAGAGACTGGCCAGTATTGGGAAATAGGTCGAACTATATAGGCAGTTATTCTTGCTATTCGGTTGCACGTTTTGACTGGCAATTGAGTGTGGGAACAAACTTGATACACACCACTAGTTTGCTTGCATGTAGCTTATGGCAATTTAGTTTCTAAAGAAATGAACAGACGAATAAGTAAGTCCATACAAGATCTGACTCGTGCGAACGCTATCCAATATCGATAGCGAGTCAAAGCGGTATTTATGAATTTTAAATCAAGGATAGTCGCCGTAGTCTAGTAGGTAGTGTGTTGCCTTATTTGACGTGTGGCCATGGTTCAAACCCCAGGATAGACATCTCCAACAAAATGAAATCTGAAAAAATATTTCTTCGGCGACTTCCTTCCACCAGATTTCTCGTAAAAACTCTAAGAGTAAATACAATTGCCATGAAAATGTTGTTCCAAAGTCTGTCGTTCGGAAGTCTGTCGTTTACCACCTACATATGTATGAAATTAACATACACAACATAAGTGGTGTCAGAAGCTAGGTCGTAATCCTTACTGAAATGTTGTAATGACCAATTATGTATGTATGTACAACAAAGATCCAAATTTAAGATGGAGGGCTCATGGGTTCTGTGGTGTCCTATCCCGAACACTACACACTGTTTGCTCGTAGGTTACAGTTGGGAGACGTGTTCACAGTTGCGACATTATTTATATAGCACCGTATGGACTTCATGTCCGACAGTGTTGCAGTAAAGTTTAATGACATCTGTCATAGCTGTGACGATGTGGAAGGACATGTGTTCAGCCCTAATTATCCACTGCCATAGCAGTAGTTGCCTGCGCGATATCATGTATAGATCAACAGGCTCCACGAAATAGATTTAGGTTGCCTGCACTTACAGTTCTTTGCGGTTACAGTGATGTGGTAAACATCAAAATAGTATCACATGCTGGGCAAAGCATTACAATATTTAGCAATAAAAAAAATTTTGGCCAAAAATATCGCCTACAATAGCTTGTCAGTTTGTGAAAGTTTTGCGAAATATTACGTTTAAAACTAACGATTCTTTTTTTTATAAAATTTTTTCTTTTAATAATATAGAATAACATGATAAAAGATTATAATTTAAAATAATAATTTCATACTAAATACAGCATAAATTGCAAAACTGTTTCCTCCCTATATAATGAATGAATATTTTATGACGTTTCACTGCTATTGTTTATGACTTTTAAACATTCGATATTTTGCATATGTACGTACGTACCCTCTATATATGGGTATGAATACAAAAATAAGTTAAAATGCTTATAAAAATAAGACAAAATAAAGAAAAAAAAACATTCAAACAACTTAATTAAATTAGTGTATGATTAATATTGTTGTTATTAAAAATAAATTAAGTAATATTATACGGTTATATTTTACACCATGATTAACTCGTTTTCATAGATTAATTAACCACATCTGTCAACGATCATTAATCAATAACCAATAATATTAGTAATGAAAATAAATATGTACATATAAAAAAACCCTTTCGGAAAAAGTGTCACTCTAAGACAACCGGAGCAAGCATACATACATATGTATGTATGTATAGAAAACGATAAAATAATTATTAAAACAATGTTACAAACAAAAAATCGAAATATACATTAAAATTAATCAAACTAATGACAAAACCAAACAAATGATATAAAATAAAATATCATTAATAATTAAAATTTGTTTGTATGTATGCAGTCGTATAATGTATATTTGTTTAATATATAAATTAATTTACTTATAAATGTCCATATAGTGGGCATCAAAAGAAACCTGACACTAAGGATAAAATTCTAACAATCACTAGACTCAACTTTTACAACATAAGGAGAGTCTCCGAAAAAATTTGACAATACAGTCGGGCCTCGATTATCCGCGATCCGATTAACCGGTAACCCCGATTAACAGTGATGGGTAAAGATCAGTCTATTGTTTTTTTGTCTGCAATGTTTTCAAGTTGTTTGCTTGGATTAACCGTGATTACCTCTATTATCGGTGATGGCCGAATTTTTTTATTCATACATACAATATACATAATAAACATGAAAAAGGGGAATTCCCTTGTTTGCATACGATGAGTCAGAAGCATTTACAAGTGATTTGTCATAGGTATAAAAATATCGAATACCCTCGAGAATATGGCACACATAATCAATGTTACGGATGACTTTACCAAAGAGGATATAGAGACATGGCTCAAATGTGCTGTCAGATGAAGCAATTATAAGCATGGCAAACAGTAACTCAGTTGAATCTGAGCGATACAATGGATTGGAAGACATGTAATTGTTCCAGAAACGATTTTAAAAGGTGCAATAGAGGCATTTAGCACATTGCCGAATTTCCTGGACAGCCCTGGTTGTTCCGGAATTACAGAGCAGGATAAAATTCAAGTTTATCGCATTCAAGTAAAACTTATAAAAGAAGTTGAAAAATATTAGACAAACAACATTATACGACTTTTTTTAAGAAGTTGTATTCTGTTTTTGTTTAATGTCCTTTTTTTGCCTCGTGTTTTCTGTAGAAAATTTAATGTATACATACTTACTTATTAAAAATGGACATAAACTTCTTGAATTATTTTTTTTTAATGTAAATATGTAAATACAAAACTGTATAATCAAAATTGTCATTCGATTAACCGTGAAAATCGATTATTGCTATTATTATGCTTTTGGTCCCTACCATCACAGATAATCGAGGCCAGACTGTATTTCGAATTTATTTTTAATTTCTTTGTTTGTTTCAATTTGAAAGAATTTTAAAATCAAAATAACGGTAATCTATTAATATATATTTTTTTTAAATGTACAGTTTCTTTTGACACGCACTGTAGTTGTATTAAAGCCTATGTGGGGTATGTATCGGACGCATTATAAAAGCGTTACATTACCCACAGATATTCCATTCATTAAGTGGGACAGAAAAACCACACGTTCGCTTAAAAGAAACAACAAACAAACGGTCTGTAGGCACGAATTATTTTTTTCCATTTTTTTGTTGTTGTTGTTGTTTTTGTAGTGCCTACAAACATATTTTATTGACTTTTGCCATGGCGTTTGCTATTCAGTCGCTTTTTACCATTATTATTGACAAATTAATTGTCACCTTTTAACAAAATGTTATTCATGTTGTTGTTTTCTTTAAATGTAAATGTTACCACATACATCCATATACATATGCACATACACACGAATATAGTTGTAACAACTATCAGCTTGTCAATGTATAAAGTAAAGGAAAAACAAGGAAAACATGGTTGGTGTGAATAAATAATAAAACAAACATACATTCTACAAATATTGTAAATAGCCTAAAGCACTTTTAAATATAATAAATTAGTACACATACTCATATATGTATGTATATCTACTTACAAGCTAGCTAATGTATGTATGTATGTGCAGTATCATTAAGAAAATATATAGTTTTACTGTTACACTTACCGAAGTTATGATTAAAATACCATTGAAGTTCTGCGCATGATATTCTTTGTCAGTACAGATCGAACAGTGATTGTTTATTCTAGAAAAGAAGGACAAGAAAAATTACAAATAAATTACACGAAAAGAGATGAACGAAAATCAAATCAAATACTACAGAGAACAACATAAAAAGTCCACGAAGAATTGAAAAGTATAACAATATCCTTTAGGAAGTATTACAATGGGTTATTTTGACCTACGATTGTTGTACTTGTAACCTAACGTAACCTAACAATATCCAAGTCATCGTAGTCTAGAAAATAGTATATTAGCTTATTCGGAGCGAGCCAGTGATGAAAACTCCATCTCGGTTATCTCGAACAAAACAAAATATGAAACAAATCTTCGACGACATACCCTCAGCAGTCTTCTAAGAATAAATAAAATTGCACTAGCAGGCTCAGTTAATAAAAAATGGACTGGGATGGCATGGATATCATGGACTTGGACACAGTAACACGAACTGTAAACTACTCCCTACAGCTTGAGATAACAAAATAACAACGGGTTTCCCTTAAACGGTGTACAAAAATCATAAATGGAACACATACATATAACATTGGTAAGTACGGAAAGCATGAAGTAGATGTAATGGAGATAAAGCCTCAATTTACATATTTACTTGTAGGTATACTACATTCAGACAAATCTTGGAGAGAAGCCATCTGAATGAAGTTACTCGGACAAAGACCTCCAAACCTAATCTCTGTAACAGAGTGCACTGCCCGACAAATAAGCCTGGCTATTAAATATGTCCTTTGGAGCGCAGGCTGTTGTAGATAACGACAGGAACAGTGAATTGTATCGCGTTGAAAAGCAGATATCAGAAAATGCTGAGATAAAGCTATAACCGCTAACAGATTTTTATGAAAACCTGGCTCTGAATTTGTTCTTTTAACAGTCCATCATAAGGTCTCTGTTATATTTGGTCTGTATTAATTTCTCCATCAAACGGTTGTAGGTGGCAATTGGAATTTCGGATTAACGTTGGGCGCAAATAGGTATAAATAATTAACGTCAAGATGTACACTTCATAATTCGTAATATGTATTTAGTGTAATTCCTTGTGGACTGATAGTGGGGAAATTGTATCAACCATATGCATATGAGTAGATATATACCTCTAAACATAATTGATCATTTTAATCCTTCAGTCAGGATTACGACTTAGCTTCTCACACTATTTATGTATGTGGTGTGTGCAAATTTCATAAATGAGTGGCGGAACCTACAATTTAAGTCCACTCAGAACGAAAGATTTTTTGAGAAGCTTTCCATGGCAATTTTATTTAGTCTCAGAGTTTTTGCCAGAACTCTACTTAGTATATGCATCTGCAGTAGCAGGTGTATGCGAATAAGCAAGTAAACATAGCGGTTGTAAAGACCAACATAACATCTGTCAAATCAAGCCAGATTTAGAAAATTGGATATTTCTTCTGTTCGCAATGTAGAGAAGTCGCGGTGGACATTTGAACGATGTTTTATTCCACACATAATGGCTTCAATAGGTCTTTCAAACGAATAAAAAATTTCGAATATATTTTACACACACTTTAATTGAAATTAAAGATAGGAAGCACTTAGAGAAAGACCCCATGTATCATATCCAACAATGCCAAACAAAGTTTGAAACGGTTCATAATGTTAATTGGATCTTGGCAAAATCAATATATCGAATAGGACATACTAAACTACCCTCATTGGCATAATGAAGACGACTCTATAAAATAAACTGAGCTATTAGGGAATCCTTGCGTTACAATTATCAAATAGCTTGATTCCTTCTACCACATCCCAATCTTCTACAATTATTCTTCTAGCATTCTCTCTAAAGTACTAGTAATTATTTTCAAAAGAATTGTAATAGTTTTACCGAACCTATCTATCTGATACTGCAACTTTTGGAGAATAACTTTTTTTATTTTGTAGCGGGACATTCCATCGACCGATTTCTAATATTTTGATAATGGAAGTACGATGATCATATGTTTATTATGTATTCTCTGTTGAATACATAACATTGCTCTGTTAATATTAACATTGGAGATTTTGTTGATTTTCTCTTCACACACACATTGAATTCTATTTCAGTGTTACGATCCAACAATAGTATGAGAAGTTTGTCAGCTACAATTGTAAATGAAGTGAAAAAGTAATTCTCATTTAGTTCATTAGCATTTAAGAATAAGTAAATTGTATTGTGTTTGGAGGGTGGGTGGTGGTGGCCCTTAGCAGTCGATAAAGAAATGAACCGCCTGCGGTTCGAAACGTGGAATCATATCCAATAAGGCATACAAGACCACAATTGAGCTTATCATAAGGATTGTAAGCGATAGGGGACTTCCACTATACTACGTGATATTGCTTCCACAATTGAGCTTATCATAAGGATTGTAAGCGATAGGGGACTTCCACTATACTATGTGATATTGCTTCTAAAAGACAAAAATTCACAATTCAGAGTGACCGAAAGTAATGTTTATTGGGTTTAAATTGGACAGACTTGATATTATATTGTATCGTAAATTCAAAAGTAAACAAGCATCGAATGAAATAGAAGAAAATTACAAATAAATTACCCGAAAAGAGATGAACAAAAATCAAATCAATTACAATAGAAAACTACATAAAAAATCCACGAAGAATTGAAAAGTATAACAATATCTTTTAGGACGTATTACAATGGGTCATTTTGACCTCTGCGTTTTGTACTTGTCCCAATAACAGGTACATGTACTCTAACCTAACCTAACCTAACAATATCCAAGGCATCGTAGTCTAGAATATAATATTTATATTGACTTATTCAGTACGAGCCAGTGACAATGTGCCAATTTTATAGGATCGGATTGTAACGATCTAATATATAGGTAAGGTATGGACCAAAACCCCATATCAGATATCAAAACGAAATATGAAAAAACATTTCTTCGGTGACTTCCATGAAAAGTTTCTCAAAAAATCTATTGTTTGGAGTTTAAACGGTCCCGCTGCTGATGTATAAAATTAACACACACAACATAAGTGGTGCCAGAAGCTGTCGTAATCGTGAGTGAAGGGTTATAATGAGCCATTATATATGTTTGGACAAATATGTACACATCGGGTTATACAAATAATTGATTTGCCAGAAACATGAGATAAAAAGTAGTTTATGTTCGCTAGTAATGTGGGAAGATTATCATGTAGCAAAACTAAGATTGACATCAAGAAATAAAATGCTGTGAGTCTGTTGGATTGAAAGAAAATTGTTCATTACATGGCTCTATAATCTGGTCAAAGTTGTTGTGGTCCAGTAGGTAGTGTGTTATTACTTATTAGACGAGAGCCTGTGGCTCAGACATTTCGAACATAACGAAAATTCAAAAAAATATTTCTTCAGCGATTTCCTCTCAGCAAACCTCTGGCTAAAACTGTGAGAATAAATAAAATTGCCATGAAAACTTTCCCAAAATCTTTTATTTAAAAAAACTACAGTGCCTCTAATAATTTGGCCCAGAACTTTATATGTAAGCTTGATAAGCTTGTTGTTTGCTTTCTTTGCATTTAAAATATGCTAAAATTTCTGTTAATAACACATTTTCTTAAGTTAATTAGGTTTATTGTTATTTTAATATGGCTTTTTAAGCATTTGAAAGAAAGCCTGTTTATGAAATTTAATTTTGAACTCATGCAGCCCTCATTACTTAACTACGTACCTTAACTACGTATCTCAATACGATTCAATACGATTGTGTTAACAAAAGCCTGAAAATCACACAATTTAATTATAATTGGAATCGTGAGCCAACCCTAAAGGAATTGTTGTAACATAACAATCAAATAAACGAGGCGCTCAAAAGCAATAACCGATGTTAGCAAATGACACACTAAAAAGGAAAATCGGAAAAAAAAATAATGAATGAACAGAGAAAAATATGGCTGGAAGTAAATAAAAAGTGGCAACAAAAAAAAAAAGTTGGAAAAAAAATTGAGAACGAAAGCAAGAACAAAAACCCCAAGTGTAAACACGTCAAATATAGATTAGCACCACAAAAAAAAAAAAAAAGAAAAAAAACCCATTTAATACTCGTTCAAACACACTTCCCTGTAAACTGACAGCACATGCCATAGATTAAGCTAAGCGTACGTACACAGGATAGGGGCACACAGTTCCATGAAATTTTAACAAGATTCGATTAGTATCGATTTAATGTTACAATAAAAGTAGATAATAATGCTTTAGTAAAGCCCTTGTTTATTATTTTAATAATTTAAGGGTTTTCTTTTCTCTTTCGGAAATTTTTTTTAAAACGTTTTTATAAACTTTTCTAAGACCTTGAATATACAGGCTATATGTTCAAAAACCCTAAGAAAATTCCTCAATAAAGTTGTCGTTGTTTTATTAACAAAAATTGTTTTAAATAGGGAAACTAATCATTAGCTTTTTAGTTACAGAAGAAGGATGAAGGAAGCAAATATTCCTTCTATACAACGAATGAAATTATAATAACGTTGAAGTAATTTTCTATCCACACCTTGTTAATATGAAATTAATGACTGCATTAGACAAATTACAAAAAAAAAACTCAAAAAAAAAAAACATAAACACCTACATATACTTCATATAAGCATAGATACGCATAGCTATGCAGTTAGTCAAATAGGTGGTTAGATAGATATTTAGATTGTTAGACCATACCATACGATACGATACGATATGTATGTATGTGTGTTTATTATTGTCTGGAAAAATACACAAGCGTAAAGCGACACATTGTTAAAAAGATACATATCCCCGTCCCCTTTAACCCCATATCCATACTAACCATCGTAAAGTAAATTATTAGTTGAATTCAGTTCTATCGGTATACCAGCGTTGATTACCAGCGTTGATAAACAAAATGTGACAAAAGCCAAATGTGACAGAACGAGCTATCCGTCCACGTCGTTAATAAATATTACATGAAATAATATTTAAAATGATAAAAAAAAATAGAGAAAGAGTAGTGTGTGGTGTTTGTTGTTTCTGGTCATGTAATTTGTCTAGTTTATGAACTATGACATGATTAATGGAATTTCTTTAGAATGCGATTACATTATGGAGGAGACAAGACAGAGTAGTATCTATCCCACACTCCTAAGAAAACATACATATGTAAGTTAACATGTTGGTTACTTTCGTCATCAATTCGCCTGGCACAAGCTTTTCCTGGTAGGACGTAATAACCGGTGGAGCAAATTCCCTGCGAATTACATAAATACATAATTGGTCATTACAATCCTTGAGTCAGGATTACAACCTTAGCGCTTATTACACCACTTATGTTGTGTGTGAATTTTATAAAAGATTATACTTTTTCATACACAAATCATGGACTGTTCATAGGTGTCCCAAGGTAAAAAACGTAGTCGCAGTAGTCTAGTAGGTAGTGTGTTGGCTTATTAGAGGCGAAGCCCCGGTCAGACATCAAAACGAAATATGAAAAAATATTTCTTCGACTACTTCCTCTAAGCAGATTTCTGGTAAAAACTCTAAGAGTAAATAAAATTGCGATGAACGGTTTCTCAAAAATCTGTCACTCGGAGTCGACTTCAAGTATAGAATTAACACACACAGCATGAGTGGTGTTGAGAAGCTAGGCCGTAATCCTGACTGAAGGGTTGTAACTACCAGTTATGTATGTATACTTTTTCATGGCAATTTTGCTTACTCTCAAGAGTTTTTACCCGAAATCTGCTGAGAGGCAGTCGTCCCACGTCTAATAAGCCAATGCCATAAGCCATAATAGTTCTCTCTCATGTGAGAGATACATATCCTTACTCGGCATGCCTTATGCAAACCAAGGTGACTCAACTTTTTTCGCCATAGACTGTGATAATGACCTTCTGGCTATGACTTTTAACAATGGCCATTTGCATGGTCCTATTACAGGACTGTTGGGACATGTATTATTATCGTTTAAACGAACTAATAGGAGATAATACCTTCCTGAGTTTTTTTCTTAGTATTGAAGTAATTGCTGAGTCCTTAGAGTTCAATGGATATTGGAGAACTGTCTGCAGTGGTAAGGTCACTTAAGCTCAATAAATTTCCAGAACCGGACTAGATATTCCCGAAACTGTTCTAAGCAGAACCCTATTTAATTGCTTCTAGTAACCGTTACAAAATTTTGGCAGGACAGAACGCTAACTGAAGGAAAAGAAAAGTAATGATAGCAACACTTTCAAGAACACTATTAATGATATTGCAGGACAAGCAAATTAAAATTCCATGTGCATTAAATTTTCACGATCCTTTGCTTCAGCCAGGAATTAAATATATCTAAATTGAATCACTATAGACACAGGCATTCATCAATATGGTCAGAATAATGAGAATATGTACTACTCTATTGTTATGTCTGGTAATGAGATTTGGAGCTGTGGAAACTATACTTAGGAACTAGCTTTTGCTTTCCCATGTGAAAAATTCATATTCTTTTATACCATTTTTTTGAAGTCGCCGTAGTAAAGTAGGCAAGTAGTAAAGTAGGTCGGATTAGACACGATTCCATGGTTCAAATCCCTGGTCAGACATCTCCAAAAAAAAAAACGAAATATGAACAAATATTCCTTCGGCGATTCCTTTTAGAGATTTCCGGTAAAAACTCTGAGAGTAAATATTTTGGTATGAAAAGTTTCTCAAAATATCTGTCGTTTAGAGTAGAATTTAAACTTTAGGTCCTACCACTCATGTCACTCATTATGTATTCTGTAGTATGCTTATGAACCAAAGACTGGTGGTTATATATGTATTAGAGGTGATTGTCGTGTCCACAATGGAATATTAGAAACCCATAGGAAAAGTCGCCGCCAATTTTGTCAATTTTATGTAATAAAAATATGTGCTCAATTCAACTTGGATAGAAGGCACAGAGGACAGGATATAGCCAGGTCGTCACTGGAGCACTTAACTTCTACGAGTTTGATTTGAAATTAGTATGGGATTGTCTTGGACAAGCTGAATCTATTAAGGCAGGATAAGAACGACCACACTTTGCTGTATTACAGGTCACGTGGAAATTGAATATAATTATCAGGCAGTCCTTAGCAAAATAGAAGATAAAAGGACAGCGGAAACTTCTCAATCTAGATGGTGTGGAGACAATCTAAAATTTTGACAGGAAGAAACTATTTTGGGATAGCTTGACAATAGTAATCAGCTTTCTCACAAGCAAGTAAAGACTTAAAGAATATTTGTACAGAATGGAAATCGTTTCTAGTCCAATATGTAGAGTCTGTGATGAAGAGAACGAATTATCAGCACAAATGAACTTGTGCAGCGATAATGTAGGGAACACTGACTTGCTTAATTGGCCATTACAACGTTTCAGCAAGGACTACGACCTAACTTCTCTCCTCACCCATGTTGTGAGTGAGTAGTGCTTCTACACATGAGTGACGGGCGCTACAGTTTAAAGGCGACAGAATTTTTTTCGAGAAACTTTTCTTGGCAAATTTAATTCTTCGAGCTTTTGCCTGAAGACTGTTGAGAGAAAGTCGTCGAGAAAATATATTCGATTTGTTCGAAATGTATTCACAGAAATTTTGGCCTTATGTGTAATAAGCTCAGACGACCCCTCCTACTAGACTACGGCGACGGAAGATAATATTCTGGAGTACGCCAAGGCAAGAAGAGAAATTATATCGAAACGCTATTTATGGTGAGGGCAGTACGTTTGTACTTCCATGCGATAATAATAATAACAAGGTTTACCCTTGGTAGACATAACACAGCAGTGCTGGTTGAAGTATTGATTATACAATGGTTGATAGCCCAGTGAATAATATATTTGAGGAATGTATCTATCTGAAAGAGAAATAAAGAAGACGCAGGATACAATTTTTTTTTGCAAAAATCATATTAAATAAGGTCTACGAATGTAAGGGATAGTTACACTTTGGTGATGTGCTATTGCAATGAAGCTTACTTAGATGGAAGATATTTTGTGCATAAGATTTCGTTGGAATATCCTAGGAAATTTGAAATTCCCACACTTTTCTCTTTGATAACATTTCATAACTTTTTTTTCTCTTTAAATAATAATTTGTCTTATTTCGGGGGCGAAAAGACGTTGGAAATAAGACATTTTAAATGATTATTTAAAACAAAAAAAAAAAAAAGGAATTGACCTTGAAAAAGAAATCATTTCATTCTCATTTCTAAGTTACAAATTCATTTCACAAAAATCCCTCCACTCCAATGATTGGTGCTTTTCAGCTGAAATCCTTGGCTTTGGTTTTTGTGATGAGCAAACCTATTAATGAGTTTTTGGTTTCTGAAGGGAATATACAAGAAATTAAGAAGAAGAAGAAAATCAACCAACTTAATATGTATCACCACCAACTAACCACCGTAGCTACTTTGTTGGTTGCCTTTCGTTTATTTTCCTGAATTGGAAATAAAGTAAAGTAAAGTTGCTTCACTTGTAGGTGGTTCTAAAAACAACATACATACATATAGACAGACAAACAGACAGATAGATTGAGGGACAGGATCGTAAGTCTTTCATTTGGTTGCATCAATATTGCAAACATCCAAAGAACTATCCCTCTCTCTGTCTCTCGACTTCAGTATGTACCACCAATGCGATTGATGTTGATGAAATTTCTTTTGTATTGCCCGTGTGTCTGTCCTTTTTGGACTGTCTGGCCTGGCTTTCGTTACAATTTATACGCTTCACATCTGAAACAAGTTCATTTCGTTTGAAACTAAAACTGAAACTAAAACAAAAACCAAAGAAAAGATGGAAAGAGGAGAAAAAAGTAAAAAAAATTAATATTAAAATAAAATAAAAATTCTTTTGTTCTTTACCGACCATTTGGTTGATTTTTTCTTGTGTTTATTGTGAGAAAGACTATTCCTGCGTATGTGTATGTATCTTTAATGATCTTTATGTTTGGTTTTCTTTACTCGACTTTGTCGAACTAATTTTCGAATTTTGATTTTTATTGTATTTTTTTTCTGTCCCTCTTGTTGTTTTTGTTAATTATGCGAAACCTTTCGCTGGCTGGCGCCAATGATTTCTTTCTTACGCTTAATTTTTTAATCGATTTATTTCGGTTAATTTTCTATTGAATGAAAATCAATTATTTTCTATAAATTCATTAATATTTTCCAGGTTTTTTGTTGCTTTTGTTTTTGTATTCCAAAAATACTATAAAAATGCATATGAATTTAACGCTCCTATAATTAGGAACATAAATATTTAATTTCAATTTATTTTTTGGTATTAGAATGAGTTTATATATAAAATTGGAGTTTTTGGAAATTTCGATTTAAATTTCCTTTTAAATGAGAATTAAAAATTGTCACTAGAAGTTGAAATTTCTTTACTGAATTTTTTTTTTAAATCATCCTCTGATTGTAGCTAGAAAGCTGTCCAACTTCATTAATTTCTCTTCATCTTCATTAAACTTACATATTTAAATAATTTCTATGTAATTATCTTATGTTAGGCCAATTATCGATTTAGATTTGAACTATCAGGCATTTCGAATCTGACAATACTTATGTCATTCTCTTCTGTCACAGAAATTCTGTAAATTATCTCCACTGAATTTAATGAATCGATTTCCGTTTGATCAACGTTTGGTTTTATTGGAAATGTATTCTCAAAATAATGACAATTGATCGGAAATTGCACGAAAATGTTGTACAAAATTTATTTGCAAAGAAGGACTAACAGTGCCCAATATACACAAGTTTATTGTCAAAGGTCGTGAAACTATTTTCATTGTTGATGTGCCAAGAGAGTGTGTGTGAAAATCGGTATGACATACATACATAATTGACCATTACAACTCTTCAGTCAGGACTACGGCCTAGCTTCTCACATCACTCATGTTGTGTGCCTTAATTCTATACTTGAGTGGCGGGACCTACAGTTTAACGTCGACTATGAACGACAGATTTTGAGAAACATTTTCATGGCAGGTTTATATACTCTCAGAGTTTTTGCCAGAAATCTGCTGAGAGGAAGTCGTCGAAGAAATATTTTCTCATAGTTCGTTTTGTTAGACCTGGGGTTTGTATCGTGGCCTCTCGTCTAATAAGTCAACACACCACCTACTAGACTACGACGACTAAACTCTTCAGAATATATATTTATTGAAGCATCAAGAGCTTTTGTCGAAGAAATGTTTTTTTTTTCATATTTCGTTTTGATGTCTGACCTGAGGCTTGAATCTGGGCTTAACGTCTAATAAGCGAACACACTACCTACTAGACTATGGCGACTACGGGTGTGACGCCTTACAAAGTTTTATTGGTCCAAGTGTTGAAGCACCATGACCATCCGCTTCGTTTCCGCTTTGCTAGATGGGCCAACGAGAAACTGCACGATGATGAGAATTTTGCCAAAAAAATCATCTTTCCAGATGAAGCTCATTTTCATCATAATAAGTAAAATTGGCGTATTTGAGGCTTAGAAAACCCACACGGAGTCTTACAGAAGCCAATGCACCCATTACGACCGACTGTTTGCTGCGGCTTGTGAAGGGAAGGCATCAACGGCCCACATTTCTTTGAAAATGAGGACGTCGCACCCATTATGGCCAGTGGAAACACCTATCGTACCGTACCTTCTCTTCAGGGTATTGATGTGAACGATGTTTGATTTCAACAGGAGAGGTGCAACTTGCCAAACATCTCACGCCACAATCGATTTATTGTGTCAAACGTTTGATAGCCATTTAAACAGTTGAAATGGTGATGTTAATTGGCCGCCAAGAAGCTGTAATTTGGACAAACCAGTGACAATTGTGCATTCGTAATGATATCGCCGAGATACGACCCCATACACTTGAAGAAGGGCACGAAAATTGGTTCGATCAAAATAGGTACTGTGAGGCTAGCCGCGACAGCCATATGAATAAAATGAGATTCCATTTCTACTCTTAAATGTAAACTTTTAAATGGCCCATCCTTTACATGGGTCACCACTACGTAACGACTTAAGTAATTACCAAAAAATTATCAAACATTTCTAATTAGTTTTCAGAAACATAGTCTTGAGTTCAATTCCATAAACCTTTCAAATGCATTCAACACATCTTGGCACCATATAATTAACTACCAACTTAAAACAGGCCAAAACACAGGCTTTTAATTAACCCATATAAAAACAATCCACGTTGAAGGATCAGTTAAGCGAATTAAGAAAAAAGACACTCGCATTTTTATGATTAAAATACAGTAAAATGAGAACGAGAGTGAGTAAGAAATAAAATCAAACTGACCATTGCTAGCCATTAAAAGCCAAGAAACGAAAAAAATCATTTTCAAATACTTTTTCTTTCTTGTAGGCTGCATAAGCGAATTTCAACAAATCCTTAACACAGCCACCAACGCCAACATCATCACCATTGCGATGCGAGCGCAATAGCTCAAGAAACAGACAGCAACCGACACCGATACATGTTGCTAAGCTTTATTTCTTCTTTTTTCTTTGTTCACAAGCGCTTTGGAGTCGTGCTTTGTATTATTATTGGTGCTGGTGTCCTTATGGTGTGCGTTTTTTTTTTGAAGCAGAGAAAACGGTTTTATTTTCTTTAGTTTCGTTTAATTTTTTTTTCGATTTTTTTGGTTGAAAATCTTAATTTTTTTTTGTTTTTGTAGGCGCAACTTGTAAGAGTCTAGACGTGATTGTATCACGATTTCTATCGCCATTTTTTATTTTATTTCGCATTTTATTTTATTTTTAAAGTTTTTTTTTGTTTAGTTGCTTGCATCCAGTGTGGTTGGCTATATTTTCTTAAAACTTTTTTTTTTTTTGATTTTATTTTATGAAATGAAGTTGCCTTTAATATTTTTGTTTTCAAAGGTTGAAGGTTCTCCTCCAGCCTTTTTGCTGTTTTTCGCCTGAATTCTGAATAAATGCAACTAATTTTTTGTATTTCAGTTCATTATGGGAATTTCTCACAATATTTTCTTATTTTTCTTTTTTTTTAAATTTTGAAAATGTCCGACTAAGAGGACATGGTGAACAGTGGTTATAAACTTAAAGGACCACATTTGTTTACTAAACAGAATATGGAGAACGAATTTATCCACAATACTTATTAGTTAGTTAGTAAATGGGTATGCATATGCACAAAATAGCAGCCATTACATTCCATTATTTAAGTTTACGACCTAGTTTCTCACAACAAAAAAAAAATAGTCACTGCATTAAAAAATTCTTTGAAATAATTTGCCTCTCACAACTCTATTCATAATTTCTTTCGTTGGTTGTAACAAAAAAACAATTTTTTTTTTAATTCGAGAACAGTCCTTCAAAAATGCAGAAATATACCGGAACTCAATCCGGCTTTTTTTTTTTTGATAAAACACCGAAAAATGTACAAGCCGAACTTAGAGTTTTGTAGGCTGCATTTAGACAAATACTCACTAATGGAACTTAATTGTTTGATAGGTTTCGGTTTCCTTATCTCCTCCCTGTTGGTCATCACCAATCGGTGAGAGATTTTCTTCAGTTAGATTATTCCGATAATCCCCGAATGAAATACAAACGCATTTCATTGGAACATTCTCTTACATCCAAACGACATGACCGAGCCATGGATGTTAATGTGCTGCAGAACACTCATAGCGTTGAAGAGCCCATCCAACTCATTGCTGGTTCGAGTGCGGTAACCATTTGTACTAAGGAGAGGTCAGCAATGAGTAGATTCTCTAAGCCAACATAGTATATATACCACATTATCTGTCCGCAGATATACATATATACACCAGAGATCAGCAATGAGTATTCAAAAAGATGAGTAAATTCGAATTATACTCATAATTTCTGACACTTATACGCATTCATGCTTATTTTAATATCATACTCATACAACTCATATTCATAGTTTGAAGTACTCATCGTACTCATACTTAACAATACGTATGATGTTGTTGATATCGACTCTCGTTTACTCAACATTTACAAGAATCACAAAATAAGTATGATTCGCATACGAACACTACAGTACTCACTAGAAGGTTGTGTGTTTGCTTTGCTGTCTTTGTCTTTTTCTTTCATCTTTGTTTGTAAATGTAACAACAACTAAGACAGTAAATTTTGATGTATGATTCGAATCAGTCGAATCATTTATGAGTATTATAAGTATTTTTCTAAATTTATGAATCTGAATGAGTAGACATATGAATTAAACATATTTCGAATGTTATGAGTTTAATGTCAACCTTGTACTCATACTCATTGCAACCTGTACTTATAAATCAATGTTGTAGTGAGTACGAATGAGTTAGAGTAGTTGAATTTCAATACTGTTGACTTACTCATACTCAAAATTTCATGAGTACTTATTAGTAGCGAAAAAACGGTTCATTGCTGATCTCTGGTACTTAGCCAAAGATCTTGTGTAGATCCATGCTTTGACGCATGAGAGAAGTATTTAGTCATGTGCTCATTGAAAGTATAATAACACCTGTTGGCAAGAGTAATCCTACGCTTGATCACCAGTCTGATCTAATTTTCGCTGGAGAGGGTAGAGTATTAGCTACGTCGAAGCCATAGTTATCGGCTGTTATCTGAAATCTTTTGAAGAAAACAGTGCCAATGAGATAAAGTCTCGCCGCCAACAGAACACTCTTTATGATGAAATTGAAGAAGTCGCATGCCCAAGGGTAAACGTTCGGAGAGTTACTTTCCTACCTTTATGAAGCTGCAGGATTTTCTCAATGTCGTACTGCCCAACTTTATTAGTGTAGATCTAGGCGATCCAGCGAGTGGTTATGTCGTTCTCGCAATACGCTCGTAAGAACTGTGTATGTGATAGGGAGAAGGCCTATATACCTTTAGTTATCAAATATCTTGGGAACTCCCCTTTTGAGTGCAGGAGACGTCACTCCTGAGACTGAGGTTTCAATTGTTGGGTATTCCTTGTTCTACCGATATCCGAAAATAAAAAACTTAGCTTTCAGGGCATCAGGTTCAGCAGTCTTGTTGTTCTTAAAGCAATTAATCGTAACTTTGACATCGTCATGTTAGATATACATATAAGACAAAAAAGATCCCTTCTAAGGGACTTGGATTGAAAATAATGAAATGAAAATAAGTTGAAAAAAGGAACATGACATGCGCTTACGTAAGAAGTAACGAGCATATTGCAAACGACGCATCATCGAATACAATATGTTGAGTTCATTTGTTGCTTAGGGGTAGTGTAAAGTTGTTCAACGGGGAGATTAATAGAGAATACCTTCAGAGAAACGATAACATATCGTCTGCATAATTACATACATAATTGGTCATTACAATCCTTTAGCTAGGTTTACGACCTAGCTTCTCATACCACAAATGTTGTGTGTTCATTTTATACATGGGTAGCAGGAGTTTGGAGTCGACTCCGAACAACAGATTTGTGAGAAACTATTCATGGCAATTTTATTTACTCTTAGAGTATCTATCTTGTAGATAGGCTTCATAAATAGGCCTCTAATCAAAGAAATAATTCAAAAATGTCACTAAAAAGATTTTTATTAAAAATTATATTTGTTTTGTTCAACAAAAACAATTTCCCTGCAGCACTTTGTTTTATGCCCCATCATATTCTTTCAAAAATATTCTTAACAATGCCACAATAAAAATAAATTCACACACTTTGACAAACAGAGAAAAAATTAAAAGAAAACTAAGCTAAAAAATATTCTTCAAAAACAAAATGAAATAGTTTCTTAAACAGTCAGGCTGTCAGGTATATTTTTTGAGCATCATATTCGAATATACATACATACATGCTGAGGCTATTTTAAAGCCAAAAAAGAAAACAACGTACTGGACAGAAAGAAAACAAAGTGTAGGTCAAAATTCAAAGACATATAATTACAGGTTAGAGATTTACTCGTAGTTGGGTATGAGCCCTTCGGCCAAGTTAAAACAGTAACGAAAAATACAAGAAAAATAAAAATACATGCTGCTTGGCTATGATGTTTCTTACTACTACTACTGGTGCTGCTGCTGCTGCTGCTTGCTGACTCAGATGATGAAGTTGATGCTTCTGTTGCAATTCGAACGTAAGAGGACGACTTTCAAAAGGATACAGACAAAATAAAAGCGAAATATGAGATGAGAAGGCAACATTAACAAACAACTCAAATATTATATATAATGATGATGATCATTTGTTAGAAGTCTGAAGAATACATGAATACTTTTTGTCTCACTTTTTTTTCACTTCAATGTTTGTAATAATGAATGTTGCATAGCCAAAGTGAAATAAACTCAAATGGGTAGAACATGAGCCTGATGCCTACAATTGTACACAGAGACAAACAGGTGTCAAAAGCATGTTTCCTTTAAAAAAGATTCATGTGTACTGGAGAAAATAAAGAAACACCAGAAAGGGAAACATTTTACATGTTGTTGTTGTAAATGCATTATTTTGTTAGAAACAAAGTACGTATGTATGTATATGCTTCGGTTTCCTTTATTCTTTTGCTGCAACACACAATAGAAAGGGCGTTGTAACTGGAGCATTTTAAAGGTTGTATGCACAACAGGAGGTGCAACATTCAACCGGCGCATTCATACTCTTCTTGAATGTATTAAATTTAGGTCTGCTTTTTTTTTTTTAAAAAACATTAAACGCCCTTTTGTTTGTTGTTCAATTAATTGTCTCTGAAAATCATCAAATAATTTTAAAGACATTCATCCAACTACTGCACTTTACTTTATTTCTTACTTTGCTTCTCTACTTCTACTCTACTCTACTGCCAGTGCATTTCATCTTTTCTATGCCAATTTTTTTTTTTATTTTTTTTAATGTGTCTTCTTAGTTAAAGACAGGTTAACAGTTGCAATTGGCAAATTACTGTCTGTTTGTAAAAATAATTTGTCAAAAATAATTTCTTTACATGTAAAAAAAAAAAACAGCAACAACAACAAATAAAAGGAGAGAAAAAAAACATGTTCAAATAAAAATGCAAAAATTTTCTCTAGAAATACGTACCTTTTTTGTATCTCAACTGGCACTATTTATTGTGATAAATGATTCATTTATTATCTGCTTCGTTTTTTTTTCTTTCTCTTCTTTTGAATTCAGTTTGAGTTTTGACTTTGTAGACGTTAATTATAGGTGCTGGCACTGGGTTCTTTGGTCAATTCGAAAAGCTGTTCAACTCATTCATTTCTTTTCATTTTGTTGTTGTTGTATATGATATGAAAAGAATAAAACAGCAGCAGGCTTTTTTTTTGTTAATGCTGAAACTAAAAAGAAAATTTAATTGTGTTAATGAATGGAATACATATGTACATATTCTTTTGAGTTATGAACTCTCTAAGTGATATTTAATAAATAAACAAATTATTAACAAACATAAATTATTGAAGTAATTAAAGTAAAAGCTGTTCTTTCTCCAAAGGAAGGAGGAAAGGTGCTTTCTTTCTTTATCAGCAGGATATTTTCAAATTCATATCATACATACATACATAACATACATAATTGATCATTACAACCTTGCAGTCAGGATTACGACATAGCTTCTCAAATCATTTATATTGGGTGTGATGGTTTTATACATGAGCAGAGACTCAGAAGGACTGATTTTTGAGGAACTTTTCATGGAAATTTCATTTATTCACCGAGTTTTTCCTGGAAATCTGCTGAGAGGAAGTCACCGAAGAAATATTTTTTTCATATTTCTGATCTGAGGTTAGAACTGCGGAATCGCTTCAGACTGCCTTCTAGACTACGGCGACTTCAACGTTCGATAATACTTTGAAACTAATGTCGATATGTTTCTAACAGTACGCAGTGGATGGATGAGTTCTTCTCATCCTCGTCACCTTCACTGGAAGGATGAGAAAAGTGTGGTGTTTTGAAGACATTTACTTCGAATTCGTTTTCATAATGAATAATAAAAATAAAAGCTGTTTCAGAGTCTCTGATAGATTTATCATCATGTGCTCTGCAGGACTCCAGGAGAATTTAAAATGTTTTTAAACAATTAATGCAGCATTTAAATTACTTTAAGGAAACATTTGACACGATACATACATACAATAATAAAATAATTGGTCACTACGACCCTTCAGTCAAGATTACAACCAAGCTTCCCAAACCACTTATGTTGTGTGTGTTAATTTTATTCATAAGTGGTTTCAAATCGTCTCCAAACACTAGATTTTCGAGAAACTTTTCATAACAATTTTATTTACTTTCACAGTTATTGCCAGAAATCTGCTAAGACATTGCACATAATATTTCTCTGTTAGTATTAACATTGTAGGTTTTGTTGAATATATCTTCACATACAGACACATAGAATTCTATATAAGTATTATGATCCAACAAGAGCTACAATCGTAAATGAAATGCTAAAGTAATTCTCATTTAGTTCATTACCATTTAAGAATAAGTCAATTATATTATGTTTGGAGGGTGGGCGGTGGTGGCAACTTGAAAGTTTCTTAGCAGTTGCCGAAGATATGTTATTTCATAATCTGTTTTGCACGAAATGTCTGATGTGCAGTTTGAACCGTCACTACCTAATAGAATACGGCGACTTCAATGTTTGATAATACCTAGGAATTAATGTCGAAATGTTTTTAATCCTGCGCGATGGATGCATGAGCTCTACTCATTCAAAAGATTAGCAGATAGTGATGTTTGAAAAGATGTACTTTGAATACGTTCTCATAACGAAAAATAAAAATAAAATAAAATAAAATAAATAAAAAATAAAAACTGTGTAGTAGCCTCTGATAGACTGATGTATATCATGTGTTCTATAGGACTCTAGGAGATTTTAAAAAAAATATAAGAAAATTAATGGAACATTTAAATCACTTTGAGACGATACATTATTCGTTATTCTGGAATGATCTCCGCTCTGCAAGGGAATGATATTGAAACTCATAATAATTATTATGGAACTGTAAGATAATGCCAAATTTCCAATTTCTCCACCAAGGCATCATCAGTTCACTCGTCATGTAGATTTAAATTACAAAAATGACATTTGTTAGCATTCTCCGATATTTAGCGACATACGATTAAAATCACAGGCATATCGAAAGTCAAGACATTCAGACAATACACTTTGCGACAAAGAAAACATTCTACCAATTGGGCAGCATATTTACAACTCGAGACTGCAGGCAAATTTGTGGACTACTTGACCAGATCTAGAAATCTCCTTGTACCTCTTAGAGCTAGAATATCTTTATAACATTGTTTGCACTTTTTAAGTGTGAGTACCACCAAACCAATGGTACATGCATGCTTCATTTTACTTTTTGTCCATTGTGCTATCAAACGATTGTTTATAGATCGGGTGCGGGTAAACACTTGTTGAGTGCGTAATAAAAAAAAACGAAAATGGCGCTGGATTTTGAATGTCCTGCATGTTTATCTGGCATTAACAGAAGCGTCATAAACTAGGCTTACTTTGACAGAAAGACATGGAAACGAGAGATAAGTTAATACAACGTGAATGGACTGCAGAGTAAAAGAAGCAGATAGACAAGAATGGTACGCATTTGTTGCTGCTAAGGTTAGGTGAATCTTATAAAATTATGTGTAGTGAGACTCTCAAGATACGTCCCAGAATGGGCATTCTTGAAAGTAACCCCCTCACAACAATGTAACCTACCAGTGAGATATCTCTATTCGCTAAAGTCTTCTCTATTTCATTAAGCAACAGTTAGAGAGAGTAAGGATATAATAAACACGTTTTCCGTTGATCGCCGTAGCCTAATAGGTAGTGTGTTTGCTTATTAGACGTAAAGCCCGGGTTCAAACCCCAGGTCAGACATCAAGACGAAATATGAAAAATATTTCTTCGGTGTCTTCATCGCAGCAGATTTCTAGCAAAAACTCTGAGAGTAAAAATAACCTGCCATGAAAAAATTCCTTAAAATCTGTCGTTCGGAGGCGATGTTAAACTGTAGGTCCCGCCATTCAAGTATAAAATTAAGGCACACAACATGAGTGGTGTGTGAAGCAAGGCCGTAATCCTGACTGAAGGGCTGTAATGGCCAATTATGTATGTATGTATCTTTGCAAATAAGAAGTCAGCATTCCTGATGACTATTCTCTATTATTTAGCAGATACAAATTAAACCCATGAAAATAATTAAAAAATTGTTTTTTTACGATCGGATTTTACAAGTGATTGTTATCTAATACTACAAGATATTCTTATCTTAAGATATCCTTTATTTGTCGGTTAAATTTTATTCTTAACCTCAATGTGCAGGAAAAAAAGGAAGAATATTTTTAAGAGAATCATTTAATTTTCCATAAAATGTGTTTAATACACAAGCATATTAAAACTTCAAAGCATTAATATACAGACATTATATCACTAGGTACATACATATGTACACTCTTGTACGTACAAAAATATACAAAAAAAAAATGTTTAAGTTTAAAAACCATGAGAATTATTAAAAATTTTATTCGCATAATTTGTGAATTATTTTCGCTTGTGCGCTTCAAAGCCGCTTTTATTGGTTGGGTCGACGACGTTTGTTGGTTTGTTTTTGCTGTTTTGGACGGTCGTCTTAGTTGATCTCTGCTTAAAACATTCATTTTTTTTTTAAATCCATTCATCCATCCTTATCATCTGCAAGCAAGTATGGCAAGTATTGTTATTTGTATACGTTTAAAAACTTATTTTTTTTTTGTTTTGTTGCAGGCATATTTTGTGAGTGTCGTTTTTGTTTAGACAGATTCTTTTTTATTTTTTGTTTTCGTTTAAAATATTTATTGTTGTTGTTATTTTAGTTAGTGTTTAAAAGCCAATCGGGGGAAAAAATGGAAAAAGAAAGAAATACTTTTAGGCTTATACGTCGTGCATTATAACCACTTCAAGTTAACATGACAACTCCGCAATAAAAACAACTTCAACTACAACTGCAACAATAACATGAAATTTGTTTTTTTTTATCTACCCGCTTACAAATATGGCTGAAATATAAAAAATTTTATGGTATTTTCATTATCTTGGCTTTAATTTTCCATTTTGTTATTTCATTTGTTGTTGTTGTTGTTAGATTATTAGTTTTTCATTTTTTTTTTTGTTTAAAGCCAACCATTAAAAATATTTTTACTTGCCGCAACCATGCAACAATAGTGCAGGGGATGTTTGTTATTTTATACTTAAATTGAAGTTACAACAAAAACGAAAAACACATAATTTTGCATTGAATAATTAAAATTCTTTTTGTATTTTCGTTCAGCTTAAAAGATTTATTTTTAACATGATAATAAAAAAATTATCATATAAATTAAACTTCATTGTTAGTGGATAATTTAATTAAAAGATTAAAATAATCTTGTTTAAGATATGCTCTCTAAATACCGGGGATATGCTTAAAAGTAATAAAAAATATTTTCTTTCTTTTTTTACGACAACCTTTGCAGTAGACTTCGTTATTCAGGTGAATTCCTTTATATTTCGTAAATGACATCAAAACAACGAAATTTATAGCCATGGATTCTGTTTTCTTCAGGCAATTGAACCCACAACTCCCACACTCGCAGAGGTATTTAATCACAACCAGCGTTGCCAGTAATTTTTTTTTTAAACTTATTATTTTTGGGAAAAAACCTTGTTTTTACAGAAAAAAAAAATGTTTTCTACGAAAGTACCGAACTTTTAAAAGAAAATACCGAAATTCGGTGTATCAGTTACTTCCCCTATGGTCTTTCTTTGCTAACTGTTCTCTTTGATTGCTTGGTGTGAATGGAATTCTGTTTCATATAGGCAATGACAATGACTCCAGGTCAGACATCTCCAACAAACTCTAAAATAAAATATGAAAAAATTATTTTTCGGTGAATTCCTCCCAGCAGATTTCCGGTAAAAACTCTGAGAATTAAAAAAAAAATTGCCCTAAAAAGTTTCTCAAAACATCTGTCGTTCGGAGCCGACTTTAAGCTGTAAGTCGCTCGAAAGTCATGTATAAAGTTAACACAGGCAATATAAGTGGAATGAGAAGCTATGTTGTAATCTTGACTGAAGAGCTGTAATGACCAATTATGTATATATGAAAGTATGTATGGACAATAGCATACATCGATACCGATTCGCGGAAAGAGTATAAAGAAAAAAGTAGATCTACAAAATCATGAGAAAGTTATTTGGTTTCGTTTTCGAGAAATTACACATGGCATTCATGTCAGTCTTGGACTTGTTAGAGTAGACCAATCTCCTGCTTACCTGAATAAACTTGAGGACGAAATGCTTTATTACAGGCCTGTTATTAATATTATTTTCAACGATAGACACTTTGTCCTAAAAGCTGTTTAGTGTCCTATTAGGCTATGTAAATGAAAAAAATGGAAAAAACTAACACAACATGTTATTGCTTCGTTGTTTGTGTAATCAGTTTAATCAGCTATTGTTACTGTTGTTGTTTATCGTAAAATTACATGCTGCATTGGAGGAGCATTCTGCGAAATCATCATTATAATATTAAATATTTGGAAAGGGAAGGACCAAATAATGCAGTCAGTTAGTGAAAACTGATAATATACTTGTGCATACGATGAACTTGTTAGAGCATGTACTGTCCTATCAAATATCAATCAATTTATGTAGAAAATATATCCCATATTTCCGTGGAACTATAATCCTGGATTGAGAAGGATTCATGCTTCAATGCCAAAATCCATTGGCCTTGATTTGATAAAACCAATCAATCAACGCTTTAAATTGGATTGTAGTGACATCTCCGTCAGAGTTTCATACTCACATGTCGTTGAGTTATAGATAGGGACTGCTTGCTAGCGAGTTGAAGAAGAAGAAGAAGGAAGTATTATGCCAACTTCAATGTTCGCCACCGGATCAACGTAGACCTCTTTCACCCTTTTTTATACTCTTACATAGCTATAGTTACTTGACTTCGAGCACGGGATTTTTTAAACTTTCAAGCTAGTCTTCAACTTGATTTAAAGGCAGTCATGTTTTAATGCGAAGCAGCAACACTTAACTTTTAACTTTAAGCCCGAATATCGACAATAGATTGGATCATGGCAACTGCTAATTAAACAGAGCCTGAAGGTAATTAAAAAAAAGTTGTTTTTAAGTGACAAAATCTCTAGGAACATTTTATCGATGCAACGGCCAGCAAAATTATTGGACCCTATTCTATATGCCAAGGTTAGGTTAGGTTAGCGGTAGCTTGCCGTTCACAAGTAATTACACTCGCCCATTATGTTATTCACTATGAGGTAAACCCCTTTTTTATGATCCGATAATGGTGCGATTGAACTACCTCAAGCTCCAGACAAAACTGGCCAATTCCCTTAGTGGCATATTCATCACTATGCCTAGATCTTCAAATGTCCTGTTACCCAAACACCGATGACGTCTGTTTGAAGTGCAGGGCACTCACATAAAAAGGTGTACAAGGTGTTGTATCGTTTGTTCCTTCCTAGATGCCAAAGTTTCAGCTAAAAATTGTGAATTAAGTGTGAAATTTTTTTTTTATTAAAATTTTCAATGATTTTTTTGATAAATAAAATGGAAACTTCGATCTTCGATAATTGCAATACCATACCAATTCTTACATATTTTTTTAAAATTCGTTTTCTTTAAAAGAGAAATCAATAAAAATATTAACAACGTATTCTAAGCATAAAATTATGCCGATAGTTTCCTAATATGAGTTGAACTTTTATTAAAACTTTCTATGGGAAGGTGTATAAGAATTATTTCGATAACTTAATGGCTCAAGATCAGTAATGAAAGCAAGCTTATCATAATTGATACACTTGTATATTCGGTGTCAAATAGAATCGGAATATAGTTTTTAAGTTTCTTTGAATTGTTTTAAGACAGTGAATACCAAAAGTAGCAATCAGGGTAACATGATTTAATAACTTTGGAAGACATACAGATATATTTTTCAATGAATACCTCGATGTTCAATAGTCAATTGAATAAAACGTTTAATAGATTGTAAACATCAGCTCAATATAATGACTCCTTGCTTTGATTTATAAACAAAATATTGTGAAAATTTTTCAGCATAGAAGCCATCAGTGAAACGCCTATTATAACTTGCAATTAGTGCCTCTAAATGAATGTGCAATAATTTTTAACAAATACAAAGTTAAAACACAAGACTTTGTTAGTTAATTAAACAACTCTATTAACCATAATAGTATGTACATACATATGTACTGGCATATAAATTGAATTATATCGCGTATAGAAAATTTGCTTTTAAAAATACATAAAATTTTTGTATTCATTTTTGTTGTTGTTGTTAATTTTTATTATTTCTCCCAAACAAAATACAGTAGAGAGTGTTAGAATGCAAAAATTCATTAACGAAAATTGTATAATAAACACATCCCCTTTGCATACCAGCACTTGACATCTTTATAACCCAGTCAATATTTTTATATTTATTTTATTCTGACATTTACGAGCATTATACAAAACGTACATACGTATTCGTATTATTGTATGTGTGCGTGTGTATATATTTTTTGTTTTTTCATTTCACACTCGTCATTTGTTTTTATGTGTGTTTAGTTGGAAATTGAAAAACTCAAAGATAAAGTATAAAAAAGGCTGACATCTGTCAGTGAGCTGTCATAACAAATCAAATAGGTTCACACCCGCATACTGTATATTGGCGCATCATCACATCATCAAGTGTATTGTTTTTTTTTTCTTCTGTCTACTGTTCATCACATTAAATAATCGTTCATTTATTCATTCATTCAGTTGTGTGGCTAAATATTTCTTCAGAAGATGCTAATAAACTTAAACAGACCAAAAAAGAAATTGGATAAATACCTCTTGAAAGGATTTCGAACTTATTTACACTGAAATCAATACTAATGACGATGAAAAAGTTTCGTAGCTGAGTACTGCTCTGCTCTGCTACCTTTCGCATGGAGAAGTTTTTCAACAGAATTAAAACAAAAAAAAAAAAAAGGAGTCTTTAGTCCTGTTAACCAAATTGCTTTCAATATTCATTTTATTCACGGCACGTAGATTATTTTCTGCAAACGTTCGCATTGCTATTAACACAGCTCTTTCAATTACAATCGAAATTTCGTAGTTTAAATGATTGCACATGAGTTCATACTTTTATTTTACTAGTGAAGGGATTAAATATATTCGTAACGGAAATTCTATCAATTTTCAATTGCTCGGACGGAGGCTTTAACAAAGAGAACGCTAAGCTTCTTTTGTTTTATTGGTTCATCTTGGATTCCTAAAAGGCTTATGAAAGCCACTAGATAGATTAATACTGAAGGATTTCAATTGATGATCAGAGAAAAACACTCATTTGAAACCCTCCGGTCCTTAGTCATAGACCTATCCATGTTAAGCTAAGCTAACAATGCTCAACTTAGTAGAGTGGATAGTGTATTAGCTTATTAGACGTGAGGCCACTGTCAAGCCCCAGGCAACTGCTAAGGAGGTTTCAGGTTGCCGACCACCGCCCACCCTCCAAAAATAATTTGATTTATTTATTCCTAAATAGTAATGAACTAAATGAGAATTATTTTGCATTTATGTTTGCAGCTGACAAGCTCCTAATACTATTGTTGGATCGTAACACTGAAATAGTATTCAATGTGTGCGTGAAGATAAATTCAACGAAACCTGCAATGTTAATATTAACAGAGTAATGTTATGTGTTTAACAGAGAATACATAATAAACACATGATCATCGTAGTACCATTATCCAAATATTAGAAATCGGTCGATGGAATGTGTCTGTCCCACTACAAAAATAGTTATTCTCCAAACCTGGCAGTGTCAGATAGATAGATTCGGTAAAATTATTACAATGCTTTTGAAAATAATTACTAGGACTCTAGAAAGAATGGTAGAAGAATAATTGTAGAAGATTGGAAAGTGATGGAAGGAAGCATCAAGCTATATGAGGATTGTATTCCAAGGGTTCCTTAATAATAGCTCAGTTTATTTGAAACAGGCGCCTTCATTATGCCAACGAGGGCCATTGTTGGCCATTACAACCATTCATTAATACTGTTACGACTGCTATACTGCTACCCTCACCCTTCGACTTTTTTTACATATCTTTTACATACATACATACATACCCATCAGTCAGGATTACGGCCTAGCTTCTCACACCACTCATGTTGCGTACGTTAATTTTATACGTGAGTGGCGGAAGCTACAGTTTAACGTCGATTCATTCGGAGTCTACTTTAAACTGTTAGGACCGGACACTTATGGATACAATTAATACACGCAACATGGTTGGGTGAGACGCTAAGTCGAAAATCTAATTTAAGGATTGTAATGAGCAATTATGTTAAGTCCCAATGCAGACCATACAAATTTATGCAAGTAACTTCGGTAGTATCATCCTGGTCAATTACTTCACCTCCCATTGAAGCGTAAAACTTCCATGTTATCTTAAAACGAAAAAATCAATCCAGTGCTAGTTGACAAAACTGCGTACAAGCTTCTCGCTGCGTGTCATAGCTTTAATTAAGTTTGACAATTGTACGAAATGATTTTTTCCCCACCCCAATGATATATTTTTTGAAATCCTTAAAATTGAACATTTCACTGTAGTGGTGGTGTATTCGTTTTGTTGCTGTCATTGCTGTTGTACTTTTACGCACGATTTTCCCAAGATGTGTTGACAATTTCTCTCAAGTTGCTTCGTTTATTAATTCCTTCTTTTTTCCTGTGTTTCTTTTTTTGTTTTTGTTTTTTGCTTTGCATAGCGACATCATAAAATCAAATATATCTTGTTGTCGTTGTCGATGTCGTTGCCGCTGTTGTTATATAAATTTGTATTGTCACAACAACATCATCGTTGTTGCGTTGTTGCCGTCGTTGTCGTCATTTTCGTCATCAACATTTCTTTCAGTCACGCCCTTTTTAAGTTTTAAACCAAATGAAAATGCTGAGTATTGCATCTGAGTTTATTTTTTTTTCTTTCTCTTTTTTCTGTTGTTGTCTAGTTTTGTATCTTTAGGTGGTTGTTGCTGTTGTTGGTGTATTGCCTATTTTATATTTGCTAGTCATGTCTATGCATAAACACGCTCAGCATACATGCATACATACACCAGCATACAATTTATCCTGTAAATATGCGTGAATTTCATGCTGTATGTATGTGCCAGGCCAGGCATACGTTTTATGATTTCAAAGTGACTATAAAAGGGGGGTATGCGGAAAGAAGAAAGGATGGTTAAGATTTGCTTGAAAATTATCATAAATTATGAGTGATTGCCAGAGCTAAGCAGTGCTTGAAAACAGTAAAGTTAAAATTGTATCGCTTTACAAATACAATTTCTGGTTAAAAAAAACGAAACGAAAACTAAACGAATGAAACTCTGCACACTGGCAAATGAAATAATTTGATTAGACAGACTCTTAGTCTATTAAGTGGATTTCTGTTTATGATTTACCATCAATTGGATAACACTTGTACGAGTAATGAATGAGGAAGTTTTGAATTATACACAGAATATTGGATTTAGTGCTTGAGGAAGAAGAAATGAATGACTATGAGGTGGGTGTGTTCATAAAGTTAAAAGTGAGGTTATAATTTTTAGTCGATTTTTTAGATTGTAGTAGATTAGATAAGTTACAAGGGGCAGGATAGGACTGTAAATAATTTCTCAATTCCAATCCACTTCGATCCAAAGACATGATACCACCAAGTAGGTCATATGACGTAATAAGGAAGTAAGCATCAGCAAAAACAGAATTTTCCGGCAACGCCGTCTGAAATCAATAAAGTAGTACATGGTCTCATGTCAGTGATTGCCAGCGAACAGATTTTCTTCATTACCCGTCTAACCAGCAATCCAGGAAACACCGAATCCAGCCTAGTGCCTGCCTTAGCTAACGTGTCTGAGAACAGATTTTCCTCATTACTCGGCTAACCAGCTCTGCAGAAAACAGAAAACATTTCATTGAGAAATGTATGCCATTTACAAATCAAGAGGGCGCCCTGGTAGTCTAATGGATAGTGTGCTAGACTGTTAGCGTGAGGGTCGTGGATTCGATTACCACCAGAGGCTCTGGTCTGTTACACTGCACATGGTCTAAGTAACTCAGCTTATAATTATAATTAGATATAATTTGTAATTGTATTATAATTAATAAATAAATAAAAAATAAAAATACAAATCAGGATAAGTGTTATCCATATCGGATGCTGAATAAGTGCGATTGAATTGCGCTAGGCAAAGTGAGTTTGAAATAATTTTGTGCTAGACAGCTTAGTGATTGCTTAATTTAGTATTGTTTGACTACTACTCGTTAAAAGTAGATACCAATAAAGAAGGAATACGTCAGATTTAAATAGGGTTAGTTTTGATATCGTCAAGTACGTTCCACTAATATTGATGGAAAAGATTTGCAAAGGCCTAGGAGACCTTAAATCGCTGAAATCACAATCGTAGTAGAGAATCGTAACAGGAACAACTCAAGTGATATTTATTTACTTATTTACTTGAACGCAACGACCCATTTTGTGTGTTAATTTTATCCATGAGTGGCGGGACCTTAAAAATCGACCCCGAAGAACAGATATTTTATTGTAAAAAAAAGATAAGAGACGATACTGTAATTAAGAAGACTGCCGTTGAGTGATCTTGCCTTTTTTTCGAGTTGATCGTGGTGATGTCAAGAACTCACTTCACTTTGATCAATCTATCATAAAGGAAACCGCCTGAATTTTGCTAAAGTTCTTGGCATTCTCCGTTAACCAAATGTTAATCAGTAGAAGAAAGCTGGTTAAACAAAGAAATTTAATTTTTGGTTGTCACATTAAATTAGAATTAAGAATCTTAAATTGGAATTAAGAATCTTAAATTAGAATTTAGAATCCAATTTATTTACAGCTACAGCGGAATGAAATTGAACCATTTGTGTAACAAATTATTATGAGTTAAACTAAGTAGTTCACTTGATAAAATAATGCACGAACAAGGGATAAAGCAAGGTAGGTAGGCAGTTAGGTTGGAGTGGTATCACAAAGTTCACTTGAGCACGCATAGCGACCCATTGTAAAAACACAGATAAGCGCAGTATCTGTACTGACGAATTCCATCAAACTCACCGTAGAAGTTGGTGAGAGCGGGGGCTGCACGCTAAAGCACGACTGCTCTATGCTGGAAGCCAGCCTGAAAGTTTAATAAACGAAGCTATATCCTTGATATCAATAAATGATAACTCCATAATATTAATTAAACAAGTCGAGAAAGCCAGAATAGACACTAAGAAAATAGCGTTGTGTGCTTGAGGAGGAGATTTGGAGTGATTCCTTCATAACGAGCGTCTGCAACATGGATAGAAAAGCACTTGAGTTCAACCATGACAAGAACATCTTAGATGATCAGACAGTAACAGAAAAAACTTGGCTATGAAGTTGCGATACATCTACCATATGGCCTGGAGTTTGGACCTTCAGCTTATCTATTGTCTTTATTTCTGCAGAATTCAATTAATGATGCGTAATTAAGTTACATAAACGCCTGCAAGAAGTGGCCGTAGCCTAGTACGTAGTGTATTGGCTTATTAGATGTCAGCTTATAGTTCTAATACCAGGTCAGACATCTCCAACAAAACGCCACGCCGATTCCTTTCAGCAGATTTCCAGCAAAAACTCTGGGAGTAAATATTTTGCTATGAAAAGTTTCTCAAAATATCTGTCGTTTGGAGTAGACTTTAAACTTTAGCTCCTGTCACTCATGAGAAGGCGAGTCGTAATCCTGACGGTTGTAGTGACGAATTGTGTAGGAATGTAAACACCTGCAACTAGCTGTTGCATCAGTTTTTGGCTCAGGAAACCCAATAAAATAAGGGCTTTACGTCAAGATTTACTGTCTACATTGTCCATATAACGACATAAATTCTAATATATTTGTTAACCAAATCATCAACATAATTATTGTATTCGAAAAATTCTATTGCGTATGATTAATATTAATTTATGTAACACTATGGCGTATGAGCAATATTTAATTATAAAAGTGATGAATTTATGCAGTGAACATACATAAAATAAGAGAAGAAGTAGAAGATGTGGAAAACAAGAAAAATGTAATAAGAAATGAAGAATCATACAATTAATAGTAATTTAATATGTGTAATGAACACTTCATTGCTGTAAATATATGGCTACTGGTTAATATCATACTCTTTTACAATTTTAGTTTGTCTTTCTGGCCACTTAATGTTTTCTAGGCCAAAACCAACCCCAAACATATAATCTTGACAATAATATCATTATATAAAAAAAAAATTGCGCCAAAAACTAAAACAGAATAAAAATCATACTCGGATAAAATGAAAGCCATTAAAATACAACACGTACTGCAACTGACAACGATACACTGGAAGAAAAATGGTTAAAAAATTTTGGTAACATAGACAGAAACCTTAGAGACAAGCAAATCAATTCATTTTGCATGAAAACATTAAAATAGAAAGCAGAATTCTTAGTCAACTTATACTAAGCTTTTTTTTCACAGTGTACCAATGTTAATAATGACCAACTTGAGTACTTAAAGCACGTATAAAGAGAACTTTATTAAGATTCTCATGCACATGACGACTGTTTATTATTGTTTTGTGTTGGGCATAGAACGGGTATAAATGCTTGGAAGAGCATTCATTCCAGAATTGGCTTAAATGAGGTGCAGTATTAACACTAACATATACAAACAACAACAATAAGAAACAAGTTCTTTTTCCAAGATGCCCATCCACAAAGAAAAAAAAAACTAAAATGGCATCAAGTAGAAAGACTTGTTAAATAAAAGAAAAAGCAATAAGAAAAAAGCAGAATAAAAATAAATAAATAATAACCAAGAGATGATATCTAGAAGTTTAGTTTTTACAAAGAAATTTAACAACAAATATGAAGTTTATCAAAAAAGGAATTCCTATGAAATTATAAAATATACACACATACTCGCATATACCTTATAAGTGGACTGTAGTAAATATGGTCAAGACCAAAGAACCAAAAACAGAAAACCAAAAAAAGTTAAGACTTAAGTTAAGACTTAAGTGCAGCAAGCAATACATTATTCATAAAGAAGCACATGTAGGATTGTGTTGTCTTTTTTCTTAAGAACATACAAAAATAAAAAAAAAGACTTGCATAAATAAGATTCCTACTCAGAATATTAAAAGTATGAAATGAAATGATCCTCCCTGAAGGTTAAGGTACCATTTAGGACATAGGTTAGGGCCAACTGTGGATCAAACAGTCTTAAAATTAAAATTGTTTTCTAATGCACAATACTATGGCCTTTCTCTTCCGATGTACAGCACAGAAGGTTCAATACGGTAATGGGAGCGTCAGTAGTGGAATGGAAAGCCATTATCTACTAGAAAAGAAGAAGGACAATTAATACTGTTCTTCCACTTTCAACGAAGGTATGTCTTTACTAACCGACGGATACACAGTTTAACAGAGACAAAGATTGCAAAACTCTGTATTCGTACTGGTTTATTCATCAGCAACTTTCATATGAAATTATCCGGAATCCCTCGATATTCATAGACACACGATAAAGTGCCGTTCATAAGGCTTTTAATCGCAGCCTAGCCGTCTGTGTAAATCAGAAAATTTTCGGAAAAATCTAACTAACATTACATAGATTTCAGTACGAGAATGATCTCGGTTTGGAATATACTGTAGTAGTCAGGATGTTATCCCTCGATCCCTCACGTTAATTAGGGTCTTAATCGCATAGATTTCTGTACGAGAATGACCTCGTTTTGGAATATACCGCAGCAGTCAGGAAGTTATCCAGAATCCCTCGATATTCATAGACACGCGATAAAGTTGCATTCATAAGGGTCTGAATCGCAACCTAGCTGTCTGAGGCAATCGCAAAAATCTTCCCATCAACCAACATTGCATAGATTTCAGTATGAGAATGACCTCGGTTTGGAAAATACCGCAGCAGTCAGGAAGTTATCACGAATCCCTAGATATCCATACACATGCAATAAAGTCACGTTCATAAGGGTCTTAAACGCAACCTAACTGTTTGAGAAAATCAGAAAATTTTCAGAAAAATCTTGCCACCAACCAACCAACATTGCATAGATTCAAGAACGAGAAGCTATGCTTTGAAATTTGTTGCAGTGATCAGGCCGACTCGATGAAAATCTAATGTCAGGATACATTATGTATTCTACCACAGCCTACACTGTTCAGCATTTTGAAGTTGTCCGTTTAAGATCTGAAGGGCATTACCTAGAAGATTTGAATTGTCAGACCATACCTCTAGGATTGTTGCCTGTCCATATTCCAAATTTGGCCAGGAGATAACTGCATTCAATCTAACCTGCTTAGCATTCTATTACAATAACAAATATTGCCTTAGCCAGAGTGGAATAAAGTGCATTGGTGATCAGGACGAACACTGACTGCCTGAGCACAGTCGACTCCGTTATGGATGAAAATTTATGATTAGATATGTCTTTGGGGAGATTAAAAACGAATCGCCTAAACTCGTGTTCAAATCAGAAAATCACTCACATGTGATCCTCTTCATACAGTAGGATAGAAAATGTGTTTCATCAGGACAACACCACGCTACATACATGCAAATATTGAAATTTTTGGAACCACCCTACTGTACCATATATCAAGTCCTCAGAGGACTACAAAAAGTCATGGCATGAGGAAAGCCTAATTTACAGCCGGGCTTTGTTTGTAATAGTATCTGATATATCTCTGAAGCTTCAACGTTTCCCTATAAAATAATAGCTTCCTGACCCAATATTATCAATTTAAATTGTTTCAGCCTGGTTTTGAATAAAAGGCTTAAGCGTACTAGAAGTCTCACCAATTTTCACCTCTGGTGTCAGGCTGTAAGAACGCATTTTTTCTGACCTAATCTGGTAGTATTTATAGCCAATCTTCTTCTTCAAAGTGTAAGAATTTATTGTCCACGGGCCTCTTGGGATTCACGTCATATTGACAAACGAATCCAATTCAACAGAAACAAAGTCGCTGTGTTTCTTTCAGTGAACTCTTATCTATTGAATCCTCAAGTAATTATTTCACTCTTTTACATTCTGGCAAACAAGTAGTCCATGTTGTGGCAGTAAAAAAACCAAGAAAAAAGAATGAAAAAAGAACAAAACTAAAGATAAATGTTACTTTAGCATTCACTCTACTATTACTTACTCACCGTTTGAATGAATTAATGAATGACTGACTGTCTGTATGACTGGTGTTTTCTTTTATTTTTCATTGCTACTTTTGCTGCAGTTGCTGCGTTTCTAACCGGACACTTGTATTATTGTGGACTGTCTGGCAACCGGACTGCCTGCCAGCCAGCCTGCCTGCACATTTGCAAATATTTTGCAAACTGACATTTTGTTTCTCCGTTTGCTTGGTCAAACTCGTACGAAGCAAATTAAAAGCAGTCGAAGAAGAGAAACCAAATGAAATAAAATTTATTAATTCGCAATAATAAATTTTTGTGTCTTTCATTTCGATTGGTATCGAACGATAATTACAGGTTTCATGCAAGAAACTCTACATTTTAGCCCCCCTTTCTGCCATGTTACATTTTGTAGTCGCTACATACATAACTGCAGCCGTATTTGAGATTCCAGCGTGTTTTTCTTGTCTTCCATTCATTCGTTTCATTGACCAGCATTAATAATTAATTGTGGCATTTGGTTTTTGGCTGCGTTTATAATTTTCTTTCTGTTTTTTATTTTGGCTCAATTGAGTCCAATTGAAGTTTATAATGATCACATATGTACATATGTATGTGCATGGTTCCTTTGCGCGTTCTTTGTGTTTGCGGAAAATAAAATCAAGGGAAAGGAATTTTAAGAAAAACTGAAAAAACAGGAGCATAAATAATGATTTCACTAATATGTGCTGCAAGAAAAATGATTTAAGTCGCACAGTGACTTGAATGTATAAAACACATAGAAAAATTAGTTGTTTATCCTGTTAGTTTGAATATTCGTTGCTATGATCCGTATCGACTCCCTTCGGTACCAGGTCCATTGCGATACCAGTAGAGAGTGGTAAACTAAAAAATTTTACTTTTTATGTCCCTGTTTCTAGGACTATGTACCTAGTGAAATCATGGAAACAAGTTTCATATCTGAGCTAGAAGACGGATCTCTGAACGCAAAATATCTCATTTTTGTTTGATACTCTCCAGCGAAAGTAGGAGGTGTTCTATACTCTTTTCCACCCTTTTTATCCCCACAGTACCGGCAGTATATTTCGCGCCTAAGCATTTGTCCTATATTGATTATATTGCTCTGTGCATTTATTGTCAAAATAAAGTCACAATTGCCTGTCTATCAGGCAGTTATCCTTAGCTGCCAATCAATAATTTGCAAATTCCTCACGTTTTACAAACATAAGGAATAATATAGTGCCAATACTGGGAAACCTATCTGCTCTCACACCCTATGTTCCTATAACTCGAAACCAATTAATTGTGAACGTTAAACTTAAGCAATTAGAAATGAGAGCCAGTTTTCCATGCTTAGCAATCGGAATTCCAAGGTTTAGAATGGCGAAATGGCTATGCGTTCAAAAAAATTAGAGCTTATCTCTTTATCTCCTTGATTGAAAGTATTTTTATGTAGTAAATGCTACAATGATGTGAAAACCTCCTTGCTATATACAGATGACATTTCTATTAAAATATTTTTAAACCAATACTCCAAAGCGTCCTGGATCTATCCAGATATTCTTACTCTAATGAGAATTATTTCTTCTTTAGATGAATTACATGTATTCTACGCAATTACTATTGCCTTTGGATCAAAGCAATATATCAATTCCTGTGATTTTAGGTTGGATCCAAGAGTAAAATTCTTCCATCGGAATCTATTTGGTCTTTTTGTAGGCAAAGTCTTTCCAATTTCGCAAAAGGTGTCAGGGAGCTTTTCCTGCTCTTCCATTAGAGTTACACAGGATATGTCATCCAATCTTAATTTTTTCTTCACAATTTCGTTGAGTAGTTTTCGATTTAAACACATATAGTGATTGATTCCTTTTAGAGATCAGAGATCATAGGCAGTAGCATTTATGCACAAATGTATTCCAATTTCCAATTGATTGAGAGAGAGAGAAGCCATGGCGGACATATGAATACACAATTAATTTTAATCAAATTTATAGCTCTTAAGTCCTCATTACAACCCTTCATGACCTAGCTTCTCACGCCACTCATGTTGTGTGTGTTAATTTTACACGCGAGTGGCCGGACCTACAGTTAAACTCGACAGAATTTTTTTGAGAAACTTTTCATGGCAGTTTTTATTTACTCTCAGAGTCTTTGAAATCCGTTTCTTTGTTTACTTCGAGATGTTTGATCTGGGGTTTGAACCGAACCTCATGTCCACTATACTACGGACTATCTTATAGGGCGAATATCTTTATGATACATCTGCAGAGGCATTTCAGGAATATATTATGCCCTCAGATATTTATAATTTATCTTCCAGCGTAGCATTTCCAAGTTGTTCAAAAATGGAGGTTGTAAAGGTTTTGGCTGCATTCTGCATTTCCCAGTACATTCAGATTACAGGCTTGATGATATGAGTGATCTGTAAAGATCATCGAATGTCTCCCAAAAAGATTTGGACCATAATACTGGCATAAATACATACATACTTGGCCATTAAAACCGTTAAGTTAGGATTACGACCTATCTTCTCATACTTATGTTGTGTGTGTTAGTTTTATAAATAATGGGCGGGAATCCCTACAGTTTAAAGTCGACTCGGAACGACAGATTTTTTAAGAAAATTTTCCTGGCAATTTTATAACTCTCTGACATTTTGTCAGAAATCTGTTGAGAAGAAGTCACCGAAGAAATATTTTCTCATATTTCGTTTAGTTGGAGATGTCTGACCTAGGGTTTGAACCGAGGCCTCACGTTTGATAAACCAATACACTACCTACTAAACTACTGGCATAAATGTTTTGGAAAAATCAAAAGATTTAGACGAAAACATTTGAACTTAGAAATGATTGCGTTTTATAAATCGTAAGTGTTTTTGCAGTTGCCATAAAAGAAAAATGAATAAATTTGCTACAATTAATAATACAAGCCATCTATGGATTTATCTCCATAAAAGGTACATATAAATCGATAAATAATGATTTTAAGATTTAAATAAAAAAAAAATGTTAAGTTATAAGATAATTATAAGTATTATAACATACACTTGTAATTAAAAGTAATTAAGCAATTACTGATAAAAAAACTCAAGTAAATTATTAACAGATCTGTGGCATGATGTATGAACACTTTGGAAGAAATGAAAAAAAAAAAAATAAAAAGAAACAAACTCGTAAACGGCAAAGGAGAATAAAATGTATGTGTCACATAACAACACCTTATAGCCATAAATAAAAACAGTCTAAGCCAGTCTTTATTGCTCTTTGTTTTTGCCGTTTTTTGTTTTGATATTTAATTGATCGTTGTAAAACGAAATGTTTTCTTTTCTTTTATTATTATATTTGTTGTATTTTGTTTTGTTTTTGCATTAAACCACACTAAACAGTAGCATTTACTATAAAATAACATGCGATTAATTACAATAATTTCTACTTAATTTAATATCACACTTGTACTATACGTACGTAACGTACGTACATACATACATTTGCATATATACCATGCATAACATTCACTCACTCACTCATTCAATAAGCCAGTATTGGCGAGTGAAAATTATAACAACATACTCTCGTGATAGCCTCCGGTTATAATCCATCAATTGAGAACCCATTCATAACAATTCATTCATTTTGCGTCCCTTTATGCTTTTGCTGATACTGATTCAATCAGTTTGTGTATCGTCACAGCCATAACATGGTTGTTGTGGTACTTTAAGCAGAGTACCTTTTGGTATGTGTTTGGTACTATTAAACCAACCCATTGCTGCTCTCTTTACACCAATCAATTGTTGAATTGGTTGTCCCTTTCGAGGACAATCAAATTCATATAATTTTGAGAAGAGTTTTAAAATATTCTCTTGACACAATTTAGAAGACTCAGTGTGTGACAACACTGTCTGCATTAACTGATAAAGGCAAGTTTAAAGATTAATACTTTATTTAGATCGTTTTCGCGTAAGGAAATATTTGTTACATTTTCTCGATTTACTCACGAATGAGGACCTCAGCAAAATTGATGCGTGAAGAAAGAGTTCAAATTTATAATTGATCATAGAGACACTAGCTAATTGGAAGTTAAGATATAGAAGTCACCGGAGTCCAGCAGGTAGTGTGTTGCTTATTTAAGCTGCGCAAAACGAAAGAGATTTCTGGTAAAAACTCTAAGAGAGTAAATAAAATTGCCAATGAAAAGTTTCTCAAAAATATGTCGTTTGGAATTTACTGTCTTGCCAGTCATGTATAAATTTGACACATACGACAGAAGCGGTGCGAGAAGCTAGGTCGTAAACCTGACATCGTTTAACATTAAAATGATAAACAAAAGCTACAAAAACAAAAACAATGGACTTGTTTACATGATCAACAAGTAAACAAAAATATAGCAACATCAGTATAAAAAAGGTTGTAAACAAGTAACCAAAAAGCAAACATCACCAGAATAAATGTAAACAAAATACACAAACAACAATGAAACATGGCGTTCATAAAAAACACTTTAAGGTTAGATCTTGTAGCGATGCTTAGGGTCACAGGTAATGGTTAGAACCACAAGTAATGATTAGCTCAAATGAAAGAGAGGAAAATTGGATTTTTGCTACGCTGACCTGTATAAAGGAAGCAAGGGGGAATCCAAACTTATGCAGTGCACGAAGGAACTGCAAAAAATCTAAATTTTCTAACTGTTAGATCTTAATACATATTCACAGAACATATGAATAAGTCTCACAACTTGTTCTTTTTTTTTAAAAAAGGGACCCTTGGATCTACAAATAGAGAAAAACTCAGACAGAATAGGAATCTATCTTTCAAGAAGTGTAATTATCTGTGTCAATCGGAAGGTTATCAAAGATTATTCCATTATACATCTCCATTCGACTCTATTCTAGTTATAAGAAAAGGTTACATCGGGTTAGTGCTCTATTTAAAGGAAAATATTATCAACTACAAGCGACATTAAACAATGGCTGATAAACCTAAACGTTCACTTAGAAAATAAGTGGTTTTCTCACACTCATAAGTGCTCCTATGGTTTCTGAAATGATATTTAATAATTTTTTCCGAGCAGCTATTGTACCTACTATAGAATGACATGTGCACAACGCTATGAGGTAGGATATACGTTTATGGAGCGTCCTCTCCCAGAGAAAACTCTGCAAATTTTTCTTTCGCAACAGACACAGAATAGCAAATGTCCTTCTAACAAGTTAATCAATCACTTCTTATATTGTGACCGATCACTTGCTTTGTGGAGGAAATAATGCAAATGTTAGTAAGAAGCTGTAGCTTTTTCTTACATTAGGTTAGCTTTTCAATTAGAGTTAGCTTTTCAATCAGAGAAAATCTCAATTTTTCTAGCAGAACCATGATTCCTGGATATTTGAAAATCGTTAAAACTTCATCAAAATGCTCTGGTTCTCTGTAAAGTCGGCAGAATGGAAGAAAATACTAGCCGCAACCCAATTCTGTATACGTCTGGGCAGATTACTGTATCCAGAACCCGTAGCCTTTCCTTATAAACTTCTTATGACCATGATCATAGCTTTGGAGGACACCAATGATGATCCTGATAAAGTAGACAGGTTGTTATGTTTAATATCATCATGGTCCTCAACTTTTGAAGGGATCTTGTTATAGGCTTGTGATATTGCCTTCATAGCATGCTGTTTTTACGTGGTGGGTTTCAAGTCCTACGTACCATCCAAATTTAAAGGACTGAGGCTAGGTGTCAAATTGAAAATAGCAAAACAAGGATTGTTCTAGCGGTCGCCAAGTTGACCACAATCAGAAACTTGGTTTTGTTTACATGCATCTCATCCCATCCCATCCCATATAACTTGAACTTTACTATCTAAATAAATGAGTTCAGAAGAGACAATAAGGATACATAGGATGTACGCTTGTAACAGCATATCTCATGTTTCTTGCAATAAGAGCTTTGACACAAGCAATTAAATCTGCCAGAAGAAAGGTTTTGAAGGCGACCTAAAATTAGCTTTTCTTTCAAGCTTGCAACTTTTCTTCTGTCCCTAATCAAACATTGCGTATGTATAAGAATTTTTCGCATAAAATCGAAGTCGAGAAAAAACCCCATCATTAAAAATGTGCAAACGAACATTGTTTAAAACATTAACATTAAGAAGAACACTTATGAGATGTCGTTTTTATAGCCAAACGATATTGTCGGTGCTGAAGTATTTTCATCATCATCAAAATCATCGTCATCGTCATCGTTTGTCGAAACAACAGAAAAATTTCATTTTTTGTTTGTTGTTGTTTTTGAGTTTTTTCTGTTTTTAAATAATAAATTACAATAATTAAGAGCAATGAAGAGCAAAAGGTTGTAATTCACACACAAAAGCGCCCCATGTTGGCACCCTCTTAAATTTAACTACAGGCTTTAGTCACTTTTATAAGCTCAAGTAATATTGTGTTACTGTTACTGTTGTTGGTGTTCGTGTTGTTCCTGTTGTTGTTGTACATTTTAGCCTTAATAAAAAGCTCTTAACAATAGTCAGCAATTTTAAGTGAAAATTTGTGATCCTCAAATCACAAAGATGTGGGGAAAGAGAGCGAGAAGAGATAGAGTGAGAAGACAACATCATTTTAAACATGTACTTAAAAAGGAACAGCAACAACAACACTAGCACTAACAACAAACAAGAAATAATACCTCTAAAAAGTATATTATTTTGGTTTGACTTGAAGTACTTTTAAGACAACAAACCTCAAACGAAACAACACAATCAAACTCAGCACGTCACTCCCTCAAACGTCAACACAGCAACGCAATACCCCAAAACGAAATAAAACACCAATACCAAGATCAAAAGCTTCAAAGAAAAAGGAAACGATCAAGACTAAGGCTACCATGACAACAGAAAAAAAAACGACGAGTAGGTTAACATTGGTTTTTTTCCTTAACAGCGTATAGCGCCATCATTGTACTGGTATTGCATGGCATGATCAATTTTTCTGCTGTCGACTGACTGTAATGGACTGGCGTGGACTGGTCTGTACTGAAGTACGATGACGACAACGACGACGAGTCGACGGAGTGAATGAGTGGTTTAATGTAGCAGAGCCTGTCGATTTTGATGGGTTGTGATTTTAGGTTTTTTTTCTCTTTGCCACTTTGTCTTTAGAAAATGTTGCTGATGCTGATGGTGGCCTGTACAGTTTAAATGCGTAACCAGGTAAAACATCTAAATGAGTAGTTTTCGTTCATAAAACCCATAGCTTTGAGTCACAAGTTGTCATGAAGTTACTCAAGTTTGAAATAAAGCTACTTAATGGTTATGAATTTATTAATACAATAGAGTTGCCAAAGTGGTTTCTTTTTAGCAAAGTACTTTAGAATTATCATGTGCATTAAATTACCATGGAATATCTTTTCTAATCGGTTGTTGAGAGCTGCTATTAAGTTTTAGGTCCACTGATGGATAAATTGTAATTCTGCCTAAAGAATTGTTATGGTCAGTGATGTATCTCTGTATGTGTGTAAGACCGCTATCTCACCAATGGCAGTTCTTTTGTTGTCTTCCAGGGCTGGAATTGGAACTGAAATATACACGAGAGACTTCACGTTAGGTGAGGTTAGCTTTGGTCACGGACCTCCTCGAATTAAGAGGTTCCACTTAGGCCTACTTAGGGTCAACCATTCCCTAGAGAAAACCATTCCAAGTCCAAAATAAATCTTGCTATTGCAACAATCTTTATATTAAAGACCTCGCTCAACGAAGTAAGAAAATGAAAAGTCAGAAACCTCTGTGTCTTGATGGCAAGAGCAGGGCACTAACACATTAAGTGAAAGACAGAGTCTTCCTTCCTCATACCCACAGAATTCCGAGACTTTCGATATGCCTACCAAAGGGACAGTGCGCAGCAAGAATCGCTCTTGTGCGATGGATGGCCATACGATTTAAGGATAGAAGTGCTCTGTTTGCGCAACAGAGTCTGGCAATATTGCACGTACTTTGCTGCTGCCAACGAGATTAAGCATCTTTCTAATACAATTGGGAAATATTCAAATTAATCAAAGCAATGCCCTGTAAGAAGTTGGAGTAACTATGAAGGCTATATTGTCTGGTGGGGTCAGGCGTTAGGTCAGAACGTTTGCGCTCTACTATTCTTTTTTAATATATTACTCTCAACTACATCCCTATCTTTGGAACTACAAAACAGTCTTTTTGTCAAAAAATCTTAGCCTAGTAGTTTGTTGTCGCTATAATCCTTCAGTCAGGATTATGACCTAGCTTCTCACACCACACTACATGAGTGGCGGGACCTACACTTTCATGGTAATTTTATTTAATCTGCTGAGAGGAAGCCGCCAAAGAAATATTTGTTTCATGTTTCGTTTTGTTGGAGATGTCTGACCTGGGGTGTGAACCGAGGTCTCAAGTTTACTAAGCCAACACTCTACCTACTACATTGCGGTGAGTTCATAGCGACAACTTACAATAACTACAGGCAAGGCAAAAACGATAGGTAGGTTAATGTGGTACATTTTGATACTCCAATGAATTATTCTTCTTAAGTCTGGAACTATTCGGAACTCATAATAATGCTATTAGGTTTCTCAATGTTTGACGCCGACAGTTAAGGGATTTTAATAGCAACGCAGAGCCCCTGGTCTTTTTTCCTTCTGCCATATAATGTCGGACATGTAACTATTAGTAACAACTTCGGATAAGGGCAGAGCGGCGCAAAAGATCTGGCCAAGGCTGAAGAGGAGGCGCACGGCGACTCTGCTTAAACTCCAAAGAAGAAAGAATTTCAGCACTGTTATCGGGGTTATTACGGGGCATTGCACGATAGGAACGCATGCGAGGCGTATTGGTCTTGGACACCTTGCAAATGATTTCTGCAGAAGCTGTGGAGATGAAGAGGCAGATGAGACTATTCTTCACCTATTGTGAACATGTCCGGCACTTGGTCGAAGGAGAAAGAAAGAGGTACCTGCGTGCCTACTACATGGAGGATATAGATGAACTGTCATGTATGGATATTGGCAGTTTGAGTCGCTTTATCGGAAGCTCCGAATGGTTAATGGAATAAGGGGAAAGAGAAACTGTGGTAACACAATGAGCCCTGAGTGCGGCCTAAGTGTGTCCGCTCATGACTCCATCGAGGGGACAGCCACTTCTACCTACCTACCTAACTATTAGCAAAGAATTGTTTCCTGGTCTTGTTTATCTCTACAACTGCTGCAAAAGAAATTGGCTACACGAACCTCTTTACAAATATGAAGTGGAAAATGAATCGTATTTAAAAATTTTTATATTTCTGATGCACTTCTATTAACAAGTTTTACGCTCCCCTTTATACTTTCAATTAGTGTACATACATAACTAATGCATACAGTATGAATGCATTAAATTTAACACGAATTATAACAATCTTTTATTAATTATCTCATCACTATACATTGTGTATGTATGTGCATATGGATGTATGTATGTATTGTAATTAACAATGTTTGTATGCCATTTCGCTTTACTATAAGTGATTTCAATCTAAAATTAAAAAAATAAAAAGGCAAAAAAGGAAATACAGCTGCTTTAAATTCAACGAAAAATATGTATCAACAAATTTTGCTATCGATTTGCCCTAAGAATGAATATAAGCTCATGCTGAACAACTGAAAAAGCAAAGAAAAAAAGAGAAACTCCTGCAAAAACAAAGCAAAGCAGAAAAAAAAGTGATGATGTTTGACATAAACAAGCGTTGCATTTCATCAACATAATTTGCTTAATAACAATTATTAACTGGGTTGCGCCTGTGCAACCGCACTTGAGCATTAAGAGAACATCATACGGACTGAGTGACTGGTTCAGTCAGTTAGTTAGTCAGTGACTGATCCTACTCGCAGCCATATAAAATATAAAATAAAACTGCTTGTTATTGCAATAGTAATAAACAAAAAACGGCATATGTTGCGGCTGATTGACTGGATAGATGGCTGGGGTTTGACTGACTGACTGGAATGGCTGGCTAGTTGGCTGACTGAAAATGGATAATCAACGAAAATGATTTGTCAAGTTTAAATATACACTTGCATCGGGTGATGATGATGATCTATAGTTTACAAAATACTCCAATTAAAGATTTTTGTTGCCCAAAAACAAAGAGGAAGGAGTATAACAGCAGTTTATATTTTTGGTTCAAAAAGTAATAAAATTAATATTTATTGACTCTTTTATAGTCTTAGAGGCGATAAAAAAAATGTATTTTGGGACTGTAAAGGCGACTGTGAAATTGGCTACTATACCATGCGAATGGAAAAGATTACATTGCTAAAAATGCTTTAAAAACATTTAATTCATAGATGCATTCATGGACACTACACCCATTCATTCACACTATCCATGATGCATGGGAGTTTCCTTTTTTTGGGTGGAATCCACCTTTAAAGTCGACTCCAAACTTCAGATATGAGAAGTTTTTCTTTTAATTCGTTAGATTTAGAGTGAGGAAATTACTGGCAGAAAGTCGTCCAAGCAAATATTTTTTAAAGATATCAGAGTTGAGATTTGAACTCAGAACTCTTATTAAGTAAGCCAACGCATGATCCTCTTTATTGCACATTCAGACTAGCGCCACCGCATGACAGTTTTTTTCTTGTTCTTTATTTTATGTGTTTGTACCTAGATTCTCGTCTCTCAGTACAAAACCAAATTATCGCGAACTTACTGATGCTAAAAATTTTTACGGGCTCCTACATCGCTAATGACGTTAGAACGGGTCAGCCTTGGCGTAATTGCTTAATCAGCTGATGTAGTTCTTACAATTTCTTATTGAGGACAGTATACTACTTAATTTCGGGAAAACTTAGCATCTAGACTCTAAGAAATAAATTCCAGGAAAATGAGGTTAATATATGTATTTCCCAAGAAAGTAAGCCTTAAGCCCCGTTTAGACAAACGTTCTTGGAACGGACATTCATTTTTATCCTATAAAGAACAATGCAAATGCTTGTCGCAATCACATTACAGTTCGGTAATCGCTCTCATTGCTTTTCGTATTCGTCCAACGAATACGTTCCATTACGTTACGTGAACGTTTGGGTAATCGGGGCTTTAGACTGTTTTGGATAAGAATATGTCCTAGATAGACATCGAATATGTATACCAAAATGAAAAAAAGAGCCTCCGCAAGCATGCAAAATGTGAAAATATGGGTTCTGGCCAAAGAATGCTCAGTGGACCTACGGAGCAATGGTCCATCCTGAATTACAAATGCTTGGTATGGTGGTAATCCTTTGCGGCTAACCTCAATTTATGCAGGGGATACACAGACCGCCATACATTATCAATCAATCGTCAACATGGTCGTTAGAAACATTTCTTTCCTCTGGACTTTTACTGTAGAGGCTTAGCGGCTGATACTAATCAACTCCTCTGGGCAACTGCCAACTGGCAAATCTTGGTAATTCCAGGGAACATTGATTACATGACACCACACTATGATTTCGACTTCTCAAATATGTTTGGGATGACCGTTTTAGTGGGGAATGGTAATATAACCAATGATTTCTGCAGAAATTGAAGAGAGAGGAAAGCGGTTCTTTACATATTTGGTACATGTCCAGCTTTATTTCGTGACTGAAAGAAGTACTTAAGCTGGACGATCGATACAATTGATCTGTCTGATTTCTCGGGAATGGCTATATCAAGTGAACCTGATATTAGAATGAGAAAAAGATAATCATTGTGATATCAAATGTGGCTCCTACTAGTCATTATATGGCAGATTATTAACACTTTTATTGTGTTAAAAGTGCTTCTGTACTTCCTACAGAATAGATCACAGTATTTGATCGAAATACCGGACATTTTAAATAGGATTTCATGTGAAAAAGGGATTCGTTAGCTTTGAGAATTGGTTTTAATCAAATGAAAATAAAAGATCTTCTAGAATTTCAATATACTTGATCATAAATTACGGTGACCACTTTTTAGAAGATAAAGTCGGCTTTTATGCATGTCAGCCTATAGGGGTTATCACTCAAACCCTATCACCAACGTAACCCTTAACTTAAAATAACTCTTTCATTGAGGTAGTATTTCTTCACAACTGTGATTTATTATCGAACAGTATTTATTGATGTAAGTGTGCATGTATGTATGAATGTATGAATATTCGTATGTGTGTCATAAAAGCCAAATAAATTTCAATACTCGTATAGTGAGTGGAATATGTCGCGCCATCTGCCAGTTTTGGTCAATTTTCGTTTTTGAAATTTCTTTAAATTGTTTCATTTGTTGTTGGAAACTATTTCTGTGGTGGGGGTAGTAGTAGTAGACCGACCACTGCTCATACCAAGTATCACATGTTAAAAGTTGAATCTTCGATTTCTGTTTCGCTTGTTTCTCTTGGATTTTTACTTGAGTTTTTGTTTTTTCTCGTATGCAATTCTATTCATTTGTTAGACGTCCGTCTACGACCCACTTCAAAGTGATTTACGATTTTCTGACACGCCCTCTTTTTGGCCTAGCTATGATATATTTTTTTTTCTTGTGGGGGTTTTGTTAAGAGAAACAACAACCACAACAACAACAACAACAGCGATACTTAATAAACATTCTAAACATTTTCAAAATAAACTCGTATACGAATGGAATGATGATGGTTTGTTTTCCCTCTCTGTTCTTTCCTTCTATAAATGAAATTAAAGTTAGAAAAGCAAGCAAGCGGCAGCAGCAGCAGCAGTTTTTCTTTTTTGGAAATTCCAAATAATTTTTATCTGCAATAGAAAAAAGCAAGAAAAACTTTTTCTATTTGTGATGGTTTTTAGTTCGTATAACTGCAAAACCTCAATGTGACTTTTACCAGAAATAGAGAGAGAGAGAGAGAGGAGAGAAAGGCAGAAATAACGGCAAATCAAGTGGCAGTTTGTCTAATACAAATTGTTCGAATGATTGTTATTGTATTGGCAGCAATTGTTTGTTGAAAAACAAGAAGACAGGGAGAGATGTGTGCTTTAGGTGGACCATTCAAAGAGTACTGCAAGTTATTTTCTTCTCCGTTGATGGTCTATTGTAGGCCTTGGCAAATATCATAATGATGAGTATGTAATGGTTATTATTACTAGCAGAGCTTTAAAGGTATTAAGTATTTAAAGTTAAAGAGAAAAATGTTAACTGTCTTTAGACAGCCAATAATTCTGTTAGAAAGTTCTGCATAATATTTTCTTTTTAATTTTGCACTCGTATATCTAAGAAAATGTTCACCAGTTTGCTGTATAGCTGCTGCTTATAGAAGGCAATGTATTCGACCTTGGAGCATAAGTTGGCTATTTGATTATGTAAAGTTTATGGACATTCGATTTGAATATGTTTATATTATGATTGAAAAGCCTTCTGAACGAATAGCGTTCTTAATAGTGCGTTTAAAAAACGAATTTTCTCTGCAATGAAATTCTGCTATCCATTGGCCAGTCGGGCACGAAGGGATGTGCTCTTGGGGTTATACTAATTCTGCGTTTAAATATGCTATTTCCAGGAACATTACGACAATGCTTCAATGGGGAAACAGTGTTTTATATCCCCCTGTCATCAGTGACCACCTACACTCTCTTCTGTAAGCAATCGAGAGACCTCAAAAAAATTGCAGGTCAATGAGAGTTGTATTCCATGTTCTCTAAGATACATATAAGTGGAGTAAGCGGTAAAGACGTCAGATAAAGTGAAGTATTCGACACTTCTTAGCATACTACAAAGATATGCTGGTTTCGTTCAGTGAGGTACTGCAGTTTTATGCCCAAAATATCAGAAGCTGTTGATACAACAATATTTCCAGCATATACATATATGTATTTACATACATACATTGTTGGTCATTACAACCCTTCGGTCAGGATTGCGACCTTAGTTTTTCGCAACACTTATGTTGTACATGTTAAGTTTACATTCCGAACGACAGATTTTTAAGAAACTTTTCATAGCAATTTTATTTACTTAACTCTTCAGAGTTATTGCCAGAAATTTGCTTAGAGGAAGTTGCCGGAGAAATAATTTTTAATTTTTCGTTTTGTTGGAGATGTCTGACCAGAGATTTGAACCGTGGACTCATAACTAATAAGACAACACACTACCTATTACGCTACAACTACTTCAGATACATAAAAATGGAGTAAATGGTAAAGACGTCAGATATAGTGAAGTATTCGACAATATACTGGTTTAGTCTAATAAGGCTTTTGAAATCCCACTACTTCCACCACCTATATTTGCGGACGACAAATTGCTAACGTTGCGCTTATGCGTTCACAAAGAAGATTGTATTCTTCACCCATTTTAAAATCGAACCTATGCTTTCGACCCTATTAGGAGATTGCCTGTAGGTCGGATCCAAAGAGTTCCGTCAAAGGAATATGAACGACAATTATTACTGCCATATGCAAAAGAGGAGATAGGGTTTGAACTTAAAGGGAGAAAAATATGAAAAGTCATCGAGATAGAACCGAACTTGGGGATACCTATGAATCTAAACTCAATTCATAGGATGGCCTATAGTCCTATGGCTAAGAAGGTTCGATATAAATCGTGCTAAACTCTGTAAAATGTTTTCGAAATGTCTAACTGAACTACAGCATTGTTTTTACGAAATTGTTAGATGTAATGGTGCCTTCTTTTGGAGTGTAATGCCAACAGGTTATCAGTAGAACGGGTCTTATGGAAACCGTTTTACATGACGCTGAATAGGTTTTTCGGGTTCAGAAATTTGTATTCTCCATGACTTTGGAAACTGTAGAACAAATTGCCATAAAGTGGTGGTTTTGAGAGTTAATTTTCTGGATTGGCATCATATTACAGCAACCATTCAGCGAAATTCATAACAGCAGCACAGTATAAATAAATAAAAATTTCGCCTGGTAGACGAGCAAGCGTAGACCATTCGGCTTAGATGACTTATTTATGTTGAGAAAAGTAAGGAACTTTGAATTGCTCGACCTCAAACGTCACTGATACTCTCGTAGGTTAGACAGTGGTAATTGCTTTTCAAAAAGTCTGAATAACTCGCAAATAATTCAAGTGAGAGGTTTGCGACCATTCTTTATGAAGAGATTTTTCCTTAATACTGCAACATATTACGATCTCGCATCAGCTTGTGTAGAAAATCATTTCGCGTAGTGTTCTCGCCGGTGTAATTTCCGAATGCTATGCACTGCGACTTGTAATAAATTTTTCAAATGTCTTATGGAATTAAGTTAGGTTAGTTAAGCGTGCAGCTTGCGGTTTACAGGCAGGTTTACTTGGTGGGCATATGACCCATTATGTTAAGCAGTGTGAGGTAGGCCCCCGTGTCATGATTGTTATATTTTCTGTATTCCAATACTTATTCCAATACTTGACATACAAAACTGAATTTTACCTGTGGTGTTAATACAGATTTGCAGACCTTTTCCCTCCGGTAAGTAACACTTTCAAGTTTCTAACACACTTTCTTTTAAATATTAATTCATTCGAGTATTGTACAGCGAACTTCATTTATCTTTTCATTCTTTTAAAGATAATTTCACAACTGAAGTTATATTTATTTATACTGTATTTACAGTAAGTAAATGTAGATTCATAAACTTCTTAGACTCAAGCATTTGATAGCCATAAAAATGACCTCAAGTCCTTTTATGCTGCATTTATATTGAAGTCTCTCTACAGTCTCTCTTGTATGGTATAAGTATTGTACGTGAGTATATTTTTGATATACTGGTTGCGGCTGTCAGTCGTTTTTATTCATTGGCATGATCGTCTTTCCGCCTTCTTTTTATTATTTCTTTATACAAGTATTACGGCAAATGTCCTCTGGTATTCATTGTTTCTTTGTTGTTTTCCCTTTTCTATGGCTATGGCTGTTAAGATTTCTTCTATAACTGAGAACAATAAAAACAAAGCCACCTTCTGCACTCCATTCATTTCTTTGGCTAAAACACTTTCGCTTTTGGTTGGTTTCGATTGTCTGGTCCCAACAATACTTAGTTGTTTTGTTGTATTTTGATTTTGCACAGTCACAATGTCATTTCGAATATTTTGGTGAAATAAAATTCGAGTACTTTTTTCTAATAAAAATTGAAACGTAAAACTGTTATTTTTTATTGTTTTTCAATTTTTTTTTTTTTTTGAATATATTTGTTGTACTTCATTATCATTATGATTTCTGTTAATGGAGTCATTTTTAGTTTCGTTTTTATTTTTCGAATTTTTTTTTTTACAAACTTTTACGTTTGCAAAGTGGAGGTTAAAGTTTTTTTTTTTTTTTTTGGGTTTTTACTACAAATTTAATACTTATATTTTAGTTAATGATTATTTCAGTTTGAAATGTTTTAAATCCAATGTATTCGGCAAAAATCAAAGTATTTTTCAAAAACTATAATTTGTAAATGACCCGACTTTAGTTACTTTATTTAGAGCATGGGAATATAATTGCTCCGAAAACAAATGATTTGTAATCAATATTCACTGTTTAAGTGTTTTTAAATTGACTTTTTCTATCTCAAAGCTGTCTTTAATTTGGACCAAATGCCTAAAGCTGTACCTTCTCCTTTAATCAAATGAGATCTACCGGGTTCACACCGAACTTGTGAATTTCTATTGCCCCAAAGTACTAGCTTTAGAGATCCAGAAAATCACTTACGAAAATAGTTTCTGGTATAGAAACAACAACACGCTTAAGGAACTGCATCGTATAGCAATTAATTCTCCGTTAAAGTGGAAAGGATATCACGAAAGTGAGGTTATGCACGATAAATGAAGCAAACTTATTAACTCATAAGAAAATTGTAAAATCTCTTTGAAAAACTGCAGATTTCTAAACTAATACATACATACAAACATAATTGGTCATTACAACCTTTCAGTCAGTATTACGACCTAGCTTCTCACACCATTTATGTTGTATGTGTTAATTTTATGCATGATTGGACCTACAGTTTAAAGTCGAATCTAAACAATAGATTATTGAGAAGATTTTCATGGGAATTCTGTTTACTCTTAAGAGTTTTTGCCAAAAGCCTGCTGAAAAGAAGAAGTCGAAGAAATATTTCTTTCATATTTCGTTTTGTTGGAGAAGTCTGACCTGCTGTTTGAATCGTGGCCTAACGCCAATAAGCCAACACACAACTTACTAGACTACGGCATCTTCATCTAAACTAAACTCAATTTTAAGTCCAAATAGGTAGGTCTTGGGTCATTTATTTTCTTCTTTCTTACTCTTCTCTCTTTTCGGCAAATTACGTTCGAGAATTTTTTGTAGATTCTCTTCAAAATTTTTGGAAGTTTCTGCCGGAGAAAGTTGTTGAGATTCTATGAGATTCTGTGTAGACTCCAGCATTATCTTCCGTAGAAACTATAATTGCATTGAGAGCTTCAATGGATAGTGAAGGTACGGCATCTATAAGCGCCATATCGATCGCATCATTGCACAAATTTGAATTTTGCTGGAGATTTTAAGAGAAATTTTCATTTTGTGTTTTCTTTAAGGGCTCCTATGTGGTATTCTATATGATATTATTCGTCATCTTCTTTTCGACTTTGCACCATCAAGTAGAAAGACATCATAAGCGCTGTCTGTTCAAGGAAAATAGGAATTCCATAGGGAGTCTAATATCAACTTTACCTCTTGCTACTATCTTAAACTTGTAATCAATACAAGAAAACCTGGAAAGATTATCTTCTTGTTCTGCTTCAAATAAGAAAACTAAAGTGATGGGAATTAAGAGAATAACAGCATGTTATAAAGCTAAGAATTTGAGTTAGAAAGTAAAGTAAGGCTATATTTCAAACCCTAGGTCAAACATCTCTAACAAAAAGAAATGGGAAAAATATTTCTAAGGCGCTTTCCTCTCACCAAACTTCTGGCAAAAACTCTGAAAGTATATGAAACTGCTATGAAGGGGTTTCTCAAAAATCTATAGTTTGGACTTTAAACCATAGATCCTGACACTCACATCATAAGCGGTGTAAGAAGCTAGGTCGTAATCCTGACTGAAGGGTTATAATGACCAATTACATATGTATGTATTTTGTGGAATTGAATATGAAGAACTGGTTGGCCTGAAGCTAGATATTAGATGAGTAGTCTAGATCTTCTAGATGTGTCTGTTGAGTTCCCACGTAATTTCTCTTTTCGTGGCGGAAGCACGTGTTCTAGCGTAGAATTGATTTGATATTAATTCGTCTGCTGACATATCTATGCTTTAATAATTTAAGCTGAAAAATCGATTGACTGACTATTTCCTTGGAATAAAAAACCTTAATCCAAAATTAACTGACTTTCTAAAGAAAATAAAAAAAACACTTTTAACGCGATTAACGCCCATTATTTAATTTGTTTTAATTTTTTTTTATTGCAATTCTGTGGAAATAAAAATTTGTTTTAAAACACACACAAAAACCCCCTTTTATTTCTAATTAGGAAACATTTATAGCTCAATTAAATTGATACAAAAACAAATAAAATCAACTGAATACACAGTAACTGAGTAAATGAATGAATGAATAAAAGAGTGTCGTCGACATTATAGCACGACAACAATTAAATGGAAAAAATGCAAAAAATGAAATGAATTAAGCGATGGAAACAAAGGCAGAAATGGTGCAAATTAAACCATTTAATGATTATCAGAAGTATGATAATGGTGGGTGATTATGGTTCAATTGAGTAATGGCAGACAGACAGAGAGACAACCATACAGACAGCCATGCTGTTAATGTTGATGGCTGACAATGAGGTGTCATTTAAAAAGCCAGCCAGCCAGCCAGACTAAAGTTGAATAGAAGAAAAACTTCAACTCCAATGACAGTAGAAACAATTATTATTTTGAACACCCATACAAGTGCACGGCATGGAGATATGGCAACAAATATTTTTGCTCGCTTTTTAATTAAAAAGCGCAATAATAACAAGAGCTCAACAACAACAACGACAACAATATATACAAGAACAAATTGAATTTAATTAAATAAATTTATACAAGTTTTGAAGAGGACTTCAAACGAATGGAAAACGAAAAAACAAAAAATTGCCAAAAAAAAAAAACGAAACGAATTAATGTAAAAAGCACAGTGTAAAGGAATTTTGTTAACGCCCTTACAAAAACAAAAAAAAAGAAGCAACAAAAAAGGAACAAGTGGCCTATTCAGAATTGAATTTGACAAGTTGTATAATTAAATGTTAAATGGTTGGAAATGCAAATCAACTTCATTTTTGACTCGTCAAGTATCATTTGCCGCGTAAGACCAAGCAAGTGATGAATGATGAAAATTTCATTCCTCCACTAGTAATAGTATAAAAGTTGTGAGCATCTTAAATAAGCTGTTATTTTGTATTATAATTTATTTAATTAAAGCTCAACCTTTTGTGCAAAAAAATTATAGTAATTTTGTTAAAATTTTTCTTGCAAAAATTCTTAATTCCCACGACGACTAATGAATTTTTGTTTTAACCCAGAAAAATAAAAATTCAAATTGTCTGAGAGGTAATAATTAGGTGGTGGTGCGTTAATTATAAAATTGATTAATAATTCATTATTTTGGAAGTGACTATGAGCCAGAGCTCGATATCTACTTCAGTCTAAGCAACAAAAATATCTACAAAAAATAAAATAAAAAACACGTGATATACAAACAATTTTGTTTTAAATTACAGAGAAAGTTAATTTAAAAATATTCATAAAATTATATTAATTAAGATGTCGAGATTTTAATTTTAGGAACTTCAACTTCACAGGGGTCAAGGCACAAAGAGTTAGCAATTAAAAAAGAATAGTTTTAGACGTACGACATCACAGAACTTTATTGAAATTTCTAGGAAAAACCGTTATTGTTCAATTTAGGCAAGTGGCCTCATACTTGACGAAGAAGCAATTTTCAAAGCTTTTTAAATTTTTTATTTTTCCCATGACCCATAACATATCACAAATTTATCACATATATACATACATACATAATTGGCCATTACAACCCTTCAGTCAGGACTACTGCCTAGCTTCTCAATATCATTCATGTTGTGTGAGTTAATTTTTATACATGAGTGGCGGGACCTACAGTTTAACTTCGACTCCGAACGACTAGATTTTTGAGAAACTTTACAGAGCAATTTTATTTACTTTACTCTTCAGAGTTTTTGGCAGAAATCTGCTGAGACGAAATCGCTGAAGAAATTTTTTTTCATACTTCGTTTTGATGTCTGACCTGGGGTTTGAACCGTGGCCTTACCTCTAATAAGCCAACACACTACCTACTAGACTACGGCGACTATATCACTGATAAAGCTGTTAAATTTTATCAAGTGTGCCGATTGAACCTCATGGGAACTACGTAGCTTGCACATTTTGGTTTAGGGTTTTCCTAATGATAGCGAACGAAATCGTCACTTCCAAGTGAACATACTCTAGCAAGGGAATAAATGAAAGATCTTTGGGCTCGTGGCAGGAATTCACATATGTACATACATAATTGGCCATTACAAACCTTCAGTCAGGAATACGGCCTAGCTTCTCACACGAATCATGTTGTGTGCCTCAATTTTATACATGACTGGCAGGCCCTACAGTTTAACGTCGACTCCGTACGACAGATTTTGAGAAATTTTTTCATGGCAGGTTTATTTACTCTCAGAGTTTTTGCCAGAAATCTGCTGAGAGGTAGTCGCCGAAGAAATATTTCTGTTTTCATATTTCGTTTTGATGTCTGGCCTGGGGCTCGAACCCGGACTTTTCGTCTAGTAAGCGAACACACTACCTACTAGACTACGGCGACTACAGGAATTCAGGCAGGCTTTTTATAGACAGTATTAGGCTTTAGGTTCTATTATGTATCATTTCTGTTTTACATACACAAACATACATATATAATTGGCCATTACAACCCTTCAGTCAGGATTACGACCTCAAATGGTACAGATTTTTGAGAAAATTTCACGGCAAATTTATTTACTCTCAGAGTTTTTAACAGGAAACTGATTTCTTTTCTCATTTCTGTTTTGCATATGTATAATATGTACCTAACAGAACAGAAAACTGCATGTTTTCCATAATTCTACCCTAAAGGAGTACATAATTACTAAATAGACTATGATGAGATGTATATCCGACTGCATGGGCTGTCTATATTACAAATATTGTAAAAAATATTTGGATGAAGATGAAGTATAATTGATCTGGCATTTTCTCTGTGTATATAGTCCCATAGGATTTCTCTCCTTTTTCTTATCTCCTCTATTATCCCTCCATTTTAAGGACGTTCCGTATAATGGGCCAATTCGACCTCCGGGTACTGTACTTGTCTCAATTGACAAGTACACGTCCTCTAATCTAAACCTAAATCCAATATTTGGGATACTGAGGCACTAGTTTTAGTTAGTTTTCAGTATTTTAGCTACCAGGACATTAGCTACCTTTAAGACAACCTCAAAGGAAGGAGTGTGGGACTAGATTTGTGAATTGAAATTTTTCAGTGTATCACAATAATCCACAAGCACTCGAATGAACTCACGAAGTAGTCTTGCGGGGAATCCAACCCACCTTAAGATAGCAAAGGATAGACATGCAGCAGTTCTGTTGAGACAGAATTGTGAATAATTTTTTATATAAAAAATTTAATTTTAGGGACTAGAGTCTGCTGGTCTGAAATTGGACCTTAGTGGTTTACACCGATGGCTTCAAAATGCTGATCGTAGTAGGCTGGTATGCATATATTATTTGTTCAGGTATTAACCTTTCGTATAAGCTGTCTGTCCTCTGTAGTATTTCTAGGCGGAGATCTTATGCAAAAGCAGCTCAATAAATATCGAGTGACTTTCCCTGAATATCCCGGAATTTACTCGAAATGCCAGTCTGCAACCATTTCTCTAATGACCATCCCTAAAAAGAAATTGGAGATTCCTAAATGCAGTTTCGGATCATTCAAAGATAACTCTTATGGAGATACCAGGATATCGTAGAAAATTGCATAGCTCTCGAACTAGCCAGAGTCGATACGGAAATTACACTCAGTTATGTAACATGGTGTTGCGAATGCTTTACTAAAACTTAGTATTCGCCGATCATTTTACAAGGGGCTGAACTTTTTAGCAGCAGGAAGGTATGTATTTGCATTATTGCTGGGCTCTACTGAATTGATACGGATAAGATGACGAGTGCCTGTCTTCTGTTCTTAAATCGCATGGCAAAGCATCGCACTATTGCAGTCTTCCTAAGCTACTGTCTTATTGGATGCATGCTTATAGATAAGGCATTACCTCTAATGAATTTTGAAGGAGCTGAGGAGGTTGTCAACTCACATTTTCTGTCATATTTTTATTGAACTTTTCAAGGTAAGTACTGCTTAAGTAGCAAGATTTTTTTGGAATCAGATTGGCTATTTATAGAAAATATTTGGTCCCCGATTTCAATATTAAATGCGGAATTATAATGCGGCTAAACTTTGGGTTTTAGATTCCCTTTCATAAAAAATTGTTGACCGGGCCTTTTAAAGATAGGCAGCTACAGCAATCTGTCGTTAGCGATTTAGGTGCTACAGCAGCTACTTTGAGTGAACACGCGTTCTTATTGTCGCGACACTATAGAGAGCACTTAGGGCCTAATTGCAGATAAAATTACAACAGGCTGGCCAAACAACATACTCAATTTAAATATTGTGTTCAATTAGAAGACAAGCTGCAAAATCGAAAAGAAAAAAATTTGCCCCATCTACTGCGAGAATCCCTTTGGCCTTAATTATCTCCACAATTAAAACAGAAAAATTGTTTTAAATTAAAAAAAAAAAATGGTTTCCACAAAATAAAGTAAAATTTTCTTAAACATTTGATTACGTAAGCCAGTAAACTTAATAAAAATAAAAACAAATTATAATAATTAATCTACACAAACGCAAACAAAAATAATGTTGATCTCAGAGTACTTAAAATCCAATTCAGAAAAAATTGTGTCATTTTTTAATGACTCTATAGGCCCCCATATATGTAAGTATGTACAGAAAAAAAACCAAAAGAAATTATGAAATCCTCCAAAAAAAAAAAAAAGGAAACGAACGAATAAATTTCAAACAAAAAACGACACACCCAAAAGCAAACACCCCCTGGAAATGGAAAAAGTGAACTTTGGCTGAATGTTAAACAAATTTCTGCTCATGATGAACATCAGGGTGTGAGGCAGTGGTGTATGTATGGATTCTTTTATTAGAAGCAACTCCAATGTAAACTACAAAGAAAAAGTCACTCTTACTCACCAAAAAAAAACCACTCGAAAGTGCGTGTAAGAGGACCATAAAAAGAAAAATTTACTGAAAAAAATATTCAAAAGAAAATTTGAGGAATAGGGAATGGCACGGGAAAGAGAAGATGAAAATGGAGAAAAAGATTAATGCTTGGAAAGACATGCGTTAACAGCGGCTACAAACAAGTGGCTTCAAATGGAATGGGTGGAGAGTAAGAGAGAGGGAGAGTGAGCGTAGGATGGTATTTATTATACAGACTCCTTAGAAATTGAGTCTGTTTTCATTTTGAAATAGCAAATGAAGAGTCTTCAATTCACCAAAAAAAAAATTAAATCAACAAGACCCCCCAAAAACCTGCTAAAATAAAATCTAAAATTAAAAATCTCTCTAAATATGCAAAACACTATTAAAAACGCAACTCAAACTAGCAGGAACCTTTTGAATATTTTCCAAATGTAATGTTTTTTGTTTGTTTCCAAGACGAGAAAAATGGGAAATATTTTTTTACGTTGGTTTCCACCCATTTTTTTTTTGCCGAATTCCAATGTTATTGTTGTTGTTATTTAACTTTATATCGTATATGGTGGTTCAAGAAAAAAATTTTTTTTTTTTTGGTAGAATTTTTTCGTTTCTCCTCACCGTTGTAAGAAATATTTACGAAAAAAGGCATCAACTTTTTGACGCACTTCAAGCGTAACCATGACGCATGCGATATTTAATAGGATTTCATTCTGTACTTCATTTTTATTCTTACGAGTATGTTTTGCCTTCTTGCCACACACATTTGAATTTTGGTAAAGTTTTCATAAACGTATAGATTTTAAGCTGTTTTTCATAATATTGATTGGTTAGGTGTAAAAGTAATTTCTTAGAAATTTAAGAAGAAAAAAATTATTTATAGAATTTTTAAACAGAATAATGGACTCTATTGGATTGCTGAGACACCAAAAATACATAGTTCCGTCTAGTTTACATTTAACCACCCTATTTCTACCTAGCCTATACTCAATGTGGTTTGTAAAAATGTATTCAATATAGTTTGGTTTATTACCATAAGCCAAACAGAGATCTCTATAGATCTTTACGTAAACAAATCTTCGAAAACAGATAGGAAACCACTAGGAGTTGTAGTCTTTGCCGTTTGATTGATTGTGTTAACCAACACTTTCAGGGGTAATACACTTCGCCTCAGGATTAGTACAACTCCCTACATTTTTTATTATTATGAAAATAGGGATCATCTGTCGCCAACAGTAGAACATATGAGAATTTTAGAACTTGAGGCCCCAGAAAAAATAGTACCATACTGATATACGTACATAAGTGGATATTACAACCCCTCAGTCAGGATTACGAAACTAGCTTCTCACACCACCATAAATGGCAGGCCCCACAGTTTAAAGTCGGCTTCGAATTACAAATTTTTGAGAAACTTTTCATAGCATTTTTATTTTATTCTCAGAGTTTTTGCCAGAAATGTATTGAATTTTTAAGCACCTAGATGTCTCCTTCTTTTTTTTTTTTTTTTTAATTGGCCATTACAACCCTTCAATCAGGATTACGGCCTAACTTCTCACACCACTCATGTTGTGTGCCTTAATTTTATACGTGAATAGCGGGACCTACAGTTTAATGTCGACTCTGAACGACAGATTTTTTGAGAAACTTTTTCATGGCAGGTTTATTTTACTCTCAGAGTTTTTGCCAGAAATCTGCTGAGAGGAAGTCGCCGAAGAAATATTTTTTTTTCATATTTCGTTTTGATGTCTGACCTGGGGTGCGAACCCTGGCTTTACGTCTAATAAGCGAACACACTACCTACTAGACTACGGCGACGTCTCCTTCTTCAAATAAAAAAGACATCTATTATATATATATATAATGTTTATTAAATCTAAAATACCAGGTCAAAAAGCAGGACACTTTTCTCAGATTGGTCTTAATTAGGCTGATACAAAATCGAAAATTCCTTCCTATTGTAGTCAGCTAACAGCAGTTTGGAATGTGTCAGACATTCGGCTTTCTTTATCCCCCTTTTCGATAGTAAACTTCTATTTTCTACTCTATAAAACGTATTTGGCATCGTCAGTGGCATGGATGCTTTATCTGACTGTTCCTTTTCCTATTCTACACAGAAATTCTACCTTTTATGCAATCTTATGCGTTCATTTGATATCCCTGAATTTTTTATGACTGACCCATGCTAATATGTAACTACGTGCTTGGATGGCTGTTTAATTTCGCTTGGATTGCACTTGCGAGTTAACCCGTTAGTTCGAAATATTTCATTCATGGGTGTTTAGCCAATCCAAGTATCGATCTTGTTACTCTGGGCTAAAAATATCTCAAAATCATAGGGTTTTCTGATTTTGCGAACGGTACAAAAGAGAGAGGCATTAACGATTTGATCTATCAGGTCACGATTCACTCTGAAGCATATAATCCCTATGGCGCGCATTACTCTATCGAAATAATCGATCTATCTCTACCAATGTTCTACTATCACTTACTTATTCATTTGCAACAAAGCAGTACGGACGGACAATACGTATGCAAAATCTAAAGTGATAAGCAATGTACGAAATAGCTTTTGCCCTTACACAAGACATGCAAATGGTAACAAATTTTGCTGCCCTTTTTTTCGAAAAATTAATCTTTGATTTCGTTGGTAATTTTCTACAGGCTATTTAAGTGCTTCCACATCTTCTGCTTAATTTTGCTTCAAACGTCAATTGAAATAGCCTTATAATCATAAACAGCATGAAAACACATGGGTACGTACATATGTGTTATCATAAGCCAATAATAAGAACAACAAATAGAAACAACAATACGCGCCATAAGTACATACATACATACATAGAGGAAAAATGATTTATTTAATACAGGTTTTCACTTTTTCCATTTTCAATTGAGAGTTTCGATTTTGATTTGTTTTCATCTCTTAAAAGGAGATTTTTTTTCTTCTGCTTTTTGCCACCACTTGGAATCTGAATTTTCTTTTCTTCTGGGTTTTTTTTTTTTTTTTTTTTCTTTCTTTCCGCCCAGGAGCAATTGTATCTTCTACACATGCGGAGTTAAACTACGCCTCTTAAGGCCCACCTCAATCATCCAGTTGGAAAATATTTTTTTTCCAGCTTTTTCTTTTTCTTCTTGTTTTTGTTTTGTTGTTATTTATGCCGTATTGTTGTTATTGTTTTTGCCTTTTGGTGGCAAAAAGATTTGTGGCTCATGATCTCTTTTACCAATTGTTTACATGAGAAGGCAACAAAAGCAACAACAATTACAAGAGTTTGTTTTATTTTGTTACTCGTATGGACTTCAAGTAGTAAGTGAGTGAGTGAGTGAATGTATGAAAGAGAGTGTGTGTTTTGAAACTATTTTCATACGTGGCCATAGAAAGAAAACTGGCGCTTTGATTTGTTCCATGTTTTCTATTTCTAGATTTGCCACGAACAGATAGCCAAGCAAACAGGGAATGAACAAAAAAATAAAAAACTTACCAATCTCATCCACCTTCTCCTTTTGGCCATATTCATGGTGATGTCTATGATTTTTACAGTTTAAAATATACTCTTCTTTCTGGACCATTTTGCTTGCTGGCAACAGCATCATTCTTAACTTTACTTGCAATGTAACAATGGCCAGTTTTGATTGTCTTCTTCTAACGAATGTAAAGTGATTGTGTTTGTAAGTATGTAGTGTGAGTGAATTTCTTGAGATTTTTTCCTTGCGATATATTCTTTGTTGAGGGGGCATTAAACACGTGCTGCACTTATGTTGTATTGAATTTACCAAATATTCATTGTTCCAGATGATCTTTATGGAGTGAGGAAGAGAAAGGGAGAAAAAAATAGAAATTAAAAGCAATGCAAAAGTTGAATTGCATACAACACTTTCTAACTACAAAAAAAGTAAAATTTTTAAGTGTTCGAAGGTTTTTGAGGCGTAATTTGAAATCGATTTTCAACACAGAATATCAGTTTTTTCCATTAGCCACCAAGTTAACCAGAAAAAAGCCTGGATACAATGCCGGATTACCTGCTAACACAGTGGGAAGATGATTCAAATCCCTTTAAAAGAAAATCAAATTAAGAAAATTCAATTACAATTGATAACAGACATCGATTAGATATGAAAAGGCAACCTTTACTTCTTTTATTTGTTGTTATTCGGATTCATCTTTAAAAGCAACTTTCAAAACATCCATAGGCACTGCCTATCGGCATTGGTACATTAAAGTCGGGGAAACAAAAAGAATTTTGTATGAAATTGTTCGGGCAACAGATACAGAGTCCTTTAGTCCTGAACAATAAGATATAGACAACAAATATACGACATATGCATATTTACATACATACATAATTGGTCATTACATTATAATGTAAGATAAGCTTACGACCTAGCTTCTCATACCACTTATGTTGAATGTGTTAATTTTCTGAATGAATGGTGGGACCCTCAGTTACGACAGATTCTTGAGAAACTATTCATGGCGATTTTATTTACTTTCAGAGTTTTTGCTAGAATCTGCTTAGATAGAGATTTTTTGGAGACCTCTGACCTGGAGTTTTAACAGTGGATTCACGTCTAATTAGACAATGCAGTACCTACTAGATTACGGCGACTATATGCATATTTACTAATAATGAAGTGGCCATTAACGCCCTAGAGAGTGTGTACACCATATCTAAGATTGTCCAAAAATGCGAAACGCCTCTTTAGCATATAGAGAAACGACGGTAACTATCGTATCAATTCTTGGAAACGAGAGCACTGGAAATAACAACTAAGCTGACGTACTTGCAAAGGTTGGTACAACAAAAAGTTCAAATGAGTTAATACGTTAGATTGGCATTCTTCTGTAGAGAACCTAGCAAATGATCACGCGGAAACAATTTTTTGAACACAATAATCCACAATGAGTGGTGGTATCTACAGTTTAGCAGCAGGACAATTCTTACTTGATGATGATTTTTCTCTTAAGGCTTGCAAATTTTAGTTTATGCTAGACTTTAAGTCTAGTAGGTAGTGTGTTGGCTTATTAGACGAAAGACCCGGGTTCGAATCCCAGGTCAGACATCAAAATGAAATATGAAAAATATCTCTTCGGCGACTTCCTCTCAGCAGATTTCTGGCAAAAAGCTCTGAGAGTAAAAATTGCCATGAAAAAGCTTCTCAAAAAAATCTGTCGTTCGGAGTCGACTTTAAACTGTAGGTCCCGCCACTCATGTATAAAATTAACGCACACAACATGAGTGGTGTTGAGAAGCTAGGCCTTAACCCTGACTGAAGGGTTGTTATGGCCAATTATGTATGTAGACTTTAAGTCGAATTACTTTAAGTAATTTTATTGAAGAACTACTAGAAAATATTGATAAAAAAATATGTACTTGTATTTCCACATTGAAAAATCTAATCCAAAATTTTCTTCATATTTACGCGTAATTGATATTAAAATTATATTCAGTTATTATAGTTGTTGTATTTGGAAACCATCATGTATGTGTTTCCTACGGCCATGATAACAACAGTGACCATCTTTATAACGGTAATGTGGCCATAGCAGTACAATATGTAATAATGGCGTAGTATACGTTAGAAGTGTTTATATTTGAGTATTTTTTCAGTTTTTTATATACCACAGGCCAACTGTAATAAAAGCACCATTTTGTTTTGAAGTCTTTGAATTATTTCTCTATGAGAAGCAGCGGCAGATCTCAGTATTGCCGATATTGAAGATTCAGTAATAAACGATACATAAATAAACACAAAATATTCCATTTGAAGAAATTTTATAATGAGTCCCCACCGTGCACAAAAAATTTAATGAGAAATTGGGAAAAATGAAACACGGAAGACAGATCTAAGAAACTAACACCCATTTATTCGTTTCAAGAAATTTTTTTTTATCAAATTTGATACAAGGGCTTTTGTTTTGAAGTCGCAGTAGTCTTGTAGGTAGTGTGTTGGCTTATTAGACGTAAGGCCACAGTCCAAACTCCAGGTCAGACATCAAAACGAAAAAATATTTCTTCGGCGACTGCCTCTCAGCAGATTTCTAGCAAAAACTGAGGGTAAATAAAATTTTATATGTACATGAGTGCTGGGGCCTACAGTTTCAAAATCGACTCCGAACGACAGATTTTTGGGAAACTTTTCATTGCAATTTTATTGTTTAAAATCAGAGTTTTTGCTATAAATCTGCTGAGATGAAGACGTTTAGGAAATATATTTTCATATTTCGTTTTGTTTTAGATGGCTAAACTGGGGTTGGAACCGTGGCCTCACGTCTAATAAGCCAACACACTACTAGACTACGGCGACTAAGGTGTCGTCAATTGCCCACTAAAAGCATGCGATTTGGCACTGTTAGACTTATTTGTAGGGCTACATCGAAGATCTGATCTATGTATGTGGGTAATCACTTAACGATTGTCTTTATTTAACTTTAGTTTTTAAAGCGAAAAATAATCGTAAAGTTGTATTTCTTTTCCGTTAATAATCGCATTAATAAATATTGACTTTTTTTTAATATTTAGAACACAAATGCAGCACATACATAGGTACCATGAGTTTGTATATGTGCCGCTTTACAATTTATATGTGAAAGTTACAGAGAGAATGCCATACCAAAAAAATGGATTATTTTTTAAAAATCAAAAAATAGCACAGTAAATTTTCCAATAAAGTTAATAATGGTCCTTTAAAAGTATACCGTTGTACTGTAAAGCCCATTTAAATTTCAAATAAAACTCTAAAAACCCCACGCTTACACTTACAACTACACAATGGTTATTTAGAACTGAAAACATAAAACAAAAACAAAAGCAACAACAAAAAAAAATGTATAAAAATAAGGACACAAGGGCATGATATTCAATAAAATGATGAAAAATGTAACACAGAATAGACCACAAAGTCATCCAAAAAAGGAAAACCCCGTGCAAATTATTAGCGAAAGTGAAAATAAATGCCTTTTAAACAATCAAACAAACATACATAGGAACCATTAATGCCGTGAAATATATCCCTTTTCTAATGAAGCGTAGGAAGACAGGATAAAAAAAGAGAAGAGACAGAGAAAATTCAATAAAATTTAACAATGAAAATAAAGTAAAAATTTTAATGAAAATATTAAAATAAACTCGTCAAAGGATAAATAAATGCAGAGACGAAAAGGAAGAAATAACGAAAGCCAAGCAGAAAATATAACAACAGTGACTGCAAAATCAAAGAGAAATAAAATTGAAATACATGCACAGAAATCCGAACACAGCAATGGTGTAAGTGTGAGTGAGAGTTTTATTTTTTTTCTTAGCTACAAAGCAAGAGAGTAACCGGAAATAGGGGTTATTATGATGATTGCATGTGTCAGAAAGAGCAAGCCTTATATAAGCATCTCTTTTACGTAGCGGCCATCGTTATAATTATAGGTTTGTATTGTTTGCTTTTTTAAGCAAAGCAAACGCAATTGGTTGCTCTTACACAAAAACACAATGGGGCGTCCCTTTGAACAATAGCCAAGAGCTGAAAAAAGCAAAACATTCATGCTGGGTTTTTGTATTCGACCCTGGCTATAAGTGAAACAAGGACAGCTAGACTTTGAAGAAATTCATGAATGAATGACTACAGTTAGTACACACACAGCACTGTATATGTTGTATGTGTTTGGGGTGATAAATTATTATTTTGGGTGCGTCTTGTTTTGTTTTTGTTTTCATAAAAATCATCAGAGAGCCGAAACGTAAGTAAACGAGTTCTGTAGAAATATTAACACAACAAAGAGAGAGCGAGTAAGAGAGAAAGAGAGAGAGTGTGAGTTCATGTTGAGTTTTTATTTACATTTTTAATATTGATTGTGTTTTTATAAGTTTAGTTGTTTGCTATACTTTGTAACCGGTATAAGTAAAACTCTTGTATTGTATAAAATAAACAACAACAGCAACAACAACAATAAAGAAAAACTAACGAAAATTCGAATTTCAAGTTTAACAAGTTTGTTCAAAAAAACACTTACTTACACACAACACACATACACGCTTACTGGAATTTATAATTGTTTTTGGAATACGTACGACGGTACACTCGCGAGAGAAAGAGAAACAGAGAGTTAAAAAAAGTCTCCCTATGATAAATGGCTGATTATTTTGCATGATTCTTTTGTTTTTGGTTTTTCGTTTTTTTTTGTTGCTATTTTTTTGTACGGTAGTGTGCATGTGTGTGCGTGTGTTTTGTTTTTATTTTGTAGTGTACTGGTGGTGCTGCTGCAAACCTTTTGCTGCTTTTGTATTGATTCTGTTTGTCATTATTTTTTTCTCTGTTGTTATTGTTGTTGTTGTTGGTGCTGTTTTATGTATCGTGTTGAAAAGCTTTTTGTTTGGCAACGTCTCATGCGAAACAGTTGCAATAACAGAAACGATCAGCGACGACGATTTTTGAAATTTGCGCGGATAAAGGAACAAAAAAAAACACACACTAGTAGGTAATAACACCGAATGCCAGGATTGTATTTGACAACAACAATAGCAATGAAAAACATTCAAACATTCTAAAAAAGAAAGAAAAAAAAGAACGTTACGAAACGAAAAGGGTTGCTAACGCGTGTTGACGAAATGCCTTTGATGGACGGACAGACATTAGGGACGGACATTTGAATGTGTCAGTAGTGCGTAATTTTGTTAGCGTACAATATTCTAGTGTCTCTTAAAGATTCTCTAAATAAACAACGGATTTATCAAAAAACGGTGCTTGAGAAAAAAAAAAAACAAAAAAAAACCAAACAAAACAGTGTTGCAAAATGATTTGTCAAATGGTCAATGAAAATTTTTAATAATTTTAAGTAAAAACCCGAAAGAAAAAATTTTTTTTCTAAACAAAAAAGAAATCCTAAATCTTTTTAAAAGTGAAGAATATAAAAGAAAATCAAAAAAATATATAGTACGTACAGAGTACCAAAAAAAATCGTAGAAAAATCATATTTTTCTGACTACCTGTGTGTCTGTCATCACTGCTTGGCAGTAATACAATTGACGGATTAATGCCTAACAAACGAAACGTATCATTCTCACCCAGCACGACTACTGGCCAGTAAAAAGAACAAGAAAAGGTTCTAAAGAAACACACTAAAAAGGAAAGAAAGAAAATCCTGTCAAAAGTGTTTAAACCAAAAACGATTCCTAAACACAATAAAACACTGTTTCAAAGCCATGGGGCCTATTGTTCCCAGTTACAAAATCATTAAAACAGCAAGAGGCCAATAAAGCAAACAAAAAAGAAAAAAAAAACGAAAGAAAAAATCAAATTAAATAAAAAATAATTAAAAAAATTAAAACCGAAAACAAAAAAGTGTCCTGCATTAAATTAAATGAAAAAGAAAATTAAAAAATATTATAAAAAAATTATTTACAATTAAAAAAGAATTTAATTAAATTTTTTTAAGAAAATAGAGAGAAAAAATTATTTGTTTTAAAAAATTCTTGTTAAAAATAAAAAAAAATTTCACATACAAATTTTTTCAAATATTTTGTTTAGCAAAGCGTGTGTTTTTCTGTGTTTAATGCCAGTGCTATGACAATAATTTCTATTTAATTTAATAAAAAATAAATCAATAAATAATTTACAAAACTAAGTAAGAATATAAATAAAAAAAATTGATAACATACCGGCAATCATGTTAACCGATATGACACCGACGGCTGGTCAATTGTATGGATCACAAATACCCACAATGGGAATGAATATCACAAATATTGCAACGCATTTACAGAAACCAACAGTTAATCCGGTAAGTGAAAAGCGATTTCTAAACACACTTCTTGCAGTTACAATTTCTTTTGAAAACCAAATCAGCAACTACATAGAGTTCCGATTAACTTTTATTTTTTAGAAAAATTGATACCCCAAACCAATAAGGCTGATGATACTCATATTAATTTTATAAGTTCTAACCACTTTTGTAGGGAATTATTTCTATTCTGATGCCTAAATATGTTCTTCAAACTTAAGTAATCTTCAGGCCAAATTGTGTATTTAGTTGGATGAGAGCTGATAACCAGCTCCTCTGTACATAAATTTTTTTGGTTTTGTATGCCTTTTTATGCAGTAAAACTAAATAAAGAGTTATCCACGGACTAATAATTTATTGCAGCATGTTTGACTCAAACTTTATCTGACATAGTAAGACGGCGGTCCAAGCGAACGGCGGATTATCAAATACTTGGGTACTTTTTTTTTGGAGCAGGCACAGTGAAATCCTTTTAATAGCGGGACATAAGTCCTCTCTGTGGGTAAATGTGACAAGAGCGTATTGCTTTTAATAATTTTTGTAATAATTTTCCTATATCCTATTCCTTTGTCTACACTTGACGTGACATAGTAACGGCATCAAGATGGAGGATGACAAAAGCTGTATCATCCTATAAAAGTTGATCCGTACATCTTAGTTGACATATCAGTATGAGTAAGGGATCTAAGGTACTACATTGATGAATTTATTTATTGACTAGAAATACCTCTCAAGCGCCTTACATTTTCAACGGATTTAAATGGGTTAGTAGGATACTGTTTACACAACAAAGAGTTTCCCTTACGACGACGTTGGTTTTAATTAAATTTATTAAGGATTGCATTAAAAAATGTTTAGAAATGTTTCCACAGTTCGCTATCGTTCTAAAAGTTCGGATGCACTGGTCAAATTTGTATCTAGCGTCGCAGATAAAATATAGAAAATTTTGCTTGCTAGAAGACTGAAAATGCAGCTTCTAAAAAGTGAAATCAAAACAGAAACACTGTGATCATTGGACAATTCAACAGTGAGCAAAGGGTATGTACATACATACATAATTGGCCATTACAACCCTTCAGTCAAGATTATGGCCTAGCTTCTCACACCACTCATGTTGTGTGCCTTAATTTTATAATTGAGTAGTGGGAGCGACAGTTTATCGTCGACACCGAACGACAGATTTTTGAGAAACTTTTTCATGGTTTATTTGCTCTCAGAGTTTTTGCCAGAAATCTGCTGAGAGGAAGTCGCAGATTTTCTTCATATTTCGTTTTGATGTTTGACCTGGGGTTTGAACCCGGGCTTTACGTCTAATACCTCCTACATACTAGGCTACGACGACTACTATACTAAAGAGTATGCAAGCAGACTTAATTAAATTCCCATTACTTGCCTCTGGTGGTATAAACTTTGTAGTCAGGTCCCTGATAAAAGCTATGAGTGATTTTTAAACATTTGAGTTGTGAAAAAAGGGATTTAAAGATCATTTAGCCGTAGGTAAACCTTCTGCGGGCCCTAATTTCTTGACTCTAGATTTCGGCCAGTATTACACAAATGGCAGCTGTAGTATTGTACCGCAGAGCTGAATTTGTGACGGACTTGTGTTTTACTAAAAATAGTGTAGATGGTGGGATCAAATCAAATGCTCTTAACGATCTAGAGACTGCTCGAAAACGTATGGTTAATTACTCACCACTCTTCTGTTGAAATTATACATATGTCAGCCAAGACTAAATCTTTAAAATTTAATTTTCAAATAATTTGTTTAAATGTTTTGTTCACATTTTACGTATAGTTTTTTATACTGAAAGAAATATTCTATAGTTAAAGGTGAAGGAATATCAAATAGGATGTAACATGCGAAGCGGTGCAATAAAGTTCTGTAGACAAAATTTTTTAATTTTACCATTTGACGTATATCAGGTCTATCTTAACACTTCCTACCAGGCGAATTCCCTATGACCGACATGTTTAAGCCAGCATAGCCGCTGGATGTTAAAGTCCATACCACTGCTGAGCTCTTTATTGGTTTGTATAGGGGAAACGTAGCCAACTTGCCCTCACCAGAAGATCTTGCATACAAGATAACTACAGACATTTCTAATATGTACCATGAAATCCTTTTATTATTTCATTATTTTGCCATATCAGTCAGGATATGGCCTAGCTTCTCACACCACTTCTGTTGTGTGCCACAATTTTATACTTGAGTGGCGGGACCTACAGTTTAACGTCTACTCTGAACGACAGATTTTTGAGAAACTTTTTCATGGCAGGTTTATTTACTCTCAGAGTTTTTGCCAGAAATCTGCTGAAAGGAAGTCGCCAAGGAAATATTTTTTTATGTCTGGCCTGGAGTTCGAACCCGGGCTTTACGTCTAATAAGCGAACACACTACCTACTAGACTACGGCGCCTGGTATTATTTTGCCAACTCATTTTTAATACTTCTTGGCGTCGCCAGGTTATTTAATTTACAAAAATGGTTCTCGGCGTTGCCAGTGAATTTTGTGCCAATCTGGCGACCAAGCAAAGGATTACTCTCGCCAAACATTGTCATCACGGTCTTATTGATGCAGCTGCCTTGGAGATATTCGGTCTTTTTTTAAATAAATTTTTAATTTTTTTCTTAAATACAGGATTAAAAATTTAAAGAAACTTTCCATTTACAATTTTTAATTTTTTTGTGACAACAAAAAAGCATAAATTGCATCTAATATTGTGTAACTGTAGAGAGAAACCCAAAATCGCATCTATTATCACTCCAGGTACTCAAAAGTACGCTTCTACTTCAATTTACAAAAACAACAACAACAAAAAAAATTAAATCGATTTGATGCGCCTTATTAAAGCAATCAAGAGGAAACATTTCATATTTAATGGAGAACAAAAACTACAAATTAAAATTAAAAACCCTTAAAAATTAATAAAAAAAAAAAACTAAAACAAAAATTCAACGTAATTCCATCGAATTCTTCTTTTGCTGATTCGCCTTGTGACTTTAGAAAAGATTTCAAGATTTTAAGATTGAAACAAAAAAAAACCTCAAACCCAATAGAGAATGGATACATAAGAAAGCAAAAAGATCAGTTACGCTTGTTAACAGGATATAAAAATTATCAAAATATAGGTGTGAAGTAGTTCCCTTTTTCCTTTTTTCTATGGTAATCTTTCTACTCTACTCTATTTCGTATCTTATCTTTTAACACACTGTTCAACAACAATAGAAGAAAAACACAAAAAATCATGCCCTAAAACTGTATAGTTTTGGCCATCATAAATTGATATTTCTTTTGATAATAATTTGGCTTGTAAATGATAAGATTATGACTCGTTTTGTGTGTTCTTTAGTCTCCGGGTTTAAATATTTGTAAAAAGCGAATGATGAAGTCTGATAAAGATCATTAGAAAGGCTGGCTGGCAGTATGGAGGATAATTTAGAATGAATACGAGTTGCTGCATTAGAAACTATTTTTTAACGAGATTATCAAAAAATGTAGAAAGAAGTTGTGTGATTAGGATGTTGTTTTTAAATTTTTACTTTTTCAAAATTGAAATATAGGGTGGATCATCTATCAGTTTAATTTTGAACCATCGGTTATTTCGAATCTGGCAATACATATGTGATAATTTTCTGTCATAAAATACAGTATATTACCTCCACTGAATGTAATGAATCAATTTACGCTTGAGCAACGTACGTTAATAAGCAAAATTGCCATATTTTGGGACTCAGAAAACCCACACGTGGTGTTACAGCAGCCGCCGCACCCGTTACGAATGACTGTTTGGTACGGGTTGTGGAGCGGAGGCATCATTGACCCATATTTGTTTGAAAATGCGAGCGGAGCAGCCATTGCAGTCAATGGAGACACCTATCGTCCCATGATAACCGATTTTTTTGTAGCCGCTCTTCATGGTATTGATGTGAACCACATTTGGTTTAAAAAGAATGCAGCAACTGGCCACACATCTCATGCCACAATCGATTTGCGTCAAATGACCGTTTAATTAGATGAAATGGTGATGTCAGTTGGCCGCCAAGAAGTTACGTTTTTACACAGTTGGACTATTTTCTGTGGGGCGCCGTTAAAGAAAAGTATTAACGAATCAGAGACAATTGAGCATTTGACGGCCAATATTCGTGATGGCATTGCCGAGATACGGCGCCATACACTCGAAAAAGTGCACGAAAATTGGTCCCATCGAAGGAAGTACTGTGAGGCCAGCCGCGGCAGCCATATAAATGAAATAATTGTCGATTTCTAAACGTAACAATTGTACTTCACGACAAAGAAAAGTTTGTGGCAAAGTCTTAAACGTTTTTTGTTTTAACGCATTTTTAAATTTAAACTTTTAAATGACCCATCCTTTACGAATATAAAATGACTTAAAGAATGCTGATTTGCAAGATTTTTAAAATTTCAAAAATACTTTTTTTTTTGGATTTGCAGTAAGCACTCAAGCATTATTACTTAATTACTCGTCCCTCTTACGGAAGCAGGCGAAAAATTTCTCCAAAAATTTTCCTTTGGAATTCTAATCACTGAAGGATGTCTTTATGACATTTCCTTTTAATGCCATAAAATTCAAAGCTCCTTAACTAATGTTACTTTAAAAAAAAATATGAAAAGACATTTCTATGATTTTATTTTTATTACAAAAAATACAACAAAGTTGGCGACAAAGACAAAAAAACAACAACGGGTTATGCAAATGAATTAAATGACTTAAACAGCCAGCTGATGCATACGAAAGGAATATTAAAAAAAATTATTTTTTTTTTTCTAAAATATATTCATTGAACAACGTGATTTTAAAAAATAAACAACTTTTTAGAAAGAAAAAAAAGAGAGAAAAAAAAATCTAAAATTTAATCACCTCTAACTAAACGAAAAAGTTGAGTTGAGTTAAGCGTGTGTAAAAAGCCTTCAAGATATTTACGCTTAAGCAAAAAACTAAAAAAGAAAAGAAACAAAAACATGTAAAAGCTTAAAGCGTAAATTTATAAAAGAAAATATATGTGGCAATATAAACACATACAATCTATAATATTTAATGGAAAAAAGTGATCTAAACTAGTTGGCAAAGGGGTATCCACAATATCTGCTGCTTAAAGATCCCATACATAAAATACAGCGGCTCATTTAAATTATGGAAAAAACAACAACAACAAAAAAAATAACGCCGTTCAATAGACAAAGTTACTAAGTAGTATACATACATACATATATAGAGTCTGAGGAACTGTGGGGGAAAGAGAAAAAAGAGAAAAATTAATAACACATCAATCATTTGAACAACAATCGAAGCGGCCAAGTTCAAAGTTGTACTGGGGTTTGTTTAAAAACATGGCTTAAACGCTATTACAACATTTAACCATAGACATTAAATAGGTATGTATGTCTGGCTTTGCTGTGCTTCGTATTTAAAGCTCAATGAGCTTGAAATTCACTTCATTTAGATGTCTATTCATTTAACGATTTAAACATAAATTTTCATAACATTTACTAAAAACATTTACTTATTTAAACAATATACATAAATATGCTGTAAACGAGAAGATGTACATATATGTTAATTTGTAAAGATTAATTTTTTAAAGACGGAAACTGATTGCATTTGCTCGATTTTACGTTCAGACTTTTAAATAGATTGACTTTTAATTTAAATAGTTGTATTGTAAGGATTTTGTATTCAAGGAAAATTAAGAAAATATTCCCCTAGGAAAGGTTTTATGTTTTTATTATTGTATTAAAAACACAATGAAGGACTAAAGAGTGCAATACGGTGTTCAGATATGCACCTTTATTGCGTAAATCGCAATAAAGGAAATTATTGAGCTTAATATTTCATATAAAGTTTCAATTAATTATTCTGCAATAAATAAGCAAATTGTCATAAGTATGTTCGGTGCGCATATTACAATTATCCGAACACTTTCTATTGATATTTGACAAATCGAATGTCAACAATGACAAACAAAAAATAAAACAAACAATGTTGTTGAAACACCCTCTGTTTTGTTTACCAGCTGTCAAATAAATATTGAATAAGCAGCTGAACTGCGTATATTGCTATGTCTGAACACTTGAAATATTTTACTCAATAAACATCGTATAAAGTCAATAATATGGGATTTGAATTGCAGTAGGTTAATATTTATAAGTCTGTAATTTTATAAATTTTCTGTCACTTAAATAAAATGGATGCTCTGCTCCTATCGAATGGCAGATGTTTCTTCACAGCTATTTAAGTTTGAACAAACTACATCAATTAGCTTACTCCCGCGTAATTTCACAAAAAACTGTCAAAAATACAATTTCGTGCACATAGGCAGTGTGCTGGATTATTAGATGTGAGGCCTTGGTTCAAATCCCAGGTCAGACATACCCAATAAAACGAAATACGAATAAATATTTCTGCGGCGACTTTCTCTCAACAGATTTCTGGCAAAAACTCTGAAAATGAATAAAATTGCCATGAAAATTTTCAAAAAAAAAAAAAAATCTGTAGTTCGGAGCCGACTTTAAGCTGAAGGTCCCGTCACTAACTTACACAACATAATTGTTGCGAGAAGTTAGGCTCCTAACTGAAGGGTTGTATTGACCAATTATGTATGTAAGTATGTATATAATAATTTCGTATATAGTAGGTATGTAAGTCTTCTAACGAATAGTTGTAAATGATAGTCTTCTAAATGGATAGCTTTTCCGTTCATAACATGAGTGGTATGAAGACTTAAGCCGTAGTTCCAATTGTTGTAACGACAAATAATATAAGGGAACAAAAGAAAATGTGCAAAAATCATATTTGAAGTAGGGTAAGCAGTTGTGCAAAATCTATGGCGAAAATAATTTGATATTAAATGGCCTCGATTGTTTCCCAAAACTTTTTTACCATTATAACCTCTAAATATCTGCTAATAAAAAAACCATTCATAAGAAATCCGTACTGTAAACGTACGTATTTTTTTCATTTGTTTTAATCCACTTCTCTTGGATACTCATCCAATGTGTGGTAAAATATCATCATCAAAATATTACGATCATATGCGTTCAAAAAAATTGCTCTGAAATAAAAAGTGTTCTAACGTTTCATTGTCCCTGTTGTGATCTTACAATCCAAAACTTGTGATTGCCGCATATATAGTTTTTTTGGATTAAGTTATTCCTATGTACGCTTGTTGCTCTTAGTACCCCCTATTGTCATCGATAATAATTTTTGGTAAACTATAGCTTTAAAGGATTTTTTTGGTGGTTGTTACACTCTGGCATCACTTACTTTGGTAATGATAAGAAATTATAAACATTTTAAATTTTAGAACACCCAAAAAGTTCAACAACAACAACAACAACAGCAATAAATATTTTTATAATGAATTATAAAAAATTTTATTCAAACAACAAATAATTTTTTTCCCATGATCATCTTTCATTTTCTATAAAAATTTTTTTCTTCATTCTTTAATACATTGTTTTTTTGTTTTGTATTTAATTTGTTTCAACATCTTTTCATTTCTCTTTTACTGACTTGTCTGACTTTTTAGCCATTTATTAAAGACGGAATGACTGGTTGGTTGGTAGGTTGTTTGAGCAGCGGCGGTAGTGCTAGTGGTGGCAGTGGCGGCAGTGGGTATTTAATCAGCATAAAATAAAAAACTAAAGAATTAAGAAATAAAATAATGAAGATAATAATCACCATCAATATCACCGATGCTGATGATTATGATCATCCTTTACTCTCTCTCTCTACTTTAGCCAGAGTTTGAAGTTTGGTTGGTTTTTTTTTTGTTTTCGGAAAATAATTTAAAGAAAAGAAACCGCCGTGTCATTTACTAATTTTGTGATTAACACAATGGAATACATTTGTTAAAAGGAACATTTTTAAAAATCATTTTAAATGCATACGAGAACAACATTTTGAATACAAATTATTATTAAAAAAACAACAACAAAAAATATGAATAATAAAATTTTAAAGTGGAGAACAATACTATGCGTACAATACAATAAATAAAAGAGTGTAGCTGCTTCAGTTTGGAAGCCACTGACTCGCCCTAAAGTGTAGCAAAGTATAATAAAAAGAAAATAATATGAAAACCTGGCCTATAAGCGCCGCTCTCAGCTGGAAGTATTTAGAGTAGTTTTGGGTTCTTTAGTTTGGTTTGGTACCGCTTACCCTAGTAACAGAAAAATAATATATTTTGATTGTTCTTTATTGTTATTAATATATTAAATATTTATAATTATCACTATGGTTTTAATGAATGTATTTCTTTGTTCTTTTTTTCGTGCATATTAAATATCAAAAGAAGTGAAAATTTTTTAAAATTTTTTTTCTTATTTTTGTTGAAATTTTCACTTCGTCACTTGGTATGGTGTGCTTTGGGCCTTTATTAACGATTTTTTGTTTATTGTTGGTTTTAGTTTTTGGTCATTTTCAAATACCACGGACGTCATATGACCATGGCCTTTTTGGCTTACATACCTTTGATGTCGTTGGTAATTGCCGTGAATGATTTGACAGAAAATTTCTTTAAAAGTTAATTGAAAAAATGAATATACGCATTATAATGGCCATTTTAATATTAAAAAAAACCTATAATGAAGAGAATTTAACATTTGCTTGGAAAATAGTCCACTTCTAAGAAAATGGAAAATATTTTAAATTAATTCCCAGGTATGCTGGTACTCCCATACATATTTACATCCTTCCTTCCTTTCATTATTAAATTTTCATACAAGTTTTAAATGTTTTTATATCGAAAATATTGATTACATGCGTGAATTTCCTACGTTTATCGAAACGTATTTAGTACACCTATTTGAATAAAATGTTGTGGTTACAGGCTTTATTAAAGAAAATTGTCCTAAGTACTCCTATGGGGATTCCAATCAAATCAATTGATTGCTTTACTTTGTCGTAAAGTAATTACACACACATTGAGAAAACGCTTAACTTCCAGCGGAGAATACAGCATAAAGCCGATTCCGAACGACAAATTTTCGAGAAACCTTTCAGAAATCTGCTGAGAGAAAGTCGCCGAACAAATATTTTTTCATATTTCGTTGGATAGAGATGTCTGACCTGTGGTTTGGCTACTACCCACTAGACTACCATATTCTTGTCAAAACTTCCTATTTATTATTTCAAGAGACAGAAGGTAAGCCGAAGAGAGAGAGAGAGTGATACGCCGAAAGAAATGCATCACTCAGTAATTTATTTGCAGGTCAGGAACTAATCGTATCCTGTTGACACTACACTACACTACTTTTTCCATTTCAATTCGTACTGTTGGCGTATGAAGAAGTTATTAATAATGTCTGTACAAAAAGAAAAGAAATACCTGACAACGCCTCTAGCATAAGCACCAACCCATACAATGTCATTACAGGGATTGTAATAACTTCCCGTGTGATACTAGCAGATCTTCGGAGCCTAATAATTTGCTTATTTCACGTATCCACAGGCATGAAACTAAGCCTCGACGTTCATAATGTAATATTATGTAATGGGATTGTAATAACTTCCCGTGTGATACTAGCAGATCTTCGGTGCCTAATAATTTGCTTATTTCACGTATCCACAGGCATGAAACTAAACCTCGACGTTCATAATGTTTTTCGATGAAGTGTTGTTCTCGTCATGGTCGAGATTTATGATGACATGCGAGTAGTTTACATGCGATTGGTATTGAAAGACTAGCAGTTGGTTGGTAAGAGAAAATCTTAAAATTTCTTATCACTACTTGATGTCCAATTGGGGCATATTATTTGGTTCTTGCAATTTTTCGTACCATATCTTGAGCATGATAAGCAATATGCTTAGCGCAATGACTGCATCGTGGTGCTTCAAACTTGACAGCATTTTGTAGTGCTCCATACATACTCTTCTATGTGGACAATTGGTTAAATGCCGTAGTGTTTGTCTAGTTGGAGGATACACACATACATAATTGGCCATTACAACCCTTTAATCAGGATTACGACCTAGCTTCTCGCACCACTTATGTTGTGTGTGTTAATTTTATACATGAGTGACGGGACCTACAGTTTTACATCGACTCCGAACGACATATTTTGAGAAACTTTTTCATGGCAATTTTATCCCAGAGTTTTTGCCAGAAATCTGCTGAGAGGAAGTTGTTGAAGAAATATTTTTTTTTATATTTCGTTTTGATGTCTGGCCTGGTGCTCGAACCCTGGCTTTACGTCTAATAAGCGCACACACTACCTACTAGACTACGGCGACTACAGCAACGATTATTTTACTATTTATGAGTACAGCAATACATGGAGTACATAGCAATTTTATTTAATCACAGATTTATATTTCATCACCGCCGAAAAAATATTTTCATATTTCGTTTTGTTGGAGATATCTGATCTGGGGTTTGAACTGAGACCTCACATCTAATATATAGAAATTGAAAAATTGTTTTTTTTTTATCAAGGCTTTGATATACGGAATTGGTTGAATTTTTTAATTTCTAACCACCGGCATACATTGCTCCATACTCTCGTTGTTTCTAATAAAACGGCTGTTATTAATAGCATCTTAATATTCTTTATAATGGCATATTACTACTGTGGTAGGTTAGGATAGGATAAGGTATACCCAAAACATTTTCAATATTGTACGTATAAATTACACAAAACTCCTTTTGACTTGCTTTTTACAACAATTTTAATGAAATCATAAATTAATCTGTCTGCACACAATATATTAACAGTAAATATATGAGTTAATAAAATAAAAACAACAACAACAAAAAGATAAATTTTTCTTGTATTCATTAACATACAACAAGCCATAATTAAGCCCGCACAATCCACATGCCACAACCAACCAATGCCACAGAGAATGGCAAAACAAATAAGAAAAAAAAGAGTGAAAACAAAAAAGAAAAATTCGCATTCACACAATATTTCCATAACAGAGACAAAGTTGGTGGTTTAAATTACTTAGTGATTATGGCTGAAAATTTAAAAAACGAACACACAACCAGCCAACAAGCAGCAACCAACAACGAACTGAAATTTGAATTTGAACGTGGCAACGTTTGTGACAAACAAAGCTGACTTAATTTCAACACACAATATTTTTCAACAAATTGAATCGATTTGAACAAGGGGTGAACCCCTCTTCTCCACCCCTCCACTACCAAATACCTTGACTTGAATGTCGTTGTCAGTTGCCACCTTGTATTGTTTAATGTCAAACGAAATTAGTTTGAAACGACACACAGCCACAGCCGCACAATAACTGAAGGCAACTGGCTAAAAGTGTGTGGAGAAATGGTAGACAAAGATGTTAACAAAAGGGCCTTAATTTATAATGGCAATAACTACAACAAAAAAAACATCTCTTTTTGTTGTTTTTTTTTTAAAGCCCAGAGAATTTATTCAAGTACAAGTAATTAGGCTGATGAGCTCATTAATTTGGATTTTTGTTGTTGTTTTGTTTTTCAAAATTCAAATTGAAATTTGAACTTTGTAGTACGTAAGTTCGACAAAGGGAAACTGGGAAAAAAATTAGATTGAAAAAGAAATTTTCATTTTAAAAGCTTAATTGATTAATTAAGGTATGGTGAAAAGGTTATTTCGTCAAATCAATTAAATCATTAGAATAACATAACGAATCTATAGTCGTAAGCAAAACTGTTTATTACGAGCTGAGATTTTAATAGCGTTTATAACAATTATATACAACATATTTAATAATAATAATAACACTTTGTTTATTGCAAATTTAATACTTTCGAGGAAGTACTCGTATTTAAATCGTTGTGAACTTCTGTTCAAAGTAATCAAGCGAACTTTGTTAAATGACAGCAGAAAAATTAAAAATTTCAAAGACATTGATACTGAAGTGTAAAGCGAATTTTAAGCTTATGCTAGAGGTAGAGATTTTTATAAATTCTGAATTTGATTTATAAAGACTGTTTTTGATTGTAATGATTATGATGTGACACACTTCGGTACCAGCTGAGTGTTTTTATGACACCTCTCGTTGTAATTCATTTCAGAGTCGTTTAGGTAATGTAAATGTGTTGTCATGGGTTAATTGCCTCTGTTATTACGATTAAAGTTAAAAATAATTCCTAGCAAGTTTTCTTTTATTATAAACAGCTACAACTTAAAATAGAATGAAGCGTGTTTTTTTAATGAATTTTAGCGTAAGGCTTTTAATCGTGGATATGGCGATTTTTATCGTCTTCTATATGCCGTTGAAGTCGCTGTAGTCCGGTAGGTAGAGTGTTGGCTTATTAGACGTAAGACCACGGTTCAAACCCCACGTCAGACATCTCCAACAGAACGAAATATGAAATAATATTTCATCGGAAACTTTCCCTCATCAGATTTCTGGCAAAGAATCTGAGAATTAACAAAATTGCCATGAAATGTTTCTCAAAAACTCTGTCGTTCGAAGTCGACTTTAAATTGTAGGTGCCGCCATTCATGTGTAAAATTAAGACACAAACATATGTGGTGTGAGAAGCTAGGTTGTATTCCTGACTGAAGGATTGTAAGGACCAATTATGTACATATACATATATGTATATAAACTGCTATATAAAGATCATTGAGGAGAAAGGGCGTACCAGCTTGACCGATTGACCATTACCTACCAAGGCTGGAGGAAAATAATTTGTTGCCAAGAAGTTAGATAATATCATGAGCAAAGTATGTTCAGAAAGGAGAGGAATTACATGGTTTCTCCAATAACAACACAACATCTGGATAGATTGCCAAGTAACGTTTGATTTGACAAAGTTTAGAGAACTGGTACTTGCCATTGAGTCAGGTCAAGTTGACTCATTGTACTTGATTTGAGATAAATATCGAGAAAACTAACGCCATGGGAAAAACAACATTAGCTTAGTGACAGTAGTAATACTAAATAGGCGCACAATAACGGACGCAAATGGGAGGCTCAACAAATTGAGAGAGGTAGCTACATAGAGATGTAGACACGAAAATATCCCAACGAATCAAATTCAAAATATTCAACACATATGTGAATTCTACTCTCAGAGTAATATGCGAGATATACTGGTCCCAGCACAATCAAAAATACGAATCTCTATACTTTAACTAACGAGTAATCCATGCTGAATTCGCCATAGTCTAGTAGGTAGTGTGTTGGCTTATTAGACGTGAGGCCAAGGTTCAAGCCACAGCTTAAAACATCTTCAATAAAATGAAATACGAAAAAAATATTTCTGTCGGCGACTCCCTTATAACAGACTTCTGTCAAAAACTCGAGACAGTATGACTCTGGTGATACTGTCAATGAAGACTAGAGGATGTAAGTAAAATTACTTAAAAGACTTGGAAATTTTTAAAATACATAACAGTCAGCTACGATACTGGACCTAGAGGCTATCGATTGTGTACTAGCAGGTTTGGATTATAGGTGCACGTGCTAGTGAATTTTTGCTTTTGTCGAAAGGCAACATCTGTAGAAGAATGATTTCATATGAATGTCCTTAGAAACCCTATTACAGTGCTGCTTTGCAGGCTTCTACACTATGGAATAAGGAGAATGATTTGTTATATATTAGGTCAAAAGGCTGATGGCAACTGAAATTGATTTATTTGCGTAGTTCTATGTTCCCAATGTGAGGTAAAGTTATTTCAGATTCGAATTTCGAGATTCAGGTTCTCACACCACTTATGTTGTGTGTGATAATTTTTTATGTGAGTAGTGGGACCTACAGTTTATAGTCGACTCCGAACGAAACTTTTTCGTGGCAATTTTACTTACTCTCAGCGTTTTTGCCAGAAGACTGCTGAGAGAAAGTCACCGAAGAAATATTATTTCAAATTTCATTTTGTTCGAGATCTCTGACCTGGGATTTGAAGTGTGGGCTACCTATCTACTAGACTACGTTGACTACAATTTTCTATTCGTCAGCTGTTATGACCGTAATTCTTTTAAATTTCTATTTATCTCAAAGCTTTTTACCATATTTTTGATATTCTATTTATCTCTGGAAATTTTCTTTTGTCATGCACTGTACTTGATGTGTTGAATTGCTTAAATGTATCACTTTTACTTGTTTAAAGTATGACTTATTTAACAACAACCAAACAACAACAAAAATAAAGAGGAAAAAACCTTGGCAGTAAATTTACCACAGCACGCAATACAATATTAAACGAAATATTTTACAAAAGAAACACAACAGTTTTAAATAACTTTACTTGCAAAAAAAAGAAAAAAGAAGACAAAAAAGAAATAATAAAAGTATACTGAAAAGAGTATTTAATGAAGCCCAAAGTGCTTTGCATGCATTTGTCAATTTAGCATGCCATCAAACATCCTTTCAATTGGAACACCATACAAACCACTACTGTTTAAACGCATTTCATCACAAACCGTTCTACAGCACTAAAGGAATTGTACCCTAAAACAATTACAAGAAAAAAAAAGAGGGAATTACCGACTGGCACTAGTCAGTCGTTAGGTTGTCAGTCAGACATCTCATGGTGTGAGTTCTGTTCGCTATGTTTTATTTTATTACAATATTTTTCATAAAACAAATTAACAAGAGCATTGTAATTAACATTTTCAAATTTCATTTTCAAAAAAATTTCAATTTTTTTAACGACTTCATTTATTGCTTAGCATAACAACTTGTTCTTCTTCATTTTACAACCGCTAATAAAAAGCGAACAAAATAAAAAATTTATTATTTTTGTTTGACAACAAACCAAGCCGTTCGTCTCGGCCATAGGAACGAACTGCAGCAGAAAAATTCAGATTTTAATTTTCATTTCGAAACATTCAACATTTTCATGATGCGTTGACAAAAACGGGATGATAATGATGAGGAAAAACAAACGACGACGAAAGTTTTAGCATGTGTGACTGCAGTGTATAACAAATAAACGCAAGAGTACTACATCATGAAATATGTTTAAAGAGAAAAAAGAAAATAAAAAAAAATTATAATAATAGTGGAGTATAATAATAACCCAGCAAACAAAAGTCTTGAGACCTACTGAACTACAGCAATATAACCAATTAGAATTTGAAATAGCTAAGAACAGCAACTAGAACTACAGCATGACTTTTTATAAGTTCCTGCATCTGTAATCCATTCGTTATAAAGACCAGTACTATTAATAGCAGATTTTTAAATCTAAGTCCTCATTCTTTCTACTTACTCTCCCTTTTCCTGAACAACTAACTAAAGGGTGATCATTATGAATGTGCTTTACTTAGAATAAAAAAAATGGAAGAGCGTAATATTACTCAAGTGATTCTTCACATCAGAAATAAAAAAGTTTCAAAAGTGATTCTAAAGGCCCTTAGCGCAGAACAAGGCGAATTCCATTCCCCATGTAAATAGAATCATAGTAAAGCAGTTAGGCAAATAAAGATAGCCACTTAAACTTAACATTTATCGATTTCGAGAAGAGATACGATACCCTCATAGTCTAGTAGATAGAGTGTTGGCTTATTAGATGAGAGGCTGCGGTTCAAAATCCAGGTCAGACATCTAAAACAAAACGAAATACGAAAAAATATTTCTTCGGCAACTTCCTCTCAACCGATTTCTGGCAAAAATTCTGAGAATAAATAAAATTGCCGTGATGGGTTTGTCAAAAATCTGTCGTTCGGAGTTGGCGTTAAACCGTAGGTCCCGCCACTCGCGTATAAAATTAACGCGCACAACATGAGGGGTGTGCGAAGCAGAGATCAGCAATGAATCGTAGTACTCATGCAATTTTGAGTATGAGTGAGTAAACAGTATTGAAATTCAACTACTCTGATTCATTCGCATTCACTACAACATTGATTTATAAGTACAGGTTGCAATGAGTATGAGTACAACGTTGACATCAAACTCATAACATTCAAAATAAGTTTGATACATACGCATACTCATTCAGATTCATAAATTTAGAAAAATACTTATAATACTCACAAATGATTCGAGTGATTCGAATCATTCATCAAAATTTACAGTATTAGTTGTTGTTGCATTTACAAAGAAAGAAGAAAGATACATAAACAAAAAAGACAAAGACAGCAAGCAGAGCAAACACACAATATTTCTTCGGCGACTTCCTCTCAGCAAATTTCTGGCAAAAACTCTGAGAGTAAATAAACCTGCCATGAAAAAGTTTCTCAAAATCTGTAGTTCGGAGTCGACGTTCAACTGTAGGTCCCGCCACTCAAGTATGAAATTAAGATACACAACACGAATGGTGTGAGAAGCTTGGCCCTAATTCTGACTGAAGGGTTGTAATGGCCAACTATGTATGTATGTATGTACGTATGTAGTCTTTGGGATAATAATAATGAAAGGTTATTAGCTCATGTTTTTTTCAAACATATTAATAAAATTTGCGCTTGAGAATTTAGCCGATTTGTAAACGATTAGGATTCCGGACTTAGGTCCATAAAGTCTGTTTGGGGTTAAATCACCGGGATTGACATTTTGTTTTCAGATTTCTTCGAACGTTTTTAAAATATTTTGTGCAATATGGGCACCTGAAGATTTTGGAAAGCGTGCTGCATATCTGCAATTCAAATTATGTACATTCATTTTCAAAATTAATTTTAATTGTTTACTGGGCTATTATGCTTTAACAACCATACAGTAACTTCGTTAATAAATATTTTTACAAACTATGCTGTCTTGTCTTGTTTAAATCGCTCCCCCATTCGGTGCGAGTATAAAAGTGTAACGCAGTGCATTTGCGGTTCGGTGCCAAACTATAATAAATCAAGGCAGTAAATGGCGTAAATGAGTTTTAGTGTAAATCATTTAATGTTACTTTTTATTGTTATTTTTTCATTGCTTACTTCTGCCATTGCTACAAAATAAATGCAAAATTTTTGAAACAATACAAAGAAATACTTGGCATTTTCTTTTTTGTCACATGGTGTAAAAAATAATCATAAAAGAGTGAATAGTGAAGAGAGAGAGAGGGTAAGTGTGAGACTGTTAACGATTTTACGCCTGACATAATTTTTTCTTTTCTAAAATTTTTATGATTTTTAATAAATACACATTTTATGATTGGATGGTGTAAAGTTTACTTCCGTTTTTGATTTTGAAAATTGTATGGAAAGTGACACTCTATAATGGAATTTAAAATGTTTATATTTTGTATCTTTGGGAGTATCCCCCAATTTTTTTTTTAATTTTTTGTTGCAAATTTACACAAGAGAATTTGTGTTTTTATTAAATTATTAAATAATGTTATAAATTCTGCTATTGTTGTTGTTATTGGCTAGCATTTGCTGCTGTTGTTGTTATTGTTATTATTATTATTTTATTTCAGGTATATCAGGCATTTGTTTGGGTATGATTATCACAATTATCTGTAATTCAAACGATAAATCATTTTTGGTTTCCCTTTTTTTTTTTGTTGATATTGTTGTTGTTGTTGTTACTGTTGCAGTTGATTCTGTTTTTTTTCATATTTTTGGAGAAGCTATTAAAGTTTGTTGTTTTTTTTATTTTTATTTTATTTCTGTGTTGAAAATAAATTGCATCAAATTATGAAGACAAAAAATAATAAAAAAAAAATTACACAAAAACTCATCGGGTAAGAGTGTTTAAGGTCTACAAATCGAAAAAAAAAATAAGAAATACAGACCAAAGTAAAACATTTTTCAGAAACGCAACATAAATATCTAAAACATAAACGAATTAAGAAAATATTTGAAATTTTTAAGCAAGCAAGGAGATATAGACGATCAAATCCGATTATTTGTTACTCTACAGCAATTCTCTTGACATCACACTGAAATTTAAATTTATTTTAAGGCGCATTGTGGGCTAATATAGCATAAGGCTTAATTTGTTTCAAACTCTTGCCCACGAACAAAGCAAAGTCACATGCTATTTAGTGTCATGTACAATATGACGATATAAATGTAGAGAAGTTGTATTGACTTGTCCGTTCCAGATTAAGGACAAGTGGTTACACAAAATTTTACAGTTGGTAATAAGAGAACGTGGTTCCAAGTATCGCATGAGGTTGTAAGTCCTATATATTATTCAAGGGGATAATTGCAATGGAACAGGCACTATCTACAAACTACAACATCGTCGCCATACTATAGGAGTTATGAATAGTAAGAGTAACTGCCTTATTTTGACACGAAACGCCCTGATTGATTAGATTATAAGAAATAAAAACGTTTGTTTTATAGGGGATATGTATAGTGCTCAGCTCTTGGACATTACGACTACTGCCGAAGTTGATGAGACAAAAATAAAGAGCAGAGTATTCTTTATTACCGCCCTGCTCTCGTTGGAATATGGCCTTGCCATATGAGAAATACTGTTCCTCGATAGTATTCGTAATAAATCATGCCTAATTAGGGTCTGGTGGTATCACAGAGGACTTGGTGGTATGGGTTTTAGTTGGATTATTTATCTATGTACGTAGTCTTCCGTAACTCACAATTATATCCCATCACTTGAACTGAAAAAAGCTCGGTGCTACTTCAAATCAAACCTAAGAAGGTTCCCTGTCGAGTTCCACGTTCCACGACAGAGGTCATTAAACTGTAGTTGCATACGTTTGGCGTATCTCCAATCTGCTAGTACCCAGTAAGGACAGCCATTACTCTTGCTATGTCACCTCTTCTCTGACCTACGAGCGAACTAGAGTGCTTCATATATCGCATTCGCCCCAGGTAACTCTCGAGATATTTCATAATCCATTACCCATTAATGTTCCAATAAATAGTTAAGAACCATCCTTTTATGGATAGCTTAAGTGATGCCACTAAAGCTATCATATGAACAAGTCAAACGATGGACAAGCCTAATGTCGTCCACCCATTCTTTTATACAGAATGATCGATGGTTTGGATTCTAAATGGATCAATTAGATCATTTTAACCTAAACCAACCTAACCTAATGGAATTCCTTACTTATTTATACTCATTTCATACATTTTTTTTACTCTGGAAGCCAGTGAAGTAATATTTGTCTGTTCGATCGTTACGAAGTATTATGAAAGTCTTTAGTTTTCAAAACACGTAAGGGAGAGCGAATATTTAATCTTTCTAACTGACAACGTTATGAAGCAGGAACATTTTTTTCGATTGTTTAACTCAATCCTTGCATACGTTTTAGGTCAGATTCTAGATTAGGCCAGAGAGCATTAAGTTGATACACTTAGGATATAGTAGTAGTAGAGAAGTAGTAGTATAAGTAGAGAAACTGCGCTGTAGGATGTAACAAAGTCTACGTCCTTGTATATTTCTACCAATCTTAATAGATTCAGAAATATTCTAACACCGTATCGAACCCTTTAAATCCAAAGTATGTCAATAGTATTTGATCAGTTTGAAGACTTAATACATTAACAATTTAAGTGTGGCAGATAGTCGCCGTAGTCTAGTAGTTATAGTTATAGTGTGTTGGCTTATTAGAAGTGAGGCCACGGTTTAAACCACAGGTCAGACATCCCCAATAAAAACGGGACTTCCACTCATCACGTTTCTAGCAAAAACTCTGAGAGTAAATAATATTGCTAGGAAATGTTTCTCAAAAAATCTGTCGTTTGGAGTCGACTTTAAACTGTAGGTGCCGCCACTTATGTATAAAATCAACACACACAACGCAAGTGGTGTGAGAAGCTAGATAGTATTTTTGACTGAAAGGTTGTCAATTAAGGGCTTTATACTGGCAACTGATTATCTTGTGTGTAACTAATCGCCGAAATCTTCGACAAGCCCTAGTATTATTAGTATGGTGATCCAATTCCTTATAACAACTTTCAATTTTTCTTCTAAATTTTCTTGATTATTGATAGATTGGAGAGTTTATTAGTGCAGTTGACTGTTAAAGTTTGCTTGATCCAATTTTCTTGGACTACAGCATAATTTGTGATCGCATCATGTCATGTTTGAACATGTATGTATTTTTCCTCCAAATTTTATGCTACCACAGACTATATTTTAACAGCCTAAAATGCTTGGCAATATTACAAAAATATAAGAAAAAGAAAATAAATAACTAAAGAAAGAAATGGGCGTTTACAAATTAATTTCATTTTTGTTGCTGTAGATTTTTACATCAAATAATATAATTTTTTTTTTTTAGAAAACATGAATAAATTTAAATAAATTTTTTTTCCTTTTTATTCGGTATTTGGAAACTAAAAATTTCCGCATTATCTCATCTCTATCTTAAACTAAAAAAAAAAATCGTATGCAAAATAACCATTTTTTTTTTCTAAATTTAGAATAGAAAGGAAAACGTGAAAACATTTTCAATTTGAATGCAATGATACGAAATAAAATGAAAAAAAGGAAAAGAAAAAGGAAAAATACCATCACAAAATGCTGTAACGCCCACTTTTCCTTTTCGAATACAAAAAAAAAAAAACTGAAACGAAATACTGTTTTGCGACAAATTTTCACCACAGACACGTTAAAAGTACAAATACAGCCTGTAATAGAGTCGTATAAACGTAAATGTTGTGTGCAATACTCGTACTTCAAATGGAATTGCATTGCAATTGCGGCATGAAAAATTTCGTTCCACAAAATAAAATTTTAAAAAGAAGGCAAAACAAAACAAAACAAAAGAAAAAATAAATTTTTATTTTAAAATAAAAGCCAGAAATAGAAAAATTATAAACGATTTTCATTTTATACAGTAAAATAGTAATTTTTCTGTTGCTTTCTGCTTCATTCATTCATTCATTATTTTATTTCTACTGTAAACGATTCATTCATTGTCTCAAGTTTAAGTTTAAATACACGATGAAGCAAATATTTGAATAAACTTTGATCCCCATGGCTGTATATCAACTGTCAGGTTCTGCCGGTACCCATTGACAACATGTTGACATGACAAATTTGTTTGACACCACATTCTACATTCTGTTTTGTTGGTTTATTGCGTTTTGCTTCATTATTTTTTCTTTTTTTTTTTTTTCTTTTACATTTCATTCATATTGTGGCCATTTCTTTGAACAAATTTACTCTCCTTTACATACATACGCAACATTGTGTGAATTTTTTTTTATATTTTGAAATCAGTTTATGAGTTATTTCCTTAAAACATAATGAAAAAGAGTTCAACTTTAAATAAAAGAACATACGAAAAAAGAAGAAACAAATTGAATGGCTTTTATTATCCTTGGTCCGTCCAGGGTATCGGCTTCGGCATCGTTATAAGTATACTTAACAATAAACTTAAGAACTTTACAAGCTGGCGCTTAGTGCCATATTTGCAACATGCAACTTATCATCAACATGCATAAACATTTCGTTTCGTTTCATTTCTCTTTTTTGTTTGTTGCTATTAACTGACTTTGGTTTCTCAATTGGTCAAGGATTGCCAACATTTATTAAAAGAACTCTAATTTGGCTGGATTTTTGAGGTAGCAACGGATTGAAATACATCTTTAAGACTGTTTTGAAAAGGGTCGGGTCTAAGGTACAGAAATACAAATGTTGCACTATTGACTGGACAATTTTTCTATACATATGTACATAATTGCAGAATAAAATTGGTCAGGTTTACGGCCTAGCTTCTCACACCACTCATGTTGTGCGCCTTAATGTTATACGTTAATGGCGGGACCGACAGTTTAACGTCGACTCCAAACTACAGATTTTTTAGTTTTTGCCAGAAACCTGCTGAGAGGAAGTCGCCGAAGATATATTTCTTTTCATATTTCGTTTTGATGTCTGACCTGGGGTTTGAACTCGGGTCATACGTCTAATATGCCAAAACATTACCTACTAGACTACGGCGACTTCAATATAGTATAGACTGACTGCGATTTGTTGATAGTATATGTAGTGAATGACTTTGATAAACTGTTTTAATATCACTAAAGTAAATACTATTTTGTTCGACAGAAGATGAAGCATTTCGCTTAGTGTTCTGGGCGTCCAATTGAGGTTTCTACACCCGAAACGATAGAAAAAGATTCCTGATATGGTGTTTGGAGAAAGCAAATTAAAAGTGAGAAAAATTTTAGAAGCCATAGGCGTCTCTTTTTCTTCAGGTTGAATGATGACTGAAGCATGTGCAGTGATAAGGCGGAGTTGGAGACTGTCGAGCACCTCCTCCGTAACTGCCCAGCCCTTAGTAGGTCGAGGTTGAGGACCTTTGGCAGTGGCTTCTTTAAGGGTTTGAATTCTGTGTCGAGAGCCAACATCAAGGCTTTCCAGAGATTCATTAGTAGCTTGAGCTGGTTGAGAAGTTCTAGGGCTTCATCAATATTCAACCCAAAGTTAATCCTCTGTGTCTGTAAGGCATACGATTTGAGATGAACGTCTGTTTGTATGGAAAACACAAACAAAATAAAGTTCCCTCTGTAGTTAAAAAGCTTACGGCCTGTTTCTGTAAGACAAACTATTTCAGACGAAACGTCTGTTTATAGCGTTTGTCTTTCGGAAGCATACAAACTTCTGTTTGTGTGGTTTGTCATACAGAAGGAGGCCCAGAAGCAAAGGAAACCCTACACCACCAATTTTGATAGTAGCAAACGAGATCTGCAGTATTTCGTTGCAGCTAATCAAGCACGGTAGTTGCAACACTCCAAACAATTGAAGAATTTATCAATGCACTGTCGGGCAGTTTCAGATAATAGAGTTCATAGGCATTTCAGTGGTTTCACTGGTTTTGAATAATCACTTGGATATAGAAAAGATTTCTGAAGGATGATTGCCACGTTTGCTTACACAAACGCAATCGTATGACGTCGCAATAATGTTCTGCATTGTTATACCGCAATATGGATTAGTTTTTCGTCGCTGATAACAAAGTGTTATAAAAGCAGAGAGTTTCGGAGGGACAAGGTGATTTCATTGTGGCATTGGCATGCATATCGCTTCACACAATCAATACCGAAAAACAAACTTTTTTGAACCAAAACAAGACATGGATGTACAGATAGGCAATTTCCTTCTCAAAAATAAACAAATTTGACAACGAACCGGTGCCACATCTACCATATTCTACGGATTTAGAATTGAGTAACCATTTTTAGTGAAGCAGCTCGGCGGGTAGAGTTTAAACTCCAACGCTGAGGTGATTGAAAAAATGAAATCCTGTTTTTGAAAAGCTCGACAATTTTTATATTTTAGACGGAATGAAAAATTTCAGAATCGTTAGACAGAATGTATACTTTAGAGCCTAAATTGAATTAATTTTTTTTATAAGAACCCAGTTTCACTCAAAAAGTTCTGGACATACTGATTCGCCCTCGTAACTCGATTTGAATTTTTACAAAATTTTTCAGTTTTTTTCCATATACAGCCAAATGTTAATATTTCTACAAAAAACTGTGTAAATGAAATTTATAGAGTCTACCTTACGAAAAAAAACTTAATTAAATTCGTTGTTGAATTTAATTTTTCAAAACTTTTTGAGAGAATTTTGGCAATCCTTGTATTTTTTCCTGCGTTCATCCTTTGTAGCACCTTCAGCCATTAAGTGTTTTGCTTTGAAACCCTTCACAAACAAGTTATAAAAACGTCAAAATATATCAACAATGTTTATAGGATTTTAAACAAAGGAATCGTAAAGAATTTTGCAACATTTTAAATGCTGATACTTTGACGCAAGTTTTACAAACAAATACAACAACATCATTAGATGTCAGTTGGGGAGATCGATCGTATTTCGTAGAGTTTTATTCTGAATTTGTATCGTAAATTCACAGGGTTTTGTTAGGTCTTCATTTTATATATTTTGGATTGTATTCTTCCTTTGTTATTGTGTTTGTCTGTTATTATTTACCCGATTAACTCATGCTAACTTGTATTGTTGTTATCATATGTACTACTTCAAATTGCATCCGGATATCTACAGTTTTGGCACACAGAATTATCTCTAATGACACTGTTTGTATTGCTTTGAACGAATGAACTCTAACCACCATCTTATTTCGGGCGGGCCATCTATCGATTTAAATTTGAACCATCGATTAATTCGAATCTGGCAATACTTATGTCATTCTATTCCAAATTCGCAATATTATATCCACTGAAAGTAATGTATGCATTTACACTTGAGCAACATTGACAATTGGTAGTAAATTGCACGAAAATGTCGTACAAAATTTGGTTGCCGAGAAGGACCAACAGTGCCCGGTATACATACATACATAATTGGCCATTACAACCCTTCAGTCAGGATTTCTCACACCACTCAAGTTGTGTGCATTAATTTTATACGTGAGTGGCGGGACCAACAGTCGACTCGAAATTTAAACTTTTAAATGGTCTACCCTTTACTTCTAAATGAAGAAATGGATGGTATTAAAAAACAAAAAAAAAAAACAAAATTGAATAGAAATCATGTGATTATATTTTTCAAATTCCGTTTTTTTTAATAGCAGAAGAAAAAAGGCTCACGTTTAATTAAAAAGCAACATTAAACACAGATTTTCATTCTGTGAACGGCAACAAAAATTAATGAATCGATTGAGTCGACCAGCCAACCAACCATCCAACACTAATCAAGCCGACACACACAGTTTGAGAATCAGAAACCAATGAGTTTATAAGCTTCAAAAAAATTAAAAAAATGAATAAAAAACTTCAAACGAAAACATGAAATTCAACGTAAAACTTGTTTCACTAGAATGACGAAATGTTGTGTTGTGGCACTGGGGTGTTGCATGAACGCGCTAAACATGAGCATAGAACGCGACGATACTATAGTATATGGTGGCAAAAGAGTAAATCAATCAATTTTTATATTCTGTAGCTGTATAGACGTTGTTGTGTTTTGATTGCATTTTTCTTAGCAAATATGTATTTTGTACCGCGTATTTTGCTTTGCATTGAGGAGAGGATAATCGCCTATTTGTTATGCTTCATCAACGTCATCATCTCATACCAACGCCAACATCATCATCATCGCCACCACTAGCTAACTATACCATACCATAGCAGCACCTTAAACAAGCCACCACCTCAATGCCACATAATGAAACTCAGATATCAGAAAAATTAAATCTTTTGCCAAACTGGCAAACTGGCATTATTATTATCATCGTATTATTCTTTAAATTTAATGCCAACACTCGAATCGTCTACACTGAACATTTCTTAATGCCAACAAAAATCCTTCTGATCCATGACGACTGTGTTTACATGCCAAAAAAAATTTAAAAAACAAAAAAACAGAAAGAAAATGAAAAAGAAATGAAACGAGAAAAGTAAAGGCGGTAAAGAAAGCGTTCTTTTTTTCATAAATACGAGAGATGTTGAGGAATTTGATTTTTTTACGGTTATTGAAATTTTTACTAACAAGCCATTAAACAAGAAGATGTCTGAAGGATTTTGAATGTAAGAAATTAAATAAAAATAAATGGAAATAAAATAAATAGTGTAAATAAAAGAAATTTCGCCATCTGTCTAGTTACACTCTCATAGCTTCAGAACCACATAACATTTTGTATAAAGAAGAAAGAATATTGTTACATATCGATGCTAAATTTTTAATATATTTTTAGCGGTACATACATACATACATAATTGGCCATTACAACCCTTCAGTAAGGATTACGGCCTAGCTCCTCACACCATTCATGTTGTGTGCATTAATTTTATACGTGAGTGGCGGCACCTACAGTTTAGCGTCGACTCCGACAGACAGATTTTTGAAAAACTTTTTCATGAGTTTTTGTCAGAAATCTGCTGAGAGGAAGTCGCCGAAGAAATATTTGATGTTTGACCTGGGATTTTTAGCGAAAATTGTTTACTTATTTTTTTGCAAATAAGGGAAATCTCTGTGAGATCAGTCGTTTGCCGTTCATTACAACTGAATTCGTTCAAATAGTCTACTGTGCTAACCTTTGTAAGAGCGGCAACTGTAGGTGTTTCCGTGTTAACCGCTTTATGTTACGATTTCTCCTCCAGCGACGTAGAACAATCTTTAACAATCTTAGAGTGTAGTAGAGGATCTAGTGTCAGTTGATACATGGAAACTATCGAACACCAGCTCTGCAACTGTTCAGTCCTTAGTAGGTTGAGGGGGATCTTCGAAGGTTTGGACTCTTTGTCGGGAGCCGACTTTAGGGCTCTCCATAGAATTATAAATAGGTTGAGCTGGTCGGAGGCCGTCTCTACCTCTCCTCCTTTTCAAATTTTCCTATCTCCTTCAGTATAGAGAGTATACTCTCTCTCTTCAATGACGAATTTGCAATGGGTCATTTTGACCTCTGGGTATTGCTCTTGCCCCAGTGAAAAGTGTACGTCCTCAAACCTGACCTAACCTAAATACATGAAGACCGCTGTTAATTATACACCGATACAGAATTGAGTGGTTTCGACTAGTCTAGTAGTAGAGTGTTGGCTTATTAGGCGTGAGCCTGGAGTCCACACCCCAAATATGAAAAAATATTTCTTTGGCGACTTATTCTCATTACTCTTCGGGCTAAAACTCTGAGAGTAAATAAAATTGCCATGAAAAGTTTCTCAAAAACCAGTAGTTCGCAGTCGACAATAGGCTGTATGTTCTGCCACTCATAAAGTTAATGCACACAACATGTGTGTGGTGTACGTATTACTATGTATGTAGTAATCTCCGAACGACAATTCATGGCAATTTTATTTACTCTTAGTTTTGGCCAGAAATCTGCTGAGAGGAAGTCGCCGAAGAAATATTTCGTTTTTCATATTTCATGTTGATATCTGGCTTGGGGCTCGAAGCCGGGCTTTACGTCTAATAAGCGAACACACTACCTACTAGACCACGGCGACTTCATTTCCTTCACTCAGTAATTAAATTAAAAACAAATGTTGTATTGAACATGAATTGAACAAAAAGTATTATTTAACAGATGTGCAGGGTATCAAAATAATTTAATATATTGACTGTGCTCTAGTCTGTTAACATAGATTGGTTTTATTTTTGCAAAATTTGGCAAAATTTCGTTTCTTCACTGGTATTCCACTTCTAACCGAATTAAGGTTTTAAAAAGCTCTCAAGTATTTACTTATATATGACACCTTTATTAAACGATATTCTTGCCACCTAACTAGAAAAACAAACTTAACTACCCATAAACCCACTCATCTTTACCAACACCATAAATTCTTTAAAAAATTTTCTACGACCAATACCACTGCTAGCATGTACTACCTCTGCTTGAATGCATGAAAAATCGTTAACAACACATTCATTGTTTGGCAGAACCAGAACGAGCAAAAAATCAAAAAAAAAAAACGAAATAAAATAAAAATACCGGCTTATGAAAAACGCTTAACGCTTAAGCTTTTGTTTAAACATTTTGATTTTGGCGCCTTAAAGGCAATTTCAGATGATGACGAGTTTATAGGTAAACCGCATTTCAGTACGTATATTGCTAAGCCTCTAATGACTTGACTGACTGACTGACTGAATGTTTGTTACTCACGTCTCTACCATTTGTTTTTTTTTTTTGTGTGTATGTGTGTTGGAAGTTGGAAACAGCCTTGCACTTTTGGCTTCATTGTCGTCGTTTATGAATAATGCAACAAATAAGATGGATATTGCAACAGTGTTACAACAGCAACTACAGATATAAAATGCTTTAAGCAATAAAACGTAACTGGCTTCGTATGATGCGGTGGATCATGGCGTTGTAATTTGTTGAGTTTTTAGAGAAAAAAATATTTTTTCATTCTAGAATGACCTCCAAAAGCCTTTAGAAGACATCAATATCGTTGCCTTTTATAAACACAATCTGCAAATATTTCTACAAATTCGTTTTAGGGTAACTTTTGAGTCGGCCTTGATCAGTGCAATAAATGTTAAATTTTTTTTTATTTTAATTAAATTACTTCGCCCCGTTTATTTGCTTAAAATCGCATTAATTCACTTGTTTAGAGTGGAAAGAAATTATTAATTGTTATATTTATTCTCTTCAAACATGTTATGTTATGAGTATTGCGGCTTCATTGTGTTTCTTTCTCCTACGAAATGTTACCTTTTCTTTAACTATACAAAGTGCTACAATTTATAAAAAGAAAGAATTTTTTTCATAATTCTGACTTGCAATGAGAAAACTTTGCTTAGAATAACAATGATTGCATGACTTGTTTGAAAATTAAAGAATAGTTCTTAAGAAAATCTTTTGGAAAAAGCATTGAAACGGCCTGCTTTCCTATTTTCCTGTTAAATTTTTTTTTTAATTTTTTAAATAGTTGAAGAAAAAGTTTTAAATAATCTTTATATTATACAACACACATTAACCAAGCACTAATTATGCCATTTTAATTGTATTAACAATTACAACAAAAATTGCAGTAAGCAATGCAATACAATGCAACAACAGGGGAAAAGAATTCAAAGAAAATCTTCGCTTTCTTTATTCATTTTAAAAACTTTTAACTTCAAATATATTTTTGCTTGTTTTAGTTTTTATTTAAAGCCTATTTATCGGTTAAGAAATACAGTGAGCGTCAAAGGAACTATACATTAAAAAATATATGTACATTATTAAATTACCGTTATTTTTATTTTAAAATTGTTTCATTGCCAGTTTTTAAAATTGAAAAAAAAGAAAAAAAAAACAATTACAGAAAATTTCGTGATATTGTCAAATTTTTTCAGTGGTAAAAGTTGAGTTTGGTGATTGTTGGAATTTTATCCATAGCGTATAGTTTGTTTTGACGCTCACTGTATATGTAGGTTATCTTAAAAGAAGAAAGAGGAATCATAGGAAAAACAGCTTCAAAGCTCGCAGAAGTCGAAGAGTAAATTTAGGAGGAAATTTCAACATCTTCCAATTGAGTGGGTGGGTCATTTCTCGCCTTTTACTGAAAGGGCATATGCCATATGTATATACAAACTTCAGACAGGATTACGACTTAGCTTCTCACAACACTTTTATTATATGTGTTTAATTTATACGCAAGTAGCAAGACTTACGAATCTTTGCGACAGACTTTTGAGAAACTTTTCATGGTAAATTTATTTACTTTAAAATTTTTTGCCAGAAATATGTTGAGAGGAAGCCGCCGAAGTAACATTTTTTTTCCTTTTGTTGGAAATGTTCGACCTGGAGTTTGATCTGTGACCTCACCTCTAATAATCCAACACACTATGTACTAGACTGCGGCGACTTCCATCGGTTAACTCCTATCGAAATTTGAAGAAGTTTGATTGTTTACAAACCTTGATATCAGCAGACTAGAAACTTTCAATTGCAATGCTAAAAAAAAATATTTCAATGTGACTTAACGTTCTGGCCCATTTGAAGGCTGTATACACGAAACATTAAAATTTGAAGTGTGATGCTGGCCAATATGCTGTTAAGACGGCGGGAGATTGTAGAGGCCACAGTCATCTTCTTGTGTAGAAGTCGCAATCGACGACAAACGTTGTTCAAATGTAAAATGAATGAATTTTTAAGCTATTACACAGCCGTTAACGAAACGTGGGTCCACCATAATTTCGCCAGACCAAACAGTAATCAAAATCGGGGCGTAATTGATTCTGAAGTAGGCCATAATAAGTTTGCCAAGGATGTAGGCGGTATACCGTAGACTCACGTCTAATAAGCCACTACACAACATACTTCCTACTAGACTACGACGACTGATACAAGCCGAACATCTCAAACAAAACAAAGTAAAAAAACAAAACAAAAAAATTGCCATAAAAAAGTTTCTCATAAAATCTGTCGTTCCTAGTCGACTTTAAATTATAGGTGCCGCCCCTTATCTATAAAATTGATGTGTGGTGTGGGAAGCTAAGTTGTAACCCTGACTGATGGGTTTTAATGACTAATCATGTATGTATGAGTACTAAAGGCCTTATGCTCTGTGCAGTATAAGAAAGCAGAGTCCCTGGTGGAATTGAACTCACAGTTTACTTATCTATTGCAATCACTGTTTCATCTGCAAAGATTTGTGAGACTAATTGTCACAAAAGTTACATTCCGTATTTTTATTTGGAATCTTAGATTCTAGCTAATAAGTTTTTTATTTGGATATTTTAGATTAAATCATAAGAAGACCTCCCAATTAGCATTTTTTCCTAGTAAATTCCATTACATGATCAAATATGGAACAATTTTTTCATTCCTTTTTTTTTTTTGCCAAGTTAAGCGGATTAATTCATTTGTACTGTTGAGTATTTATTCTCTGGTTTTAGCAAATTTACAAACATTTTCAAAAGATAAAGAAAAACTAATCCTTCAAATCCTCAATGCTCATTATTACTATTATTCGGAAAAAATGCAACAAAAATGCAAACATTTCTTCATTTTAATTTTTTTCTTAATCTCATGTATGTATTTCATTACGGATTGGCAATAGTTGACCAAAACTGTTATCATTGTTAACATTCTATTGTTGCACAAAAAAAAAAAGTATATAAAATTGTTGTCTTACCTTTTTTAAGGATCTCTCTCTTTCTCATCAATATCTTGAAATTCTTCAACTGCATGACTGAGCTGTGTAAGAGAGTATCTCTATAGGTCACACAATTGTTTGTCAAGATCAGCGTGATATCCTTTATTGTGATACATTGTTGCCATTGTTTGCAGCTACTTATTGTCACAATGTATGCTGATTATCGTAACAGTTTCTTGTTGTTTGTTTTGGTTATGTATGCTCAGGGTAGGAAGTTCACATTTTATTTTCTTTAAATCTGATTTACAGAGTTCCTTTTGTTGTGAACCACAGGAAAATTTTTCTGAAAAAGAACATCGAAAGAATGAAAGAAAAAAATATCAAAATGAAAATCTTTAATAAATTTAAAATCTTTACACAAAAGTGGCTTGGTGTAGGGCTTGACTACCAATCTAAATAATTCAAATTCAAATATGGGAGAATAAGACGAAGATTTCGTTAGTGTTTTCTAATTTCAAAATTCCTCCACCTCCAAATAATCAATGCTCTTGATACCTTGACAACGAACATCATTGGAAAACTAAATAGGAACACTTGTTGAGTGGGAGTAGTAGCCAATGAGCAAAGTTCCTCAACGCTACATTCAATAAAACAAGCCAACAACTCTGAACTGAGGGTCATGTTTCTGTTTAGAGACAGATGTATGATAGAGTAGAGATAGTTGTACAGAAACGAGCAAACACAGATTGATATTTAAAAAAGTTTAGAGAAACCAAAAACCCGTTTAATCCGCTGAATATCGGAAAGCCACGAAGATCTAGCAACAAAGTTTCTCATCGCTGCACCCAGTAATTGTTCATATTTCTATATAACCATATTGTTACGAAAATGGAAATGGTGTTATTAAAATGATAAACAAAAGCTACAAAAACAAAACAATGAACTTGTTTACATGATCGACGAATAAACAAAAATATATCAACAATATCAGTATAAAAAAGGTGATAAACAAAGTAAACAAACAGGCAACAACAACACTGCAAGGACAAACGTAAACAAAATACACAAACAAAAATAACGTAAACAACATGTTTACATTTATAGACATTTCGCGAAGGCATAGTCATTCTCCTTCAAGAGCATTCATCAGACTGTTTACCTAGCGATATAAAAGTCAAGACAAAGCAGGCAACGGATTAGAAATAATTTAGTCAGTCTTGTGTAAAGACGCGTTGCGTGATAAGAGAATAATTGTGGCTTAAAGATCTCCGTTGTAAAGATCTAACGAACAATTGTTATTGTGAACATGGAAGAGTGTAAAGAAGAATAACAATTAAAGAAAATTTATGTTGTTTAAATCAAGTCGCGAACAGTGGTACACGGAATTGTGCGAACAATAAAGAATTGATTCAAAACTAAACTCAACTTTATTTTTATTTGCAATCAACGAGCTCATATCTTAAACGTTTTTAAAATGGTAAAAACGTAACAATATGTTCCAGAATCTGTTACAATAGACCAAATTAGCTGCTTAGCGGGCGAAACTTAATTAATGAAACTGAAACAAAGCAGGCAAATAATAAGATGGAGAAGATGCTTTGTAACACTTCGTTAATCCTTTAAGGATAGAAAAAGAAATTTACGCAACGAATAACCTCGTCTGTTTTACGATCATTTCGAAGTGATTGTGGCACTTGGAGTAAGGGTAGTAAAGTAGGAAGTGCATTGGCTTATTAGACCTGAGGCTACGGTTTAACCCCCACTCCAGACTTCTCCACCAATGAGAAAATATATCGCCGGCAATTTACTCACAGCAGATTTCTGCCAATAACTCCGAGAGTAAATAAAATTGCCAATACATACATATATGTTTCTCAAAAAATCTGTCGTTCGGAGTCGACTTTAAATTGTAAGTGCCGCCGCTTGTGTGGTGGTGTGAGAAGCTAGGTCGTAATGCTGATGAAAGGGTTGTAATAATCAATTATGTATGTACGAGTATGTGAAACAAAGCTGCAAAATAATAAGATGGAGAAGATATTATTCCTTTAAGAAAAGAAAATGGAATAAAAAAGGAACTTAAGCATTGTCATGCCACGAATAACTTAGTCTATTTTGGATCATTTTGAAGTAACTATGCCACTTGGAGCTTGTTGTGTTCGTCACATTTTCGAAGCGAGGGTGACTCCTTCGTCACTATTGCCAGCAGTAAGAGCTGAAGCTATCCCTGGCTTCAGAAATGATATGCTGAACTTGCTTCACAACTAACTGTGTTTTAGTAGTTATGGCGTCAAAGAAATTTTCCACCATTTCTCCACTACTAGCGTCTATCTACAAATGGTTCATGGACAGTAGGCTATGAATTTACTGGAGAACAGCAAAAATTGTTAAATTTTGTAAACTAAGTTTACAGGACATGGAGCATGGACTATATGTTTTTATCCTATTTTTTAAAGTGAGGCAGATGTTTTGGAATGCAAAAAATTAGCCAGTCTTTGATGTTGCAAACTGAAACGTCAAATAACTATCTTCCTTGTATTTCGTCCCATATTCAAACAAATTGTTACAAAAAGCAAGATATTTGAAATATTCAAAGATTTGATTAGTTTCCTTATTATGGTCTAAATCACTCTGTTTATCTGATTTAAAATTAACATTTAACAGCGCATATTTATTACCATTTTAAAACTAAATTAAGTTTGTAAAAAAATATAATTTTTAGAATTTTCTTTAAAAAAAATAGAATAATTGAACATATGAAATATGTCAGTAAATTTTTTATCTTCTATTAGACTTGATTTGAAACGAAAAAAAACACAATTGCCAAAAGCTAAAAACACTTTATAAAAAAATATTATTTTCTAAATGAAACTGAAAAGCTATATGAACATACATATCCGTACGTATGTGTGTAAGACATGTAAATCCAAAGAAAAATTATAGACCTTAACAGCTCTACTAAATGCTCTATAGCTTAAAGCGATCGACATAAACTAGATTTTTAAGCTACTGAAAATATTAATCTGTTGCTGCTGCTGTTGTTGTTGCTAATGCTCCTTCAATACGATGACCACTCTATTCAAAGCTAAGTTACATATGGCATGTGGAATATTTATCTTGTATGTGGAACGTTATTGGAAAGATAGAAAAAGTTGCAAAAAAATAAATAAATAAAAAATGTTTCTACTCAAATTATTTATTACGTTTAGCTACCATTGTACAGCCTTAAAATGTTAAACCATAAAGCTACTGGTATTCGTTTGAATATGCAAGGAAAACCAAATAAACCCCCTTCTTTTTGTGTAAAAATATGTATTATTTTTCCCCTATCAATGTGAGTATAAGTATGCATTCTATTACAAAATAAAAAAAAAAGTCCACATTCACTTTAACAAAATACAAGTATTATGGTTATGGCTTGCAAATAAAAATAAAAATAAAAAAATTCAAAAATAAAAGGAGGAAAAAAAAGCATTTAAAGAAAAACCACATCAGTAGCAAACGACAGTAGCCACTTACGTTCTGAGGTTAACCCACTTGTGTTTGTTTCATTTAATTTTTAAATTCATTTGAATGGATGGCAATAACCACCGCTTACTTTCCAAGCGGCAGCAGCAGCAGCGACCAAGTAATATGAATTTAAAATGGGTTTTGGAGTTTAATTTTCAACTGCCAACTGTTCAACAATAAAAGAAAAGGCATAAGTGCATGAATGAAAACGAGAAATCCATTGGTAGACTGTTTGCAATATGCAAAACAAAAAATTTTACAAAGACATACGGAGCCAAAAAAAAAAATAATAAAAGGAAAGAAGAAGGCTATGGCATATGAATTAAAAGTCATTTGGCGCATTTTTTTTTCCTTTAACTTCTTTAAGGAGAGTGTATGACGCCTGGCCTTTCAGTGAACACTGCGGGATACAGAATGCCCACAACATAACGCCGTCATTCACACATGTTTCAATGACCGACCGACCAGCCCAAACAACCATCCAACCAATAACGATCACAAGCCACATACATGCTAACATAACATCGTAGAGTGAATATTAAATGTATCGTCCAATTGTCTAAATGAAGGAAACAAATCGTAAATGATTATAAATACGTTTCGGATTTTTCCACAACTCATTTGGCTGGAGGAGAGGAAGCGCATTAAAAAGTGCTATAAGTCAATAAATATATACACCCAGGATAAATTAAACGGCTTAATTAATATCTCGTGGTCTTTGTCTAGATGGCTTTCGGAAAAATCAACTTCGTCTGTGATCTGCTTGCTTTTTTAACTTTAATTTTAAATCTTAAATAATCTTAATATTTAAATCTTAGCTTTATAGCTCTGCCAATAGAGTATTAGGAAAAGTCAGCACCGAACGTTAAAAAAGCCCTGCCGCCAGTGGCGGAGATCTGTAGGTTAAATGAGAATATTTCAGAGTCCAAACGTTGTATTCTTTTTTTTTTTACAGTGAATGTTAAGTTAACAGAGACTGTTAAGTTTTCTATATAAATCGGTAACAAGCGGAGAGATAATAGAATGCTGGGGGAAACGAACGAACATACTGGACTAGATCGCCGTGGTATCAAGGATTTCAACAGTTTTTGATGCAGGTGAGCATCACTTACGACCGGAGATACAGGGTGACCAAGCTAATATACATAGGTGCTGAACCTAATATCTCTTTCGTTACCAAAAAAATGCAAGTTATCGATAAAAAAAATGGAAGTTCTGGATCAAAATGCAAGTTATCGATCAAATAATGAGAGTTATCGATAAAAAATTCAAGTTATCGATAAAAAAAAATGCAAGCCATCGACCAAAAAAAAAATGCAAGATATCGATAAAAAAAAATGCAAGTTATCGATTAAAAAACGCAAGCAATCGATCAATAAAATCTATCTCTCTACACATAACTAGAATGAATTGCTTATTCCGGCCTTTAATAGAGTGTAAAGTGTATTTGCAAATAAAACATTTTAAAACAAGCAGAAAATTATTGAAAGGCAAAAAAAAGACGATTTTATGGCGATTTGCATGTTTGTATGAAACGACGACTCTTTGAAAATCACAGCAATTTATCAACGCGTTCTAAAACGCCAAATGAGTAAATGAATGAGCGAATGAATAACCGAATAGCTGGAGAAGATTATAGACTAAGAGAGAAACTGAAGGCACGTACATACAAGCATATGTTTAATATCTGTTAATAAAAGCAAATGTATGTATGGCCGTGTGGTGTGCCGATATAGTTTTCAGAATTGAATTTGCATTTCCAATTATAAAGCCATACCACACTAACTAACGATGAGCATATATAGGGAATCATAACTCATACGGCAAATATAAATGAAGAAACAAAACATATGCAAGGAATACGATTTAATAAGATTTTATTTTTACGCATAAGTTATACGGGGTACACCGACAAAATACTCGAATGATTTTGGTGATTTTGTGAAAAACAGTCGTCAATAAGTCATGTGAACAGTTTGTTTTTGCATTAAAACGTTGGTGGGTTGTCTCGAGAGGTTGGCCAAGTTAACAACATTTGGTTATAAGAATGAACTGCTTAAGCTGCCGTTTTTGGCTACTGTTTTTTTCCTTCGCTTGGCTTGGCTTGGCTTTATTTATGTATGTGCTGTGCTATATGGTATGGTCGATTATAATGAATTTAATTTGGAAATCAACTGAATTATAATAACGCGTACGCTATTAACCAGAAATGGTCAAATGAATTGGCCATTAATTAATAATTTTATACGATATTTTGACAATTTTATTAAAATTTGAATTTTTTTATTTAAAAAAAAAGTGAACAAAATCTGGTCTTTGCATGCTATTGGTTTGGAATGAGAGAATGAGATTTCTTTTTGTTTTGCATCCATAATTTATCATCATTGCTTATCTGCTTATTTAATCTATTGTTTTAAGGCAAATTTATGTCAACTCATGGCAAGCGTTGTAATCAATTGCTTTTCAAAATCAGAAATTTACAGTGAAACCCAGAGTGATTGAGTGAGTGAATGATTTGTATGATTAATGGCCTAATTGACATGCTATCTAAGACTTTAATCTTTTTAATCAAACTACCTACCATTGGCAAGATAGATAGACTCATTTGAAGCAGAAAATTTTGTGTTTAGTATTCAATTGAGTACATATCTGAAAAATCAACAAAATGTTTTCTTTTTTTTTAACAATTTAAATGTGTGTGTATGTTGCCAAAGGCTATAAACAATTATGGATGGATGGATTGATTAAAATAATCAACGAAATGAAAATTGCGTAAAGCTTGGGGTCTGATTAAAATTGATTTTATTAATTTGTTTAAACAAAATTTTGAAAAGAAATAAAAAAATATGTAAACAAATAAATATTAAAATTTTTACTCACTGTTTTTTATGTATTATCTTTTATTTTTTTAATAAATTTTTGATTTATACACCATTAAAGTATCATAAAGAATCAAAAGTTTATAGCCAATTTACAAATTTTTATAATAAATTTGTCTGCCAAGTCGTCGGTCGTTAAATTTTTAATAAATTCAACTTTTATTAATTTTCAAAAATTTTGTGAAATTAATAAATAAATTTTAATTTAAACTAATAAAAATTTAACATTTAAATTAATTTATATTTTATTTTCATTTCAGGTAAGTTTCAAATCAAGCATAAATACCTAGCATAAGTAAGTAAAAATACTATTACAGTCTCATTCGGGTTCAGATTTATTTTTAAGCAATGGTTTGAGTGGGTTTTATTCAAATGGGTTTTAGAAATTCAAATAACACGAACATATTAAACCGTTATCACTAGTATTACTCTAGCTTTTCTATGAATCATATTTTTAATTGAAATTATTCTTTAAAAACATTCACGTATACTAGAGATACTTTTAATTCTACCATCTCCCTTAAGGATGAAGCAGTTAGAATCGATCGGGATATTGTTGCGTTTGAAACCAGTTCTCATGGAAAATAAATCTAAAAATGATATGTTCGCACAGAATTTTTTTTACTATTAGATAAAAGACATGGGAACTTAAGCTGAGAATAATTCACGGGATCTTTGAAAAAATACTCTGTTTTGAAGGACAAATTTGTTGCGTACATAACATAAATAATTATTCATTACAACCCTTCAGTCCGGATTACGACATACATATCTTCTCACATCATTTCTGATGCGTGTGGCGGAGCCACTCATGTGAGAAACTTTTCATGACAATACTATTTACTATCAGAGTTTTTTGCCAGAAATCTGCCGAGAGGATGTCGCCGGACAAATATTTCTTCGTATGTTGAAGATGGCTGACTTGAGGTTTGAACTGCGGCCTCGCGTCTACGAAACACATGCACTGCCTACAAGACTGAGGCGACTTTTTTTACTGTACTTATGATTTTTATTGTCGCACTGTGCACACACGATTTATTGGTCTCAACCTATGTATATAAAAACGTTTCTTCTTTCAAATCCTGATGTGCTAAGAACCTGCAAAACCTGCTTACCCTGCATTGTAGTTAATATCTGTCCAGGTTTAAGCCTTGTAAGCAATAACTTAACAAAAGTTTATATTGCCTGCAACTCAACTGACTTGAAAAGAGTCTCCTGTGCTTTTTAATGTTGCTTACGTCAAGCACAACCTTTAGCACTCCACTGAAAGGCTCTAGTTCTATCAGCATTGTGGAAGCTACTCTCGTCGCAATATAATTCTTTTGCTGGGCACCGAGAAGTAGCACGTGACCTGGCTTTTAGCAGCGGGCAACCGTTTTCTAATGTCCATGTTATTCTCGAATCGCCATCGTATGATGCGAGTATTCGCATGGCGTCGTGACTTGTGTTTGCTTTTCAAATTAAACTGAACAGATTTTTCGGATCCTTACCATAGCATCTATCTCTCTGCCTCACTACCATACATAAGGAGCTTGAATCCAACAGAAGTCGCCGAGTGTGCTGGATTTTTTAGACGTGAGACCACGGTTCAAATCAAAGGTGAGACATCTCGATCAAAACGAAATATGAACAAATATTTCTCGGCAGGTTTCTGACAAAATTTTTAGAATAAAAAAAGTCTCGTTTGTAAGAGGTAAAGCTAAGCATGTTTCAGTACGAGATTTCTTTCAAGAGTATCAGCGATTTTTTCAGATAATCTGCTTATTAAAGCGTACAATTTTATATGCCGTAAAAGCGGCTTAATAGGTTTTGAATTTCGTATTCTTTCAAGAGTGAAGTCTTATATGATTTTCTAATAAAAGAGGTACAGTGAAAAGCACTTTAAGCTAAATTTAAAGAAAATATTTCTATTATTTTTATACAAGAGATGGGCGTGGATATTTATAAGATTTTTAAGATTTTTAACTTTAACGATTTGCCATATTACAACGACTAAACAATTGAATTGAGTGATGAAATCAATAAATTTCAATCAAAACAATCAATAACAAATTTATGCGCATTTAGATAATTACAATTTATGAATGTCGTGATATATTTTATTCAATAATAATTAAACAAGAAACAACAACTACAATTAAATTGATAAAAAAAAAAAAAAATAGAAAATTTCATTCACTGTGTAATAATTATTAAAACTATCAAATCAGCAACAACTTAAGCAACTAAAAATGCCAATAATAGTCAAGGGAAATAAAGAAAAACAAGAAAGAAAATGAGGAAAATCAAAAAAGACGAAATATTTAATTTAAAACAATTTATGATCATTTAACAAGTTCCGTCATTATAAACTACAAACAGAGAAAAAAAAGTTACTTAAAGCCCAAAACGAAAATGTGAATCAGTTGATAGCTCTCCGTTAGCCACAGTATTATTTTGAAGCCATTAGCCGGTTAGCTAACCATAGCTAACACACACACACACACACTCATTCATTCATTTAGTCACTCGGTTATCTATTGCCAACTAATGTTACCAACGAACGGTTAACAACATAAACACTTTGAACACTTTGTTTTAACTGCTATCTGAGATATCTTTTACTATTTAATTTCGTGTTGTTATTGTTATTGTTGTTGTAAAAACAGATTTAATGATCAACCGAAAAAACACAAAAAAATAGAAAAAAAAATGTGAACCATGTAAACAACAATTCATATGATTTTAGGGGCCTTAAAGTAACACAAAGAGAAATCAAACAAAAAAAAAACGAAAAAAACAAGGCGCAAAGGAGAAAATTACAACCTGATGATACTTGAAGCTGATGATGATGATGATAAACGTTCAGAAAATAGTTTTCATAGTTCAAATCATGTGAAGACTTAAAGGAATGAGTGGGTTAATATCACAGGTTAAAAATTGTGACTTCAATGTACGTGTTCCCGTTTGCTTTGCTTTGCTGTTTAAGTATTTAATGAAAAATACCAGTCAAAAAAAAAAAAAAAAAAAAAAATCACACTAACAGTGCTGGTGGCTTGTAAACAACAACAACAACATTAACAACAATAAGAAATTATCTATTTAATTTGGTTATATTTCATCAAACACTTATGACTGCTATACAGTTGTTACTGTACAGCCTTTTTTCGCTTCACAACGCTAACCAGGCATACATACATAGATATCCAAACAATCTATCATTGCTATTGGCCATTTAATGGGTGTTTGAAAACAAGTAACAAAAAAACAACACAAAAGAAAAATCCCTTTATTGCCACCATCATCATCACCACACACACCACACAGCTCCAGAGTAGAAAGAAAGATAAGATTTCGTGACGAATGTGGGAATTTACAAAATGACGCCACTTTTGTTTAACCATAAGTACATGACTTTTACTACTTAGCTTAGCTCTCTCTCTCTCACTGTTCTATGGATGATTACAATCATCAACAGCATCATCATCACCATCATCATCCTTGTTTTTATCATCAGCCTTCATCATTATTGAGTTTATGGTGTATTGCCACAGCTATTAAAGCATCAGACACTTGGAGCAGAAAGAAAAAACAACAGTAAACAAAAGAAAAAAAAAACACTTCATAGCCTACAGATTAATCTCACTTTGAAAAAGTCTTTCAAAAAAAAATCTAAACGTGTTGCTGGATTGCAGTGATTATCATTTCATCAATATACTTGAAATTAAATTAAGGCACAACCTTGAAGTCTTTGCATATTGGAAATTAATTTTTAACATGATGCGCAGATGATTCTTTTCGTAGGTAATGAGATCCCATTAACAAAAATCTTTTGATTCATAATTCCTTATCGAAACACTTTTGATTTCAGCTACAAACATAAATACTTTATTGATCATTACAACCCTTTAGTCAGGATTAAGACACATCACTCATGTTATGCGTAGACATTTTAAATCAAGCGGTATATTTGATAAGATTTATCATGTCTTGTCAAATCACCATAGGTGACCATAGAAAACTATGTAAGTTTCGCGACTGACCCTTACTTTCATTGATAAATCATCATCAACGATGATGCCCTTTTCTGGATGCATGGGGACGAGAACGAAAAAAAAATTGTTGTTTGGTGTAGACTTTGAGTTGGCGGCATCATTGGCCGATATTTCTTAGCGAAGGAAGTTGGCTAGGCCATCACTGTCAACGGCGAGTACTATAGATCGATGGCTACCAACGATGACTATCAACGATGAGGCCCATTTCTGGAGTAATGGTTACGTGAACAAATAAAAAATTGTTGAATTTGGAATGATAACAAACCACATTTGAAGTCGCCGTAGTTTAGTAGGTAGTATCTAGGCTCATTAGACGTGAGGCCACGATTCAAAACTCCAGGTCAGACAACTCCAACAAATCGAAATATGAAAAATATCTCTTGGGCGTAAATGAGAGTAAATGAAATTGCCAGAAAAATTTCTGAAAAATCTGTTCCTCGGAGCCCGGCTTTAAACTGTAGGTCCCGCCACTTATGGATAAAATTAACAAACACAACATAAGCAGTGTGAGAAGCTAGGTCATAATCCTAACTGAAGGTTTGTAATGACCTAATGTAATGTGTGTTAGGTATGTCACAAGCCACATTGAATTCATGAGCATTTAATGCAACTCGAAAAAGTCACTGTTTGATGTAGACTTTGAGTTGTCAGCATCATCGGCCGATATTTCTTAGAGAATGAAGTTAGCCAGGCCGTCACTGTCAATGGCGAGTACTATAGATCGATGATTTCTAACTTCTTTGTACCCGAATTGAATGATCTGAATACCAACAACATGTGGTTTCAACAGAACGCAAAGTGCCACCCAATCATGCCACATTTGATATTCTGCAGAAGTGATTTGAATACATGGCCAGGAGGTAAATTAAACTGGATGATTTGACCAAGTTAGACATTATCTTGTGTTGTTTTCTTTACTTATGTGAACAAGCCACAGCTACGCTTAAAACCAATATAATACAAGCCATCGAACTCAGGCTGATTTATGCGCCAGGGACATGGAAAATTTGACATTTCTGTTGCGCTCCTCTCAGAGACAGGCATGACTGATATTTGAGCGATGTTGTGTTTCACACAGAAGTTGCCGTGGTCTAGTAGGTAGTGTGTTGGCTTATTAGACGAAAGGCCCGAGTTCGAATCCCAGGTCAGACATCAAAACGAAAATATGAAAATATTTCTTCGGCGACTTCCTCTCAGCAGATTTCTGGCAAAAACTCTGAGAGTAAAAAATGCCATGAAAAGCTTCTCAAAAAATCTGTCGTTCGGAGTCGACTTTAAACTGTAGGTCCCGCCACTCATGTATAAAATTAACGCACACAACATGAGTGGTGTTGAGAAGCTAGGGCGTAATCCTGACTGAAGGGTTGTAATGGCCAATTATGTATGTATCTGTTTCACACATAGAAGGCGTCGTAGGTAATGTGGTGATTTATTAGACATGAGATAACAGTTCATACAACAGGCCAGAAATCTCCATCAAGCCGGCGACTTCCTCTCAGCAGATTTCTGGCCAAAAACCCTGTGAGAAAATAAAATTCCCATGAAAAACTTCTCAAAAATCTGTAGTCCGAAGTCGACCAGGCTTCTTTTCAACAGGTCTATACAAAAATCTACTACAATACGATATTGCTACAGTCCTATAAATGGGTCTTACATTATATGGTACTCTGACGACATACAAGTTAAAGTTTATACAACAAATTATAGAAATTTATTACATTGTATTGGACATTTATTATTAATTACAAGACAATATTAAATTATATTTAATTATACATGTAAAGTGACGCAGACCCTATGATCGTTATAGTGTAATAGCCAGTCTTTGTTGGACTTGACCTAGGCACTCTGCATATGTATTATTTATTGACGGTTGTTGCTGGCAGTCTTTAAAAACTTTGCTGTATGGGCCTTAGATGTCACATACCCGCCTGTGATGGTTTATAAAAAGTGATGATCATGTATCGATCAAAAATATTTATTTGTGGAGACGTGTAATGTGAAATCATTTACATTGTTTTCTTTTCTTTACTGCTTGTTTTTCCTCCCCTGAAACCTTAAAGCGATTAGTTTAACTTGGCGTAACCAAATAAAGCGAAGAAAAAAAAATGCAACCATGTCTACAGAGAGAAATTCTGAAAGAACAATCAAAAGATTGTAAAGATAATAAAAACGTCTTTAAATCAATGATGATGACGATAAGAAGAATGAAGAAAGAAAAAAAAACATATAAATTGTGTTTGAAAATTTGATGGAATGCGTTTAAGTTACAAACGAAAACAGGGCGCCTCGTTTACTGTCTGCCCAGAGACAAGCGGTTTCAAATCATATTTTTGTAATATACCGTGGACTTGTGGTTTTGTAGAAGAAACAAAAAATACCTGCTAGTAACTTACATACACACATATACATATATGCAGTGAGCGTCAAAAGTGAGTAAACACCACTGATAAAATTCATTTTCTTAGGATATCGAGAAAACTAAATGAGAATAGTCGAATAAATTTCCAAAAATAAAAACGTTTATTTATTACTTATAAAATGTTAAAACAAAAACAACAATTCATTATAAAGGAACTTTTTTATATATACTTAAGAACATAATAGAAAATTTAAAATTATAGTGTGTGTTAACTCACTTATGGCGCTCACTGTATATAGAAGTCAAAAAATCCACAATGATGACGTTGATGAAAAACCTGAACTCTGTGACGTTGATGGTCAGTTATGTGGTTAAGATTAATGAATAGTTTAAATACGTTTTTAATGTCTGCCTATTTGTCTGTCTGCATGTATGCCTATCTATCTGATACCTTCTTAAATGTGGGGCGTTATTTTCTCCTGATGTTAATGCCTATAAAGGAAAGCTTTTCCCTGCTCCCTTTAATACGTTACAGTATTGATTTAAATTGTTACCAGGTTCCCTCGTTTTGCGGTTGTTAATTGAATTGAAAACATTTTTTTTATAAGTGTTACTCTTATAAACTCTATAATTTTCAGTTTAATTTCTTTCTTTCAGTATATCACTCTCTATCTCTCTCGCTTTCCTATCATAGTATCTGCTGTGAAATTAAAAGTGTTGGTGATTTATTTTTAATGTTCTTTCGGGGTTTTAAAGTTTAAACAAAACAAAAAAAAAAAACGAACATAATTTTCTTACACTTGTTAGTCAGTTGGTCGACAGTTGGCAGTTGCCAGTTACCAATTGCCCGAGATATACGACCATAATTTGATTTGAACAAGCCTTGTCGTTGTAGTGGATATTAAATGAAATCTAATCGCTTAACATTCATCACATGGCAATTGCCCTGCTGTGTTGTAGTTATTAAATTAAATTTACACAAAAAACAAAGAGTAAAAGAGTAAAAAGAATGAACAAAAAAAAAAAAAAATATTTAAATTAAATAAATTGCATGTTTGTTTATTTATTTAATTTATTTTTTTGCTGCTATTATTGTTGTAAAATAACGAAAAAACGTGTCATTTTTAAATTATTGATAATCATTTTACATGTAAAATTAACGTAAAAACAAACAAAAATTATCTTTGATTTTGGTTGTCTATATGGTCAGACGATATTTGTTTAAACAAAATATTTTAAATGTTTAAAGTGGATAATTGTTTAAAAGTAATTAACATTTTAATAAAAAAAAACAAACTTTATTGTTATTTTCAAATAACATGTACAATTTAATGTAAATATTTGTGTTAATTTAGTATTCAATTTTATAATGACAATATCAAAGTAATTATTAAATAAAATTCAATTTAAATCGATCGTTTTTACGAAATTCGAAATAACTTCAGTGGTATCTTTATACAGGATTATGTTATTTCTCAAGGAAATTATGAAATGTTAACTACGTTCAGTAGGCTAAGTAAATATGAAATATGAAAGTCTACTAACTCTATGTACGGTTTTTGAAGAAGTGTTTAATCATACATACATATTGGATTGTTCGGAAAGTAATTTCCTTTTTCCCCACAGAGGATTTAATTGCATTTTTTTGCACCCAACTTCACACTTAAGCCGTATAATTTTTTGTATGCTTAGAGAGCTCATGTAGCAAGGCTTGTGTGTGAAAAATTCCAATTAATTCTACGCAGTAGTTTTTGGTTGGTGCTCTTTTAAATATGGAGAGCGATAAGCAGCATTTTCGAAATATCTTACTGCTTTACTAGAGAAAGGTTAAAAATGCTATTCAAGCGAGAAAGAAATTGGCCGATGTACATTAGAGGTGTCAAACTATCGATAGTCCTACTAGGTTAAAATACTAAATAACGCATTTTGTATAAACAAAAATAAACAAAACCGAACTTTATTTCTTAGTTCAAAAATCAAAAAATTAAATATGAAGTATTTAAGATGAAGGGTCAGTCAACCAATTGTTCTTGCTTGTAAAAAGAAGCATATCTACGACATTTTCTTTTAATTCTGTACGCCTATCCGAAACTATTTGACCAGCTTTACTAAACATTATTTTCGACTCAGTCGAGGTAGCTGCGATACACAAATACAAATACACAAAAGCAAGTATTTGCATCTCTTTTATATCACTTGAACGTGTCTGGAAATAAAATAATTGTTTTAGTGATAAATAAATACATCTAAGTAGCACATGTTAGTCAGTTAATGTCTTTACTTCACTCTCTTCTTCACTTTATAATAGTACTGTGGGAATCACCAGTTTATAAATGCAAACAAAAAGTTAGTGGTGGAACATTTGAGGGGTGTTGAAACAAAGGCAGCAATCTCCACTTTGTTGAAACAAACGCAATCTCCAAATTTCAGTTCGCATTTTCCCCAAAACTTCAGTGAGGATATGGATCAAACTTGGTCGGCATATTTATCTTTTTCTTCCATACTAATTAACAAAAAAATTCATTATAAAATACAATTGTCTTTAAAAATGCAAGTTTTTCTTATTAATTTCGAAAACTACAAAAGTGGAGATTGCTTCCTTTGTTTCCACACCCCTCAATTTACTATCGATAGTGAAAAAAAACTATCGGTAATAGTTAAATGTTTATATTTTGTAAAAAAAAACATCGATAGTAACGAAAAATATAAACTATCGATACTATCGATAGTGCCATCGATATTTTGACACCCCTAATGTACATATATGGAAAAGGTGTGCTGACTGTACGCCAGTTCCAGAACTGGTTCGCTAAATTTCACAACAACAACCCAATACATAATTGGTCATTACAGCCCTTCAATATGACTTAGTTTCTCACACCAGCTATGTTGCGTTTGTTAATTTTATACATGGATGGCGTAACCTAGAGTTGAAACTCTCTTAGCAGTCGGCGTAGACTAACTCATAACTCCTAGTGATCCAGGTTCAAGTGGGAATATAAAAAAATATACACCCAACTCTTTTTTACACGGTTTCTTTTTACACGGATTTGAAGTTACACGGTTGAAAAAAAAATGTTGTAAAAAATTTTTAATCTAGTACGTTTTCAAAATTACTGCCTTGTAATTATGTTTATTTTTACTCACATATGGAACAGCAATGTCTTGATTTTAAAGTGCTTTTGCTCATAGATAATGCGCCAAGTCATCCCGTTTTAGAGCATCCAAATGTCCAAGTAATATTTTTGCCACCTAATACCATTTCCTTGATTCAACCATTAGATGAGAGCATAATTGCTACGTTTAAGCTTTATTATATTCAACGAGCATTCCAACATATTTTCGATACAGTAGAGAAGGACAACCTTACGATCGTTGATGCATGGAAAAAATACTCTATTTTGGATTGCATTACATATGCTTCAATGGCCAAAGAAAAGTTAAGGGTATCAACATTAAATTCCTGCTGGAAAGCACTTTGGCACGATGGAGAGTTCTGAAATTATAGCCTTGGCACACGAAATCGGAGGAGAAGGATTTGAGGACCTACAAATTGAAGATGTCGACGAATTAATGATAGATACACCTCTAGATAATGATTGTCTGATTGCATTAATAAGAGATGACGGCAAAACTGAGAACCATAACAGCGGTAACGACGAGGAGACCAAAATGTGTCAACTAACTGCTAGTTTAATTGATGACGGTCTAACATTTGGTAAAAGTATGGTGAATCATTTCTTAAAAAATGATCCTAATATGGAACGTGCTCTGAAATTCGAGCGAGATATTAATAATTGTATTGCTGAGTATAAAGAGTTGTATAAAGAACTTAAAAAACCAAAAGTTCAACTTCCTATAAAAGATTTTTTAATAAAAAAGTCTATGGCGCAAGACCTTTCGGAAAGTAGTCCGACAGTTCAAAACTCTATTACGGGATGAAAGTCACCATTGGATAATTTGACGGATATCTCCAGTGATGATACCAACTTTAGTCCAGTTCCTCGCAAACAATTGCGCTTGTTATCAAGTAGCGACGAATAATTATGTAGCTATGAAAATATTTTTTTTTTTATTTCTAACCTAATTTTTCTGTTCTTAATTCTGGATTAACTGATTTCATTTGTTTTTTGCTTGCTCTACCAATTTTTCACCTGTATGAATTATGTATTTTAAGTTTTGATGTTCAATAAAATGCCATATGAACATACAATTTGTATGCATTTCTGAAATTTTATAGTTTTCAACATTTTTTAAATATAGTTCTTTATTTCATCTTACGCGGTTTTCAGATGACATGGAACGTATCCCCCATTTTACTCTTTTTTACACGGATTTCTGAGGAACGTATCTACCGTGTAAAAAAAGAGTTGGGTGTATACAAAACGAAATATAAAAAAATTTCCTAAAAAAAATATAGAAAAAATTTCTTTTCAAATAGCTCATCCAGGAAGATCCCTAATAGAACAATATCAAAACGAATCATCATATCTAAACTTCCTTTGAGAAGAAGTAGGTCTGAATGATTTTGAACGATTCCTCTGTATATGAACCTAGAGCACCAACTTGAAATATAATAAAGCCATATACATATGTATGCGACCTGAATTTGATTCAAAATTTTATGTAAAGCTTATGAATAACCTACTGCAGTTAGGGTACCTGATTGAAAAGTTTTTCATTCAGTTCACAATGATTTTTTTTTTTGATTTTCAATTTTATATACAATTTTTGAATCGTTACCTTTGCACCGCATAAATTTCAAACCATTCCATCAAATGTATTTCAAATGTAATCAAAATGATATGATTGTGTTTGTTTAAATGAATTTGCGTTTTAGCCACACACTCCAATGTTCGGAATTTTGAATTTCTCCATGTAAAACAATCATAATTAAATTGTTGTTGGCTGCGGAAAGGTAAAGTAAATTGCAGTTAAACTTTAAATTAATAGTCAAGTAATTAAAACAAATGCGGTCTATTATAGAAACGAAATGAAAATACATACATACGAATGAATGAAAGAAAAAAATGCGGACAGACAGGTTGTACAACAAATGCCAGATACAAGTTAAATTGAGAGAAACAAAAATCAACAATCAACGGCAGCAACAGCAACAACAACATTTAATATTTCAGAACGTGAACAACATATTCGAATGAACAATTAAACTCGTAACGTTCGTTTGTTATTCGCAATTCGCTATTTCAGCAGTGCATTTGAACAATTAAATGCTCGCCAGTTTCAATTAAAAATATGCAATGCACACAAATACACTTACATACATACATACATAGGTATGCATAAATGTATGTATGTGGAAGGAAAGGAAAAACCACAAACCTTTTGTGGTGGTTTTCCCAATAGACACACTGAAAGTGGATAAATGAATGATTAGTGGGGTTTTAGTCTGTCCCGCCGTCCGCCTGTCCGTCTGTCTTTGTATATTCTAGATATTATGGCAGTATTTAAAGTTCCTATGGTTCTCTAAATAACCGCCTGTGCGTGTTAAGTTTTGTTATGTTTTTTTTCTTTCTTTCTTTCCCGAGTTTAAATTTGTTTTAAGGAATCGACTTTTTAGCACACGTTATTAAATAGAACGCCATACTAATACTACAACCTTAAATTGATGGTGATTTTAATGGTTGTACTAGTGGCGGTGGTGTTGGTGTTGTTGTTGGCGATAATAAAATGTTGGCATTTAAGTTGCTTAAGTTGAGTAATCGTTTAAATTGCTTGTTTTACCAAGTAACTTGCAAAAGAATGGTTTTCAACTGAATACTATACGTTAGCTTGCAGGCAAGTTAGAAAGTGTTGATAGACGTAAAAGTGTTTGCAAATGAGTTTTCTTGAGTACTTGGCTATACTCGTATGATTATGATGATGATAGAAAACTTAGAATGAAAAACACTTAATAAAGTACTTAAAAATTATTTTTAACAAAAACATATACAAAAACTTTAACTTGTTATACATATTGTACAGAAGCGAAAAACAAACAAAAATTGTTTAAAATTAAAATTCATTGTCGATTGTAAATAAACATTTCAGTGCCGGTAAATGAATTAAATTGGGGAATGGAATATAAAAACGTTGTAAAAACTTGTTAATAATTTACTCCATCAGACATAGGAGTTTGTTCCAAATACTGTTTGAAATCAATACCTTCGTTAGGGCAGACAACAATCAGAGTAGAGGCGGTTTTCATGAGGTTCTGCAATGTATAATGTAAAATTTATTGTAGTTTTAGGTCTATGCTCCATAAAATCTAAGTAGACAGATGGTTTTAGTATCCTGTTTAAACGCATTTAGATAACACTAGATAGCGATACGTTCAAATATAAAATTTGCTAACCTCTATGGACAAAATCTCTATCCTCACCTATAGAGACAACAATTGAATCGATGGAATTAAGGCAGTTATACATATCAACCAGCATCATTGATAACCACTTAAAGTTCAATATATCAGGTCTTCTTGTTGAATATATATTCATGCATACATTCATAATTGGTTATTACCACTCTTCAGTTGGAACTACGACCTAGCTTCTCACACCGCTTATGTCGTGTGTGTTAATTTTATATATGAGTGGATACACCTACAGCTTAAGGTTAACTCTGAACGACAGATTTTTTTGAGGAAGTTTTCATTGCAATTTTTATTTACTCTCAGAGTTTATGTCAGAAATCCGCTGAGAGGAAGTCGCCGAAGAAATATATTTTTCATAGTTCGTTTTGTTTAACATGTCTGACCTGGGGGTTTGAACCGCAGCCTCACATCTATGAAACCAACACATAACCTACTAGACTACGGCGAATACAAGATACATCAGTCAAATTCGTTGCATTTATTCAGTATAGTCTAACAAATTACTATGAACAGTCACATATAACGTCGTGTTTTTGCTGAATGGGCTCTGGAGCAGGTGGTATCTTCAGAGATGAGTCTCGTTTCAGGAGATTGGTACATGAACAAACAAAATTCTTGACTTTAGTACGATACCAATCAACATGAGATCTAAGAGCATTATATGCATTCCAAAAAAATCACTGTTTGGTGTGGATTTTGAATGTCATCTCCATCCATATTTCTTGAAGAACGATCTTGGCCACAACATCACTATCAACGGCGAGCACTAAACGTCGATGATTACCAACTTCTTTTGGCATGTATTACAGGATTTGGACACCAACTTTATAAGGTTTCAACAGGACGGCTCTATGTGCCACATAGCTCATGAAACATTGCATATTCTGCACGACCGATATGAGCGCTTGTTCAACCCAGATGGAGGGGAGTGAAATCGCTGCAGAGATTGTCCAATTGGCGATCTTTCTAAGTCGCAAGTGCCTGCGAAAAAGGCCCCAAACCACAGCGGTACTCAAAGTTAACATTAACCATTCGTCAAATTCAGCTTGATTTATGCGCCAAGGTTTTGAAAAAATTGATATTTCGGATGGGCTCCACCGGGAGATGTTGTAGACGTTCGGACGATGTTACATTCCACATATAATAAAGCATCAATTGGTCTTTCAAATGAATAAAAAATTTCGATAAGTCACATACACTTTCGTTTTAGAGATAGGAAGCGTTGAATGAAAGGCCCGACAGAAGCCGTCATCAATAAAGAGGATTATTTTGGTAAACCATACCCTTTGTTGGTCTATAGTTTCTGACGTAGAAATCTCTTACAGAGTTTCTCCATCAATACTGCTAGAAGTGTCAAAAAGAAAAACGTGAGTTAAGTTAATGTGTCGTTTAGTTTGGATTGGCCAGCCACTGGTAAGGGACTACGCCGTGACTTGATCTGAGTAGAACTGGAAAGAAGCGATTTATTGAAGGTCGAACACAAAAATAATTGGTCATTACAACTCTTCAGTCAGGATTACGACCTGGCTTCTCATATCAATAATGTTGTGGGTGTTAAATTTATACATGAGCGACGAAACCTACAGTTTAAAGTCGATTCCGAACGAAGGATTTTTTTTTTTTTAGAGAAAATTTTCATGGCAATTTTATTTTACTCTCAGAGTTATTGCCAGAAATCGGCTGAGAGGCAGTACCCGAAGAAATATTTTTCTTATTTGGGTTTGATCTGTGGCTTTACGTCTAATAAGCCAAGTCACTACCTACTAGGCTACTAGGGGCTGGTTAAGCTCATTACAAACCAAGGGTATGCTTCATAAATGCTATTGGAATACTAGACAATCAATTTCAATGACTAAATAACAACGGAAGATGCCCTTCCAGATACCTAGTTCAAGCCTTTATATCCAAAACAACTGAAAAAATACGAAGTTTGGTAATAAGTGGCCGAAAATGTTGGAGATTCTGATTCCTGTGTATGAGAAAACTTTTTTGAAGGATCCAAAAGTATTTTTTTTATTGATGAAAGCAAACTTCCGAATTACTTTCAAAGGATATATTGAAATAAACGTTTTTTTTTTGCTTTTTAATGCATTAAACATTAGGAGCGCCCGCTGTGATAATATTTAGTTTCCATAATAAAAACCTTTAAATACAGTGTAATGGTTGGTTTCTTTGTTACAATATTTTCAAATTTTTCATTTTTATAATAGTTTTCAGTAACAAAACCCAAATAGGGGAATCATCACTGGCACAGGGTCAAAGGTATGAAAAGCCGCAGCACGGCATGAAGACAATATAGAAAGAAAACATAGAAATTTGTGAATGAATTATTTTATATGTAAACGGGATGCTCATTTCTAAGTCCTTTTTTTTGGTACAAATTAATGATGCTGTTTAAAACGGCGGCTAAATGGCACCATCACAACAACAACAACAACAATAATAATAATTATAACGGGCACAGGGATAATAATAAAATAAATGAGAGCACAAAATCAAGGTTGCCTTGTATTTTTTTTTTTTGGTCAAGGGGTGTTATTTAGCATCAGGGGTAGGAAACACTCTGAAAACGCAGGCAGTTTATTAGCATCATCTTCATCACCATCATCAGGAAGGCATTTTTATTTTATTGTTTAGAAATGCCATACAGCAGCAAGAGCAGCATTAAATATGAGCACATTATAAAACTTGTGCTGAATTCAGGGATAAATGGATGACTGTTGAGGTGCTTTGCTTCGCTTGCTTGCTGGCTGACTGAGTGCTTGTATCGATTGGATACATTGTGTATACAAAGTGCTGTTATGGGTAATTATCACCACAGGCTATAAATGTTTGAGTCCCTTAGTGAGTCCTAGCCTGTGCGTTTCAAATCTGCTTAAGTAGTTCTCGTTTTTTTTTTGCGTTTTTATTGTTGTTAATTTTATTGTTGCTGTTATAAATGGTTGTAAAACTATAATAATCTGTATAAAAGATTAAAAGATGTGTTTTTGCACTTTCTGCCATTCAATGTATTTATTTTTTTCATTTCTTTGTAGCACAGTGTTATTTACTTAAGCTTAAAAAAAACAATCGCCTGCTAATACATGAAAGAGGATTTAATGCAAAAAACACTTGAAAATCCTTTTTAACATACATACACAGATTATGAGTAAATGACAAAAGAAAATGTAGAATTTTTTACATCTCAAGTATATGGCCCCTGCGCTAGGCACTCGACTTTATTACAATACCCGCACTGGTACTTGAATCTTTTGTTCGAAATTTTTTCTTCACAGAAACTATTCGTAATGTTTTCATGTTTATGCCATAAAATCTGTGCTAATCTTGACATTGTCTCTTCGAATTGTGACAAGGATTTATAGAAGATTTGTAACATTCGGATTTCAGTAGTTCAGGTTAGTCAAAGAGAGGCTTGAGTTGTTCTTTGAAAAACCGTTGGTGATCATGACGATGATCTTTTCGAATCCAAAGTACAGCGAAAATAAATAAACTTTACTTTGTGTATATTGTTTAGAGTTCAAGTAGTTTTCATTGTTCTAAAAGAATATTTTGTTTTATTTCTTTAAAATTTTCATTGTTTTTTTGCAGAGATTTGATGTTATTTTTGCAAAAAAGAAAGAAATTTGGTTCACAACATCATGACTGGCAAAAAAATTATAGTTTCTGTTGAAAACAATTGCCATGACAGAGGTTTGCTTTAGAAATAATTAAGTAAAGATAGTAGTGATTAAAAATATTGGAGATTAATTTTTTTAATTTTTTTATTTCAACTTAAAATCTATCCAACTTGGATAGGATGTACAGAGGACGGAATGTAGTATTTGATTGCCAGGCAGCCATTTGACCACTCGGCTCCTATTGGATTGCATCGAGATTAGAATAGAAAGCTGAATGTGTTAATGAGTCATGTTCTACCCTAGAGAAAACCATCCCGAGTCCAAAATAAATCTTGCTATTACAGCAATCTTTATATTAGAGAGCTCGGTCAACGATGTCAGAAAATGAGAGGTTGGAAATCTCCTTCTTTTCATAACAAGAGTAAGGCACTGTCACAATTCACCTCTTGTGACGTTCTCTATCTCCTGAGGACCCACAACTGCTGCAAAAGTCATTAGATGGAATGCCGAGTATTTTGACATGCCTACCAGAGATCAGCAATGAGTATTCAAAAAGATAAGTAGATTTGAATCATACTCATAATTTCTGATACTTATATGCGTTCATACTTATTTTAATATCATACTCATCTTACTCATATCCAAAGTTTGAAGTACTCATCATACTCATACTTAAAAATGCGCATGATGTTGATTTCGATTCTACTCTACTCAACACTTACAAGAATCACAAAATAAGTATGATTCGCATACGAACACTACAATACTCACTAAAAGGTTGTGCGTTTGCTTTACTTTGTGTTGTCTTTGTGTTTTTTCCTTCTCTTTTTGTAAATGCAACAACAACTAAGACTGTAAATTTTGATGAATAATTCGAATCACTCGAATCATTTATGAGTATTATAAGTATTTTTCTAAATTTATGAATCTAAATGAGTAGGCGTATGAATCGAACATATTTCGAATGTTATGAGTTTGATGTCAACGTTGTACTGTACTGTAATCTGTACCTATAAATCAATGTTGTAAAGAGTACGAATGAATTAAAGTAGTTGAATTTCAATTCTGTTGATTCACTCATACTCAAAATTTCATGAGTACTTATGAGTAGCGAAAAACGATTCATTGCTGATCTCTGATGCCATGGCCCGCCACAGTGCAATGGTTAAATATGCGATTTAAGGACAGAAGTGAATCAGTTTTCTTTTAGACCATACGGGTTCGGCAGAGTCTGGCAATATTCCACGCACCTTCCCGCTGTCAACGAGATTGAGTCTCATCGTAAAACAAGTGGACAATATCCAAATTAACCGAAGCAATAAGAATACCTATGTCGTGTAACATGTTGGAGATTGGTAGCTCCATACCGCCCTCTGGCTAGCTCATCATTAATGTAAATTCTAACAATATCCGTGTGTCTGGGAACACATATGAGAATTACCTTTGAATGATTTGAAATTTCTTCAAGAAATTGTCAGCATTCATGGACAAGGACGGTCGTTGAAACTACGTTCATTAGAGATTTAATTGCTGCCTGGCTATCCGAGTATATCAGGAGATAAATACTCTGTAGAGCATAGTTGGCGCCACTATGGCTCGATAGAGCCAGCTGAGTAGGTCTGAGACCCCAGATCTTGCCCACGGTCCTTTTGCAGAAACGCTATTGTGGCACGATCGTGCAGATCATCCGAACAACCATAGACCTTAAAACCATGCGGTTACATGCGGTAGAGAACACCACCCTATGGTGTGTCTCTATTCACATGTCATATGAACGACACCTAGATGCTGAAAGCTGCCAGTGATTAAAGTTTGTATGGCATAGCTTTTTAAATGTTCCCCACCAAGAAGCTCAGTACAGTCTCAGTAGACCTATACCCTAATGTAGGCGTGTTGAGCACTACTGGCAAGTGTGGGAGAATGGTTTAACCTTATCTCGAGGTCTAGAATGTTTTTTTTATTGTTTTAAGAACGAATAAAGTTAGACAGATAGGCCTGAGATCATTCGCAGTGGATATCTTAGGGATAAGAATGACCTTTGCCTCTTTCCACTTAGCAGCTTGTCAGACTGTCAACGCGCTTTCCCGGGGACCTTACTAAAGACATATCCGTGGTCCGATATAGAGTAGTCGTTGGAGACCCTCGAATTTGTAAAGTGTAAATTACAACCTATAACACAACCTATACACGTTCTTGGAAAGTAAAAACGTAATAATTTTATAAAAATTATTAACAGAGTTATAACTTTCTTTCATTGTTTGCTTACGAGTAAATATAATTTTTAATAATTAATGAGTGACATTCAAAATTATTGTAAATTATAGCTGAAAGCACAAAAACAAATAAAAATAAAAAAATTCCTTATTTGTTTTTGAATAGAATGAGAAAAAATTAATAAAAATTCTAAAAATCTATTAAATTAGCCAATGACACGCAAACCATTTCAAAATATGATGACATTTTAGATATTTTGGTTAAAAGAAGGATTAAAAGGTTGAAATGTCATGACCTTAACATGGTTTTTTGAAAAAATATCAATTTTTTTTAAGCTCAAAACTTAATTAGAAAATATGTAAACATTTAGATTTAAAATTACAGTAGTCTTCCGATTTAATGAACGTAATTGTTGTCAGACCTGTACTAAGTTAAATAGGAAACGCGTCCTCCATTTAATTTAAAATTTAAAGTCGGGCATTGTTTGGGGTCGGAGATATAATTTTCAAATTAGCAAAAAAGTACTGTATATACATCGGTCAAAATCGAATAAAAAATGCAGTGAAGGAGGAAGTGGATATAATGGGTCGGATCGCCCTGGTGTCAAGGTTTCCAAAACAGTTTTTTTTCTGGTCGGGCATTACCTAGGACCGAAGATATGAGTGGCTAATACAGCCTCTAATGTCTTTATCATCGACCAAACATGCAAGTTATTGACCAAAAAACAAAAAAAAAAATGCAAGTTAGCGACCAAAAAATACATGTCATTGACCAAAAAATGCAAGGTATCGACCAAAAATACATGTCATTGACCAAAAAATGCAAGTTATCGAGCAAAAAATACATGTCATTGACCAAAAAATGCAGCTTATCTACCAAAAAATGCAAGTTATCGCTCAAAAAAGGAAGCAATCGACAAAAAGTGTAGATAATAGACAAACAAACACAAGACACCGATAATGTTGCTTGATTTATACAAAGAACTCTTTTGTGTTCATTTCTAAAGGAAGCCTGTTTTGGAATCTTTGATACTATGGCTATCCAGCCCACCAGGTCCATTTCATCCACTAAGTCCATTTAGTTTCGTCGTTATATTTCATGTTTTAATTAACGCCCGACTGTAAGGAAACCTGTGTTGGAATCCTGAATCCAATGGCTAGGATCAAGTGGGTATTCGTATGAAGTGATGTTCACTAAATCAAATGTTCGTTAAATCGAAAAACTACTGTGCTTTCAAATTTACTCGCAATTTTTAAGGTTGTTTCTCTCTGTTGCTTACATTGGCAATATAACTCTCTGTGAACTGAACAGGAACTTTGGCAAAAATTAAAGGAAAGAAATGAAATAAGAAATAATTTTCTTTTGAAACCATTTTTAATAAACTTTTAAATCGAGTGACTTGAAAATGTATTTTCGTCATGTTTTGTGTTTTTATTTTTTCTCTTTGGCCAACAACTTTAACGAAAATTAAGTTCATTTGGCTTGGGCATCATCCAATTTCAGCCATGGCTTTTTGTCTGTTTAAGCTGCTACTACACAAACGATACTATATGAAGATCATGCATACATATGTAGAGGCCCTTACATATGAGTTGTGCTGATCATCGTCATCATGTATGAGAATCATGAATCCTTTGAAACACTCGTATGCTGCTACTGCAACAGTGCCATAGCACTGTGGAGTAGCAGCATCAGTTATGAAATGAATAACTTTATGAGGCTGTTGGCTTGACTTGTGACTTGTTATGCGATTTATTATGATTATTGTTGTTGTTGTTGTTGCTGTTGTTTTAATATTAATATTGAAAATGAAAAGAACTGAAAGTGTTCCCACGCTTCCTTTAATTTCATTTTCATAACTTTGTCTACTACGTTTACCAGCCAGGAAAGTGTGTGTTCAGAATCTTAAACAGAAGGTAGGAATTGAGTTTTTCTCCTTTTTGCAAAAATAAATTAAAAATAGCCCTTAAGAAGAAGAAGAGAAAAAGCAAGTAACAAAATTTATTTCGTTGGTTAACCATTAGGTTACACTTTACGTTGTTTACACTACAAACTATAAGGTCCGCTGTCTAATTGAATTCATAGATGTGCTGCCATAGATTTCAAAATAGTTATGCTAGTAGCAAAGCTATATGGCCTCTTGGGTGAAATATTAAGTTAAGCTAAGATGGCAGTTGCTATCGAACTTACTAAAGGCATTCATTGGTCATTACAACCCTTAAGTCGGGATTACAACCTAGCTTCTCGCATCACTTATGTTGTGTGTGTTAATTTCATACATGAGTGATGGGACCTACAGTTTAAAGTCGGCATCGAATAATAGATTTATGAGAAACTTTGCATGGTAATTTTATTTACTATCAGAGCCAAAAATTTGCACAGAGAGGAAGTCACCGCAGAAATATTTCTTCATATGTATTTCGTTTTGTTGGATATGTCTGACCTGGGGTTTGAATCGAGGCCTGACGTCCAATAAGCCTACACTACCTACTAGACTACAGCGACTTCATTCTGTGTATATCTCAATTAAATGAAAAATTTAGAGATCGGCTTATGCAGATTTTCTGTGAGGCAAACGTTCTCAAGTTATTTGTCTAGTTTAGCTTTGGTTTTAACAGTACAACGATTTTCTTTTGTATATTTTTGATGACTCGGGGGTTAATTACTAGTGTTTCTTTAAAAAAAAAATTATAATAAAACAATTAAATTGCTTTTATGGTCCAAAAACAGGCAACTTTTAAAGTCCTTGGCTATGAAATGGAACAACCTAAGTTCAAGTTCAGAACAAGATGAAATATTTTCATATTGGTTGCAGAATTTGAGAATTTAAGTGAAAATCCCAAAAGAAAAATAAAAAAATAATCGACCATGAGTTTTATAGCAAACTCAATTACTGGATTCAGTTACCAAACCTCCTCTACTTAACACACCATACATGTTCATAGATGGAATTGCGCTTAAGCTCAGGTTGATGGCATAGAACAATATACACTGCTACACTAGCATAATCAACTGCTTAGCTGGAAAAACTTGAGAAATGAAATGAGTTCCAAAGCACAGAAGTAATAAGAAGAGAGAAGGAGGAGATATACTAACAGCTCTACGAGTTTTGGTACATACTCATACCAGATCAGCAATGAGTATTCAAAAAGATGAGTAGATTCATATTCATAATTTCAGATACTTATACGCATTCATACTTATTTTAATATCATACTCATACTACTCATATCCAAAGTTTGAAGTACTCATACTACTCATATTCAAAGTTTGAAGTACTCATCGTACTCATACTTAACAATACTTATGATGTTGTTGATTTCGACTCTCCTTTACTCAACATTTACAAGAATCACAATATAAGTACGATTCGCGTACCGAAGACTACAATACTCACTAGAAGTTTGTGTGTTTGCTATGCTTGCGCTCTTTGTCTTTAATGCAACAACAACTAAGACTGTAAATGAATCTGAATGAGTATGCGTATGAATCAAACATATTTCGAATGTTATGAGTTTGATGTTAACGTTGTACTCATACTCATTGCAACCTGTACTTATAAATCAATGCTGTAGTGAGTACGAATGAATCAGAATAGTTGAATTTCAATACTGTTGACTCACTCATACTCAAAATTTCATGAGCACTTATGAGTAGCGAAAAAACGATTCATTGCTGATCTCATGGCTAAAAAAAATTCAAGTTTGAATTGAGCAGCATCGAATTAAATTTATAGTTTACCTACATATATCGTCTACTTAAGTAGTCTCCATAAAGCTAAATCTGACAATTTGTTCAAAGCCAAGGGCCTTATGTTTGCCATATCTGCTTCAAAATTGCGAAATTTGTGCTGTTCTAAGGAAAACGATGAAAACGTTTTTTTGATTTCTTTTTTTATTTTTCATTTCTCAAAGTCAAAATAAAAAACAAAATATGAAACTTACGCACAATCACGAGTTTAACAAAAAAAAAGCAAAAAAAATGAAACAAAAACTCATTAACAGTATATGAGTATGGGAGTAGAAGAGATTCATGTGAGGAGCTGCAATATGGCTAAGAAAGCCACCGAAAAAATAAAAAAAAATTAATGGAGTTTCCTTGAAGACAACAACGACAACAAAATATTAAGCGATTTTGCAAAATAAAATAAAAACAAAAAAACACTTATGAAATCTTACGAGAAAAATAAAATGAAACGAAAAATGAAAAAGTTAGCAGATAATTACCCCAATAAATTGTTCAAAGAAAATAAATAACAAAAAGCAGAAGTTGTTTTTTTTTCTTTGGGGTCTCATATTGCTCTTGTTCTGCTAAAAAAAAAGTTTTAATTTTCTTTCTTCAAAAAAAAAAGTTAAACATTAAAGTGTCTTTAATGTGTTCCCATCATATTAAGCGAATGCCTACGAAAATACAACAATTCATTGCCTCTACACTTTAAACTACTACGACCTTAAGTTGCCTGATTCTGTTGTCGTGCTTTTTGGTTTCGGTTTTGGGTTGGCTTTTATTGATAATTATTTTAATTGTTTTCTTTTTACTTGAAATTTCTTTTCATTATTTTTGGCCTTTTTCTGGTAATTGGAGTTAAAAAGCCTTTTTTTTTTTGGCAATAGGGGTGCATGGTGATGGTCTGCAAATGAACGCATTAAAAGCTGAAAATCATTATAATTAACTGGCCTGTCTTATTAAGAGGTTTCCCCAGCGCAGTGTGTTTAATGTTCATTTAACAAGTGAACATATGGTGTAAACCCCAAAATGTCATTCTCATTAGACTCTTATTACTGTTGCTGTAGTTGCTGCTGTTGTCATTAAATAACGTTCGTTATTCGAGCCCCCAGACTATGTTTGCCAATTAAAATGATACTTGGTTGGGTTTATCCTTTTAAGTTAATGAAAGTAAAAGTACACTCCCCGAAATATTTATAAGACCAAACGTATTTCTCGAAAAACTTAAAATCTTTTAGACCAATTCGTACCATTTTTGGGTTAAATATAACTAACTATAATATAAATCTTTTTATGTAAAAAAAATAATTTTTTCTTTGTTTAATAAAAGGATAGCACAAAATGAATTTCATTTTCAAACGAAAAAATTATAAGACCAAAATTAAATAATATTCACCTAAAGCTAAAATAACAATGATAAAAAACAACTACTGAGTAATTTTTGTATTTATTAGTAATTAGTGTGTCCACCGTGATTAATAATGACTTCCTGAAGTCGACGGGGCATTGAATTTATTAAATTTTCAATGCAATTTTGACCAATCCTGCTCCATTCTCTTATGATGGCACTTTTTAAACATTTTACATCCTTATACTGAGTGTTATTATTGAAAACTTGGTCCGATAGTATTGCCCATAATTTTTTTTATCGAATTTAGATCTGGACTACATGCCGGCCAATTCAAAACTGGTATGTTTCTGGAGGACAGAAGTGATTTTGTTGCTTTTGATTTATGGATTGCGGCGTTATCCTGCCGAAATATCCAATTGTTGCCTAACGAATCATCCCCAAAATTAATTAAAACGTCATCTAATAATTCAATATACTTCTCGCTATTCATTTTAGTTGATATAAAACAAATAGGAGTCCTTCCCGTAGTCGAAATCCCAGCCCAAACCATTACGGTGCCTCCACCGAAATTTCGCGACATTCGTTGTTTTTTTTTTTACGTGAATCCATCCAATATTTTTGGGAACCATCTGGACCATCTAAATCAACTTTTTTTCATCAGGAAAAATAACTGATAACGTTGAAAAACTTTAACGAATGTCGCGAAATTTCGGTGGAGGCACCGTAATGGTTTGGGCTGGGATTTCGACTACGGGAAGGACTCCTATTTGTTTTGTATCAACTAAAATGAATAGCGGGAAGTATATTGAATTATTAGATGACGTTTTAATTAATTTTGGGGATGATTCCTTAGGTAACAATTGGATATTTCAGCAGGATAACGCCGCAATCCATAAATCAAAAGCAACAAAATCATTTCTGTCCTCCAGAAACATACCAGTTTTGAATTGGCCGGCATGTAGTTCAGATCTAAATCCGATAAAAAATTTATGCGCAATACTATCGGACCAAGTTTTCAATAATAACACTCAGTATAAGGATGTAAAATGCTTAAAAAGTGCCATCATAAGAGAATGGAGTAGGATTGGTCAAAATTGCATTGAAAATTTATTAAATTCTATGACCCGTCGACTTCAGGAAGTCATTATTAATCACGGTGGACACACTAATTACTAATAAATACAAAAATTACTCAGTAGTTGTTTTTTATCATTGTTATTTCAGCTTTAGGTGAATATTATTTAATTTTGGTCTTATAATTTTTTCGTTTGAAAATGAAATTCATTTTGTGCTATCCTTTTATTAAACAAAGAAAAAAATATTTCTTTTACATAAAAAGATTTATATTATAGTTAGTTATATATAACCCAAAAATGGTACGAATTGGTCTAAAAGATTTTAAGTTTTTCGAGAAATACGTTTGGTCTTATAAATATTTCGGGGAGTGTATTGTCTCCTTCTCCTGGTTTTAAATGGAAAGTTATTGATTATTTCGTATGAATTTCTTTTTTTTTCATGTAAAAGTTTTATCAACACGAGCCACAAAATAATTAAATTTTAAAATGAAAAAATAATCTCTTGTTTTTTTTCTTCTTTTTTTTTAAATATTCAGTAAAAGTTGTTTAACAACCAATATATTTATGGTTATTTAATGCGAACAACAAAAATAACAATATTTTACGTTGCCAACATACAAAATTGTGACATGTACAACAGCAACAACAACAACTACAAGTGCTTGAACAGACAATTTACACTTAAAATTAAAATATTATAAATATGTATATAAAAAAAAAAGTAATAATAAAAAAAGGTATAAAATTTGTGACAAAATCATTTCAGGCTACACTGAAAAAAATTCTTTAAGTGTAACCCTCAACATTACAGCAGAAAATTTGGTTCTTTTTCAATTCTTCCGTTCCGTTTATTCTAGTTACAGACTTTACTAAGTGGTTCTAAAAGATACTCTAAATTTTGCAGCGTAAAATTGCAATACTTTTCTGCCCCCTCAATGATAACTGTTCTCTGAGTTCAGTAAAACGAACGGTTCAATGAACTAACGTCCTAAGGACTTTATATGTGTTGAACAAACGCTATGGCTTCCAATAATGACTTAAATTTTTACTTGACTAAGGTTATTTCTACGTGTCCATTCAAGTCTTAAAAGCGAAGTTAAAGAAGGCCATAATAGTATACATAGAAGGCACAGCAAACAACCAGATAAGTGATAGAGGCAGCGGGCAACCTTTTCATGTTTTTATAACGCAATTGCGTATTGAAAGTTTTCGTTTTACATACATATATACATACATAGTTGGTCATTACAACCTTTCAGTTAGGATTACTACCTAGTTTCTCATACCACTTGTGTTGTGTGTGCTAATTTTATACATGAGCGGCGGGACCTACAGTTTAAAGTCGACCGAACGAAAAATGTTTTGAGAAACTTTTCATGACAATTTTATTTACTCTCAGAGTTTGTGTCAGAAATCTACTGAGAGAAAGTCGCCGATGAAATATTCTCATATTTTCGATTTGATGTCTGACCTGGGGTTTGTACCCTGGCCTTACCGTCTAATAAGCCAACACACTACCTACTAGACTACGGAGACTTCAAACTGATCTGTATTGTTCCAGTTAATTTACTTACGATACCGAAGCTTCAAGGTAATACAACGTTTAACAACGAAATTCCTTAGTGAGAGCGGGGTATCAGTGCAATCACATGGGTAACTCTCCACTCAGAATGGGTTAATGAAATGACTCATCATAGACCGAACCTCCCAAGCTACTTTTATAACAGCCCTTCACTCTTACATAGAAAATCGACACCTCAGAGACAACTAATAGTGCTGTGCACAGCAAATGCGGCAAGTGTGACAAGTACAGTACCCGGAGGTCGAATTGGCCCATTGTACAACGTCCTAGCTTCTCACACCACTCGTGTTGTTTGCGGTTATTTTATACATGAGTAGCGGGACCTACAGTTTAAAGTCGACTCCGAACGACAGATTTTTGAGAAGCATTTCATGGCAATTTTTACTCTCAGAGTTTTTGCTAGAAATCTGCTGAAAGAAAGTCGCTGAAGAAATATTTTCATATTTTCGTTTTGATGTCTGACCTGGGATTTGAACTCGGGCCTTTCGTATAATAAGCCGACACACTACCTACTAGACCACGGCGACTTCTATCTCAAAAGGTTAAGTTATGGTTATGGACCACCAAGGATCCTTCCCCACTCACTTGTCCACTTGCCTAGTTCGATGAGCAGGCACTTTTATTTCCGTGTGTATCCAAAGCTAATTTTAATTATTAACCGGAAGTTGCTGAGGAGACCTAAGGTAAATGAGAATTTCGCTAAAGTAAGGTCGAGGAAGTATGCAATACAGCAGATTTATTACTACCAGTTCTGGTTCTCTAATGTATAATATGGCACAGTCATAGATTTCACTAGAGAAGGAACGGATTTATGGATCGATTTTCTTCAGGTAGTATTTGATGCCCAAGAAATATATCACTTATTCGGTATAAGAGTTGTAAAGGTTCTCTAGGTTTAATTAAATTTATTTTGAACCCATCTTTGAACAGACATTAGAGGATAATTTCTACTGCATTTTTAAAGATGTCAATGAGTTCTTTGGTGTAACATATTGTAAAATTTTTCTCAAAGTCATGATAAAATAAATCAGTATCATTGGAAGCATAGATTTGGCTTCTTTATTTATCAAACAACTCATAGTATAGCATTGTTTTTCCATTGCTTTTGGACAGAACTGATTGCGTTAAAGATTTATTGCAGTAGCCAAATATTTCCTTTCAACACCTAAGGCTTTACACTCACCATTCATCTTCAGGAGTTTGCGACTAAAGTGCGAGCTTCAATCCACATCAACTTGCGGTGTTGGATTTCTAAATTGTTATGTGGCTGTTTGAAAGGATTCATGGGCCAGAAGATGCACATCGCTTTCCTTAAGCTTAGATTGATAAATGCTTAAAGAACCTTCTTGTTCATGGTGACACTTAATATTTCAATTGTTCTCTGGGAGAGCGGTATATAAGGGAGAAGCAGATGTCACCGTCATAAACGAGGTCACGTAAATTGTTCTGACGGAGAGGAATCTGAACGGTGTCGAACACGATATTAAAAAGGAGTGATGAGACCATGTGAGGTGACCATGATCTCAAATCACTCCTGCAGAAAACCCAATGGGACATAAGCTGCATGGCAAGTATGGTCGTGCTGTTGAAAACACAAGTCTTTGGTATTCAGATGACACCTAACGTACAATTTTCTTGACTCGTTTTTATCATTTAGTTGTTAATCGCGACTTAGCCTATAGATTTCTGCCTTGCAACTCCCTTGAATTGTAACGATTTTAAGATTACGTTTCTCAGGCTAAATGTTACATTCATATTCAAAAAGTGGCTAAAGTAATGGCATAAAAAACACCTTTCTTTGAGTGTATAAATTCAAAATTTTTTAGTGGAAGGCGTAAAATTGTTGCAATAGGTAACTACAACAGTTGTTATGACAAGTATGACATAAAAGTGTATGTAAATTAAATTTATTTATTTTTTTTTTTTACTTTTGTTTGTGCATATAAACAAAAACCAAATGTGCTTACCTACTAGTTTTTAAGGTGTAACAACAAAAAAAATTTGTGCAAATTATTTTTGACACAAAAATAATATTTTTTTTGTTTATTTTGTTTCAAATTTAAATATACAATTTGAAGGTGAAAATAATAAAAATTTACATACAATTTACAAAAACAAAATATCAATGATATACCAATTAAGCCTAGATTATTGAAGCCTAGATTGTTAAATTGTGTCTTGACTGAGTAAATTGTGTCTTGAGCAAGCAATTCTTATTTGCAGTTGTTAAAAAAAAAAACAGAAAATTAAAGAAGCAGAAAAAAAATTCGTTTAAAACCTGACATGATACTCTACAGTGTAAACTAACCACAAAACATAATTTGCTCATGCAGTCAATATTGAATATATCCAAGTTTTATGTACTGTAACCGAAAAGCTGATTTTATTTATAAGAAGATTTATTCTCGAACTTGACACATTTCTGTTGTCGGACTTATCCAAAGAATACGAATATTCCTCTGCGGGGAACATATTTCAAATAGACCATAAGTAAGTGATAGGGAGAGCACGGGTAGTCTTCTATCATATTCAGGAAGATTTAAAAATTCTTATGGATGTTGAAGCATTTGATTAGGATTCTTAAGAGGTTGGTTGTAATCTCTCTTGTATTTTGTTCTCGATTTTAAGGAGAAGAAAATATTGAAGGTTTTTTATTCATCTTCAATGGAATTTACTGACCATATACGGGTGTACAAATGCTCTCTGGAAATTGGTAAGAAAGCATCACAAATAGGAAGAACAGTAGGAGGGAGAACGATTCCTCAAATGATCGTTGGAATTCCGGTGGGTTCGAGAACAGTTAAGGTTGTTTTGATTGCTGTGATTTTAATTAAGGAGTCTAAAGTTTTTCCAATGCGATTGAAAAAAACCACAACTAATAAGGAGTGCTTAAATACAATTTTTTAAAGGGATTATATGAACACTTGAATGTTTAATAGATGGATCTTAATTAAATTCAAAATAACTCTCTTTAGACAATTATGTGTGAAAGTGAAAATTTGAACAAGCTGTGTTCTTTAAGAACCTAGTCGAGGTTGGAATTTGAAATAAAAAATTTAAAATAGAATTTAGAATACAAATTAAAAATTTATTGGAGGATAATTTAGGCTTTGATTTGCTCCCTCATTTATTCTGTTCTCCGAATTTAGTCCCAGGTGACCATATCTTAATTGTAAACCCAAAAGAATGACTCTTTTAATTTAAAAATTGTTTGAAATCAAAAGTTGATACAGTAGATTAAAAGATTACAAATATTAGCACAAACCCTATACCACTTAAGTAGGAAGAGTAGGGTGTCAAGAGAAAATGTAGATGAAATGAAAATGATACTGAAATAATAGAAGAGACAGAGAAAAAACATAATAAAAATAGTAGTCAAATTATAGAGGAGTTGGTCTAATTTCGTTTTCCTTTTTTTTTTTTGTTTTTTGTTTTGTAAAATATACAGTTATAAGCACTTTAACTAAGGCCTTCCAAGGAATTAAGCAGCAATAAATTGGTTCAGCAGTTGCAATTGAAAATTGCGGAAGCAATTCATTCTTTCAGTTTCAATGGCTACCAGAGTTGATAAATAATAATTGCCAGATGTACTCAATTCATTTTATTGTAGATACGTACGTACATACTAGATACTTGAAGATTGAATGGAATTGAATTGAACTTGTTTGTCTAATACTTGAATCCACTTTCTTGTTCGTTGTTTATTTCTTCAATTTTTATTTCACTGCAATTGGTTAATGTTTTTCAAGGAAAGCAAAGAAAAAAAAAGAAGGAACTTCAATCCAGCTTTGGTTGTATCCAACAAACGCACGTCTAACGCTATTAAAATGCACCCATTATACGGTTGTTAACAAATTAAAATCATTGCAAACAACAGCGATTGCAATAAAGATTTTGTGTAAAAAAAAAACCAAATTTTTTTATTTTTTTGTGACTCTACTTCAGTGGATCACAATAAAACTGTTGCTTTGTATTGTAGTAATACACTGAGAAAAAAAACACAAATCTTGTGGTTAATGTCAATATTTCCTTATCTGCCCATAAATTTGTTGTTATTGGAAGAAGGTATTAATTATACACTTTATTTCATAAAAGTTTTCTTTTGTTTTTTTTTCTTAATGATTTAATTCCACAATTTTTCCAGTAGTTTTTATTGTATTTTATGGCCTGCTTGTTACAGTGTAACCACACAATAAAATTTTGTTTTTTTTTTGTACAATGTTTTGATTGCTGGAATCATGTCTTAAACTTGAAATTAATTGCCGCAATTATAGTGTCGACTTAAATTTAGAAGCTTGTTTTTGGAGGATTTTTCGTTTTTTTTTTGCCAAAGAAAAGAAATAAAAAATATTTGTTAAACAAAATTCGTTTAATTTGTCGTTTTCTTAATGTTGTTGAATAAATTCATAACGTAAGTTATTGAATGGTTTCATAATGAATTGAATTTTCTATTAATTAAGATGGGTGGTTATTGTCTCAAAGCCATTATAATTATGAAATGATGAATTGATGAATCTGTATCAACATTGCAATAAAGACACAGGTGTACACTTTTAATTCAAAGCTTAAAAAATGTATTCAGTTTGATTAAATTGCATATCAACCATAATTTCTATAGGAAGTATCGGTCGGACCATCTATCGGTTTAAATTTGTACCATTTCTGTCACAGCTCCAGTGAAAGTAATGAATCGATTAACGCTTGAGCAACATACATACATAATTGGCCATTACAACCCTTTAGTCAGGATTACGGCCTAGCTTCTCACACCACTCATGTTGTGTGCCTTAACTTTTTATACTTGAGTGGCGGGACCTACACTTTAACGTCGACTTCGAACGACAGATTTTGAGAAACTTTTTCATGGCAGGTTTTATTTACTCTCAGAGTTTTTGTCAGAAATATGCTGAGAGGAAGTTGCCGAAGAAATATTTCTTTTTTTTTATATTTCGTTTTGATGTCTGGCGTGGGGCTCGAAACCTGGGCTTTACGTCTAATAATGGAACACACTACCAACTAGACTACGGCGACTACGTTGGGATTTATTGGGCCAATGAGAAACTACGTGATAATGTCGACTTTGGCAAATAAAAAAATCATCTTTTCGGATAAAGCTCACTTTCATGTACGTGGTGGGTACGTTAATAAGAAAAATTTCCGTTTTTGGAGCCTAGGAAACACACAGAAGCCACCTTTGGTGCGGCTTGTGGAGAGAAGACATCATTGGGAAACATTTCTTTAAAAATGAAAATGCCGCAACCATTAGAGTCAATGGAGACACCTTTTGCACTATGATAACCGTTTTTTTTTGTACCCACTCTTCATGGTATTGACGTGAACAATGTTTGGTTTCAACAGGATGGTGCAATTTGCCACATATCTCATGCCACAACCGATTTATTGCGACAAACGTCTGATGATCATTTAATTTGCCCAACAAGCTGTGGGCTGTGTGTGATTTGACACCATTGGACTATTTTCTGTGCTGGGAGCCGTTAAAAAAGTGTTATGCCGACAATTGAGCATTTGAAGGCGAACATTCGTGATGAAATTGCTGAGATACGACCCCATGCACTCGATAACGTGCGCGAAAATTCGTCCGATCAAATGAGATACTGTGAGGCCAACTGCGGCAGCCATAAGGTTTATAGGGGTATATATAAGGCGGAGTACACTTAATAGTGCACACAAATCACCCTTATTCAGTTTCCAAATAGTCATGGTTTCCCTTCAGCTGGGCCCACCGAAGTATTTTTGTATCAGCTTGATCTTCCAGACACTGGAAGACATTGGGTTATCCAAACTTATGGTATGCAATACTCTTGCACTGTTCACCAGAATATTCGCTTTCTCATTACTAATCTCTTTTTGATGACTAGGTACCCAAATAATGGGAAGCATTCCATGCTTGAAGTTTTTGTTAATCGCCTTGATCCGGTATCCCAAGATGTTATTTCCCTAATTGTCATTTGACTAGCAGTAAAGATATTTAAATCTCTGCATGTCAAGTTTGAAACATCGTTTAAAAATCGTTTATTCGGTACTAATAAGTACTCATGAAATTTTCGAATATAAGTGAGTCAACGGTATTGAAATTCAGTTGCTCTGATTCATTCGTACTCACTACAACATTGATTTATAAGTACAGGTTGCAATGAGTATGAGTACAACGTTGACATCAAACTCATAACATTCGAAATATGTTTGATTCATACGCCTACTCATTCAGATTCTTAAATTTCGAGGAATACTTATAATACTCATAAATGATTCGTGTGATTAGAATCATTCATCAAACTTACAGTCTTAGTTGTTGTTGCATTTACAAAAACAGAAGAAAGAAAAAGACAAAGACTGTAAGCGGAGCAAATACACAACCTTCTAGTGAGTACTGAAGTGTTCGTAGGCGAATAATACCTATTTTGTGATTCTTGCAAGTTTTGAGTAAAGGAGAGTCGATGAGTACTTCAAACTTTGAATATGAGCAGTATGAGTATGATATAAAAATAAATATGAATGCGTATACATAAGTATCAGAAATTATGAGTATGATTGGAATCCACTCATCATTTTGAATACTCATTGCTGATCTCTGATACATAGGCAGAGTTTGGTTGTTTGCTCTTCACGGGCATCTCCACAATGGATCAGTTTGAATAAAGAAGTCTATGTTTTATAAAGGTAAAGTAATTTGCCATGAGTGATACTTTACGCGCGAGTACGCTTCCAGTATCATAGTTATTCTCAGGTGCTACGACTTTTAAAGTCCTCGAACAAAAAAATGAGAATTTATTTGCCACAAATATACATATACAGATCAGGTTTTCATTTGTTTAAAAGTATAACTGGTGGTCTTAAATCACTTGGTTGAAATGACAATAAAAAAAAAAATAAAAGCAAAGAAAATCAAGGTACACTTCTTTTTTAACTACCGTTGCTAATGATTATTGACACTGTTGTTAGTGCTGCTTGTGCTGCTGCTATGTGTACGCTAACGCCATGCAGTTTTTATTGTCTTCCTACAAACGGTCACTATCAGTGGAACACGGCATGTTCAGCACCTTCACTTTAAGATAGCGGCAACAAGTTGCAACAGAGCAAGAACATCAAATGGAAGGGCGGTGTCATAATTTTCACAGCAGGTGTCACTGTTAATGATTTTCAATATGAAACTCTATAAAGATTTCGAGAATGCACTTGCGCATGTGCTTAACACAGGCTATGTAGTATGCATGGGATTGTGTTCTTGTGTGATTTGTAAATAAAAAAAACACACACAGAACAAGAGATAATCACCAAACAAAAGTCAATCGAATTTGACAGCTTGTTGAGGTGTGCAGAGAGAGAGAGAGGGAGAGAATACACAAATGAGAAACACTTTAATTTTATGAGGCTATAAAATAAAAAAATTCATCGTCATTTTAACGAAATGTAACGAAACAAAACAGTTCATAAAGCAGTGACGGAGTGAATGGGTCTTGGTGAGTCAGTGTGAGTGAAATTGAAACCATAAAATCAGTTAAGATAGGATGCTGGTGGTATACAGTGTAAAGCATTGGCCACTATAAAGTGGCAATAAGAACTAGTGAAACGTAAAAAAACTGATACGAAATAGTGTAAGAAGCGCGTGTTAACCTTTGATGTTAGCGGGTGGTTCAAAAATACTGGGTATATATTCCGTTTTATGAACTAATTGCCAAAGGTGAGAGAGATTTATCAAAGTGTAGGTTAGTATTGTATACATCAAGTATTTGTAAATGCTTACCAGCAACAGTAGTGGTAAGCAGCCGAATACTCTGGTGTGTGCGATCATCTTTAACATTTTAGGCATTGTTTCCAACAATCGCCTTCCTATTGTTATTCGTTTTGGGCTCTTTACAAATGTACCGCCACAAATTGGAAAACAATTCATTATTCATTTTGATTTTGTTCGAAAAAAATAAAAAAAAGTAAAGAAAACTAGAAAGAGAAAAGAAATTAGGCCTCAGACTCGGTCAATCAAATCGAAATGTCAAACTGGCGCCAGTACCAAAACTATTCTTAGCCTGGGAAAAATTTTTAATTTTCTTTCTTTTTCTTTTCAGGTTGTTTTGTAGAAAGGGCCGTTTATGTGTTGGTTTCTCTTAAGAGATTACAAAAAGACAACGAACGTATGAAACAAATTAACAGCCTTTACTTGTCGGGTATTAACTTGTTTTCGGCGTTTTTAAATGCAATATTTTATTGAAATATTAATAAAATCCACAATATTAACTGACCTGTTAAGGTAAAGAGTGATAATGATGTTGCAAAAACGAATTTTTTCAGTTTAAAGCTCTTTCATTGAATTGCTAGAGATTGAAGGAGATGTTGTAAAATGGTTACATACATACATAGCTGTTCATTAGAGCCCTTCAGATAGGATTATGGACCTAGTTTCTCACACCACTTATGCTGTGTGTGTTAATTTTATAATTGAATGGCGGGACTTACAGTTTCAAGTCGACTCCGAACGACAGATTTTTGGGAAACTTTTTCATGGCAGGTTTATTTACTCTCAGAGTTATTGCCAGAAATCTGCTGAGAGGAAATCGCCAAAGAAATATTTTTTCATATTTCGTTTTGATGTCTGACCTGGGATACGAACCCTTTACGTCTAATAAGCCAATACTCATTGCTGATCTCTATTCCCAACTAACAAAACCAATCTGGGAGTAGGCATGAGAGTTTAGCTTCAGGATTGGCCTTAACAACGTTCTGAGTATCAAACTGAGAATCGGATCGAATGGACTCAAAAAATGTTTTAAAAATTATTTTAATGAACTAATAGAAGAATTTTAGAATACCAAACTTTAACTGTATTTACCGCCCTTCAATATAGAAAGCAAATGGCAGGAGAGAACGGCATTTATGGCTTTCGAAATATAAATTGCTGCCAAAGTGTCTTTTAAAAATATATTCAGAAATATTCTCGAAGGAAAATTTAAGGCCAGAAAACCTAAACACTAAACCTTACATGCATCTCATTCTTTAAATACGACTAACACTCAGTGAGTGACATATGCACATGTAGTTTAGTGTTGTGTGGGAAGGGAGGAGGGAGGGAAGGGAGGAATACATAAAGGGAAGAGTGTTTATGGATAATGAATTTTAATGTATTTATTTTGTAAACAAAAGGAAAAATGTCGCTCTCGGAGGATCATTGCAGATATTTCCCTGTAAACTATTGTAGCCAATCGATCCACTGATCAATAGACCCTGTAACTACATATGGATGTATTCTGCTAGACACAAGAGTTCTGTGATAAAATATCCGATTTTCGGGAACATACACACATAACATAATTGGCCTTTACAACCCTTCAGTCAGTCTAATAAGCCAACACACTAACTTATTAGACTAAGGCGACTTCATTTTCAGGAACAGATGCCTCACCATATTCCGTTGAAGTAGGGACGTAATAATGCAACACAATGTCTAGAAGTCTCAAAATAGATTTCTATATACCGGCGCATACATGACAGCTGCATTCCATTTTTAGACTTATCAAAATGAGATCACCCTCCTACATCTAGTATATAATTAAAGTAACCCGGAACTACTTCTCAAACAATATTTTGTGCTATTCGACAGACAGTGGATATGAAACATGAAACTGCATGAGTTCAAAATGATTCTGTTCTATGACCACTATCGGTATATAAAAAAAATTGCGACATTAGCATTTCGCAACACTGCTTTGCAAAAAGACATTATTCTGTTGCCATTGAAAACCATTTCACTTCACGCCATTTCCAGTTTATAACAAATTAAATGCAAATGTCTGAAAGATAATTAACAAATTTCTATCAAAATCTAAGATTTTCATGAGAATTTTACTAAAAGAAATGAAACCCTTATCAACCATCTTTTAAAGTTAAACCGCAATCTCATCAATTGCATCACAAATCTGGCGCTTAAAGTCAATGATTGAGAAAACAACGAATGAATTTCTACAAATAATTTTTCACACACTTACCTTCTTGGCTGGCTGATAAGGATGAATATTGACGGCACAAGTTGTTTGATGAGTCTGAAAGACAAATTAAATTTCAAAAGTCAATATAACATACAGAGTACAATGGCAAAAGAATAAAATAAGCATTCAAAAAATAAATTTAAAAGGAAATAAAATTTAAACAAAAAGAGTAAATTGAGCGGACGATTCTTTTGCTAATGAAATACAACTTCCAACAGGATGTGTTTTATTTTTCGTTTCTTCTTTGAAACAAAAAAAGGCACCACATGAGTTCTGTCTTCGTTAGAATTGGTAGGAGAAGGGAAGGTAAATGAAACATTAATTTTGAAATTTTGTATATGAAAACAAGTGTCCGGATTAATGCTCTTCCGTTATGCTTTACTGGGAATCAACAAATCAAGAGCGGTACGTCTTTCGTCGTTGTTTGGTGGGCAACGAATCAAACTGTGCCTTTCTGTATGGTGTTCGTGGTGGTGTTTCTGTTGGACTGTTGGTGGTGGTTTTGTGTTTTTTCGATGTGAGTCTCTAAGGTATTAACTTCCTTTTATTGGAAATTATTCAACAGAAACAAAAGACTTGTAGACAAGAATGGTTGTACAATATCAAGTAGAGGTAGGAAACAAATTAAATAACAAAATAAATCAAATTTATTTTGGAAATCAAAAGAAAAAGTTATCCTGGGAAAATTTTTGAATAAAAACCTATTAGCCTTGCTAATTAAAATCGTTTTTTTTTAATGGAAATTTTTAATTTAATTCATTGCAGGATCATCCCAGTCTGAGAGGCACTCCTTTGGCTATGCTTGCCGCTCAATGCAATAAACTGAGCAGCAAATCTCCTCCCCCTTTGGCAGATGCCGCAGTGGGTAAAGGTTTCCATCCCTGGAAGAAAAGTCCCACATCACCCACATCCCAAGCGAACAGCAATAACAACAATTCCGCGGGTTCAACAAGTTCGAATGCCTCTACGGGCCAACATTCACCCTGTGCTATATCATCGGCTTCCTCTACAACCAATTCTTCGATTGGTGCTAATCTAAGCGGCCTGTGCTCTTCATCTACGGCAGCCTCTTCAAGTTCACGCGGCTTAACGGGTAGCGGCATTAATACGATGGTGAATATAACAGCCAGGTACTGTACTCAAAAATTTTAAATTTTTATTTCTTTTTCCTCTGTTTTCAATTTCCTTTTTTTGCTCTTGAATATGATTTATTGATTGAGAAAATAATTTCAGCATTTATCCTTACAGTCGCCCCATAACCTCCTCTTGTGCTGCGGTTACCACGCCCTCCGCCTATGGCAGTGATTTATTCTATCCCAATACCTCAACGACTACCGGTGCAATGGTCAGTGACAATCATCACATGCATCAGGGCCTCTTGGGCAAAGTAGAGGGCGCCACTTTCGGCTCTGTATACTCACGCCACCCTTATGATTGGCCTTTTAATGCTGTTACAGCTTCGGCTCATAAGGCAGCCGAAGCTGCCAGTGTTAATACGGGTTGGTGGGATATGCACAGTGCTGCAGCTGGCAGTTGGCTGGATATGGGCGGTGCTGCCGGCATGCACTCTACAATGGCCAATTATGCCACCGCTACATCAGATTATTCGTCAGCCTTAAGCCATTCTTTAACGAATACGGCTCATTTGTTAGGCTCTGGCCAACATTTACTGCAGGATACCTATAAGAGTATGTTGCCTACTCAAAGTGTAGGTGGGTTTTCTTTGCCTCACAGCTCACCTTCGGCAGTAACAACAGCAACCACTCCACAGGCCTCATCACCCACAACACCCTCACCTAGATCTCAAAGACGTTATGCTGGTCGAGCCACATGTGACTGTCCTAACTGCCAAGAAGCCGAGCGTTTGGGTCCAGCTGGAGTACATTTGAGGAAGAAAAACATCCACTCCTGTCATATACCGGGGTGTGGTAAGGTCTATGGCAAAACTTCCCATCTTAAGGCCCATTTAAGGTGGCATACTGGTGAAAGGCCCTTTGTATGCAATTGGCTGTTCTGTGGCAAACGTTTTACACGCTCCGATGAGCTACAAAGGCATTTACGCACCCATACCGGTGAGAAACGTTTTGCTTGTCCGGTTTGCAATAAACGTTTTATGCGTAGCGATCATTTGGCTAAGCATGTTAAAACCCATAATGGCTCATCGCCGGGCAATGGCATTAAAAAGGGATCCTCCGAATCCTGTAGTGATAGTGAGGATGTTAATAACCAAACGAATGAAGGGAATGGCTTAAATACTGCGGGTAATAATAGTGGCAATGGGAATAGTGGCAATAATAGCGGTAATAGCCATCCGGGTACACCTAATTCTCTGCAGCCGGGTACACCTACCCAGGGTCTCAATCAAAATATGCATTTGCACTCACCCCACCATCATATGAGCAGTGGTTCACCGGTTATGTTTAATCATCAGCAACAACAACAATTACAACAACATCATCATCAACAACAGCAACAACAACAACAGGCCCAACAGCATCATTTACATCAGCAACAGCAGCAGCAACAACAACAACAACAGCAGCAGCAACATTCGCATCCGCATTTACATGCTCATACCCATCATCATCATCATCATATGGTGGGCAGTAATTCCTCGGCACCAAGTCCAGTACTAGACCATCACAGTACCTTGGTGGACATAAAGCCACCCATGGATTGAGGTTCACTGGGGCCTTTTCTGTTCAGTAACTGAACAGATAGTGGCTCCTACTATCAATTAAAGGATTTCTTAACAGCAATGGCTATATACGACACAATGGATGGATGATGGCATGTAATTAATTAAATAATCTATTATGCTTACAACAACAATAACAATAAAGAATATGTAAATAAAATTTTTAGGTTTGAGAAAACTTAATAGATTTTAAGATTAAAAAAAAAACAAATTTAAAGAGCACTTAACAGAGAGGGTATAAAGAGTTCCAGCGTGTAAATGAAAAAAAAAAATATTACAACACCAGCAAAGGTCAAACGGTCACAATTGAAAAATAAAAATATTCTCTTATTAATAAAAAAATTAAATGAATATTTAAAATAATTAATTTAAAAATCTTTTTAAAAAATTTTAATTTTTATTTATAAAACTACCAAGTATTTCTAGTCGTATTAAAACAATAAAAAAATAATGTTTAAAAAAAATCAAATATTATTAATAAATTCCCTTTATTTTTAATAAAAAAAAGAAAATAATTTTAAGCATAAGAATAAATAAAAATTCTCTTTAAAATTCTATTCTAAATGTAAATGTAATTAAATTGAAAACCCAGATATGTAGTTTAAATATTGTTGTTCGTTTAGCTTAAAACATAAATTAAAAAAAAAAAAAAAAATTAAAAAAATAAATATTTTAAAAGTTATTTTATATAATTAGTAAATAATTAAAAAAAAAAAAAAGTATGAGAAAAATCTAACAATAAATGGCTTATTTTTTCTAGTAATTTTAATGTACCAAAACTCTACCCCCTTTAAAATAAAAAAAAAACTTTTATTTCTTAAAAAAAAAAAGTAAATATTAAAAAGAAAAATAAAATATTTAAATATATTTCTACAATACCATATAAATATTTAATATGAGTATAATAAAATAATTAAATTTTATTTTCTTTTTCTGTAGTTTAAAATTAAATCTAAGCCTTTTAACAGTTTATTTGCAAAAACACTTTGTAAATTTTTATAAAATTAATATTTAAGATAATAAACCAATTACTAATTAACAAGATTAACAAATTAATTATACAACAATTACAAATTTTTTTTTCTTTATTACAAATAAATGTGAATCATTATTATAAAAACTAAAAAAAAATGCAAAAAAATCAAAAGATATTTTACTTTAACTTGAAGTGAAATAGATAGGAAGGCAAATGAGAAGAGTCCCTTATACACTAGTTTTCCGATTTGTTCGTAGTATCCAGTACTATGGTAAAAAGGAAAAGCATCCTCAATTTTATTCAAAACTCAAAGTTTATGCAGTTTTTTAATATTTTACTACGAAGGTTAGATAGATTCTTTTTCTTTTCCAAGTATGTTACAGAAACTGTTAAGTTAACATAACTGTAAAGTTCTGGTAAAGTATAAAAAGAAATAAATCAGAAAAATAGGTCAAGTTGGGGAAAATTTAAAAGCAAGATAAAGGGAAATCTCCGTTTTCTCATCATAGATAATCAATTTGAAAAATCAGGACTTTTTCATCAAATATAACATTTATAAAGCGGAATAAGTAGGCTGGATAGCCATGGTTTATATGGATTATACAACAGTTTTCGTTACGGTTGAATGACATTTGGTATAGGAGATATATCAGACGAATCTAATTTTTTTTGAACGAGGTAGATCAAGAATTCTAAAACAATTTCGTTACGGTCGGTTAACCTTTGGAACCGAAAATATATATCTTTTTTTATATAAGCAAAAAGTTCTCTAAATTGATCAAAATCGGATAAAAAACAGAATGGTAAGGGAAACGGGCCTAGTGGGCTAGTATTAAGGATACCAAAACAGTATTTGTCACGGTCGCTGACGAAGCTAATAACTTTATCATCGCCCAAAAAGTGTAAGATATTGACACAAAAAAATGCAAGTCATCGGCCAAAAACTTGCAAGTCATCTACCAAAGAAAACTCATGTCATCGAACAAAGAAAACGCTAATCATCGACCAAAAATATCGCAGTCATCTACCAAAAAATGCAAGTCATCTACCGGAGAAAATGCAAGTCATCGACCATCAAAAATGCAAGTCATCAACCAAAAATATGCAAGTCATCCACCAAAAAATGCAAGTCATCAATCTAAAAATGCAGGTCATCACCTAAAAACTAGCACGTCACCACCCAAAAAAAAAAAAAAAAATGGAAGTCATCGACCATCAAAAATGCAAGTCATCGACCAAAAATAAGCATGTCATCAGCCAAAAAATGCAGGTCATCTATAAAAGAAAACGCAAGTCATCGACCATCAAAAATGCAAGTCATTGACCACAGAATGCAAGTCATCCACCAAAAGAATTCAAGTCATTTACAAAAAAAAAAAAACACTCGTCATCAATCTAAAAATGCAAGTCATCGCCTAAAAAGTGCTAGTCATCACCAAAAAAAAAAAAAAAATCAAGTCATTGACCATAAAAAATGCAAGTCATCGACCGAAAATATGCAAGTCATGTACCAAAGAAAACGCAAGTCATCGACCATAAAAAATGCAAGTCATCGATAAAAAAATGCAAGTCATCTACCAAAGAAAATGCAAGTCATCGACCATAAAAAATGCAAGTAATCGACCAAAAAATGCAAATCATCTACCAAAGAAAATGCAAGTCATCGACCAAAAATATACAAGTCATTCACCAAAAAATGCAAGTCATCGTCATCTACCAAAAAACGCCAGTCATCAATCTAAAAATGCAAGTCATCTCCTAAAAAGTGTTAGTCATCATTCAAAAAGAAAATGCAAGTCATCGACCGAAAATATGCAAGTCATCTACGAAAGAAAATGCAAGTCATCAAGCAAATAATGCATGCCATCCATCAAGAAAAACGCAAGTCATCTTCCAAAGAAATGTAACGCAAAAATACGACATTTTTGTCTCTATATATATATATAAATGCATATGAACTCAATGAGAATTATTAAAATATTTAAGTTCATTTCCAAATAATTTAATTTTTTATTCAATTTTGATGAAAATTGTTAGGTTTTGATAAAAATAGTAGTTAGTTTTGAAATTTCTGAGACTATTTACCTACTAGGTAAATTTCCGCAACTAGGCCCATTTTTTATCCGATTTTGTCCGATTTATATAGAGAATTTAATTTTTTTTTGCTAAATTGAAAAAAATGTCAGCTTCAATGCCTATATCTCCGGTATTAAATAACTCCCGACCATAGCAAAACCTATTTTTAATCACTGATGCAATAGCTATCCAAAATACTAGGTTCGAATCCCTAAATTTTATGGATTTTTTCTCTATTTACGGAAGGCAAACTTCAAACACATTCAATTTGAGCTACTAAATTTGTTTTGTTGAGCTCATTTATGCAAATTTCGGGCTAAAACATGTTTGTTGACCTAAGCGTTGATATCCTTTTAGAGAAGTGCAGACGCCACTGTACATCACATAATACGCAGTGACCCACTGGGTCCGAAAATCACGCTTCTTTAAATTTTGTTGGATTTTTCCCGATTTACGTAAGGCAAACTTCACACACATTAAATTTGAACTACTAACTTTGTTTTGTTGAGCCCATTTAATACAACTAAAAGATGTTGGTTGACCTAAGCGTTGATAAGCTTTTAGTGAAGTGCAGACGCCACTGTAAATCACATGCAGGTCATTGAAATAGTTAGTGTGGTGGGGCTGCTATTTAATTCAGATTGCTAGGACTCGTCTATAAGATTCAGATACTAATGCTGGACAAGCAATTAAAATCTCAACTTGTTTAATTTGCTACTCTATACAAAATCAAATCAATATCTTATCAATATATTCGCTTTAAATCTATCAAATTAAGCAATTTATTGTTGAATTAATTTAATTACGATTTTAATTCATAATTATTTCACTACAAATCTTCCATTCAACCATTAACGTATCCTTTTGAAAACGACAGGCTACTTTTCTGCTATCAAAAGGTCGCTGCTAATGAGGAAAAATTTTAAAAATTTTCAATTAATTTTAAACGCTGTTCAATGATGCTTTTAAAATACGGAATGAAAAACGTTATTTGAATTGGTAAACGAGCAACAACTGCCTTCAATCTGTAAAACCAGCCCAAAAGGGAAGTACCAGACTATTAAGAGTGCTTAATAATAAAATAGAAATTGACGTTAGGGTCACAACAACAAGTTAAATAAACCACCCAATTCGCCACCCATAGTATGTCAAAAGGGAGTCTAAAAGGCAAACGAAATTTGGGGGAAGCAATGATTTGATTTTTAGCAATAATTCCAGATGAGAAGGACGTGGATGACGACGATGATGATGATGAAGCAATGATGCTTAAACAGTTAAAACGGCAATTGCTTTAGAAATTTGAAAAAAAAAAAATTTTTTTTTCAACAACCAGCAGCAGCAATTGTAAATACGCGTAAATGTTAAATCAACTGCTCATAACCATAAAATATGTTTCCAGTCAGTCACGTTAATGGTCGTTAAAAAAAAAACGCAACTAAAAGTTACGAGGGTGAATTTATTTGCCATTGCGGACAGACAGAAAGAACACCAGGAGCAGGCGAAAAAAAAGGGGATCTCAACCGTAAATGGATGATGAGAGTCGTTAAACACGGCGGATGTTGTTATCCGTAAATGAACAACGTAAAAATAAAATACTCGTACCCTGCAATTCCACCCAGCCACACTAAACTGATGACAGCTTTATATTTTTATCGACAGCGGCTGGTGTTGGGGGTGGGGGGGAAAGGCAGGCAGTATTTTTCTTTACGGCATCATGCTTTTATTTATGATTTTATGAACCCACCACAACAACCCAATAATGGCTACAATAAAGTCAAACATGTTTTATTTATACGTTGCTCTGGTCTCCGGAATGATTTAAATTTCATTATGCAGAGATTTGTTTTCATTTTCGAAAAAAAGAGGACATTTTTAAGGGATATATTTGTTGTTGTTAAGACTCTTACTAATGAGTAAAGCATACGATGCCGTAAGTAAAAGCAAGGGTATCTTATATATCATCAGTGTGTAAATCTCTATTTTCAATTTTCTAATTAATTAAGTGTACTCAGCGTATATAAAATAGATTTTTCTTTGCCTCCGAACAATACAATTCATTTGATATGAAAAATGATTTTCGTTTTCTTGGTTAAACTAGTTGAAATATCAAATAGATTTTCTTTCAATGGTTTTGGTGTCAAATTATGTCGTCAGAATTTTTCATTCTTTGTGTAATTCGATGCCGGTCTAATGAGCTATAGAGCTCATTGCTATTTCTGAAAGTGACAAGTGCGGCAGCATTGTTTGGAAAACGAAAAAGTTTTAAATTAATTGAAATGTTAGTTTTATGGCTGATATCTTTTATAAAATATTTCCATATTGTCCGCATGATGGATGCTACTGTAGATATTGAGTTGAAGTAATAAGAAATTTATTATAGTTTTTTTTTATCATAAGTGTCCTTCGTAATCTGTATGTCACAATGTACAAGTGTGTTGGAGTTATGATGGTGGCCTTAGAAAAATTTGATTTTGAAGAAGATGCAACTTTTGTAACAATTTCTTTAAGAGCAAAGCGAAAAAAGCATTGCATCTTCTATAAAGTTAATGTAATAAAGGCGCCTAACAAGTGTGAACAGAATAATGCTGCAATAATCATCAATCATGAGTAATTTTGGCTTCGTTTACTAAACTGTGAAAATTTCGTTGCGTAAAGCATCGAAAACGTCATGAAAATCGTTGAATTTGATAGCCAAGTAAATCAGTGCTCACAGTACGATTGTACAGCTGTTAAGAGAGTGAATGAGGTCACAATACTTAACGCAAGTCTTGAAAAATATCAACCTTATCGTGTTTCTAAAGACTGTGCAGAAACGAATAGATCTTTTACGGTACCATAAAGCAAAATTGGCCGAGTTTTGAACAGGCAGAAATCCCAACAACCCTTTTATCTGCTTAATCAGTTTCATAAAACAAGCTAATAAGGACTCCAACTGTTGTGCCGTTGGAAAATGTATTTGATTATTGCCTTGTATGTAGGGCAGGTCCCACATTTATATGATGAGCGTTGATGCAAAAAAAAAAATTCTTAGACGAACAATTGCATTTTACATTGTGCAAGGATTCAGTTGGCTGATGCCCCAGGCGGTAAGGGTCAAGTGTAGCCTTTACCATAGTACACATATTCTGCCGTGGGTGACACACACAAAGCTAGGTCGTTATCCTAAGGACTAAGGGATTGAAATGATCAATTAAAAAGAGGAATATGATATAATAATTTTTTAAGAATATGAAATGGGAATGCTAACACAGCCCACAAACTGGAGTTATTTTTGCCGTTGAAGGACAAAGTCCCAGATAGACCAGCGTATATACCAATTACGATATCAGAAAACGAAGCAAAGATTTAGTAAAGATAACCAACCCAACCAAAAATATTTATTTTTTATTGCAGCAATCTTACTTGTTCTACTGTGGTGAAGAGATAATGAGAATAATAAAATAGAACCGAATTGAGCATGAGGGGTCCAAGGGACACAGACTCTGGTAGTGTAGACAACACTACGAAAAGAAAGCTAGTCAACCAGTGGTATTATTTTCTAAAAAGTCAATCTGAACATTTACTTTATCAGTATCATGCATCAGACTGTCCAGAAGTAGCCTTAGGACAGCAACCGTTTGACATGAGACTTGAAGAACATTAGTAGAACAAATCAGCAGAATACATATACATACTTAGAAATTGGGTAGCCTTGATGCTTTTAAAAGAAAGCACATATGGGATTATAAAGTACTAAGCACAGAATTTAACTGATATAGAACAGCGTCTATTAGAGTGTATACAGATCAGAGATCAGCAATGAATCGTTTTTTCGCTCCTCATAAGTACTTATGAAATTTTCAGTATGAGTGAGTCCACAGTATTGAAATTCAACTACTCTGATTAATTCGTACTCATTACAACATTGATTTATAAGTACAGGTTATAATGATTATGAGTCCAACGTTGACATCAAACTCATAACATTCGAAATATGTTTGATTCATACGCCTACTCATTCAGATTCTTAAATTTAGAAAAATACTTATAATACTCATAAATGATTCGAGTGATTCGAATCATTCATCAAAATTTACAACCTTTGAGATTCTTGTAAATGTTGAGTCATGGAGAGTCGAAATCAACAACATCATGCGTATTGTTAAGTATGAGTACGATGAGTACTTCAAACTTTGAATATGAGTAGAATAAGTATACATGCGTATAAGTATCAGAAATTATGAGTATGAATCGAATCTACTCACGTTTTTGAATAGTCATTGCTGATCTCTGATACATATTAATGGCAGTATAATACATTTCACAGAACTGTTTCTAATGTATTAGTTTTAGTTTATCAGTTAAATTATATTATGTGGAGAAAGAAAAAGTTTAATCCTGAACTAAGTACTCTCGAATCTGTAGAGTGTAATTAATTAAACTTAAAATTACTGCATTGGGTTGACAATGTCTGCTGGAGCAGCTAGCTAATGAGGAAAGACTTAAAGACTTAAATAGAATCGAATGGATTTAAGGCAATTGCAAAATATTATTTTCGTGTACAATACAATATGATCAGGTTTGTTTGTTCAATGATAACAAATATAATTTGCTTAAGAATTTTATCAAAATAATTGAATATTAAACCGATGGATTTCTCCTTCTTTTTGTTTTGTGCACATATTTGTTTATGGGTATCAGCATTTAAAAATCATACCAAAAAACCACAATTCTCCAGAGAATAAAACCATAAAAATACCACTGAATGTTGTATTTTCTTCAACATTGTGTTTAATATCCCCCCAAAAGACGAAAAAAAACACAAATCTTGTATCAATAACTTAATAAATGATACTCTGTAATCATAACAATGAAAACAACACGGGAAATAAACGGATAAGCAAACAGCCATATATTGTTTGGCAACATTTCATTGCAACACAGGCAATAGTAACAACAATAAAATAAATGAAAAGAGCGACAGTTAATGAGATTAAAAACAACACCACAGGGTGTCCAAGTCGCAAAGCAATACTGCCAGCAAAGCACTAGCAGCGCCATCATCGAAAGAAAGAAACAAAGAAAATTTAAAAAAGAATCAAAAAGAGAAAAATCAACAACATTTTTAACAATAGCAATAGCAATCATCGGGTAACACCACCAACAGCAGGATATCACACATAACACGCGTATTAATAATTTTTCTTCATCTTCTGCATTATTTTCTTCTCCTTTTTTTTTTGTTTCATTTTGTGAATATCACATGCAAAATAAATTTACGTTCGTTTCAAGAGAAAACAAAATAAAAAAAATTAAAGCAGATGTAATTCATTCATAACAATAAAAGATACATTCATTATAATGAAACGTTTTTGAAAAAAAGAAGCCCCAAACCCGAAATATAAATTGAAATTCACTTACTACTAGTCATTCGCATTTATCAACCACAAATTAAAATCTGTGTTGGCTTGCCTGTCTGTCTGTCCGTATTATCATCACCATCATCATCATGTGACACTTTCTTCCTACATGAGAGTGTCACATTAAAGCATTCATAATTCTTATTTATTTCTTTTGTTGTTGTTGTTGTGAATTGCCATAAAATTTATGTAAAATATTTAAATTATTTAAGAAAAATAATTAATTGTCTAGTCCATCCCTGAAAAAAGCAAAAAAAAGGGAAAGAAAAGCAAAGGAATGAAAGAATTGTCAGCAAAACATTGAAAATATGTCACACACTACATAGTTTGTGGTGTACGCGGTGTACACATGAATGTTTTCATATGAAAATATTTTACAATTAGAGTTGCCAGTTCTGTGAGAATTAGGAAAACGAGTGGACATAATCAGATCCAAACTAAGATATTTAAACATGCACCATAAAAAAATTAACGACACCGGTATGAAATCCTTCGTACTCCGTACTTTTATTTATGTCTTCAATTTTGGAAGAAAATAAATCGTTTCAGTGGAGCCAAATCTTTAGAGCATAAGCTTAGAAAACGTTTAAGATCGGAAATTAGTCTCAGAGGTCACGTTTCAAACGCCAGGTTAGACATCAAAGCAAAAATATGAAAAAATATTTCATCGGCGACTTCCTCTCTTAGGGCAAAAACTCTCAAAAAATTTGTCGTTCGGGTTGGACTATAAGCTGTAGGCCCCCCACTCATATATAGAATTAACATACACAACATAAGTGGTTTGAGAAGCTTGGTCGTATGTTATGTTATGTAAGTGTATGCAAAAGCAGATCCACTGATCCGTCCGTAACGTTTTGAATTTCAAACCTCTTAATTGAAAGGACAACACTGGTAATTATCTACAGGCATCTATTGCATTATCTCTCTATCTGACAGGCTGCGACATTTAGTTGGTGTCTTTATAGCCATTGAAAGTGAATTATGAAAAATTGAATGAAACTGAATTTTGTTAGTATTCCTACTGGCGGAAAAAAAAAATTCTGAAAAAAAGGTCAAACTAGATAAATACAATGGACCATTTAAGGTTTCTACAGCTGAAACAATTGAAAATAATGTATAGTTGGTTGTAGACGAGATCTGAGTTTAAAAGCACGAGAGATTGCAGAAGGACGTAGGCAACTCATGTGGTGAAAGGCAGTCGCAATATGGATGCAGCGTTTGCCAATAGTCGACTAGAAATATAATCATGTGTCAAGTGCGCCATATGGATGAGTTTTTGCGCCATTTCATAAACGTTGACGTTAATTAACTACCTTACAAAGGTTACAAAAATCATTGTCGAATACTATGCCAACTTATTGCCTCGATTTAATGCGGATTTAAAAATAAACGATGTAATTGAACCCAGAAAAATTTGAGATTTAGGATGAGAATTCTTTCCTCATCTACAGCATTTTCCGGATTAAGTCTTAAGTGTGATAGACTACATACACACATAATTGGTCATTACAACCCTTCAGTCAGAATTAGCTCCTCACATCACGGCGGGACCTACAGTTTAAAGTCGATTGTGAACGACAAATTTTTGAGAAACTTTTTCATGACAATTTTATTTGCTCTCAGAGTTTTTGGCAGAAATCTGCCGAAGAAGTATTTTTTCTTATTATTTGGTTTAGTTGGAGATGTCTGACATGGGATTTGAACCGTGGTCTGCGGTATTATAAGCCAACACACTATCTACAAGATTACGGCGACTTTATGCCAATATATTGCCTCGATGTTATCATTTTTACTTTAAACGATCACATTTAACCCAGAAAAACTTGTGACCTAGGCAAAGAATTACTTCGCCCACCGCCCTATTTTCGGGATTAAGTCTTAAGTGTGTTATACGAGGTTAGGTTAGGCTGGTGAGTGTCTTGAAGAACATAACTTAGTTGATCCTATAAGAATCAATTGTAACATCGATATTTTCTATTCCTATATACAATTGTACCTCTAGGCTGGCATCTCCTATCCATTCCGATAGCTTTATAAAAATGTAAATTCTATCCAAGCCTTTGGCTTTGACTAGACGCCTTATATCAAGAAATTTTGGGTGGCCGAAAATTCTTTGTCTAATTTTCAAAATACTTTATCCGGTTTCCCTTTATTCCTCGTCATTACACCTCCTATGATGTCGTTGTGAGATATGCTCAGCCTCTTGACAAGTTTACCTAGTGGTCAGTATAGTGTTATAACTGTTACAAGGTTATAATATGCACTAGGGTAGTTTTTAACGTAAATTATGTTCTGCATATGTCCATATCGGGCTGGATTTGCCCTATTCATTCTACAGGTGGGATCATTAGTGCAGTTTGTCTGAGATTCATAAGTGCGTGGCATGTTAGCGAAGATGTTATCTGGTTTCCTGTTACTTCTCGTCATTACAGCTCCTGAAGAAGTTGTTCCAAGATATTCTCTGGTTAAGTGTACCCACGAGCCAGCGTAGCATTATAATTGCTACTCGGTTGATAAAATGGACTCGACTAACATTAATACAAATTATGCTCTGCATATCAGGCTGGTCATTCTACAAGTGGAATCATCATTGCAGTTTGTGTGGGACCAATTCGTTTGTCCCTGCAAATCTCAAGCATGAATTCATTTGAATATTCTAATGCACCAGTCTTTGCCTATTTCTTGTTTCCAAATGTGAAGAAATAGTTCGTGGGAAAGAAATTAGACACCAACGATGGTTTATTTTGATGACTTTATGAGGCATGACTTTTTAGAAGAAATAAGAAAATTGGAGATATACTGAGCCTGACCAACTTCTTCACTCGTCATCGCATAAAGCAACTCCACCCGACTTCTCAACTGACAACCTGACAACCCTAATGCAAGAATACTCTCTCCAAGTCCCCAAAGAAAAGAAAAAAACTCTTATTTCCTTATTGTTTTTCTTCATTTGCGTAAATCACAACAATTTCATATAAATTAATTATCATTGTTGTTGCTGTGGTTGTAGATTTAATTACGTTTATTATCGCATTTAAAACCGCATTTAACGCGCGATAAACATAAATAATACAAGTGTCACAAACAATGTGCCTTGAATGCATTCCAATCGACTCCTCCTCCTACTCCAACAAACAACACATTTCCCTGCTATGCAGTGAGCATTGGATCGTTTATCAAATAAACGAAAGAAATCTCTGAGTGCTGACACTCAAATAAATTCCTTAAACAAACATTTTTAAGATCATAATTACGAATATGCCAGCCAGCCAGTGATTTGAAAATCGAATCGAAAGAATCTTAATGAAGACAATGTGTGAACAAACAACGTGAACGACGACAAATAAATTTGTGATGATGATGTGATTTTCTAAGGGCTCTAGTGAAATGTCAAATCAGTCCCCAAATGTGAGAGAGTTTGAGTTTCAAGGAAACCATTAAGAGAAATTATTGTTTTATTTAATTTAATTTTTTTTTTCATCTTGTTTTTAAGTAAATTTATGTCTTTGGGTGAATGGTATTTCATTCACAAAAAATTTTTCATCGAATACCTTCACACCACAACCACAACCACGACCACGACCATTTGAAGGAAAGGCAAGGAAAATATGTAGTTTGAAAATGAGAATGTAGAGTGTTTTGTTTGGCATTTAAAGCGCCACTAATATTTTGAATTATTTCGGGTTAAGTTGGATTATTTTTCATATTTTTGTGTCTCTTTATCCTTCTCTTTAGTTTCTCTTGTTGTTTTTTTTTTGTATGTTCCTGTAGAGATTGTAAATCACTTGTTAATGTTCAGGGATTTGTTTATCGGTTGGTTGCTTGTGTGTTTGTTTTGGAGATAAAACCGCCGCTTAGATTTTAATCTTTCTGTAGTTGACACTTCTTGTTTTTTCTTATCGTTGTCGGTATTGTTGGTGTTGTTGTTTTTGGGTATCTTTTTTGTCATCTTTTTTTTGTTTTTGTTTTTTTCTTTTGTTTTTTTTTTGTTGTGGTAGTGTTGTTAATTATTTAATTTCTTGTCTTGTCGTTGTTATTGAATGGTGTGAAATACTTGCTACCGAACAGTGTGGCGCCAAAAAGTTATAAATTATTACCGTTCCTTTGGATTCTAAAGGCTGCCCCATACTCGAGTATAAAATTCATTTGTGTATGGGATGTGGTTGATTTAGTTTAGTTGTATAAAATTATATGCGAAATATTACGGGACTTTAAGTAGGTTTAAAAATGAATGGAACCATAAGCTGAGATGTTTGAAAACGCCGTATTGTGTTTGTCCGCAATAAATATTGTTTTACAAACTATAAACGTTTATCATTTAAATAAAGAATTTAAAGAATTGGTAGAAATTGTTACGAATTCAAGGGGCTTAAGTCATTAACACTTTAAATATTTTTCCTAACAATTTTGATTTAAAATCAAATCCAGCTTTTTTCCAGTTAAGTTGGCTTATTAGACGTGAGGCCAGGTCAGACATCTCCACCAAAACGAAATATGAAAAAAATATTTCTTTGGCGACTTCCTCTCAGTAGATTTCTTGCAAAAACTCTGAGAGTGAATAAAATTTCCACGAAATCTTTCTCAATAAAATTTATATAAAATTAACACACACAACATAAGTGGTGTAAGAAGCTAGGTTGTACCGCTGTCTGAAGGGTTGTAATGACCAATTACATATGTATCAGACATCAGCTATGAGTATTCAAAATGATGAGTAGATTCGAATCATACTCATAATTTCTGATACTTATACGCATTCATACTTATTTAATACTCATATTCAAAGTTTGAAGCACTCATCGTACTCATACTTAAGAATACGCGTGATGTTGTTGATTTCGACTCTCCTTTACTCAACACACACAAGAATCACAAAATAAGTATGAGTTTGATGTCAATGTTGTACTCATAATCATTGCAACCTGTACTTATAAATCAATGTTGTAGTGAGTACGAATGAATCAGAGTAGTTGAATTTCAATACTGTTGATTCACTCATACTCAAAATTTCATGAGTACTTATAAGTAGCGTAAACACGATTCATTGCTGATCTCTGATATGTACATATGTATGTATTTAAGTATTGGTATGACCTACTCATTGTATTCGAACTCGTTTTGGAAGGCAAAAGGAAAGCATAGTTCTTGTAAACATTACAATTTAATATACAGGATATCCTATACGAATTCTTAAAATCACTAAAACAGAGTTTGAAAGACAATTCAATTGCCTATCCTTGCCCTATAGACGTCGACAGTGTGAAAACTAATAGTGACAACGCAGGCATGTCAATGAAGCGCAGGATTTTGGATAAAAAAAATACGTTCTAAAAGTGTGGCAACTGGAAATCGCCACTCGTCGCTAAATCCAGAACATAGCACAAATGAAGAAGCATGGGTTGTTGCCATACTTCAAAACAACTTTTTTAGTGATTAAATACGATCGTTTCTTTTCAAGCCCTAATTAAAATAGGTTGGCATTAAAGACGCCGTAGTCTAGTAGACAGTGTGTCGGCTTATTGGAGTGAGGCCGTTTGTTCAATTCCCAGCGCAAACATCTCGAACAAAATGAAATATGAAAAAATATTTCTTCGGCTACAGCCTCTCAGCAGATTTCTGACAAAAACTCTGTGAGTAAATGAAATTATCACGTAAAGTTTTCCAAAAAGCTAATGGTTTGGAGTCGACTTTAAACTGTAGATCTCGCCACTCGTAGATAAAATAAAGGCACGAAACATGGGTGGTGTGCGAAGTTAGGTCGTAATCCTGATTGTAATGACCCATTAAGAAGAAGAATGGGTTAGAATTCAGCCTTTTTTTACTGATGTAAAATGGGAATGGTAACACAGCCCACTAACTAAGGTTAGGTTTGTCGTTGAAGGACAAAGACCCATATAGACCAACGCATACACGAATTGTGATATAAAAAATTTCCTAAAGACAACCAACCCGACCACAGAATAAATTTTGTTATTGTAGCAATTTTTATATTAGAGAGTTCAGTCAACAACCACAGAAAATGAAGGGTTAAGAACGTAGGTTTCTTAATGCAAGACTAATGAGGGGAAGAAAACCACAGCTCCTGTAAAAGTCTTTCGAGAGAATGCCAAGTCATCGGCATGCCTTCCAATTAGGCAGTGGGTCTCGCATTTAAATGATTTAAGGAGAGAAGACAATCAGTCTTCTTTCTATTCCTACAAGAATAGCAGAGTCTAGTAATTTTGCATGCACTTTGCTAACGAATTTAAGCCAAAAATTCTGATACCCAAGTCGTTATTTAAAATTTATACCAGTGAGGAATGTGAGATCCGTGTGATAGTAGATAAAATGACCATGAAAAGCTACTCAATAATCTGTCGCTCGAAGTCAACTTTAGATTATGAGAGACTTTAATTATGGTGTGAGAAGACATGTCGTAATCCTGACTAAAAGGTTGTAATGTATAATTAAGTAAGTTAAGTAATTAAAAAAACTGGACTCATAAATCGCTTACATACACTGTAACTTCATAATACAATCTCGAATTTTGATTTGATGAAAATCTCATAATTTAGTAAACAAATCCTATCTAAACTGAGCTCTAAAAAAGGTGCAATAATTCAGAAATCTGATACAAATATTACCTTCAATAGAGGATGCACTTGTTCTTTTCTAAAGACGCATTTCAGAAAGACTCAATAAGTAAAATGATACTTCAAAGCTATTTTAAGGAAACCCTAAACCTCTATTAGCTGATTAACAAAAGACAGTTTACAGACAACTAAACGATTTCAAATCTTAGAAGAAAAGGCATTTTTTTTTTAATAAAAAACGGAACCACTAGGAGATAAAAAAAAGATTCTCACACTTCCTGTCAAGCGAATAGCAATTGTTGTAATGGAACAATGAACGATGAATTAAATATCAAATATCCTTAAGAAATGCTAACTGAATGAATCAATATGTGAATAATGATGATGATGATGATTCCAATAGGTGCTCTTGTATTGAACAATAAAGAAGATTTTGATAAAAAAAAAGACGTGGGAGATTTGGTATGTGAATGTACATATGTTAAGAAAAAAAAGGTGAAAACTTTATACAACAATAGACAGGAACAGGTAGTATTTGGGTGCGCAATTACTTTGAGACATACGATACCACTTCAAATGATTGAATCTAAAAACAACACGGTACTCATCTTAAAGGTGAAACAGGCTAATAGAGGAGATCAAATTAAAAACAAATTCATTTTGAGAAGTGAAGAATAAGAGTAGACAGTCAAGATAATCATCTTGATTTCTGGCAAAATTCACAATTCACATCGTGCACACACACAACATATGAACGGCAAAGGAATTTCAAAACTAAAAACAAAAGCAATACAAAACGAATACCAAATAATTGTCTACTTGACGCTATAAATGTTTGTAAAAGTGTTTAGAAATGAAAAGGATATTTATTATCCTTTTACAGACTTATTACGTTATTGTGCCTGTTATCCTTTCTTGCAATCATTCATCCATACATTCAAAAGAGACATTCATTCTTGCCTGGTCTGTAATAACATACGTACACGTAATGTTGAATGCAAACCTCATAAGAAGGTGCTATTATTTCACCTTGAGTTGAGGTTAAGGAACCCATGATTTCTGTCTTCTGCTGCTGCTGCTCCTGTTTGTTAGAGGAGACTTCTTTTTTATTTGCTTTTGTTAGTCTTATTAACTCTTTTTTTTGTTATCCTTATATATCCTTTCTTTGTGATATTTTTACTTCGATTGCGTGTTACGTGAGCTGCATTTTCAGATGGCCTGTCCTTTTTGTTGTTTTTTGTAGAAAAAAACAAGACAGGATATGCTTGCATATGTTTTCAAATACAACTGAAATAGTACCATCAAATGCTTTAATAAGTAATAAGTATCTGCTAAAGATTAGAGACGCTTCATTATGGTGTAATTGCTGTTATAGATCCGTCATATCTTGTCACTTATATCAGGCATTTGTTGAACCAGAAATGAATTTGAAATTGAAAAAAGTTTTAAAAAAATGTGTACTTAACTCTTTTGGTCTCATGTTTGTTGTGCGTGTTTGATGTATAACTAAAGTGCGAGGGGTGTTGTAAAATGAAGGACCATCATATAGTCACTGCTAACAGCTTATAATCGGTGTTAACAGCTACAATATACGATCGGTTTGGTGTTATTGATTGAGAAGCTTTCAGAAAGGCTAAGTCGTAATCGTGACTGAGGGATTGTATGTATTACAAGTTCAATAACAATTTTATAGCTCGGCATTAGCAATAAGTTTCTTCATATAAAGCGGAGAATTTTTCTAATTTCTATTAAAAAGCGCAAGTCGCAGTAGTCTAGTAGGTAGTGTGTTGGCTTATTAGACATAAGGACACGGTTCAAACTCCAAGTCAGACATCAAAACGAAATATGAAAAAATATTTATTGGGTGACTTCCCTCAGCAGATTTCTGGCAAAAACTCTGAGAATAAATAAAATTGTCATGAAAGATTTCTCAAAAATCGGTCGTTTGGAGTCGACTTTAGACTATAGGTCCCGCCACTCATGTATAAAAATTAACACACACAACATGAGTGGTGTGAGAAGCTAGGCCGTAATCCCGAATGGAGCGTTGTAATTGCCAATTATGTATGTATTAAAATACGTATTGAATAACATTAAAACGTCCCTCGTATGTTATCTTTAACTAGTGCTTTTTGTTTTTGTCAACAATATGTCAATTGTTTTTCATTTTCGTGTATGATTATAATTCATATTCGATCGTTCACTTGTTCGTTTTTGGTTTCGTTTATTTAATTTCTTTTAATAGCCACAACTAATATTTTATGCAGTTAACGAACCGAAAAAAAATTATTTTTTTCCTTTTTCCCGTAATAGACTTTACTTTGTTCATTTTGTTAATTTTTTTTTTAAATTTGTTGTAATTTTTGTTTTTCTCAAATACAATGGATTTCGAAAAATTTTCCACAGACATTTACGTGTTTCGTTTAGTATTTAAATTTAACCCTTTTTTCCTTAGGCTCGTATTTAATTTATTAGATACAGTACGTTTAGTATTGTATTTTATTTGTGTCATTTGTTGTATTTTTTTTTTTTTTTGTATTATTTTTGTTTCATACGAGTATTCACGGTTTTATTTGTTTTAAATTATAGGTTCGGAAAAACGACAAATTTTTGAAAACTTGTAAACGACGTCATTAGAAAAAATATGTCGTTCAAGTGTTTCGTTTTGTTTTAAACAATTTTGTTTTGTTGTATTGTATTGTATTATTTTTTTGTGACAATTATTAATAAAGTAATTAGTTGTACTCGAACGAAAGGGTTCATACCTTTAAAGTTTCTTTTTTGGTCAGTTTGGAAAAATTGTTAGTGACCCTTATCCCAAATATGGGTGAGAAAATTTCAATAAAGAAACAGATTTTCTTGTATAAATTTTAGATTTTAAATATTCAAACTTGACTTCTAATCAAGACATTAAAACATATAAAATTGAATTTAAGTTTCAGTGAAACAAAAAGTGAATTATTAAAACGGAAAAGTTTTGCTGTGAAACTTGTAGCTCAAAAGGAGCATATTTGCACATATTTAACGAGCACAAAGAAATTAGCAGTTGGAATAAAGTTAAAGTGATAATTTATTTTAAAATTGCTTTTAATTGCAAACGAGCGTTGAAAGATTGAGTTTCGTAGGACAAAGTTTCGAATATCTTGCTTGACCTTCTACTATATGTATAAACAATGAATCTCTTCGAAGGAGATAAAATGTCGCATATAATGAAGCAAATAAGAGATACTTCTTCTAAATATAAAAATTTGAAACAAATCACGACACAAATTGAAAAACAAAGTAAATATTGTATAGAACTAATTCAGGAAACCAATTTCTTTTTCAATCACTTCTTATTATTTTGATTACCGAATTTATTGATCCTACTAAGGAAACTTAATTAATTTTTTTTTTATTATTTTAATGCCTAAATTGCAAAGAGAGGTAACTGAAGGCAACAATATGAGCAAATCAATTTCTATTACCATAAACATTAATTCCCTTACTTAAAGGACGTTTTTGTAAAATGGGTCAACTTGAACTCCGGGTACTGTACTTGTCAAGTACACGTCCTCTAACCGAACCTAACATTAATTCTTCTACTGTTTGTTAACCAAAAACTGAGTTTTGTTTTCATTATCACTTTTGGAAACATACGCATATCATCAACATAGCTATTCCATCTTACTTTACATACATACATACGAGGGTTACCTTTTATATTTCGGGATTAGAGAACAAAAACAAATATTAATCATCGAAAATCGCTTTATTGTTTTTCAAAATATTCCCCATTAAGATCTATACACTTTTGCATGCGTTTGAACCAATTGTCGAAGCACTTTTGCCACTCTCGACACGAGCCTTTTTTTGACCGATTGACAAATTGTGTGGGATCCAACGCGAACTAATTTTTTTGACAGTCAAATGTTCATGCAATATTGAATGTATGCTGGTCCCACTAATGCCTAAGGTTGTCTCAATCTCACGATAGGTCACATGACGATCTTGCAATATCAGTTTGCACACAACATCAATGGTTTCCGGAACAACAACTGATTTTGGACCTTCACGAAATTCGTCTTGGAGTGAACTACGACCTCGGTTGAATTCACCATACCATCGATAAACACTGGTCCTTGATGGAGGTTCATCGCCAAAAATTGAATTAAGTTCATCGATGCACTGTTGTTGAGTTAATCCACGTCGAAAGTTGTAAAAAATAATCGCACGAAAATGTTCACGATTTATTTTCATTTTTTGGGCGAGATGAATCTTTTAAGTTACTGTAAACAACACAAATAGCACTCGTATGTCAAAACGTTCTGAGTACGTATAACCTCAAAAATGTCAAGCTTTACGATAGAGCTGTCAGTTGGCAGATTGCAACACTAGGGTTGCCAAATCCCGAAATATAAAAGGCAACCCTCGTACATACATACATAATTGGCCATTACTAGACTTCGCGTCTAATAAGCCAATACACTACCTACTAGACAACGGCGACTTTAATCCATTTTACTTTACCACTATAATTTTTGACCTTAACAAATAGATCTTAAACTATTGCTCCTAAAGCCTTGGGATATACATATATGATCGGTCATTACAACGCTTCAGTTAGCATTAGCACCTAGCTTCTCACAGCACTTACGTTGAATGTGTGCTATTGTTACACATGAGTGGCGACACCTACAGTTTAATGTCTACTCAGAACGACAGATTTTTGGGATAACTTTTCATTACAATTTTTATTTTACTCTCAGAGTTATTGTCAGAAATCAGCTGAGAGGAAGTTGCCGAAGAAATATTTGTTTCATATTTCGTTTTGTTGGAGATGTCTGACATGAAGTTTGAACCGTGACCTCACGCCTAATAAGTCAACACACTACCTTCTAGACTACGGCCACTACAAATTTAATGAATGAAGTCGCAGAATACGCCAGAATAAGGAATGGAATCGTCAAATTCAGATTGTACGCTACACTTTGTTTAACAGATCTGACAAAGACAAATGTGGCTTTTCTAGCCTCATAAAATGTTTGATTAATTCGAATTATAATGACCCTATAATGATCGAAATTGGCTATGTTTGAATCTCCAATTTTAGCACGTTCATCCGTTGAATTATAAAATGAAACTTCGGATGGTCCTTGTTAGACCAGAGTTTTTGATTAAACGGAGGACTCATTACATGATAGTTTAGAATGAAAATTCGGTCTGCTAAGATATATTATAAAAAATCTCAAACGAAAATAATGGTAATGAAAGTAAAATTTTTAAAATAACTGAAAAATTTCTAAAAAATGTTTTAAAACAAAAAGTTTGTACAGCAAGCAGGGCAATTAAAGTTTTGAATTTTTTATTAATTTTTTTTAAAAATTTCTTTTATGTAATACCTCTGGAAAACACAATATGGCTAACAAGCTGGCTACTCTATAATTAACGAATTTCAACACCAATATGACTTTTTCCTCTTTTTTATTTTTTTAAAGGAAACTTTACTTTGTAAAGTAACTGAGAAAAAAAAACTTTTGCGGTTTTTATAAAAAAATATGAAAAAAAAACTTAAAGCCTGCCTATTTGTTGAAAGAAAACGAACTGAAATGACATGCAAAGGACATCAATTATTAAGGAAAGTATGATTGTGGCAAAGCAAACTAACGCTAACAAGGTGAAAATAAATACTAAAGAATTGGATTTTTTTTTCAATATTTATCTGTAATTGTTTTAAAAAAAATGTTTTCGCCATACTTTTTCATACATGAGAATATAAAAATTCTAAACAGTTGTTAACGTTTAGAAAAAGAAAATGAAAAAATAATAATTCTGAGTTTATAAACGTAATTATTGCGTGCTTCTTTTTTCTTTTTTTTCATACAAACTCTTTGAATAAAATTTTTTATTTAAAAATATTTTCCCTTAAAATCGTTGATTTTATAATGTCAGCAGTTTTTTTCTTCTAGGAGAACATAAAAACTAGAAGAAAACGTGTTGAAAAAAGTAGAATATTCCATTCCATGGGAACCTTTCATTCCGTAACAATGTACTGCCATGTATGTATGTATATGGCAAATAATAAATAATATATTGATATACAAGGCTATTATTAGTATATAAATAAACACCCCCTCATTATGATTTCATTCCAGCATAAATTCTGTTTTCTTTTTATATTTCACGGACAATTTTTCCACGGTTTCTTTGGTATGTTTTGCAAGTTTGATGTCATTAGAACTTCCCTAGTAATTTTGGCAAATTATATTCTAAAAAAAAACAATAATTCACATGTCCCATCCACCACCCATCCTTGTTATTATCCCTTTTTGGTAAGCGCTTAGAAATCATTTTTTTCACCCCCTCCTAAAACTATGCTTTACACTTTATTGTTACTCTTGTGTGTATCGTACTGAAATGTGATTTTCTCTCTCCTTTTTTTGGCACACACATACACAATGACAAAGTAGAAAATTTTAAAATCAAAATAAACGCCCATCTTTAGCACAAAAGTTTCAGTTTTAGCTCACACACTTGCAATCCCTCTCACTCATGTATGGGGATACATTTACTGCCATTGTCACACGCATGTATGCCTGTACGGCTGTTAGTTGTTCTGAGATTTTGAAATCATAATTGATTTGATTATATAGAACGAATACACACTCGCATAAATGTTTGTGCCAAAAAATATTTAGAAAATTATTGTCGACTTATTCCCCCCCTTAAATTATATGGTTTAGAACATGCGTTCAAAACTACATACGCACAGATATGTGCTTACACACAGACGTATATAAACAGAGGGTTATACAAATCGTGATGTAAGGACTATTACAAAAGCATCATCCATATCTAAGAGGATGAACTTTACTGATTGAATTCTATTCTTTTCTTATTAGATAGCACAACCTAGTCTCGCTGTAATGTTCAGTATTGATTTTATCACTTCTGGGTACGGATCGGGATCTTCCTGGATGGATTATATGAAAAGATTTGAAGTCTCTTTATTTCATAAAACTCATAAAACCATTTTTTTAAAATATTTTCTTCCTTACCGGAGTTTGAATCTACTTTACTGAAGATTTTTAAAAACTTCCCATGGAAACCAGCTCAACGACAGAAAATTGTAAAGATTTATAGACCGACCTAGAGTTATGAACTTAAATTTGCTCTAAGTAAAGTTGACTTTCAATGAATTTGTTCAGTACAATGACTATTTGGTCATGACCTCATATGGCTTCGTGACTTTTGTAATATCCTGAGGTGGGTGCCCTGGTAGTCTAGTGGGTAGTGTGCTGGACTATTAGCGTGAGGGTCGTGGGTTTGATTCCCACCAGAGACTCTGGTCTGTGACATTACCGAGCATATGGTCTTGTTAATCCGCTCGTATAAAAATTAGAATATAATTTGTAATTGTATTGTAATTAATAAATAAATAAATATCCTGAGGTGTGCGTCTTCTACTTAAGCTGTATTTCATTTATAGCCTCGATGATCAGCTGCTGTTTGTTTCATGGAATATTATAATTACTGAGAATCGTTTCAGTAATTTTCGGAATTAGGAAATTGGTGCTTATACGATCATTATTCGATTGATTAATGTCGTAGCTTTTAATCAGTTTTTATGAATTGTGGATCTAAGGCTTTAAAGCGATAAATATTGTTACGAAAATGAAAACGGTGTAACGTCATTTAACACTCAAATGAGCAAACAAATACAACGAACTTGTTAGAAGCAAACCAACAACATCAATATGAAAGAAAAGGGGATATACAAGTAAGCGAGAACACAACAACAAGCAAAGTGTACAAAATGCACAAACAACAATGAAGTTGCGATAGAGTTCTCGAGAAAGCGAAACCATGAACGTTCGACTTCAAGAACCTTCATCATACTGTTTACAAGGCAAGGCAAAGCATGCAATGAGTAATAAGAATTCAGTCAGTCCTGTGTGAAGACACGTTGCGGGTGAAGAAAACAGTCGTGGTTTGACGGCCGCCGTTGTATAGATCTACCGAACAGAAGTGTAAAGAAGAATAACGAACTAAGCAAATTGTTGTTGTAACATCAAGTTGTGAACAGTGGCACATAAAATAGGGCAACCAATAAAGAATTTCTGTAAAACTGAACATAAATTTATTCTTATTTTGTTTGCAAAATATTTTAAACGTTTCTAAGAGGGTAAAAACGTACTTTAGAATTAAAGAAAGGTGAAGTATAGGTCTTCAATAGTGATAATTCTCAAAACTATGCATCTTGTTTTGTATCAGCACAGTTTCGAATACGATCTGTTGCTTAAATTTTCATTTCCGTCAGTGTAAAGAACTTAAAGCAAATTATTCACGATTGGGACAAAGAATTGAAGCCTAGCCAGCTTATTTGCAATTCCTTACTTAAAGCAATCCAGGTTGTCTTCTTAAAGATGTTAGAACAAGCCATTGGAGTATTCTTTCGTTAAAAATAAATATACTTTCTTCAAAATTTGTGAACATAAAAACTGTTGGACCACCCTGTATTACGCAATTATTTGTTTCTTTTTTTAATTTGCAACATGTGTTCATGGGAAATTGTGCGAAAGTTGGAATAATTTTGGTAAAACACAGTAACGATTGTAAAAAACAGGAGTAGGAACTGTAAGTTCTGTAACTAACATTTCAATTTCAAACTAAGAAATTTACATGATTTCTTTTTATTGTTTTTACCCTCACTGTATCCATGTGCGTACGACAATACATATATTTAGATAGAATATATTTTAGATTTTATCTACGCTATTCTGATAAACTTTATTTGTTCAGATGAATTCAAGTGAATTAATTTACTTGTGCTGAAATATAAAATCAAACTTTTTTCCATAAAAATGATAAAACGCTACAGCAGCAGCAATTTCTAATGCCTGTTATTGTTACATTCGCATAACGATTGTTATTATCAAACAATTTGAAAATTGAAAAATTACAAGTATTTCATAGAAAATTATGATTTTGACAGTTTTCATAACACACGAGTAGTATTGTCTACAATATGATTGATCGATGACAATTGTTAAAAATCTTAATTTGTGCTACCAAGCTCCAAAAGGCATAATTTTTTAGAAAATTATGCTAAATTATAGTGAAGAAGTAAATGTGGCATATATTTTATTAAACATACTATGTATGTATGTATGTGAATATTGCAAATGTATTTTGAATTAAATTTAAAGAAGTCGATCGTAATAGTTTTTAAATTGAAATAAATTTGTGCAACATGAGAGTTAAAATAATCACTTATATCATGAAGGATTTTCTTCAGCGACTTCCTCTCAGCAGATTTCTGGGAAAAACTCTGAGAGTAAAAATTGCCATGAAAAGCTTCTCAAAAAATCTGCCGTTCGGAGTCGACTTTAAACTGTAGGTCCCGCCACACACACAACATAATTGGTGTGATAAACTAGGTGGTAATCCTGACTGAAGGGTTGTAATCACCAATAATGTTGTAATGTACTAAATTGGTTAGATAAGGTGAAGTAAAAAGAAATCCATTATTTTATTTTCAATGCACGAATACTTGATCCAGCCACTCATGGCGGCGATAATTTAAAACACAAACATTAATGCCTGATACACAATTGGCGACCGGAGATAAGAAGGAAACGATCGTTGTCACATTTATATAGATGAGCAGATATAAAGGGTAGCCAAGTAAAGATTAGTGGCCAGGAAATTTTACTGTGAGTAGAATTTCCAGGGTATGTTGGTCCTGCCACATATTTATTAAAAGTACCGTGTGCAGTTGTACTATCAGAAAGAAGCGTTCAATTGCAACCAAACTACATTAATCAATAAAAGCCAAATATTGTCCTATAAAAGTCAAGTCCTTCAAATGTAATGTGACTCGACTGAAACTGCGTATACCTCGTTAGGAGGTTCTGATATATACTTTACATTATTTTTATAGTTTATACTACACAAGTCGTCGTAGTCTAATGGGTAGTGTGTTGGCTTATTAGGCATATGAGGCCTCGATGCAAACCCCAGGTCAGATTGTATCTCCAACAAAACGAAATACAAGATAAATATTTCTTCGCCGATTTCTGGCAAAAACTCTAACAGGCAGAAAAGTTTCTTAAAAAAGTAGTTCCTGCTACTTATGTATAAAATTGACACACACTGCATAAGTGGTGACCATAGTTCTAATTGAAGGATTGTAGTGATCAATTGAGACTTTAATAAATTGAAAAAGAATAGAAAGAGGAAGCTTTGCTGGTCGATTATAGCGTTAAAAGCCAGACATTTTTGAAAATTCTTTGGAAGTAAAAAATCTGGCAACAATTTTGAACCCCTTAAGCACGCATGAGTATGCAGTATGTTTCGAACTTCAAGGCAAGGGTGCGTATTTGGTGTATAGATTGAAGGGTTGTAATGATCAATTATGTATGTATGTATATAAAAGCAAGTGATTACTGTTATTTTTCTTAAATTTGTGTAAAAAATTTTGCTTTATAAAAGCACTGTTTTGTCTATATGGAAGACAGCAAAGACCTTTAGAAATTAACAAAAACAAAACTAGGCACAGTTTATAACAGGGAAGACGTTCTGTTATCTCCTTTTCTTCCTCGTGGGGAGAGCTTTTTTAGATATCACTATAGAGTATGCTCAATCCTAGGGCGTGTGTGGTTAGAAGCTAAAATCCCATTATCTGTCTGATAAGTCTGGTCTTTGTGGAAGTGGGTTGATATTTCTTTTACAAATTAATAAAGTTTATGAGAGACCATGTGCTTACTCCTATGTAGGGGAGCGTCATTATCATGTATGAATTCAATATCTGCTCTAAATACACCCGACACCATGTGTGACGTGTCTGGTCTTCCTGCAAATCGTGTGATCTTTCTTTTACAAATCAGTAAAGTTTGAGTGACACAATTTGTTTACTCCTCTGTAGAGTAGTGCCAATCTCATGTATGAATTCAATAACTTCTCTAAAGATTCCCAACACCATCCACGGCTCTTACAAAAATATGATCCTAATATTAAATTAAATTGAATTAATTGTACGATTTGGCTTCTAATTTCCAAATGAATCACTAACATCAAGCAGATAAATTGAAAAGATTAACTTAAATTCACAGAAGTCATACCAATATTTTTGTGCAACAGAACAAAAGTGCAAATTAGAGAAGAATTGAACTTTAATTCCCATAGGGTGGACATTTGAATATTAATGTACAAAATTATTACGAATTCCAACACTTGTCTGCCATTGGCTGCATTTAAATATTCATCAGCGTTTTACTTGCCATTCGTATAGTAAATTACTATCGATTTAATGAATAAAACATTGAAAACAAATTGAAATAATTTCATATATAAATGGGAACTGGTGCCATAATTCATAGGAATTATTAAACAAATGGAATCGATTTGAATTCTTAACCTCTTTCACGAGGCATACTGTGAACAACAAATTGACAATTTTCATAATACCAATATATAGGTATGTTATATAAACGTTTTACACACTCGTACTGCTAAGCAATAATTTGGTGTCATTAATACTCCACCACCATATGTGTGTGTTTTTCTAAAAGAATCAACCCTATTGGGATTCATTTCATTTCACTGTGATTTTTGTAATTTACCTGAATACAAGAATTGTTTCAGTCATTCATTCATTCCTGCATTCACTCATTCATACAGTCAGTACGGTATTGCATTTAATTTTGTCGTGTCGTATTGTCCTTTGTTTGGTATTTAAAATGTAAATGATTAATGCTTAATGGATTATGTCAAATTGCGTAAATGTCAATTATACTGTTTGGTTGTATTGTATTTTTGTTTGTGTACGTATCATTTTGTGTCCTTTGCCAGAAGGACAACGACGACAAATTACCTCAAGAGAGCATTACAAATAAATTCCATTGATTATTGAATTTAATTTTTTCTTTATTTTGTTTATTTGTTTTTCACTTACACAACCATTGTGTTCAAACAGCAGGATGTAACCGAATGTGTTGAAAAACAGAAAAAAAAATAAATTCGGTTCACAGGGTAAGCAAATTTTTTGCTTTTCCGTGTTTGGCAAATCGAATTTATCAGATTCGTTTACGAAAATTATGTATTTTGAGGTCATTCTTCCTAAAGAAGGAATATTTTATTCAATGAAATATTCGTAAAAAGAGATTTTGGATACATCTCTCAACCGAAGGCAAATTTTTTAAAGAAATTTTTGGGATTTTTATGAATTCAGAAATTTTTTCATGATCATATATTTTATGGTCAGAAGCACAAATTGGCTTAATCCCTCAGGTTAGCCTCTCCGTATATGTATAATGGATTGAAGAGGCGTAAGGAAGAAAGCATTTGTGTTCAACCACAACCATTTAGTTGATTTCAGAATCTTTGTGAAATGTGCATGCTAAATATGGAATCGTGATATGAGATATTGAAATTACGACCAGGACTTGCAAGTGACACTACTACATTGAATTTATAGAAAAGTAATAGTCAACGTAGTGCCCTTTTAAAAGTTAGCCCCCAAGAATACTTTGCTCTGACTGTGAAATGTCTGATTTTGCTGAGTTTTTGTTACAAAACTGCTGTTCATACCAATCAATCTACACACCAAATATGCACCTCTGCCCTGAAATTTCGAACATACTGCAATTGTATCGATTTTCCTTGTTGATCATGCTGCAGATATGGTTATGGGTTTTGGATTGTTCCTCATGTGTGCTAAAGAAATTTGAAAATATTACTTCCAAAGAATTTACAAAAATGTCCGGCCGTTGAACTGATCATGTTGCCGTATATTTTACTTCCAAAGAATTTACAAAAAATTTTTGGTTTTTGATGCTATAAACGATCAGTAAAGCTACCTACTCTTTACTTCTATTCTTTTTCAATTATTAATTATCTAACATACATACATAGTTGATCATTGCAAACCCTTCTGTCAGGATTACGACTTAGCTCCTTACACCACCTATGTCGTTGGTGAGGCCTCCGACTCCGAACGACAAATTTTTGAGAACATTTTCATAGAGCTAGACATCTGCTGAGAGGAAGTCGTCAAAGAAATATTTTTTCGGATTTCGTTTTATTGAAGATGCCTGACCTGGGGTTTGAACCATGACCTCACGTCAAATAAGCCAGGATATTACCTACTGGACTATGACAACTTTAATCACCTAAACTGTTTGAAATAAGTTGCCTAGAAAAAGCCCAATTCATGCCAACAAAGTATGATAGCTTTACGTAGCACATTCTTTAAATAATTAATATGAAACTGACTTATTTAGATACAACAATAAATTTTGATTCACTTACCTTTTATGCAATTTTCCTTGGCTCAACGAAGTTAGTTCTCTATAGATTTACGTTTTGTTTGGGAGAGAAAATCATACTCAGCACAAATAGTGTTTACTTGCTGCATACAATAGAAGATATTTTGCTCTTGCGTTAAAGGTTTTTAGTTTATATACAATACATTCTTGAAACGCGTTTTGTAGGCTTGTAAAGACTATTTGTTTTTAAAATCTCTTGGTTTTGTCCTGCTATCCACCTACGAAAGAAAAAAAAATCAAGTCAATGTAGATACGGCTCTTCGTTTGCAACATCGTTATCAATATACAGTCAAAGAAAAAAGTCTACATACACCGCTGTATGTAGACTTTTTCCCGGTAATTTTTATCAAATTGAAAAAGATATTTTAGCGTTTTTAAAGGCAATTATAATTAAAAATGTTGGAATACAAAAACGAATATAAAAAAATATACAAATTATTAGAAAAATACTAAAAAATTAGGACGTCTACAAACACCATTGTACGCAGATTTTTTTCTGTTACTGTAAATGGATTTTGTATTGATGGATTTCATATGTACAAATACAATATTTCTCATATTATATGTCATATTAGACTAATCATTATGGATTCATTATGTAGCTCGGTAAGCTTTGCATATGGCGATCGGTTTGCAAAATTAGTCATTGTACGTCAAATCCTCCTTTTGGTAGTTCTGTTCGGCTAGTGAACCAGGAGTGAATAATAGCAATACTTATGCTTAATAATAAACATTTCTTTCTAAGAAGAAATAAAAAACGCTCAAGAATTGATTCTATACTCTTAAGCCACTGCTTTAAAATATTCTGTAATTATCACTCTGGAGTGAATAATAACAATACTTATGCTTAATAATAAACATTTCTTTCTAAGAAGAAGTAAAAAATACCCCAGAATTGATTCTATACTCTTAAGCCACTGCTTTAAAAAATTCCGTATTTATCGCACTTAAAATGAATCATCGATATCCAGATAAATTAGTGTTCAAGAATCTAATAAATGTACTAAAGTTACACAGGAGACTTGAAATATCAAACAAACTGAATTAAAATCTACAATAATCATATCCTATATTCACTTAATAAATTGAATAAAATAATTCATTTCTTTTTTCTTTCAATTGCACGAATTAAAAAATGAAAAAAAAATTTCCTGGTAAATTACGGAAATCATTTCAAAACAGATATTTTTATGGAATAATTTCGTCCTAAAAAGACCTTTTGTAGGGAAGTAAAAATCACAAATTACATCAAAGTAAAAATGAAAAGCCATATTTCAATCAAGAAAATATCGTTTCCTTTAAATAAAATTTTTGGAAAATTTGACAAATGAGTTCCTTTCCCTATAGCTTGTCTGTCATGCAGTTGGTCATTGTGGTCATTCTATTGATTTTGTAACACATGCTGCTTCTTTTGTAACTGTCGTAGATCTCTTTCTTTCTCTCTCTACGGTATACTGTTGCCTTTGATATGATATGAGTATCATGTCAATGGCACAGCATGTGACAAAAATTTATCAATTAATTGTTTCTGGTGCAATTAGACTGTGGGTTTTGTGAAGACAAAGAGTCCTTAAGATAAAATTCTATTGTTGTTGAAAACTATAGCAAGAGGTGGTTAAAGAAAATTTTGCTGTTTGCAAAAGCAATTGCTTGTTATTTTTAGTTTCTTAGAATAATAAAAAAAAATTGCATTGTGACACTTTGGAAATCTTTGTTAAAAATTTTAAATTTTGTAATTGCCTTTGGAAAATTAAATTTTCAAATCAAAGTCACTATAGCTCCTGTAAAAAAATCAATTGTCGGAACGCCAAGTTTTACGGCATGCCTAACAAAAGGACAGTGTCCTGTAAGAATCTCTATTGTAAGGATAGAAGCGAGAAGCGTCTTACGCATACGTATCTAGCTCAGTTTAGCAATATTGCACGGATCCTCTTGCTGCTGACGAGATTGAGCTTTCCCATAAAGCTACTAGACAATATTCAAATTTAATGAGAATGCCCTGTAAGATTTCGGATTGCGAACCCCGTACCGACTTTGCATAGCTTATCAGCAATGCAATTTCCAACGATATACCATGTCCTGAACCCCATAGAAGAGTTAACTTTGAGTGTTCTGAAATTTGTCATAATATAAGAACAGACTGTGCAACTACCCGTATGCGGCAATTTTTCTTACACGGAGCCAGGATAACAGTTGTGAAAACAAACTCAAAACCAAAATCATGTCAAGTCTACTATGTACGAGCCATACAACGGCTGTACGTTCCATTTAAAAATTCAGTACCTAGTGTATAAGCATATGTTGCGAGATCACCATACTTGATGTATGACTTTATTTATTCCAGCAATTTTACCTTGAGAATAGTTATGCTCTTAATAGAAAGGGCAACAATAAAAATAAAAACGTCTTAATTAAACTCTGAATTGCTTACTTATCTGCCTTATTAGTTACTTACATATATACATACATACATAATCGGCCATTACAACCCTTCGGCCAGGATTATGGCCTAGCTTCTCACGCCACTCATGTTGTGTGCCTTAATTTTATACTGGAGTGGCGGGACCTACAGTTTAACGTCGACTCCGAACGACAGATTTTGAGAAACTTTTTCATGGGAGGTTTTATTTACTCTCAGAGTTTTTGCCAGAAATCTACTGAGAGGAAGTCGCAGAAGAAATATTTTTTTTTCATATTTCGTTTTGATGTCTGGCCTGGGGCTCGAACCTGGGCTCTACGTCCAATAAGCGAACACACTACCTACTAGACTACGGCGGCCACATATTAGTTACTTAAGTTACATAATTTGTCATTACAATCCTTTAGTCAGGATTACAACCTAGCCTCTCGCTTCACTTATGCTATGTGTGTTCATTTTGTTCACCGGTGGCGAAACCTACAGTTTAATGTCGAATTCAAAAGACAGATGTTAGAAACTTTATATGGAAATTTTATTTACTCACAGAGTTTTTTCACAGGACTGTTGAGAGAAAGTATCCGAAAGAAATATTTGTTTTTATACTTCATTTTGTTCGGAACGTCTGAGTTGGGTTTTAACCAAGGGCTCTCGTCTAATAAGCTATCACACTACCTACTAGGCTATATGTATTATATTCCAGGTCTATTCTAAGCATAATGAAATTGCTCGTTGAAAATTTGTTTCCATCACTGCAACTAATCTTCTTTTTTTTTTTTAAGAATTATTTTCATTATTAGTTTGCCGTTTAATGAGTGTGAATATAAATAAAAACAATATTTTTTTTGCAATCCAAATGTTCTTAATTATAATTAAGAAGCATTGATGTGTCACTAATGCGTCAGTCATTCAACCAGTCAATCTCTATTGATGTTTAATCAGGCTTAAAATTTATTCAAACACGAACCTGTCAAAGTGCCAACATCAAACAAATACTGATTTACGATAAAAATTGCTGCAATTTTGTTTTTGTTTTTGGTTTTTTTTTTTTAACAAAAACAATTAAAAAGAAAGAAAGGGAAAAAACAACACAAAATTAAAATTAAAACACATCAGGCGCTATTTTTAAATTTTTATTTCAAAGCCTTGCCTTATGAGCACATGCATACGTATGTATGTACTTATATTGGCTGTGATCATTTGATTTTGGAATGAAATTCAATTCATTCCTTTAATGCGGCAATAAATAAATAAAAAAAAAAAAATTGAAAAACAATCAAATCAAATTATAGTTTACACGTGGTCTGCTATTTAAGTTTTAAACCACATGCCGAGCAATTGTAAAAGTTTTTTTTTCTTTTTAATAAAACCACACTCCATATTGAGGTAACAAAAGATGATTGGGTAAGAAAAATACGATGTTTCCCAAAATCTTTTTTGGCATTTGCCTGGCTACTGAAAATATATGTGTGTATGACATTCAGTTTTATATTTTATAGAAACTAAGCCCATAAACAATTGTCTTAAATTCTTTATTATTGCAACGATTTATTGATTTTATTGCTTCTAATAGATGAATCAGAGCAATGATTTTACAAAAATTTCAAAAGAGAAAACTCTACTGATTTCTACAAACCACAATGAAGACTGGCTACTGAATGATTTTCACAAACGTACGGGTATAATACATTGTTATAAATCGAAATCTTTTCTCTTTGCGGCAATTGTCAGTCAGTTGGGTTCGGTAGACAAATTGTTATCGGCGCATCATTTATTGTATAGAACTGATGATGATCCTTGCTTTTATGTATGTGTTTGCCTATGAATTATTTCAATAAAATTGTCATGTAGTATTACGGATATTTACGGTCTTTTATGATGCTTAAATGTCTGCTCTACAGAAAACAAAAGTGGAAATTTGTTCCCCTCAATTGTCACCCCTGTTTGAATTGTGTATTTTTCCATGGTTATTAAAAGTTACAAAGTCACTGATAAGTGCGAAACAAACAAACATTTGCTTTTTATCCCGCAGTAAAAGTGTAAAAATCATAGTTTGTTTAGCCAGCCAGGCTATGAGAAATTCGGTTCATCACAAATGTAATCTTTCTTTTATTTCTTGTGAGTACTTATGGTAGATAAACCAAGATGAGTGAAGATAATGTCGAGAATAAAACCATAGTGAGAGTTACTTTCGAAATTTAGTGGAATATTTAATAAGAAGGATACTTAGCATCGATCTAGATAAACTCTGAACATTGCTTTGTCACGATCAAATGTGTGATTTGCAACATCAAATTGCGATCGATCTTCAACAGAACCTCGAGTTCGAAAAAAAAAAAAAATTAGCAGTAAGTAATGAGAGGTGAGTAGGTAATCTGTTGGAGGCCTAAGCCAGTTGTCTACAATTAAACGAAATGGAAAAAAATATTTCTTCGGTATCTTTTCCTCATTTTAGCAGTATTGCACGTACCCTCATGGTATCAACGGGATTGAGCTTTCCCGTAAAGCGATTGGACAATAGTCAAATTAAATGAGCATGCCCTATAATATGTCGGATTGCGAGCCCCGTACCGACTCTGCACCTCCAACGAAATCCCATGTCCTGGACCCCATAGAAGTATTACCTTTGAATGATCCGAAATTTCTCATGGACAAGAGCAGACTGTGAAACTACTAGTCTGCGCCAATTTTTTCCTCAGCAGATTTCTGGCAAAAATAAAATTGCCATGAAAAGTTTCAAAATATTTTTTGTTCGGAGTCGACTAGAAACTGTAGGTCACGATACTCATGTATAAAATTAACACACTCAACATACATAAGTGGTTTGAGAAACTTGGCCGTATGTTATGTTATGTAAGTGTATACAAAAGCAGATCCACTGATTCGAGGTTGCTGTAGTTAATAAGTCCGTAACGTTTTGAATTTCAAACCTCTTATTTGAAAGGGCAATACTGCTAATATCTACAGGCATCTATTGCATTAGGCATCTATATATTGCACGCATTAATGGCGTGAAAGATTAGATCGTAATACGGACTAAAGGGATGTACCATTTTTGTTCTATTTTTGGTTTGATTACACCATGGGGATTACTACATTGAACATGATCCAAGAACGATCCAAGCGATTGTGAACAATTGTTTCAACCAAATTTTGTTATCAATGGTTTATCATGTATCCAGTAGAGATCGATTTTCAGGAAGAACTGCAATTAATGAGACGTTCGCAAGACATTTCAAATAAAACTATCTAAATTTGCAGAAACTTTGCCAGAAATATTTCAATTTACCGGAAGTGCTCCGATAGAGATAATGGAAGTTCGTTAAAAAAAAATTGGAAATTTGTATTGAATAGTCCTACGAACCGCAACTATTTGAAAGCATAGGGATTGTGATTACGAACTGAGAGCTATTGTAGCTGTAACCGGACATTTACGCTTATTGTAATACGCTATAAACTGAGATGACAGATCCAACAATAGACGGAGATACAGATGACTTAATCATATGAGATTCTATGACAAATGAAATCTGAGTCACTATGTTCTTTGTACGAACATAAGGAGACCAAAACTTAGCAGAGTTTATTGTTTTGAAATACCGAACAGGTAGGTACATAAGAACGGAAGTAGTGGTTGTGTTCTACAATTTTTTTTTTTAATAATTTAAAATTGTATCATGCCCATAGCGCATTATTGCTTCACATTAACAATTTATAATAATTATTGTACCGCAAGGATATTTGCAAAATTTCGTTCAATTTACAACAATGTTGTGTAATATGATATGATATTTAAATTTTATAAATTTTGTTTATTAAAGGTTTAAGGTCATTTTAAAGGTCATGGTCAACTATACAGTGCACTACAGTACAAAGTTTGATTTAAAATTGAGAAGTCGTATTTTAAAAAAAATATTTCTTCGGCGACTTCCTCTCAGCAGATTTCTGGCAAGAACTCTGAGAGTAAATAAACCTGCCATGAAAAAGTTTCTCAATAATCTGTAGTTCGGAGTCGACTTTAAACTGTAGGTCCCGCCACTCACGTATAAAATCAACTCTCAGACAACATGAGTGGTGTGAGAAGCTAAGCCGTAATCCTGACTGAAGGGTTGTAATGGCCAAATATGTATGTATGTATGTATGATATCAATTCCCATCAGATTTGTAATGTTTACATTGTCGTAAATTTAATTATTTTAGTAAAAATTACGAAGGGCAATGAGATATCGTAAGGTGCCAACTAATTAATTTACTTTTCCTTTAACAATTTCGATCAAGGACCTCGTTACGAAATTACCAACTTTATCAAAAACCAAAAATATATTCCTTGGCACTTATGGTGCAACAGATTATAAAAAAATACGACGTAAGTACGTATTCGATATGAATTTTAAATAATTTGTTTACGGGAATTATAATGTTTGTTGTTGTTATATTTGTTATAATATTGTACATATTATATGCTACAGTATTGAATTTTTTATAATCATTATAATAAACAGCGTATAAAAAAAATAAAACGAAATGTTTGTTGCAACCACACCCAGATTTCTTTTTTTTTTATGATTTTTTTTAGTACCTCATATTATCGTTATTTTTTAGGGTCTTTTTCATAAAAGCGGTTGACTATGTGGTTGTTTGTTTATATTGAAATTTTAATATATTTTTTGTTATTTTTGTTTTTGTACAGCGAAAAAATATGAAAAAAATTATAACAATATTAACGTTTATACATAACCTATCATTTAATCATTTCACAGTAGTATATGTCAAATACCTACACACATATATACTATGTATACATACACATTTACTTTAATAAACTGAAAAATAGCAACAAAAAAAATTTTTTAAATAAAAAGAGAGAAAAAAAAAGATTGTATATCTGTAACGAGGATTTCATTAAAATGTGCTCTGTTTGCATAGAGTAGAGTAGAGTTGGGACGTTGTTTTATAGTCGAATGAATGAATGTGGCATCTGAAGTTGCATTATGAAATTATTGGTTTTGTAAATTTTTAAATTACAAGTTTCATTACAACAACCTGTAACTAAACAACTAACTGACTAACTAACTAGTTGCTCGTAACTAGTTGGTCATGTACATATTGTATGATTATTTTTCTCTCTATAAAAATATCACAAAAAATTAAAAAAAAAAAATACAAAAAACAAAATTAAATTGTTTTGTATTCTTTTTTTTTTAAAGGTTTTTAATACAACAATCGAATTGCGAAAATATATTGTATTGTAGTTAGCAAGTTTTTATGATTGGTTTTGCATGAAACTGGTCATTTTAAAAATGTCCTCAAATTTATTAACAATTTTTAGTAATTAAAAGTATTCAGTAATTGGTTTGTGGGTACCCACAGTAAATACGATTTTTAACCATATACTACTGGCAAACCCCCTAAATATTCACAATATTTTTATACGGCACAGCTAAATGTGATAAAAGTTGCTGGTTTAGGCAAAAATCTAGGCTGAGAAAATCAACAACTATATGCATCCACAACTAACGCTAGGCAGAGTTCAAAAGTGTTGCTTCCGTGCAATGATATCGTATGAGATTTAATACCAGTTTACCTTCCGAGCATCATAAGACAAACTATTACTACTGACTAAAACCCTCGCCTGTAAAGGCGTTCAAATCAGGTTTAAAGCCCGAAGAAAGTGAAAAAAGTTCAGTTTGGTTTACGAATTAAAAAGCTCCATATACTTCATGCTAGCATTAGTTCTGTCTTATTTTCCATGGTTTGAGGAGGTTTAGTTGTCATCAGTCACAGTTTGCAATATCACATCAGATAAGAGAACACAAAAAAGACTGCCAACTAGATTTCCCAGCAGCTCTCAGCCAGCTCAATCACATTATAAATCTCAAGAGAGCCCTGAGCCCTCACTGAAATTTCTACCCAGTCTCCTCAATATCCTCCTATAAAGTTGTAGACAATTATCTGCAACTCCTCCTCATTGCAATACTTCGGTTGGAATCTGTTTCAGATTTTTCCGGCATTGTTAGTAACTTCAGGGATAATATTTTGTACGATAATAATTTCTAATTCTATTTATTCTCTTGTAGGTGACAGTAACCTATAAGTATATTAATCGTGGTCTTTTAATCGTACAAGTGCAGAAATACGCAACTTTGGGATTAAACGCTGTCGAAAAGGGTCCAATGGTACAATGGGCCAACTTGACCTCCGAGTACTGTTTGTCTGAAGGGCTAGTACACGCCCCCTACATTGTTTTTTGATTTCATTTCATTGTTTTATTGATGAATAAGCAACAATAACAACAATTGTTGTTTGATAGACACGAGATAAAGGACAGTACCATGTGTGTGATGTTCTCCAAGGAATTTTTATTTTCATCCTCGGCATGTTTACAGACGTCAGAAGCTTTCTATTTCTATTGGGCATCGGAGACTTCTCACTAACTTTACTTAATTGGGCGTTTTCGTCAGAATGACAACCTTAAGTTTATTCATCATCCGAACGGCAGATTTTTGAGAAGCTTTTCAAGGCAAATTCGACTTTACTCACAGAGGATTTGCCAGAAGACAGCTGAGAAGACTTCATACTTTTGACTTTGGGCGTATGAAGCAATAGCAAACGAATAGATCGGGGCAGCTAACTTTCTAGTTCAGGAAAGATGTACAAACTGAGATCGAAACGGAAATACAATTAATTGTTTAATTATGTTTTATTTTACACCTTGGAAACATCAAAGATATAAAAACAAGCATTGTTTTGCTTACGAAATTCATTAAATTTCATGAAAGTATAGAGACTGAGCTTGCGAGTACTGTGAATCTATCTTACGACAGCATTTAGTGAGGTTTTTTAACTGTCCATTTGTTTTCTGTATTCACTCTAGAAGATCCAGACAACTACATACATACATAGTTGGTCATTAGAACCCTTCAGTTAAGAAGGGAACTGTTTGAAAATGATTGAGACGCACTCTGGAAGCTATAAATGCAATATAAACATACATATGTACATAATTGGAAATTACAACCCTTCAGTTAGAATTACAACTTAGTTTCTTACACCACTTATAATGTTTGTGTCACTCTTATACATGAGTGGGGAGCCCTAACGACAGATTTTTAAGAAACTTTTGATGGCAGAGTTTTTGCCAGAAATCTGCTGAAAGAAAGTCGCCGAAAAAATATTTATTTTTTGTATTTCGTTTAATTGGAGAAGTCTGACCTGGGGTTTGAACAATGGCTTTACATCTAACAAGCTAACACTCCACCTTCTAGACTATGCCGACTTCATAGCTTTCCTTTCCTATTCCGTGTGTAAAAGATTAAAAGACATTCAAGATCTGTAAACGTCATCGCTAGTGAAAAAGTTTAGGAGTCAGAAATTGTAAAAAATATTTGCATACGTACGTAATGTACGTTATTGGTCTTTACAATCCTTCAACCAGGATTACAACCGAGCTTCACACACTACTTACGTTGTGCACGTTAATTTTATACATGAGTGGCGGGACCTACAGCTTAACGTCGATTCCGAACGACAGATTTTTTTGAGAAACTTTTTCATGGCAGGTTTATTTATTCTCAGAGTTTTTGCCAGAAATCTGCTGAGAGGAAGTAGCCGAAGAAATATTTTTTAATATTTTCGTTTTGACCGTGACCTAATAAGCCGACAAACTACTCTTGTGGTACTCGATTGTTTTCAATCGAGTTGAAAACAAAAGGCAGTTCCAGCTGCTGTATTCAATGGACTATTTTATGAGTATCGTTGTAATGATGGTTTTGACATAGATCTTCTACAAGCGGGAGTATTTAATATTTACTTGCGATTCCAGTAATTATTTCACATTGTTCTCGTAAACGCATCATACATTAAGATCACTTTTCTAAACGGTAACTTAAAGTTCTTAAAACGCCACTAAGCTGTTTTCTCAGTTTTTGTGAAAAGTATAACCACAAACAGTTTTTTGCCTGGAGTACCGTTTGCTTACTGTTTTTGAAAAATAGTTCAATTCAATTAGGGTTTATAGTTTCTTTGAAAGATCTCTCTCTCTCTCTGTCTATCTGACCATTTGGCATAAGACTGTTAATATTGCATGACAACGATCTGAAGGAATATAAAACACGCATCTATTGAGCAATGAAACTAAAAGAAAACAATGTCAACAATAATTTCCAGCAATTGTCGCTTTTAAAGAAAAATACATGTTTTTCTTTCTTTCTTGTTCTTAAATGACAGATAACAGTTGGCAAATGCAGCAGCAGCAGTAGCACCAACGGCGAAATTATATTGGCGGTATAAAACAAAAGCATTGACAATTGCGTTTGTCTAATAACAATAATAAAAATGACAATAACAACAACAACAACATTTTTTTTAATTACAATTTTCAAAACAAAATACAACTTTTATCAGCTAAATGTGGCACTTTGCTGTTATTTTTTTTACCATACAAAGCAAGAGAGTAATGCAGCCTGTTGCATTGACAAAAAAAAAATAATAGAAAAACATGGGAATTTGTCATACAATGTAAAAACAGTTAAAATACATGCAATAACAAGCACCAATTCAAATTTGTGGCAATAATAACAAATTGCAACACACACTTGAGTGACATTTTTTTTTATAAAAACAGATACGGCAAGTAGCGAAGAAGGCATGTCATCCGTAATTTTAATGACAGTGAAAAAAAATTTTTTTTTTTTAAAAAAAAACCGCAAATAAGAAAAGAAAAAATTGAAAATTGTTAAGTGCCGTGACAATTTAGTTTGTAACAGAAAATTGTACAAAAAAGAAAGAAAAACACACACAAATGGTTCTTAACAGAATTGTTTTCAGCAACAAAAACTGGCACAAAGATACAAAATAAAAAATAAAAAAAAAACTATGCACCGTTTAAATATGATTATTTGAATCTATCAACCATAGAACTACATATTGTATAGACGGACATTAGAATAGTTAAAGAGGAACCATAAAACCGCCAACTGTTATAAAATGGTATGAAACAATAAAACAAAATTGCCTTAAAAGGGGCGTTGTTTTATTGTTAAAAAAACGTTAATAACATATTAAATAAATACAATAACAATAACAATCTAACAATTGCAACTTTGTTCCATCTTTTCCACATTTTGCAAGAGTATTGTGTTGTCAATCAAATTGTGATCATATTTATTAACAACCTCATCAATTGATTCCTAGAATTATACATTGTTTGAAACTCATTCATAGCTGATATACAGTTTTTTTATATTTACATTTGGTTATTTGCAACGTATTTCATTGCATCTACAGTTGCTGTAAAAATATTGTAATACTGTGCGGTCCTTCTCTAATTAAATAAAATATTTGTTTACTTATACTATGTTCAGATATGCACTTTTATTGAGTCAATATTCGGTTTATTGAGTACAATATTTTAAGTGTTCAGACATAACAATATATGCATCAGATGCTTGTTCAATATTCATTTGACAGCTGGCAAACGAAACAGCTCTTGTTTGTTTGTCGCAGTTGACATTTGAGTTGTCAAATTTCGACAGGACGTGTGCGGATAATTGTAATACGTGCACTGAACATAGTTATGACTATTTGGGTATTTATTGCGCAATAATTAATTGAAACTTTATATTAAATATTGAGCTCAATAATTGCGATTTACGCAATATAGGTGCATATCTGAACACCGTATGATTCTTCGCAATACAATTTACAAATTCAACTGTAATTATAGCGAGCTAAGTAACTAAGACTTTCGTTGTAAAATAGTACAAAAAAGTCTCTGCCAAGAATCGAACCCACTGCCCTCGTAATAGACTATCTCATCATATACTACTGGTGAACTGGTGTTCATATAAATAAATTAACATTTTTTTCTTACAATTTAAGCCTTTAATCACAATATTTTGAGTACCTAAGGTTAGGTCACGATGGTAGTTGTAAAATACATACATACATCTCCTCTCAGAGACTATAAGAAGGTGCATTGCAGGTAAGAAAAACTAAATGAAACAGAACAAAATAAGAAGAAAGATAGAAGACCAGGACAAAAGAGATGAATATAGACTCATTTCGCCAGCTAATGTCTACATCAGAAATATAACAGATTAGGTTTGATACATAATTGGTCAATAGAACTCTTCAGATAGGATTACAACCTAGCTTCTAGGCGGCACCTACAGTTTAAATACGTCTCCGTCCGACAGATTTTTAAGAAACTTTTCATGGCAATTTTTTTACTCTCAGAATTTTTCCCAGAAATCTGCTAAGAAAAAGTCACCGAAGAAATACTTTTTCAGATTTCATACTGCAAAGGATTGGATAATTGTCTGCAACTCCTCCTCCTTGCAACATACTCTACAATAGTTCGGTTGGAATCTGTTTCAGATTCTTGTCAGCTATCAAAGCTCTTAGCGCCTTGCAGGTAACTCAGACATTATTAGTAACTTCAGGGAAAATATTTTGTGCCAAGAGAACTACAATATATTGAACTGTTGTATCTTTAACTCTCAATTATCCTTTCTAAGATGCTCAACATAAATGGATTTCGGTGAGAAGTGTGTACTGCAGCTCAGATGATTTACTTTAGTACAGTAGTTTACATGGTATATTATGTAAGATAACAAACAATTCATACGAATAATGATAAGTCTATGAACGTTTACTACTATTTTAGGGTTATTCCAGGTATAAGATGACTTAGTTTTCGATACTCGATTACATCAGTTTACTGGCAACCTAAATTGAAGGCATAATGGAAAAAAATAGGTAATTGCGAGCACAATACTATCAAGCCGGGTTGGGATGTTTATCCACTTCTCAAACCTCACACACATGTGTAAATAATTGGTCTTTATAACTCCTCAGTCAGGCTTACGACCTAATTTTTCAAACCACTTATGCTGCTTGTGTTAATTTCATACATGAGTAGCGGGACATACAGTTTAAAGTTGATTTCGAACAACAGATTTTTGAGTAACAAATTTTGCCAGAAATCCGCTGAGGAAGAAATATTTCTTTCAAATTTCGTTTTGTTCGGTTCGTGGAGTTTGAACCGAGTTCTCACGGCAAATAAGCCAACACATTACCTAGTAGACTACTGCGTCTCAAAACCTTTTGCTATTTAAATTACTGTCGCAAAGACCGTTTAATCTCAATCTCTCAAGAATTTTTGATCGGTAGGATTGTTGTTTTTGTTGTTAACGAAGGAGCAAAGTTCGTTCCAAATTAATAAAAAAAAAAATTGAAGGCCTTTTCCTCAAGGTAGGAAGTGGGTTCCTTGTGGAAGTGGGTTATCTTTGGCAGCAGAATTGGGAGAGTACTTCGTATTGTGGATGCATGCATTTGGATTGCGTCAAAACTGTTCGCCACTTTTAGAAGGGGCAACGCTTATGAAAAGAAAAATATTCTTCGTTTCCTCCATTTCATTTTTAAAGATTTCTTTAATTTAATTCCATTGATTTCTTAACACAGCAGATAATTATTATCATTCGCGTCTTACAAAAAATATCTTAGCACTTTAAATCATATTGTAGCTGTAGATGTAGTTTCTTTTTTAAAAACGTATTTTCTTTTCTGAAACGTATTTCCCTCGATTCATCATACTTATGTGGACATTTTCAATTTTATTGTCGGTAAAGTTTAAAACGGAAAAACTATTTACAATTAAAAATTCCTTTTTCTTTTAAATCGACAATCCACTTCAAATCTAATCAACATTTTAATCAATGGCGCGAGCCAAACTTTTTTCGTATTGCTTTAGTAACATCTGCGTTGCAGCGCCCTATTGCATCCTGTGAAAAACGATACTATTCACAGTGATAATTATATAGTTGAGGCAAACAAAACAAACAAAAAATATATTTACCAACTCATCCATCATGAACTTGACAAAACGGATAATTTGATTGAATGCGAAAAGAGTAGAAGAAAAAAGAGAAATGAAAGCATTTCCGTTAATTTCAGTTCAAGTAACAAAATCACAACAGGCGATCGTTATGCTCTCCTTTTTTTTTTTGGATTCAAAAAATTATATTTTAAAACAGAAAGAGAGAGAGAGAGAGAGACAGGAAGAAAAGTAGAGTTGAGATGACATTTGTCATAAAAACGCACCCTGAAATACGCAGTTTTATAGATTGACAAATACGAACGAACGAGTAAGCGGGATTTGATTATGAGGTGGTAAGCAGCAATGGGTGCTCTTTAGATTTTAATGGAAAAAAAATTTTTTTTTTTAAATTTTAAAATGAAAGAACTTCCGGTTAAAGTACACGACAAAGAAAAAAAACACTCTATAATTATATTATGGCGTTGTTGTACAGTATTCCCCCTCTCTTTCATAAATTTTTAAAATTATTTTCAGGAATTTATAGTTGCTTTACAGGAAATTTTTAATGAAATTACAAAGGAAAGGGTACAAATCGTATTAAACTACTGGAATAGTAGAAAGAAAACCCGTTAAGGACTTAAGGCAGATGAGAGATTTATTTGGTGTTTTTAGAAATGAATTTTACTACATGTAAAACAATTATTAGAGTTTGTAATCGTTTTACTATGAAGCGATTATCAATAATAATATCCTCCTCCTTCCTCCTCTGTTCACACAAATACTAGAAAATAGGATACAACTCTCTCTCTCTCTTGCATTTAGCATCCGGTATACCATATGATATGTGACAATATTGGTTGGTAACCTTTTCCCATTTCTTCTATTATTGTTTTTGGCATGTGTATGCAGCATCACTTTTTATTAAACGGCTGGCACGTTTAAATTTTAAATACTCGCACTTACATATATCCTTCTGTATGTTGTATGTGTCGTGCGATTTTTGTCATATGTATTGCTTTGTTTGCATTTTCTGAATTCTTTGCAATTGCCCTGCTTTAGTTGGGCGTTACACTTCATACGCCCAATAAATGACTTGGTTTTACCTATTAATGATTTCTAATAGATTTTCATACACGTTAAATGGTTTTTAAAATAAATATGAGTTTATTTTTATGGTTTTTTTTTCAAAAACAATACTAATAAAATAATTTTTGGTTGTTGTCGTATTTTTCAAATGAAAAAAAAAGAGAAAACGCATGCTGTCCATCATTTATGATATTTTTTCATTTGTTTTCTGGCGACAAACACTAAAACTGTTAATAATTCGTACAAAATAAGGACATCATACGTGTAAGGGTATTGATAAGAACAAGGAGAGGAAATCGACCATACAACCATAGGTCAATAAGCCCATCAAGTTTGCAATCGAAACAATATAAGCCATGTGTGCCTTCCATGGTACACACGTCTATTTTGCTGGTTGATCATATATTTATCGGCCTATTGACGATAAATAATAAATGGATAGAAAAATAAGACAGATAAGTATATTAGATAACTGACTACATAATAGCAATAAAATAGAATAGTTTTCTTTATATGGGGCCAGTGAATGTCCTAAAAACCATTTTATTCTTCAACATAGTACCCTTCAGCTATATACACTTTTTCAACGTTTTTTATAATTTTGTTATCCCCCCCAGAAAGTCATTGTAGTCTAGTAGCTAGTGTGTTGACTTATTAGACGTAGGGCCACGTTTCCAACGCGAGGTCGAACTTCAAAACGAAGTACGGAAAAATATTTCTTCTGCGGAAAAATATTTCTTCCTCTCAGCAGAGTTTTGACAAAAACTTTGAGAGTCAATACAATTGCCACGAAAATGTTTCTCAAAAATCTGTCGTTCGGAATCGACTTTAAACTGTAGGTCCTGCCACTCATGTATAAAATTAGCACACACAACGTAAGTGATGTGGGAACTTAGGTTGTAATCCTGACTGAAGGGTTGTAATGACCAATTATGTATGTTATGCATTAAAATAGTTTTATTTGAGAGATGATTGAGAAATTATTATAGATAGATTATAGTGAATTTTCTTTCCGTCGAAACATTCCTCCAGGATTTTTCCTCAGATAATTTTTGTTAAGCCGTCATATTATACCGAGTCTGCTATAATGGAAGCGTATTATCTTCAAATTTGTTTAACCAAACTTTCGATAACAAATCCGTACGCGAAAAGCTATCCAACAATTATGTCTCTGAGGTAAAAAAGTTTTTCCATTCAATTTATTTATACCCAGTGAATTCATGTGCCAGCTGTCCGCTGTAGTTCCTACTAATACTAGGGGGAATAAAGTCCTAAGCTTGAACCTACAACGCTGTATGGATGATAATCCTCTATCGTTCAATAGAATGAACGAGCTTAAAATATATATTTCCGAGTCGCAATATATGAATTCTAGATGACAAAGTGACAGTTCATATTAATGCCTGATTACTCTCCTTTAATCCAGAAAAGATACGCATCCGAGCAGAGTATAGATTTTAAATCGTATTTTTTCTAGTATTTCGGACAGATTGGAATCAGGCCAGAATTATTTTTTTGCTACAAAGGTGCGATTTGGTGGATATTACCGACTATTAGTGAGTTCCTAATGGAATAAATTATTAATAACTGCCTTAAATAATTGTGCTAAAAAAATTAGAAAAAAAAAATTATAACACAAAAATTTAATGCTGCATGCAATGGGTGGCTTGGCCAAGACGACTCGTTTCAAGCCCCAGGTTTGACATCTTCAACAGAAAAAAAATATGAAAGAAATTTCTTCTGCGACTTGTTCTCAGCTGATTTCTATCAAAAACTCTGTGAGTAAATAAAAATTGCCATGGAAAGTACCTCAAAAAAAAAAAATCTGCGGTTCGCAGGCGACTTTAAACTCTTGGCGGCACCCATGTATAAAAATTAACACACAGAAGGGTTGTAGTGACCAATTATGAATGTACATATATAGCTTAGACAACCAACTACTCGTTAATAGTAAAAAAACCACTGTACTGGTTAAAGTATCTCATTTCAAAACTGATTAATCCAGATTCAAGCACAAGGAATATGAACGAATTAATAAAATTGCGAAGCTTTAATCTTAACGAACATTGCAGGAAGAACAGAAAATGTTTGTCACCACTACGCCCAACGTTTGTAAAGATCGTTGTTTCTAACCTGTGACGAATGGTAATCTTATCATGGGTAAGTCGAAATTTTCGTACAGATTTCAGTGCAAGAACTGCAATTGGAAAACTGAATTAAAAACATCTTTTCTTTCATTGTCTACAAATTTTTTTCAATTAAAATTTATGTCCTTGGGTTATTAAACTGCATAAGTGGATGGTGTAGTTATAGACATTTGAACATGTGCTAGAAATTTGATCTCAAATGTAAAACCTCTCAATTGGGGAAAGACAAGCGATTTCAAAAATTTCAAGTATTTTCTTGCACTCTCGGAAAAGCAATAAAAAGGCTTATCGGCATCATAAGAAATGAAAAAAAAGTAAAGAATTTTAGAAACTTGTGGTCATAATTTTTGTTTACATTTCGCGCAGATACTCCATACGTTTGCATATGCGTAGTACTTTTTTCCATATTCATTGCGTTAAGCACAGAAGCAGTCTTTCAAAATTTCTCTGTTTTCGTTTTTGCCAGTTTCTCTTTCTTTTCTTTTATTTTGTCATGTGCTACTGGGCGTTAACTGTTAGCTCGAGCATACCTTCTGCGACAGCCTACTAGCCAGCCCATTAGACCAGCCTATCGCAATATGAAATGAAAAACACAACAATAATGTGTATTTAATATTGGCAAAATGTATTGTATGTATGTATGTACATGCAACATACACTATATATACTACAGTTCATCACAGAACCAAGAAAGAATTCACATATGAAATGTTTGTCACTAGAAAAATTATCCTGCGAGCTGGCTGGCTGCCCTTTGTTATTTGAATGCGAATGATTTTTATTTGAATATTTTTGAATGTGTTTGAATTGGTTTTGTTTTACATGATTTTAGCAGCACATGTTGTATTTGTTATTTGGAACGTGCTTAATAATGACTGAATGAGAGAATGAATGTAGTAGAGCCTCATCACACTCCCATATTGTATTGTGAATGCCTGGACAGATTTAAAAATTCGTTCATTTTGGGTTACGCCTTTTCAATACTTTGAATTATAAGATCATTTGTTACGATTTTTCTCTTCCTTTAAAATCTTTTTTTATATTGTGTGGGCAGTTGGTTAAAGTGTCAACAATTTATGGATGGCAATCACGTATCGTTTTGGGTTCATTCTTTTTTTTGTTTGTTTGATTTTTTAGCAAGAATTTCAAAAAATTTGCCAGCTTATTTGAGCAAATATGTGAGTGTTGAAGTATTTAATGTGACAATTGGTTTCGTGTTGAACAGCATATTTATGAGAATATTCTTGTGGGAAAAAAAGGAAAAAAAATTCAAAGTGAAGGGGACTGTTAAGCAGATTATTTGAAAAGTTTAAATGAATGAATTAAATGAATTCGATTTCAAATCATCAATAATAAGAAAAGAAAAAAAAACCAATAATGTGGCAGTCAGTCAAGCTACCTGCTCTACACGGTATTGATGTGAACGATGTTTGGTTTCAACAGGATGATGCAACTTGCCACACATCCCATGCCACAATTAATTTATTGCGTCAAAAGTTTGGTAGCCGTTTAATTAGCCTAAATGGTGATGTCAATTGGCCGCCAAGAAGCTACGATTTTACAGCGTTGGATTATTTTCTGCGGGGAGCCGTTAAAGAAAAGTGTTAAGCCGACAAACCACACACAATTAAGCATTTTAAGGTCAATATTCGTAACATCATTGCCGAGATACGACCCAATACACACGAAAAAGTGCACGAAAATTGGTCCGATCAAATCAGGTACTGTGAGGCCAGCCGCGGCGGCCATATGGATAAAATAATTGTCAATTTCTAACCGGAGCAATTATACTTCACAACAACAAAAAAAAATTAATTTGGCAAAATTTCAAACTGTTTTTGTTTTATTTCATTTTTAAATTTAAACTTTAAAATTTGCCACCCTTTATAATCTATTACCGTAGTAGCACAGTTAGTCTAAATGGTCCATTAGGAACAGACATCTCGAAATTGCGATTTTAAAATGTGGGACTCGACTGGATAATATCTACTTTCCTAACCTGACAACGAACTTTATTCTGATATTCCTAGAACTTAAATTTCTGATGCTATTCGAAGAATACAAAAGACTTCATTGGGCATCTAAGCTACCAGAAGTAACGTGATTATATTGTAAAAAATTGGGCTATCTGGTGACATGGAGCAAATATGCCCCTATTGAGTCATTCTGTTTACTTACAAAAAGCAACAGGAACAAATACCAAGAAACTGGAAGAATAGTGAGTCTACTACTTATAATTATGCCTCTCAGCAGTAGAAAAATCTCAGATGAGAAATCTTTGCAGAAAAAACAAATTAAGGACTCATATTGCTAATAGAGGTACCATTTGAACAAAATTAGTTCTCTCAAACGGACATAGTCGTACTGACATTATTTCTCATTGTCCAGCAGTAAGTTTTACCACCTTAGCGGCACTGTCTTTACCTAAATTGTGGAGAACCACACACGAGCTAATATTTACAATCTTAGATTAGAGTATTAATGTAAAATGCTTTGCACAGTAGTTCCTTCCTTAGCCGCAGTGTCTTCTATTGTCGAATAATTCTAATATAAGAAATGGTGGCCTGAGTTCAAAAATCGTACTCTGGCTTCTACAACAATACTCTGCTAGACTATGTATAACACGTAATATCAAAAGAACAATGATAAACTAACGGCGTTCAACACAATCAGTTCCTACACAGTTAGGATGGAATTTATTCCTAACTGTAAATAATAATTGAAACGGCGAGTTCTATACCCAGAACACCTACTTGATCGAGTATGTGATAGTAAGAGAACTAAGTGAAGTTTGGACTTTAATTAGCTCGGTTATTGAATGCTTATTATAGCCTTCATTCGCATCAAATGATTGGATAAATGACGTACTTTGAGAATATTAAGGATCTTGGAAAAACTTAAGGCAAGAAGCCTTATTGGTTCATATACTAAATATGCATGTCTCAGGTAACCATTCAGTTTTTGATCAGGGAAAAGTGGGATGCTGACTGAAAACCACCACATGATGATGAGCAAAAAATGTGGAGAGGAGACACTACAATTGTTCGGGTTGAAACGTTGGGGATCCTTTCAAAAAGCGAATATATAGGATAGAAAATAAAAATACTTTCAAAGATTTAGTCTGCCATCAAGGTTCTTAGCAGTTACACTTCTAAGTCCAAGACATTAATGAAACATCACAACGCTCTTAAGAACCTGATGTCAGAGAATCAAATTACGTTGATATCAATGCCAGTACACCAATACCCCGATTTGCGTCGCTTCAGTTTGCGTCGCTTCGAAGTTGCGTCTTTTTTTAAGTTTCTGGAATTTCAATGTTGCGTCGTTTTTGTTTCAGTTTGCGTCAAATGGCTTCGAAGTTGCATCGTAAATGCTTCGATTTGCGTCGTTGATATGAAAATGTTTTTACAAAGCTAAAGCAGAAAAAGAGGATTTCCCGTTTAGTAGAAAGCAAATTTGCAGGTGTGTGTTGTTTACATGTTAAGCGTAGTTATTAGTTTCGAATTATATGTCGTGGAGTGAAGTTCAGCCTGAAAGTTGAAATTGAAAATTTTGCTTCAATTTGCGTCGTTTCGGTTTGCGTCTCATTTTTTCAGTCCCAATTAGCGACGCAAACCGGGGTATTGGTGTACAAGAAGGGCTGAGTTCAAAAAAGAACTGACGACTCCTTCGCTATACCCACATATATTTGCCTTCAGCAGACCTCAGCGGAAAGGGTCAACCAGTGGGTAAACCCACTGTAAAGAGCAAAGGAAATAACATAATTGTACAATCAAAAGTTTCTCTTTGCTTTAAAACTAGACAGAAAAAAACTTGAGGAGCACTTACGCTCATTGAAACTGCAGTAGTTGCAAAGGATGGATATATCTGATGCTAGCACCTGGAGAATCTGCTCTAAAAAAGAATCGCCAACTATATAAAATTGAGGTTCAGTAGATCTATATGTATACGTACATAGCATATATAAATGGTCATTACAGCCCTTCCGGCAGGGTTAAGGCCTAGCTTCTCACACCACTCATGTTGTGTGCGTTAATTTTACACATGAGTGGCGAGATCTACTTGTCTACAGCATAAAAAAATTATGCCTAATGAAGATCATATCAAGAAATCATCAATCTACACATATTATTATTACTAGAGACATTAAATCATTGCAACATTCTTATGTTTATTCATTTTTTTAAACTGCAGCAATTATTAAAAAAAAATTCAAACTAAAAACAGAAAGAATAGAAAAAATGAATTAAATCCATTACGAAATTGGTAGCCAGGCAACCAAACAGCCAACGAACCATTCAAAGCAAAAAACAAAAAATATTTTAAATAATGCAAATTGTTGCATTTATAAAATGGCAACAATCATTTCATTCCCCAGCGATAGTAGTGGCCAGCAGAAACTAAATGAATGGCAAACTTCCCATACCTCCAGCAAAATTTAACACAATTTTCGTTATTTTTTTTCATGTTCTTTCATTACATTTAAGCAAGAAAAAACAAAACAATGAAATGAAAATAGAATGAAGAGAATTTCAGAACAAACGTCCATAAAACAAAAAAAAAAGCTTTAAGACAAATTATGCAAACGTTGAAAGCCAAAAGAAAAAAGAAACCTCGGCTGCAAAAATGTTTGTTCGTTTGTTCATCAACAGAAAGAAGACTAGCGAATCACACGTTTAGAATTTCAACGAGAAAACACTGTATGTATGAATAAGTCAAAACTGGCAACAGTCTACAAAAACGCCTTTATGAAGCTTGATTACCTTGTGGCACGCCATCGCTTAAATAACTCCAACAACAGCAATAACAACAATGAAAATATTTTCTATACAATGTTATTTATGGCCGTACAATACCAGCAGAATCTACTGTGTGAGTAGAGTCATATGAAATTGGGGAAAAAAAGTTGCAACATAATGGCCGCCAACTCCAACGTTCTGACTTACTCTTTGAGTACGCTAATGCGTTACACTGTGCCTTCGAATGAATTACTCTACTGCAACATTTCATGTCTTACTTGTATTTGTGCTGGAGGGACACGCTAATGGAAGATTCGCATTTTTTGTTTTATTTTCTTTTCTTTTTTCATGTTTTTTCATTCTTTCTTTCCGTTTTTTTCCAACTTCTGTGTTAAAAAACAATTTAATTTTCTCTAATTTTGCACTCTCCAAATAATGGCGCATTGTTTCGCTGTTGTTATTGTTGTTGTTATTGATATTTTGAACATCATCATGCAATGGCACTGTATTGTTGCAACCGCCGCCATAAATTAAAACACAACATAAAACTGGTTGCAACAACGGCCATTCCCTGACGTTGTGATAATATAAATACTTGTCCATCACACATATATACATACATATTTAATTCCGATACATTTTATACAACACATATGTACACACATATATTGTATATGAATTTATATATGCATTGTGCCATTATATATGCACGAAGCATTTATGTGGAACCATGTTGTTGAACGACTTCTGTTGTTACTCTTTAAATTGCTGCTGCTACTTGTTTATAAACAATTTTTTATCAATGCTGGACTCATCTTCAAGATCTATCATTGCTGCTGACATGGGTATTTAAATGAGAAAATGTAAACGACCCAGTAGAAAATGCGGCATGAGCGACAAAAAAGCAATATTCATCACGTTTTGCTCATGCACAGTATGGCAAATAAAACTTTCAATGGCAATCAGGTTACAACACCTTAAAACATCTTGCAAATCTAGAAATATAGGATTTCAGTTCCCCATTTTATTTACAGAAAATTATGTAGCACCATCTGCTTCTTACTAGAAATGGAAGCTTCGACAGGGCTTTGAGCGGTATAACTATAGCAAAAGCAATCTGTCCTCTAACTCGATTCGATTTAAGACCATTGTGTATGATAGTGAGGACCAGAGTAATGGAATCTATGATTAGGTTAATGGGAGACATTAATCATCATTATCATCGCCAGGTAATAACTGTCCTCTACTGTCGCCTAGACAGGACCAGTAAACTCCATTATTTTAGGAAATTCTTTGCAACGATTTTGAATATTTCTAGTGAGTGGGATAATTTTGGTGCCTGCAAATTCTTTTAAGGACACTATTCTGTGGTATATAAATGAATCAAGATCAGAGAATAGGGTAGGAATTTGGGTATACGGTCCAAAAGCCAATTTTTCGGTAGCCATGAAAAATTCGTAGGTACTTTCCGTGAAAAAATTTACGCCACAGGAAAACGAGATTCTTTTGAACACTCAGGTCCTATGAATTTGACTCGAGAATGGAAAGCTGAATCAACTAGAATCATAGGACAAGTGAAAATTTGACACAATAAGCAGGCAGGTTAGCTTGCGAGAAGGGTAGCTTCACCCTGCTAATGCAGCCAGAACTGTTCTGAAGAGTAGGAGGGGTTTGAAGGGTATACTCGGCCAAAGAAAAGACGAAGAGATGGGTATCATAACTCATGTGAGAATTTGCGGCAATGAGCAGGTAGGACAGCTTGCGAGGAGGATAGCTTCCACGCTACTAATGAAGCCAGAACTTTTCTGTGTAGGAGAAGAGACTTGTAAGGGTATACGAGGAGAAAGAAGAGATAAAGAAATACGCACGCTGTTCTCAAGTGAAAAGGATTTGTGACAATCTAAACTCTTGTTTATTAATTACAAAGAGAACTAATTTGAGTTCATAACTCCTAACTATCCAGAAGTAGTTTTAGGCTATTTCACTGAACCTTGTAGATCATTTGTTTTAGAATTGGAGATGAGGAAAACGAATTACCAGAACACACTACCTAGGGGAAGTTTCAGAGGGTGAAAATATCTGGATGTTTATCAAGTAATAGGTGGGGAATTGTCCTTACTGACGTCCAGCAGCACTCTGAATTTTGCCAGGGTAGCAATATTGTAGGAGACATTACAGGTATACTTTACACAGGTTAAGGACAATACAATAAATCGTCTTTTGGCGGCACTCTACTACTCCTACGCAACAATTACAAAAAACCAATCGATGCACAGAAAACATCGATATACGTACATATTCTGTGATAAATACATATTGATGCTTTTTCTTGTAATGTCTTGCTTCATCATTATATGGGATTTTAATAAATATGTGTATGTAACACTACACTACACTCACAATTTCCAACCAGGCCGCCGAATGTTGTAATTATTGACATTAAAGTTTTGCCCGCGCCAACAGCAATTGTTGCAATTGTGTTGTAAATTATTTTGTGGTCTTCTGTTACCCTGTTGATTGCAACAGTAACGACGAAAGGCGAACAACTATAATTATTAGTTTTTCCTTCATTATCTGAAGGAAATAATCATCACACATATTCTTCACTGGCAGTTATCATTTGGTATCATTGAACTGTGTTATGATTTCAGATCGAGATATCAATCTTCACAGATATTCTGTTAAAGAACAGTTCAAACGAAAACCGTAAATAAAAAATGTATTTTTATTAAGTTTATAAACCGTAAACAATTTAATTTATTGTTATAATTATTGAAATAAACTTAAGTTAAGGAAGGTGGGCTTTTGAATATAAATTTCTAATATTTTTACTCCAGAAAGTAGTATTTAAGATCCTTTAAACCTTCATATACATTTGGATATGATGGATTATGCTAATGATTAATGGAAACTTTCTCCCAGACATAGTAACTTACATACACATACATATATAATTGGTCAGTCAGAATTACGACCTAGCTTCTCACACCACTTACGCTGTGTGTGTATTAATTTTATACATCTGTACCGCGACCTACAGTTTAAAGACGATTTCTAACGACAGATTTTTGAGAAACTTTTTATGGCAATTTGTATTTACTGAGAGGGTTCACCAGAAAACTGCTGAGAGAATGTCGCCGAAGAAAAATTTTTTCATATTTTGTTTTGTTCATGATGCTGACTTGAGCCGCACCAAGATCTAACGTCTAATAAATCAACACACTACCTACTAGACTGCGGTGACTTCATAGGAACTTACAAACAATAATTGATGACATGCACAAATTCTCCCTTAAATTTACATAGAATGATATGAGGATGGCAATTACTTTTAATTAAATATCTGGTGGGCCATCTATCGATTTAAATTTGAACTATCGGTTATTTGGAATCTGGCGATACTTATGTCATTCTATTCTGTCACAAAAATTCAGTATATTATCTACACTGAATCGATTTACGCTTCAGCAACGTTAGGATTTATTGGAAATTTATTTCCCAAACAAAGACAATTGGTCGGAAATTGCACGAAAATGTCATACAAAATTTGATCGCAGAAAGGGACCAACAGTGCCCGGTATACGCAATTTTATTGCTAAAGTTCGTTAAACTGGTTTCATTTGATGCGTCATGGCGTGAGCGCGCTCGTTCAGTGCGTACACCCAAAAACATCAAAGCTGTGGCTGATATCTCGTCATCAACTCGCCAACGTTCTCAAGAATTGAACATTTCACGCACCAGTTTACGAATTTTGCGAAATGATCTCGGTATGACGTGTTACAAAGTTCAGTTATTTCAAGAGTTGAAGCCGCATGACCATTCGCTTCGTTTTCGCATCGCTGGGGCCAAAGAGAAATTGGCCAAAAACATTATCTTTTCGGATGATGCTCATTTTCATCTTGGTGGGTACGTTAATAAGCAAAATTGTCGTATTTGGGCCTCAGAAAACCCACATGTGGTCTTACAGAAGCCAATGCACCCATTACGAGTGACAGTTTGGTGCGGCTTGTGGAGTGGAGGCATCATTGGCCCACATTTCTTTGAACGACGGCACAACCATTATGGTCAATGGAGACACCCAACGCACCATGAAAACTGATCTTTTTGTACTAGCTCTTCATGGTATTATTGTGAACGATGTTTGGTTTCAACAAAATGGTGCCACTCATGCCACAATATATTTATTGGATTAAACATTTGATAGCCGTTTAATTAGCCAAATTGGTGATGCAAATTGGCTGCCAAGGATCTACGATTTGACAGCGTTGGACTGTTTCCGGTGGCGCCCTTAAAGAAAAGTATGATGCCGACAAACCAGAGACAATTGAACATTTTAAGGCCAACATTTGTGATGCCATTGCAGAGATACGAGCCCATACACTCGAAAAATATTTGTCCGATTGAATGAGGTATAGTGAGGCCAGCCACGGCAGCCATATGAATGAAATAATATTCCATTTCTAACCGAAACAATTGTACTTTACAACAAAAAAATAAATTTGGCAAATTTAAACTTTTAAATCACTTATCCTTTATAAAACATACAACATAAGTGTTGTGAGAAGCTGGTTTGTAAGCCTGACTGCAGGATTGTAAAATTAAAAATGCGTTTCTGTTGCAGATCTAAGCCGATAAACAAAATGATCAAGTTTCTCGAGAAATAAAAAAATCTATTTGGTTTTCAACGAAAACAACGTGGACAGACATACAAAGGAAAATAACAACAACAACAAAAGATTTAATAGAACGACGACTGCATTCATTAAATCCATTTAATGCAACTGCAAATTATTGAGTTAAAAACTAAACAACAGCCATAATTGCCAGGCATAAAATTTGAAGAAATAAAAACAAATTCCTACAAAATAAAAATAAAAAAAAACAGAACAGAAAGAAAACAAATCCACCAAAAACAACAGCAGCAACAATAAACAACGTGCAACAAACAATTGTAAGATGAATGTATTGGCGAAAAAGCGCAAATGAAGGCAGCAGAACGGATGCCAAAAGTAGCCACCATTAAATAAAGCAAAAAAAAAAAATACAAAAACAAAGAAATATGGCTAAATGGCTGGTTTTGATGCATTTAGATGATGGTGGTTCGTTAAACCGGCCAACACAACACAACACAGAAAACGAAACGAAACAAACAGAAAAAATGGTCAAAAACTTGAATTTGAAATTGAATGAATGTGCAGTAGTGGCCTATGCAGCTTAACACAAAAAGTTGCAAGTTTTTCTCCACAAACGGTGGCAACAAACAGTACAACAAAACACCACCACTGAACAGTGAAAAACATACGATTTTTTTTTCTCTTCCACTTGACTTTCTTGTTTTTTTTTGCTGGCTTTTATTGCTTTTCCCCGCTAATTAAAGTTTTTTTGTTTTTCTTGTATTTTGTTGCTTTTCTCTTTTATTTCTTATCATTATAATTTTTATTTTTCTTTTGTTTTTTTTTTATTCGGTTTTTTTTATTGCATAAATTATTTTCCTTTTAAATGAAACAGACAATAGACGCCATTTTTGCATCGAAACCTGACAGTTTCCATTACCAGCCAACTACCATACATACATATTTGGCTTCTCTTTCTCAAACGTCAGTGGCATTTGAAATAATTTCGTTTTTGTTTTCTTTTACAATATTTCTTGAAATTATTTATAATTTTAAATTTTTTATTTCTTACAATTGTTACGAGGGTTTTCTTGCCTTCATCTCTTACGTTGTGCCCTGGCTTTTGCATGCAATCGCATTAATTTGTAAATTTCTTTTGGTCTCTGCTCTGTATTTTTATATGATTTTCTATACAATTTTCTTTTCTTTTTCTGTTTTCATTTAAAATTTTATTGTCGAATTGTTCCAATTACGGTGTTTGGAAGAAATTTAAAGAAATTATTTGTTGCAGCAACGGAAATAAAATGTGTAACTGTTACTCTCTCTCATACACAGTTTCTCTGTAATTCTATCGTTTTGATTGCCATTCGAGAATTGTAATGATAGTGCATGTTTAGATGGTGTTTTGGATTATTTCAGTTGAGCTATAACGTCTCATTAGTACAACTTCAATTTAAAATCTGAATTTATGAAAACTATTTAACGAATGTTAATGAAGCTTAAAAATCGGCAGAGTGGTTACGTTGGTTGCATAGCGCATAGCAAAACGAAATCATGTAAGAGGCATTGAATAGAAGACTTCATACGAAAATCATCGTTTCTTATTACAAGAAGAACTATCTTTGGTTGGGACCAGACATCAGCAATGAGTATTCAAAAAGATGTGTAGATTCAAATCATACTCATAATTTCTGATACTTATATGCATTCGCCGTAGTTTAGTAGGTAGTGTATTTGCTTATTAGACGTAAAGCCCGGGTTCGAGCCCCAGGCCAGACATCAAAACGAAATATTAAAAAAAAAATATTTCTTCGGCGACTTCCTCTCAGCAAATTTCTGGCATAAACTCTGAGAGTAAATAAACCTGCCATTAAAAAGTTTCTCCAAATAATCTGTCGTTCGGAGTCGAAGTTAAACTGTATGTCCCGCCACTCAAGTATTAAATTAAGGCACACAAAATGAATGGTGTGAGAAGCTAGGCCGTAATCCTGACTGAAGGGTTGTAATGGCCAATTATGTATTTGTGTATGTATATGCATTCATACCTATTTTAATAGTATCATACTAATACTACTTATATTCAAAATTTGAAGTACTTATCGTACTCATAGTTAACAATACGCATGATGTTGTTGATTTCGACTCCGCTTTACTCAACATTTACAAGAATCACAAAATAAGTATGATACTCACTAGAAGCTTTGTGTGTTTGCTTTGCTTGCTGTCTTTGTCTTTTTCTTTCTTTCCTTTTTTTTTGTAAATGCAACAACAACTAAGACTGTAAATTTGGACGAATGATTCGAATCACTCGAATAATTTATTAGTATTATAAGTATTTTTCTAAATTTATGAATTTGAATGAGTAGGCAGGCGTATGAATCAAACATATTCCGAATGTTATGAGTTTGATGTCAACTTTGTAATCATACTCATTGCAACCTGTACTTATAAATCAATGTTGTTATGAGTTAGAATGAATCAGAGGAGTTGAATTTCAATACGGTTGACTTACTCATACTCAAAATTTCATGAGTACTTATGTGTACCGAAAAAAGGATTCATTGCTGGGCTCTGGTTGGAACCTAGAGAATCAAAGACATGTTGGCAGACCCGAATATACGTTGGAGATGCAGACTAAATAGGCTGAATGTTAATGCTTGAAATGATACAAATTGTGCGTGAAAGGAATTAAAGAAAAACTTTTAATTGTACAGTCCTTTTAAAGGGTGTGACATTTGCGGATATGAATCGTTTAATAATTGAAAAACGAGTGAACATATTAAAAACGTGGCCACTTTACAAGCATTACGAGGTGATTAAGGTCGCCTTAATCGATCTAATACGCAAAACATTGATCTGGAATGATAATGAAATTTTAGGAATATATGGTATATAACTCGAGTTTGTCGATTTCACAAGTTACTCATAAAGGCGACTTATCTTACGACTTGGTAGTGTGCAGGACTTCAAAGGCCGAGGCCATGTATTCGATTCCCACAATGAGTGTTTTGTGATTGTCTGATTAATCGAAAAAGGGAGTGAGAATTTTTATAGAGCAATTCTCAAGAAAAATAAAGGAAAAATTCGCAAAAAAAACAATGCTTCAAAATAAAATCTGTCGCCCACTACCCCTCTTTCTTTTCTCCTATAACTATCTTTCTGTTCCAACACAATACACTAAATGAGTATGAGTTCATCTCTTGAGTGTTGAAGAATTGCAGTCAAAGAACATAGAATTGATTGTGGAGAAATCACTGCCACCGAAAAAAGTCACACTGCTTGCATTAATCGAAACAAATGAAGTGAAGCTTCCCTTTCAAAATAGTTCTTGTAGAGGGCTATGTAATATTTGACCGAGCTTTGTAATATTCAGGACGTTTTTCTGCCAAAGCTGGCTTCAACCGAATTAATTGTTATCGGTAGAGGTCTCCTATGATATTCTGACTCGGAATTAGCACCTCAAAATGAATCAAACAGTTCTGATGCCACCAAATATGTTGACAGAACTTATTTCTTTCTTTTTAAGCGATCAATTACCATTTCACACATAAAAATCGTTTTTCAGTGTTTCTTGATTTCAGTTCATTGGGTGATAATCCAATATCTGCATTTGAATGAGTTCTAATGTTTTTAGATGCTTTGAAATGGCTGTGAGAGCCAAACCTATTGCAAATTCTTTCTGGGTTTGACAAGAATCTTAATCAAGTAATGTTTCTGAATTTTTGGTCCTCAAGTTTCTTTGGACATCAAACAACGTTTCAAACATAAAGAAATCGTTTTTCAATGTCTCTCGGTTTCAGTTCATTGGGTGCTAATCCAATATCTTTGCATTTGAATGAGTTCTACTGTTTTTAAATGCTTTGAAATGGCTGCGTAAATCAGGCCTAATGAATTTGCAAGCTCTTCTTGCGTTTGAGAAGAATCTTGATCGAGTAATACATCGAACTTATGGACTTCAAGCTTTTTTGGACTGTTCGGGACGCTCTTTGTCTTTGATGTCGTAATTAATTTTTTTTAAATGCGCAAACCTCTCAATATATGTATTGTGATTTTGATAGAGCATGCTTACCGTATAACTCCACAAGCAAACGATGTCTCGCAAGTGCAGCTTTCTTCGCAAAAAGGTGGCTCTACATAACTTCCCGCAAATGCTGTTTTTCGGCAGATTGAATGATTTTTCATCGTGAAGAAAAAGATGATCTCTTCGTAATTCAAGCCAGCTCAAGAATTGCTCTTTTAAATGACGTATACAGGATAGACATAAAACAACACATAATCAACACATAATGAAAATGACTGATTCTTATGTTATATTTACATACATACGTAATTGATCATTACAATTCTTCAGTCAGGAATACGACTTAGATTCTCACATCACTTATGTTGCAATGGTTAATTGAATACATAAGTGTCGGGACCTGCAGTATAAACTCGAATGAAAACAACAGATTTTTGAGAAACTTTTCATGGCAATTCAATTTACTCTCAGAGTTCTTGCCCGGAATCTGCCGAGAGAAAGTCGCTGAAGAAGTTCTTGGTTTGCTGGAGACAGCCAATCTGGGGTTTGCAACACACTACCCACTAGACGAATACAGCGACTTGGTAATTCATTCAGGTCAACAATTTCAAAATCTTAGAACAATCTTCTTACTAAAATTGGACTGAAATGGTACCAAGCTCACTTTTAACCATGACCCTTACCTCATCAAGTTACTCTAGTGGGGCAATAGCACAGATAGGGCACAGATAGTTAACACTTTCTGATCTCAAATAATGACATTCTTTATGAAAAGATAGCTGCAATCATATTCATAATAAATGATACTAATGTGGGTGTTGTTCTCAATTAAAAATATAGTTCAAGTTTTGACCTCATAGTCACTAAATATGCTCATTAATTTAATACGGTCAAGCCCAATATAAAGTTTTTCTTCTTTTGTATTGTTTGAATTCATCGTTAGATAAGTGAAAAACGAAAGAAATCGAAAATAAAAGATGAAAAATAGAAACATTTAATGGAATAAGTAAGCGTAACCTTTATTTAGCCAAAAATAATGAACACCTTCTTTTCTTTTTTTTTTAATGAAAATAAAAAAAGAAAAAAAAATATATACGAGACTGAACAAATCAAAAAGGTGCGTGTAAAACAGCATTGGAAAAACGGTTACAAATAATACAAATGCAAATGCTATTGTAGCCATGAAAAAAGAAATTATAAAAAAAAATATGAATGAATGAATGAATAAATAAATGAATTACAAAAAAAGAAGGCGTTAACCGCCTCCTAATACGGTTGTCATGCCATACTATCAAAACGAAGCCAGGGCCATTGCAATGCAGGCAGGCACCCTGTTCATATAATTTTTTTAATTTCTCTGTTTTTTTTCACTGAAGTTAAGGGTGCAAAGCCAGCCATTGCCAAACAAAAATGAAAACGAAAATTGGAAAATAGAAAACAGAAAACGCGTAATAATTTTTTATTATTAAAAATTATAAAAAAAAAGAAATACGTATGAAAGAATTGAATTGAAATAAAAAAAAACATAACAACCCCTTAAAACAGTGTGAATAGAAGATGAGGTATGGTGAAGAAAAAGAAGAAATAAATACAACAACTCTTGGAAACCATCATCTCTATTCTATGCTTTAAATAATATAATTACACAGGAAGTAAAACGAAAATAAAACATATTTTCGTCTGTTATAAACTGTATGTGAAATATATTTAAATTTCATAAATATGTCTATCTGAATGTAATTTAATTTAAAAAAAATTTCAATCACTTACCATTTTCTTATTGTCTGTGGCATTACAAAAAATTTTGGATGATGTGGCTCATCTTCAAGATGTGTGGCACGGTAAAAAAGAAGAATTAAAGACGATGTTAAAGCAGTTTTCAAGTGGCAGCTGTAATTGAAACCAAAAGGTGTTAAACATTAATACGTGTTTGAATGGATTTTTTATTGTGTATATAAATTCCTTAAAAAAAAGAATATTGAGAATTGAAAATCATTATTAAACAAAAATTATAGATCGTATGTATGACTAGACTACCAGAAATCCAAGACATTTTTTTTCGTCCTAAAGGACACATTTTTTTTCTATTTAAGATCTCAACTTGTAATCTAAAATACATTCGATTTAAAAAAATTAAAATGTTTAATTATATTGGCGGAAATAAATGTAAAATGTAAGGTCATGTAGTGCTCGTAGAGTCATTGCTAATATCTTCCATTGAGAGATTCAATGTTGAGATCATTTTACCTCTTGTTGGGTGTAACATCTCTTTTCTTTATCGACATCCTTCAAACGCAACTTGTATTCCTTCCAACTTATAATTGTTAAGACCACCGTCAGGTTTTTACAACTTATGGTCAAACTTGATGCCGACGTAGTCTAGTAGGTAGTGAGTTGACTTATTAGACGTGAGGCCATGATTCAAACCCCCAGGTCAGACATCTCTCAACAACACGAAATATGAAAAAAATATTTCCTAGGCAACCTCTCAGTAAATTACTGGCAACAAATTTGAAAGCCATGAAAACGTTTCCCAAAAATCATTCGTTCGAAGTCGACTTTAAACTGTAGGTACCCATCCTACTCATGTATAAAATCAACACACACAACATAAGTTGTGTGAAAAGCTTGGTTGCAATCCTGAGTGAAGGGTTGTAATAACCAATTACGTATGTTTGTGTGGCCAAACTATCTCCATTTCCTTTAGGGGAAATTGATTTTTATTGATCATGAACAGCGAAAAATATTGTCTCCAATTATTCGGTTGCAATATGGCCTATGTTGCAAATTTCATGGAATCACTGGCCTCTAATGGCAAGAAACTGAACAATTAATTTTCACTAGCTTTTAATGAAACGGGTATTTGCCATAAATTAACAGATTTTCATAGACAAAAACAGGCGACAATCAACTATGTGAGCTATGGACCGTAGGACGAAGTCATAAAGACATAACTACCCAACTCCAGAACTTTAGGGAAATCACGAATGAAGTATATAGATTGGCTATGTCCAGTTGAAGTCACCGTACTCTATAGCAGGCAGTATGTTGCCTTATTAGACATGAGGCCACGGTTCAGGTCGAATGTCAGACATCTCCAACAAAACGAAGCATGAAAAAATATTTCTACAGCGACTTCTTCTCATCAGATTTCTGGTAAAAAAAACTCTGAGAGCAAATTAAATTGTCATGAAAACTTTCTCAAAAATCTCTCGTTCGTAGTCAACTTTAAATAGTAGGTCTCGCCATTCATGTATAAAATTGACACACACAACATAAGTGGTGTGCGAAGCTAGGTCGTAATTATGAATAAAGGGTTGTAATGACGAATAGTGTATATACATATGTCCTGGTGAAACATTAGGTGATTGTTTAATTCAAAGAGACTTGCTGGCAATTTATCGAACTCTAAATTAACAAAATAGTGCCAATAGAACCAAAAGGACTATTGCAATAGCAGTATCATTAAGAACTTTTACTTTCTCAGTATCGTGCCTCTTCTTTTTGCATTAACAAAATTGCAAATGAAGACGTTTGCGGTATACGGAATATGTAATCACCCAGGTAACACTTACATCATATTTCCAGGAAAGTTTAAACAGTTCCATGGTATTATCTTGCTCCTTTTTATATTTATATCCTGGTATACTGGACAGATTAGAACCTTTTTTAAAATTCCGCAGATGATATTCCAATGTCCACAATGAAAGAAAATCTATTCAGTAAACACCTATATGGCAAATATTTTAGATTTGTGGACACTATCAGTCCAATACAAAATCTCTGAATAGTCGCTTCCACTTTATTCTTTCATTACTTTTTGCTCCTGTTATATTGAAATCTTGTAAGCTACATATTACCGAAATTTTCTTTTCATTTTGTCCCACTTGACGAACGAAATAAAGATTTATAAACATCTTAATATACACACTCCTATTCCAAGTCATATATCTGAGACTACAGATAAAACCATTGAATACTAGACTAGGTAAACAGGATCGTAACAGGCTCGTGAAACGAATAATATCCCAACATCTGCTGTGAATATTTCTCCTCACCAGGAAGTTTCTGTAACTGACTTGTAATTACTTCAGTAAGTTCTGTTACATATACGTTTTGTTTGATTTAGTATTCATTGCTTTTTGTAGCATAAGACTGCGCCAAATCGTGTCTCTCATCTTATTATAATCGTTTCCTTCGGTGTCAAATTTTTTTTTTTAACAAAGTATCATATTGGTCTATTGAACTAGATACTCGAAGGATAGTGTAGACATCTGATATTGTCTATAAACAACGACCTCGGAGAAAATGTATTGGGTAACCCAACCTGGCCTTTACCGTGATCTTATATTCTCTGGGGGAAGAGAGTTTAAGAGCATCCTTGAGGAATTATTTGAAAAGCATTGAGGACTATGAGGTCATGATGGGGTATTTAATCCTCTTAAGTTTTAAAATTCAAAAATCATTATGAAAGTCTGTTCATTCGAAGCAGCATTGTTTGGGTTTGTAGTTCAGTACTTATCCATTACACCATGCCGCCTTTAAAGTTTACACCATATTTAAGGATACGTAGGCTCTGTAGGTGGCGTGGTCGATCTGTAGGCAAGATTAATGCCGTGTTTGTTTACAATCAAGTAAAATTTTCGCGTGACAACTATAAAAGGAAGTTTGCAGCGTTAATAAATACTTTACAACATTGTTGCAGTAGAAGCTCCGATTTGTCGCATATAAAAGTAATTAATTGTCAAACATACATTAATTAAACGACATTTTAAACATTTTAAGATATTTTAAGGTAACTTTAGACGCAATTATATTGAACTATAGAACAGAATAGTATTTTAATTATCTTAAGAAAAAAAGGAAAACAAATTTGAGAACCCAAAAAATAATAATTTCATTCATTCATTTCGAATAGAAACCTGTAGCAAAAGGTAAAACAAAATAAATTATTATCGACATTTCAATCATGAATCTGATAATTATTTTTATTCTTGTTTTAATTATTGTAATTGTTCAATTATAGAAAAGCAACACAAAACAACAAAACAATCTCCGCATGTTTTCATGTTGCAATTTTCTTTGCTTTTTTTTTATTATTATTTTCATGTCATGACTCGTTTTAATTTTTCTTTTTTTTAATAAAATTTATTCTGAACATGATTCTTTGTAGGAAGCAAAAAAAAAAACAAAAAATGTGAAACTTGAATAATTTATTTTAAATACTTTTGCATTCTATGTCTAAGCGCAAAGGGATGGTTACCTCAAAGAAAATATTAAAGAATTTAAATCTATTATTATCATTGAAATATCGATCATAGCATGTAAATATCACATATTTGGAGGAAATACAGTCAGAATAGAATGCTTTCATTAGAATTTAGTCTCTATTTTATATAAAAGGGAAGGAGGCCTGTTCGATGAACGGGTTGTTAATGCCAATTAAGTAAATAAGTAAAAAAGAAGCAATATTGTTCTGTGTTATAGAGTCCTGGGGATCACACAATGTACGCACTACCGAAAATATGGATTCTATTAAAGAAAATGCGACACATAATTCGAATTTTTCAAATTCACAAAGTTCTCAGCAATTGAGCCTTGTTTTCGACTTTTTCTTTGCATATTTTGCTTTTGAATTTGCTAGAGAGACAGGTTTACAATGTTGATTTTTCGAAAAAAAATTTCTTCAGCGGTGAAGCTCATTTCCCATTTGGTGGCTTGGAGAAACAAGTGGATCAGAGAACCTAGAAGCGATAGTGGAAAAGCTATTGCATCTGAATAAAAAAGTAGTTTGGTGAGCCTTATTGTCTAAGGATGTCATTCGGAAAACAACTTTAGAGGAATCGCTAGCGTAAATTCAGAGCGCAATGGCCGTGAGATAACTTATGAACTGGACGACATGTGATCACTAAGATCATACTTTTATACTATGTTAAGGTCATAGCAGGTATGAGATGACTTTGGTTTTTAATATTCGACTAAATTCAATACACTATAGAGAAAACTAGATCATTGCGAGCACAATAATGTCAAGAAAGACTCGGATGTTTATCCACTTCTCAGGCCTCACATACGTACATCATACATGATTGGTCATTACATCCCTTCAGTCAAGATAACGACCTAGATTCTCATACCACTTATAGCGGGAGCTACAGTTTAAAGTCGACTTTGAACCACAGATTCTTCATGTCAAATTTATTTACTCTCAGAATTTTTGCCAAAAATCTGCTGAGAGGAAGTTGCCGAAGAAATATTTTTTCGTATTTCGTCGGGATACCTCCTGGTGAAGAAGCTATCGCAGCTCTTAATTACGATATCAAATTTAAATAATTGATAATAATAAATGATGGCAGTAAAATGATACTTTATAATAATTAATAATATGCTTAAAAATATTTAAATTAAGAAATGTATAGAAGAGACCTGATAATTTTTTTTTTATTTATTTGAGTAAGGTTTCCTTCCCTTAAGCAGAATCTATAAACCACTGCTCAGTGTTATAAACGAGAATTTTTGCATTTTTTGACTTTTAAGTTTTCCCATTATTCGTAACAAAAAACAACAATTAAAGCTACTTTAATTTATTTTGCTGTTATTGTTGTTGTTGCAATTGTTATTTCTAACTACAGCAACAACAATATTAATGGTCAATTTTGCAATTTATAAATTAATGGCAGCTTTTTAAAAAATATTTATAAACGCTTTATAATTATTTAGAATTTAGAAAAAAAAATTCACAATTAATTTTAACATTAATTGGTAAAATAAATTGAAAGGAGTTAAAATATTTAAAATTGTCGCCATTATATGTATACATACACATGTATTATTATATGGTATATAAATTGTATCAACTGTATTAAAGCTTCATTACACAATTGCTAAATATTTTATTGGGGGGATTTTGTGAATCGAGTCGGTAATTTAAGTGAGAAAAACCATTTTGTAAAATTCACAAAATCCAAATTTAATTGGTCAAGCTTGACCTATTTTTTGTTTCAATACTTTTACCAAATATTTCAAAATAATTTGCATAATTTTTTTTTTGTATTTTATTTGCTGTCTATAATTAAGTGTAATAAAAACATTTTTATTACCATTTATTGTTAAGGCTAGTTTAACCAGCAAAAAAAAAAAAAAAAAAGGAAACCTCTTTTCCAACTTAAAAAATTATTGTATATTCACCTGTTTGCGTTTGGGACTCGCCTCCAAAAGAAATTTTCCACATTTTTTTTTCTGCTTGAGTTTCTTTATTTCTAATGCGTACTGGGATGGATGGAGAATATTAAGTTGCTCTGAAAAACAAAAATTTAATGACTTTAATTAGCGGGGAGAAAAAAATAAATAATTTATTAATAAAAAAAAAGAACGCATAAAAATACAATTAAATGTATTAAAAAAAATTGTAACAAAAACAAAAATTTATGCATAAATTTATTAAGGAATTCATTTTTTTCTGTTTTTTTTTGTTTTTGAGTATCGTTCTGTATTTGCAGACTATAATTATGGAAATTAAAATGGTGCTGCTTTAACTTTAACTGACTTGAAACATGCACATCGATTTGAATTTGAATTTCAAGACTCTTCAACTGCGGTTGTACAATTATTATTGGTCTGATTGCAATATGAAACTGGTGTGACCAATAACGAAATGATGTCAGCAACAGGAAACGATACAAATTTTCTATAATTTGGATTACAATGTAAAGTTTAAAAATTATTATAAATTTTTAACTTATAATACTTCCAACAATGCGGGCAAATCCTTAATGCCATTTAGATGTGATGCAAAACAGACTTCTAACTGTGATACCGAAACTAAAACTACAAACCAAACTTTCTCGATTAATCTCGAATTAGCTTACGATTAATGTGCCTATTTACTTTACAACGTTTCAACAAAGTTTTACACTCATACAGGAAGTGCAACACCACGTCGTTCTCTCCATCATCCTCAAGTCAAGTCGTACAGTAGTTATTCTATGAAAACCGAAGTGTCCTTGCATGGGTATCTATTCACTTGATTCTGGTTTTAAAATCCAACATATTTAGATAGTGAATCTGTTTGACACCATTTCGCAAAATTCTCAATGCTTGGCGTCCTTATAATCAATCAATTTTCCTAAGGTTTGCAGCAATTTGACTTGTTTCCGATAGGAAGTCAGTTCACATAGCTTCCACGTGAGATGATCATGCAATTAAATCTCTTGTGCAGAATATCCAATGTGGCATAATCTGTGTGAAAGTTCTGCAAAAATATTTCTTCGGTGACTGCCTCTCAGCTGTTTTCTGGCAAATTTTCTGAGAGTAAATACAATTGCCATGAAATAATTTCTCATAAATCTGTTGTTCGGAATCGATTTTAAAGTGTATACAGGTCTCGTCACTGAGTTATAAAATTAACAAACTCAATATAGGTCCTGACGGTTATGTATGTCACCATCTAACTATAGTGCTCTTCATTAACACTGATGGCCTGGCCAATGTCGTTCTCAAAGGAATGTGAACAGATGATGTTGCCAGCCCAACACCATACAATAACTTTTACGGCATGGATTGGATGCTCTTGGCTCTCATTTAGTTTGGTATTCTCCCAAATTCGATAATTTTGAATGTTTGGTGTTATATTGCACCAATATAATGATAACATGGAAATAAACTCACTTCCGATGGCAAAAATCCGCCTTATTCTCTGGGCCTAGAACCGAGTAACTATTTGTTGTTCTCAAACCTGAACAAATTGCCTGACAATTTGACAAGAAAATTGATGCTGATGATCCTGACAAATCTTATTTTTTTGAAAGAGAAACATATTTAAAGATACGTTAGGCAAATTGTATACAACACGAAGAAAATTATTTTTTTTATCCACAAGTCAGTATAGCATTGAAAAAGTTGTGCATAACTTATATTATTACAAGTGGCTAAAGAACAATGGCTCTAAAGGTTACCCAACACAGCCCGATACAATTTCAAAATGGCACACATTAATTGTATAAATTAATGTTTTCTTCTCTATTTCTACGAATGCCTTGAATCGAAAAGATGAATACCATGTTGTTACACTTTTCTTTATTTAAAAATTATTATTCAGTTTAGAAGTATTATTGTTGGTATGTATGTACATATTTGATAATCGTAAATTAACTTCAATTCCAAGTAATTCTCATTTCATGCGAAATGATATTAAAAAAAGAAAACACATTCCACCACAAAAAAAAACATTTCTTCATATGTTTGATGATTAATTTATTTGAATGCCATTGTGATTGTGAATTGTGTGTTGGTTGGCTCATGTTTATAATTAAAGAGAAATAAAGAAATTGAATTACAAATGTACATAACAGCAAAGCTTATGCCATTTAAACATGCTCTCCACACTGTGGTGATGATTAACGAATTAATTTCATTATTTTTTTAGCTTTATTTCTGTTTAATTTTAAATGGACAATTAAAAAATCAACCAAAAATTAAGGAGGAGTTAAAGACAATGCTAGTTTTAATATGTTGTATTCCAAGGCAGGGTGGTTTTCATATTCTACTTTTTTTTTTTGTTTGTTTTGTTTAGAAAATGGAGTAGGCGTTCATGATACGGGTAGAAGTTTTCATTGTTAATTTTATGAATTGCATTTCAACATAATATATGCCATACGAAAGTTTAATATTTTTGTAATATAAATTCTATCTATACTCTTGATTTTTCTGTTTTGTTCAAATAGCAGAAAATAAGAGTTGTTTGTAATAAATTAATCTTCATTGTCTAATACCCTTAAATTCAAACAATTTCACAATTCTGATAACCTTAAGGGCATTGTTTGTTGATCATAACTTACGAGCACTGTTAGAAATTAAAGAAATCTTATGCAGAAAGCATCCTCTATTGCCTTAAGCTTAGTAATAAATTCTAATCATTAACTCGAGTTTCCGATAAAGTATGTGCCACTGTATTGGAACTGATTTTTAAGACGTATTTTACAAACGTCTATAAGGCATTCTACTTTGTATGCATGTGCCAATGATGTCTTAAAATATAAACAACCAACTTTACATTACATTAACTTGGCTCATGGAGCCTATACAATTCCAACATATAGTCTACAGTAACCGTAAAGAGCAATTGCATTCAAAACCTACTTCATATTAAATAATTTTATTTCCACTAATACATATCTCTACCACCGCTTAACCACTATTTATTTGTTCCCTGTTGAAAGGAAAATACGCAAATTATTTTGCAGAACCACTAAGACCGTTGTCTGAAGATTTTATAGAGCCCATCTGCAATATTTATTACGCTTATGTTATCTTAACAGACTTGTTTCTTTCATTGATGGTTAAATGTAAGAGTTTTTTCATTGATTAGCAGACCAAATGAATTTTATCATTTTAGCCGGTGCTGCAAGATGGAAGGAACATGAAGACAAAATGAAGAAGAAGATGGCGGATGAAGATAAAAATCCTTAAATTAATTCAGTTGAGGAAATTAGCTTTAATATACTGGCTTAGAAAGCCGTTTTCATTTATTTTTAATAATCTATCAAGGAATCTTTATACTACCCACATGCCGGCTGGGCTATGTCTACTGTTATAACGAATTTTTATTTGATATCTTTTACACTGTAGTTGTAGGGCTAATGTTGCCTAACATTAATACAGTACAACTTCGACAGTCCGGACACTCTAATAATTCGGACGCTTCAACATTTCGGACAACTTAAAATTTTTACTTCTACAATCCGGACAAATTTTTTTATGCAAGAAAAAAAATTAATTCCGGGGGTTTTTACATAAGGCAACTAATAAAGGATGGATGTTAACGTCCCTTTTCTTCGACTGGTTCAAAAACCATTTTATTCCAGAAATAAAAGGGTTTCTAACACAGGTTAACAGACCACTCAAAGCATTATTGATATTAGATGAAGCTCCTTCACATCCTAAAACAGATGAAATTAATTTTTATCCAAATTTTAAAGTTCTTTTTTTTACCACTAAATTGTACGGCATATTACAGCCTATGGATCAAAATTTAATACAAAATGTAAAGGGTGCTTACAGAAAACAATTACTGCAGCATATTTTATCAGAAAATGATGATGACGTCGACGTAGTTAAAGCATTAAAAATGTTTAGCCTTAAAGATGCTGTTTATTTCTTGGACTTAGCATGGCAAAGCATTAGTGAAAAAAATATTCAGAAAAGCTGGTTTGCATTATGGCCAAGAACTGCTTCGAGTTGGGATGATGATGATACCGCTTCAGGTTCTGCGTCATGAACTGCAGTCTAATAGCATCTATGATGACATAAAATCCATCCAAAATATGATTGGAGCTATGAACATCAGTAATGATATAACTGAAGAAGATATAAATGATTGGGCAACTGGTGCAAATGAATTTTCATTGGATTGCCTAAAATTATGTGTCGGAATTGTCGAAGTTGCACTGTACAGTTATGACTGCTACCCTTACCCCTTCGACTTTTTTACATATGAATCTTTTACTCTTGTAAAAGTAAAAATTGTTAAAATTTTGAGGCTTCAATTTTGTTGAGTCTATTGTTTTCTTGTTCCCCAAAGGTATTTTGAGCTCGTTTAAAACGAACTAAGTCGGCTCTCGAAAGAAAATCTAAAACAAGAAAAACTTCTACCAAGGGCTCTACTAAGGGTTGGGCAGTTACAAAGGAGGTGATCTACGTATCTCCGTAAGGAAATCAGTGTCATGCAGGCTTTATATAAATCCACCTGTTTTAATTCTTCTTGACCCATCCACCATAGAAGTGGCAGATTGAAGGCTTAAAAAAAAGAAAGTGAATCTAAGCTAGCAAGAATATCCACCATCTTGTTCCCGGTTTTACCGCTTTGACTCGGAATCTAACAGAGACAGATCCTGAATATGAAATCTGAATGACATTCAGAATAACAGTGTTCTGTTGAACGATTTTTTTTTTAGCACACCGTTATCTCACGCGTTGGACAACGCACTCAGCAGATTATTTGACATATAAATCAAGCAGAGTAAGGCACAGCAAAGAGACAAGAGCAGACTGAGAATAATTCTTTCTCACTCCAGTGATACTGAACTAGGTAATTTGCTGAACCTTATAAAAGATTCGCCTTTGGAAGCTCTTGTCTAGGTCACTCCACCATACAAAACATGCATAAGTAATAACAAATTCAGCGATTAGGCCATTAAGTAATGGATTTAAAAGATGCCACAATTTGCTATAACTAAAAAAATCGCATAAACCTCTCTAGTTTAACATGAATCGTTTTCTTCTTTTCAACATTTAGAGCCTTTTAATGATTTAAACACGATTGCATAGTAAAAAAAAAAGAAATATTTATATTGGCATATTATTTTCTAAACCTTACAATATTTTAAGGTCAAACCGCTTGGAATGCATTGATTGATTCATCCATCATTATCCATAATTTGCAATGGTAATTACATTGAAAATGAACGATAAAATTTTTATGTCTGCTTAACATGAAATCCATGTTTCTAAGTAGAAGAACATTTTGGAATTTAAAATTCTTTTTCGAGAGTGAAAGCATACACACTTTATACTCTGAAGAGTCCTTGAAAAAAAAAAGTGAAATAAAACGTAATGACCATCATATCAAGTGACTTAATACAACGCCAATACAAACAAACAGACGGATTAACCGCCAACAGCCAGGCAGGCAACAATAACAAGCAAAAGCCAAAAAGGTGTATCACGTACAAGTAATTTGCAGGTTTGTGTTATAATTTGTCTACATAAACAACGATGCTTGGCCGGCGATCAATCCACTATCGATCGATAGTGGAACGTTAAAATATCAATGAAATTATGGAATAAGAAGAGCCAACGGTTTATGAATTTTCTATAATTAAATGAATATTTTTTTATTATAACGGCTTTTCGCTTCATATGTATGTACGCAGAGAAAGGTAAAGGAACTCAAGTAGAAAATGAGATTTTAATTGAGAAACTATTCCTACTTTGAAGAGGAGCAAGAAACATTTATCATATGATCACCACCAGGTCATTTTTAAATGAATTTTAAATGGTTTTTCATTTGCATCAAATAAACATAAACCACATTGGAATATAGTATTCAAGGACACCCTGATGGTAAAAGAAATAATAAGAAAATAATTTTGTGGTCAGTTACAGTTACAGTTAAATTTATGTGAATTTCTTTTTTTTATGAAATTGTTTTCAAATGAAAAAAAAAAAAGTAATAATAAATAAATAAAATAAAAATAAACACCGTAAAATGTGGTTGTTGTGGTTAAGGACATGTTTTGGAAAAAGTGATTAAAAGAAATTGAATGCAATTGAGTTTTACAGCGCAAGTATGTGTCCTAAGTCTTTTGTTTTGTAAACAACATGTACACAAAGAAATCAATTGGGCAATTCACACAACTTTGTATCGTGTATGTTGTATTGAATACATTTGTTTGTTTGTGAACGCTCAATGCTGTGCTGTATTCAAAGAATTTGATAGCCCGAAACCAACACAACCTTTCAAAAACATATACGCATTTTTTCATTCACACAATTTGATAGCACAAAATCAATACAACTTTTAAAAACATATGGAAAAAATGTGTATAAGTGTATCGGATTTTTATATGAAAATTATCAACAACAATCATACACTGTTGTATGTTCTTCCAACAATACAATGAATACAACGATACAAAGGCTTGTGTGAATTGACCAAATATTTATTACTAAATATCATCCAATGTTGACAAAACTAGTACTAGTAGTTTATGTTTTGAAGATTAGTCGGATTTGACGGACGGACCCCAAAATTAATTACTTTGAGGGCCATTATTACAACTTGCCGTTAAATTTAAGTTTAGTTAAAGGTACCTTTAGCTAAAGGGAACTGTAAAGTTACCTTTAACTTATTTTCGTTATTACAACTTAAAAAATATGGCAGTGCCGTTGCAATGTCGATAAAACTGCTCAATTAAACAAGTTTTTTTAACGCAGTGGCAACGATGGGCTTCGTTTTTTTTTGTTGTACATATATGCTCATTTTGTTTAAATTTGAAGTTGCTATATTGAAAATAATATATAATATGACAAATTCAAACATAAACTTAACTTTAAAAGTTACCGGCAGCATGATCCTCCCTTAAGCTTAACGCTCACTTCTATCTTATTGGGTACTCATAATAATTAAAAACAATTTATCTGCCCGTTAAAATCCTTCCTTTAGTTAAAGGCAAGTTGTAATAATGGCACTTAGTGCTATTTTTGGACAGGGTGGTGAATTTTTGGCAAAGTGCGGTGAATTTATCCGGTGCGGTGAATAAAATTAAAATTCACCAAAGTGCAGTTATTAGAAATAGGTACTATATTATCATAGGACATTGTACTAACAGTGATGAATTAAGCGGTGTGTATCTAGAATAAGTCATTTTCACCCCTATTGGATTAAAACAAACCCATCATACATAAATTGGGGTGCGAACAGGGATGAGAGAAGTACCCTCTACGAACGTAGCGTTGCCATTGTACCAGTAAATTCTATTTATTACAGGGATGGTAAGGTACCCTCAACGAACGTAGTGTTGCCATTGTATCAGTAAATTCTATTTGCGGCCATTGGATTAAAACAAACCCACCATACATAAATTCGGGTACGAACAGGGTTGGTAGAAGTACCCTCAATGAAGGTAGTATTGCCATTGAGTCAGTAAATTCTATTTGTTAAAATTTAAATTATTTTTTAAATACAGATTCTTGTCCTCACTTATTTAAAGACAGAGTTTGTGGATATAAATTAATAGGGGATGAAAACAGAAATTTTACGTTTCGAGTAAAGAAAAGACAAATAAAAAAATATAAGAAACGGCACTCATTTTAGCTTAAATGCTTGGAAATTCTTTGTCGAAACAATTATAATTTTTTTGTGCTTAGTTCGAAGGGTATGTGTCGGATCCAAATTTAACCCAGGGAGAATTCAAAAAAAAATATATATGAATTAAATAAATTTGGTTATTTTTCTCATCCCTCTTTTGTGAATTGATTACAAACAATTTTTATTTTCTGGCAACATTGCTTCAAACATTAGAAAAAGTAAATATGGCTTAAATATCTCATAGGACTTCCCTAAAATATGCAGTAGCTGTTGTTCTAATTAGGTGTTCAAACCAGTGTTGGACATTGGTTGTTTTCAACTCATTCTGGAACAGCATGTATCAGTTATACATTGTAATAATAATGAAAATAATATTTCATTCCGTATATTTTGATTTAGAATCGACAACGTTCATTATTCAAAAAACAAATCTACAAGTCTACAATAATTTTTTCAAATTCAAAACAAATTTCTACAATATTGAATATTTTGTTACGAATTGGTTCACGACTTACATAGAGAAATCCTGAAATTGTCTTTGAAGAAATTTCACCAGATATCGCTGTAAAATCTTGATTTATATTTACAGCCTACTGCATAAGTTATAAGGTTTTTTCAAACAATTACAGATGTCTTGCGCTGAAAGATGCATCAACAATATACATTATACGTCAATAAATAGCCATTAAGAGAAATATATATATAATGAAATAAAAATGATAAAATGTTTACCTTATGACGTTTAAATTTAAAATTAAAACTTGCTTGTAGGATTTTGTGTTCGTTTTTTCTTTAAGCAGATTACATTTATAAACAAAAAAAAAACTTATAGAAAACGTTATTATGTAGCGTTTAAATATTTTCCTTTTAAGTGATTCAGAATTTATGTCATATTCTTAGAGAAAAAGCTTTGTGTGTAAAAAATCAAATTAACGTAAAACATTGTAAATAAAATCATAGCAATGCGATATCATTTCTTTTTGGCATCCTTAAGGCCAGCACCAGCATTAAATTTAAAGAATATTATATCACCATCTTCTACTGTGTAATTACGACCTTGCTGGCGATATTTGCCAGCAGCTTTGCAGGCAGCTTCAGAGCCTTCCTCTTTGAAGTCTTTAAAGTGCATAACTTCAGCCATAATGAAGCCCTTTTCGAAATCGGTGTGAATACGACCGGCTGCTTGGGGTGCCTTAGTGCCCTTTTGTATGGTCCAGGCTTTAACTTCATCAGCGCCAGCCGTAAAGAAGTATTCCAACTGCAAAGCTTTGTAGCCGGTAACAATAATTTTATCGAGTTGAGATTTGCATTTGGTTTCCTCTTCATATTCTTTGCGTTCCAAATCGTCCTTTTCAGCTAAAGTGTGTTCAAATGCACCTGAGAATGGGATTATAGCGGCACCGGGATCATGTTTATCAACCCATTCCTTAATCTTGGGCAACCACTTGTTCTTCTTGCGTATGAAATCCTTGTCGGACAAATTTACCAAATAAATGCAGGGTTTCGATGTCAAAAACAAATATTTGTTTAAGACTTCAATCTGAGGGGGGAAAAAGTATAAAAAATTAATAAAAATAGTTCAACGAGTTTAAAGACCTACATCATGGGCATTCCAATCGGCAAAACGCAAATGTTTCTTCTCATCCACTAAAATACCCTTAATTTTCAATAGAGAATCATATTCGGGCTTTAGCTTTTTATCACCACCACGGGCTACAACTTTTTCCAATTTATCCAAATATTGCAGCAATTTCTCTTCGTCCTTTAAACTCAGTTCTTCGCCAATTATTTCCAAATCACGTATTGGATCAACTTCACCTTCAACGTGCGTTACATCGGGATCTTCGAAGGCACGACACAAATGGAATATGGCATCGCAAGCATTGATGTGCGAAAGGAAAGCATTGCCCAAACCTTGACCTTCGGCAGCACCCTTAACCAGACCAGCAATATCTACAACATTTAAGAAAGCTGGCACCTTGCTACCGGTAGAGAGAAAAGAAAACGCGGTAGAGAAAATCATGCGAACAGAATTGTTTTTTCGTGATTACCTGAGTGGTTTATGGTAATTAACCAAAAAGTCAAATCTCTCATCGGGTACAGGAACTCTACGTAAAGAAAGAAAGAAAAATAGGGAAGAGGTTAATGCAAGTGATTGTGGGGTAAAGCATTCCTAATTTGATTTAAATACGTGGAAGGAAAGTAAGCCTTTTTCTTAATATTTTACGGGTCTAATTGGGGTTTTGTGCTATTCAGCTCTTGAGAAGAAATGCACAATCTTATTGGAAATGCAAACGAAATACTCTTTTTTTATCACGAAAACATGTCTTTCGAACTTGCCGTTAGTGAACGAATATTTTGAAGCAAAATATTGCAGCTTAATATCGCCATTCCATTTCCAGATTGTCTTACAATCTTCTCTTTTAACCAGAAATGCTTCATAAGCATTCCCTGCTACTAGGCGCACCTTAAAAGTAGGCAGATCAGGCAGAAATCTTTGTGGATGGATCGAAAAGGCAGTTGATGGTGACTTTTCAGTACAGAAGTTGACGGATAGGAGAATACATTTATCGTACAGGGATTGTGTGGGCGTTGTTCTTCAATCCGGAGGTGCTCCATAATCATACCCTGTTAGTGGGCACAGCTTAAAAGTAGACCCGTTCAGTCAGAAATCTTTACGTATGGATTTAATAAATGAATTGAAAAAGGAAGTTGCTGGCAACTTTTCGACGCAGCCAGGAAAATAGGGATTATAGGGATTGTGGCGCTCGTCCTTCAACCCGAAGTATTTATTTGTTATAGAAATGCAAACTGATTAACGTATTAGTGAGTATACGATGCTGATATTCACATAATCTGGCAGATTATATCTCTTGAAGAAAGTCTATGCAGTATGCACTCTTGATCATATTTTTTATTGCTAATGGGTTCGTAAAAACAAACACCAGATTAACTATTGATTGTTAAGCATTGGCCACACAATTTTTATATCCTTTCATCCATCTAAAGTGGAGTTCACACCAGGCAGAATTGTTCGATTTAAGATCACCAGAAGACATCTTCTGTAGTCAGGAGATTAGTTTCATTGTATACGGATGCCACACTTGGACCTCTCAGTGGTGATGTTGGGGATACCTATTTCAATCCGTTGTACCTAAACCAATATTATTTCATTTTCGAAAAATTTTGTTAAATCCGAAAGGAAAAAAATTTTCTCTTCAGATCTTATTACTATAATAATAGACAATAAAAGCTAACATTTTATTAAACCCATTAATAAACAATTCAGCAGCCAATCAAATGAAATGTATGCTAAGAAAAGTATTTTATTAGCATTCATTTCGAAAAAAAAGGAAAACAAAATTTCCCAATGAATTCTTCATCTAACACCTGCCGAAGCCAACTAGAAAACTTGAAACTCTTAACATAGAAAAGTTTTAAATTGAGCTTAGCTATCTATTAACGCTAAAGAAATTTGCTTTTGTGCATATTTTCCCAAAGTTGTAAGGGGTTTCGGCCTTAGTCTTAGTCTTTTTGAAATGATCCTGCCACATAAAATCATTGCAATTTTCTATAATTTTGTGCAATCACAACGGCACAGGAAAAAACCGAATGGTTTTACAAAAACAGAAGAAAATGCCTGTAGTCATGGCAGCCATAATCATTTATTGTACACTCAATATGTAATGACTGACCAACTGAACCTCCAACAAGAAGTATTCTTGGCCATTTTAAAAACTAAAAGAAGAGAAACGAGTAAAATTGTGGCATAAAGTCAATGTATTTTAAATACAGGTTCAATAATAATTTGCATACGTTTAAAATGATTCCTTTTTTTTGCTGTTCTCCTTTTTCAAAACTTTAAATTTTGTGTCTTCTGATTTCATTTGTTGCTGTTACCACAAAGAAAAGAGAGTAAGAAAAAATCTTAAATATAGAAAATAATTTAAGTATATAGTAGAAGACGATCGAACCACGCCTTGGTTACAGTGGCCAACGGCAGCTTATTATATTGAATGTTTTCTTCTTCCTTTTTTGATCTTTCAATGCCTTTTTTTTTTTGGTTTTGTTTCTTTATAAAGCTGCTGGGCAGCAGTTAGTTTATGTTAAATAATTTTCTTCGATTTTTTTTTAAACCAAATTACTATCATTAATGCTTAAAGTTAGGAAAAATTTCATATAAAAATTTGCAAAATATAACGTGAAATTCATTTTAAAATGTTTTAAATATTTTTATTTGTCGGTAATACGTATATTCGTTTTTGTTTTAAGTTTTTTCAAAAACTAAAATACGTTTATAGGCCATTAGAAATAGGATAAAAGATTAGAAAGATAGATAATGACACTAAATTAGAGAATGTCAATAAGAAAAACTCATGGTTTAGATTTAAAAGCAATCAATTTGAGTGAAAAACAAATTTGCAAATAATTTAAGATAAGTTTTGTAAATATTTTTGATCCTTAAAAAAAAGCAATGTAACGAGTCTATTCACTAACCTAGGAGTCAACCTTTAAATACAAATTTTTTGACACCATCTCTAATAGTAAAACCGGTAAAGACTTCTCCGTTTCCCTAAGCCACAGTCAGAAACACTGCCTATTCAGTATAAAACATGACAGATTTTGAACCACACTTACATAATTAAATTAAATGCATAACAATAAAACGACTTTACGTTATTAAACAGAAATCTATCTTCTAAATTATTAGAAAATTGAATGAAGAAAAATAACAACAACAAAAAATATAAATTGTTACATTAAGTTCGTACAAGAGTTAATTCATAGACCTGGCTAACAAGGGGCTTTAGCAATATTTCAATCCTACTCGACATTATTTCAGTATCCATACATACATACATAATAGATCATTACAACCCTTCAGTCAGGATTACAACCTAGCCTTCTCACATCACTTATGTTGTATGGGTTAAATTTATAAATGAGTGGACCATACAGCTTAAAATTGACTTCGAACAACAGATTTTTTTGCAATTTTTATTTACTATCAGAGTTTCTGCCAGAAATCTGGTGAGACGAAGTCACCGAAGAAATAATTTTTTAGATTTCGTTTTGCTGCAGATCTGACCTGGGGTTTGAATTGTTGGCTCACGTCTAATAAGCCAGCACATTATCTACTAAACAATGGCAACTACGGCCAGGCGGAAAATCTAAGCTTCTAGCATGAGCCCGTGGTAGTAATGATCAGTAATCGCAGTAACGCATACGGGACATGAAGAATAGATAGGCTGAAAACAAACTAGCCCGATACGAAATTGATGATCAAATCGTTAAAAAGTTTTCGTATACAGTTTATCTGTTTCTGAGAAATTTTCTCCATAGAATATTAGAAAAAGATTAATATGCCAGTGGATATCGAATAGTGATCATCTAGAGGAGTATACCCTCTTTCGTTGATCTCACTTCAGTTAAACTAACCGTAAAGCAGTAGGAATGACAGGATATTTGAATTGCTATACCGTGTTGTAAAAATTTTAAAGGCACAGAGTAACGGTTAAAAGTGCCGCGACCATTGTGGAACAACTGTCATGGTTTATTCGGATAGTTGCCTTCCAATATCACTAAAAACAGGAGGATGTGAGGCAATGTTGCAAAACTGAAATTTTGAAATGGTACTGAAACAATGGTGTGAGGAACTCTTTTCAATCTGTAGCCGTTTATTTATGCGATTCTTGATAATGTTGACAATAAGCCGACTTCAGATAAGAATAACGTTCTAAGATATTTTCAGAAGTGCTTTCAAATGGTCCAATTAGCGAGCGACCTTTTCCCACCACTATTTTGGTGATTAGGCGGATAACATACAATCAAGTAAGTCTAATCGGTAATATTTTATGCCGGCTAATTGTGTCTTTAAGCCTTCTCGCATTGTTTAATCACATTTGTCACCCTGGCGCATCCCGTTGCATTTCAGAGAGCACGCTTTGTAGTTAATCTTTAAAGTAACACTTGTGTGGCATATGCCAGAACAATATAGTAAAGCGAAACACTCCAGATACTATGACTAGGTGGCTCTTTTAATTGCTATTTAGGGCTGGGATTTTTTTAAATTTAATTAAGTAAACTAATTATTTACAGGATATTCGCATCGCTCAAAATATGGTTAAACAAATCCTAAGTCTCTCGAGCAGGTTTTCAATAATTTTTTTTCTCTATCAAATTTAAAATAAATAAAAATTATTATACCTACTAAAATTGATACTTATTCTCATTAGGATCGATGGTACAGAAAGGGAAGTTCTCAGCTGGAGCAGAACTCTTGGTCAGGACATTGAAAAATGTTGACTTGCCAACGTTAGGAACACCAACGATACCGATGCGAAGATTTGTACCAATACGACCAATCAATGGTTTACGTTCGGGTTCCTCATGTTTTTTGGGAGGCATTTTGTTGTTGTTGTTTCTCCGCTTATGTGACCTCTAAAACACCTGCAAAAAAATGAACAAGAAAAACTACGTCAGCCACACAATAAATTTCCAAGAGACAGGCAGGCTCTATTTTTAAAACATTCAAACACACACTGCAACAACAAATATGATAGAGAAATGCAACAACAAAAACTAAAATATTAAATTTTAGTTGTCTAGCGCTCAACTACTCATCACTTTTTTGCATGGCGTCTACATCATAACCTCACTTTCGGTAAAGAAAATGAATTATTTTAAAATTCACAAATACTTTGAATCGAACATCTAGATTTTGTTAGCAATTGTTTTCTTCACTTTATTTATTGTAAATTTATGGTTTTTTGCATTAAAATTTATTAAAATATTTACTTTTTTCAAAGTAGTACCCGGCTGAAATCGAAGAAAACGATTCGCGTGGTAATAAATAAAAAACTAAAAGAAACGTCAAAAAACATCTGACAACCAACCAATGATGGCAACAACATCTGTTTATGTTGATTTTTTTGTTATTGCTTTGTGTTGTGGTGGTGACTTATTGTATTTTATTTTCTTATTTCGTGGGGGGTTTGGGTCATGGCTGTTACGTGTTATCAGTGTTGAAAAATACAGTATTTGTTGTACTTTTTTCAGTACTTTTTCATTTTAAAAATACCGCAGTACCCCCACTACGCTTTCAGTACTTTTCTGTTATTACATATTATTGTGTTGCGCTTTCCAACACAATGCTAATGTAGAATTAGGCTTTTAGGCCCGGTTAACCAAACGTGCACAGAACGAACAAACGTACGTTCGTTTTTAGAATACGAAAACCAAATCCGGATTATAATGAATGCCCAATTATGTGTGTATGTATCTTTTACAAAAGTACTATTCGATGCAGAAAAAGTACTTTTTCAGTTATGATTCAGTAACTATTTAAAAATTTCAGTTTTGCAATACTGGTCATCTGTGAGTTTTTTGAAATATTTTTCCTTCCTGGCAACACTGGTGAAAAATTAGTTTTTGTCCGTTCAAAAAAATTAACGTTCTTAACCTGAAATTCGCACATTCTTTTTCCATTTTCGGCTTATATAAATAAAATTTAAGCCACGTTTGTTTTCATAGGAATTTTTATGGTGGATATGTGTATGTTTGCCTGCTTGCTGGTTTTGCAGGGTTTGTGTTCTTTGGGTGTGAGAGGAATTAGCAAAAAGGAAAAAGGAGGGGCGCCCAATATGACGAACGGAGGAGAGGAAGGAAGAAGCTTTTTTAATTTTTTTTTTGAACTGTGGTTGGTGCTAAATTTTGTTGTTGTGGTGTGTTTCCAGCGTGGTGAGTTTTTACAAAGTGTGGTGAATTTATCATGGGGTGGTGAATAAAATTGAAACTCACCAAAGGGGCGTTATTCAAAATCGTACTGTACTATCATAAAACAGTGTACGTATATTTTGAATTGGATGGTGTAGGGCTAGATTAAGTAATGTTTACCTCTGTTAGCGGAGACGTTCACCAAGGGTGTCTGATTACTATAAGTCCTGCATAAGGATAAAATTACTCTAGATTAGTGAACCAATGAGAAAAGTAAGTACACTCATGTGCTGCCACTTTCTCGTTCGTTGAGTGTATCTCTTTTACTCAGGGTTTGCGACTACACTAGGCGGGTCTCAATATGATTAATGTAGACAAGTATATACTTGGTAATACAGTGCAAAATGCCAATATCGACATTGTCTGTAATGCTGTGTTTTTGCAGTTACGGTATAGCGATGCATTCAATTTGTATGCAATACACCAGAGAAAAAAATCACAGCACCGAAGAAACTCACCACAAAAGCCAAACACACCATACCAGAAGCTGTCCACAACAAAATAAAGTAATTTTTTTGTCCAGGTAGAACAAAGTAGTAAAACACACACACATAACTAACCTACCACATCAGTCAGCCTTCTCTCTCTCTACCACGACGTACACAAACAAATACAGTCTCAAATAGTCATCACCAACAAATAACAAACTCACGCCATAAATTCTTCTTAAACAACAAGGTGCTTAATTTACATTTTAGATAAGTTGGACGAGAAAAAATAATGTGTGAATTAATTATAAACGTTTGTTTATTATTTGTAGCTTTCTTTTGGAACGAACAAACGAATTTTTCCAATCAGTACTAGTGTCGTAAGAAAGGGAAAAATTTTGTAACCAACTTATTTGTTACATGTTATTGTTATTTGCCCGGAAAAATTATTCAATTAGTTTTTCCACATAGATTTGAACAGATAAAGGGTTAAGAAATGGGTGCCTTCAAACTTCGCACCACTGCTTCTAACAGCAAATTCTTGGCTGCACTTAATATGGGTTTTGACCGCACTAAGTCAAGCTAAACATCATGTTTTTATTTTAGCATGGACTTACATACATTAATTTCAAAAGTAATGCCAAGTTTACTTTAGAAACCGTTGGTAATTGTTTACAATTTGAAACAATATTCAAATTTATTGCATGACTTGTTCAATATCCTTTCAAATTTAAAAGTTCATTAATTAAAAAAAAAAAATAAATTTTTCTTATTATTAAAACTAAAATCTTAAGGATATGTTAACTTCTCCATATACCTTCTTAATAAAATGAACTGTTTAAGAACATCATCACCACCAGACATTAGAATTGTAAAAAGGAGGAAATTTTTCGTTTCATTTACCAACTGATGGTACATATTTACTTGGGCTATTCCTTTAGGAGTTTCAATGATAAATATCTATGAAATGCATCGTAGGAAGCGGTTTGTTTATTTATTTGTTTGTTTCTATGTATATGTATTTGTACGTTAGAAAGGAAGAAAGAAAAAAACTAGAATTTTTAAAAGTTTTTTAAACTTTTGCTTTTCCAAGATCTTGGGCTGGTATTTAAACTCTTCCTGTGTAGTTGTACATGCATGCACACTCGCATTATGAGTTTATGCAACTTCTGTTTGAGTTTTGTAGTGCTTTTTTCTACTTCTCCTATGTCTTCTTCTTCTTTTTCTTCAATTACCACTACATTTGCAGTTGCTGTTTCTGTTTTTCTACCTCGAAAACCAAATGACAATTTACTTAAGCCAACCTGTGTAAATACAACTAGGAACTCACACACTTTTTGGAAAGAGAGAGGCTGAGAGATAGAGATAGAGAGAGAGAGAGAGTAAGTACTCAAAATGCAATTTTATGCTGTTTAACTTTTTTCTCTCTGTTTTCTGTTTGTTGTTGTTGTTGTTATGTTATTTATAACTATCTACTACAACTGAATTTAAAACTTTTTAATCATGACGATGCTAAATATGACAAAATACGCAAATAAATAAATAAAAACAACTAAAAAAAAACGAAAGAAAGAGTTCTTTCTCTCTAGAAACACAAACAGGCAATATTTTGTTGATAAATGTTGTATTACATTTCCCCCCCTTGCCTTTAGCATCAAGCCAAACAAACGCTCACATAAAGTAAAATGTAATGAAAAGTAACCCAAACGCCATTTTCTTCATCGAAATTTTCACAGCAATTTCAAAATATATGCTTATAAGGCTTTCTGCACATAATCATTGATTTGGTTAATGTAATAAACTTTTCTAAGTGTGCATGTGTGTGTGTGTTTACAAGTGCCATATCATCACATACAATTTTGTTGAACGTTGAACAGCATTATGTGTGTATGTGTGCGTGTAGGCGACATACATTTTCTATTGACGCACACAGTGAGTTAATTTATTCGAAACTTGTTTGAATTTCGTTTATTTAAACATGTTTATTAAAAATGTTCGCATAAGAAACTTTATAAACATTTTGTTTATTTAACGGTGATGTAATTGAGAATTAACACTACCACACTGAGCAGCTCTAAGGATTTTACATGGCACGAGAAGCAAATGTGGTACGTGGCAAATATAATTAGTGGCAAGAAGAAATGTTTATTACAGCATGAACTGGATTTTTGCATACAATAAAAAAAGTGTTCGATGCAAATTCTAAGATTGCGTCGAACTTTTATTTTTTATAGAAGACCACAACATGCTGAAATACTTGTTATCAAAGTCCAGTTGATCGTCCATGGTTTCTCTCTGTAATTTATAGTCTCGTTAGCAGAAAGCTGAATGGGAGACAGCACTTGGAAGATAGAGTAGCAAAAGTCCATGTCATAGACTGTAAATTTCGAGTCGGAACGGCTCTTATCGATTTGGAACGGCTCTTATCAAAGCTAACCTCTATACTCTAATAATTCCTCCAGTAGGGCATTTGGCTAGTGGAGCCTGGTGGTGAAGATAATTTCGTTTTTGTATTGGTTTGAAACAGATATCAGCAATGAATCGTTTTTTCGCTACTCATAAGTACTCATGAAATTTTGAAATTTCGAATCATTCATCAAAATTTACAGTCTTTGTTGTTGTTGCATTTACAAAAAAAGAAAGAAAGAAAAGAAGAAAGCAAAAGGCAAAGACAGCAAGCAAAGAAAAAACACACAACCTTTTAGTGAGTATTGTAGTGTTTGTACGCGAATCATACTTATTTTGTGATTCATGTAAATGTTGAGTCATGGAGACTCGAAATCAACAACATTATGCGTATTGTTAAGTATGAGTACGATGAGTACTTCATACTTTGAATATGAGTAGTATGAGTATGATATTAAAATAAGTAAGAATGCGTATAAGTATCAGAAATTATGAGTCTGATTTGAATCTACTCATCTTTTTGAATACTCATTGCCGATCTAAACGGTTTTCGGTATTAATGTCCTATATTTATATATTTATTCTCCTTCCTAAGCACAAATTAAGTATGAAGTGATTGTGCTTGAGTATGAAGTGATTGTGATGTGCATCAGATTTGACTTGATTTTTTTTTTAAATATGTATTCCAATCATATTCTCAAAAATCGTAGAATTTTAGAGACACTTCAAGTCTAATGGTTGTATACGTTTTTTTCATAGGAATCAAGATTTTAATAAAATAAATCGAATGAATTTTAAAATTTTTCATTTGAAAAACCGCCCCACTTGGCTGAATTGCTTGCAGTGCTAATTCCTTTGTGGGACGATGCTGTAAAATTGTTGTGGTATTAAGCTTTCTTATCATCTTATGATTTCTTTCCTCGTTTTCATTTAATTTAAATATATTAACGCTATCATCAAAGATCTTCTGTGTTTGGCTAAGAGAAGATAAATTAAAATTTATTTTAAATTTTATGGCCATTGGGCAACAATAACACTTGTTGTCGACTTTCATTAAATAGCATAAATATTGACAAAAGAAAACTGCGTGTAGCAAATAAATTTTTCTTCTTTTTTAATTAAATCTTCAATCTTCCTTCTCTGCTACTACATTGCAATTACTCAAAAATGCTTTCGGAAGCCAAAAAACCGAGAGAGAGAGAGAGAGAGAGAGGAAAAAACCAACTGTTGTCTAAATCATTAACCAGCATAATTGCCAAGCAGATATTTCCTGTGTTCAAAAAGATGGACGTGTTTTAAATCCTTAAAAACTATTTCTTTTAGCCAAAAAGAGCGCCCGAGAGCGAGAGCGAGAGAGTAAAATAAAGATAAACAGAGTAATACCAGCGAATAGAAGTTGTTGTTATTGTTGTTGGCTGGTGGTGTATAAATGAAAATTTAAAATATTTGAAACGTTAATGCCGGAAGATAAGACAAGATGATGATGAGAGGAAAATGAGGAAGAAGCAAAAGCAGCAGAAGGAAAAGCAGTAGCAGAAGGAGTAAATGGCAGCATAAACGACATAATGGCTTAAACATTACAACACGTTACGATTAACACGAATCTCAGCGTAAACGTGATGATAATATAAACTAGCATTAGCCGTAGTAGCAATAGCAATAGCAATAGTAGATTGGCATTTTATAATATTGGCCAAGCAAAAGACAGACAGACCAATGCAGGACATCTTTTGTGTGTGCGCGTTCTTTACATTTAGAAGACATTGACTCCTGTCGGCGACGATATTGTCGCTATCATTATCGTCGTAAACCAAGTCAAAATAGCAAATCATTAAAGTATCAAATGAGTGGTAATAAATGAGCACAGTTACAGGTATTTCAATAGAAAAGTATTTTTTTCTTAAATAACAACTAAAAATTGAAATCTATACAAACATTTAAAGACCCCTTCATTCATTCATCGCTTTTATGGCACAAGAAAGAAATAACGAAGAGTAGTAAACAATTTCGCTTTTGCTACTGGTTTATTATTGTTTTATTTCATTTCATTTCACTTTATTTTATTTAACTTTACTTTGGTTTTTACTTTTTAATGCCTTTAGCAATGCTTACATTGAGGCCAATTTCTATTTCTATTTCAGTTTCAATTTAATATCCATCCGTTGACTGTTTGCTCCGCTTATAGCGACTTTTATTGTATTTCCGTTTATATTGTGTTTTCTTTCCTTTGCTTCTTCTTGTTTTAGCCAACATAGTAGACGTGATTTAAATTAAAATTTTACAAATTCTATACGAATTAATTTAATTTTTTTTTTTTTTTTTGGAACACTCTTTGGGGTCATTGATACTCTTCAAAATTTGTTTTAATTATCTAAGCATCACGGAGGCATCAATGAAAAGTTATCGTTGACTTAATATTTGAAGCAAGTATATTACCTTAGCAAATGATTGCCGTTAGGTAAGAGATATTTCAGCTTAACTTATCACTTGAAGACATAATCGTATTAACTACGTTTCTAGGGGACAAGATGTCCTTGTGGGGTGGTCAGTAATTGTTTCTCATTTGAGATATTCTTATGATTGTTTCTGCTGTCCGCTTTTGGGGGGGTCGTCTCAACATACTTTTGGTTGGTAGGTCTTAAATCTTGGAGGAGGATTTATATTGCCTTTATTTGTTTTTGAAGAGTTTGAAGATGTTTATTAAACCATTTACGAATGTGTAAAATAGAATAAATTTCAGTTTTATTACATTTTCCTATAAATTATTACAACAAATCTTATTTCCTTTCCTTTGTCATTTCAAGTAAATAAAATTCATACAAAAAGAAAAATCATAATTTTATTAGACTTGTCTGTCGTGAGAACAACACGTAGACAGTTAGTATAGTAGTAGTTAGCGTATGAGTGTCATACAAAATGTCCAATACATACCTCTATGACTCATACGCAACAGTGTACAGTCAAGCAGACACAATGTTAGTGAAATCAACAGCAGTAATTGCATGCTCCTACTGAGAGCATTAAAGATTTGAAATTCTTGAAAATAATAAGTGGAGGAGCAATCAAAGCGAAGTCTAAAGTCGTTAAAGATAGGTGAAGTCAGGGTATTTGTTAACTAGAAAAACTTTTACCGGAACATCGTTTATTAAGTGTGAATTATGTTAAAAGATAGGGAGGGATATGATGAAAATATCATAACAAATGATATAGTGGCCATAGTCTAGTAGGAAGTGTGTTGGCTTATTAGGCGTGAGGCCAAGGTTCAAACCCCAGGTCAAACATATCCAACAAGATGAAATATAAGAAGGTGTATGACCGTAACCTTTCCGAGTTTTAATTAAGAAACTTTTGCATCTTCTGCAACATGTTATATAAGTAACTCGTTCGCTCTGCTTCATTCTACGTATTCCATTATATTTCTCATTCAGAATGCAGAAAGTTAGGTGATCCAAATAATTATTAAGGCTAGAAAATCGGTGGAGTTCAAGAAGGTTATTAGGGTTCTATTGCTTTGTTTTCATTTCTTAGGTTTATGATTATGGTTTCTGTATTTTAGTGGTAGATTTAGAGTTTTAAACTTCAGTTTTATTACTGTGACGATTTTTTTCCACATGTATATGGTCTTCTTTAAGTGCTTTCTGACTTCAAATTTAAATAAGTGAGAGTGTGTGAAAATATCATCGAAATTTTTTTGTTTGAATTCATGCCATACCTACTCATGTCACTATGTTTGGAATATAATCTTGTGTAAACATGCGCCTCGCTTCATGAGAAATGTTCAATTCTCTATAACTGTGGTCCATAGGTTAGTTTAGGTGCAGTACCCCCTAGAAACAGGAGGTCCCACTTAGGCTAGCATTCAGGCACATTGCGATACAACAATTTATCCTACCGGGGGGTAAACCATTCAATAGAGAAAATCATGTCGAGTGCAAAATAAATCTTACTATTCGAGCAATCTTTATATTAAAGAGCTCGGACAACGATGTCAGAAAGTCTTTTAATGGCAAAAGCAGGGCGCTGACACAGGATTTGAAAGACACAGCTCCAGCAGAAATCATTAGTCGGAATGCCGAGTCTTTCGGCATGCCTACCAAAAGGACAGTGATCATTAAGAATTGTCATTGTGCGATCGATGGCCATGTTATTTAAGGGCAGAAGTGAGTCAATTCTTTTATTTTCCATAAGTGTTCAGCAGTGTCTTGCAATATCGCATGGACCTTCCAGACTGCCAACGAGATTGAACGTGTGGCACATAAATTAGGCAAAATTTTATAGATGACACGGGTTATATTGGCTTTCAACTGGAAATTAAGAAAACCTTAGAAGGAAAAGGCTAATGGCATCAAATCGCATGATCTCGGTGGCCAGCCAGATCACATCATATCCAAGTGGGATGATAATGCCTTCGAATTGCTCTTGTAGGTTATCCAATGTGGCATGAGTTGTATTTAACGTACTGCCGTCCACATGGAAATTAGAGCGCGCCGTTGACTGTGATCATTGTTGGTTCACGTATCCATTCATCCAGAAATAGGCCTCATTGTTGAACATGATTTTTCAATAAGAATGAAATTAAGTTGCCCACAGCTCCAGCAAAAATTCTGCGAACTCACGCTGTTGTTTGGTTTGGCGCTATTGTAAATGACAAGTTTCTCAAAATTCTGTCGTGCGGAGTCGAATTTAAACTGTAGGTGCCACCACTTATAGCTGACTGAATTGGTTGTAAAAACCAATTATGTATGTGGACGGCGTAGTCTAGTAGATAGTGTGTTCGCTAGGTTCGAGTCCCAGGCCAGAAATCAGAAAAAAAAAAATTCTTCGGCGACTTCCACTCAGCACATTTCTGGCAAAAACTTTGAGAGTTAATAAACCTGCCATGAAAAAGTTTCTCAAAATCTGTCGTTCGGAGTCGACGTTAAACTGTAAGTTCCGCTACTCAAGTATAAAATTAAGTTACACAACATGAGTGGTGTGAGAAGCTAGGCCGTAATCCTGATTGAAGGGTTGTAATGGCCAATTATGTATGTATGTATGTAATTTGACAGAAGATTGTCGTTATCAACTGACAAAATTTGGAAGTCGGATGACCCGATATTTCATATCGATATCATCGACGAATGTTATTATTGATTGAGTTTATAACTGTGTTGGGTACATTTTCCAAGTATTTTTCGCTTTTCTGCAGTAATAGCTTTCGACAAATGATGATGTTCATTTCAAAAGTATTTTCTTTTGTCATAAAGAAAAAGTAAAAAAACCAAGAGATTTTCTTACATTTCAATAACACAAGTGTTTTTTTTGTTCATTTTATTTATTGAAATCATAAATTTTCTTTAAATAAAATTTCTGCAAATGAAAATCCTTAAGGATTTCAATAAATAAATGACCTTCACTCCTTAACAGCAGCAGTTTTTCAAATACTTTTGCTTCATTTGTTATTTTTTTTTTCTTTTTTTATTTTCTATTAATTTATGGCATGACATTTATAATATTCTCCGCCCATATTATTATTGTTAAACGTTAAATATTGACAATTTTCAAGCGAATATATTTTTTTTAGTTTCGTATAACAAAAGATGAAATGATGGCAGTAACCAATCATTCATAACGCTTGAAAATGACAGCTGCATCAGCATCATCATCATCATCAGCATAACTGTAAACTAAAGTTTGGAGAGCACTCCTGCTATTTCCACGTTTTCCATTGAAAACTAAATCATCTTGAAGCCATTTGTCTAGGTACGTGTGTGTGTTTGTGTATGCAAGCGTTTCTTCTTCCATTGCATGTGCATTGAAATTGTTGAACTATTCGTATAGTTTTTGAAAATGAAATGAAAATGACAACCGAGTATTGTTATTACAAAATACAAAAGGAAAATAGACAAAATATTGAAGTATCATCCATCTATGGTACAACCACCATCATGCAATCTATTCATTCATTTATTCAATCATTCATTCAGTCATTCATTCATTCAATCATCCATCTATTAACGCATTCACACATTTATGTTTTATTAACCCATTGTGCTGTACATGCAAACTGGAAATCTGAAATTGAAGATCTGCTTAGAAGTGGTTAAGTAAACTTCAAAAGTCAAATATATATTTTGAATGATTGGTTATTCTCTTTTTCTTATTCTTCCTTCTTCTAAAAGAGAAAAATAAATGCAAGTGTCTTCAATCATTTGCAATACGTGCCGTTCTCTGTGTCGTGATAAATGTTTCGTTTTGACGTTTTAGTTCTTCTCATTGTTTAAAACCCAAGGGGTTACCATTCTTTCCTCAACGTAGCAAAAAAAAAAAGGAAATTGCATTGATGAAGGAATGATTGAATACTACAGTCACATTTCCTAAACACAATGGTTGGTCATTGAGTGTGTGATTTACATTAGTATTTGATTTCGAATTGAAAGGAATACAGTTAAGAGTGGCAACGTTTCCATATTTTGTAGTCGTCGCTGTCTAGTAGGTAGTGCACTATGTTGTTGTGTAGACGTGAGGCCACGGTTCAAACCCCTGGTCAGACATCTCCAACAAAACGAAATATGAAGAAATATTTCCTCAACGATTGCCTATCAGCAGATTTTTACAAAAGCTCTGCGAGTAAATAAAATTGCCATGAAAAGTTTCTCAAAAATCTATGGATGTTTTTATTTTTGTCGTTCGTTGTTGTTTTTCATTGTACATTATAATTATTTACATAAAAATACTATATCCTATGTAATAAACTGAAACGATTTCTGAAAAAAACTCTTCCTAATATGAAAAGTTTAGCCTGAAAGACGATTATGCAGACGATTTCTGTTTTGCTGAACAAAAGTATTATTGTCTTCTTCAATAAAATTAGGGGTGACACAAGCAATTCCTCGTTAATATTCTAAAGTCTGATTCTTAATAATTTATTTATATGTGTAATGACAAACTGTGATTAATTTTTTATCAAGAAGCTATAAATAATGTGTGATTATTTTTGGAGAAATATATTCTGTTTCTTCTATTGACCACACATGTGTATAATTTCTGAGCCTATAAATACTACATATGTATATTATGTAGATGTACAGAACAGAAGTATTCGTATCGTAAAAGTCAAAGGGATAGGCTTGTATCTGAAATGTTTCGGAAAATATTCACAATAATTTTATTAATCACGGTCATATTTGAAGTGCAAAAAGTGGAATGTTTCAATGGAAAACGATCTAAACGCGCGATGCTGGTATAATAGAAATTAAATAGCATTATTAAATTTTTTATAAATTTCATTTTTGTTACTAATTTCTGTATTTCGGAAAAGTTTTGTTCCATAACACCTAAGTAATCGTAGAACAATTATACAAAATCTAAGAAAGAAAAAAAAACTAAGTATGATTGCTATTAACAGACAATATATGTATTTATCTCTTTTTCATCTTATTATAGTTTATGAAGCCTAATTGTGAAGCTGTAAACCATCTTAGACATTGTGTAAATCCTCATTCCATGCTACAAATTATTGTTAAGCCAGATGTGCCTCCAAGGCGAATGCATAAGGTAAAATACATATTAAAGTTATTATTATTGTTTTTTCTTTGTTGTTTTATTAGATAATGTTTACATATACAAAATGTGATTGTTATTTAAAGACTATCTTCTATAATTTCTAATTTTAGATTCCAGGACAAACAACAACATCAAAGTCAATTTTTAAACGGCCGTGGTTTTAATCTAATTAAGTAGCATGGCTGGCTATGCCACGACGTGTAGTACCATTTAAAAAAAGTATAAATAAATCAAAAAAAAAAAAAAAATAATAATAAACAATCATAATATTTATAACAAATTATGGAATGTGTTCGTTCATTACTATACTCTAACAATTGAAATGAAATAAGCAAGGGTAATATTGTTTTGAGCTCTAACTGCCAGGTGACTCTAGCATTTATGCAAGCTTTGCCAGGATTTGTCAGCATTCAATGAACATTTTTAACTCATACACAGTTTAACGATGGTAAAGAGTACAACTATTTTCATGTGCCGAAATCTGCTCTGGCAAGTTCATCGCCAATACTGTTGTCCAGAATAACCCTGTTACCATGCAGTTGACACAAAATGCTGCAAGTCTATGTATGTACATCAAAGAAACACAGCAGGTTACAAATATGTTAAAGGTTAGTTTATCTGCCCAAGTCTATAGAAATACTAGTAATAGAGGATCTCTTAGTCAGCGTGGTTTCATTATAGACCATTACACTATAATATATTCGAAGGTAGAGGGATTCATTGAGATGACACGTTTAGCACAAAATTCCTCTGTCTTACTTCTTCCCAACTTCAGAACCATCTGTGTAAACTTGTATCGAGTCTCTCTAGTTGATCACGTCACCATCATCCCTTATGCCATCAGCATAGGCAACAACTGCGTTTCCTAAGGAATCAAAGTGAATAAAATTCGTATTGAAAATAAGGTAGTAAACACATGCTGATAGATCCCTACCCTCAAAAGTAACAGTACATTGAAACTCGCACGTTTAATAGCATATTTCAGCTATTTTTCTTGGCCTTATAAAGTTACCACTCTTCCATGGCTGTTTTTTTCTTCGTGTTTGGGCTGAGCCCCAATCCACATGTAGTCATACAGAAGCCAATGCACTCATTACGAGTGGCTGGCTCATAAATCTTTGAAAAGCAGGACGGCACAACCAACACCTACCGCGCCATAATAAGCGTTTGTTGTCCCGCTCTTAATGGTATTGATGTGAACGATGTTTGGTTGCAACAGAGTGGTGAAACTTGCAAAACATCTCGTGCCAAAATCGATTTACTGGGTCAAACATTCGACGGCCGTTTAATTTGCCGAAAATGTGATTTCAATTGGTAGCCAAGAAGCAGCGATTTAACATCGTTGGACTATTTTCTGTGGGGCTCCGTTAAAAAAGTGCTATGCCGACAAACCAGAGATTATTAAGCATTTGATACAATTGCCGAGATACAGCTGCATACACTCGAAAAATTGTACAAAAATTGATACGATCGAATGAGGTACGGTGAGGCTAACGGCGGCAACTATATGAATGAAATAATATTGCATTTCTAACCGGAATAGTTGTACTTCACAACAAAAATATAAATTTGGCAAAATTTCAAACCGTTTTTGTTTGTAATGCATTTTTAAATTTAAACTTTTAAATTTCCCATCCAATATAATGTCATACAAACAATTAGACAATCGTAAACACGTTGGTGGGAATCGAACCCTCGGCCTCGGCATTTGAATTTTAACACACACTACAGACAAGACCATCAGGCGCCCATAAATTTTTCGCTTCAACAGACCATAACACGTCTTTAAATGGATTCTATAAGCGATACGGCCTAGACCAAACATTTACACGGGTCAAATGCCGAACGATACAACTAGTCCGCCAGTACGTTTCCATAGAAACCCATGTGCGTGAGATCTACATAATCGTTGTCCAATAATGTAGGTTTGGAGTATTGAATTCATTTTTATACTATTTCACTAACAAACGAGTGAGAAAGAGAGTAAAAAAGCCGAAGGGCTATCATGACAAATACGGCTTCGTCCACGGGTTTTTTTTTCTGTGATAGTAGGGAGCAGGATTTTTTTATGGGCTAGATGTCCTCCTGAATAGACCGTGTTATTAAGGATACTGAGGGGATTTTTCGAAATTCATTTCGAGCATGAATGGATATCTATCCACAAAATGTTTACAAAGTTAAGTCCGAGAATACAGGCTGATTGTAAAAAGCAGCCCGTCTAGAAGCTACCAAAAGTCTTAGATTGACCAAGTACCCTTTCATTCGATATTGAAAAGTCCCTCTCAAAAAAGTTAGTAACCATCGACGTATATGACCTGCGTCGTTGACTGTGATGATCTGCATGACATCACTCTCAATGAAATATGGACCGTTGACGTCCCCAATGTAAAATCTACACCAACTAGTGACTTTGTAGATGGACTTGTAGAGGATGCATTGGAAGCTCCTGAAACTAATTTGGATTGATATCGTGACAAGTTCGTAAATTTTTTTTCACGTAGCCATTCATCCAGAAATGGGCCTCATTGCTGAACACGATTTTTCAATGAAAATTAGGGTCAATTGCCAACTATTCCAAAGATCATTCAGCGAATAGGCGCCGTTGTCAGGTTTGGTACAACAGACTAAATAAATGACAACTAATTTGACAGATGTGGCTTCAACAAGGTGGTCGTTATATACTGTCAAAGTTCGGTAGTTTATGTTCTTAAAGAGGGTTTGCCTTCACAATTACCGTGATATCCTAAACGAATCTTTTTATGATTCTTTCTGTCACTTACACAGTATATACCATAGTAGTAGTGTTCCAACAGAACTGTGGGGAGCTCCCACCACATTGATGGATGACTCCAAAGCTTTATTGAGTTTGTAATTGTAATTGTAGTAAAGTTTTTCAGTATTTTACTGCGCTACATACCACCATGTATTGCCAGCTAAAACAAGTCGCTTGGATGTACATGCAGCGGTATGTTTTGAGTCCCAGAAGAGGACAAACGCATTGCAAACATGATCCTTAGTTCTACTCTTCTTGTTAATAATAATTAAATTTCTTTTCTTGAAATATTCTTCTTACTTCGAAGAATTTTGTTAAAAATTTTAATCTTAAGAAAATTTCTACAATTAAATATTAAAATACCGCCGTTGCTTTGTTTCTTAAAAAAACTGAACAAAGTTTAACACTTAACCTAATTCGACAAACGTATATACGAGTTGTTTTTTTCATTTTTTTAAGTGGAACTTCTTGTTTTATTTATTAAATAAATAAATAAGTTTTATTTAATTATATAAAAAGCTTCATTTTATCACGGTTTTTCTTTCATTCTGCAACGGTAACAAGAGCAATTTAAGAAAAAAGGAGAGAAAAAAAATAAAGTTATGGCCAGAAGGGGAATATCTCACATAGAATTTTAGTTAATGAGATTGCACTTTTGAGAATTTCTGTATTCTTTTTTCTTCTTAATTTTATTTTTAGTTATTGTTGTTGTTTTTTTTTCTTTAGCGATATCAAGGATTTTTCTTAACTCTCGCTATTCTACGGACGTTTTCGTAAATTTTTTTCATGCATTCACACAGAAGCATTGTGCAACAACACCTTTTTTATATTTTCACACACATACATTTATACCACGTATATATAGTATATTGCATAAGTATGTACATAGTCATACATACATATTTTATTTATTTACTTTTAACGCAAATATTTTAACAAGAAAAAAAAAACAGAAGTAAAAGATTTATACACAGTGCCATTGGGAATGATTTAAAAAAAGGACCACACAGTGATTCAAGTGTATTTTAGTTTTCATATGATTTTTTATTTTAAAATCAAGCGTTTTATAAAAGAATTTCAGATACATACATATAACGTACGTAACTGGTCATTATAACCTTTCAATCAGGCTTACGACCTATATTCTCACACCACTTATGTATGCTAATTTTATATGAGTGGTGGGACCTACAGTTTGAAGTCGACTTTGTACGATAGATTTTTGGGAAACTTTTTATCTCAATTTTATTTACTCTCAGAGCTTTTGCCAGAAATCTGCTGGAGGTAGTCGCCGAATGAATATTTTTCCAAGTTTCATTTTGTTGGAGACATCTGACCTGGGGTTTGAACCGTGGCCTCACGTCTAATAAGTCAACACACTACCTACTAGACAATGGCGACTAAAACAGTTTCGGATTAATTCAGAAAATCATGAAGTATGCTATGTTGTGATGAAATTATGCCCCAATCTCGGTAAAGAAGAATTTTTAAGGCAATCTCTCTAATCTCATACTGGTCCATTCGGTTAAACTGCGCAGAATTGATTACTTTCCCCAGTAAAAAATTTAGTTTTCTGTCAATATTTGGATATCTTCTTAGTTTTGTTGGAAAATCAGCTTTGTTTTTATCACGGATAGCTTAAAATCCTTTCACAATTGATTTTTCATTCTACGATTTTGTTCAATGACAACGTGTGTTTTGCGGCTGTGACAATCACTGTTCATATCATCACTGATGGTGATCGACAGCAATTCAACAGCAGATTGGCATATTTAAGTGAGGTTATGTTAGATTCTTAGCACCCAAAAAGAACCCTATCGCCGTCATCACCCGTTTGAGAATTGCCAAGTGGTATTACGTCGCAGCCGACGTTTTCATTAGACGGTATTTGTACCGCAAGCTATGTTACCTGGCCGATTATAAACAAAATTTTTATTCGACAGGTTCTCAGACAAATAGTCTCTGGACACCTTGGATGACATGAAGTCTATGGACGATGTAAGGCTAAACTGTTTCAAAAGAATCGGTAGATGATTTAAACATAATTCGGTTTTATGTTTTCGTTTTCCATTGGAATCGAAAAAAGTTTTTGGCTCTTTCCATATGATATTCCAGGAAAGCTACGTCCCTGGATGTGATAATTTGAAGACAACATGCTACATAGTTTGCTTTTCATCTGAAATTTGCGTTCAATGTGACATAACCACCATGTCTTGAACTCATTTAGTTCAACATAATATGTGGCATTAGTTTGTAAGTATATTGATCATCATTTTTCCATTTTTTGTTGCAGTTTTCGCAGAGGTCTTCTTTCTTCGACTTTCACAATGGTAGTCCAAACCAGAGATCAGCAATGAGTATTCAAAAAGGTGAGTAGATTCGAATTATACTCATAATTTCTGTTACTTATACTCATTCATACTTATTTTAATATCATACTCATACTACTCATATTTAAAGTGTGAAGTACTCAACGTACTCATGCTTAACAGTATGGATTATGTTGTTGATTTCGATTCTCCTTTACTCAACATTTACACGAATCACAAAATAAGTCTGATTCCTGTACGAATACTACAATACTCACTAGAAGGTTGTGTGTTTGCTTTGCTTGTTGTCTTTGCCTTTTTCTTTCTTCTTTTTTTTTTTGGTAAATGCAACAACAACTAAGGCTGTAAATTTTGATGAATGATTCGAATCAATCGCATTATTTATGAGTATTATAAGTATTTTTCGAAATTTATGAATCTGAATGATTAGGCGTATGAATCAAACATATTTCGAATGTTATGACTTTGATGTCAGCGTTGTACTCATACTCATTGCAACTTGTACTTATAAATCAATGTTGTAGTGAGTACGAATGAATCAGAGTAGTTGAATTTTAATACTGTTGACTCACTCATACTCAAAATTTCATGAGTACTTATGAGTAGCGAAAAATCGATTCATTGCTGATCTCTGGTCCAAACAACAGAAGCCTATAAAACTTTATCTTGCAAAGTGATCTTGTAGCCTAAAGTGCATTATCAATTATGCCTCGCTACTGTTGTGTATTTACACACTAAATCCTCAGAGAATTAAAAGTAAAACAAAAGCAGAAGCAGAAACAGAAGCAAAAAAGTGGAATTCTACACCTGTTTTGTCGTCTTGTTTGTTTAAAGTAAACAAAAATGTTAAAACACTTGTAAAGTTCTAGTTTAACATGATTGTGTGTGAGTTTCTAGGCATGTGTACGAGTAATGTTGACATGTAGTATGTGTGTGCGTACGTGTGAGAACAAGTGTTTCTGTTGTTGATATTGTCCTGGCCGGCATACAAGATATGCATAGCAATTCTTAATGCAGTTACATGTGCACAAACAACAACAGAAAGCCGAGAAAATTTCCTTTTATAAACGGAAAGGAACGAAAAAAAGCTCACATTTAACCCTGCAGCCCAACAATTTCCCTAAGGCAGTTCAAAAAGGAGGCCCCACAACGGAAAAATGGAAAGTGTGAAAAACATTGTGGTGGTGATATGGCACAAAACAAAACAATACAAAAAAAAGAAGATGGAAAACACAAGAAACCCAGTACGGTATGGAATAAAATTCTGTTAGTTTTTCTTCTTAGCGTTGTTGTTGTTGCTTTGTAACCACATGTTTTGCTAAAGCGTTTTGCACTTTTTCTTTTTTTATTTGTTTTTCTTTCGCATTCTTTTCTACTTTGGTTTCGGAGTAAAATTTGCTGCTTCATTGTTGTTATGCTTGCAGCATGTGTTTTTGTAGGTTTTGAGGTAGTTTGCTTCATACTTTTTCTGTTTTGTTGCCTTTTAGAGTAGAACACTTGTGAATACCCTGTGGTAAGTGGACAACAATAATAGCCAAAGTACACAACAACCATATTTAACGCTTAAGAAAACCTTTTAACAAATTGAAATGAAATTAACAGCAACAACAACAACAACACTACATAGGAACCAACAATATAAATAAACGCTGGTGCTTCTAAAGAAATTTAAGAAATTATTTCAAATGTTTTTTGGCTCCTGTTTGTTTTCCTTTTGAATTCTTCTACTACTACTCTCGAGTTGCGGCTTCACTTCTTTTTAAAAAAATTTTCGTGTTGCGATTTTCATTAACCCAGTTTAACGTTTTGTCTGTCTTTAACAAGTGGAAGCCTAAAAAATTCATAAAGCGGGCCATGCCTGTTAGATTTTGTTAATAGAGGAGAAGTGGACGAATGGTGCCATAAATACAATTAAAGGAAAGGAAACATCATTACTTAGGGCATTACATACACATTCCATGTTGGTCATTACAATCCTTCAGTCAGGATTACAATCTAGTTTCGCTGTGCGTGTTACTTTTTATCCATGAATGTCGGGACCTACAGTTTAAAACCAATTCCGAACAACAAAATTTTTTTGAATAACTTTTCATGACAATTTTATTTACTCACACAGTTTTTGCCAGAAATTTGCTAAGAGGATGTCGCCTAAAAAATATTTTTCGTATGCCGGTATTTGTTAGAGGTGTCTGGCCTGGTGTTTGAACTGAGGCCTCACATCTAATAAGTCAACATACTACTAGACTACTTAGTCAAGGCAAGACTAAGCCACACAAATCGCTAAGGCTCGGTGACAGTCTTGAGATTGATGTGTACGTATCAGAGATCAGCAATGAATTGTTTTTTCGCTACTCATAAGTACTCATAAAATTTTGAATATGAGTGAGTCAACAGTATTGAAATTCAACTATTCTGATTCATTCGTACTCACTACAACATTGATTTATAAGTACAGGTTGCAATGAGTATGAGTACAACGTTCACATCAAACTCGTAACATTCGAAATATGTTTAATTCATATGTCTACTCATTCAGATTCATAACTATAGAAAAATACTTATAATACTCATAAATGCTTATAATACTCAAAATTTACATTCATCAAAAAATTACAAATTTGTGATTCTTGTAAATGTTGAGTAAAAGAGAGTCGAAATCAACAACATCAGGCGTATTGTTAAGTATGACTACGATGAGTACTTCAAACTTTGAATATGATATATGATATAAGTATCAGAAATTGTGAGTGCGATTCGAATCTACTTATCTTTTTGAATACTCATTGCTGATCTCTGGTACATACCTATTTGCCGTTTAGTTGGAACATGGCATGTTTGAAAATTCAACACAATATAATTGAGGTTTTAAGCACAATATTTACCAGGATACACTAGGAAGGTTGTAGTGGTAGCTTGAATTACCAACAGGTAAGCGCAGTCTCTGTACTTACCAGCATATACTAACTACTGCACATCCGTAGCGATGTGGCTCTTTTGCAATTAAATATGACAATGAATCAAATAAATGAGATCAAACTGAATATTCTTAAACTTTATTATATTTTTTCATTTAATTGAAAACAACACTTTCAGTATTTCAGTACCACAAAAAGAAAAATATTTCGATAAATTTCATTTAAAGTCCTTTTTCATTCTTTTATTTACTCTCCAACAAATCAGTAAAATATGTTGCACTTCTCTGATGAAAATATTTTCCCCTCTTTTTTTAAATAAATAATGAATTCATAGAGAAAAAATTCAAGTAATTAACGAAATTGTTATTTTGCCACAACAACAACCGACACTTAACTGTTAAGTTCCCCAGTTCCCTCTTTCCCCCTATAGTTTATAATACTTTGTATATAAATTTTTACAATTTTTCAATATTTTTATTTTTTAATTTTTATTTTTTTCAACACTTTTGTATTGCGAAGTGTATTTCAGTAGCGAGAACTTCCTTTTCAAATACAATCAATTAAAAAGGAATAAGAAAAATGTTCATGTCATTAAACACGATTATGTGATGCCCTACAGAGTACAACATATTTAAGGGAATAATTTAATTGCTTATTTACTTAATAATTACAACCTAGCTTCTCACACCATGTTAATTTTATACATGACTGGCGGAATTTACGGTTTCATATCGATTCCGAACAACATCTTTGAAACACTTTTCATGGCAATTTTATGTTTCTCTTAGAATTTATGCTTGAAAACTGCTGGGACTTCTATATTTTGTTTCGTTCGCGATGTCTGAGCTAGGGGTTGAACCATAAATTCTCACCTAATAAGCCAACACACTACCTACCGGACTATGGCGAATAAAATGTGTTTTCTTCAATATTTAATGAGAATTCTTTGGATATGTGTACTTATTCTTCAAAAATCAATATAAAAATCCCTTTTCATAACTATGTGATCAAGCTAAGTCTAGTGCAGACAAAAACCCAGAATAAGATACTCTATTAATCGGTTTATAGTTTCATTAAAACGCTATAGAAGCAAATAGGCATTGCAAACATTATAGGCAGTTATCCAGGGGCATTAGTACCATCAATGCTATTTACACGTTAGAGTTAGAGAGCTACTGCTTTCCTCAAAACCTTTGGTTATTGTTCAAATTTTAAGCGAATTAAATCTAAATCTAAGACGTTACGAAATGCTATGAAAATCTTTGAAACTTTGGATCTCCTTGCAGACTGATTCAACTATTTGTCCTCGATAAACCAAACGAAGTCATTTGTAATTAACGCTTTAATTGTTTATGTCGAGTATACACGTCAAAGCGAAACTAATTTGCTTTTGCATAAGGTCGAGTATACTCGTCTTGAAGAAAAAAAAATTGCATTCGAATTATTACTCAACGAATCAATTGAATTTTTTTTTCTCTTGAGAAAAGTATTTAAAAAACAAGTTTTTTTGAACATTCATAAGTTTGACCCAAGAGCACTATTGGGAAAGCACTATTAAAAATTTTTAAAAATTTATTTTTTTAAAATACATACATAACATAATATAATTGGTCACTACAACCCTTCAGTCAGGATTACGACCCAGTTTTTCACACCACTTACGTTGTGTGTGTTAATTTTTTACATGATTAGTGGGACGGACCTACAGTTTAAATTCGCTTCCGAACGACAGATTTTTGAGAAACTTTTCATGTGTCAGATTTTTTGTCAGAAGGCTGTTGAGTTCTACGCCGTAGAAATATTTTTTTTATATTTCGTTTTGTTGGTGATGTCTGTCCTGGGTTCTGAACCGAGGCTTCATGTCTAATAAGCCAACATACTACTTACTACACTATGGTGACTTTCCAACACTTAACATTTGATTTTAATCATAATTGCCTACTTTTACAGGCATATACATAATACTTCGTTTATGTCGAGTATACTCGTCTTTGCTGGAAAATAATTATATAGGCAGTAACCGAACCGAGGCCCTATGACTAATAAGCTAACGTACTACTTACTAAATTATGGCGACATTCCAACACTTGACATTTGACATATGTTAATGTCGAGTATACTCGTCTTGGATGGAAAATAATTAAGCAGGCAGAAAAAGGTTCTTGAAACAATATTAAACCGGGATACAAAATTTTTATCGTGTCTTGAAGAAGAAAAATTGCCATTTTGACGAGTATACTCGTTTGTCGTTAAAAGATATCTTAGATCCTCACAGTGTAATTCATAACAGCCGTAGGAGTGTTATTGAAATGTTCCAAAATTTATGTTGAATGTTAATATGCACAACCTAAAGTGATGTAGGGTATGAATACTTTATTAATGAGTAACTTAACAGTTGATTTACAAGTGAAGTGCTTCAGTTCTCAGAATTAATAATTAAAAGTCTTGATATTTAAAAATAAAATTCCAAAAGACAGAAAAAACTATCAAGATTAATAGTTAAGTAAACAAATACTTGTATATACTGGGGTGCCATGAACTGCTTAAAAAAATAAATATTTAAAATATTACAATATTACAGCATTTCATATAAAATGTTATCTTTTTGATGTTATATTTTTGTTTATTTACTTGTATTTATATATATTGTTTGTTTTTAATGTTTAAATGTAAGTTTACTTTTTGTTGTTTGTTTTTATTATCCGAGAATCCCTAAAGAATCCGCAAATGTGTAATTCGTAATTGTTATTGTAGTCCAGTTGTCTACATACACTCACCCACACAAATACACTGGCATTGTTTAAGCATAGAATAAAACCTCTTTATGTGCTTTATACACTAAAACCGGAAAATGTGTTCATTTCCGGTGTCATTGTCATCCATTTTATTCCATGAACAATCCTTAGTTGCTTTTTTTTTCTTCTACCATTGTATTTGTGCTACCATGAATGTATAAATGTGTGCATGTATGCTTGTGTGCAAGTATGCATGTGTTTTTTGTAAAAAATTCATGTAAAAAGAGTTTAAAAAAATTGACTCTCATATAAACGACAGAGTAAACAAAAAAACAAACACTAAAACTCATCTCACATATACACACACATGCAAGGATAGTATTCATTTTTATTCGGTTTTTTGTAAATAAATTCCAACAACAGCAATGTCATCTTCTTTTTTCGTTTGTGGAGCAACAAATATAAATAAATAGATTCCTCTAGACTCTCTTTTAAGAGCAAACATGCACTCGGTTACCACTACTGGCATGTATGTATGCATAGCTACATAGCCGTGTATGTGTAAATAAAAACGTTATAAATATTATTGTTTAAAAGGAGGATATATTGTACAATAAAGAAAGGAAATAATTTAAATTGTTATAAGTATGGTGCATAGGAGAATATAATGAACAATTTTACATCCTACCTTCTAGGTTACTTAGAGCAGCATAATCACATCGTAACTGATTATTAAAGTACGTGTTTCATTCAAATTTTTGTAGATCCTGGTCTGCTAATATAATGAGGGCACAATATTTTGAAGTTAGTTTAATTTAACCGATTTTTGACTTCCATTCACTTCAATATATTATACGTTCTATATGCGTCACGTCCTATAAACTTTAGTGTAACTTTAAAGTTTATTCATGGCCGATGGCAACCCAAGTTATAGTAGAACAGGCTATAAATTATCGTTCTACTTTCCACTTAATTTCCATTAATTTCTTGAAAACATTTGACAAATTACGTCACGATGCAACGGCTTTAAAGCAAAAACTATTGACATAATAAGAGGCTTTATCGTTAGCTGTCGTATACTGGGACAACTTATTGGCAAAATAATCCAGCATAATTTTTTACCAATCTTTGTGAAGGTAGCAAGTTGGTTTTTGTCCAAATTGCTCATAGGATTGACCAGATTAAAGACTTGCCTTTAAGCAGAAACTTTTGACTTAAATAGGGGCGGCTTTATTGTGAGCTGTCGTATATTGAGCTAACATTTTTGGATAGTAAAATACACTTCAGAATAATTTTTTACCAATCGTTCCAAATTGTTCATTGGACTCATATAAATGCTGAACAACATTCCAACATGTTTTCGTTGAATAGAGGAAGCATTTTCTAGGCGTGAACAAAAACACACTGAACAAAAATAAGCAAACTACACAAACAGACAACAACAAAATACACACACTTTACGGTAAACAGAAATTACAAAAACGAATACGATAGGAATTTACGAGAATGGAACTAAAATCAAATAACAACGATTACATGAAAAGATCGTGAAGTTACCACACAAAAAATAAAGGAGTATATGTAAATAGAACGGCCCGTCAGTCGTGAATACTTAGTTAGTGATGTAATGTAAAATGATGAACAAACATCCTTCTGTGTATTTTTAAGGTATGGTGGCCAAATGTTATTGGTGAGGACTGTCTGTATGAAAAATTCAATGCTTCATGAGTTTAAGAAAATGAAAATGGAGTCAGATAACCTATATACATACATACATACATAATTGATCATTACAATCCTTCAGTCAGGATTACGACCAAGCTTCTCACAACACTTACATATGTTGTGTTAAAGTCGACTCCGAATGACAGATTGTTTTGAGAAATTTGTCATGGCAATTTTATTTGCTCTCAGAGTGTTTGCCAGAAATCTGCAGAGCGTAAGTCGCAGCAGAAATATTTTTCATATTTCGTTTTGGTGAAGATATGTGACCTGGGATTTGAACCCTGGTCTAACGTTTATTAAGCATAAACACTACCTACTAGACTTCAGTGACTTCGATGAGCTATACACTGGAAAAAGTCCTTAGAGGGGTTTGGCAATGGGCGAGTGATTAGAACCATTAAGAAAACCGAGCGATGACTTGTTCTTTAGAACAAGGAAATGATGGCTACACAAGAAAGTTGATGAATGCTTAAAATTCTGAAAGTAGATGAACAGGTTTTGCCGATGCCACAGGCTTCAGAGGGAGATCATGTTAATGATTAAGATGGAAGAAATGTGATGTTATACCCGAATTGTTAGCGATACACTATTCTATGCTAAAGTTTTAAATCCATATTACATAAACTATTATATAGTTTGTTGAGATAAATAATATCAAATATGCTTTACGAAAATCGTTTTTAGTTACTTTCTTCTCATAATTGTTGAAAGATTGGCAGGAAAATTGTGTATATTTCTTTAATTTTCAGTTAGAGATGCATTTTCTCATTGATATGTTATGGTACTTACATAGTACCATGTATGTATCTTTAGGGTACATACTTTCTATTCAGATGAGTCTAAATGGCTCAAATAACACAATGAATCTATCTTTACCTATATATTCCTTTGGCGTTGGTGATGTTAAAAATTGTACATTGTTTTAGTCATTTGATTGTACATAGGAGAACTGAATGCACACTGAACGAAATGCATTGCGAGTTTTTGGATAGTTTCAATATTGGATTAAATCAATATATAGGACTCCATTGTTTTTACTGACTGCCCCTGTATATCATATGCCGATTTGTGTCCTGGCAAATTTTTAATTCAGTACCATGTATTGAATTTGAATGATTATTTTAACGCGGTGTTCCTTTATCCTATTTATACGTATTTAAATAAAAAACAAAATTTAACAAAAATTTTAAAATAACAACAAACTATATTTTATATAAAAATTTACTTTTGTACTTTTAATTTCCTGTGAAACAATATTTATTGTTGTGTGTGTTTTGTTCTCCAAAGTTTAGTACGAATTCATTGTTTTTTTTTCTTGACAATCAATGTAGGGATATAGAGAGTAAAACGCAGGTCTCAGAAAATTCAATAAGTACCAACAAATTGTTCTACGTAACTTTATCTGCGAGTGAGTAAAAGTAAATGGTACCGTCAAGGGGGAGAACAATGTAAAAAACATCTTTTATAGTGTGAGTCTATAAGCTGGTGACTTTTTGAAGTTTCCTTCGTCAGTGGACATCCTTTGTGCGTCTGGAGATCAAACACAGGATTACTCTTGCGAAAACGTGGTATTATGGTCTCAATAGGCAATTGTGTAGCAGAAATCTCTCTCATACGACTAAACTTATACACTACAAGTCGCTCATCCTTACTACTAAGTCCCGATTCAACAGTCTTGAGATTAATCAAGAGAACAGTCCTACGTAACATCTTCGGTCTAGTGTGAGTTGGTGATGATTTACGCATCTGATCTAATAGAAAAATGACATGCACATTGTGCAGCGCATTACAACCCAGCGGCTGCAATGTCTCGGCCATGGTGTTCGAATGGAAGAGGCTGTTATGGCGAGATGTCTAGTTGATACGGGGGTTAGTGGAAGTCGGAAGTCTACGTTAGAAGAACCAAACTGAGAAAGCCCTGTCAACGATTGGTGTGACCAACTGGAGAGTGTACGCAAGAAGCAATGGCTCTAAGAAGGACGTCTTAAAACAGGCCGAAATTCTATAAACGGGTTGTTAATGGCCAATTAAGAAGAACAAGAAGAAGAGCTGACTCCTGTGCACTTTTAAGTAGCTGCGTCATTCAGTTTGTGCTTGAGCAGACTACTGCGCAATTTGAGGAGAACATAAAAAAATAATGAATTTTATGCAAAAGACCCCAATTTCATGAATTGCAATTCACGAGGCCGTAGTTTTAACCATTGCAATTCATGAAATTGGACTCTTTTGCATGAAATTCATTATTTTTTTATGTTCTCCTCAAATTGCGCAATTCGTCTTGTTCTCTGGAATCTGAGCAGATTTTTCTTGTTTCCAGACCAAAAAATGGCTCAACGGAAATTAAATCGTCTCACTAAAGTATGTCCTTTAATAAGCTCAAAAAAACTTATTTTTTAAAAAGGGAAAAAAAAATCATGGATACCTAAGTGGTGACAGCATTCCGTTCTTCTTTCCCAAAACATTTTAAATCGTAAAGTTTATAGATAGTCAGAAGATTTCAAATATTTTAAAGGGTTTCTATCATATCCATGATTCTGGTGTTATGCAACGGTGCGTACGAAGAGGAGTTTAATGTATAGAAGTGTTAATACAGACCGTAATTCCACCAAATGGAAACGGAATGGACTGAAGTGCCCGAAATCTAGTAGGTAGTGCGATGGCTTATTAGATACGAGGCTGTAGTTTAAACCACAGCTCAGACATGTCACCCAAAATGAAAAATTAAAAAATATTTATATTTATATATTTATATATCTTCTGACAAAAATTCTGGGAGCAAATAAAATTTATGGGAAAAGTCTCCTAAAAAGTCGTCTATAAACTGAAGGTTTCGTCACGCATGTATAAAAATAACACGCACATCATTGGGTGATGTGAAAAGCTAGATTGTAATCCTTACTAAAGCTTTGTAAGGACTAACAAAGTAAGACAGTAAGGATTGATAGCCAACCTGAGTAAGTTATAGGTGTAGCGATCATTGTTAGCGTGAGCGTTAGGTTAGGTTAGATCAGAGTGGTAGAATTGATTCCACTCATACCGGTCCGTTGTGACGCCACAGTTGAACGCAGGCCCTATACTGATCAAGTTCTCCAAATCAGGGGAGAAAAAATTGGTCAGCGAAAGGGCTGCACATTCTAAAGCATGACTACTCTACGCTGAAAATGAATGGACATGAATGGACGACAACTCCGTCAAGCTGCCAAGGATTGGGGAGCCAAATAACCTATATCTGCACCTCGCAAGAGATAGGCATTTATAAAGAAAGTGGACAATAGTCTCCTCCTCCTTAGTGGATCCTTAAATGGGAGCTGCATTCTCTCCGCGTGTCTTCCTATGACACAATGATTGAGATGATGTTACGACCAAGTCCGAGTAACTGGTTGATGCGCCTTCTATCCATCGAGGGCCAAGTGAGCCTAGCGGTGGAGCAGCACTACTTACCTTGACCGAGGTAAGTGGCATCCTTAAGTCGACTGAAGAGGATTCCGGTCGAAGGTCGAGGCAATGGCGACATTCCCTGACGACCGTGGAGTTATTCACAATGTTCGTCAGAGATCGTATGGCAGCCCGACTTTCAGAAAACGTCGAGATGCGGGTGAAAGGAACACCGTAGACGAGGATCTATTGAACAGCCCGGTAGATGGCCATTACCTCCGCCTATAACACGCTACAACAATCCGTAGTGTTAGCGTCACAGTGGTATTATTGCTTTGATGCCGTCCTGCCGTTCACGCGTAATATCCTAAGGCTTAGCAAATCGGTTTTATAAGATCCATGCACTGGGGTTCCAGATTTACTCTTGAAATATTTTTTCTTTTAGAAAACACAGTGGCTATATGGCTTTTAATCCTTGCTGGAGATGGAGCTCCCTAATGAAAATTTTTATGTAAACTTTTGTTCAGCCATTGTATATGTTGCCATAACAATTATTGCGCTCTAAAAGCGAGTTTATTTTAAATGTTAAAATATAGTCCGGTTGATTAAAAAAAAAAGAAAAAAAATACAACAACAACAATGTGGCAATAATTTAAGTGGTCACTTGACTTGATTATTGTTTTAAAATTATTCAACTTTTTATTTTAATTTACGCTTGTTTTTGTTGCTGTTTTTCCCGTAATGCATTGTTCCGTTTTGTTTTATTATGTGACCTACATATGAAGGCATAGAAGCATTAAATAAAGGAAATAGAATTTGTAAAGGATAACAATTATTCATTATCCTTTACAGATCCTTTACACTAGTATTGTTCACACTTTTTGGGGAGTTTTTTTAAATTGAATGTTAAACAATTAAATATTTGATGCACAAATACATATTGAAATGATTATATTACAAGCAAGCATTTAATACTCTTACCATAATTGAATCGGTTAATCTCGTGCATGAAATACAATTTTATTTTAGTACTGGAGTTTTTTATTTTTAATTTTAATTTTAATTCCTTTTTCGAATTTTTCCTTTAAATTCTCTCTGGTGTTGTAAAATCTATTAAAACATGTGCCATTATTTGGACAACATGTAAACTCATGTTTTGTCGCCAAAAATTGTACCAAATATTGTATGTACTCGTATGAGTTCCAATGTAAAAATTCCCTTTCCTCAGCCACATTCGCTTGTGGTAGTAAATATGTTGGAATTTTTTTTTGTATATTTTTAACCAAATATTGCCAACAGGAACGTTTAACAAGAATTTGTGAAAACTATTTGTTCCTGTTTACATACAGACAACTAAAATATTAACCTTCCAAATTTTATAGCACAGAAAAAGAGAAAGAGAAAAACTATAAAAAAAACCGAAAAATAAAAAAACCATTCAATTCAAGGGTTATAGAGGCACTATCCCCCCCTTACATTCGTGGTATGGTATGTAATTGTTGCAATGGAAATACAAGAAAAATAATACCAAAAAAGAACAAGAAATACCGGAGAGAAAACAAAGAGAAAGAGAGAGCGAGAGAGAGAGAAAGAACAACTAATGTCATTGCTCATAATTAAAAGCCGTACTTGCAATTTTTCAATAACAGCCATAAATCAAGCATATGTATGTATACCTATGGGGAATGGCTATAAATTACAACAACTACACACAACATATACAGCCTTACCTTCCACCATGCCAAAGGTATAATGTGAATATGTGACTGGGATATTGGTTGGTCTAGTGTGGTGGCAAATTTAAAATGGACTGGAGGGGGATTATAAGTGAGGACAAACGTTTTTCAATAATAAAAAAAAACAAAGTGAAAATTACAAAATTTTTTCATTTACTTACTTACTTACATTATATTCCGTTCATCAGTCTTCCGTTCAGTTTCGTTATAACGTACATAAAAGGTTATTTGTTAAATATAAACTGGTATTTCAAGTAAATAAACTATGTATATAATGATAGAGTTGCCAATATAAATATAAATTCAAAACTACTAGGATATTAGCAACATAAGATTTTAATCCCGGAGAATAAATAGCCTCATCAATGGATGGGTCAAGGGGGAAGAGCAGAGGCTTTTTGGAATGGACAGGGTTGTTATGTTTCTAGATGTCTATGGCCTGCTATAGACAGTGTAAGAACAGGTTGGCTACTGGGCTTGGATAAGGCCAGCTTAAGGTTATTGAGTACTGCGAGGCACTGCGAAATTAGATCACTGACAATGATCTAGAACACATCCTAGCCGGACTATTGCAGAGTATGTTGCGATGAAGAGGAGTTGGAGGCTATCGAACATCTCCTCTGTAACTGTCCAGCCCTTAGTAGGTTAAGGTTAAAGACCTTTTAGCAGGGGTTTCTTTGAGGGTTTAAATTTTGTGTCGAGAGCCGACATAAAGGCTCTCCATAGATTCATTATTAATGTGAGCTGGTTGTGAAGTGCTAGGACTTCAATAGTGTAATGGCGCTATCTTGTGTGTTTTTTGCCCTGCTGCTATTTACATACATACATACATAATCCGTCTTTACAATCCATCAGACAGGATTACGATCTAGCTCTTCACGCCACTTATGTTGTGTGTGTTAATTTTATACATGACGAGGGACATACAGTTTAAATTCGACTCCGAATGATAGATTTTTCGAGAAACTTTACATCACAATTTTATTTATTCTCAGAGTTCTTGCTCTTCAGTCACTTTACGATCGCTATAACCATTATACCTGCAATGCGATGGATAAATTCGAGTCCTCTGTGTCAGTAAACGATCTACCAACATACGTATGTACAAAAAGCAAGTTCTACTGCGAACATCGCTGTTGTATGTGAGCAATCGAATTCGTTCGGCTTTTAGCATAGTATTACTTGGTGAATGTTGTGTTGTGATTCGGTCCTGTATCCGTAAAAAATTCAGCTGACCCAGGAACTAATGGTAAGCGAGCATAGACAACAACACGTATTTATTGGCTGAATAGGCTCTGGAGCAATTGGCAGCTGCCTCTCATTTTCATGGAAAAATCATTCTTAGCGGTGAGGCCCATTTCCGGATCAATGGGTCCGGAGTTTGAACCGTGGCCTCACGTCTAATAGGCCACAACATTACCTACTAGACCTCAGCCACAACAATATCTCATATACACTTTGTTTTATTTAAATTGAAAGATACGAAAAGCATAATGAAATCCTCCTTTACAAATATGGTTATTTTATTATTAATGAACTTTGGCAACCCTCTATGTAAACACCTTTTTCACTCAATTTCGTTTTATTTGTTTTTTGATTTTTTTTCTTCAGTTTATTCAACCATAAATGCAACAAACTAACCCTGAAATTTTAACTTCTGGCTTATTTACATGATATTTTACAAAAAAAAAAAAAATATTCAACGAAAACTGAAACTCATAACATTTTATGTTTAATTTATATTGACCATAAAAAATAAAAGGCAAAAGGAAGACAAAAAAAGAGAGAAAATGGGAAAAGAAAATATTCAATACTAAAACGAGACGAGTATGCTCCTTAAGGACTATTCTCCGTGCAATATTATGTTTCATTGAAATGAAAGCAAAACATTGTAAATATTTTGTCAAATAGATTACAATGATTATAAAAAATTACATTTTATGACAGGACAAATTCATTTGCATTTCATCCGCTGTATAGTAAAAACAAACACGAATGAATGGTTTCAAAAGCATACACTTTTTACTTTTTGAAATAAATTTTGAAGATTTTTTTTCATTATGTTTAGAAGTTTTGTTTCATTTTATGAACCACAGAGTTTTGTTTTTTAAGCCACTACTTGTGGTGTTTGTTAAAATACTTTCTCATTTTTTATAGTCCAACTAGAGTTTTTTGTTTGTGACAAATCATGTCATATTGACAGCACAGCCATAATCGAATACGTCAACTGCACCTTTTTTTTCTCGTTAATTTATGTTATAAGTTGGGCTTTCAATTTTTATGCTGGTCATATAGTTTTTTATTCTATAATTTAAAACTACATACTCGTTATACAACAATAGTGGAGTGGATAAGTGAAGTATTTTAAAAAGTAATTTTTATTAGAGACTGCTGTAGTTACCGCAAGATAAGTAGGACTCCTGTTAATACAAACTTTCTCAGATACGCATCATGTCCACAAGTTCGACCTGTTCTTAAAGTAAAATAATGGCGTCTCTCTCTTTCTCTCTTCCAGGTAGTATTTCTTTGCTTCAGTTTCATTGACTTCTAGTTTCATTGAGTTTCATTAATCAAGTTTTTTTAGCAGGTCTTGCGATGACAGCAAATATATCCAAAGCCTTACACTTTCTAAGAGTTCTAGGCTTAGATGTTCGTTGCAGGTTTAATCTGCTCTGGGGGCCAGAGAGTTTTCGGAAGTGTCCATAACACAATATCCAGTGAAAAGTCCAATAATTGGAGTTTAAGCTGACTTTCCGTGAGCCGCCTGTATAGCCTTGTGCAGATTCGGCGCTTTTTGTCCATATTCCAAGCTGCATATCGATTCTGAAAGAATACCAACGCTTACTCTCCATTTAAAGGAAAGATGACCTGAATGTCCTCCCTAAAGGACCCAACTTTTCTGAGATCAATATTTCACATAGAACCGAGTTCGCATAAAGACTTGGCGTGACTAATATTCAATGTTGTTTAAAATCATTGAATACTACTCATAGTGCTGAGACTGTAGGGGTGTAAAAAAGGATGTTCTGAAGTAAAGACGGCGTATTCCTATCCTAAAGTCGGTAAAATTGTTGTCTTATTTTTATGATTTGAGTGATTGATTGCTTTTTTCACAAAGTTTACGTCCTCTTTTTAAGATGAAGGTTTTCAGGCGAACGTTTACGAAATTAGTCACCATAGTCTAGTACGTAGTGTGTTGGCTTATTAGACCACGGTTCAAACTACAGGTCAGACACCGCCAACTAAACGAAATATTTCTTCAGGAAATTCTGAGAGTAAATAAAATTACCATTATAAGTTTGTCATACAAATGTCGACTGTTTGAAATGCCTGAAGTCGACTTTAAACTGTAGGACCTGGCACTAATTTCTGAAATTAACACACATAACATTGGTGGTGCGAGAAGCTAGGTCGTAATCTTGACTAAAGGTTTGAAATGACCAATTATGTATTTATGTTTACGAAAATAACTCAAAAATAATTGAGTAATTGAGTGTTCCTTCATACAAAAATACGTTCATCTGAAAAGGATATCGTCTTAGAAAACTTTAGCAATCATTGCCACCAGTACAGTAGGGTCTTTTTATACTTCGTTACAACTCAACTGCATTCAACTTTTTTCCACTGGCAGTGCATTTGAAAGGTTTTGTTTTATTTGTACATAAAATTCACATTTTCTCTTTTTTGTTGGCTTCATTTTGTTTTTCATTTTGATTGAAATCATCAGTAGCTATAAATCATAGTATTTTTATGATTTATAAAAATTGGCCACTTATTGAGTATTTTGTTTTTGTTGTCTTGGGCTATTGGCTTTTTATGTCACCAATTAAAAAACTCGGAAAAAAAAAATCATAAAAATATAGAAAAATAAATTTCTATGAAAAGAAGAAGTTGTAGTGAAGTGAACAAATGACAAACTTGTCAATGGTTGGTGAATTGCCGTTATTGTTGTTGTTATGCCATAATTTTTTTTCCCTTATCATTGTTTAAACGTTCAAGAGTGTCAAATTGTAATGATTAATAATGAGTTAATTGTCGGAAGGAAAAAAAAACAACAAAAATATAAATATACAATAAATTATGATTGTGAAGGGACAGAAGAGAAAAATTGGAGTTAATTTGCCTGTAATTATAGAAGTTATTTTGTTATGTTATATATACATATATAGTGAGACTAATTATGAAACTGAGATATGTACGTATGTATATGTCAGATATAATTTAAACATATTTATTTAAATTGTGAGTAAAATTCCAATCCTAGAGTACAATCTATTATAGAACACTTTGCTACTGTTTGTTATTATTTTACAATTAAAACAATAAAAAAAACTAATAAAATATTAATAATTCTAGATTAGAAATATGGTAAACTAAGCAATTTAATCCACTTATATAGCTTCCAACTTTGTTCATTAAAGTGTAGGACCCTTCTGGGGTCCACCTGGCACTGACTGTTCTCCTTAATATCTTTGTTGTTTTAAGACTTAAGGAGGACTCGCAGGAGCATGCGAATAAGTCAACGTATCCCATACCATCGGTCAAATTCAGCCTAACACGCTGCAGCCAAAAGCGAATAAAAAATTTCATTGATATCTCTTACACAATATGTTTTATTTCAATTTAAAAATGCTATTCTGTTGCAAAACTCAGCATATTATCTCCAACGAACGTAATGAATCGATTTACGGTTGAGCAACGTTCGGATTTAAGCAAAATTGCGGTATTTAGAGCTCCAAACATCCACACGTGATCTAATGCACCCATTACATACATATGTACATACATAACCTACAGTTTAACGTCGACTCCGAACGACAAATTTTTGAGAAGCTTTTTCATGGCAGGTTTATTTACTCTCAGGGTTTTTGCCAGAAATCTGCTGAGAGGTAGTCGCTGAAGAAATATTTTTTTTTCATATTTCGTTTTTGATGTCTGGCCTGGGGCTCGAACCCGGGCCTTTTTTGTCTAATAAGTGAACACACTACCTACTAAATTACGGCGACTACACCCAGCAGTGCATATTTTGTGCGGCTTGTAGAGCTGAGGCATCATTAGCCCATAGGGTCAATGGATACACCTATCGCACCAGTAACCGATTATTTTGTATCCGCTCTTCATGGTATTGATGTGAACGGGGTTTGGTTTCAACAAGATGGTGCAACTTGCCACACATCTTATGCCAAAATCGATTTATTGCGTCATACGTTTGATGGCTGTTTAATTAGTCAAAATGGTGATCTTAACTGGCCGCCAATAAACTGCGATTTGATACCGTTGGATTATTTTCTGTGTGGCGCCGTTAAAGAAGAGTGTTATGCCAATAAACCAGAAATAATTGAGCATTTGAAGGCCAACATTCGTGATGACATTGCCATGCGAAAAATTGCATGAAAACTGGTCCGATCGCTAAGGCCCTGTGAGGCCAGTCGCGGTAGCTAGATGAATGAAATAATATTCCATTTCTAACTGGAAAAATTGTACTTCACAAAAAAAATATTTTTATGTATAATTTCGAAGCGTTTTTATTTCATTGCATTTTTAAATTTAAAGCTTTATCTACATATTTATATTTTTTGTATATTTTTTTTCGCATTTTTCGGTCCATATTCACAAACCGCTAAACATAATTGGGCAGTTCATACAACTTTGTATCGTGTATGTTGTATTGAATACATTTGTTTGTTTGTGAACGCTCAATGCTATGCTGTATTGTGTGGTTCGCGGCATTCAAACAATTTGATAGCCCGAAACCAACACAACATATGAAAACATATACACATTTTTTTCATTCACACAATTTGATAGCCAAGCCAATACAACTTTTAAAAACATATGAAAAAATGTGTATAAGTGTATCGGATTTTTATATGCAAATTATCAACAACGAGCATACACTGTTGTATGTTCTTCCAACAATACAATGAATACAACGATACAACGGCTTGTGTGAATTGACCAAATATTTAAGATGAAAGATATTTAACCACTGACAGAAAATAAATAAATAAACAAGATTTAACTGAATAGTGGTTGTATTTCGAGTAGGTAGTGTGTTGGTTTATTAGATGCGAGATCGTAGTTCAAACACCAGTTCAGACATCTCAAACATAACATATGCAAAAAAATATTTCTTTCGGCGGGTTCCACTCAGCAGTCTTCTGGAAAAACTCTGAAAAATTAAAATAGTTATGAAAAGTTTCTTAAAAATCTATCGTTCGGAGTCGACTTTAAGCGTTAGGTCCCGCCACTCATGTATAAAATTAACACAGACAGCATGGATCATGTGATAAACTAGGTTGTAATACTGACTAAAGGATTGCTATGACCAATTAAGTAAGTGATTGACTGTAGATTCCCTGTTTTAACAAGTTCGTTTAGGTGTTTATACCTCACTATACTACAGTTCCAATTGTTTTATCATCAGCTCAAATTTAAATCTTCCCAAAAAAACAACGTTCCATTTGGCAACTGTTTTAACAAATATTTTCAACAAATTGTTATAATTTGCTCGTGTATATAATAAACGCTATTATTCATAATGTTTTACCATCTAAACAAAGTATTTTGTAACTTTTAAATTTCTCTCGACATTAAACAGAAATTTTGTTGCGTGTTACAAAATTGTTTGCCGACTTGTCAACAATCGAACAAATTATCAGGCAACATGCACAGAACGCTGTACTGGTGCCGGCAATAGAAATTAATTAAAACGAAATGAAATATAACAGGTAATCGTTAAATCAAACGCTATAATATTTAATTTTATTAAAATGTTACAAAGGCGACGGGCTTAATGCCGCAATTTATTTAATTTCTTGTGATTTTCAAAGCACAAAATAAAATCTAAGATTAATAAGAGAAATACTCTGTAATCTGCTTAAATGTCTGAATGAAGGCATAAGTGAAATGGCATGAATGTAAAGAAGTTGAAATTGAGTTGGAGTTGAATAGAATGGCGGGTAATCATTTAATCTTTCAGCAGTTTGGTAATAAAATAACCAGAAAGATGATAGAAACAAATTTTATACACCTTCTTCTACTCTAGCTACATCTACAGATGCTGATACATAGCAACACAATACACAGCTTTGAAGATGGCCACATAAAAAAAAAAAGAAATAATGTTGAACTACAGCTATGAAATCTACTTAAAAGTCTTTCACTATACCATCATACTTCCTACTGAAAGCAGGTACTGCTAACGATATGAATGATAAAACCATTTGGAATACAAAATGAAATCAAATGTTTCCTTTGAATAACAAAATTTTTGTTGTTTTTCGAACATTTTTATGATTTCTTTACTTTATTAGCAATTTTTCTTTTTTTTTTTTACTCAGCCATCATCATATTCTTAATGCTCCATTTCTTCGCAAAATTCTTACGTTTGATTTTGTCAATGTTTTTTTTTTTTTTTTGGAGTGTTCAACAACAAGTTGTAGCAAAAACATGCAACGTAATATTATCGTTATACTACTTTAGCACACAAATCGCCTTTCAATGTATAGAAAAATGTCTTCAGTTTTCTACATAACCATTTTATGGCTTTTATTACGGTAAAGAATAGGGTTTTCATTTGAAACAGAAGATGGGGAAGGAATTTGGCAATCTTGGTACCCAGTATGCAGTCAGTGTGTATACAAGATTATTATTTAATTTATAATTCTGAAACAAAGAAATAGGGGTAGCTTTCTTTTGTTTATAAATCTCCTGTGAAGAGCCCGAATGATCTTCAGGAGATGTTAATTGTAATTACTCAGAAAGAGTTACAATTATGGGAAGGCGCAAATTAAGAGAAAAAAGAAAGAAATGGAATTACATTCTAATTTCACCAGTAGAGATAAAGGAGATAATGGAATTGGTTTTCTTACCTTTCTTATTGTTCGATGGTGTAAATTTATTATGTAATTTTAGTAGCTTTACTTAAGAAGTTTAATATTTTACCAATCAGCCACAAATTTTATTTTAGATATAATTTTTCTAGATAATTATTATATTTTCATATAGGTATGTACACAGTTAAATAAATAAATATAATTTCAGGTAAATAATTCAGGTAAGTACATAGTTTCAGGTAAGTATTTTAGGTAAGTATGTATTTTTTGGTTTATGAAAATTCATTTACTTTACTTTTTTTTGAGTAAGTATATATTTAAGTCACTTAATGCAACACTTGAGGTAAGTAATAAGTTAAATAGACAATATTTAGAAATTTATATATGTATTTAGGTGGGTATATTTTTTTGGGTTTTTTTTAAGAATTAATTCACTTTTAATATATTTTTTGTTTATTTAGATTTAAATTGTTTCGCACTTGAGGTTGTTTTATTTCCGATGGTAAGAAAAGAAGAGTTAGAGTTGTTGACTAATCCAATGCAAGATGAGAAGTGAATTTGGTGTGCAATTTTATGTTCCACCAAACTTCTTACATGTCTGGAAATTGTGGAGCATTCCCTTTAATTAATGGAATTGGAATGCGGAGACATTCCTTTTGTGTTGTTTGTCTTGCGTTTGTTTTGTGTTTGTTTTGTGTTCGATGGAAAGTGTGTTGTTGTTATTGCCTCTAATTAAAATCCACTTGTGAATGTTATGTGTTCAAACCTAGTTTGAACAATTCATTTACCATATTTAAAGAAATCCAATACTGGCGTAAGTTAAGGGATGATGTTTTGAATTCATAGGGAAATTGCTATAAACTATGTTGAGGCGTAGTCTAGTAGGTAGTGTGTTGGCTTATTAGACTTGAAAGCAACGGTTCAAACCCCAGGTCAGACATCAAAACGAATTTATGAAAATATATTTCTTCGGCGGCTTCCTCTCAGCAGATGTCTGGCGGAGAGCAGATAAAATTGCCATGAAAAATTTCTCAAAAATCTGTCATTCGCAGTCCACTTTAAACTGTAGGTAATGCCACTCATTTTTGAAACCAACACCCTCAACATTAGTGGTGTGAGAAACTAGGTCCATAATCCTGACCGAAGGGTTGTAATGACCAATTATGTATGTATGTATGTTGAGCACTTCACTTGTTTGATATTTTTCGTTAATTTCTTAAAGAAACCCTCTCCTCTCTCCATAGTTCTCGACAAAAAAGCTTGCGTAGCGACAAACTGCAACGTTTTCTTATATGCGGCGTTTTTTGCTGCAGTTGCTTAGCGACACTGCTTATCGTACCATTGGTTTCGTTAAGGTTGGTGCTCTTAACAAAGGGTGCTCTTAACAAAGAACTGTTTTCACAGCAGTGCACAAGGTATGGGAGATGTTGGCCTACAGTCGACCAATGTTGATGGGATTGGATGGCGATCGACGGAGCTTATCTCAGAGTTGAGCGGAGAAAGCCTCAGCTGTCCATTGTGATTGCAGCTTGTTGACGTCCAGCTTTCGCAATATACTAGATCGCACGGACTACGAAGCTCTAATACACAACCGAATCTTGGCTGTGACAATGTAGTGCTCCGAGTGGATATTGGAACCTCTAAACGTGCGCACATCTAGTATACTGGAAACGTGCTTTCGTCAACCATAATGTGATCAATGTAGTCGCCGTAGTCTAGTAAATAGTGTGTTCGCTTATTAGATGTAAAGCCCGGGTTCGAGCTCCAGGCCAGACATCAAAACGAAATGAAAAAAAAAAATATTTCTTCGGCGTCTTCCTCTCAGCTGATTTCTGGCAAAAACTCTGAGAGTAAATAAAATTGCCACGAAAAAGTTTCCCAAAAATCTGTCATTCGGAGTCGACGTTAAACTGTAGGTCGTACCACTCAAGTATAAGATCAAGGCACACAACATGAGTGGTGTGAGAAGCTAGGCCGTAATCCTAACTGAAGGGTTGTAATGGCCAATTATGAATGTATGTATGTACAATGTGATCAATCTGATCAGGGGACAACCAAGTAGCTTTGTGGATTTCGAGGTATTGAAACCTGATGCTACATATTACCATGTTCCCCGCTGTGGCGAAATCGATCAGCCTCATACCGTTGGAGGTAGTGCTAGTGTGGAGGCTGAACTGATCGGCAGTGGGATCAAAGATAGCTTCCCGCCAGAGCATGGCATTAAAGTTTTCAAGGACGATTTCGGTGCATTGGAATGGGCACTTATCATTTTCGTTCTCTAGATTAGCATAGAAGGCATCTTTAGTAGCATCGTTACCATCTAGCGAGTGCTAGTATGCTATCTAGGAGTGTCCAGGTGGAGGCCGCGTGTCGGCTTGAATACAACAAGACAAGGATCGTTATGACGACCGCCATATTGACTACAAATAGATATTTTACCTCGTTTGCATGCATCCCATGCACATATTATTATTAGTACATCAGTACATATACATATGTATATACATATGTATACCAAATTAGCTTTCTCGTTAGAAACTTTCATTTCCAGGATTTCATGGTTTACCCTACAAAAATAGAAAAAAAAATGAAAAAGATCTTGAAATGGCAATAAGCCACAGAAATAAATACATTGCCACACTGTTAATACTGAAGCAATAATACAACAACAAGAAACTGCAAATGTTTTAAAAGTATTTGCACAAAAAGCAACATAAATGTTTATTTCTTTCAAGACAACAATAGCAACAAAAACTACAACGATAATATAAATAAAATTCCCAATAAGAAAAACAAACACATACAACACTCTGGTGTCGCCTCTATTATCCTCTTTAAAGGGGAAAAAAAAAGAAAATAAGAACAACATTTTCATTCCTTTTTCGCAAAAGTATTTAAAGGTACCCATAGGATTATTGCTGCCATAGGGAATTTTGCAATAGTAGGAAGTATAATAAAATCCTTTGCATAACGTTATTCACATTGTGTCGAGTCTAAAGTAGGCAACTTCAGGGAAGGTGATCTTTGTCTTGGTCCGGGCGTATTGGTATTGAATCCTTAGGGGAAAAGTACTTGTTTATGATATCTAGAGAATGTTACTGTAATTTTTCTATTACTATTGAGCAGAGATTGAAAAAGTCCCCCTGATGTAATCGATAAGTGAATAATTTTTTCAATTATTTTTATCGGCTTTTAAGTGATTGGTCGAGTAGAACGCGGTGCATTTTTTAACATTAAAATTATCGGATACAAAACATGCAATCCTTTTCGCTGTTGTGTTTCGAGTTAAACAATTTTTTCAGCATCACTGTAAATTTGTATGAATGATTCGAATCACTCGAATCTATGAATCTAAATGAGTATGGCGTATGATTCAAGCATATTTCGAATGTTATGAGTGTGATGTCAACGTTGTAGTCATACTCATTGCAACCTGTACTTATAAATTAATGTTGTAGTGAGTACGAATGAATCAGAGTAGTTGAATGTCAATATTGTCGACTCACTCATGCTCAAAAATTCATGAGTACTTATGAGTACTTTTCGAGGCCTGTGCTACTGCTTGCGACTTTGGACGTTAAAAACGCGTTCAATAGCCTTAGATGGAGCGATGTATTAAATACTCTGGAGTACAAATTCTCGGTGCCACACTACATCTTGGCCATGATAAGTAGTTATCTGAGTAACAGACAGCTGGTGTATAACACAAGCTCGGGACCAAAGGTGATTCTCATAACATCAGGTGCGGCACAAGGATCTATCCTAGGCCCCGACCTATGGAACGTTAACTACGATGGAATTTTGAGAGAGGATATGCCAGAGGGAACTTTTTTGGTTGGATACGCGGATGATATTGCAGCTGTTATTACGGCCAGGAATACGGAAGAGGCACAGCGAAAACTTAGACGTGTCATATTAAGAACAAAAACATGGTTGGATTCCCACGACCTAGACTTGGCCATGCATAAAACGGAATTACTACTGATCACTGGTCGTCGTATCCCTTTGCACGTGGACATGAGTATTGGAAACGAGGTAATCAGGATCAAGAGCTCGGTAAAATACCTGGGAATGAGGCTAGATCCCAGACTGACATTTTCGTACCAGATTCAGTACTCTGCTAACAAAGCCCAGAAGATCGTTGGACAGCTCAGCAGATTAATGGCGAATATTGGAGGACCGCTACCGACGAGAAGGAGACTCCTGATGGAGGTCGGAAACAGTATTATGCTCTATGGGAGCGAGATTTGGGCCGAAACGCTAGATGTCAAAAAGCGGGCAAGCTCACTTGTATCGGTACAGAGAACGGCTGCATTGCGTATCACGTCGGCATATCGCACAGTGTCCGCCCCAGCCGTACTTGTGATAGCAGGTACAATCTCTGTGGATCTGCTGGCGGCAGAGCGGAAGGAGATATATAGAGCAAAATCGGCTGGAGATCACATAACCGGCCACTTCAGGGAAAACACCGTCTCAAGATGGCAACGACGATGGAACGATGAAGATAGAGGAAGGTGGACGGCGAAACTTATCCCGGACATAAGGCCATGGATTGGTCGGAAATTTGGAGAGGTAAATTATTACGTTACGCAGATGCTATCGGGTCACGGATATTTTAGGAAATATCTGCACAGGATAGGCAAGACCGCTTCCCCTTACTGTCTTTACGAAGAAGGGGAAGTTATTGTTGATGCAGAGCACACGGTTTTCGAATGTGCACGCTGGCAGAGCTATCGCTCTGTACTGACGTCGGAAATTGGAATGATCACGGCCGCTAACATTGTCGGTGTTATGACTTCGAGCAGAGAAAATTGGGCCTCAGTGGCGAATTACGTGAAGCGCATGCTAAGGCTGAAGAAGAGAGACCTTGAGGCTGCAGAACAGGCAGGCACGCCGGCATAATTTATACGGACACATGTGTTAAAGGAAACCGACACGGGATCCTGATCTAAAGGAATAGTGGAGACACGTGAATGTCTCCTCAACTTACGACACGCAATCCGGACGCGCATATGAACACGCAGGGGCCAAATGGCCAAAAGGACTCCACTCCGAAGTAATACCACCGTAGTTCCGGAGTGGGCACAAGTCCACGAGACGAGGGGGGGAGTTTAGTGGGTGAGGGCCCCACACACGGAGGATGTGACGACTTCCTCTATGGTGCGGTTAGGAACATTCACCCCCTCCTCGGCGTGAAAAAGAAAAAAAAATGAGTACTTATGATTAGTGAAAAAACGATTCATTGCTGATCTCTGGTACATATATTTCTATACAAATTTATGTTTTATATTTTACCAATGTAATTAGCCTGCTTACAAAGTGTCTAACAAGATAATCCCCTCGTTTAGAATTCTTTCTTAACCAGCTTATCGTTTGTTCTGCTGAAGAACATTCCAAATTTTATATTTCAATTATGGCGATGATTAACAGAGTTATTATGAATATTTTCCTAAACATTTCGATAACAATGTTTTTAGCAATACGAATAATTATGTTCCATGCAATTACACATAAAAAAAAAAAAAGAAGAAGTATATATATGTATATCAATGTGGTTAACAGAATAGGCTGCTTAATCTTTCGATATTAATCATCTTGTCTATAAATATGCGCAATATTTTTAATTTAAAATAGAAATGTCTAGAGTTTGTTATTGCATCAATATGAGTATGAGAAAGAATTAATATTTAATTATTTAGAATTGTGTATATTTAAAAGTTATTTATTTGAAAATTATTTATTCAATACTAAAAAAAGTAATGAGTAATTGAATGCAATATAAGTATTCGCATCGTAAAAGTCAAACGATTAGATTCTAATAATATGTTTAAGCAAACATTACCAATAACTCTGCTAATTATCGCTATTATCGAAATCCGTAAGGTAGACTGTTTGAATGCGATACGATCAAAAATCATTACTCAGACTGTGGAATGAGAAGGTCTTGTAGTGAATTATATAGAAAATTGTAGTGAAGAGATCAGTTCCCATTCCTTGGGACAAAGGTTTAACGAACAAATGTAGATGCCTCCATATTCTAAGATAACATGTAATCGTAATATGAGTAGTAGACATATTAAAGAAATTGTTTTTTTAATTTTGTATTTGTATTGATCGTATAGGATGGGTCATTTAAAAGTTTAAATTTAAAAATGCTAAAAAAAAACGGTTTAACATTTTGCCTATTATTTAGCGAAACAGTATAGATATGAATTTCAATACCCTAAACTTACATTATTGGGACGACGATTAGGTATGGTAACGTACTGGCGAACTAGTTTTTACCGTTCGGTATCTGACCCGTGTAAATGTTTGGTCAAGGCGGTATCGCTTACAGAATCGATTTAAAGAGGTGTTATGGACTGTTAAAGCAAGAAAATTTTGAGTGAGAATATACGCGCCCGATGGTCTAGTCTGTAGCGTGTGTTAAAGTTCAAGTGCCGAGGCCGTGGGTTCGATTCCCACCAACGTGTTTACGATTGTCTAATTGTTCGTATGACATTATATTGGATGGGAAATTTAAAAGTTTAAATTTAAAAATGCAATACAAACAACAACGGTTTGAAATTTTGCCAAATTTATATTTTTGTTGTGAAGTACAACTATTCCGGTTAGAAATGCAATATTATTTCATTCATATAGTTGCCGCCGTTAGGCTCACAGTACCTCATTCGATCGTATCAATTTTTGTGCAATTTTTCGAGTGTATGCAGCTGTATCTCGGCAATTGCATCAAATGCTTAATAATCTCTGGTTTGTCGGCATAACACTTTTTTAACGGAGCCCCCACAGATAATAGTCCAACGATGTTAAATCGCTGCTTCTTGGCTACCAATTGAAATCACATTTTTGGCAAATTAAACGGCCGTCGAATGTTTGATCCAGTAAATCGATTTTGGCACGAGATGTTTTGCAAGTTTCACCACTCTGTTGCAACCAAACATCGTTCGTTATTATGGCGCGGTAGGTGTTGGTTGTGCCGTCCTGCTTTTCAAAGATTTATGAGCCAGCCACTCGTAATGAGTGCATTAGCTTCTGTAGGACTACGTGTGGATTTTCTGAGCCCCAAACACGAAGAAAAAAACAGCCATGGAAGAGTGGTAACTTTATAAGGCAAAGAAAAATAGCTGCATTATGCTATTAAACGTGCGAGTTTCAATGTACTGTTACTTTTGAGGGTAGGGATCTATCAGCATGTGTTTACTACCTTATTTTCAATACGAATTTTATTCACTTTGATTCCTTAGGAAACGCAGTTGTTGCCTATCCTGATGGCATAAGGGATGATGGTGACGTGATCAACTAGAGAGACTCGATACAAGTTTACACAGATGGTTCTGAAGTTGGGAAGAAGTAAGACAGAGGAATTTTGTGCTAAGCGTGTCATCTCAATGAATCCCTCTACCTTCGAATATATTATAGTGTATTTCGGGCTAACATAATATCTGTGAGAAGCTAGGCCGCATTTCTGACTGAAGGGTTGTAATGGTCATTAATGAAACCACGCTGACTAAGAGATCCTCTATTACTAGTATTTCTATAGACTTGGTCAGATAACCTAACCTTTAACTTATTTGCAACCTGCTGAGTTTCCTTGATGTACATACATAGACTTGCAGCATTTTGTGTCAACTGCATGGTAACAGGGTTATTCTGGACAACAGTATTGGCGATGAACTTGCCAGAGCAGATTTCGGCACATGAAAATAGTTGTACTCTTTACCATCGTTACTCTGTGTATGAGTTAAAAATGTTCATTGAATGCTGACAAATCCTGGCAAAGCTTGCATAAATGCTAGAGTCACCTGGCAGTTAGAGCTCAAAACAATATTACCCTTGTTTATTTCATTTCAATTGTTAGAGAATAGTAATGAACGAACACATTTCATAATTTGTTATAAATATCGAGCCATAACCACAAAAATATCTCAAGCGACAAAAACAAAATTTTACAGGGGAAGGTTTTTATTATTTATTTCTTAAGCAAATTAGGTTAGAAAATGAAACTTTTTCCTGTTATAAATTCATAACGGTACAGAGTGGGACCCTGCAATTTTTATAGATGATGCAAATGATGCCAATGAACTTATTTATTACAAAAAATGATATTTGAAAAATATGTCGCTTGAGATATTTTTGCGGGTATGGCTCGATATTATGATTGTTTATTATTATTTTTTTTTTTTTTTTTTGATTTATTTACCTTTTTTTAAATGATACTACACGTCGTTGCATAGCCAGCCAGGCTACTTAATTAGATTAAAACCATGGCCGTTTAAAAATTGACTTTGATGTTATTGTTTGTCCTGGAATCTAAAATTAGAAATTATAGAAGATAGTCTTTAAATAACAATCACATTTTGTATATGTAAACATTATCTAATAAAACAACAAAGAAAAGACAATAATCATAAATTCAATATGTATTTTACCTTATGCATTCGCCTTGGAGGCACATTTGGTTTTAACAATTTTGTATGAATGGAAACAGCATTTACACAAATTTCAAGATGGTTTACAGCTTCACAATTCGGTCGCATATACTATAATAAGATGAAAAAGAGATAAATATATTGTCTGTTAATAACATACCTTGTTTTTCTTTTTAATTTTTGAATAACTGATGATATGATTTTATAGGTATTAAGAAAGAAAGCTTTCCGTAACATGTACAAAAATGATGAATAAAAATAAAATGTATAAAAAATTTAATTATGCTATTTAATTTCTATTATACCGTCCTTATGCGTTTAGATCGTTTTCCATTGAAGCATTCCACTTTTTGCATTTCAATTATGACGACGATTAATAAAATTATTGTTAATATTTTCTGAAACATTTCAGATACAAGCCTATCCCTTTGACTTCTACGATACGAATACTTCTGTTCTGTACATCTCCATAATATACATATGTAGTATTTATAGGCTCAAAAATTATACAAATATGTGGTCAATAGAAGGAACAGAATCTATTTATCCAAAAGTAATCACACAATATTTATAGCTTCTTGATAAAAAATTAATCACAGTTTGTCATTACACATATAAATAAATTATTAAGAACCAGACTTTAGAATATTAACGAGGAATTGCTTGTGTCACCCTTAATTTTATTGAAGAAGACAATAATACTTTTGTTCAGCAAAACAGAAATCGTCTGTATAATCGTCTTTCAGGCTAAACTTTTCATATTAGGAAAAGTTTTTTTCAGAAATCGTTTCAGTTTATTACATAGGATATAGTATTTTTATGTAAATAATTATAATGTACAATGAAAAACAACAGCGAACGACAAAAATAAAAACATCCATAGATTTTTGAGAAACTTTTCATGGCAATATTATTTACTCACAGAGTTCTTGCTAGAAATTTGTTGTAGGGAAGTCGCCGTAGATATATTTTTTCATATTTCGTCTAGAGCAAGATGTCAGGGCCCCGAAATTCGAATAGATTGTCTAAACATACATAGGAATTTCATTTATTTATGTAAAATTAAGTAAAACATTGTAATTTGCTGGCCTTAGTTTTAACCTTATTAGGACACAAATTCAATTTTAAATGAATCTAATTTTAAAAAATATTTCATTGATTTCGTTCTAATATTTATAAAATTGTTTCTTTTCTGCAAAAAACTACTAATTCGTTTAATGCTCTGTAATTCCAACACACCACTCCGTATACTAGATATTTAATTTCCCATTCTCCACTCGAAAATATTAATCATCCGTACCCAGCATTGGTTCACTTACATAAGTATGTGTATTAGAGTTCTTCTGTAAAATAAAAACTTCAAAAGTATGCAACATTTTTTTTTTTAAATGACGTAATTTTCCGGAAGACGTATTTTTGAGATACCTTTTCATGGCAATTTTATTAATTCACAGAGTTTTTGCCAGAAATCTGCTGAGAGGAAGATGACAAAAAATTTTTTTTAAATTTAATTTTGTTGGAAATGTCTGATCTGGAATTTGAACCGTGGCCTCTTTTCTAAGAAGACAAACATGCTAATTACTAGACTACGAGCAACAGCAATGATAAAACGAATCCCTGTTGTACTTCTATATTTGCTCTAATAGAGAAAACCTAATGAGAAAACCAGTTAACACTAATAAAAAAAAAACGGTCGTAAGAGATTTTCTCTCAATTACAATTACAATTAGAATTCTGTATACTATGTACGTATAATTGGTCATTACAACCCTTCAGTCAGGAATACAACCTTTCTTCGGACATTACTTATGTTGTGCGTGTTAATTTTATCTATAAGTAGCGGGTCCTATAGTTTATAGGCAACTCCGAAGGGGAAATAGCCGATGATATATTTTTTTTGTACACTTCGTTTCGATCGAGATTTATGGCCTGGTGTTTGAATCGTGACCTCACGTGTAAGATGCCAAAACACCGATACACTAGAATACGGGACTATCCTAAATACCAGCTTCAACTTGCTTGAGTAGATACTATGTACTCATATTCAAAGTTTGAAGTACTCATCGTACTCATACTTAACAATACGAATGATGTTGTTGATTTCGACTCTCCTTTACTCAACATTTACAAGAATCACAAAATAAGTATGATTCGTGTACGAAAACTACAATACTCATTAGAAGGTTGTGTGTTTGTTTTTTGCTTGCTGTCTTTGTCTTTTTCTTCCTTCTTCGTTTGTGAATGCAAGAACAACTAAAACTGTAAATTTGTGATGAATGATTCGAATCACTAAAAGTCATTTATGAGTATTATATGTAAGTATTTTTCTAAATTTATGAATCAAACATATTTCGAATGTTATGAGTTTGATGTCCTTGTACTCATACTCATTGCAGCATGTACTTATAAATCAATGTTGTAGTGAGTGAGTACGCGAGATAAAATTTCAAGACTGTTGACTCACTCATACTAAAAATTTCATGAGTACTTACGAGTAGCCAAAAAACGATTCGTTGCTGATCTCTGGTACATAATTTTCCATATCTCTGGTGCATAAATCAAATTGAATTCGACCGATCGTAATAGTTATTTTGGCGTTGAGGAACGCTGTGGTTTGTGGTTTATTCGAATACACATATGTCTTAAGAAAATCGTTTGTTCATTGTTCATGTTCCAATGTGGCATGAGCTCTGCTGCAGATGAGGCCGTCCTGTTGAACACCACTTGTCGTTGGTTTTCCGATAGTTCAATTGAATAATATTGATAATCATCGACGTATAGTAATAGCCGTTGACAGTGATGGCCTGTCCAATTTTATTCTCAAAGAAATATGAACCCATGAGGCCACCAGCTCAGAATACACGCCGAACAGCGACTTCTTCGGGATGCGCTGGGTGCTTTTAAATCTCATGTGGATTGATATCATCCCATATTCGACAAGTACCCATTTATAGGAAAATGGGGCTCATCGATACTATGCACACATATCGTTGCCTTCTTTGATCATGATAATTAATTAGACAGATGTAGCTTCAACAAGATGGCCGTTATCATCCGTCCTGTTGGAATATCCATTATATTAAAATGCAAAAATATGACGATAATGTTTTAAATTTTTACTTTGCACTGAATAGTATGATCTTAAATCAGGTGCGTTGCTAAACAATGTTGCCATGTTCGTACTAAAGGGGAAATAGGTACGTATACATCAATCTCAGGACTGCCAGTAAGCTCTTACCGATTTGTGTGGCTTTGAAAGAACGCCTAAGTTTTAACGTAGTAATTCCCGATGTCGCCATAGTCTAGTAAGTAGTGTATTGGCTTATTAGATATGAGGCTACGGTTCAAACTTCAGGTCAGATAAAATACCTTTTCGGAGACTTCCTCTCAGCAGATGTATGACAAAAACTCTGAGGATAAAATTACAAATTTTTTAAAAAAACTGTCGTTCGGAGTCGATTTTAAACTGTAGGTTCCGCCACTTATGGATAAAATTAACACACACAAAATAAGTGGTGTGAGAAGTTAGGTCGTAATCCTGACTGAAGGGTTATGGAGACCAGTTATGTATGTATGTATGTAGTATGATTTTAATAACTTCTTCCGTCTTTAAAACGAGCCGTATCGCTGCTTTTTAAAATTTTACAAACATTTACGGACAACCAACTCGAACTTTTCGGAGAGCAATACATGGGAAGCATCCGCGGTGCTGTAGGATTAATACTCAAGGTTCTCGAAAGCGCTTTCCAAGTTGTTTAAAACGTTTTATAAACATCTGGTGTATAACACTACAACTATATACGAAAGTTATTGACTTGAAAAAATTATTCAGCAATTCTTATGATTTGAAGGCAAATTAAAGAATTGCTTACAGATACGGTAGAAGGAGTAAAGGCAGATCACATTGCTCGCAGGTAAAAACTTACTCTGTCTTTGAGCGTAAATTTGCGTATGTATTATTAATGTTTGCATAAAGTAAGGAAAACCTAGAGTAAATTTTGTTTTGGTTTTTATATTCGAGCACACCTTGTTACCTTTTTATAAAAAATTATTGCAGACATTTTTTGGTCCAAATTTTATGTACTTATATTGATCAGCTAATAACATTGTTATTAATTTCATAATAGAGAAACTTGTTAGAAATTAATAAAAAAAACCAAAAAAAAAAAAAAAAAATAAATAAAAAGAATACAGTTCTTGGCGTATAATAATTTCCAAAATACTTTCCCGGTAATGCTGTTGTTTTGTTCTTCTGTAAAAGAATTAAAAAAAATACAACCATCGAACAATGATAATCGTTAAAACAACATCTATGAATGTCATCTTAAGAAAATAAGTAATAAAAGTTTGCAAAAGCATTGGTTTTAAAGAAAATGTTATTGTTTGATTTTTTTTGTACCCTACACCTATCGCCCACTTATCACTTAGTCAGCTATAAGTTAATAGTGATACAAGATTTATTCGAACATCTTAGAGATGAAATGATTTTCTAGACATTTTCTCCCATATATTTTATCATTGACTTGTTTGACTTGTGAATCGTTTTTTGCTACTCATAAGTACTCATGAAATTTCGAGTATGAGTGAGTCAAGAGTATTGAAATTCAACTACCCTGATTCATTCGTACTCACTACAACATTGATTTATAAATACAGGTTGCAATGAGTATGGTTAGGTCAGTATGGTAGCTTTTATACCCAAAAGCTCACTTGAGCACGGATAGGTGAACGCAGCCTCTGTTCTGACCAAGTTCCCTCGAACATAGGAGGGAGAAGTCGGTCAGCGCAAGGTCTGCATATCTTAAGGCACAACTATCCCGCAATGAGTATGAGTTCAACGTTGACATCAAACTCATAACATTCGAAATATGTTTGATTCATATGCTCACTTATTCAGATTTATAATTTTAGAAAAATACTTATAATACTCATAAATGATTCGAATCATTCATAAATATTTACAGTCTTAGTTGTGGTTGCGTTTACAAAAAAAGGAGAAAGCAAAAGACAAAGGCAGCAAGCAGAGCAAACACACAACCTTCTAGTATTAGTAGTATTAAAGTGTTCGTACTCGAATCATACTTATTTTCTGATTCTTTTAAATGTTGAGTAAAGGAGAGTCAAAATCAACAGCATCGTATGCGTATTGTTAAGTATGAGTACGATGAGTACTTCAAACTTTGAATATGAGTAGTATGAGTATGATATTAAACTAAGTATGAATTCGTATAAGTATCAGAAGTTATAAGTATGATTCGTATCTACTCATCTTTTTGACTACTCATTGCTTATCTTTGGTACTAATTAAAGAAGAAATCATAAGATATTGTATCCTCGTACATTTCCACACAAACAATTATTGGTAAGGTATTATTTTGTCGAAAATCATTGTAGTTTTTGTGTTTTGTGTACGTTATAGCTTTGCTTTTCTGTTTGTTGATGCCTTAAGATATTTTTTGGTCTCTAAAAAAAAAAATGCAACAAAGAATTAAAGGTTCTACTTTTCAGTTTACTTTCTATATTACGAGGGTTGTATGGAAAATTGTTGAAAGCGGGATGATGACTCTTCTGAGTTCATCAAATAATTTGGCATAATGATGCCAAATGCCGCAGTTGCCATAGTCTAGGAGGTAGTGTTTTGGCTTATTAGACGTTAGGCCATTGTTCAAACCCAAGGTCAGACATGCCCAACAAAATGAAAAATTAAAAAATTTTTTTTTGGGTACTTTTTCTCCGTAGATTACTGGTAAAAATTCTAAGAGTAAATAAAATTGCCAAGAAAAAGTTTCTCAAAAATACGTCCTTTGGAAAAAAATGTTTCATACTATTGAAGTTGTTGCTTCAGAGAAGGACTTTATTTAATGCACATACTTAACTAAACCACTACTGGGTGCGGATGATGAATATTTTTTAATAGAGAATCAGAAATTAAACATCAAGTATACGCAGTGGTGTGTTGGAATTGTGGTGTATTAGACCACGTGTGTAGTTTTTGTTGTTGTAGAAATTTAACAAATTTATAAATATTACAACGAAATCAATGAAATATTTTTTCAACCGTAGATTCGTTTAAAATTTAATTTGTGGCCTAACATGGTCAAACCTTAGGATAGAATATAACAATATTTTACTTTATTTAACTTAACGTAAATAAATGAAATTCTTACTGTATTTAGACAAATATTCGAATTTCGGGGATCTGACAACTGTAATAAAACGAAAATATAAAAAAATATTACTATGGCGTCTTCCTCTCAGCAGATTTCTGAAAAAATAAAGTAGTGGAAGTAAAAAAAAAGTGCTACGTTATGTTTCTCACAAAAATCTGTCGTTGGAGTCGATTTTAAAACTGTGGGCCTCGCTACTTATGGATAAAATTAACACACACCAGTGGCGAGAGAAGTCAGGTCGTAATCCTAATTGAAGGGTTGTATGTAATGATGCCGAGTAGGAGGGCAATGGAAGTTTCATAGGTTGGTGAACCTAAGCAACCTAAGCGACTATTGCTAGTGATGGTAACTATGTAGCTCATGTGTTTCATCAGTATAGGAAGAATTTATAAAAAATACAGTCATGAGATTAATCATATTTCTGTGGCTAAAATTATATGTATATCTTAATGCAAAATACATAATCAATTAGAAAAGAAAGACTTTTTGAAAAAGGCAACTAAGATGTAAAACAGTTATTGGTAGACCTAAAAACCAGATTTCGAAAGATGAATGATGGCATGACATGTTGGTTACATATACATGCTGCTTGGGGCATGGCATCTTACCAAGATGTTCGCAACGAATAACAAAACTGTGGCACATGTTGTGTTCAAATGACTGAGATTTGGCGAACAGCAAATTGAAACGGAGTCGGTAATTGGTGCGTTCTTAACTTGACTTACCGCCTGAGGGGAACTCGTATACGAGAAGTTCATTAAAGTAGTCCAGGGTGCACTGCTAATTGTTACTGAAGTCCGCAAGACATTTACGGCATCAAAATTCGTTTGAGAAAGGACGAATCAGTCCTGTAAGAAGTGTGGTCTTATTAAACGCGAGGCCACTATTCAAACACCAGGTCAGACAGCTCCTGCAAAACGAAAAAAAAATATTTCTTCGCCGACTTTTTTTCAGAAGATTTCTGGCAAAAAAAAACTCTGAGAGTGAGAAAAATTAGCTATGAAAAGTTTCTCAAGAAAACTGTCGTTCGGAGTCGACTTTAAAACTGGAAGTCAGAAGGCTGACCACATCGCGGCAGTTCAACAAAATATGGTGCTAAAAATAATGTGCTAGTGGAATACAGTTGGTTCCTATTAACCACAATTAGTTTTGTTTAGACGATTGTCCTAAATAAATTTGATGCTGTAAGTAAGCAAATTTTAATATTCTCTGTAATGAATCCTTTTAGGTGCCATGCAAAGTGATGTACACATTAAAGTTTTGGAATTTTCCTCACTTTCGCTTACATGGTTTTCAAGCAGTGAATTTATTTTCGAGTTTCATAATTCTTAGAAACTTTGCTATCGAAATTTAAGATATTTATTTTTATTCTTTTATCGGTATTTCGATAAGTAACTTTGTCTTTAAAATTAACGTCAGCAAACTGCATAACAATTTTTCCTTATTCTCAACGAAATACATTTAAAAAGGTTTTTAAAAATTTTAAACTGAAATATTAATCGCTTACGACATTAAATTATAAAGAAAAAACGTTTCTTTAATTTTCGTACAGACCCTCTTCAATATGCATTACATTGAGTAGTAGTTCTTCCAACGATTGGTTTCATTGCAGCAGTACTGTTTGCCTTATTCCCGAGACTGTAAGTCTATTATTAGGGTTGCATTATGTGTGCGTGTGTGTGTTTGCCTGTGTATCCTTTAAGGATTTTCGTCCTTAAAACACACATAAAAAAAGGAAAAACGAAGAAATATTTATCTACGATACTTTCAAAACTCCTGTTCTTCTATCTGAAACAATAACAATAACAACAACAAGAAGAAGTATTAAATAATATAAATGAAAAAAGTTGCCAATGGCTGTCTTCTTGTGTATGTATGTACGTGTTTTCTTATTCTTGTGCTCCCTTTTCACCCTACCCAGCGTCTCATTCTCATTTCAGTTACACACACACACAGCTAGTTTACAAACATATTTTTATAACAAACAATAGAGAGGTGATAGAAAAATATTTAAAGAACGTGATGAGAATTTATCGATGACACCAGGATCTTGTACAAGGTTCTTGTTCTTCTTTTCTTCTGTCTGTCTTATGGGAAAAAGAATTTAAAAGAAAACAATAAAAATCGAAGACATACACAAACATTTATGAATGCGTTCGTCTATGGGCGTTCGTCTGTCTGCAGAGAAAAGGTGATGATGTTTATTTTGATAAAAAAAGAGAAGAGAAGAAAAGAAAAGAGAAGATGAAGCACAGAAAATAATAAATATTTTAAGACACAATAGTTTTATGTACGTTTTTGTTCTTGTGAAGTTGTTTATAGGAGAAGAACAAGAATAAAAAAAAAAAATAAGAAGAAGAGAGAGAAAAAATTAACTTTTAAATTGTATTACAATATCGATAAAAGATTATGATGATGGTATTTCCTTGTACTCTCATAATAGAATAGAAAAAAAATAGAAAAAAGCTTGTATGGGAATGGAATGTATTGGGAAATTTTGAATAGCACGCAGAGCAGAATATTGGGTTAATGGCTTAAGATAATTTCTTAAATGTTTCTTTCTTTCTTTCTGAAATATTAACAGATTTTATTTGAAAATGCAATGGAGAACAGAATATTTATTCGAAATAATTCATGAGGTATTTGATTTTAGAAATACACGATAACATTTATTAAGTTTGGCTTCAATTTCCTTTAAAAAGAAAAGTTTTAACAAATTATGTAAGAAGGCCAACTAAGATTGTCAAACTGCGTTGACATTTTTGTTTAATCATCGTGAATCGTTTAGTGCCAGAACAATACATAAATATGCATAAATGGTCACTACAATCCTTCAGTCAGGATTACGGCCTAGCTTCTCAACACCACTCATGTTGTGTGCGTTAATTTTATGCATGAGTGGCGGGACCTACAGTTTAAAGTCGACTCCGAACGACAGATTTTTTGAGAAGCCCTTCATGGCAATTTTTTACTCTCAGAGTTTTTGCCAGAAATCTGCTGAGATGAAGTCGCCGAAGAAATATTTTCATATTTTCGTTTTGATGTCTGACCTAGTGTTCGAACTCGGGCCCTTCGTCTAATAAGCCAACACACTACCTACTAGACTACGGCGACTTCATCAATTATGTATGTACAATATTTGTATCTTTATAGCCTCTTACGTCACTTCTAATCTGCTTGATGAGTGCCGCGTTTTATTGATCTTGGTAGTTTTTGCCAAACACATAAAGCTTTCTGGCCACAGAAATATCGTGGGTAATTGTGTTGCCGCTGAATATCCTATACCAGATACATTCGTATCATATATCAATCCACTTATGAAAATGGTTATACCCATTACCATCGTTACACAATGTTTGAACTGCACATAGCTATTGGAGGCTGGCAAATTCTGGGTGGGGAACAAACCCAACTTCAATGCCAGCTTTATAGATCAAAAAGCAATATTTTGTTAATTATCACACCTTCTTTTATTTTATTTCCACTGTTAAATAATATTAATTAACGAACACTTAATACAAGTTTTCAATATTTTTTTCATTTATTTATGGTACACATTACTTTAAATACTGTTACAGGTTTTAGGTGCGCAAGTCCATTTTTTTTATATGTGGTTCATACCACAAGCTTTTTAATTTTAGGTTTTTGGTTATCTAAGATGAGAAAAGAAAAGAAAAAAATCTCATATAAATTGTAATATATCCAGTTTTTGTGTTCAATACTTTCAAAGAAAACTTTACAGAAATTTTAAAAGAAAGTTCACATCAAAGATCAGCAATGACTATTCAAAAAGATGAGTAGATTTGAATCATAATCATAGTTTCTGATAATTATACGGATTCATACTTATTTTAATATCATAATCATACTACTCATATTAAAAGTTTGGAGTACTCATCGTACTCATACTTAACAATACGCATGATGTTGTTGAGTTCGGCTCTCCTTTACTTTACTTTACAAGATTCACAAAATAAGTATGATTCTTGTATGAACACTACAATACTCACTAGAAGGTTGTGTGTTTGCTTTGCTTGCTGTCTTTGTCTTTTTCTTTTTCTTCTTATTTTGTAAATGCAACAACAACTAAAACTGTTTTGGATGACTGATTCGATTCACTCGAATCTATGAATCTAAATGATTCAAGCATATTTCGAATGTTATAGTGTGATGTCAACGTTGTAGTCATACTCATTGCAACCTGTACTTATAGATCAATGTTGTAGTGAGTACGAATGAATCAGAGTAGTTGAAATTCAATATTGTCGACTTCCCAAAGTAATTAGCCTGTTTACACAGTTTCTAACAATGTAATCCCCTTGTTTACAATTCTTTCTTAACCAGCTTATCGTTTGTTCTGCTGAACATTCCAATTTTTGTGCTTCAATTATGACGATAATTAACAGAGTTATTGTGAATATTTTCCTAAACATTTCAATAACAATGTTTTTAGCAATACGAATAATTATGTTCCATGCAATTACACAAAAAAAGAATATATATATATCAATGTGGTCAACAGAATAGGCTGCTTAATCTTTCGATATTAATCATCTTGTCTATAAATATACGCAATATTTTTAATTTGAAATAGAAATGTCTAGAGTTTGTTATTCCATGAATATGAGTATGAGAAAGCATTAATATTTAATTATTTAGAATTGGGCATATTTAAAATACTAAATTTATTCAATACTAAAAAAAGTAATGAGTAATTGAATGCAATATAAGTATTCGCATCGTAAAAGTCAAACAATTAGATTCTAATAATATGTTTAAGCAAACATTACCAATAACTCTGCTAATTATCGCTATTATCGAAATCCGTAAGGTGGACTGTTTGAATGCGATACGATCAAAATGCATTACTCAGACTGTAGAATGAGAAGGTCTTGTAGTGAATTATATAGAAAATTGTAGTGAAGAGATCAGTTCCCATTCCTTGGGACAAAGGTTTAACGAAGAAATGTAGATGGTTCCATATTCTAAGATGACACGTAATCGTAATATGAGTAGTAGACATATTAAAGAAATTGTTTTTTTAATTTTGTATTTGTATTGATCGTATAGGATGGGTCATTTAAAAGTTTAAATTTAAAAATGCTAAAAAAAAACGGTTTAACATTTTGCCTATTATTTAGTGAAACAGTATATATATGAATTTCGATACCCTAAACTTACATTATTGTGACGACGATTAGGTATGGTAACGTACTGGCGGACTAGTTAAACCGTTCGGTATCTGACCCGTGTAAATGTTTGGTCAAGGCGGTATCGCTTATAGAATCGATTTAAAGAGGTGTTATGGACTGTTGAAACAAGAAAATTTTGGGTGAGAATATGGGCGCCCGATGGTCTAGTCTGTAACGCGTGCCAAAGTTCAAGTGCCGAGACTGTGGGTTCGATTCCCACCAAGATGTTTGAGATTGTCTGATTGTTTGTATGACATTATATAGGATGGGAAATATAAAAGTTTAAATTTAAAAATGCAATACAAACAAAAACGGTTTGAAATTTTGCCAAATTTATATTTTTGTTGTGACGTACAACTATTCCGGTTAGAACTGGAATATTATTTCATTCATATGGCTGCCGCCGTTAGCCTCACCTCGATCGTATCAATTTTTGTGCAATTTTTCGAGTGTAGGCGGCTGTATCTCGGCAATTGCATCAAATGATTAATAATGATTAATGATTTGTCGGCATAACACTTTTTAACGGAGCCCCACAGAAAATAGTCCAACGGTGTCAAATCGCTGCTTTTTGGCTATCAATTGAAATCACAATTTCGGCTAATTAAACGGCCGTCAAATGTTTGACCCAGTAAATCGATTGTGGCACGAGATGTGTTGCAAGTTGCACCACTTTGTTGAAACCAAACATCGTTCATACCAATACCATGAAGAGGGGGACAAAAAAACGGTTATTATGGCGCGGTATGTGTTGCCATTGACCGTAATGGTTGCGCAGTCCTCCTTTGCAAAGATTTATGAGACAGCCACTCGTAATGGGTGCCTTGGCTTTTGGGTTTTCTGAGCCCCAAATACGAAAAAAAATAAAACAGAAATGGAAGAGTGGACATTTTATAAGGCCAAGAAAACTAGCTGAATTATGCTATTAAACGATTTACAGTGTACTGTTACTTTTGGGGGTAGGGATCTCTCAGGATATGTTTACTATTTTACCTTCATCCATCGCTTTGGAGACACATTTGGTTTAAAAATTTTTAGATACATGGAATTAGTATTTACACAATTTCGAAGACGGTCTGATGCGCTACAATTCAGTGGCATATCCTATAATAAGATGAAAAAGAAATAAAAATGATTTTTTTACTTTTTTAATTTTTATATAATTGTTCTACGATTACTTAGATGTTATGGAACAAAACTTTTCCGAAATACAGAAATTAGTAACAAAAATGAAATTTATAAAAAATTTAATAATTCTATTTAATTTCTATTATACCTTTATCGAGCGTTTAGATCGTTTTCCATTGAAAGATTCCACTTTTTGCATTTCAATTATGACGACGATTAACAAAGTTATTGTGAATATTTTCCGAAACATTTCAGATACTAGCCTAGCCCTTTGACTTTTACGATACGAATACTTCTGTTCTGTACATCTACACAATATATGTAGTATTTATAGGCTCAGAAATTATACTCATATGTGGTCAATAGAAGGAACAGAATATATTTCTCCAAAAATAATCACACATTATTTATATCTTCTTGATAAAAAATTAACCACACTTTGTCATTACATATATAAATAAATTATAAAGAATCAGACTTTAGAATATTAACGAGGGATTGCTTGTGTCACCCTTAATTTTATTGAAGAAGACAAAAATACTTTTGTTTAGCAAAACAGAAATCGTCTGTATAATCGTCTTTCAGGCTAAACTTTTCATATTAGGAAAAGTTTTTTTCAAAAAGTTGTTGTGGGGAAGTCGCTGTTCTATTCGATTTCGTTCTAATATATATAAAATTGTTTCTTTTCTGCAAAAAACTACTCCTTCGTTTAATGCTCTACAATTCCAACACATCACTCCGTATACTAGATATTTAATTTCCTATTCTCCATTCGAAAATTTTAATCATTCGTACCCAGCATTGGTTCACTTAAATAAGTATGTGTATTAGAGTTCTTCTGTAAAATAAAAACTTCAAAAGTATGGAACATTTTTTTTTTTTTTCAAAATGACGTATATTTCGAAAGACGTATTTTTGAGATACCTTTCCATGGCAATTTTATTAATTCACAGAGTTTTTCCCAGAAATCTGCTGAGAGGAAGATGCCAAAAAAATATTTTTTTAAATTTCGTTTTGTTGGAAATGTCTGATCTGGAATTTGAACCGTGGCTTCTTTTCTAAGAAGACAAACATACTAATTACTAGACTACGAGCAACAGCAATGATAAAACGCATCCCTGTTGTACTTCTATATTTGCTCTAATAGAGAAAACCTAATGAGAAAACCAGTTAACATTATCTCACCTTTCGTTTTGTTAGAGATTTTTGACCTGGAGTTTGAGCCATGACCACATGTGTAATAAGTCAATACACTACCTACTAGACTACGGTGACTTAATGCCAGAACAATGCTTCCCAAAAATTATGGAAATTTAATTAAAAAAAAAATAATAAATCTGTTCGCAAAGTTCGTAGAGCACTTTGACCTTTTTATGATCAATACTATAGGCCTAGTAGAATGTTATGACATTACCGATAGAGCGAAATTTACATGACAAAGAGAATATTGCTGATGTAGTGTGAGGTCTTGAGGAAATTGCCAAAATATCAAATTGTTTTCGTACTCCACTTGGTAGTATTTGTGTGGAAAATATATAAGTATCATGGCTTAGGTAGATAAAAGTGGCTGTCCATGTAAGAGAGTTGGATAAACACACTTAGGCTACCTAGGGCTCATTATGTTATCATGGCTTACGTGCTTATAAAATTCAGCTCATGTAGCAATTGAAGTCACAGCACAGTGCACATACATATGTACAGAACAGCCCTTCAGTCAGGATTATGACCTAGGTTCTCACACCACTTAGTTTGTGTGAGTTAATTTTATACATGAGTGGCAAGAACTAGAAATTAAAGTGGATTCCGAATGACAAATTTATGAGAATGTAGCATGATTTTGCAGTTGTCAATACCAGCACAACACTTCATGTGCATAAGCAAAAGAATATCCAATTGCATATGAACAGCGATCACTTGACTCAATGTTGCTGACCGTCGCTGCAGCGTATAACGCCACAATAGTAATGCACACACGCGACGATCATTTGATACTTTGATGTCGGCTGTGTTGATATGCATATAATATGCATAATGTGTGTTGTTGTTGTATTGCCTTGCTAGTGATCACACTTTACCGTGGGAATTATTATTTTTATATGGACAATGGGCACGTGTCATATGCATCCACACACAAACCAATACAATATTATTTAATATAGAATATATATATACATATATGTGGGAACAGGACGTACCACCAGGAGTGGCAACACTTACTGATATGAATACGACAAAATGCAACACTAGTAATATTGAATGCGACTCTACGATGACAGACGCTATTTTAAGTTTAACAAATAGTTTTAAGTTATATAGAGCACTTGTAGTTTGATCGCCAAGAGAGCAACATCTCTCATACTTTTAAATAAACATTATTAATTACACTAATAATTAAAAAGTGTTTTATTTTAAAAAGGCAAAAACTACATTTTGGGGGCTCGTCCGGGATGATTCCCACCTTTGTTGAATTTAAATAGTATGTGCTGTGTGCCACAATTATTTTAAAATATTTCAAATTCTGAGTGAATTGAAGGAAAAGACTGAGTGTCGTTTGGAATATGGAAGATGAAATAAAGGAAAGACTAAGTGTCAATCCAGTTTAAAGAGTTCTAAGCTAAATAAGTAAAATTGGTGAAAAAGAGAAAATATTAACTGTTGAGTGTTGTGAAATTGTTATAATACTAAAATCTAAACTGTGAGACTGAGTGTTAATTTTTCTTAAGTTTAAAGAAAAATCTAGAATTTGTGAAAAAAAACCAGAATTGAATTCGTTAAAATTCAAAATTTAAGAACAAAGAACTGTATGTGAAGAAACAATAGCAAAGTTAAAAGCAACGAATCTTAATAAGTGAATGTGTTTTAGAAAAGGACAATAGTCTGATATATAAATTGAAATATAAATTGCATTTTCGTTATTTAAAAATTTACAAAAAGAAAAGACTAACGAATAAAAAACAAAAGTGACAATTGTATGAAAGACAGCAGCAGAAAGCAATAAAACTAATATTAGAAAGAGAAACTAAATAATCATAAACTGCGCATATTATGAAAAAGACAAAGATGGTAACTAAAATATAGAAACGAGTGAATCGTATTTTGATTGTATTGGTAATACATTGTTCGCACCAAATTTTAAAAAGGGGAATAACATGAACAAATACGAATCGTCTCATTTTTAAAATGCTACAGCGAGTACTATGTGAAACAGCAACAAAGATAGTGAGTACATAAAGCAACGAAAAAACGTTAATTTTAAAATTTTGATAACGAGTGCATATAAAGTCTATTGAAAAGAAAGAGATGCATGGTTGAGAAATTCTCATATACTACCACAGCAGCAATTCTAAGAAGAGAGTGAGAGAAAGACAAAATCAACAACAGCAAAAGAAGTTCGTCGTGGGATCAGCCTATGTTAAGTTGTTTTTTATCTATTTTATTGTTCTTCTTTTTTAGATATTAGTGAGCAAGGTTCGATAAATTCTAATTGGATGTTTATTTTATTATTTTTGTATACAGAATTCAAATAGGAATTAATTTTTTTTTTGTTTTGTAGATACACTTTCTATTTTTGTTTTAATAAGAATTCAAATAGGAATTACCTTTTTGTAGTGTTATATGTACTTTTATTTCTTTTACTTTTTCTTTGCTTTAATATTCACAATATCTATAATTACTTTTAATATTTTGAATTTAACGTAAAATTTTGAAGAAAATTTTTTTTTCATTGTAAGTTGGGCGAAAATAATTTTTAGTTATAAGCGAATTAAACTGAATTATTGTTAATTATTTAGTTTATATTCTTTCCGAATTTATTGAATTTGAATAATTTGAATTTAATTTCTTTTCTTATATTACATTTTATTTTATTTTAATTGATATTTATATTTACACTTATTTTTTGTAATTGGACAAGATGGACATACAGGAAATTTTACAATTGAACGTTGAGGGCTTAAGGAATAAACTGACGGAGTTAGGTTTAGAGACTACGGGACGAAAACAGGAGTTACAGGATCGACTTAAGGATCACTTCGGCCTTAACAATGATGAATCGGAGTCCGTTAACGATGATGTTTCCTCTCGACATAATGATGCCACGGTTGGTAGGGGCGGCATGTTCACTTTAAGGGACATAGAAGATTCGCTTACTTCATTTTGCGGCACTGATAGCATCGACATTAGAAATTGGGTGGAAGATTTTGAAGATAACGCTGAAGCTGTTGGATGGAACCAGCTTCAAAAATTCATTTACGCTAAGCAGTTATTAAAGGGTGCAGCTCGTTTGTTCATACGCAGCCAAAGTAGAGTAAATAGTTGGAGAATGCTTAAAGAAGTATTAATAGAAGAATTTGGAGAAAAGATAGCAGCGATCGATGTGCATCAGATGCTTAGAAATCGGAAGAAGAGGAGAAACGAAAGTTATAGAGAATACCTCTACACGTTAATGGAGATTGGTAAGCCTATACAACTGGATGAGAGTAGTCTAATACAATATTTCATTGATGGTATTCCGGATTCAAAGTTTGGAAAAAGTATTTTGTATCAGGCTAGAAACATTGAAGATTTAAAGCAGAATATTAAAACGTACGAAAAGATTCGTGGGTCGTCTCAACAAGCCTCGACTTTAAAATTTACTCCTGAGTCAGCGGAACGAAATCGGGATACACAGAATAATAATTTAGGTGTGAGGAGGAAATGTTATAAATGTGGCGGGAGTGACCATTTGGCCAATAATTGTTCATCGACAACTGTCAAATGTTTCAAATGTGGTAAACAAGGACACAAATCATTCGAGTGTAGGAGTCAGACGCAACCTACTGTGAAAAGGGAATTTTCTACTTCGTGTATGGTGAAACGTTTCGGTAATTTTGTTCAGGACACTAATCCAACGGCAAATCGAAATTTTAAAGAAATCGAAATAAACGGAATCAAATTTCCTGCAATTATAGATACGGGTAGCGATATTTCAATAATAAGGTTTGACGTTTTTGAGCACTTAGGCAATTTGAACTTTATTGAAGGAAGGAAAAGTTTCATCACAGCTGGAAACTACAAATTGATAACAATTGGTTATTTTGAAGCATTGGTCAGTATAGATGGTGTTGATATCAATGTTAGATTCTTTGTTTCAAAACATTTTGTATATCCGGCAGCAATCGGCAATGATATTTTGAAGCAGGTCGACATAAAAATAACTTCTGATGGAGCAACTTTGGTGGCAAAATTAAAACAGGTCGAAAACAACTTGAATATCAATGAGGTAGGTGGATTGGAAGAATTTTGTTCTACCTTGCTTTTAGAAAATGGAGATAAATACGATATATCTCACCTGCGTGGGGAAACGTTTATTAAAATAAAGGAACTACTTGACGGATACTGTCCAACAAGACAAGACCCGTCACCAATTGAGATGAAGATAATTTTGTCAGATGAAATACCTATCTATCAGAGGCCTCGTCGTTTGTCCTATGAAGATCAGAACATAGTTGCGCAGCAAATAAAAGAGTGGTTACATGATGGTATTATACGAACAAGCACATCGGAATATGCGTCACCAATCGTATTAGTATCCAAAAAAGACGGCAGTAAGAGATTGTGCTGTGATTTTCGCAAATTGAATGAGAAAATATTAAGGGAAAACTTTCCAATGATGCTTATAGACGACGTTTTGCATAAACTACAATCGGCTAAGGTTTTTACGACGCTTGATTTGAGAAATGGATTTTTCCATGTACCAGTTGAGGAAGAATCAAGAAAATACACGTCATTTGTCACCCATAACGGTCAATACGAATTTAATTTTGTACCGTTTGGTATTTCTAACTCCCCGGCAGTTTTTTCCCGATATATCTTTGCTATATTTAGAGAACTTATCCAGGATGGAACAATCGTAGTCTACATAGATGATATTATCATCCCATCATTAAACGAAGAAGAAGGTATCATTAAACTAAGGCGACTACTGAGTATAGCGGAAAAATATAATCTGAAGATAAAATGGGAAAAATGTCAATTTTTAAAGAGAAAAGTAAATTTTTTGGGATATATAATTGAAAATTCTACTATTAAACCATCATCTGAGAAGATTTCAGCAGTTTCAAATTTCCCAATTCCAACAGATAAGAAGTCACTTCAAAGATTCTTAGGACTAACATCATACTTCAGACGCTTCATTCCTAATTTTGCAATTATAGCAAAACCCCTATCGGACTTACTAAAAAAGGATGCGGTATTCGAAATCAAGGACGGACAAATAATAGCGATTGATCAATTGAAGGCAAGCCTAATAAATGCACCAGTTTTAAATTTATTCAATCCGAAGGCACCAATTGAAGTTCATACCGACGCAAGTATGCACGGATATGGAGCTGTTTTGTTACAGAAAAGTTCAGATGACCAACAATGGCACCCAGTTGAGTACATGAGTGGGAAGACTACTGATGCTCAAAGGAAGTATCATTCGTATGAGCTGGAGGTACTGGCCATAATTGAGTCACTTAAAAAGTGGAGGGTTTACCTAATGGGCTCTAAAATAAGAATAATCACTGACTGTAACTCATTCGCGATGACAATCAAGAAGAAGGATGTACCATTGAGGGTTTCTAGATGGGCTATGTTCCTTCAGGAATTCGATTATATAGTAGAACATAGATCTGGCAACAAAATGCGACATGTAGATGCTCTTAGCAGGGTCTCTTGTCTTCTGGTAGAGGATTCAATTAAACATCGACTTAACGAAGCACAACTACAAGACGAATGGGTAAAAGCTATAAGAAAAATAATCGAAAAGGACAACTATGAAGATTTTTACTTAAAACATGACTTACTTTATAAAGATCCGAACAAAGAACTTTTAGTAATCCCAGCCAGTATGGAAGAAGAAACTATTCAAATTGCTCACCGTGAAGGACACTTTGGAATAAAGAAAACTCGAGATTTGGTTGAAAGAGAGTTTTACATACCTAATGTTTTACAGAAGATTACTAAAGTCGTACGCAATTGTATGGAGTGTATTGTTAGTGAGGCCAAGATGGGAAAAAGCGAGGGTCTCTTAAGTCCCATTGATAAGTCTGACAGACCTTTAAGAACGTATCACATAGACCATATTGGCCCAATGGAGATCACTCAGAAACATTACAACCACATACTAGTAGTCGTGGATGCATTTTCCAAGTTTGTGTGGCTATATCCGACTAGAGGAACAGGTACAGAGGAAGTCATTGACAGATTGAAAAGACAATCGGCAGTTTTTGGAAATCCTGAAAGAATCATTTCTGACCGAGGAACCGCCTTTACCTCCAATGCATTTAGGGAATATTGCGAGGAACAAAGTATCCAGCATCTATTAATAGCAACAGGTGTCCCTAGAGGTAACGGGCAAGTAGAAAGAATTAATAAGATCGTAATTTCATTGTTATCGAAACTGTGTGTCAACAATCCTAATAAATGGTATAAACAAGTCGACAAAGTTCAACAGTGCATTAATAACACTCCTCCGAGAAGCACGAAAGTATCTCCATTTAGAATTCTTACGGGTTGTCATATGCGTACCGAAACACAAACTGATGTTCAAAAATTAGTTGAAGAATTTGCTATTTCCGAATTGGATGAAGAGCGGAATGAAATTCGCACAATTGCCAAGGAAAATATTGCCAAACTGCAGGCTGAAAATCGCAAGACATTTAATAGGAAAAGAGTGCAAGCACCTGTATACAAGTTAAATGAGCTTGTGGCGATTAAAAGAACCCAATTTGGAGTTGGTCTAAAATTGAAGCCTAAATACTTCGGACCCTATAAGGTCGTAAAGGTATTGAAACATGATCGCTATGAAGTTGAAAAGGTAGGCGAGGTGGAAGGTCCGCGGAGAACTACTACCGTGGCGGAATATTTGAAGAGATGGAGTTCATCATTCGGGGCGAATGATCATTCAGGACGGCCGAATGTGGGAACAGGACGTACCACCAGGAGTGGCAACACTTACTGATATGAATACGACAAAATGCAACACTAGTAATATTGAATGCGACTCTACGATGACAGACGCTATTTTAAGTTTAACAAATAGTTTTAAGTTATATAGAGCACTTGTAGTTTGATCGCCAAGAGAGCAACATCTCTCATACTTTTAAATAAACATTATTAATTACACTAATAATTAAAAAGTGTTTTATTTTAAAAAGGCAAAAACTACATATATATATATATATATATATATATATAAAGAATTGTTAAAGCATTAAGTAAATATAAGAAATATATTAGAATTAAGGGATTGATTTAGAAATGCTAAGTCAGCCAAAATTTAGTATAAAAGAAGGGACATTTACCCTCAAAAATCAATCATTGAATAAACGCAAAAGAGTGCGCACTATCCGCACCTAGCACTAGGTTTTGCCAGAAATATTTAAGGAAGTCGCGGAAGCCACGGAAGAAATATTTTTTCATATTTCATTTATTTCGAGATGTCTGACCTGGAGTTTGAACCTAGGCCTCACATCTAATAAGCCAACACACTACTTATTAGACCACGACGACAGCAGATGAACTCTTACTCTCATCAAAACCGTTGGATGATCCAATTTCGCAATTCAAAGAGCGTGTCAGTCGAACTGGTCCATTAACCGGGACTGCGTGACTTTATTTAAATTTCTTGCCCGAAAAATGCAGTTTTTTCTTTATCTTTTGCTGACTATAATTTATGTGAAGCTTTTCATAATTTTGCCAATAATTGGCCAAAATGTGAAGGTGAAGGCATCATATTTAAGATGAATTAAACATTTTGTTTTATTCAACAAGTTTGCCAAAGTCATTATAAATGATTAAAGTGCCCATTTAAATCATACAATAACGTCGTTATTGTTCTAACAAACTTTGCCTTTTAATCATTTGCCGCCGTCGAAATAAAGCAGTAGACTTCAAACTTTTCAAGCAGCCGCTTGATAAATGCTAAAAATTTTTGAAACACAAGCTACAAACTCTTTTCACACGGCTGACGACAACAGAGACGAACCAAAAATATTTTTTAGGGATGCCAAGGAATTGTTTTTAAATTTTGAAAATATTAAATTTAAATTAAAAAACTTGGAAATATAAAGCACAATACATGGGGAAGGAAAATATCGAAGGAAATTAGTTGCCATCCCTATGGCTGAGGTTGATGTATATGAGAAATAACTTAAAAAGTCATAGTAGCAGTAGTAACAGCACTTGTTGCTGCCACTTATGCTGCCTCAAATAATAAACTTTTAGATTTTCATATTTCGTATGTGTAAAATGCCAACAGATTTTCAGACTTCAGGCTTTAATAAACTCATATAAAATGTTAAATACTCTCATGCACTTGTTGGTAAAATACTAACGAAAACAACAACAATAACAACAAAAGGATTAAATAAAATAAAATTATTTATTACAACCACTTTTTATTTTATTTGTTTCATATGCAATGGCATGAGGTATACATGCTGGGCATACTGTAAAGCCAAAAAAAAAAAAATATTTTGAAGAGAAAAAAAACAAAAATTTGTTTAATTATATGAAATTTTATGACACTGAAACAAATCACAGAAGACTTTTAAATACAAAGTTACTCAAAAAAATATTTTTATTTGAAGGTACTTAGTGATTCCCTACGGTTATATCTAGCCCATCATCCAATATACATATCTTAGATTAGTGAATATTTTATTTCAGGTCAGTTTTTGTAACGTGAATTGGTGATTTTCTTAGGATAACATTATATTCAATGCCACTAGCATAAGCTTCCAAGGGACTTAGGTAGGTATTAAAGTTATTCATGTAAGTTCCCGCTACGGCAAATCGCGGTTAACGAAACTGACCTTCTTTCTGTAGTGTTCTTTCAGTAAACAGCCCTCAATAAAAATTTTATGAAAACATTTTTAAAATGTGAACAGAAAGCCAGATAACGCCTATGTCTAGTATGAAGTGTGATGGCTTATTAGACGTGAGACCTCTATTCAAACCCCAGGTCAGACGTCAAATCGAAAATATGAAAAAATTTTTTTGTGACTCTCTCAGCGGAATCTTATCATATACAATATACGTGAAATGGTCACGTTCACTCACCTTAGAAACAAACTAGATGACTTCAAATAACACCACTACTGCACCAATCACATAAACTAACTACATATCGTAGGGCAGAAGTTATTTAAAAGTGTATCCCAATAACAGTGAGTTCTAGATGAACTGATGTGGCCACATTAAGGCCATTAAAAAAAGTTCTATATTGGAACGATAAAACTAGCCGCATACGGCAAGAACACTTGCAGAATACAACAGAAATGCGTTATATCACCGCTGTTATTCGTAGTCGTCGTAGACTACATAGTAAGTAGTAAAGGGTCCGCCAAATAACTTTTTTTTGAAAAAGCTTTAAAAAAACTGCTGAATATTTTCTCAAATTTCTTTTTTTATTTGAAAGTACAATCCTTCCGGTTAATAATGGAAAATAATTTCATTCAAATGGCTGCCTCGGCTGGCCATGCAGTAGCCTACATGATCAGTCAAATTTTTAAGCACATTATCGATTGTGTGCAGCTGTATTTCACCAATGGCTTCACGAATATTGTCCTTTAAAGCGTCAATTGTCTGTGGCTTGTCGGCGTAACTCTTATCTTCGACGACACCTCACAAATAATAGGCCAACGGTGTCAAATCGCAGCTCCGAGGTGGCCAAACGACATCAGCTCTGCGGCTGATAATGCGATTTTTAAAAACAGGGCGCAAAACATTGAGTGTAGCTTCGGCTGTGTGGCACGTAGCGCCGTCCTGTTGAAACCAAATGTTGCCAATATTTGCCCCTTCAAATTTTGTGAACAAAAATTCGTTCAACATGGCCCGATAACGATCGCCATTGACTGTAACGGCCAATCCTAGCTCATTTTCGTAGAAAAATGGCCCAATTATGCCTCTGTACCAAAATCCGCACCAAACAGTGACTGGTTTTGGGTGCGTCGGCTTTTCAATGTATGCGTGCGGGTTTTCTGTGCCCCAAATGCGACAATTTTCCTTGTTTACATACACGCCAAGATCAAATGAGCTTCATCTGAAAAGCTGATTTTTTTTTGCCAAAATCGGCATCTTCTGTAAGTCGATCGCAGGCCCATTTCCCAGCGTTGTTCAAGCGTATACACAACCATATTCGCTCAGCGGAAGGATAAAACTAATTATCTGTCAAATCAGACATGAGCTGAGTGTTACCATTCACGAAATAAGCACTAGTTGAAAAAAAAAGTTAGATGGCGGACCCTTTATATTTGGCTTCTTAGAAAAGAGATCACGGTTCGAATCCTAGATTAGACATTTCCAACAAAACGAAATTTAAGAAAATTTTTTTCGGCGTCTTCCTCTCAACAGATTTCTCGCAAAAACTGTGAAGAGTAAATAAAATTGCCATGAAAAAGTTTTTCAAAAATAAGTCTTTCGAAAAAATACATCCTCTGGGAAAAAAAAGAAAAAATGTTTCATACTTTAGCGAAGAACTTCATTTAATGCACATTCTTAACTAAACCCCTGTTGGGTGCGTATAATTAATATTTTGTAATAGAGAATCAGAAATTAAATATCAAGTATACGCACTGGTGTGTTAGAATTGTGGTGCACATATTAGCCAAAGGGTGTAGTTTTCTTTAGAAAATGATCAAATTTATAAATATTAGACCGAAATCAATGAAATATTTTTTAAAATTTTATTCGCTTAAAATTGAATATGTGTCCTAATATGATCAAAACTTAGGATCGCATATAACAATATTTTACTTTTTACTTTATGTAAATAAATGAAATTCTTAGTATATTTAGACAAAGTATTCAACTTTCGAGGCTCTGACAACTCTAACAAAACGAAAATTTGAAAAAATATTACTATGGCGTCTTCTTCTCAGCAGATTTCTGAAAAAATAAAGTAGAGGAAGTAAATAAAAAAAGTGCTATGAAATGTTTGTCGTTCGGAGTCGATTTTAAACTGTAGTTCTCGCCACTGATGTATACAATTAACGTACACAACATAAGTGGTAGGCGCAGCTAGGTCGTAATCCTAACTGAAGGTTGGTAATGATCAATTATGTAGGTTAGAGGACGTGTTTCGTGCGTTAATTTTGTACATGAGTAGCGGGACTTACAGCTTAAAGTCGACTCCGAACGACAGATTTTTGAGAAGCTTTTCATGGCAATTTTTACTCTCAGAGTTTTTGCTAGAAATATTTTCATATTTTCGTTTTGATGTCTGACCTGGTATTCGAACTCGGGCCTTTCGTTTAATAAGCCAACATACTACCTACTAGACCACGGCGACTTCATCAATTATGTATGTACAATACTTGTATCTCTATAGCCTCTTACGTCACTTCTTATCTGCTTGGTGAGTGCCGCGTTTCATTGATCTCGGCAGTCCTGGCCACAGAAATATCGTGGGTTATGTTGCCGCTGAATATCCTATACCAGATACATTCGTATCATACACCAATCCAATTATGAAAATGGTTGTACCCATTACCATCGTTACACAATGTTTGAGCTGCACATAGCTATTGGAGGCTGGCAAATTCTGGGTGGGGAACAAACCTATCTTCAATGCCAGCTTTATAGATCAAAGCAATATTTTGTTATTTATCACACTTTCTTTTATTTTATTTCCACTGTTAAATAATATTAATTAACGAACACTTAATACAAGTTTTCAATATTTTTTTCATTTATTTATGGTACACATTACTTTAAATAGGTTTTAGGTGCACAAGTCCATTTTATTTATTTGGATTTCCACATTGCATTCTACCAACTTATATGTTTTGGGTTTCTATTTCCATGTGATTTACGCCAAAAGGTTCTATATCCGTTATAAATTGGCTAAGATGAGAAAAGAAAACAAAAAAATCTCATATAAATTGTAATATATACAGTTTTTGTGTTCAATACTTTCAAAGAAAACTTTGCAGACATTTTAAACGGAAGTACACATCAAAGATCAGCAATGACTATTCAAAAGGATGAGTAGATTTGAATCATAATCATAATTTCTGATACTTATACGGATTCATACTTATTTTAATATCATAATCATACTACTCATATTGAAAGTTTGAAGTACTCATCGTACTCATACTTAACAATACGCATGATGTTGTTGACTTCGGCTCTCCTTTACTTTACTTTACAAGATTCATAAAATAAGTATGATTCTCGTACGAACACTACAATACTCACTAGAAGGGGGTGTGTTTGCTTTGCTTGATGTCTTTGTCTTTTTCTTTCTTCTTTATTTTGTAAATGCAACAACAACTTAGACTGTAAATTTGGGTGAATGATTCGAATCACTCGAATCTATGAATCTAAATGAGTGTGGCGTATGATTCAAGCATATTTCGAATGTTATGAGTGTGATGTCAACGTTGTAGTCATACTCATTGCATCCTGTACTTATAGATCAATATTGTAGTGAGTACGAATGAATCAGAGTAGTTGAAATTCAATATTGTCGACTCACTCATACTCAAAAACTCATGAGTACTTATGAGTACCGAAAAAACGATTTATTGCTGATCTCTGGTACATATATTTCTATACAAATTTATATTTTATATTTTACCAAAGTAATTAGCCTGTTTACACAGTTTCTAACAAGGTAATCCCCTTGTTTACAATTCTTTCTTAACCACCTTATCGTTTGTTCTGCTGAAGAACATTCCATTTTTTGTATTTCAATTATGACGATAATTAACAGAGTTATTATGAATATTTTCCTAAACATTTCAATAACAATGTTTTTAGCAATACGAATAATTATGTTCCATGCAATTACACACAAAAAAAAAAAAAGGAGAAGTATATATATGTATATCAATGTGGTCAACAGAATAGGCTGCTTAATCTTTCGATATTAATCATCTTGTCTCTAAATATACGCAATATTTTTAATTTGAAATAGAAATGTCTAGAGTTTGTTATTCCATGAATATGAGTATGAGAAAGCATTAATATTTAATTATTTAGAATTGTACATATTTAAAATACTAAATTTATTCAATACTAAAAAAAGTAATGAGTAATTGAATGCAATATAAGTATTCGCATCGTAAAAGTCAAACGATTAGATTCTAATAATATGTTTAAGCAAACATTACCAATAACTCTGCTAATTATCGCTATTATCGAAATCCGTAAGGTGGACGGTTTGAATGCGATACGATCAAAACGCATTACTCAGACTGTAGAATGAGAAGGTCTTGTAGTGAATTATATAGAAAATTGTAGTGAAGAGATCAGTTCCCATTCCTTGGGACAAAGGTTTAACGAACAAATGTAGATGCCTCCATATTCTAAGATAACATGTAATCGTAATATGAGTAGTAGACATATTAAAGAAATTGTTTTTTTAATTTTGTATTTGTATTGATCGTATAGGATGGGTCATTTAAAAGTTTAAATTTAAAAATGCTAAAAAAATCGGTTTAACATTTTGCCTATTATTTAGTGAAAGAGTATAGATATGAATTTCAATACCCTAAACTTACATTATTGGGACGACGATTAGGTATGGTAACGTACTGGCGGACTAGTTTTACCGTTCAGTATCTGCCCGTGTAAATGTTTGGTCAAGGCGGTATCGCTTAAAGAATCGATTTAAAGAGGTGTTATGGACTGTTGAAACAAGAAAATTTTGAGTGAGAAAATGGGCGCCCGATGGTCTAGTCTGTAGCGTGTGTTAAAGTTCAAGTGCCTAGACCGTGGGTTCGATTCCCACCAAGGTATTTGAGATTGTCTGATTGTTTGTATGACATTATATAGGATGGGAAATTTAAAAGTTTAAATTTAAAAATGCATTACAAACAAAAACGGTTTGAAATTTTGGCAAATTTATATTTTTGTTGTGAAGTACAACTATTCTGGTTAGAAATGCAATATTATTTCATTCACATGGCTGCCGCCGTTAGCCTCACAGTACCTCAGTCGATCGTATCAATTTTTGTACAATTTTTCGAGTGTATTGCGGCTGTATCTCGGCATCAAATGCTTAATAATCTCTGGCTTGTGGGCATAACACTTTTTTAACGGATCCCCACAGAAAATAGTCCAACGATGTCAAATCGCCGCTTTTTGGCTATCAATTGAAATCACAATTTCGGCTAATTAAACGGCCGTCAAATGTTTGACCCAAGTTGCACGACTCTGTTGCAATCAAACATCGTTCACACCAATACCATGAAGAGGGGGACAAAAAAAACGGTTATTATGGCGCGGTAGGTGTTGCCGTATTGGTTGTGCCGTCCTGCTTTTCGAAGGTTTATGAGAAAGCTACTCGTAATGGGTGACTTGGGTTCTGTAGGACCACTTGTGGGTTTTCTGAGCCCCAAATACGAAAAATAAAAACAGAAATGGAAGAGTGCAAATTTTATAAGGCCAAGAAAACTAGCTGAATTATGCTATTAAACGAGCGAGTTACAGTGTACTGTTACTTTTGGGGGTCGGGATCTCTCAGCATATGTTTACTATTTACCTTGTTAAAATGGCGTATATATGGGCGCATGACTTTAGTATTTTCACAATTTCCAAGATGGTTTACAGCTTCACAATGTGGTCGCACATCCTATAATAAGATGAAAAAGAAATAAAAATATTGTCTGTTAATAGCAATCATACTTAGTTTTTTTTCTTTTTTAATTTTTATATAATTGTTCTACGATTACTCAGATGTTATGGAACAAAACTTTTCCGAAATACAAAATTAGTAACAAAATTAAATTTATAGAAAATTTAATAATTCTACTCAATTTATATTATACCATCGCGTGTTTAGATTGTTTTCCATTGAAAGATTCCACTTTTTGTATTTCAATTATGACGACGATTAATAAAGTTATTGTGAATATTTTCCGAAACATTTCAGATACAAGCCTATCCCTTTGACTTTTACGATACGAATACTTCTGTTCTGTACATCTACACAATATATGTAGTATTTATAGGCTCAGAAATTATACACATATGTGGTCAATAGAAGGAACAGAATATATTTCTCCAAAAATAATCACACAATATTTATATCTTCTTGATAAAAAATTAACCACACTTTGTCATTACATATACATATAAATAAATTATAAAGAATCAGACTATAGAATATTAACGAGGGATTGCTTATGTTACCCTTAATTTTATTGAAGTAGACAATAATACTTTTCTTCAGCAAAACAGAAATCGTCTGTATAATCGTCTTTCAGGCAAAACTTTTCATATTAGGAAAAGTTTTTTTCAGAAATCGTTTCAGTTTATTACATAGGATATAGTATTTTTATGTAAATAATTAAAATGTACAAAGGAAAACAACAACGAACGACTAAAATAAAAACATTCATAGATTTTTGAGAAACTTTTCATGGCAATTTTATTTATTCACAGAGTTTTTGCTAGAAATTTGTTATAGGGAAGTCGCCGTCATATTTCGTTTTGCTCTAGATGTCAGGGCAAAAGCTTTGCAGAAATTTTAAAAGAAAGTACATATCAAAGATCAGCAATGACTATTCAAAAGGATGAGTAGATTTGAATCATAATCAAAATTTCTGACAATTATACGGATTCATACTTATTTTAATATCATAATCATACTACTCATATTCAAAGTTTGAATTACTCATCGTACTCATACTTAACAATACGCATGATGTTGTTGACTTCGTTTCTCCTTTACTTTACTTTACAAGGTTCACAAAATAAGTATGATCCTCGTACGAACACTACAATACTCACTAGAAGGTTGCGTGTTTGCTTTGCTTGCTGTCTTTGTCGTCTTCTTTCTTCTTCATTTTGTAAATGCAACAACAACTAAGACTGTAAATTTGGATGAATGATTCGAATCACTCGAATCTATGAATCTAAATGAGTATGGCGTATGATTCAAGCATATGCCGAATGTTATGAGTGTGATGTCAACGTTGTAGTCATACTCATTGCATCCTGTACTTATAGATCAATATTGTAGTGAGTACGAATGAATCAGAGTAGTTGAAATTCAATATTGTCGACTCACTCATACTCAAAAACTCATGAGTACTTATGAGTACCGAAAAAACGATTTATTGCTGATCTCTGGTACATATATTTCTATACAAATTTATATTTTATATTTTACCAATGTAATTAGCCTGTTTACACAGTTTCTAACAAGGTGATCCCCTTGTTTACAATTCTTTCTTAACCACCTTATCGTTTGTTCTGCTGAAGAACATTCCAAATTTTATATTTCAATTATGGCGATGATTAACAGAGATATTGTGAATATTTTCCTAAACATTTCGAAAACAATGTTTTTAGCAATACGAATAATTATGTTCCATGCAATTACACACAAAAAAAAAAAGATATATATATATATCAATGTGGTCAACAGAATAGGCTGCTTAATCTTTCGATATTAATCATCTTGTCTATAAATATGCGCAATATTTTTAATTTAAAATAGAAATGTCTAGAGTTTGTTATTGCATCAATATGAGTATGAGAAAGAATTAATATTTAATTATTTAGAATTGGGCATATTTAAAATACTAAATTTATTCAATACTAAAAAAAGTAATGAGTAATTGAATGCAATATAAGTATTCGCATCGTAAAAGTCAAACGATTAGATTCTAATAATATGTTTAAGCAAACATTACCAATAACTCTGCTAATTATCGCTATTATCGAGATCCGTAAGGTGGACTGTTTGAATGCGATACGATCAAAACGCATTACTCAGACTGTAGAATGAGAAGGTCTTGTAGTGAATTATATAGAAAATTGTAGTAAAGAGATCAGTTCCCATTCCTTGGGACAAAGGTGTAACGAACAAATGTAGATGCTTCCATATTCTAAGATAACACGTAATCGTAATATGAGTAGTAGACATATTAAAGAAATTGTTTTTTTAATTTTGTATTTGTATTGATCGTATAGGATGGGTCATTTAAAAGTTTAAATTTAAAAATGCTAAAAAAAATCGGTTTAACATTTTGCCTATTATTTAGTGAAAAAGTATAGATATGAATTTCAATACCCTAAACTTACATTATTGGGATGACGATTAGGTATGGTAACGTACTGGCGAACTAGTTTTTACCGTTCGGTATCTGACCCGTGTAAATGTTTGGTCAAGGCGGTATCGCTTACAGAATCGATTTAAAGAGGTGTTATGGACTGTTGAAGCAAGAAAATTTTGAGTGAGAATATGCGAGCCCGATGGTCTAGTCTGTAGCGTGTGTTAAAGTTCAAGTGCCGAGGCCGTGGGTTCGGTTTCCACCAAGGTGTTTGAGATTGTTTGTATGACGTTATATAGGATGGGAAATTTAAAAGTTTAAATTTAAAAATGCATTACAAACAAAAACGGGTTGAAATTTTGCCAAATTTATATTTTTGTTGTGAAGTACAACTATTCCGGTTAGAAATGCAATATTATTTCATTCATATGGCTGGCGCCGTTAGCCTCACAGTACCTCATTCGATCGTATCAATTTTTGTGCAATTTTTCGAGTGTATGCGGCTGTATCAAGGCAATTGCATCAAATGCTTAATAATCTCTGGCTTGTCGGCATAACACTATTTAACGGATCCCCACAGAAAATAGTCCAACGATGTCAAATCGCCGCTTTTTGGCTATCAATTGAAATCACAATTTCGGCTAATTAAACAGCCGTCAAATGTTTGACTCAAGTTGCACCACTCTGTTGAAACCAAACATCATTCATACCAATACCATGAAGGGGGGGGGGACAAAAACACGGTTATTATGGCGCGGTTGGCAACATCTACCGTAATGGTTGCGCTGTCCTCCATTGCAAAGATTTATGAGCCATCCACTTGTAATGAGTGCATTGGCTTCTGTAGGACCACTTGTGGGTTTTCTGAGCCCCAAATACGAACAAAATAAAACAGAAATGAAAGAGTGGACATTTTATAAGGCCAAGAAAACTAGCTAGATTATGCTATTAAACGGGCGAGTTATAGTGTACTGTTACTTTTGGGGGTCGGGATCGCTCAACATATGTTTACTATTTTACCTGCTTATTTCGCCTTGGAGACAAATCTTGTTTAACAGTATTTAGTGACATGACTTTAATTTTTGCACATCTTCCAAGATGGTCTACATCTTCACATCTCGGTCGCACTTCCTATAATAAGATGAAAAAGAAATAAAAATATTGTCTGTTAATAGCAATCATACTTAGTTTTTTTTTTCTTTTTTAATTTTTGTATAATTGTTCTACGATTACTTAGATGTTATGGAACAAAACTTTTCCGAAATACAAAAATTAGTAACAAATATGAAATTTAGAGAAAATTTAATAATGCTATTTAATTTCTATTATACCTTCATCCTGCGTTTAGATCGTTTCCCATTGAAAGATTCCACTTTTTGTATTTCAATTATGACGACGATTAACAAAGTTATTGTGAATATTTTCCGAAACATTTCAGAGACAATCCTATCCCTTTGACTTTTACGATACGAATACTTCTGTTCTGTACATCTACACAATATATGTAGTATTTATAGGCTCAGAAATTATACACATATGTGGTCAATAGAAGGAACAGAATATAAAAAAGTAATCACACAATATTTATAGCTTCTTGATAAAAAATTAATCACAGTTTGTCATTACACATATAAATAAATTATTAAGAATCAGACTTTAGAATATTAACGAGAAGTTGCTTGTGTCACCCTTAGTTTTATTGAAGAAGACAATAATACTTTTGTTCAGCAAAACAGAAATCATCTGTATAATCGTCTTTCAGGCTAAACTTTTCATATTAGGAAAAGTTTTTTTCAAAAAGTTGTTGTGCTGTTCTATTCGATTTCGTTCTAATATTTATAAAATTGTTTCTTTTCTGCAAAAAACTACGCCTTCGTTTAATGATCTACAATTCCAACACATCACTCCGTATACTAGATATTTAATTTCCTATTCTCCGTTCGAAAATATTTATCATTCGTACCCAGCATTGGTTCTCTGACATAAGTATGTATATTTGAGTTCTTCTGTAAAATAAAAACTTCAAAAAAGTATGCAAAATTTTTTTTTTTTTTTTTCAAAATGACGTATTTTTCCGAAAGATGTATTTTTGAGATACCTTTCCATGGCAAATTTATTAATTCACAGAGTTTTTGCCAGAAATCTGCTGAAAGGAAGACGCCGAAAAAATATTTTCTTAAATTTCGTTTTGTTGGAAATGTCTGATCTTGAATTTGAACCGTGGCCTCTTTTCTAAGAAGACAAACATACTAATTGCTAGGCTACGAGCAACAGCAATGATAAAACGCATCCCTGTTGTACTTCTATATTTGCTCTAATAGAGAAAACCTAATGAGAAAACCAGTTAACACTAACAAAAAAAACGGTCGTAAACTACAATTAGAATTCTACAATTAGAATTCTGTATACAGACGTACCTATGTACGTATAATTGGTCATTACAACCCTTCAGTCAGGAATACAACCTTGCTTCGGACATTACTTATGTTGTGTGTGTTAATTTTATCTATAAGTAGTGGGTCCTATAGTTTATAGGCAACTCCGAAGGAGTTTTTGCCAGAAATCTGTTGCTGGGAAATAGCCGATGATATTTTTTTTTGTACACTTCGTTTCGATCGAGATTTCTGGCCTGAAGTTTGAATCGTGACCTCACTTTTATCGTAAGCACCAGCTTTAACTTGCTATTTTCCTCCCTAATTACGTTATAGTAAGTTATCGAACACATACTAAAGGCCTTTGTTTGTTAACATTTTGACAGAGGTCGTCTGACAACTGCCTGTTAACTAGAGGTGAGTTAGGTTAGATTAGGTTAGGTTAGAGGACGTGTACTTGTCAATTAAGAAAAGTACAGTACTCGGAGGTCGAATTGACCCATTGTACAACGTCCTTAAAAGGGAAGGATAATAGAGGGAATAGGATAAAAAGGAGAGGATATAGGAAAGGGAGAACAAGAGGTGAGTTGATGGGTTATTAAAAGAGTCACTCAATTATACATACATACATAATTGGTCATTACAACCCTTCAGTCAGGATTATGACATAGCAACTCACAACTCTTATGTTGAGTGTGTTAATTTTTATACATGCGTGGCAGAACTTACAGATTATAGTCGACTACGTACAATAGATTTTAGAGAAACTTTTTAATGGCAGGTTTATTTACTCTCAGATTTTTTTCCAGATGATTGCTGGGAGACAGTCGTCGAAGAAATATATTCTCATAGTTCGTTTTGTTGGAGATGTCTGAACTGCGCGTTTGGATCGTGGCCTCACGTCTAATAAGTCAACATACTACCTATTGGACTAAGGCGACTACGTCTTCACTTTTGAATAGAAAAAATTGAAATTGAATGAGTTCAGTTATTATGAATTTGAAGATTTAAATTTCTTGAGTCATTTAAAGTGAAAGCAACGCAAAGCTAAACTTATTAAAATAAATTTTCTCATAAGCAAACCTTAAAATCCCATGGATATGCATGCGTGTGAAGTTATAGTTCTTTCGCGCCTTTCTACCAAATTAAATTTATTTATTTAGAATTACAAGAGTCGAGTCTCAGACCAGTAATACGATGTTGTGTATGCAATCAGAGTGGAATGGTGGAATTTTTCTTAAAAATGATTCCATTGACAGTTTTCTATTTTTAAACGAAACTATCAATTTCTCTCAGTGTATATACGTGTATGGGTATCTGAATCAGTAAGTGTATGCTAATAAATTTGTTACATTTTGTGAAAAGTGTTAAGCTTTTCATAATGACAACAAAACACGATACAATGAAAATATGAACAAATTCAACGGCAGCAGCAACAAATATACATAAATAATAATTACATTAAAAAAAAATTAAAAAACAAAAAAAAAAAATAATAATAATCAACATCAACAACAACAAATTAAAGTTGTTACAACCAACACATAATTAAATAACCACAACATTGTTGTAATTTTTATTCCATTTTTTATTTTTGTGTTTTTATTTTTGTTTTTTTTTTTTGTTTTCCTGTTTTTGTTCATTCAGTCGTTTGTTTTTAACGCGTCCTGTCCATAACAAGTGTTTGGCTGTGTATGTCTGTCTGCTACATTAAGTTATTGTATCCTGTTTATCATAATAACAGGCATACAAATACATACATTCATAATCGTACATTCATAAATATGTTAACTATGAGTAGTTAATCCCCTTTCAATGATATCATCGCAGAATAATGAGAAAATATTTCTTCTGGGTTTTTTTTTGTTTTTTTATTTTATTTTTAAACAATAAAAATAGTCATCATGATTGTTATCATTATATACATATTGTATATTGTTGTATGAGTGTTATAAATATATAAAAAAATGTAAATAAAATTGTTTAACACATAAATAAATAAGCAAAAAAAATATCTGACTTATCTGTGTTGCTGTTCGTCTGTCACTTTGCCTATCTTTTGCCTAGGAAACTTTTATGAATAATATTTCAGCATGTATGAGACACAATGTTTGATACTTTGTCATTCGTTTGCCGAGAAATGTAATGCATTGAATTAATTTTAAGGAATGCTCTAGTTTCTAGAGATGAACCAACTTGATTGATTAAACGTTCCCCAAGGGCTTGGAATCTTAGTTGGAAAACTATTTTCCTTCCCATTGCTCTTATTGTAAGTGTAAGGGAAAATATGTTTTAATCTGATGTCAGACATCGCTCAAATTAAATTAAGATTACTATTCCAGTACGCTTTCATCATTTTCATTGCATATTCTATATTACATTGAAAACTATAGGATGATATTCGAGTTGTTTCAAATTTTGCTAATGATATTGTCTTAAATGCTTATGATTACTCTCATTGAAAACCGTACTTCCTGCAATGTTCTACGAATGGGAAACGGCTAAAATGTTACTCCATTCATGGTCTATTATTGAGCATTACAGCTGGTATGATCAGTAAATGAATCCTGAGTATTGTAGAGTATAAAACGACCAAATCTGTTAAAATAAAATTAGCTAGGCAAGAGTTTATCGTCTCTTATATGATATCTTGTAATACATGTTTATCCTTACGACCTAAACAACAACCTCCATTTTCACATACATGGCTATGCTAAATATTGTGCATGTAAGTACCTTGCGTTATCCATTAGATCTGTCGTCGTAGTTTAGTAGGTAGTGTACACCAGACATCTCCAATAAAATAAAAAAAAATATATCTTTTTCTGCTTGCTTTCAGCAGATTTCTGGCAAAAGCCATGATAAGTTGCTTAAAAATCTGTCGAAGATAGTCGACTTCAAACTGTAGGTCTCACTATTTATATATAAAATAAACAAACACAACATAAGTGGTATGAGAAGCTAGGTCATAATCCTGACTGAAGGTTTAAAATGACTAATTATGTATATGACATGGCATTACTGCGAACAGTTCCTTCATAAGCTCTGACTAATAGTCCAGACAAGACAACCAAATTGATCAACTTCGATCTGGGCTGTATAACAGCCTCTAACCTGCCCCTAAATGACAGAACTAGTACAGAACTCCAGGCAGAAATTCATATCTTTAGAATAAATTAAATTAAAGATACGGAAACAAGGCAGAAATGGTTTGTGGAAGTCAAATGTTTCCAAGGCATACATTGAAAAGCCGTGGTGCGGATTTTGGTCCAGAGGCATAATTGGGCCATTTTTCTTCGATAATGAGTAAGGACTGGCCGTTACAGTCAATGGCGATCGTTATGGGGCCATGTTGAACGAAGTTTTGTTCACAAAAATTGAAGAGGAGGATATTGACAACATTTGGTTTCAACAGGACGGCGCTACGTGCCACACAGCCGAAGCTACACTCGATGTTTTCGCCCTGTTTTTGAAGATCGCATTATCAGCCGCAGAGCTGATGTCGTTTGGCCACCTCGGAGCTGCGATTTGACACCGTTGGACTATTATTTGTGGGTTGTCGTCAAAAATAAGTGTTACGCCGACAAGCCAGAGACAATTGACGCTTTAAAGGACAATATTCGTGAAGCCATTGGTGAAATACAGCTGCACACAATCGATAATGTGCTTAAAAATTGGACCGATCGTGTAGGCTACTGCATGGCCAGCCGAGGCAGCCATTTGAATGAAATTATTTTCCATTATTAACCGGAAGGATTGTACTTTCAAATAAAAAAAGAAATTTGAGAAAATATTCAGTAGTTTTTTTTTAAGCATTTTCAAAAAAAAAAAATAGTTATTTGGTGGACCCTATAAAAGTACTTTATATTCGATACCAGCAAACTCAAAACATTGTTTTAACTTTTCAGTGGTCACCGCCGATGAACTAAACTCATTGAATATTTTTTAGCAATGTTTTCTATGTCAACAGATAATGCATTCAGTGATTTTTTTACGCAATTGTTTATAATATGACAGTTACAATTTGCTTTAATAATTTGCTTTGATGTCTCATTCAATTTTTGATGAACCGAGTTGTGAATACCGTAGTTGACTGCAGCATTATCAGCACTATATGCTGTTATTTGTTTTATTTCTAAGTCACAATCTTTAATTATTCTCATTATATTCGAAAATATATCCCTTGAAGTTTCATACGGATCACTGTAAAAGTCTAAAACTCGCTTACGAATTCCATGTCCGGGAGCAAAATATTGAACAACATATGGGTAAGTTTCTACATTGCCAATATTGGAAGCATCACTACTTACAGAGAAATAATAATTAGCTTTAAGAGCATCAATCGCTACTTGTTGAGAGTAAGATGCCAAAACATTTATGGAAATTTCTATCACAATATAAAATTGCGCTGAGGTTTATTTGGCAATCAAGACTATTGTAGCTTAGTCCGTGGACAACGTTGTGGTAAACACAAACCATCTCCGCCTTGGAGATTTGCGAGCGGTTGCCTTCATATTTGATTATAATGGCTGTTTGGCACAATTTACACTCTGGCGTGAAGTATCTTTTTTTCTTATCCAATTATCATATTTTGCAAACTCTTTCCATCTATCGCAGAAAGTTGTGAGTCGTCTTTTTGATGGACTAGCTTCTTCATTAATATCCATTTCAAGATTTTCTGCAAATTATTTTTATTATTTTCATGTACAAAATAAAAGCTGTACGTAAAGAAATTGGCTATCGCTCGCAATAATATTTATAATGACATCAGCTGTTCAAGTGTTGAGACCTGTTGGCAGTGATGAGAAATTATTGCCCAAGTTATTGCAGTGTACTAAAAAATTTCTATTTAGCTGGACAAATTAAATTTTAGCTTGAAACTGGACAAGCATCAAAAAAGCTGGACAATCCAGCCAAGTCCAGCCAGGCTGGCAACCCTAGTACCGGGGCACAGTGGTAAACCGGGTAACTGTAGAGCTGATGAACTTGCCAGGCGATGGCAAGACCATCGAACTTTTCGATGAATTCTCGACTCTGGTCATCCCTAGGCTCATAGGCTCATAATTGGGAATGATATCCTCGATTCCATCAACGACAAATGGTCGGCCTTGGACACAGGTAGAACGGCTAGTAGAATATGGCCAAGGATGAATGAGAGGCGCACAATGGATCTGCTTAAACTCCTAAGGGGCGCGCTCACTTTGGTTATCGGAGTCATTACGCGGCATTGCATTATGTGATCTGGAGGAACTGTCAAGGATTGAAATTGGCAGCTTAAATCGCTTTACTGGGAGCTCCGAGTGGTTTCGAGACTAGGGGATAACGGAGAACTGTGGTATCACAATGGGCCCTATGCGGCCTAAGTGTGTCCATCCAAGAGAATTGGGTGGACAGCCACGTTTACCTACCTACCTACCAATGTTGGGGTGTGTTAATTTTATCCGTAAGTGGCGTGATCATCAGTTTAGAGTCAACAATGAACGGCAGATTTTCGAGAGAAATTTTACGTGGCAGTTTTTATTTTACTCTCAGATTTTTTGTCAGAAAACTACTGAGAAGAAGTCGCCGAAGAATTATTATTTTTTCTTACTTTGTCTTTGGTAGACATGTCTGACCCATGGTTTGAGCTGTGGCCCTATATCTAATATACGGAGACTTCGATATCTACCTGATGTTATTATTGCTAAGCTCTCTACTTCTACATAGAAGAGGTGTAAAGATTCGAACCCTTATGGGTAAAAATTGGAATTTTATTGAAAAAAGCAAAAAAAAGGAGGAAAAAGTAGAAGAATAACAAATAAATGAAATTAATTCGATAAATAATTAATTTGATTGAAAATGAGATTTTGAATAATTTGCTGGCATTTGTTCAAGTGTTTTTTTTTTTAATTGTTATTGTTTTAATCATTAAACGAACGTTAGTAAAAATAAATATTATTTATTTTGAGTTTATTATTATTATTATGCTGTTGCTATTGATGTTGTTGTTATTGGTGTTGTACTTGTTGTTGATAGTATTTAATAACAAACTTATTGATTAAATAAACAAATTATTAATGCAATACCGAGAGAGAGAGCGAGAGAGAGAGAGAGAGCGATAGGGATAGAGAAAGAGAGAAAATAATGCAATAAAAAATATTGTGCGTCAATAAAACAAAAAACCACTTGAAATTGTGGCAATTCATGGAAATTAAACAGTCAGCGATTGCTGCAAGCAGAAACATTGCAGTAGAAACAGTAATAAATCCATACAATTTATTCAACCACAAATTTATAAATAATTTTTTTATTATAAAAAGCGCACACACACACAGAAAAAAAAAATTAAAACCAGAAATGACACTATATAAAATAAGTATGAGCTTTTTTTAATACGGATACAGGGACGGGGACGGGGACAGGGACAGCGCCAGGGCCAGGACAGTTTGACATTGCGATGGATTTCAATTTTTATAAAAATAAAAATATTAAAGAATTTTTATTAAATATTAATACATACATATGTACATATATAGACATACTCTGTAAATTATTGTTAAAACTTTAAAACTTTATTTTTTATTATCCATACTCTGATTGTGGCATTAATTAATTGAAGTTCGTTAATTCAATTAATTGTGTTCACACTATGATAACATTTCTGTAAATGATCACAGCGCACCCAAACCAATAACTGACAAAAACAAAATACTGGGATTTTATTTTATTTTTTAAAATAATTTTTTCTTCATTAAATATTATATGAGTTTGGGTATTGGATTAAAGCAATTTTCAATGGCTTTAACAAATATGCTGGTATTTTTGTTATGCATGTTAATTTGCATTTAAATAACAACAACAAACAGATGAAATCAGAAGAAGAAAAAAAAGAAAAAAGTTGTGAATTTTAATTGGAAATCTACTTAAAATTAAATAATTAAACAATTCAAGTTGTTTAAATAATTCACCGACAAGTAGTAATAAAACGAGTGATTAAATGATTAATTAATTGGATTTGCACAAACTAAATATGCATGGAATTTTAACATAAATAAATAAACATTATTTATTATTATTTGTTTCCATTTGAAGAAGATCTCTTGAGTTAAGTATTAAAAAAAAAAAAATTGCAAGTTGCAATAGCTTTTATGGAGAGCATTTAAAGGACTTTCATTCAACATACCAAAAAAAAAAAAACAAAAAAAAAATAAATAAATGCCCCTTAGAGAACTTTGGATTAACTTGCTGCACTGAGTGTAGGGTATGTTTTTGTAGTAAAATCTGATCAAATTGAGCATAATATTTGTTTTGCTTAGCACAGCAACACATCAAAATTGTACCTTCAAACAGCATTGTATTGTTGTTGTGAAAAAGAGAAGAACATATGATTTAGGCAACGCAGCCAGCGAAAATTAAAAGTATTTTGATATTCTTCAACTTTTTTTCAGTCTATACGTGTGAGTACAATTTTACCAACACATTAACAAAAAATGCCAGTTTGAACCTGGGTGGATTAATTGGCCATTACAACCCTTTAGTCAGGATTACAACCTATATTCTCACATCGCTTACATTGTGTCTCAATTTTATTGGAGAATATTGAATATTCGTTTATAATTCCTTTGCATAAGTCGGGTAATAAATCCAATATTTCCAATTATAGGGGTATTGCCAAACTCAGTGCTATTCCCAAGTTCATGGAGAAACTGGTGACGGATTATCTGTTTTTTAATACGAAATCTTTAATATCCCCTTTCCAGCATGGTTTTTTAAAAGCTAGGTCGACTGTCACTAATCTTCTTGAATTTACTACACGTGTTTTCAGGGGTTTTCATGCAGGCGCTCGGACTGATGTGATTTATACTGATTTCAGTAAGCCTTTTGAAAGGGTTGACCATAAAATTTTGCTTCGTAAACTGTCATTAATCGGTATTCCTGATATTATTCATCGTTGGCTAGACTCCTACCTCTCCCTTAGGACTCAGAGGGTATTGTTTAGGAATGTATTGTCTAAGACTGTATATGTTACTTCTGGTGTTCCGCAGGGTAGCCATTTGGGTCGTTTACTGTTTTTACTGTTTCTTAATGATCTTCCTTGTGCTATTTCTGATTGTAATATTCTAATGTATGCTGATGACGTTAAATTATTTTATACTTTTGATGATGATCATGGTCAGGCTGTTCTTCAGCGGAATATTGATTTGTTTGTAACTTGGTGCCGAGTTAATTTAATAGAGCTTAACTTAAAAAAATGTAAATGCATGGTTTTCTCTCGCGGGGGTGTGATTTCGCCCACTTATGTCATTAATTCTTGCCCTTTGGAAACTGTGGCTACATTTCTTGATTTGGGAGTATTATTGGATATGAAACTGTCTTTTATTGATCATATTAGTATGATGATCGGCAAGGCTCGGGCTGTTCTTGGTTTTGTGAAAAGATGGGCTAGGGAATTCATTGATCCTTATATAACTAGACTCCTATACATTTCACTTGTTAGACCTATTTTGGAGTATGCGTCTATTGTTTGGAATCCATACTACCGTTGTCATAGTGATTCAATAGAGTCTGTGCAGAGGCAGTTTTTATTATTCTGTTTACGTGGCTTAGAATGGGATTATGCCAATGGACTTCCGTCATATGAGGCTAGATTAGGTTTGATAAAACTTCCAACTTTCGAACGTAGAAGGGCTGTTTTATGTGTTTGTTTTGTTTTTAATCTGGTTAAAGGTGATATCGGTTCTGAGTTTTTGCTTTGTAACCTGAATTTCAGTATTCCTGCAAGATTTTCACGGCACTATCGTCCTCTTTCTTTAGATTACTATAGAACGAACTATGGATGTAATTTTCCTTTTCGTAGATGATGTAATGATTTTAACTTATATTATGATTTTATTGATTTTAATTGTAGTGTTTGTAATATAAAACGTAGCTTATATGCTGGCATTAATTTGTAAATTATTATATACAAATGTATTTCCGTTCTTGTCATAGGTAGTTCCTGTTTATTGTCAGTTTATTCAGCTTGTGATTAAGTTCTGTAGCTGATTTATGTTCTTGTTGCCATTACTTTTCCCTTACCCGCTACAGTCCGGACTGTAGTGTGTACGTGTCCCTCCGGAACGAGCCCTCCGTGGTCGGGTGAGGGTGGGTTAGTGTGTGGCCGGGGACGTTCGAAATATTGAAGCCGCTAAATTTCTAAATCCCTAAATAAATCGAAAATCAGAGTGAATGTTTTTTTCCTTCTCCTTGATTTTAAAACTGATTGGCAGCGGGTAATCTTGTACGCAGGATCACTTTATTGTAGATGTGATTAGTTGTGATTTTGATGCCTAAGATTAATTTGATTTAAGTCACAATAGTCTAGGAGGTAATGCGCTGGCTTGTTAAACGCGAGCTTGGGGTTAGAGTGCTGAGAAGAAGTTGCCTGCGAAATATTTTTTCATATTAAATTCTATTCGAGATGTATGACCTTGTGCTTGAAACTACAGAGTCCATCTAATAAGTTAACACAATACATACTACTATGCTACAGCCACTAAATGGAAATTCGATTAATAATACTTGTGTTATTACAACCCTTTAATTAGGTTTCATTTGGCTTCATTTTATCTACAGATATTTAATGTTTTGCCTTCACCATATTGTTTGCGGAGTATATCATGAAATCGGCATTTTAGTCACGGCTTAAAAGCACTGGTTTTTGCCATTTATTGATAATCGTTCTCTCTTAGAACCCTCTGGATTATTAACCTGTTAATAATTCCATTTTTTTTTTATTACATTCAATACCAATTAAACAATACGCAACATTGCAACGATGCTCTTATGTGTGAACGTGCTGTATACATGGTTGAAGATTATAAATTATACTTCGAAGAATTTTTGCTACATTAGATTATTTCTAGGTCTTTAGGCACTAAACAAATAAGGCGATTATACATACATACATAATTACAACCCTTCCGTTAGGCTTACGACCTAGCTTCTCACACCAATTTTTCTGTGTGCCTTAATTTTATATGTACATGAGAGGCAGGACCTACAGTTTAAAGACGACCCCCAACAATAGATTATTGAGAAACTCTTCATAACAATTTTTTTTACTCTAAGAGTTTTTATTAGAAATCTGCTGAGAGGCAGAGACTGCAGTAATATTTTTGCATATTTTCGTTTTTTAGAGTTGTCAGACGACCGAAACTCGAATACTTTGTCCTAATATACCTAGGAATTCCATTTATTTACGTAAAGTTAGGTAAAACATTGTAATATGCGTCCCAAGTTTTGACCCTATTAGGACACAAATTCAATTTTAAACGTATCCTCTTTTAAAAAAATATTTCATTGATTTCGTTGTTAATTTTCTGCAAAAAACTACACTCTTTCGTTTAATACTCTACAATTCCAACACACCACTGCTTATACTTAATATTTAATTTTTCAGTCTCTATTTAAAAATATTAATCATACGCACCCAGCAGTGATTTAGTTAAGTATGTATATGTTCTTCGCTAAAGCAATAACTTCAACAGTATGAAACATTTTTTTTCAAAGGGACGTGTTTTTCCGAAAGACGCACCAGAATTTTTGAGAAACATTTTCACGACAATTTTATTTACGCTCAGAATTTTTGCCAGAACTCTGCTGAGAGGGAGACGCCGAAAAAATATTTTTTTAAATTTAATTTTTTTTTTGGAAATGTCTGATCCTGGATTTCAACCGTGGCCTCATGTCTAAGAAGCCAAATATACTACTTACTAGTCTACGAAGACTACGAATAATAACGGTGATATAACGCATTCCTGTTGTACTCCTATACTTGCACAAATAGAGTAGTTCTGCAAGTGTTCTGTATGCTGTATTCGGCTAGTTGAATTTCATGGCCTTAATGTGGATTTTACATACACTTCTAAATAACTTCTGCCCTACGGTATGTAGTTAGTTTATGTGATCGGTGCAGAAGTGGTGTTATTTGAAGTCGTCTAGTTTGTTTGTAAGGTGAGTAAACGTAACGATTTCACGTATATTGTAGATGATAAGATTTTTTGATTGTAATTAGCAATTTGGTACTTCAGGTCTGCCTACTTGAATATATTGATTATAAGCCCTTCACATGGTGCAGACGGAAGAGAATGAAAAGAACAGAAATACACATTGCCTGCATAAGTTTGGAGAGAACTACAGCGAGGACGCGTTCCAGACTTCAACTGGGCAGACTATGCTAAGGTCACAGTTGTCTACAAACAGCAGAGGCAGATGGTGTCAAAAGCAAGACTTTATCTTATCCAGCATTGGTTCACTAAGTTTGTTTTACAATAACCCTGACAAATTCATATTTTAGCTACTTATAACATTTATTTCTTTACCTTCTGTTAACGTCAGCCAGTAGCCAGACATATAAATCATGATTTTATTAATCTTTATCCAGAGGGACAAAAAAAAAAAAAAAGCAAGGAATTTACCAGACACATAATAAAACGAGTCACTTATAAATCAGTTACGTATTGTATGCTTAAAAGCTCCTCTAAAGTCTGGCCAAACAAAAGCACTTAAGCCCGCTTAATATTGCAGTTTGTTAAAATATTTAAAACGAAAAAAAGCAAAAGAGTAGTCAAATTAAGCAACAACAACTAACAAAAGCCAATGTATGACTTTTATCTTCTATTTTTTAAATTTTTTTCTTTTTTTTTGACTACGAATTTAATATTGTTTTCTATATAAACTGCCAATACTTAAAATTTGCGTCATATGTTGCAAAACATAAGAAGAAAATGAAAACAAAATCAAACATATGAGAAACGAAACGAAAAAGCACAAGACAAAAAAACGAGCCATTTTTAAAGGGCAATGTGCCACTCTATTATGGGGTATATAGCGGCGATATTATGGAATCCACATGCATGGCATCGACATCTGTGCTTAACGTACTCTAATAATACACATAACGACATAGTATAACGGTATAAAATATATATAAAAAAAAACAGTATCAAAAAGAATCACTTGTTTTGCACCCATCCACGTTGGCAGTTGCCAACTCGGCTTACCATCTCGTATTCCTTTCACTTCTGCTTGCTTTTGTGATTCCTTTCCTTTCGATAGAAGATAGTCTGCTATAACATTAGTTAAATTTTAATAATGTTGCCGCTCTTCAAAAACAACAAAAAAAAACCATGAAATACAAACAACAACAATAGCAATAACAATTTAAAAACTGGATACAGAAGAGCAAAAAAAAACAAAACATAGGAAGTAAACGTTGCCCTGCAACATCATTTTGTTCCACTTAAATACATGAATGAACGAACAAACTGTTATAGTTTTAAAACAACAACAACAATAACAACACTAAAAACAACTATAGCATCAACAACAAGAGCATATTTAAAAAGGAAAAATAATAATAATGAATATAAAAAACAAGCGAAAAAAGAAAAAAACGTATACAACAACGATAACAACAAACTATAGCAGCTCTAAAGTGACTACCAAACAGTGACAATATTTAAGCTTCAAGTATGAAAGAACTACAGTTGTTGCCAAATGTCCATGTACAAAAGCGTTTAGAACGATAATTGTTTTTAGTTTTCTATTCAATACGACATTCATTATACGACAGAGCATTTGGAACAACATTTAAAAGTACAGGGATTTGATCAAATAACAAAAACAAAACGTAAGTAATTATGGCATTTCGGTTAGACAATAAAATTGAAGTTCAAAATCGTCTTTATAATGAACTCTAGGAAATTATAACACCTAACGCATAGTAGCATCTAATGATTCATGAAAGCTAAGATTCTGTAAAGGCTGTAATTTGTTAACTTCCATTGAATTTTTATTTCGGCAACCGACTTAGAACTCAATTGGGGCCCAGTACCAATATATGGGAGTCAACATTCTCTCCGTAATCGTTCAATGCAGAGCTCTTAAAGCAAGAAACCCAACAATCACTGTGTTCCCATTCCATGGACTTACTTACTCACTTGGCAGCAAATATGAGCAAGCCCAACAACGACTAGCCTTCTCCCATAGTTCTCCTGATCAGTCTCATAACAAAACTCGCCACTCGTATAGAGATGCCGGACATCTATTAGTCAGAATTAATATCGAGAAAACCCTCACCCAATGCCTTTAAGGCTTCTTAACTATCCTTAAGCCTTAGCTCATCCTTTAGTTTGAAGATAACTTCCTTGTTGAAGCGCTGTCCTGTTGGAACCATATGAGCCTGGTGTTCACATAACGAATACAAGGTTGAAAGAAATTGATTATAGTCAACCTATATATACAAGCCGTGGACAGTGATATCCTGGCCTCCGTCTAAGAAAAATGTATGCTAATGATGCCGCCAGACAAAATCTACATCGAAGTTTGACTTTGAAGTTTAACTGAACAAGTTTGAAGCATTGGACGCTCTTGGATTTCATGTAGAGTGTAGCTCTTCGCATAGATGCAAATTAAGTGCAAATCCCTTTCATCAAACACACCTCGTTTTCTATGTTCGTCAGTATCTGTTAGCCAAAGCAGACTTAATAAATAACAAATAATTTCACAGATACAGCTTCATCAAGATGGCCGTTGTCAATTAACAAAGTTCGAAAGGATTGTTAAAAACGATTTAAAAAATTGTATCTGAAATACCAAGATACCAAGAATACTTTTCTCCCACCCAATACCCGTACGTTTCATAATGATCGCATGCATGTATGTGTATGCGTTGCATTTGGTAGGATAATTTAATTTTGCCTCTAGAAACAATGTTTCACTTGTCGCTGTAGTCGTAGTCGGAAAACTAAAAATAGAACGCAACTGAAACGCACACATACAAACACTTGAACAATAAGTTTTACAGGCACAGAGATACACCGACAACGACAGACAAACGTACGCTTACAGAAAACATTTTTATAAAAAAAAAACGAAAAAACATGAGCAAAAAGAGAGAATAACTGCTACTGCCGCTGCCACTGTTTGTTTGATATTAAAACATGTTTTTCTATGTTATTTTGTTGTTTGTAGTTAATGTTGCTCTATTTCTGGTTTTTTACACAAACAACATAAAACAACAACAGAATATGATGCATAATACTCTTCTTTATTTCAACCATTTTTTTCCTTTGAAAATGTAACGTTTTGAAATACAGTGTAGCAGTGTAGTGAACAAAAACTGTTAAGAAATCATAAGAGAATTTCCTGTTGTTGTTATTATTATTATGTTTTTTCCTTTAAAACAACAACAAAACAATATGAGTAACACTTCATTATGAATTATGAATTGTTGTTTATGTTGTTGTAGCTGCTGCTCTTTTGTATGTAATCATTAACATTTACCGTTTTATTAAGTATGTTAACGAAGAGAGAATGGAACAAAAAATGTTGCATACTTTTGAAGTTGTTGTTCAACAGAAGAACTTTATTTAAAGCACACACTTAAGTGAAGCACTACTGGGTGCGTATGATTAATATTTTTGAATAGAGAATGGAAAATTAAATATCAAGTATACGCAGTGGTGTGTTGGAATTGTAGTGTATTAAACGAAAGAGTGTAGTTTTTTTTTGCAGAAACGGAAAAAAAATTTTAAATATTACAACGAAATCAATGAAATATTTCTTAAAAGTAGATTTGTTTAAATTGAATTTGTGTCCTTAAATGGTAAAAACTTAGGATCGCATATTACAATATTTTACTTAACTTTACGTAAATAAATGAAATTCCTAAGTATGTTTGGTCAAAGTATTCGAATTTCGGGGGTTTGACATCTAGAACAAAACAAGATATGAAAAGATTTCTGGCTAATACTCTGAGATAAAATAAAAAGAATGCAGTAAGAAAAAGTGGAATTATTAACAGTTCTATGATCCAGAGGGTTCTAAACCAGAAGGATTATCAACCAATGGCAAAAAAAAAAACTTTTAAACAGTGACTAAAATGCTGATCGCATGACATACACCTCAAACCATATGAAGAGGACGAAACATTAGATTTCTGCCGATGAAATGAAGTCAAACGAAGCCGATAATATGTCTCTAAACTATTACTGCAACTCAAACAGAAAACTAATTCAACTAAGGTATAAAAAAAAATTAATTGCATCTGCTATGCAATTCAATGCAGATTTTCTTTGCATTTGTTATCAAAGACATTATTAAAATTGAATACCAACACATGATTACCCAATAATTGTCAATTTTAGTTGTTGAATTTACAAAAACAACAATAAAGACATTTATTTCAAATATTTTACATTTAATATTAAAAATATAACACTTTAAAGTACTTATTGCTTCAATGGCAACACCTGCCGGAACATTTTTGTGTAACTTTTTGTTCACATACAGTCAAAGGACTAAGTATTCATACATAAAACGTTTGGCAATTGTTTTGGTGCAAAAAATCAATTCATTTTTGGGAATTTATTCAGTAAAAATTGTTCCGCCCAGAAAAACCCTTGCTTTTACCACGGCTTATGGTAAACTTCGTTTCAAGCATGGTTACAAAACGATACAAAAACTCTGATATATTGTGGTGGTGGAAAGCTTGCTTATTATACCGCATATTTTCTCCATAAAAAATGTAGAAAAAATCTGCTAAAAGAAAAGAATCTAAACACAAAAAGGTCTGAGAGCGTTTATGACCAAAACAAATGGCTTTTTAAGATTATTTTGTTAATGGCCTTAATGTATGTATGTAAACTTTTTTCTTACAGCGTACTCTATGCAATAAATGCAGTTTAATGCGCGGCGCCTTGCTTTATTACAATTCACAACATCTCATAATTCAACGCGTACAATAATTTTTCCACTCTTTTTATTTTTGAGCACTAAAAAAATTGAATATTTTTATACACATTCACACCGAAGATCTTTAGAAAATAAAAACTGAAAAAAAATTCATATTAAATGACAGGGTCGAAACGAATTTTTAAATAGCTATTTGAAAGTTATCAATGTTTCGAATAAAGAAAATTATTGAAATGCCCACCGAATGAATTTATTTGATTTTCACCAACATTTCTTCTAAGTCACGAAAGCCAGTAATTTTTTTGCAAAATTAATGCGGATTTGCTTTAAATTCGTTTCTATTAACAACAAAAAAAAAATATCAAATATAATTATAAGAGAGAGAAAAGTAGAAAATATTATAAAAAAAAGAACAAAACAAATCAAAAAATCCTGTCACCAATAGACTTAGAAGCCAACAAGCGCTTTTCTGCTTGGTCATCGTTATCATTTAACAATCTTCGTTCTGTGTGCTGATGTAAGATATACCCAGTCTTTCGGCAACAGCTTCAGGTAACTTCCTTTCTTTTCTGAAGAATAAATCTAACGTTTCTACCAACAAGCTTCCTTTGGCCTCTACTATGTGGCTAGCGTTCGACTGCACCATCGTTACGGTAAAGAATTATACATAATATGGTGAAAACTCGTATCTTCCAAAGCTAGGCAGTAACAGAAAAGTTGTTTGATCCTTTCGTTGGCCTTTCTACATCCCCTGTTTACGAAGTTATGCTTTTCAAATTCAATTACAAAGTTGAGTGGCACTTAAGTACACATTTTTTTTTCCATTGGCACTATTTTTTTTAAACGTAACAGGTTCACACATACATAATTGGTCATAACAACCCTTCAGTCAGGATGATGGACCTAGTTTCTCACACCACTTATGTTGTGTTTTTTAATTTTATACATAAGTGGCAGGACCTACAGTTTAAAGTCGACGCCGAACAATAGATTTTTTAAGAAACTTTACATGGCAATTTTATTTACTCTCAGGGTTTTTGCCAGAAGTCTGCTGAGAGGAAGTCACCGAAGAAATATTTTTTTTATATTTTTGTTTTGATGCCTGGAGCTGGGGTTTGAACCGTGGCCTTACGTTTAATAAGCCAACACACTACTTACCAGACTACGGCGACTTCAAGTTCATGGTCACTATATCTCTCATGGTCGCTATGTTCTATGGTGGTTCTAGCACACTTTTTATTCAGCTCACGCTATAGTTAGGTGGATCCAAATTGAATTATTGATTTTGCCTAGTATATTGACGTTGTATTCTATGTTTCTGTTGACCCCGAAAGGCTTTGGATTTTGTAATACAGATGCATTAAGAAAATGGTATCTAATCATTATGAGTTATAGAAGTATGACATTAACATAAAAAATGCAATTACCTAGGGTTACCCAATTAAAAATATTAAATCTTACATTATAAGAATTACAGCGTCGTTTAACTCATTTGTGGCGGGACGTACAGTTTAAAGTCGACTCCGACTTCGACAGATTGTTTTGAGAAAATTTTCTTGCCAATTTTATTTACTTGCGGAGTTTTTGGCAAAAGATTGCTGAGACCAACCCGATAGAAATATTTGTTTGTACTTCGTTTTTAATCGATACAACTGAGCTGAGGCTTAAATAATGGTTTCTCCCAATATACTATATACTAGACTAATGCTACTTCTCAAAACTGATAATAGTCAACAAGTGAATGAACACGAAAGTTCAGCTTCAAGGGTCTGAGCTAAAACAGACCTCTAGTAACTACCTTAAATTAGCAAATGCTTGTACGTTACCAACGTTCGGTGTATGGCAAAATATTTGCTTTTTTACGTTGTAGTTCAAATTACAACAGGACTATATTATAAAATAATAACAGAGTCACTTATATCGTATGTGTGAGAAGAGGAAAGGACGGATAGAGAGTGAAATAACGTATGGAAATAATAAATATGAACACCAACAATATTTTCATTGCAGTTGCAGTCATTTTTATGTACAAATTTTTTTTTGAATATATTTTACAGAGTCTTCCGAAAACACTTTAGTTTATATTGACAAATTTTCTTGATAGTAAGTTATAAGAAGCTAAGGTCATTGTAGTATAGTAGGTAGTGTGTTAACTTCTTAGATGCGAGCCTATGACTTAAATCCCAGTTCAAATATTTCGAACAAAACAGAACATGAAACAAATATTTCAGTTCAACTTTATTAATTATTGAAATATTTGTATACGATTTTGTAGAAATTAATAATTTTTCTGCACAACTTATCTCATTACCCTGTATGCAATGCAATGCATTGTGTTCATGAATGTTTAACACACATAACAGTGACTAAATGGAAACATGTGTGACTGTGAGTTGGTGTTTTTATTTCTTTTTTTCAGTATTCCGGCATTGGCTCTGTGTCTGTGTGTGTGTGTGTGTGTGTGTGTGTGTGAGCTGAACACAAATGATATTAAAAAGTCCAGGATGCTGTTGTCTAAAAGTCTGTCACTCCAGTTGACTTCTGTAAGCGTAAAGTCCGTATAATGACAGCAGAACCAGTCTGCCATCCAACCAGCCAGCCAGCCAGTCATCCATATAGTCAGTCTATCAGCTTCATATATGTATAAAGTGTGTGTATAAATAATAATAATATGAGGCCAGATCCAAAGAAGCTGAAAGAAAATTTTTTACAATGAACACTCGTCTGTCGTAATAATAAAATTCTGCTGTATGTGTATATGAAGGCATTTTACTTTTGGCAGCAGCACTCCCCCCAAATAGGCAACACATTACAAAATGATCACGTATTAACTCTCATATGAACATACATGCATACATGCATATTTATGTATATCCGTACAATCATATTTGTAAATATGAGTGTATGTGTGCATACATTTTGTGTATGAAAGTTAATATTAAAAACTTACTTTGCCATAGAGTTGCCATAGTTACATTTTAATACAATAAACATTTCATACCCACACATAATTATTATAATTTGCAAAGTGTTCGTGTGCCTTATTAAAGTGGCAATTCTTTACTTTTGCCAACATTTAACCTGAACTTATTTGCATTAAAGACACAAGCCAAATGCAATTTACTCTGCACTTGATGGAAATGGTTTTTTATTTTTTTTTTTAATTTTTTGCCTTTAATTTGCTTTCTTTTATTTCACCGGATTTTTGGACAACAAAAAAAAATAAATTAAAAAAGAAAATTTTTTTAAAGAAAAAACTGAAAATCAGTTGAAGTCGATTACCATGGCATAATGACGTGTGATTGAGTGTGTTGAAGAAAAACACTCATTAATTTATTGTATTTCATAAGAATGTGTTGCACGTTTACTCGTTCATCCATTAATTACAGTTCACTTTTCATAATTAAAATGCATTATTTAAAGAAAAGATTTACAGAATTATTGTCTTTTCTTTTATTTTTTGTCTACAATTTAATGAATTCTTCGGTAAGTAAGTATGGAAAGTTTATTTAATGTTGACTTAATGTTGTGTAAATGAAAAATGGAAGGTTTTCGTAAAAACAAAAATTTTGATTTTACAATGTTGACAATGTCAGAAGCATATTAAATTACCAAGGCATTCAATACCATTCCATTTCTTTTTGTTTATATATCTGGCGTGGAGGTATCTTGTAAATAAATCTTTAAATAATTGCAACGGATGAAATCAATCATTGTTATACACTGAATATTAGCGATCTTGCTTTAGTTAGCAAGTATGCAAATCCTTAAGTACGTCTTTATTTACTAACAAAATTAAAATATATGGCGGCTTAAACGACATTCAAATCTAATCTTTAGAATAATACCGCATGTAAAGAGTTGAAAGAAGCACATTAAAGCCCTTAATATCAGTCGATTCCGAAGAACATATTTTTGTGAGAAGCTTTTTCATGTCAAATATACATATATTCTCTCAGGGTTTTTACCAGAAATTTGCTTATATTTCGTTTTGTTCCAGATGTCATACATACATACATACATAATTGGTCATTACAACACTTCAGGCAGGATTACAACCTGGCTTCTCACACCCCCTATGTTGTGTGCGTTAATTTTATACATGAGTGGCGGGACTTACTTTTTGAAAACGATTCCGAACGACAGATTTTTGAGAAACTCTTCATGGCAATTTTATTTACTCTCAGAGTTATTTTTATTTACTCTCAATCGCCGAACAAATATTTTTTTCATATTTTCGTTTTGATGTCTGACCTGGGGTCTCACCCGTGGTCTTACGGTTTTATAAGCCGACACACTACCTACTAGACTATGACGTTTATGACTACAGATGTCATATTCTTCGAATTAGAATACTTTGTCTAAATATAGTTAAGAATTTCATATATTTAAGTAAAGTAAAGTAGTCTATTGTAGTCGCCATAGTCTAGTAGGTAGTGTGTTCGCTTATTAGATGTAAAATCCTGGGTTGGAGCCCTAGGCCAGACATCAAAACGAAATATAAAAAATTATATTTCTTCGGCGACTACATCTCAGCAGATTTCTGGCAAAAACTCTGAGAGTAAATAAACCTGCCATGAAAAAATTACTCAAAAATCTGTCGTTCGGAGTCGACGTTAAAGTGTAGGTCCCGCCACTCAAGTATAAAATTAAGGCACAGAAGGTGTGAGAAGCTAGGCCGTAATCCTGACTGAAGGGTTGTAATGGCCATTTATGTATATGTATGTAAAGTAGTCTATTAGGTAGTGTATTCGCTTATTAGACATCAAACGATATATGAAAAAAAATATTTCTTCGGCGACTTCCTCTCAGCAGATTTCTGGCAACAAGTCTGAGAACAAATAAACCTGCCATGAAAAAAGTTTCTCAAAATGTAAAATGTAAAAATGTAAGATGTAAAATCCTGGGTTGGAGCCCTAGGCCAGACATCAAAACGAAATATAAAAAATTATATTTCTTCGGCGACTACATCTCAGCAGATTTCTGGCAAAAACTCTGAGAGTAAATAAACCTGCCATGAAAAAATTACTCAAAAATCTGTCGTTCGGAGTCGACGTTAAACTGTAGGTCCCGCCACTCAAGTATAAAATTAAGACACACAACATGAGTGGTGTGAGAAGCTAGGCCGTAATCCTGACTGAAATGTTGTAATGTCCAATTATGTATGTATGTATGTAAAGTAAAGTAAGATATTTAAATGCGATCCTAAGTTTTGACCATATTAGGACACAAATTCAATTTTAAACGAATCCACGTTTGAAAAATATTTCATTGATTTCGTTCTAATATTTATAAATTTGTTCCTTTTCTGCAAAAAATACTACACCCGTGGTCTAATACACCACAATTCCAACACACCACTGCGTATACTTGATATTTAATTTCTCTTTTTCTATTAAAAATTCTTAACCATACGCACCCAGCAGTGATTGAGTTAAGTATGTGCATTAAATAAAGTTCTCCTCTAAAGCAACAATTTCAACAGTATGAAACTTTTGTTTCCAAATGACGTATTTTTCCGAAGGATGTATTTTTGAGAAACTTTTTCGTGGCAATTTTATTTACTCTCAGAATTTTTGTCATAAATCTGCTGAGAGGTTAGGTTAGGTTCGGCTAAGTGCAGTTCAATATAGAACTGATTTTAATGGTCTTAATGTATCCATATTAGCTAATCCAGAACTGACTTTTATTGAGATACACTTTTAAATAACTTCTACACTACTACGATGTGTACATAATTAGTTTATATGATCGATGCAGTAGTGGTGTTATTTGAAGTCGCATAGTTTGTTTCTATAGTGAATAACCATGACGATTTCACATAAATTGTAGATGATAAGGAAAACAACAGCCAAAGGCTAAAATAAAAAAAGAGCGGAAAAAAGAAATGAAAACACAAATTAAAACTAAAAACACTTTACATTCACTTCCACGATTTGCAGCGGAATTCATTCACGTGTCATCTTGGTAACATGATAACTTGACTGACTTGACTAGCTGCTTCTAATTCTTTCATTTTTCTCTTCAAAAACTTATATACGTGTTTGTCTCTAATTTTCTAGCCCATTGGCTACTATAGTTCAGAGTTTACAAATTTAAATTGTCACTGCGAATATTTAAATTCATGCACTTGTTTGGGTTGTATTTGGCCTATCATTACTCCGTATTGTTAGTACTTCCGGACTTGCTCTGATATATCATAACATGCTGGAGACTATTATTCCTTCGCTTAAAATTTTTTGTATAGGAAAGGGTTGATATTTTCAGCTTTTAAGAAAATTCCACAGATTATATAAATGCCTCTTAAAATTCTTTCATATTTCGTTGTAATATTCCAACAAATAATTTATTGTACCTCGAGATTGAAAACCAACAACATGTTCGAAAAATAAATCTTTATTATTAAAAATAATACAAATAAATAATCTATTACCTTCACTTGTTTTTTTTTTGCCATTTTCCATTTTACTGTACAATTCATATTGTGAATAATACTTTAAAGCAAATGAATGAAATGGCCATTTACATATTGCTTCCACTTTTGAGTCTTCTACCAATCGTCTATTGACCGCCATAAATCAAAATAACCTCAAAGAAGTACTCACTGTTGCTGCAGTTGTTGTTGCTGTTATTGTTGTTGTTGTTGTGGGGAAAACAAATTCTTCTTTTCTTTAGTGGTAATAAATTATTTGTTTATAAAATAAAAACTTTCCTTCTTCTTTCACTTCCTGCCATTGTGTCCCATAGAAAGAAAAAAAACGGGGAATTGGAAAATGTAAAAGAACTTCGCATTGACTGTGTCTGTGAATTTAACTGACCACATAGCTGTTGAATTTCAACTTCTCTTCATTGTACAGTTCGACTGGTAGTAAGCTTCAGTAGGGGTGATCGAATAAATTGAAATGAATTGTGATTTTCTGTTGTAAACTAGTCCAGTACAGGTGGTGGAGTTATATTTGGCTTGTGGTAAGGTTTGTAACGCTTAATAGTAGTGTTTAAAATCATATATCGTGAACGAGATCGAGGAGTATATTTCGGACACTTAGAAGGAAAGGATAGTAGTCACAAAGAATTGTTTACTGCCAATAATTTAAATTTAAAAATGCAATAAAACAGAAACGATTTTAAATTTTGTCAAATTTATCTGTGAAGCACAATTGTTCCGGTTAGAAATTTAATATTACTTCATTCATATGGCTGCCAAGGCTGTATCTTATTCGATCAGACCACTTTCCATGCACTTTTTAAAATGTATGGGATCGTATCTCGGCAATGACATCACGAATATTAGCCTACAAATGCTAAATTGCCTCTGGTTTGTTGACATGACACTTTTCTTTAACGGCGCCCCCATACAAAATAGTTCAACGGTGTCAAATTTCAACTTCTGGGCGGTCAATCGCCTTCACTATTCCGGCTAATTAAACGTCCATAAAAGGTTTGACGCAATTATTCGATTGCAACATGAGATGTGCGGCAAGTTGCACCATATCCTGCTGATACTAAACATCGTTCACTTGAAACCGATGACAAGTTGATGCTGATGGATTCATGCGCACATTCTCAGTCGGAATCAATCAAAATTCAGTCAGTCTTCTGTGAAGACATGTTACGTGTGAAGAGAATAATCGTAGTTTGTAGATCTCCGTTTTAAAGATCTATTGAACAATTGTTGTTGTTTACGCAAAAGAGTGAAAAGAAGAATAATCAATAAAGCAATTGTTGTTGTTTACATCAAGTTGTGAACAGTGGCACACGGAATTGTGCGAACAAGAAAGAATTGACTTAGAATTAAACACAAATTTATTTCTATTTTTATTTGCAATCTACGAACTCATATTTTAAACGTTTTTAGAAAGGTAAAAGCTTAGCAATACGTTTCTACTCATAAGCCATTGTATGAGTTGGTTCATTATGTTTTCAGAAATCTAAAAAGCAATAAACCTCCAGATACTCTAATGGTATCCCACTTATTTTATTAAGTAACCGCTTAATGATATAGTGATGTAGTGTACCATTTACTCCGAGCTTGATCGTGTGTAACTTTCTTACTTCAATTTCTATTGTTATTTTGTTTTTGTAATTTCAATAGAATTTCTCATTCGTTTTTCTTTTGTTCTGTCTGTGCTGTTATCGTTAAAAGTTATGCTGATGTTTGTTGTTGCTGTTGTTGTTGTTGTAGATGTAGTTGGTTGTTTGTTCATTCGATTTGTTTGTTGTTTCGATTCCTTCTGTGGATTGTTCATAAATAATTTGCAAAAAATCACAAAACATTTCGAAAGTAAATCACTGTGGTCAGTTTTGTCATTTGCTACGACAATTTTTGTTTTATTTTTGTATTAGCAGTGCCAGTAGGAAATTTAAAGAAATATTATACGAGAAATGAAAGTTGAGGGTATGATATTCAATTAGGATACGTAAAATTATATGAGACGATTTAACTATGAGGCAGATAAGAAACGAATGGCTCTTCCAACAAGAACTTCAAAAACAAAACAAATCAGAACACTTTGGTAATTCGCCAAAAACTACTGTCGCTGAATTAATACTGGGTATACTGCAGAGATCAGCAGTACGTACATTCGAATCATACTCATATTTTCTGATACTTATACGCATTCATACTTATTTTAATAAATATCATACTCATACTACTCATATTTAAAGTTCGAAGTACTCATCGTACTTATGTACGTAACAATACACATGATGCTGTTGATTTCGACTCTCTTTCACTCAACATTTACAAGAATCACAAAATGAGTATAATTCGTATACAAACACTAGAATACTCGCTAAAAGGTTGTGTGTTTACTTTGCTTGCAGTTTTTGTCTTTTTTTCTAAATGCAACAACAACTAAAATAAATTTTGATGAATGATTCGAATCCCTCGAATCATTTATGAGTATTATAAGTATTTGGCAAAATTTATGAATCTAAATGAGTATGGCGTATGAATCAAGCATATTTCGAATGTTATGAGTTTGATCTGAACGTTGTACCCATTCTCATTGCAACCTGTACTTATAAATCAATGTTGTAGTGAGTACGAATGAATCAGAGTAGCTGAATTTCAATACTGTTGACTCACTCATACTCAAAATTTCATGAGTACTTATGAGTAGCGAAAAAACGATTCATTGCTGTTCTCTGGTATATTGCAGCCATGAAAGAAAACTTGGATATCAGATAGCATTTGGAACCATATTTCTCCATAACCTATAAACAACCATAATATTACGAAGTAACTTCAAGTCTGTTGGTGTTGAAAAAAGCTAAGAATACTGCAAGAACAGTCAAAATAATGACTGGAAACAATAGAATAATAAGGGAATAAGAATATGCGACAATGGGTGACAATAAAAAATGGAAATCCTTTGTTTTCCATTTAATTTTCACATGACGCAGTAGCCTTTAACCAATGCTCTTAAGCAAGGAATTAAATGACCACAGTTTTTTATTTCTTTTGTTGATATTTCGCTGTAGAGTTTAACCATTTTTATAAGAAAAAGGCATCATGTAGTTTATATCTGTATATACTTGACACATTTTTGTAGGCCCTAAATGGGCTTAGTAGAAAGAGCATCTAAAATCAAGCCGTTACTGCTCAGATGCTGTTTTTCAGAGTATATATTGTTACATTTTTTTTTGTTATACTGATGTTGTTGCTATATTTTTGTTAATTTGTTGATCATGTAAACAAGTCCATTGCTTTTGTTTTTGTAGCTTTTGTTTATCGTTTTAATAACACCATTTCGATTTTCGTAACAATATTGTAATAAAAAAACGTTTTAAATCTGTTTAGACGCGACTGTAGACGCAACTACTCATGCTTAAAAATTAATAAATTTATCATGACTTTTATAAGGCGATATGCTGTAATCCTGTATATTGATGGAAATAAGGGATTACGAAATAAATTGTAAAATTGTTATGCAATGCAACCAGAAGACCCCAGTGAACTAATCTTAATCATACAGCAAACATTTTATTTTTATAACTAAAGAAACTACATTTTCGGCGGCATCTGCCATTAAGTTAGCCAGCTTTAAAGATTGTCATGATCAATTTCCTACCGGGTTCAAAAATCATTAGGGATTTGACAAGCAAAAATAAAAAAATTACTGTTATTTATAACAAATTTAACAATAAACAAAACAAAACAAAAAAACCTATTTTTTTTTTAGTAAAAAGTTATTGTTTTTCGAAAAAGTTTCTAAAGTGATGCTCGTTTATTTAAACTTACAATTGGTTTTAAAGACAACAAACAGTCTGGTTAAGGTCTCTCAATCAAAAAACTTTAAGGAGAAGTAATTCTACCGAAAACTCAAATATACCCAGGAATGATGATAATGTGCTTGTTATTAATGCTGTTGTTGTTGTTGTTGAATAAATATGTCAACAACAACTCGAACAACTATGGTTGTTTTTTGTGTTCATTTGTTTAAATAAACAGACTAAAAAGCAATAAAAAAAAACAAAAAACAAATGAAACGAAAAAAAACTTTTCAATTGGTTTCACAAATAAACACATTGACAGTGTCAGTTTAAAGGCAAGGAAGGCAGAAAAAAAAGGAAGAAGAAAAAAAATTTGAAAAGGAGATCAGTTAAGAGACCAAATCTCTAGGAAGTAGACTTTTTACAACAACAAAAATATTTCACATTCAAACTTTAAGTTAAAGCAAAAGTTTTTCTTTATTTTACTATTGATTGTGGTCACCACAAATAATTGACATTCAAACTCCTCAAGGGAGTCTCGTTTTGCTTTTTTTTGTTTTTGTTGATTTCCAAAAACAATGATAAAAAGTTTTACTTTCCAAAACTATTCAATTTATTATTTAAATGAAGTTTTTTCCATTATTTTTTGATACGAGACACAGAAAGAGAGAAAGGAAAGAATGTTTTTTTTTTATTATTTCCCTATAATGTGTCAAAATGGTAAGAAAACCGAACAAAAAGAAAAGGTACTAGTAATTGCAGTTGTTATGCTCATATTTCATCAGTGTAGTCATGTCAAAAGTGAGCTGTGAGAGAATTTTAACTCCTGTAATGGTCGGTTATAAATTTATTGTATAAATTTCCATCAGCAACCAGCAACAGAGTACAACACCAACCAACACTATTAGGCAATAACAATAACAATACAATACAATAGAAAGAAAAAAAAATGCTCACTTTAACTCACAATTATTCCGACAGACATGCAACAATAAATTGCAATTGCAAGTCACTAAAAATTCTACAGAAAAAACAAAAACAAAAACAAATACAAGCAAACGAATAAAAGTACTGAAATGATTATATTTTATGTACATACATACGTATAAATAAATAAAAACGAATAAAATTTTATTTTTTATTGTCTGCCAGCGTTACAACAAGTGACACACCAAACACCATCTAAAATTTTATACATTGACAACACAAACACAACAACAAAAGCTACAAAATATGGAAAATAGAACAGTAGCAGTAAACTCTCCTTTTAACAATAACAGTGGTCTAAATGGCTTAAAATTATGTCACAGCACTTATTCAATCAGTTATTTATTCATTGTCCTCCTCATCGTCATCATCATCATCATTATCATCAGCAGCGGAAGCAACAATTTGTTGCAAATTGTTAAAATGATTCTTATTCTTACTTGACACACTTCTTCTCTTAAGTGTGTTTCGTAATTAAGAACTGTTATTGTGACGAAATAATTTCTTGGAAATCCGTTATTTACCATTAAAATTAATTGCAATTCAAAAGGAAAGAATCTACAAAATGGTATTGTACTTTTGTATAAAAGGTACCGTTTTTTTTTATAGAAAAAGTACTTCCAATAGCAGCATTTTCCTTTTCATATGAAACAAAAAAAAAATCCAAATTTATATTATAATTCAAAAAAAAAATATGGTAATTGCTTCAAAGATACCAAAAATAGTACTCTACGTAAGTGACAATAGCATGCAGTTTGTCTTCGAAAGGAAAGAATCTACAGAATGATATTGTACTTTTGTATAAATGGCGCCATTTTAAAGAAGGGGAACAGCTTTTTTTATAAAAAGTACTTAAAATAGCGGTGGTTTCCTATGGTCTTTAAAACAAAGAAATCCCAGTTTATATTGTAATTCAAGAAAAATATGAAATTGATTAAAAGGCACCAAAAACAGTACTTAGCAGCCTGTGACAATAATTTATAGCATGCCTTGGTTAGTATAACCTTTTAGTCAGGTTTACAACCTACTTAGCTTCTTGTATAATACACGGTGGGCGTTAATTTGTCATATGAGTATCGGGACCTGCAGTTTAACAAGCTTTTGCAACTTTATTTTGCTCTCGGAGTCTACTGACAAGAAGTCACTGAAAGAATTTTTTTTTCTTATTTCATTCGAGATGTCCAAGCCAGGGATTGAACCACGGACCCTCGCCTAATAAGACAAGACACTGCCTTATAGACTGCGACGACGTTAACAGAGCTTTTAAAAAGTAAAAATAAAGAGCAAAACTAAAATCAATGGCAATTTGTTGCAAAAAGGCATCTTCTCCGTTGGATTGCATTTCCATCAGAAAAGCTTAGTGGGTACACAAAATCGTCTAATTAAAGATTCAAAAAATACTCCGGCAGCACAGGAGACAAAAATACACCAACAACGAGCAATTGTCTATGGTTGAATTTGGTCAGGAAGCATGGCTACGCCTTGCTTCTTTGAATATGTGTAATAATATAGTGAATGGGCAGTGACTGCGAACGATATTCGTTACATGAAGCTCTTGTGGCCTCATTTGAATGGCATGGATCTGGATATGCATCGTTTTCCACAAGAAATTTCAAGAAATTGTGATATACACTGGGCGCCACGATTATGCGAATTAAGGGCGTGCGATTTTTTCTTTGGAATTTAGCGCAGCCATTGGGCTGACCAACTTCTTCGATGGGATTGATAAAATTTGGTCAGTGTAGGGACTAGGCTTACCTGTGACGTCACAACCGGCCTGGATTACAAATACAAATCATTCTTGTGTCATATGTAGTCACCATAGTCTGGTAGGTAGTGTGTTGGCTTATTAGACATGATGCCTCGGTTCAAACCCCAGGTCAGACATCTCCAACGAAATGAAATATGAAAAAATGTTTCGTCGGTGTCTTCAGCTCAGCTGATTTCTGGCAAAAACTCTGACAGAATTTGTCGTTCGAAGTCGACTTTAAACTATAGGTCCCAACACTCATATATAAAATTAACACACACAACATAAGAAGTGTGTGAGAAGTTCGATCGTCATCCTGAGTGAAGTTTGTAAGGACACAATTATGTATCCGTGTATGTCGTATGAAACTAGAAACCAACTTGATGTCCAATATATTAAGAATCACCTGAACATCTTTAGTTCACACAGTAAATAACTTGTTACTATTAATTGTTTCCTTTTTATACACTGTACTTAATCGTATGGCCAAGACTGTCATTGTTGATATTTATTATTACAAGCATTTTTCGGTGTTATCTTTTTCAATTTTTTAGTGTGACGTTAACTCTCTGTTTTATAAAATTTCGTTTGGGTTCCTCCTTTTTGTGACATTTGTCTGTATGTTTGTCTACATGTCACCGGAATAAATGTGCGATACTTAAATGCAACAACAGTTTGCAATTTAAAGAAAATAAAAATAAATACAAATACATGCCAAACATGTTCATTGTCAAGGTGTTGGTGTTGCATGGATATACAACTACTATTACAATAACAATTATAATAAATTAAAAAGAAAAAAATAATTCCAACTGAAAAGTATTTAAGTTTTTTGGGCTCAACATTATTTTCTGTTTTTTTAACGGCAAGTCCTTTAAACTTTTTATTTCTTTAATTTCTTTATTTGTTCATTATCATTTTTATTTGTTAACCATGCCTAGTAGATGACAAATGTTGTTTTTTTTTTGTGTGGAGAATTCTCAAGAAATCCCACAGTTGACCTTTTTTCCAGCTGTGCTCCTTTGGCCCAGACATAGTTATGAAATTAATAGGAATTGAGGCTAGCAAATCCTGTGAAGAAAACACAAAATAAAGTCCTAAACAATCAGCCACAAATCCCTTCGCACATTTGTCAACACTTTATCAAAGTCAATAATGAAGAGGTTGCCTAAAAAAACAACAAAAACAACAAATCTACCCAAAAGACTTTCAACTCATTTAATCACTCACTCATTTACTGGTACTGTACTGTGTTGCGTTTAGGCTTTTCTAAAGCTTCTAGCTATTCACAGTTAATTCGTTGAAATAAATAAACAAACCGAAGTTTAACTTAAAAGTTGTTCTCAAAAGTGAATTCATCTGGAGTTCGACGAATTCAAAGTGAGCTAAGTGGCTGACTTCATACAAGTAAGTTTGCTAAAATCTGCTCTTTGAATTGGTAAGACGTTGTACCTTTGGAGTAGTGGTGTGGACATATTGAAGTAGCTTTGATTTGACAGTGAGCTATGGATTGAAACCTTAATTTTAAGACTCCAACACAGATTGGATTTTAATGCTTAACTCCTCTTGAAATCTGTCTCACGACCATAGATGCTATGTTTGTTTGAAGAATTTATTGTATAACATATTAAGACATATTGTGTTCCACATAGGCTGATGTGGCATAAGCTGTTTCTGTATACTGCTTCCCTTTCTTGAATTTTTCTGGCAGTGCATTGGAGCTAGGCAAACAGTTTGTGGTAGCATTTATGGACATTTAATTTACTTTTTGGTAATATTGTAAAGACAAGCTGCCGTAGTCTAGTAGATAATATGTTAGCTTATTAGACAAGAGGTGTCAGTTCAAACCCCGGTTCAGATATTTCCAACAAAACACAGTAAAAAAATACTTCTTCGTCCACTTCCTCTTAGCAGATTACTGACAAAAACTCTGGGAGAAAATAAAATTGCCATGAAAAGTTTCTCAAAAAACTGTTGTCCCCACACTCATGCATAAAATTAGCACATACAACATAAGTGGTGCGAAAAGCTGGGTTGTAATCTCGACTGATGGGTTGTAATGACCAATTATGTACTCGTATGTATGTGTGTATATATTATAAAGATAAACTTCTGTCGTAAGATAGTTCTGTAAGTGGATAGCTCAGCTAAGGAATGAATTCTCCCTGAACTGCATTGATTTATCTCCTGTCCAGTCATATGTCTTGTTTGAGACAAACGTGTGCCACGTTAAATAATGCGGTTTCGCGGAACAAGTCGCTCTAGTACTTTCCGCTGTAGTAGCAATAAAATAATGGAACAGAATTTACAATGTAGTTATGCTCTAATGGTTCAGTAGAGTTGGATATCCTTCATTAATAAGTACTCCCTTGCCTCCTATGTACAGTCAAGAGGCCGTAAAATACATTTGGGATACCGACTCAAACAATTATCGCATGGAGTTGTAATACCCATACATATATACAGTCGACATAATGTTATGACCTACAGTTTAAAGTCGACTCCAAACGACAGATTTTTGGAGAAACTTTTCATGGCAATTTTATTTACTCTCAGAGTTGTTGCCAGAAATCTAATGAGAGCCAGTTGCCGAATACATATTTTTTTTATTTCGTTTTGTAGGAGATGTCTGACCTCGGGTTGGAAGCGTGGCCTCACGTCTAGTAAACCAACGCACTATCTACTAGACTATGGCGACATCAAGATAGAAGTGATTAACGACACCAAAAACCATAAGTTCGATTAATGTGCACGAACACCCTGTCAAATGCTTTGAAACCATATTTTATCAACAATTCGTTGAATGAACTGACACCAACGACCTACAGATCAACATCCTGCTACTTCACCAGGTTGTACTTTATAAAACCTTGGAAAGTGCGAAATGGCTTGCGAAAATTTTCTTCTGAGTGTAGAATGAAGAGAGCTCCGAAGTCTGATTCAGAGTGTAGAACTGTTTTCGAAGTGGCAGTAGAATTTTTGTTTCTTCTAAGACGGTTCTTACAATGAAGCCTGTTAGTTGGAGAAGTAGTGTTTTACCCTTGCCCATATTATTACATACATGTTCTTCTACTTTATTTATTTGTATGGTAGACTGGTTATTTTAAGGATCTCAAGAAAAATCGAAAGTTTGAAACCTCAGAGTGCAGAATGAAGAGAGTTTGGAAGTTTGCATCAGAGTGTAGAATCGTTTTCGTAGCGGTACTTTAGTTTTGGAGAATTGACACCTTTGACTTTCTTTGGGTTTTTATTCCAAGGCGGTTCGCATAATTATGCCATTTGTTGGGAAAGGATTGTTTATTCTTAGGCTGTCCATATTGTTACATACATATTTTGACTTTTTTTATCGGCGACGAAAGGAGTCTACGGTATATTGATCAGAATGCAGAACTTATATGCTTCTAGCTTGTTCAGAGCTCTGAGAAACAGTTTTTGTAGAGAATGTGCATTTAAGCACTCGAATTCATAAAATGAAATACATTCAGTAACAATTTTGAAGTAAAATTTAATTTAAAAAACAACATATGTAGGGTTCTCTCGATAATAGAGAGTCAAAAAAAAGGGACTGCAACTACTCAATCAAGAACATTTTTGACAAAGTGTGTCAATAACAGTTTTTATTTGTTACGAATTCTTGTGTTGTTCTTTCCCTTTCTCTAGTTTTCTATACGATTTTCGTTGTTGTTGTTTTTGTTGAGTTTTTTTTCAGTTGTCATCATATTATTCTTCTTTTTATTCTTGGCCTTTTTGCTTTTTGTTTTGTTTGTTAGCCAGATAACAATTTGGCCATTTTCTAAACCATTTACAGCATTTAAAGTTAACAAGAGTAAATATCCTTAACAGCATGAAGCAAAATTGAAAGAAAGTAAGGAAAAGAGAGATAGAGAAAAAAAACTCAAGTAAAGGTCCTAGTAAAAAAAAGACGAAAATGAAATAAAAAAAAGAAAACAACAAGAATAACAATGTCACATAAGAAGAAAACCCAAAAAGGAAGGAGACGACCAAATACAACTGCAAATAAACTCATGCTCATACACATACACTCATTAGAAATTTAGAAATTTACTTGTAATAGCACAACACAAAACATTTGGGGATACTGGACGCACATCCATTTAAACTTGTACTAAAACGTTATACAAATAATACAAAAATTATATTACAAAAGAAAAAAGGAAATGACAGAGAGAAAGAGAGAGAGAGAGAGAAGAAAACTGAAAAAGAGGAATCGTATCGAATACAATCGAAATACAATGAAACTATAGTCCTTGTATCAAGAGACCCATACGTGCGGATGGCTTTTAAAAGTCAAACAAATATAAACACACTCTATAAAGAGAGAAAAAGAAAAAGAAAGAAAAATAAAACAAGTTTATGAATATGAATGTGAGTGAATAAAAAGAACAACCATACGAGAATAAAGCGTTACGATATACAATATAGTCCCAAATGTATTATCGTTTCCATACAAAAAAAATATCATCACATAAAAATTGTCAATTTTTATAACAATTTAAACAATCCACAGCAAAAAAAAATATACTCTATGTATGTATGTATATCCATGCAGACATATTTATTTACAACTTTTCAATAAAATTTTGTATTCTTCTTCTTTTTTTTTCCAAAGGACATTACAAACTATACGTTATTATTATTATGCTCTCATAAGTGCTGTGGAGGCATGAGACGTTTTCTGCAAATGGTTTGCTTTTCTCTTGAAAATTGAAATTATTTCTCATGAATTAATTTTATTAAGAGGAAAGGAGCAATACTTTCATAATGTCTTGAACAGAAATGGGACATGTTTTTCATTTATTATGAGTAGCAAAAATGAATGCATTTATCTGGAAGAGGAACTATTGTGTGCTATACAGAACGGAACTTGGAACAGAAATTGGAAGAGTTTGGTCCCAGAATGAAATACTCAGAACCAGGAGGAACCTCGCAGGTATCATTCAAGCGGAAGTCTATGCTCCGAGCGACAGATTTTTGAGAAACTTTTCATTACAATTTTATTTAGTTTCAGAGTTTTTGTCAGAAATCTGCTGAGACGAAGTCGTCGAAGAAATATGTTTTTTAATTTCATATTGTTAGAGATGTCTGTACTGGAGCTTGAACCGTGGCCCCCCCACGTCTAATAAGCCAACACATTACCTACTAGACTACGGCGGCTTCTAAAAAAAAAATGAATCAACTAGGTAGGCAAATTATGGTTAGCCTCTACTGAGTCAAGTAGAATGAGCAGTCGGAAAGCTTTCACTTTCCACGGATGTTTGGAAAGCTATGCTTTAAAATAAGGGAAGGCAAGGATCCTCAAACCAAGTGGATTTGTGGTGATCGAAAAAGTTGTTGGGTGATTACAAGCTGTTGTTTTGAAGTCGCCGTAGTCTAGTAGGTAGAGTGTTGTCTTATTAGACGGTAAAGCCAAGGTTCAAACTCCAGGTCAGACTTCTCGAACGACTTCCTTTCAGCAGATTTGTGGCAAAAAACTCTGAGAGTGAATAAAATGGTCATGACAATTGTAGGTCCAGCCTCTTACGGAAAAATTAACACACACAATGTCCAGTTTTTTTTTGACAGGATACACTAGAATCATATTAAACTTATTCGGAATGGGGTTGTTTCAAGCCCAAGATGGAAATTCGTTACTAGAAGAACTCATTTTTGGGACCTCTAGGGTATTAATCAAAAATCTGTCGCTCGGAGTCGACTTTAATCTGTAGGTGGTGCCACTCATGTATAAAATTAACGCACACGAAATATATATTGGTGTGAGAAGCAGTATTGTAATCCTGAATGAAGGGTTGTAATGACCGATTATGTATGTTGTATTAATACATCCCAGAAGAAAACATCAGTTAGCCTATCGGGTTCTAACTAAACAATTTTTATTTTTAAAGCACAGGATTGTAATAGATCGTATGGGCACAGAGCCAAGGGTCATTTTTATGAGATTAATAATAATCGTATATGTATTATAACGAACTCTTTGGAACCAACCACATGCTGTGTTCATTTTAGTGAAAAACTGATACAAAAGCGTTTTGTACGTCTCTACTGAATAAGAATTTTCACCACTAACACAGTCCTGGAAACATCGAAGCAAATAATAATTTGCAGCTGCAAGTTTTCGACAGAACCATCAAAACTTCTCAGCCACTATTTCTGCAGGCTCTTCAAATGTGTTTATGGTCTGGCCCTGTCACGACAAGATTTCTTCTGTTGATAATGTCTGGTTCAGTCTCGCATGAATCAATAGTTTAATCTAGTTGTTGAAGCTTAGAATGAACAATTCCCTGCCAAACCTACTACACACACACTGCATAACAATTTTTGCTACCCCTCCTGATTTTACCATGTCTGCAGAGGTTCACTTAGATATGTCCATGATCTTGTTCTCTCATCATTGCTATACGTGATCCATTTCTGAATGCCCATAATCATTCACTTCTTTAATAATTCAATTTTGAAAATAAAATCAACAAGAACGAAAACAAGAAAAATTATATAATTTTTGACAAAATTTCCTTTTGTCCTTCATTTGAAGGACTTTCAGTTTCAGTTTCCATGTCGGTCTTATTAAAATGAATTCTCCACAATTTGTATTTCACACCATACTTAAGTGTTTAACTATTATCGACGCAATCATTCTCATTTTAATCATCATAATCAGCAATGGCAAAAACATCCTTTCATTTCATAGCCCCCCCAAGACATTTGCCATTGAATTGTCTCTTCAGCAAATCCATGTTTAACTGTTACTTGATTTATCCCTTGCCCCTCCACTTGCTTCGCTTTAAAAATAATCCGCAAAAAAAAAGAGAAGAAATAGTCAAAAGCAGCAATAATAACAACAACAAGTGTTAACATATAAATGACAAGCATAATGTCAACATTTTGTTCTTTTTAAGACTGCTGTTGTCGTTGTTGTTGTTGCTGCTGCTGTCGTTCATCAGTATTTTTTTGTTGTTTGTTCTTTCCATCTTCAAGATGGTTTAACGAAACAATGTTGAAACATCTGCCTTTTACTTTGGCCTCCACCTCAACCCCCACTTTGCTTCCATTAAGAATTTTATATCCTTTAGCCTGTTGTTGTCCTTGTTGTAGTTGTTGTTCTTGTTTTTTCTTTTCGTTTTTCGTCTTCCTAAAAAATTTCTTACGGTTTGTTAAACAATTTTCAAGAGTTGACTGGTTGGTTGACTTTAAAATTTGTTTCGCTTTAATTTTTAAAGCAATTGACGCTGACGAAAGCGTTGAAAATAAAAAATAAAACGTTTTTCGCTTTAAATGCTATAAAAACGAATGCTTTTCTTCCATTTTTTTCTGTTCGTTTGTGTAAAATGATGGCAATAATCGTTTGGAATTTAATGGAAATTATTTTATTGTTATAACCGGATATGGATTAGAGACGATATAACGGTGTAATCATTTCACATCTTGTGAGAGAGGGGAAATTAATTGGCAACGCAATTGATGGCAATGCGTACAGCAATCTAAGAAGAGTTATACGAAGAGATTGCAATTCATTTACAATAATCTGCTAAGCTTTTACTAAGTCCAGTTAGAGGGATGTGGGATATTATATGGTACTCAACATATATGTGGTTCCCGAAAATGCCTCCCCCAAATCTGTTTCCTTGGTGAACTTCTGGATGTTATTCGATAATTTTTGAATCGTGTTTTTTACAGAAGTATTGTAAAATTGCACAGGTACCAGAGATAAGCAAAGAATTTTTTTTTCGCTACTCATAAGTTCTCATGAAATTTGGAGTATGAGTGAGTCAACAGTATTGAAATACAACTACTCTGATTCATTCGTACTCACTACAACATCGATTTATAAGTACAGGTTGCAATGAGAATGAATACACCGTTGGCATCAAATTCAAAACATTCGAAATATATTTCATACGCCTACTCATTCAGATTCATAAATTTCGAAAAATACTTTTAATACTCATAAATGATTCGAGTGATTTGAATCATTCATCAAATATTTACAGTCTTAGTTGTTGTTGCATTTACAAAAAAAGAAGAAAGCAAACGACAAAGACAGCTAGCAAAGCAAACACAAACCTTCTAGTGAGTATTGTAGTGCTCGTACGCGAATCGTACTTATTTTGTGATTCTAGTAAATGTTGAGTAAAGGAGAGTCAAAATCAACAACATGCGTATTGTTAAGTATGAGTACGATGAATACTTCAAACTTTAAATATGAGTAGTATGAGTATGATATTAAAATAAGTATGAAATTATGAGTATGATTCGAATCTACTCATCTTTTTGAATACTCATTGCTGATCTCTGGATTGAACCGCGGTCTCACGTCTAATAAGCCAACACACTACTTACTAGACTACAGTAACTTCCACGTAACGAAATCAGCATTATCACACCTCTCTCTCGTAGGGATCCAAAAAAATAGGTGTGTTGTAGCTTACATTTGCACACATGAACGTAGAGAATAAAACTCCCTAAATAGAGGAATATTCGACTCCTGGAGAATGTAGAAGCAAAATATGTGGAGGTAGTATTGAAAATCCAACATCGATGGCACAGATATGTTGTATCAGGATGAGCCAAATGTGTCCCAATGATATACACAGCAAGCAAATAAAATTGCCATCGACGTTAAACTGTAGGTCCCGCTACTCATGTATGAAATTAACACACACAACATATCGAGCCATAACCGCAAAAATATCTCAAGCGACATATTTTTCAAATACCGTTTTTTGTAATAAATAAATTCATTGGCATCATTTGCATCATCTATTAAAATTTCAGGGTCCCACTCTGTACCGTTATGAATTTATAACAGGAAAAAGAGTCATTTTCTAACCTAATTTGCTTAAGAAATAAATAATAAAAACCTTCCCCTGTAAAATTTTGTTTTTGTCGCTTGAGATATTTTTGCGGTTATGGCTCGATATGTAAGTGCTATGAGAAGCTAGGTCGTAATCCTGGGGGCTAATTCTGGCAGTCGTATACGATCGAATACTTACTCGTACGTTCGATATTTTTTAGTTTTGGGATTCCGTCAGTCGATATCGATTAATATGTATCGACATTTCTAATGACAGCAGTCGATAGCGTCCAATTGTTCGAACACAACCTTGCGAGTTTTTATTCGTAAGCAAAAAACCTATCGAGTAAAACTTTTTTGGTAACGAAAGTTAAAAAAAGAAAACGAAAGTAAAAATTTCTTAAAAACTAAAGAAAAATGTTAAAATTTTAGTATTTCAGGTTAAAATTAACAAAAATAAATGGTACCCAAAAAGAGATTATGGGAGACTTTATGGCTAACCATACGGATTTTGCAAAAAATTGTCGAATACTGCACAAGGAAAAGCAAAGGCTAACCAACTTTAGGAGCAGCTTACTAGCAAACTTAATGCTTCTGAGCTTCTGTCCAGTGTTGGATAACGTTTACTTGAGTTTTCACAAAAATATCGATTCGTTAACTATCGACTGACAGAATTAGAAATAAGACCACTTTCGAAATTTCTATAAAATTGAAAGCCATTTCGATCACGAGTGCCAGAATTAGGCCCCTGACTCAAGGGTTGTAATTACAAATTATGTATGTATGTATGTAGTATTCCAATTTTATTTGCTATTTGAAAAAATACTTAAAATCTCTGGCTAGACAATAATTACTCACTCATTCTTTTTGCAGGCAAATAAAATTTTATGGTTATCGATGGAAATAAATTTCGTTCGTCGAATGTTTTACTGTCTGTGCTTGTGTTTAATTTCAAAACTCCAACAGTTTTACAGTCAATGGGGGTTTAGATGGAAAATAAAATCAATACATACAACATTTTACCGTATACAACCAACACACAAATGAATGAATGAATACCTGCATATAACTGAAATGCATATCCTTTTAATTACTTTTTATTGTTATTTTATATTATTAATTGTTGTTGTTTTTTTCATATTTTTCATTGAAAATGTTTGTTTGGAAATATTTTCATTTAATCCCAACAAAGTTTATTAAAAACTATAGAATTTATTCATACTCAATTATTATTAAAAAATATATATGTGTGTATGTATGTGTAAATAAATGATTTTTATTAAAAAAAAAATACTTTAAAATAATCCCATAAAATTAATAAAAATATTTGGGAATTTTTGTAAAAATATTTTTAAAAATTATTTTGAGAGCAAAACGAAAAGAAAAATCACAAGCCATAAACGTTTTAAAACACACATAATATTGTACAATAAATACAGAAGAGAAGTGAAGTGGGGCAGAAGAATAAAATTCTATGAAACCATAAAAATTATTTGTATTTTATATGCTGGATTCCAGTAGGACCACATATCTACTTTACTAACGTTATGCTTAAGTTGTAAGCAGCAAAAGTAATGGAAAAATCAATACGACTTTCAGTACTGCTTCAGATCCAAACATTTCTTGAAGAGGATACACATCCTGACTAAAGACTTGTAAATGACCAAGTAAGTAAGTAAGGGATGTAGCGAATGATCTACGAAATATACACACAGGATTTCTAACAAAAAAAAAAATTATGTTTATATCAGACAAATACTCCATATAGTATACACCAATTTAACGAATATCATGTTCCCTTGTATGTATAGTTCATCGATTTCAAGAAAGCATTCGCTACCATCCGTTGAATTGGTATGTGTTAGATATTCATACCAAAATTGTACCCTGAAAATAGTACGAATTATTAAAGCTATGTTTGTAATATGTAGTCGCCATAATCTAGTAGGTAGTATGAAGGTTTATTAGATGTAAGGCCACGAGTCGAACTTCTTCAACAAAACGAAACATTTCTTCGGCAACTACCTCTCAGCAGATTTCTGGCAAAAAATCTTAAAGTAAATAAAATTGTCATGAAAAGTTTATCAAAAATTTGTCGATCGGAGTCAACTTTAAAACTGAGGGTCCCGCCGCTCATAATTTTAACACACACAACATAAGTAGTGTGAGAAATTAGGTCGTAATCCTGGCTAGTCGTAATCTTGCCAACAGGTGTTACTATTCCCTCAATAGGTAACTGAGTAACAGAGGTCTCTATCGTACAACAAAACTAGTACTCTACAAGACGCTCATCATCTACGTGCTTCTTTATGGCGCTGAGGCATGGACACTATTGAGCACTAATGCAGTAGCCTTGAATGTATTCGGTACAGTGCGAGTTTACGATGATTTCCGCATCCGATCCAACAATGAGCTCTATGAGCTTCTCAACGATATGGACGTTGTGCAGCGTGTTAACATCCAGTGTTTGCATTAGCTCGGCTATTTCGTTTGAATGGAAGAGAATTCTCCGGCGAAACGGGTATTTGATACTGGGATTTGCGGAAGCCGGCGAAGGCGACAACCTTGTTTGACGACCTTGTGTGCTCAAAAAGAAATTGAAATAGTATGTATCGTCTTTTACCTGGATTATGCAGATGTTGAGAAGCTAGGCCGTAATCCTGACTGAAGGGTTGTAATGCCCAATTATGTATGTATGTATGTATGCAGATGATATCTGTACACTCTCACATAAGATCTTTAACTTGAAGATCTGGAAGGTGTAGCGAATTCTAGAGAAGAACACCGAAAAACCAAAACTAAGCGAACAGAGTAGGTACAGAGAACATCATGAAATAATGGAAACGTGTGAATTAAGATGAGTTTATACGGTCTAGAAGCAATGGAGGCAAGAAACGACTTCGCTAAAAAGAATGCCAATAAAAGGCGAGTGCGGTCTACAATCGATATGTAAAATACCAAAAATATCCAGATAAACCATACTTAGACCAAGACCAAGACCAAGCTCAGCTGTGTAAGTAGACTATGACCCGTACGTGAGATTTATTTTGTAACAGTAGGTATGCCTTAAGTAATGTATTGAGGTCGCTTGAAATTCTATTATTATGTATTACATATTCTATGTAAACGATTTGAAATAAAGAACTCAGACTTCTCAGACCTCGTGCTAATTTCCTGCAGTAGCTTTAGAGATATTGATAAAATTCATAAATTTTTATGAGGTTAAACATTAAAAAATAAAATATGGAAAGGATTTTCTGAATACATAATTACACAATTACATGTTACATTTACCCTGAAAAGCGTGCATTACCCTGAGTAGCGTGCTTTGTCTTTGGAATATATAATCCAAAGAAAAATCATGTGAAATCGTAAAATATATTTCAAAAAAGGAAAAAAAAAGAAATAATTTTCATAAAAACAATATTAAAGGGTATAGAAGTGTACAATCTTTGGCACAAAGTTTTAAAGTCTTAAAACTTTGCCAGAAAACTATTCTATTACGGTCCAGCTTCTCACACCACTTATTTTGTGTGTGTTAATTTTATATATGTATGAGTGTTGGGACCTACAGCTTCAAGTCGATTCCGAACGACAGATTTGTGTTGAGAAACTTTTTGATGATAATTTTTTATTTATTCTCAGAGCTGTTGTCAGAAGTTTGGATAGACAGTCGTCGGAGAAATATTTTTCACCTCACGTTGAGGTGGTGATGAGAATTGTCCGTGCAACTTGACTTTGCTAGATTTTTTCTTGTATGATTTTTTATATCGTTGGTAAACACAAATTAGCACATACAGTTAATCTACCTATGCTTTCGATTAAATTCAGCCTGATTTACTGTATGCAACACGTTTGGGATTTGCTTCACCCAGAGAAGCCGTACCCACACATAATAGCATCCATAGTTCTTCTAACGAATAAAAAATTTCGATGATATCTCACACACTTTGCTTTTTTTAAATTTAAAAATAGAAAGCATTTAATGAAATACTTTGTCTGAAAGCTACAAACTACAGTTTAATGTCGAGTCCAAACTACATACATATTGGAAATAGTTTTTCATGCAAGAAGACTGCTGAAACAGGATCGCCGAAGGAGCTAATTTTTTATATTTCCTTTTTAAGATGTCGGAGAAGGGGTTTAAAATCTCGTGTACCCTTCTATTAGGCCCACACCTTACTCACTAGTCTACAGTGCCAACACACTTTACCACAAGAGGACTAAGAAACATGCAAATTTGAAATTAAGCTTGGCCCTCGCAATGGCAAAATATTGCTTCACCCGGCAGTGTGGCTTTTATGGATACTGTGTATAAATACTGGAACAAGTGGTAGGGTTCGCATAAGTAAATCTTGTGGCAACTCTCACTTTCCCTTTCTCCCTTTCTCCCTATCTAGCGATATGTATGTAAATACAAATATGAATGCCTTAAGACCACTGACCGGCAACACTTGGACATGGAAGAACAATGTGAAGACTTGTAGTGTTAAAAGTTTGGTGTGTTTATATTTGTGTAAATCAATGGTTGTAAGTTTACAATAACAACAAGCCGAGCAACAATGTAAAACAAACCACAACAACTTGAACAAATGTATCTAAAACCAGAATCTAAAGGGCACAAACCAACCATTATCAACCAAACAAACCAACACATTGAAAACCAGCCCGCAGGTTAAAGGCAAATTCATAGCCATTCGTTGTACAACTACAACAACAACTACAACTACTATATAGCACAGAAGGAAGAAACTTGAAAAAATAGCTCAGAGTCTGTGTCCGAAATGGCTCTAAAGGATTAAAATAATCGTGCCTAAGTAAAGAGAGCCTCAAACCTCAGCCTCAAACAACAACAAGAGCAACAAAAGCAACAAGAAATGAGTAACGGAGAAATAATAAAATGTTGCAACCTAGTATTTGCAACAAACAGTCAGTCGGTCGTTTATGGCTATAATAAGTAAAAATCGTCTGTAAAATATTATGAAAGAATTCAATTAAAATACTGTGTCGTAAAGAAGAGCGGAAAATTATAATAAAAAATGAACATAATTTTTATTGTTGTTATTGTAGCTTTAGGATAGGACTCTGAGAGAGATAACTTAAAATACAATAACAACAGCAAATACAACGACAAATATTTGAATCGAATACATTTAAGTAAAGCATGAATGAAGTATTCGTATTCTTTCATGTTGCATGTTTTATAAACGTAAAGAATTGGCAAAGTAAAGTTGCAAAAGGATAGAAAAATAAATTAAATACAAGTTTGAATATGAAATACGGGAAAGGAAAAAAAAAATTAAGCAGAGTGACTCCCACCAGAGATCAGCAATGAGTATTCAAAAATATGAATAGATTCGAATCATACTCCCAATTTCTGATACTTATACGCATTCATACTTATTTTAATATCATACTCATACTACTCGTATTCAAAGTTTGAAGTACTCATCGTACTCATACTTAACAATACGCATGATTTTGTTGATTCCGACTCTCCTTTACTCAACATTTACAAGAATCACAAAATTAGTATGATTCGCATACCGAAAACTACAATACAACCTTCACTAGATTTTCCATGGGTTATCTGCTATCAGGCTGAATTTAATCGATGGCATCATGAGTTATATTGACTTTTGAGCGATAAAACCGCACGATCTCCATGGTGAGATGACCATGCATTCCAATCACATTTGCAAAATATTCAAAGTGGCATAAGTTTTGTGATTCCGAACCATTTGCGTACGATCAAACCGTACGAGTTCGTTGGCCAGTTTACATCTCTTCCACATGGCATGTACTCCAATTGCTTTTGCAGAATATCGAATGTAGCAAGAGCTGTGTGATACTAAATTGGCTAGATCGGCCAATTCAACCCAAGAGCAGTTGGGTTGTGCACGTCGTTGACTGCGGTAGTATGGGTAACGTCATTCTTAAATGAATATGAACCAATGGCGCCTAAAATCCCCACCAAATAGTAACTTTTTCGGAATGCGTTGCATGCACTCTCATGTACTATACAACACTTGGGTCGCTAATTCGACAAAAACACGTTCTTATCAGTGCGGCTTCATACCTGGCATGTCCGCCATTGACCAGTTCCTCACACTACGTTAAATCCTGGAGAAGGCTAATGAAAAAAAAACAACTCACCAAACCCCATCTTTTTGGCGACTATAAGGCAGCCTTCGATAGCCCCATAGCGAATCGTGTTATTGCCGCAATCTTTGAGCTTTGTATACCAGCGAAGCTGATAAGGCTATGCAGAATGACGTTGAGCAATTCCTGCAGCTTCGTCAAGTTAGGAATGGACCTCTTCGAACCTCTTGATATCGTGCGAGTTTTCAGACGACGTGATCCCTTATCCTGGTACTTCTTCAACTTTGCCATGGAGAGTGTTATGCAGAAGTCGGGATTGCGTCGCAATGACACTATTTTCTACAAAAGTGTCCAATTGCTTGCGTACTCTGACGACATTGGCATTATAGGGCCTACCAAGCGAGAGGGCACTGCTGCTATTAAGATGGGTCTGGCAGTAGAAGAGGGCAAAACGAAGTATATGTTGTCGACAAGTAGGATCCCAGATAACGACCGATAACAATACGTTCGATATAGTCGTTGAATTTGCTTATTTTGGCTCCGCCATTACCACCAAAAATGATGTCAGCCTGGATATCAAGCCTAGAGGATGTAGAGACTTGGCGAAGGGGACGATCTTCTTTTCGTTGGATGAACCAAATCGGGGAAGCCCTATCATTGACTAGTATGACCGATAGGCAAAAGCGCGCAAGAAGCGGAGGAGCCTGAAAGGATAGGGTTGTTAATGGCCAATTAAGTGAGTAAGTAATTTGACAATTCTATTGTTCTCGTACCGTCAAGAAATCTTCCTCATCACTGCATGATTTTTCGATGAAAATTGGGGTGAGTTGTCAACTGCTCTAAAAGCTATTTAACGAACAAATTTCGTTATCTTAAGTTACTGGGCTTTGTACGGATGTAACCCTAAGTCACGACGCAAAATTCGCCAAGTTGTCGCCTGTAAAAGGCTGATTTTTTACGAGCAACGTGAAATCAATTGATTCGGATTGTCCTGCAGATCTTACGGACATAGGCGATGTTTTCGGCAGGTTTTGCGTTTCGTAGTCATACATGTGTTGGTCGATCGTTTGTTAAGCCAGTGGACTCGAATTTATCCACTGCATTGAGAATAGTACTGCATTTTGTAAGCTTGTAATGTATTGCTAGTGCTGTGTGCCAAGGAAATAAGAACCAAAATATCCCTAAACAAGCATCAAGACAAACTAAACACCCGTTAGCTTGTTGCAGGTATATTCCTTTCTCTCTTAGAAAGAGAGTTCAAAACAATTGCAAACATTGATTACCAGAGTGTAACTTTTTCTAAAGAATGATTTTCGAAATGAACTCTTTTTATTAAAACTTAATTTTAAATCTACCCTCTGCTCTTAATTTAACAAATATCTCCACACACACAAATATTTAATTTTTTTTTTAACTTTATGGCTCCCTCATAAACAGCAGCATAACTGACAACATTCACTGGCAACTGAAAAAACATAAACACTCATCCATAGATCTGGGGAAAGCACGAACAGCAGCAGTAAAATCTTGCAACCATCATAATTTCTGTCCATTTGTATTGTTTCTTATGCCAGCTATTGAAAGAGGAATGAGGAAAGAAAGAAAACGAATAGAATGTACGGCGAAAAGAAAGATGATTTCGGCAGCAGGCAGGTTTCAGAAAAAGCTTACGGATTAAAATGGGAAAAACTCATTAAAATTTTGTTACAGAAATGCATTAAAATGGTACTTCGTTCGTTGTGGACTGTTCTGTGGATATGCTTGCATAACATAGCCAACAAGTTTTAATTACTGCTGCACAATGGTATGGTTTGGCCTGCTTAATGTTCATTTAAAATATCTTCAAGCATACCGCCACTCAACATGTCGCTTTTAAATAGAACTCCATCTTTAATTCATCATCACTCGCATTGTGCATCATCGTGTCATCATTTCACAATTCCTTTGCAAAAGTTGCGGTTTTAAATGAAAATCATAAAAAAAAGAAGAAAACTGCCTGCAGCTTCAGTGTGATTGTGTTCTGCTTAAGAAGTACTCGCCTGTAAGTGAGTACGACTGCTCAAGTGATAATTTCATAGAGTTTTACAGCAACAGCAATAACAACAGCAACAACAACAGCGAATTTAATTAATTCGTATAAAATAGAGGGAAAAAAAGGATTAAAAAGATCTTCTTGGCGAAAAAAAAATTGAGAATCCTTTGTTAAATAAACTTATGAGCATATAAAGGGACATTAAACCGAACAATAGTTTTATACGACAGAGAGGCATTAATTAAAGCATGTTGGCGGAATAATTTGAACTGTGACAGAAAACTTTGTAATTTAATAGAGAACACAGAGCTCTACTTCAAGTTCAACTTAGGCTACTTAAGTACAGGCTATGCAGGTTTAGTATTTAAATTTATAAATTTTTCAAACAAACTTTTAATTGTAACAATGAGCTCGAATCAAATAGCAACACGGGGTCTGATATCAAGCGATCTTATTATTAAATTGAAATAAAAGATATCAGCGAAATTTTTAATTCGTAAAAAGGCCGATTGATGCTATCATGTGTGGAATTACACATCGTTCATATATCCCTCACGAGTTCTCTGAGGTAGCTTATGGGAAATATTAAATTTGCAATGTCTCTTGCACATAAATCACCCTGAATTTGACTGATGGAAACCACTGTAGCTTGTGGCTTATACGCATACGCCTGCGACTTAAGAAAATCCAATATCCAATATATTAAATAGCAATCAATATCGGTTGCCAGTTTACATCAAATTCAACTGTAATGACAATGCCCTTAAGCAGCTCTTGCAAAATATTCAATGCGGCATGGGCTGTTTAACACGTAGCGCCAGTCTGTTCTGTCTGAAACCATGTGAAAAAACTGCAAAATAAGTTAATAATCATCCCTTTATAGTGCATGCTGTCAAGAGTGAGCTTCTGTCCAACGTCGTTTTCAAAGAAATATGGAAGATTCCGCCACCTCACAGTCCACACCATCGGTTTGCCATTGCATCGGTTTGCATTTGACTCTCTTGGATCTCATGTGAATTGAAACGCTCTAAATTCGATTGTTTTTTGCGCTAACGAAAATGATGCTCCAAAGGCCATTCAGTGACCATATGTCGTTGTCTAGGGTCATTTGCGGTGATTTAGCAAAACGGGCTGAATATATAGTATACACAGATATACAGACATCAGCAATAAATATTCAAAAAGATGAGTAGATTCGAATCATACTCATAATTTCTGCTACTTATCTACGCATTTATATTTATTTTAATATCATACTCATACTACTCATATTCAAAGTTTGAAGTATTCATCGTACTCATACTTAACAATACGCATAATGTTGTTGATTTCGACTCTCCTTTACTCAACATTTACACGAATCACTAAATAAATATGATTCGCATACGAACACTACCATACTCACTAGAAGGTTGTGTGTTTGCTTTGCTTGCTTATGAGTATTATAAGTATTATTCTAAAGTTATGATTCTGATTGAGTAGGCGTATGAATCAAACATATTTCGATTGTTATGATTTTGATGTCAACGTTGTACTCATACTTATTGCAATCTGTACTTATAAATCAAAGTTGTAGTGAGTACGAATGAATCAGAGTAGTTGAATTTCAATACTGTTGACTCACCAATTTCATGAGTACTTATGAGTAGCGAAAAAACAATTAATTGCTGATCTCTGATACACACGTACTTATATGGTCTTTACAACCATTCATTTAGGATTACAACCTAGCTTCTCACACCACTTATGTTGTGTGTGCTAATTTTATACAGGAGTGGCAGGTCCTACAGTTAAAATTTTTATGGCAATTTAACTTATTCGCAGAGTTTTGGCAGAAATATGCTGAGAGGAAGTCGCAGGAAAAAAATTTTTCATATGTCATTTAGCTGGCGATGTTTGAACTGGGGTTTGAGCCAAGGCCTCACGTCTACTAAGGCAACACACTATCTACTAGACTACTGCCACTAGTGACAACTAATTTGATAAACGAAGCATCAACAAGATAGTCGTTGTCAACTATCAAATTTCGGAAGTCCTTGTTGGAAGACTCTATATAAGTAGCAAGAAAATAATGGTAATAGAATCCCTGCACTTATAATGAATGACTGTGCATTCATTAGTGTGATTGATAAAGCTAACTCTAAATTCAAAAAGGCTTTTATCTGGACGTTATGAGACATCATATTAGCTTTGTTGCAGACCTTAAATGTACTTAAGGATCGACTGAAACTGCCAAAAATGGAAACCGTTCTTGATTTCGATTGTGATATTGAGTTAAAAAGTTATCAGATTGGTCATTAGAATCCTTCAGTCAGGATTACGATCTCATATCATTTCTGTTGTGTGTGTTAACTTCATACATCAGTGACGGGACCTATAATTTAAAGTCGAATTCCGAACGACAGATTTCTGAGAAACTTTTCAATGCAATTTTACTTACTCGCAGAGTTTATTTGTCAGAAATATGCTGAGGGGAAGTTGCCGAAGAAATATTTTTTTTATATTTCGGTCCAACATGAGGTTTGAACCGAACCCTTCCTTCTAGATTACGGAGACTATAATCAGTTTGGTTTTTCTAAATTAAAAAAAATGTAGCAAAAAATTTCCTAACGTGAAAGATACGTTTGGTATCTCCTTCCTTGTAATCCATCAATTTTAATATACTTTTTCCGCAACTTCTAGAGGTATTTTAGGCATAAGATTTGTAGTGACGACTTACTGTCTTGGAATTGTAACATGTACTCGAGAAACTATATTGCAACATGTTGCGAATCCCTTATTATACTGAGAAAATTTGCACTGAAAAACCAGAACGTATAGAGGGATCACTCGTTATATGTAAACAACAACAAAGAGTAACTCAAGTGAATCTAAGTATAGTAAGCAAATTGCAATTGCATTTTAGTCGAGGTTTGAAGATATGAAAGAGAAGTCTAACAGCCAGTAGGGACGACATGTTATTTAATTTCAGACTTTCACCAAAATCTGATGCAACAAAACGGAATATTTTCAAATTTTTAGAGACAATTAATATGTTGTGTGGCTTCGCCCAATCGCTACACAATTTATTGTACCCCTAGATAAAGTAGGATAAAGGGAGAAACTGTTTCTTTAGAAACCTTTTTTCTTCGTCTGAATATTTTTAATTTCAAATAACCTTTTGCTTAACGTAAAAGGAAGCACAAGTTTTTGTAGAAAAAATACAAGCAAAATAAAAATATTCATCGTTGTGATTAATTGCAGGCCATCTTCTTAATTAAATTTGATTTATTTTCTAACAATTGAAACTGAAATATTTTTTTTTGTTTTTTGAAAAATGATAAGAAGCGAAACAATTTGAATAATTTTTATGCTTCAATATTATTGGTGGTGGAGCCAAATAGAAATCAAAAGGATTCAAGGAAAACCTAAAAAAGCATTCATTTGGAAATATTTCAAATACTTAAACTTTTTGGGATCTGTTTTATTGAAGCCGAACAATTTCTTGTTTTCTTTCGCAACTGCAGTACAAAATAATTGAATTGACTGTGAAAATTAAATAAAAGAAATCCTTTTCGTACTCTTTGTTTATGATAGCGAAGCGAAGAGAACAAAACCAAACGTTATACGACTGATAAAATACTCTATTCGAGAGTTTGATAGCATTTTTGAAGTCGCCGTGGTCTCGTAGGTAGTGTCTTAACTTATTAGAGGTGAGACCGTGGTTCGAACATCAGCCTCGAACAAACCGAAATATGAAAAAATATTTCTTCGGCGAATGTTCTGGCTAAACTCTGAGAATAAATAAAATTGCCATGAGAAGATTCTCAAAAAATCTGTCGTTCGTGAATAACTTTAAAACTGTACACGACATCACTTATGAATAAAGTTAACATACCCAATATGAGTGGTGCGAGAATCTAAGTAGATCGTAATCGTAACTAAAGAGTTGTGGTGACCATTTAAGTAAGAATTTGAGATCTCTCACACACTCCGATAGTTTTATGAAGCTGTGAAATCCACCACATTGCCAAAGAATGACAGGGAAAACATTCCGTGGTCTCTGCTTCTTATTTGTTGTCACAGTTTTTGCAGATGACGCTGGTAGGCCAGTGTTCTTTTTTGTATGTCTACACATCGGCCCAGATCTGATTGGTTACTCTGCAAGTGGGCTATCCCTTCTTTACTGCTCAAATAGATGCAGTAGTTGTGTTCAGCAGTGTACAGCGGGAGGACAAGGGAACTACTTGATTTCTTTAAAAAAAACGGTTCACATTCTAAGGGAAGTTCTAACGTAACACCGCGCTTTTGCCAGTTTCGCTGACAAGCTCGGTCTGCCCGATCCGGATTACTGCAGAAGTTACTGTGGAGGAAACGGCCGCTAAGGAAACCGGCCGGTTTCATCCGGAGCTATGGGTTATTCAAACCTATCACTAACGCATCAGGAGAAGGGTCTTACCACCCACTGGGTAATACAATAACACATCTGGCCACCAAGTGAAAACGCCTGCGAACGGACAGCTACCCGCTAACTAACATACATACGTACATACTCATGATACTGCTCAGTATCACTTTTGCATTTTGCATTTGTATATGCTAACTGTACATGCCAACTGTAGAGTACTATTAAAATTGATGTCAGATGTACCATGACATTTGAAATATTTGTGGCAAAAAAATAAATCAAAAGCCAAAAATATCCAAACAATAGAAGAAGAAGAAGAAGAGGAAAAAAAGGAGAAAAAGTCATAAACATTTACGTTTAATACTTCGAAAAATTTCAATTTCAATTAATTTTGCATAACATTTTAATTTTTTTATTTTTTTTTTGCTCAACAACCAACCAACGCTGAACTGCTGACGGACTGATTGAACGTCCGACAAATATGCTGTTTATTTAGCCAGAAATCTTGCCTGTGCTATACAGTGTGGTACAGTATTTACATGAAAACAAATTAAATAAATTTCAAATCTAATATCGACTTGACTAGGATGGTCTTTACGTTACGGCGTTTGGCAAGGATTCATCCTTCATGCCGCAGCATACTTTGTGAAATAATTTTTAATACAAGCGATGGATGGTAAGTGGTAAGGAAATATTGAAAACTTGAAGTCATCTTCACCATTTACCGCAAACGCTAAAACTAATATTAATAAGAAGAAGCAGAAGAAGAAGAATATTATTTTTGTTGTTGTATCTTTCTTTCTTTTTTTGGGGTCTGTAACAGTTCAAAGTTTATGGTAACTTGATATTTCACAATATACTTTGGTGGTTGTCCTTTGGATTGTGTGTGGCTGTGCCTGTCGAAGTGATTGTTTGTTTGTCTGTCTGTTTGTTTGGTTTACCTGTCTATTTGTTTATTCATGAGTTTGATTTTCTTCAGTTATTCATCAAATGCTCAAGTTTTTAACCATGAAATGTATTTTTTTTCTTTTTTTTTTGTTGTTTGGGTAAATTATTTCACTTGAATTTCTTACGGTTTGTTTTTAAACTGTCTACCACTCTACACTACTACCTCTTTCTCTCTCTCTCTGCACTTATACTTAACCGTTGGTTTGTAATCATCTTTCCCCTTCAATCCCTAACATTTGATTTCTCTCTGTGGGTGTGTGTTCCTCGGTATAAAGTTATCTACCCAGCTACCCAGCTGCTACTGCTGTTGTTTACTTTTTGGCCAAAAAGGAAACAAAAAACAAAAAAAAAAACAAAAAAAAAGAGAGAAAATGTTAATAAAATATCCCCAGCCACTAGGATGTAAATATTTGAGTTTCATTCAAGTATTGCTCCTGCTCCTACACCTCTCCCTAACTGCCATGAATGCCGCCAAAAAGTTTTGTTTTATTCATTATCATTATTTCTTCTGGTTGGTAATGGTTATGGTGGCATTGCTGACGTTGGTCGTAGTGGTGTTGGCAATATTAAAAGTTGCATAAATTTATGATAATTTTCTTTAGATCCCCTTTTTTTGTGTGATGTTTTTCTTTTGGCCCTAAAAAAGGTTTTTGCTTGATAAACTCTTTTCATTGATTTCAAAGAATTTCTGTTGTGGTTTATAACGCCTTCAAAAAGTCCACGCTTTTAATAAATCTTTTGTTTAAACAATAAAAAAAAAATTTTGTAAATTTTTTTAATTGTAATACCAATGGAAACTTTTAAATATTCTTTTTTAAATTTTCTTTTGCTAAATTGTAATTTTTTGAAATTTTTTTTATACAAACTTGTCTATGCTACATGTATTGTATGATTGATAATTCAAGTTTCTTCAAATCGAAACTCTTCTTTAAATTCAAATGAAAAACACGATTTAATAAAAATGTTTTAAACCACAAATTAATAATAATAATATGGGGGTATTGAAGAAGCCGTAGTCTAGTAGTAGTAAAAGATGTAAAGGGTCCGCCAAATAATTTTTTTTTTGAGAATGCTGTAAAATAAAAAACTACTGAATATTTTCTCAAATTTCTTTTTTTATTTGAAAGTACAATCCTTCCGGTTAATAATGGAAAATAATTTCATTCAAATGGCTGCCTCGGCTGGCCATGCAGTAGCCTACATGATCGGTCCAATTTTTAAGCACATTATCGATTGTGTGCAGCTGTATTTCACCAATGGCTTCACAAATATTGTCCTTTAAAGCTTCAATTGTCTCTGGCTCGTCGGCGTAACACTTATCTTTGACGACACCTCACAAATAATAGTCCAACCGTGTAATGGCCACTCCTTGCTCATTTTCGAAGAAAAATGGCCCAATTATGCCTCTGGACCAAAATCCGCACCAAACAGTGACTATTTTTGGGTGCGCCGGCTTTTCAAATGTCTGAAACGTCTTTCGGAAAAATACACCCTCTGGGGCAAAAACAGAAAAAATGTTTCATACTTTTGGAGTTGTTGCTTTAGCGAAGAACTTCATTTAATGCACTTTCTTAACTAAACCCCTGTTGCGTGCGTATGATTAATATTTTTGGATAGAAAATCTGATACGCAGTGCTGTGTTGGAATTGTGGTCTATTAGACCACGGGTGTAGTATTTTTTTCAGAAAATGAACAAATTTATAAATATTAGACCGAAATCAATGAAATATTTTTTAAAATTTTATTCGCTTAAAATTGAATATGAGTCCTAATATGATCAAAACTTAGGATCGCATATAACAATATTTTACTTTTTACTTTATGTAAATAAATGAAATTCTTAGTATATTTAGACAAAGTATTCAACTTTCGAGGTTCTGACAACTCTAACAAAACGAAAATTTGGAAAAATATTACTATGGCGTCTTCTTCTCAGCAGATTTCTGAAAAAATAAAGTAGAGGAAGTAAATAAAAAAAGTGCTATGAAATGTTTGTCGTTCGGAGTCGATTTTAAACTGTAGTTCTCGACACTGATGTATACAATTAACGTACACAACATAAGTGGTAGGCGCAGCTAGGTCGTAATCCTAACTGAAGGTTGGTAATGATCAATTATGTAGGTTAGGTTAGGTTAGGTTAGGTTAGAGGACGTGTTGCGTGCGTTAATTTTATACATGAGTAGCGGGACTTACAGCTTAAAGTCGACTCCGAACGACAGATTTTTGAGAAGCTTTTCATGGCAATTTTTACTCTCAGAGTTTTTGCTAGAAATCTGCTGAGAGGAAGTCGCCGAAGAAATATTTTCATATTTTCGTTTTGATGTCTGACCTGGGATTTGAACTCGGGCCTTTCGTCTAATAAGCCAATATACTACCAACTAGACCACGGCGACTTCATCAATTATGTATGTACAATACTTGTATCTCTATAGCCTCTTACGTCACTTCTAATCTGCTTGGTGAGTGCCGCGTTTCATTGATCTCGGCAGTCTTTGCCAAACACATAAGGCTTCCTGGCCACAGAAATATCGTGGGTAATTATGTTGCCGCTGAATATCCTATACCAGATACATTCGTATCATACACCAATCCACTTATGAAAATGGTTGTACCCATTACCATCGTTACACAATGTTTGAGCTGCACATAGCTATTGGAGGCTGGCAAATTCTGGGTGGGGAACAAACCTATCTTCAATGCCAGCTTTATAGATCAAAGCAATATTTTGTTATTTATCACACTTTCTTTTATTTTATTTCCACTGTTAAATAATATTAATTAACGAACATTTAATACAAGTTTTCAATATTCTTTTCATTTATTTATGGTACACATTACTTTAAATAGTGCTACAGGTTTATGTGGATTTTTTTGGTTAGTGCTTCCTTATTGCTTTCCAAAAACGTATAAATTCTGGGGTTCTATTTATTTGTGATCCATTATTATATATTTTGTTTTGACGTGGCTAAGATGAGAAAAGAAAGGAAAAAAATCTCATATAAATTGTAATATATACACTTTTTGTGTTCAATACTTCCAAAGAAAACTTTACAGAAATTTTAAAAGAAAGTACACATCAAAGAACAGCAGTACACATCAAAGATTATGATTAATCATAATCATAATTTCTGATACTATGAATCTAAATGAGTATGGCGTATGATTCAAGCATATTTCGAATGTTATGAGTGTGATGTCAACGTTGTAGTCATGCTCATTGCACCTGTACTTACAGATCAATGTTGTAGTGAGTACGAATGAATTAGAGTAGTTGAATTTCAATATTATCGACTCACTCATACTCAAATATTCATGAGTACTTATGAGTAGCGAAAAAACGATTCATTCCTGATCTCTGGTACATATATTTCTATACAAATTTATATTTTATATTTTACCAATGTAATTAGCCTGCTTACACAGTTTCTAACAAGGTGATCCCCTTGTTTACAATTCTTTCTTAACCAGCTTATCGTTTGTTTTGCTGAAGAACATTCCAATTTTTATATTTCAATTATGACGATGATTAACAGAGTTATTGTGAATATTTTCCTAAATTAATAATAATAATACATAATAACAATTATGTTCCATGCAATTACACAAAAAAAAAAAATATCAATGTGGTCAACAGAATAGGCTGCTTAATCTTTCGATATTAATCATCTTGTCTCTAAATATACGCAATATTTTTAATTTGAAATAGAAATGTCTAGAGTTTGTTATTCAATGAATATGAGTATGAGAAAGCATTAATATTTAATTATTTAGAATTGTGCATTTTTTATTTAAAAATTATGTATTCAATACTAAAAAAAAGTAATGAGTAATTGAATGCAATATAAGTATTCGCATCGCAAAAGTCAAACGGTCAGATTTTAATAACATTTTGCCTATTATTTAGTGAAACAGTATAGATATGAATTTCAATACCCTAAACTTACATTATTGGGACGACGATTAGGTATGGTAACGTACTGGCGGCCTAGTTTTACCGTTCGGTATCTGACCCGTGTAAATGTTTGGTCAATGCGGTATCGCTTATAGAATCGATTTAAAGAGGTGTTATGGACTGTTGAAACAAGAAAATTTTGGGTGAGAATATGGGCGCCCGATGGTCTAGTCTGTAACGTGTGCCAAAGTTCAAGTGCCGAGACTGTGGGTTCGATTCCCACGAAGGTGTTTGAGATTGTCTGATTGTTTGTGTGACATTATATAGGATGGGAAATTTAAAAGTTTAAATTTAAAAATGCATTACAAACAAAAACGGTTTCAAATTTTGCCAAATTTATATTTTTGTTGTGAAGTACAACTATTCCGGTTAGAAATGCAATATTATTTCATTCATATGGCTGCTGCCGTTAGCCTCACAGTACATTATTCGATCGTATCAATTTTTGTGCAATTTTTCGAGTGTATTCTTCTGTATCAAGGCAATTGCATCAAATGTTTAATAATATCTGGTTTGTTGGCATAGCACTTTTTTTAAAGGCACCCCACAGAAAATAGTTCAACGGTGTCAAATGACAGTTTCATGGCGACCAATTGAAATCACCATTTCGGCTAATTAAAAGATCATCAAACGTTTGACCCAGTAAATCGATTTTGGCACGAGATGTGTTGCAAGTTGCACCACTCTGTTGAAACCAAACATCGTTCACACAAATACCATGAAGAGGGGGACAAAAAAACGGTTATTATGGCGCGGTAGGTGTTGTCATTGACCGTAATGGTTGCGCAGTCCTTTTTTGCAAAGATTTATGAGACAGCCACTCGTAACGGGTGCCTTGGCTTCTGTAGGACCACTTTTGGGTTTTCTGAGCCCCAAATACGAAAAATAAAAACACAAATGGAAGAGTGTAAGTGTGCGGATAAGGCCAAGAAAAATAGCTGAATTATGCGAACGGGCGAGTTACAGTGTACTGTTACTTTTGGGGGTCGGGATCTCTTAGCATATGTTTACTATTTTACCATTTTAGAATATAAATACATTGGCATGACTCTAATTATTATTTGACATCTTCCAAGATGGTCTACAGCTTCACATCTCGGTCGCCCTTCCTATAATAAGATGAAAAAGAAATAAAAATATTGTCTGTTAATAGCAATCATACTTAGTTTTTTTTTCTTTTTTAATTTTTGTATAATTGTTCTACGATTACTTAGATGTTATGGAACAAAACTTTTCCGAAATACAGAAATTAGTAACAAAAATGAAATTTATAGCAAATTTAATAATGCTATTTAATTTCTATTATACCTTTATCGAGCGTTTAGATCGTTTTCCATTGAATGATTCCACTTTTTGTATTTCAATTATGACGACGATTAATAAAGTTATTGTGAATATTTTCCGAAACATTTCAGATACAAGCTTATCCCTTTGACTTTTACGATACGAATACTTCTGTTCTGTACATCTACACAATATATGTAGTATTTATAGGCTCAGAAATTATACTCATATGTGGTCAATAGAAGGAACAGAATATATTTCTCCAAAAATAATCACACAATATTTATATCTTCTTGATAAAAAATTAACCACACTTTGTCATTACACATATAAATAAATTATAAAGAATCAGACTATAGAATATTAACGAGGGATTGCTTGTGTCACCCTTAATTTTATTGAAGTAGACAATAATACTTTTGTTCAGCAAAACAGAAATCGACTGTATAATCGTCTTTCAGGCTAAACTTTTCATATTAGGAAAAGTTTTTTTCAAAAAGTTGTTGTGGGGAAGTCGCAGTTCTATTCGATTTCGTTCTAATATTTATAAAATTGTTTCTTTTCTGCAAAAAACTACTCCTTCGTTTAGTGCTCTACAATTCCAACACAACACTCCGTATACTAGATATTTAATTTCCCATTCTCCATTCGAAAATATTAATCATTCGTACCCAGCATTGGTTCTCTGACATAAGTATGTGTATTAGAGTTCTTCTGTAAAATGAAAACTTCAAAAGTATGCAACATTTTTTCTTTTTCAAAATGAGTTATTTTTCGAAAGACGTATTTTTGGGATACCTTTCCATGGCAATTTTATTAATTCACAGAGTTTTTGCCAGAAATCTGCTGAAAGGAAGACGCCGAAAAAAATTTTCTTAAATTTCGTTTTGTTGGAAATGTCTGATCTGGAATTTGAACCGTGGCTTCCTTTCTAAGAAGACAAACATACTAATTACTAGACTACGAGCAACAGCAATGATAAAACGCATCCCTGTTGTACTTCTATATTTGCTCTAATAGAGAAAAACTAAAAATATTATTAATATTTAATATTTAATAATTTAAATAAGTTAATACTAATAAAAAAAAAATGAAAAAAAAAACGGTCGTAAGAGATTTTCTCTCAATTTTAAACTACAATTAGAATCTGCTGATAGGCAGTAGCCGAAGAAATATTATCTCATCTTTCGTTTTGTTAGAGATTTTTGACCTGGAGTTTGAGCCATGCCCACATGTGTAATAAGTCAATTCACTACCTACTAAACTACGGTGACTTAATGCCAGAACAATGCTTCCCAAAAATTATGGAAATTTACTTTAAAAAAAAAAATAATAAATCTGTTCGCAAAGTTCGTAGAGCACTTTGACCTTTTTATGATCAATACTATAGGCCTAGTAGAATGTTATGACATTACCGATAGAGCGAAATTTACATGACAAAGAGAATATTGCTGATGTAGTGTGAGGTCTTGAGGAAATCGCCAAAATATCAAATTGTTTTCGTGCTCCACTTGGTAGTATTTGTGTGGAAAATATATAAGTATCATGGCTTAGGTAGATAAAAGTGGCTGTCCATCTAAGAGAGTTGGATAAACACACTTAGGCCACCTAGGGCTCATTATGTTATCATGGCTTACGTGCTTATAAAATTCAGCTCATGTAGCAATTGAAGTCACAGCACAGTGCACATACATATGTACAGAACAGCCCTTCAGTCAGGATTATGACCTAGGTTCTCACACCACTTAGGTTGTGTGAGTTAATTTTATACATGAGTGGCAAGAACTAGAAATTAAAGTGGATTCCGAATGACAAATTTATGAGAATGTAGCATGATTTTGCAGTTGTCAATACCAGCACAACACTTCATGTGCATAAGCAAAAGAATATCCAATTGCATATGAGTAGCGATCACTTGACTGAATGTTGCTGACCGTCGCTGCAGCGTATAACGCCACAATAGTAATGCACCCACGCGACGATCATTTGATACTTTGATGTCGGCTGTATTGGTATGCATATAATATGCATAATGTGTGTTGTTGTTGTATTGCATTGCTAGTGATCACACTTTACCGTGGGAATTATTATTTTTATATGGACAATGGGCACGTGTAATATGCATCCACACACAAACCAATACAATATTATTTAATATAGAATATATATATACATATATATATATATATAAAGAATTGTTAAAGCATTAAGTAAATATAAGAAATATATTAGAATTAAGGGATTGATTTAGAAATGCTAAATCAGCCAAAATTTAGTATAAAAGAAGGGACATTTACCCCCAAAAATCAATCATTGAATAAACGCAAAAGAGTGCGCACTATCCGCACCTAGCACTAGTTTTTGCCAGAAATATTTAAGGAAGTCGCGGAAGCCACGGAAGAAATATTTTTTCATATTTCATTTATTTCGAGATGTCTGACCTGGAGTTTGAACCTAGGCCTCACATCTAATAAGCCAACACACTACTTATTAGACCACGACGACAGCAGATGAACTCTTACTCTCATCAAAACCGTTGGGTGATCCAATTTCGCAATTCAAAGAGCGTGTCAGTCGAACTGGTCCATTAGCCGGGACTGCGTGCCTTTATTTAAATTTCTTGCCCGAAAAAATGCAGTTTTTTCTTTATCTTTTGCTGTCTATAATTTATGTGAAGCTTTTCATAATTTTGCCAATAATTAGCCAAAATGTGGTGAAGGCATCATATTTAAGATGAATTAAACATTTTGTTTGTTTCAACAAGTTTGGCAAAGTCATTATAAATGCTTAAAGTGCCCATTTAAATCATACAATAACGTCGTTATTGTTCTAACAAACTTTGCCTTTTAATCATTTGCCGCCGTCGAAATAAAGCAGTAGACTTCAAACTTTTCAAGCAACCGCTTGATAAATGCGAAAAATTTTTGAAACACAAGCTAAAAACTCTTTTCACACGGCTGACGACAACAGAGACGTACCAAAATTATTTTTTAGGGATGCCAAGGAATTGTTTTTAAATTTTGAAAATATTAAATTTAAATTAAAAAACTTGGAAATATAAAGCACAATACATGGGGAAGGAAAATATCAAAGGAAATTAGTTGGCATCCCTGTGGCTGAGGTTGATGTATATGAGAAATAACTTAAAAAGTCATAGTAGCAGTAGTAACAGCACTTGTTGCTGCCACTTGTGCTGCCTCAAATAATAAACTTTTAGATTTTCATATTTCGTATGTGTAAAATGCCAACAGATTTTCAGTTTTCAGGCTTTAATAAACTCATATAAAATGTTAAATACTTTTATGCACTTGTTGGTAAAATACAAACGAAAACAACAACAACAACAAAAGGATTAAATAAAACAAAATTATTTATTACAACCACGTTTTATTTTATTTGTTTCGTATGCAATGGCATGTATACCTCATACATGCTGGGCATACTGTAAAGCCAATAAAAAAAAATATTTTGAAGAGAAAAAAACAAAAATTTGTTTAATTATATGAAATTTTATGACACTGAAACAAATCACAGAAGACTTTTAAATACAAAGTTACTCAAAAAAATATTTTTATTTGAAGGTACTTAGTGATTGCCTACGGTTATATCTAGCCCTTCATCCAATATACATATCTTAGATTAGTGAATATTTCATTCCAGGTCAGTTTTTGTAACGTGAATTGGTGATTTTCTTAGGATAACATTATATTCAATGCCACTAGCATAAGCTTCCAAGGGACTTAGGTAGGTATTAAAGTTATTCATGGGAGTTCCCGCTACGGCAAATCCCGGTTAACGAAACTGACCTTCTTTCTGTAGTGTTCTTTTAGTAAACAGCCCTCAATAAAAATGTTATGAAAAGTTTTTTAAAATGTGAACAGAAGGCCAGATAACGCCTATGTCTAGTATGAAGTGTGATGGCTTATTAGACGTGAGACCTCTATTCTAACCCCAGGTCAGACATCAAATCGAAAATATGAAAAATTTTTTTGTGACTTTCTCTCAGCGGAATCTTATCATATACAATATACGTGAAATGGTCACGTTCACTCACCTTAGAAACAAACTAGATGACTTCAAATAACACCACTACTGCACCAATCACATAAACTAACTACATATCGTAGGGCAGAAGTTATTTAAAAGTGTATCCCAATAACAGTGAGTTCTAGATGAACTGATGTGGCCACATTAAGGCCATTAAAAGAAGTTCTATATTGGAACGACAAAACTAGCCGAATACGGCAAGAACACTTGCAGAGTACAACAGGAATGCGTTATATCACCGCTGTTATTCGTAGTCTTTGTAGACTAGTAAGTAGTAAAGGGTCCGCCAAATAACTTTTTTTTTGAAAATGCTTTAAAAAAAACTGCTGAATATTTTCTCAACTTTCTTTTTTTATTTGAAAGTACAATCCTTCCGGTTGATAATGGAAAATAATTTCATTCAAATGGCTGCCTCGGCTGGCCATGCAGTAGCCTACATGATCAGTCAAATTTTTAAGCACATCATCGATTGTGTGCAGCTGTATTTCACCAATGGCTTCACGAATATTGTCCTTTAAAGCGTCAATTGTCTGTGGCTTGTCGGCGTAACACTTATCTTTGATGGCACCCCACAAATAATAGTCCAATGGTGTCAAATCGCAGCTCTGAGGTGGCCAAACGACATCAGCTTTGCATCTGATAATTCGATCTTCAAAAACAGGGCGCCAAACATCGACTGCAGCTTCGGTTGTGTGGCACGTAGCGCCGTCCTGTTGAAACCAAATGTTGCCAATATTCTCCTCTTGAATTTTTGTGAACAAAAATTCGTTCAACATGGCCCGATAACGATCGCCATTGACTGTAACGGCCACTCCTTGCTCATTTTCGTAGAAAAATGGCCCAATTATGCCTCTGTACCAAAATCCGCACCAAACAGTGACTAGTTTTGGGTGTGTCGGCTTTTCAATGTATGCGTGCGGGTTTTCTGTGCCCCAAATGCGACAATTTTCCTTGTTTACATACACGCCAAGATCAAACTGAGCTTCATCTGAAAAGCTAATTTTTTTTTTTGCCAAAATCGGCATCTTCTGTAGGTCGATCGCAGGCCAATTTCCCAGCGTTGTTCCAGCGTGTACACAACCATACTCGTTCAGCGGAAGGATAAAACTAATTATCTGTCAAATCAGACATGAGCTAAGTGTTACCATTTACGAAATAAGCAAGTTAGATGGCGGACCCTTTATATTTGGCTTCTTAGACATGAGGCCACGGTTCAAATCCCAGATCAGACATCTCCAACAAAGCGAAATTTAAGAATATATATTTTCGGCGTCTTCCTCTTAGCAGATTTCTGGCAAAAACTCTGAGAGTACATAATAATAACCATGAAAAGATTTCCCAAAAATACGTCTTTCGGAAAAATACATCCTCTGGGGAAAAAACAGAAAAAATGTTTCATACTTTTGGAGTTGTTGCTTTAGCGAAGAACTTCATTTAATGCACTTTCTTAACTAATCCCCTGTTGCGTGCGTATGATTAATATTTTTGGATAGAAAATCTGATACGCAGTCATGTGTTGGAATTGTGGTCTATTAGACCACGGGTGTAGTATTTTTTTTCAGAAAATGAACAAATTTATAAATATTAGACCGAAATCAATGAAATATTTTTTAAAATTTTATTCGCTTAAAATTGAATATGTGTCCTAATATGATCAAAACTTAGGATCGCATATAACAATATTTTACTTTTTACTTTATGTAAATAAATGAAATTCTTAGTATATTTAGACAAAGTATTCAACTTTCGAGGTTCTGACAACTCTAACAAAACGAAAATTTGGAAAAATATTACTATGGCGTCTTCTTCTCAGCAGATTTCTGAAAAAATAAAGTAGAGGAAGTAAATAAAAAAAGTGCTATGAAATGTTTGTCGTTCGGAGTCGATTTTAAACTGTAGTTCTCGCCACTGATGTATACAATTAACGTACACAACATAAGTGGTAGGCGCAGCTAGGTCGTAATCCTAACTGAAGGTTGGTAATGATCAATTATGTAGGTTAGGTTAGGTTAGGTTAGGTTAGAGGACGTGTTGCGTGCGTTAATTTTATACATGAGTAGCGGGACTTACAGCTTAAAGTCGACTCCGAACGACAGATTTTTGAGAAGTTTTTCATGGCAATTTTTACTCTCAGAGTTTTTGCTAGAAATCTGCTGAGAGGAAGTCGCCGAAGAAATATTTTCATATTTTCGTTTTGATGTCTGACCTGGGATTTGAACTCGGGCCTTTCGTCTAATAAGCCAACATACTACCAACTAGACCAAGGCGACTTCATCAATTATGTATGTACAATACTTGTATCTCTATAGCCTCTTACGTCACTTCTAATCGCGTTTCATTGATCTCGGCAGTCTTTGCCAAACACATAAGGCTTCCTGGCCACAGAAATATCGTGGGTAATTATGTTGCCGCTGAATATCCTATACCAGATACATTCGTATCATACACCAATTCAATTATGAAAATGGTTGTACCCATTACCATCGTTACACAATGTTTGAGCTGCACATAGCTATTGGAGGCTGGCAAATTCTGGGTGGGGAACAAACCTATCTTCAATGCCAGCTTTATAGATCAAAGCAATATTTTGTTATTTATCACACTTTCTTTTATTTTATTTCCACTGTTAAATAATATTAATTAACGAACATTTAATACAAGTTTTCAATATTCTTTTCATTTATTTATGGTACACATTACTTTAAATAGGTTTTAGGTGCACAAGTCCATTTTATTTATTTGGATTTCCACATTGCATTCCACCAACTTATATGTTTTGGGTTTCTATTTCCATGTGATTTACGCCAAACGGTTGTAATCCGTTATAAATTGGCTAAGATGAGAAAAGAAAACAAAAAAATCTCATATAAATTGTAATATATACAGTTTTTGTGTTCAATACTTTCAAAGAAAACTTTGCAGACATTTTAAACGGAAGTACACATCAAAGATCAGCAATGACTATTCAAAAGGATGAGTAGATTTGAATCATAATCATAATTTCTGATACTTATACGGATTCATACTTATTTTAATATCATAATCATACTACTCATATTGAAAGTTTGAAGTACTCATCGTACTCATACTTAACAATACGCATGATGTTGTTGACTTCGGCTCTCCTTTACTTTACTTTACAAGATTCATAAAATAAGTATGATTCTCGTACGAACACTACAATACTTACTAGAAGGGGGTGTGTTTGCTTTGCTTGATGTCTTTGTCTTTTTCTTTCTTCTTTATTTTGTAAATGCAACAACAACTTAGACTGTAAATTTGGATGAATGATTCGAATCACTCGAATCTATGAATCTAAATGAGTGTGGCGTATGATTCAAGCATATTTCGAATGTTATGAGTGTGATGTCAACGTTGTAGTCATACTCATTGCAACCTGTACTTATAGATCAATGTTGTAGTGAGTACGAATGAATTAGAGTAGTTGAATTTCAGTATTGTCGACTCACTCATGCTCAAAAATTCATGAGTACTTATGATTAGCGAAAAAACGATTCATTGCTGATCTCTGGTACATATATTTCTATACATATTTATATTTTATATTTTACCAATATAATTAGCCTGTTTACACAGTTTCTAACAAGGTGATCCCCTTGTTTACAATTCTTTCTTAACCACCGTATCGTTTGTTCTGCTGAAGAACATTCCATTTTTTGCATTTCAATTATGACGATGATTAACAGAGTTATTATGAATATTTTCCTAAACATTTCGATAACAATGTTTTTAGCAATACGAATAATTATGTTCCATGCAATTACACACAAAAAAAAAAAAAAAAGAAGAAGTATATATATGTATATCAATGTGGTTAACAGAATAGGCTGCTTAATCTTTCGATATTAATCATCTTGTCTCTAAATATACGCAATATTTTTAATTTGAAATAGAAATGTCTAGAGTTTGTTATTCCATGAATATGAGTATGAGAAAGCATTAATATTTAATTATTTAGAATTGTGCATTTTTTATTTAAAAATTATGTATTCAATACTAAAAAAAGTAATGAGTAATTGAATGCAATATAAGTATTCGCATCGCAAAAGTCAAACGGTCAGATTTTAATAACATTTTGCCTATTATTTAGTGAAACAGTATAGATATGAATTTCAATACCCTAAACTTACATTATTGGGACGACGATTAGGTATGGTAACGTACTGGCGAACTAGTTTTACCGTTCAGTATCTGACCCGTGTAAATGTTTGGTCAAGGCGGTATCGCTTATAGAATCGATTTAAAGAGGTGTTATGGACTGTTGAAACAAGAAAATTTTGAGTGAAAATATGCGCGCCCGATGGTCTAGTCTGTAGCGTGTGTTAAAGTTCAAGTGCCGAGACCGTGTGATCGATTCCCACCAAGGTATTTGAGATTGTCTGATTGTTTGTATTGTATTGTCTGATTGTTTGTATCCAATAGGATAATGTAGGATGGGAAATTTAAAAGTTTAAATTTAAAAATTCATTACAAACAAAAACGGTTTGAAATTTTGCCAAATTTATATTTTTGTTGTGATGTACAACTATTCCGGTTAGAAATGCAATATTATTTCATTCATATGGTTGCCGCCGTTAGGCTCACAGTACCTCATTCGATCGTATCAATTTTTGTGCAATTTTTCGAGTGTATTGCGGCTGTACCTCGGCATCAAATGCTTAATAATCTCTGGTTTGTCGGCATAACACTTTTTTAACGGATCCCCACAGAAAATAGTCCAACGATGTCAAATCGCCGCTTTTTGGCTATCAATTGAAATCACAATTTCGGCTAATTAAACTGCCGTCAAATGTTTGACCCAAGTTGCACGACTCTGTTGCAATCAAACATCGTTCACACCAATATCATGAAGAGGGGGACAAAAAAAAACGGTTATTATGGCGCGGTAGGTGTTGCCGTATTGGTTGTGCCGTCCTGCTTTTCAAAGGTTTATGAGGAAGCTAATCGTAATGGGTGACTTGGCTTCTGTAGGACCACTTGTGGGTTTTCTGAGCCCCAAATACGAAAAATAAAAACAGAAATGGAAGAGTGCAAATTTTATAAGGCCAAGAAAACTAGCTGAATTATGCTATTAAACGAGCGAGTTACAGTATACTGTTACTTTTGGGGGTCGGGATCTATCAGCATATGTTTACTATTTACCTGCATAAAATGGCGTATATATGGGCGCCTGACTTTAGTATTTTCACAATTTCCAAGATGGTTTACAGCTCCACAATTCGGTCGCACTTCCTATAATAAGATGAAAAAGAAATAAAAATATTGTCTGTTAATAGCAATCATACTTAGTTTTTTTTTCTTTTTTAATTCTTGTATGTATAATTGTTCTACGATTACTTAGATGTTATGGAACAAAACTTTTCCGAAATACAAAATTAGTAACAAAAATGAAATTTATAGAAAATTTAATAATTCTACTCAATTTATATTATACCATCGCGTGTTTAGATTGTTTTCCATTGAAAGATTCCACTTTTTGTATTTCAATTATGACGACGATTAAGAAAGTTATTGTGAATATTTTCCGAAACATTTCAGATACAAGCTTATCCCTTTGACTTTTACGATACGAATACTTCTGTTCTGTTCATCTACACAATATATGTAGTATTTATAGGCTCAGAAATTATACTCATATGTGGTCAATAGAAGGAACAGAATATATTTCTCCAAAAATAATCACACATTATTTATATCTTCTTGATAAAAAATTAACCACACTTTGTCATTACATATATAAATAAATTATAAAGAATCAGACTTTAGAATATTAACGAGGGATTGCTTGTGTCACCCTTAATTTTATTGAAGAAGACAAAAATACTTTTGTTTAGCAAAACAGAAATCGTCTGTATAATCGTCTTTCAGGCTAAACTTTTCATATTAGGATAAGTTTTTTTCAAAAAGTTGTTGTGGGGAAGTCGCTGTTCTATTCGATTTCGTTCTAATATTTATAAAATTGTTTCTTTTCTGCAAAAACTACTCCTTCGTTTAATGCTCTACAATTCCAACACATCACTCCGTATACTAGATATTTAATTTCCCATTCTCCATTCGAAAATATTAATCATTCGTACCCAGCATTGGTTCTCTGACATAAGTATGTGTATTAGAGTTCTTCTGTAAAATGAAAACTTCAAAAGTATGCAACATTTTTTCTTTTTCAAAATGAGTTATATTTCGAAAGACGTATTTTTGAGATACCTTACCATGGCAATTTTATTAATTCACAGAGTTTTTGCCAGAAATCTGCTGAAAGGAAGACACCGAAAAAATATTTTCTTAAATTTCGTTTTGTTGGAAATGTCTGATCTGGAATTTGAACCGTGGCTTCCTTTCTAAGAAGACAAACATACTAATTACTAGACTACGAGCAACAGCAATGATAAAACGCATCCCTGTTGTACTTCTATATTTGCTCTAATAGAGAAAACCTAATGAGAAAACCAGTTAATACTAATAAAAAAACGGTCGTAAGAGATGTTCTCTCAATTTAGAATCTGCTGAGAGGCAGTAGCCGAAGAAATATTATCTCATCTTTCGTTTTGTTAGAGATTTTTGACCTGGAGTTTGAGCCATGCCCACATGTGTAATAAGTCAATACACTACCTACTAGACTACGGTGACTTAATGCCAGAACAATGCTTCCCAAAAATTATGGAAATTTACTTAAAAAAAAATAATAAATCTGTTCGTAAAGTTCGTAGAGCACTTTGACCTTTTTATGAGCAATACTATAGGCCTAGTAGAATGTTATGGCATTACCGATAGAGCGAAATTTACATGACAAAGAGAATATTGCTGATGTAGTGTGAGGTCTTGAGGAAATCGCCAAAATATCAAATTGTTTTCGTGCTCCACTTGGTAGTATTTGTGTGGAAAATATATAAGTATCATGGCTTAGGTAGATAAAAGTGGCTGTCCATCGAAGAGAGTTGGATAAACACACTTAGGCTACCTAGGGCTCATTATGTTATCATGGCTTACGTGCTTATAAAATTCAGCTCATGTAGCAATTGAAGTCACAGCTCAGTGCACATTCATATGTACAGAACAGCCCTTCAGTCAGGATTATGACCTAGGTTCTCACACCACTTAGGTTGTGTGAGTTAATTTTATACATTAGTGGCAAGAACTAGAAATTAAAGTGGATTCCGAATGACAAATTTATGAGAATGTAGCATGATTTTGCAGTTGTCAATACCAGCACAACACTTCATGTGCATAAGCAAAAGAATATCCAATTGCATATGAGTAGCGATCACTTGACTGAATGTTGCTGACCGTCGCTGCAGCGTATAACGCCACAATAGTACTGCACACACGCGACGATCATTTGATACTTTGATGTCGGCTGTATTGGTATGCATATAATATGCATAATGTGTGTTGTTGTTGTATTGCATTGCTAGTGATCACACTTTACCGTGGGAATTATTATTTTTATATGGACAATGGGCACGCGTCATATGCATCCACACACAAACCAATACAATATTATTTAATATAGAATATATATATATTTAATATAGAATATATATATATATATATATATATATATATATATATATAGGGTTACTAGTTTATATATATATATATAAAGAATTGTTAAAGCATTAAGCAAATATAAGAAATATATTAGAATTAAGGGATTGATTTAGAAATGCTAAATCAGCCAAATCCCGTATAAAAGAAGGGACATTTTCCCTCAAAAATCAATCATTAAATAAACGCAAAAGAGTGCGCACTATCCGCACCTAGCACTAGTTTTGCCAGAAATATTTAAGGCAGTCGCGGAAGCCACGGAAGAAATATTTTTTCATATTTCATTTATTTCGAGATGTCTGACCTCTAGTTGACCCAAGGCCTCACATCTAATAAGCCAACACACTACTTATTAGACCACGACGACAGCAGATGAACTCTTACTCTCATCAAAACCGTTGGATGATCCCATTTTGCAATTCAAAGAGCGTGTCAGTCGAATTGGTCCATTAGCCGGGACTGCGTGACTTTATTTAAATTTCTTGCCCGAAAAAATGCAGTTTTTTCATAATTTTCCCAATAATTAGCCAAAATTTGGTGAAGGCATCATATTTAAGATGAATTAAACATTTTGTTTTATTCAACAAGTTTGCCAAAGTCGTTATAAATGCTTAAAGTGCCCATTTAAATCATACAATAACGTCGTTATTGTTCTAAGAAACTTTGCCTTTTAATCATTTGCCGCTGTCGAAATAAATCAGTAGACTTCAAACTTTTCAAGCAGCCGCACACGGCCGACGACAACAGAGACGTATCAAATATATTTTTTAGGGATGCCAAGGAATTGTTTTTAAATTTTGAAAATATTAAATTTAAATTATAAAGTACAATACATGGGGAAGGAAAATATCGTAAAAGATTTTTTTAATTTTTTTTTTGAATATTAGTTGGCATCACTGTGGCTGAGGTTGATGTATATGAGAAATAAATTGAAAAGTCATAGTAGCAGTAGTAACAGCACTTGTTGCTGCCACTTATGCTGCCTCAAATAATAAACTTTTAGATTTTCATATTTCGTATGTGTAAAATGCCAACAGATTTTCAGTCTTCAGGCTTTAATAAACTCATATAAAATGTTAAATACTCTCATGCACTTGTTGGTAAAATACTAACGAAAACAACAACAATAACAACAAAAGGATTAAATAAAATAAAATTATTTATTACAACCACTTTTTATTTTATTTGTTTCATATGCAATGGCATGAGGTATACATGCTGGGCATACTGTAAAGCCAAAAAAAAAAAAATATTTTGAAGAGAAAAAAAACAAAAATTTGTTTAATTATATGAAATTTTATGACACTGAAACAAATCACAGAAGACTTTTAAATACAAAGTTACTCAAAAAAATATTTTTATTTGAAGGTACTTAGTGATTCCCTACGGTTATATCTAGCCCATCATCCAATATACATATCTTAGATTAGTGAATATTTTATTTCAGGTCAGTTTTTGTAACCTGAATTGGTGATTTTCTTAGGATAACATTATATTCAATGCCACTAACATAAGCTTCCAAGGGACTTAGGTAGGTATTAAAGTTATTCATGTGAGTTCCCGCTACGGCAAATCCCGGTTAACGAAACTGACCTTCTTTCTGTAGTGTTCTTTCAGTAAACAGCCCTCAATAAAAATTTTATGAAAACATTTTTAAAATGTGAACAGAAAGCCAGATAACGCCTATGTCTAGTATGAAGTGTGATGGCTTATTAGACGTGAGACCTCTATTCAAACCCCAGGTCAGACGTCAAATCGAAAATATGAAAAAATTTTTTTGTGACTCTCTCAGCGGAATCTTATCATATACAATATACGTGAAATGGTCACGTTCACTCACCTTAGAAACAAACTAGATGACTTCAAATAACACCACTACTGCACCAATCACATAAACTAACTACATATCGTAGGGCAGAAGTTATTTAAAAGTGTATCCCAATAACAGTGAGTTCTAGATGAACTGATGTGGCCACATTAAGGCCATTAAAAAAAGTTCTATATTGGAACGATAAAACTAGCCGCATACGGCAAGAACACTTGCAGAATACAACAGAAATGCGTTATATCACCGCTGTTATTCGTAGTCGTCGTAGACTACATAGTAAGTAGTAAAGGGTCCGCCAAATAACTTTTTTTTGAAAAAGCTTTAAAAAAACTGCTGAATATTTTCTCAAATTTCTTTTGTTATTTGAAAGTACAATCCTTCCGGTTAATAATGGAAAATAATTTCATTCAAATGGCTGCCTCGGCTGGCCATGCAGTAGCCTACATGATCAGTCAAATTTTTAAGCACATTATCGATTGTGTGCAGCTGTATTTCACCAATGGCTTCACGAATATTGTCCTTTAAAGCGTCAATTGTCTGTGGCTTGTCGGCGTAACTCTTATCTTCGACGACACCTCACAAATAATAGGCCAACGGTGTCAAATCGCAGCTCCGAGGTGGCCAAACGACATCAGCTCTGCGGCTGATAATGCGATTTTTAAAAACAGGGCGCAAAACATTGAGTGTAGCTTCGGCTGTGTGGCACGTAGCGCCGTCCTGTTGAAACCAAATGTTGCCAATATTTGCCCCTTCAAATTTTGTGAACAAAAATTCGTTCAACATGGCCCGATAATGATCGCCATTGACTGTAACGGCCAATCCTAGCTCATTTTCGTAGAAAAATGGCCCAATTATGCCTCTGTACCAAAATCCGCACCAAACAGTGACTGGTTTTGGGTGCGTCGGCTTTTCAATGTATGCGTGCGGGTTTTCTGTGCCCCAAATGCGACAATTTTCCTTGTTTACATACACGCCAAGATCAAATGAGCTTCATCTGAAAAGCTGATTTTTTTTTGCCAAAATCGGCATCTTCTGTAAGTCGATCGCAGGCCCATTTCGCAGCGTTGTTCAAGCGTATACACAACCATATTCGCTCAGCGGAAGGATAAAACTAATTATCTGTCAAATCAGACATGAGCTGAGTGTTACCATTCACGAAATAAGCACTAGTTGAAAAAAAAAGTTAGATGGCGGACCCTTTATATTTGGCTTCTTAGAAAAGAGATCACGGTTCGAATCCTAGATTAGACATTTCCAACAAAACGAAATTTAAGAAAATTTTTTTCGGCGTCTTCCTCTCAACAGATTTCTCGCAAAAACTGTGAAGAGTAAATAAAATTGCCATGAAAAAGTTTTTCAAAAATAAGTCTTTCGAAAAAATACATCCTCTGGGAAAAAAAAGAAAAAATGTTTCATACTTTAGCGAAGAACTTAATTTAATGCACATTCTTAACTAAACCCCTGTTGGGTGCGTATAATTAATATTTTGTAATAGAGAATCAGAAATTAAATATCAAGTATACGCACTGGTGTGTTAGAATTGTGGTGCACATATTAGCCAAAGGGTGTAGTTTTCTTTAGAAAATGATCAAATTTATAAATATTAGACCGAAATCAATGAAATATTTTTTAAAATTTTATTCGCTTAAAATTGAATATGTGTCCTAATATGATCAAAACTTAGGATCGCATATAACAATATTTTACTTTTTACTTTATGTAAATAAATGAAATTCTTAGTATATTTAGACAAAGTATTCAACTTTCGAGGCTCTGACAACTCTAACAAAACGAAAATTTGAAAAAATATTACTATGGCGTCTTCTTCTCAGCAGATTTCTGAAAAAATAAAGTAGAGGAAGTAAATAAAAAAAGTGCTATGAAATGTTTGTCGTTCGGAGTCGATTTTAAACTGTAGTTCTCGCCACTGATGTATACAATTAACGTACACAACATAAGTGGTAGGCGCAGCTAGGTCGTAATCCTAACTGAAGGTTGGTAATGATCAATTATGTAGGTTAGAGGACGTGTTTCGTGCGTTAATTTTATACATGAGTAGCGGGACTTACAGCTTAAAGTCGACTCCGAACGACAGATTTTTGAGACGCTTTTCATGGCAATTTTTACTCTCAGAGTTTTTGCTAGAAATATTTTCATATTTTCGTTTTGATGTCTGACCTGGTATTCGAACTCGGGCCTTTCGTTTAATAAGCCAACATACTACCTACTAGACCACGGCGACTTCATCAATTATGTATGTACAATACTTGTATCTCTATAGCCTCTTACGTCACTTCTTATCTGCTTGGTGAGTGCCGCGTTTCATTGATCTCGGCAGTCCTGGCCACAGAAGTATCGTGGGTTATGTTGCCGCTGAATATCCTATACCAGATACATTCGTATCATACACCAATCCAATTATGAAAATGGTTGTACCCATTACCATCGTTACACAATGTTTGAGCTGCACATAGATAGCTATGGCAAATTCTGGGTGGGGAACAAACCTATCTTCAATGCCAGCTTTATAGATCAAAGCAATATTTTGTTATTTATCACACTTTCTTTTATTTTATTTCCACTGTTAAATAATATTAATTAACGAACACTTAATACAAGTTTTCAATATTTTTTTCATTTATTTATGGTACACATTACTTTAAATAGGTTTTAGGTGCACAAGTCCATTTTATTTATTTGGATTTCCACATTGCATTCCACCAACTTTTGGGTTTTGGGTTTCTATTTCCATGTGGTTTACGCCAAACGGTTGTATATATGTTTCTAGCTGGCTAAGATGAGAAAAGAAAACAAAAAAATCTCGTATAAATTGTAATATATACAGTTTTTGTGTTCAATACTTTCAAAGAAAACTTTGCAGAAATTTTAAAAGGAAGTACACATCAAAGATCAGCAATGACTATTCAGAAAGATAAGTAGATTTGAATCATAATCATAATTTCTGATACTTATACGGACTCATACTTAATTTAATATCATACTCATACTATTCATATTCAAAGTTTGAAGTACTCATCGTACTCATACTTAACAATACGCATGTTGTTGACTTCTGCTCTCCTTTACTTTACTTTACAAAATTCACAAAATAAGTATGGTTCTCGTACGAACACTACAATACTCACTAGAAGGTTGTGTGTTTGCTTTGCTTGCTGTCTTTGTCTTCTTCTTTCTTTTTTATTTTGTAAATGCAAAAACAACTAAGACTGTAAATTTGGATGAATGATTCGAATCACTCGAATCTATGAATCTAAATGAGTATGGCGTATGATTCAAGCATATTTCGAATGTTATGAGTGTGATGTCAACGTTGCAGTCATACTCATTGCAACCTGTACTTATAGATCAATGTTGTAGTGAGTACGAATGAATTAGAGTAGTTGAATTTCAATATTATCGACTCACTCATACTCAAATATTCATGAGTACTTATGAGTAGCGAAAAAATGATTCATTGCTGATCTCTGGTACATATATTTCTATACAAATTCAATTTTATATTTTCCCAATGTAATTAGCCTGTTTACACAGTTTCTAACAATGTGATCCCCTTGTTTACAATTCTTTCTTAACCAGCTTATCGTTTGTTTTGCTGAAGAACATTCCAATTTTTATATTTCAATTATGACGATGATTAACAGAGTTATTGTGAATATTTTCCTAAATTAAAAATAATAATACATAATAACAATTATGTTCCATGCACAAAAAAAAATATCAATGTGGTCAACAGAATAGGCTGCTTAATCTTTCGATATTAATCATCTTGTCTCTAAATATACGCAATATTTTTAATTTGAAATAGAAATGTCTAGAGTTTGTTATTCCATGAATATGAGTATGAGAAAGCATTAATATTTAATTATTTAGAATTGGGCATATTTAAAATACTAAATTTATTCAATACTAAAAAAGTAATGAGTAATTGAATGCAATATAAGTATTCGCATCGCAAAAGTCAAACGATTAGATTCTAATAATATGTTTAAGCAAACATTACCAATAACTCTGCTAATTATCGCTATTATCGAAATCCGTAAGGTGGACTGTTTGAATGCGATACGATCAAAATGCATTACTCAGACTGTAGAATGAGAAGGTCTTGTAGTGAATTATATAGAAAATTGTAGTGAAGAGATCAGTTCCCATTCCTTGGGACAAAGGTTTAACGAACAAATGTAGATGCTTCCATATTCTAAGATAACATGTAATCGTAATATGAGTAGTAGACATATTACAGAAATTATTTTTTTTAATTTTGTGTTTGTATTGATCGTATAGGATGGGTCATTTAAAAGTTTAAATTTAAAAATGCTAAAAAAAATCGGTTTAACATTTTGCCTATTATTTAGTGAAACAGTATATATATGAATTTCAATACCCTAAACTTACATTATTGGGACGACGATTAGGTATGGTAACGTACTGGCGGACCCGTGTAAATGTTTGGTCAAGGCGGTATCACTTATAGAATCGATTTAAAGAGGTGTTATGGACTGTTGAAACAACAAAATTTTGGGTGAGAATATGGGCGCCCGATGGACTAGTCTGTAGAGTGCGTTAAAGTTCAAGTGCCGAGGCCGTGGGTTCGATTTCCACCAACGTGTTTACGATTGTTTGTATGACGTTATATAGGATGGGAAATTTAAAAGTTTAAATTTAAAAATGCATTACAAACAAAAACGGTTTGAAATTTTGCCAAATTTATATTTTTGTTGTGAAGTACAACTATTCCGGTTAGAAATGCAATATTATTTCATTCATATGGCTGCCGCCGTTAGCCTCACAGTACCTCATTCGATCGTATCAATTTTTGTGCAATTTTTCGAGTGTATGCGGCTGTATCAAGGCAATTGCATCAAATGCTTAATAATCTCTGGCTTGTCGGCATAACACTTTTTAACGGATCCCCACAGAAAATAGTCCAACGATGTCAAATCGCCGCTTTTTGGCTATCAATTGAAATCACAATTTCGGCTAATTAAACGGCCGTCAAATGTTTGACTCAAGTTGCACCACTCTGTTGAAACCAAACATCATTCATACCAATACCATGAAGGGGGGGGGCAAAAACACGGTTATTATGGCGCGGTTGGCAACATCTACCGTAATGGTTGCGCTGTCCGCCATTGCAAAGATTTATGAGCCATCCACTTGTAATGAGTGCATTGGCTTCTGTATGACCACTTGTAGGTTTTCTGAGCCCCAAATACGAACAAAATAAAACAGAAATGGAAGAGTGGAAATTTTATAAGGCCAAGAAAACTAGCTAGATTATGCTATTAAACGGGCGAGTTATAGTGTACTGTTACTTTTGGGGGTCGGGATCGCTCAGCATATGTTTACTATTTTACCTGCTTTCTTCGCCTTGGAGACAAATCTTGTTTAACAGTATTTAGTGGCATGACTTTCATTTTTTCACATCTTCCAAAATGGCCTACAGCTTCACATCTCGGTCGCACTTCCTATAATAAGATGAAAAAGAAATAAAAATATTGTCTGTTAATAGCAATCATACTTAGAAAATTAGTAACAAATATGAAATTTATAGCAAATTTAATAATGCTATTTAATTTCTATTATACCTTCATCCTGCGTTTAGATCGTTTCCCATTGAAAGATTCCACTTTTTGTATTTCAATTATGACGATGATTAACAGAGTTATTGTGAATATTTTCCGAAACATTTCAGAGACAAGCCTATCCCTTTGACTTTTACGATACGAATACTTCTGTTCTGTACATCTACACAATATATGTAGTATTTATAGGCTCAGAAATTATACACATATGTGGTCTTAGAAGGAACAGAATATAAAAAAGAAATCACACAATATTTATAGCTCCTTGATAAAAAATTAATCACAGTTTGTCATTACACATATAAATAAATTATTAAGAATCAGACTTTAGAATATTAACGAGAAATTGCTTGTGTCACCCTTAGTTTTATTGAAGTAGACAATAATACTTTTGTTCAGCAAAACAGAAATCGTCTGTATAATCGTCTTTCAGGCTAAACTTTTCATATTAGGAAAAGTTTTTTTCAAAAAGTTGTTGTGGGGAAGTCGCTGTTCTATTCGATTTCGTTCTAATATTTATAAAATTGTTTCTTTTCTGCAAAAAACTACTAATTCGTTTAATGCTCTACAATTCCAACACAACACTCCGTATACTAGATATTTAATTTCCCATTCTCCATTCGAAAATATTAATCATTCGTACCCAGCATTGGTTCACTTAAATAAGTATGTGTATTATGCTATGTTCGCACGAGCCTTCGAATTACTTCGCTGTCCGTTTGAATTACTTATTTGAATTATCATGTTCACACGGTAGTTTTGTAATTCTTTTTTACAGTTCTTCTTCTTTTTATTACTAAATTATTATTAATATTTTTCATACAGCTTCTTCAAAAGCTGCAAATACTTTTCAAAAGGTTTTCTACACACATAGTGGCTTCCTCCGCTAATTTCGCGTATAACTTTCTTATAAATAATACTTTTTTAAAATATTATTTTTGGATTCCATTATTGTTTATTGTTTACAATATTTTTTGTTTATATTTTTTGTGCTTTGACAGCTGGTGATGACAAAAATACGATAAAATTTAGAGATTACATTGATTTTTAAGTAATCCACAGGGTAATAGAAATTGGATTACACACAATTTGGGTAATTCGCTCACAAAACTTTGTATGGCGAATGAATTAATTTAGCACATAATTGGGTGTTGAATTGCGAATGAGAGAGCGAATTACGAAAAATTGCTGCCGTGCGAACATGGCATTAGAGTTCTTCTGTAAAATGAAAACTTCAAAAGTATGCAACATTTTTTCTTTTTCAAAATGAGTTATTTTTCGAAAGACGTATTTTTGCGATAACTTTTCATGGCAATTTTATTAATTCACAGAGTTTTTTGCCGGAATAACTGGCCATTACAACCCTTCAGTGAGGAATACAACCTTGCTTCCGACATTACTTATGTTGCGTGTGTTAATTTTATCTATAAGTCGGGGGTCCTATAGTTTATAGGCAACTCCGAAGGAGTTTTTGCCAGAAATATGTTGCGGGGAAATAGCCGATGATATATTTTTTTTTGTACACTTCGTTTCGATCGAGATTTCTGGCCTGATGTTTGAATCGTGTAAGATGCCAAAACACCGACACACTAGACTACGGGGACTTTTATCGTAAGCACCAGCTTTAACTTGCTATTTTCCTCCCTAATTACGTTATAGTAAGTTATCGAACACATACTAAAGGCCTTTGTTTGTTAACATTTTGACAGAGGTCGTCTAACAACTGCCTGTTAGCAAGAGGTGAGTTAGGTTAGGTTAGAGGACGTGTACTTGTCAATTAAGATAAGTACAGTACTCGGAGGTCGGATTGACCCATTGTACAACGTCCTTAAAAGGGAAGGATAATAGAGGGAATAGGATAAAAAGGAGAGGATGTAGGAAAGGGAGAACAAGAGGTGAGTTGATGGGTTATTAAAAGAGTCACTCAATTATACATACATACATAATTGGTCATTACAACCCTTCAGTCAGGATTATGACATAGCATCTCACACCACTTATGTTGTGTGTGTTAATTTTTATACATGCGTGGCAGAACTTACAGATTATAGTCGACTACGAACGATAGATTTTTGAGAAACTTTTTAATGGCAGGTTTATTTACTCTCAGAGTTTTTGCCAGATGAGTCTTCGAACAAAGATATTCTCATATTTCGTTTTGTTGGAGATGTCTGACCTGCGTTTTGGATCGTGGCCTCACGTCTAATAAGTCAACATACTACCTATTGAACTAAGGCGACTACGTCTTCACTTTTGAATAGCAAAAATTGAAATTGAATGAATTTAGTTATTATGAATTTGAAGATTTAAATTTCTTGAGCCATTTAAATTCAAAGCAACGCAAAGCTAAACTTATTAAAATAAATTTTCTCATAAGCAAACCTTAAAATCTCATGGATATGCATGCGTGTGAAGTTGTAGTTCTTTCGCGCCTTTCTACCAAATTAAATTTATTTATTTAGAATTGCAAGAGTCGAGTCTCAGACCAGTAATACGATGTTGTGTGTGCAATCAGAGTGGAATGGTGCAAGTTTTCTTAAAAATGATTCCATTGACTGTTTTCCATTTTTAAACGACTAGTTTTGGGTGCGTCGGCTTTTCAATGTATGCGTGCGGGTTTTTTCGTAGAAAAATGGCCCAATTATGCCTCTGTACCAAAATCCGCACCAAACAGTGACTGGTTTTGGGTGCGTCGGCTTTTCAATGTATGCGTGCGGGTTTTCTGTGCCCCAAATGCGACAATTTTCCTTGTTTACATACACGCCAAGATCAAATGAGCTTCATCTGAAAAGCTGATTTTTTTTGCCATAATCGGCATCTTCTGTAAGTCGTTCTCAGGCCCACTTAGCGAAGCGAAAACGCATTGGATGGTCAATTGACTTCAACTCCTGAACCAATTGGACTTTATATGGCGTCATACCAAGGTCTTTATGCAAAATTCTTCTCAATGATGTCTCCGAAATGTTCAATTGTTGAGAACGACGGTGAATTGATGTTGATGGCGCTTCATTCACACTTTCTGCCACAGCAGCAATATTCTCGGGTGTACGCACTGTTTTTGGCTTTTCACGCTTTAGTTTATCGATGAGGATGCCAGTTTCTTTCACTTTTTTCACAAGATAACGAACATTCAAAGTAATGTCGCAATATTTCCCAGCGTTGTTCAAGCGTATATACAACCATATTCGTTCAGCGTAAGGATAAAATTAATTATCGGTAAGCACTAGTTGAAAAAAAAAAAAAAAAAAAAAAAAACGTTAGATGGCGGACCCTTTGTAAGAAATGCTTGCATACGCCCAGCAATAATTGTACTTCAAATGGAAATATTGTAATTGATCTGCCGTGAAGTATTCAAATTATATTATAGCCGCCATACAAACGCATTTAATTTTTTTATTTGAAATAATAATTTCTGGAAAAAACCATTATTTAGCTGCGAAAAGAGTATTTAAAAATAATGTTGCTTTATATTTAGCTCCCATCCTCCTCCTCCTCCTCCTTCTCCTCCTCCTCCTCCTCTTACATTATTATTATATTCACATACAGTTTTTTAAAATCATTATAAAATATTTAACACGCATTTAATTTTTTTTTTGCAAAAACAGCTTCCAGACCGCAACGTTATTATTCATTATTTAATTATGCGAACGAGTGTGTGTGTGTGCGTGTGTATGACGTGTATACCATGTGAATTGGTGGTAGTAACAGAACTGAGTTAAAATCACGAAGAGACCGTTAAGTCGACTTGAAAGTGTCATACGGGATGAAAGAAAAAAATTGAAATACACACTTTAAGGAGGGTATACTGCAGGTCCATGTACTTTTCTCTCTTGATAACAATTTCTATAGAAACTATTTCATATCAGGGTTATTTGTATAGAAATTAAAACTTAAGGATTTATATAAATTAGAGAGAAATTAATAAAATTTATAATAAATTCTATGCAGATCAATATTTTCTTATGTACAACGTACAACGAAAATTACGTAGAAAATAACATATCGGGTGGACCACCTACCGGTTTATGCTTGAACCATCGGTTATTTCGAATCTTGCAATACTTTTGCCATTCTATTCTGTCACAAAATACTGTATGTCATCTCCACTGAACGTAATGAATCGATTGGCGCTTGAGCAACGTTGGTATTTATTATGAATTTATTTCCAAAATAAAGATGAATTAGTCGGAAATTGCACGAAAATGTTAAACAAAATTTGGTCACAGAAAAGGATCAACAGTGCCCGATATACTGTGTGTGTGTCTGAGAGTGTGTCGACATCAACTGATCATTGTTATCGAGAACTGAACAATTCACGCACCAGTTTACGTCGATGGTGCAACTTGCTGCACACCTAATGCCACAATCGACTTATTGCGTCAAACGTTTGACGGCTTTTTAATTAGCCGAAATGATGTCAATTGGCTGCCAAGAAGTTTCGATTTTCCATCACCATTGGACTAATTTCTATGTGGTGTCTTTAAGGAAAAGTGTTATGCCGATAAACCAGTGACAATTGAGCATTTGAAGACCAACATTCGTGATGTCATTGCAGAGATACAAACCCATACACTCGAAATAGTGTACGAAAATTGTTCCGACCGAATGACATATTGTAAGACCATCGAGGACAGCCATATGAATGAAATTATATTACGTTTCGAAACGGAACAATTGTACTTCACAACAAACAAATTAATTTGACAAAATTAAAAAACTGTTTTCGTTTTATTGCGTTATTAAATTTAAACTTTTAAATGGCCCACCCTTTATAATTCTAGCCATTATACATCTGACCGTATCTGTGTTTCACAGTCTGTAAATATGTGTGATTGTATATGTGTGTGATTGTATGGACATTCAGTGCCACAAATGAATATAATCGATTTTCCGTTGTATGAATGAATAAGCGGAAATCAGTCAAACACAATATGGCCTTAATACGAATACTAACAAAGTTTCTTCCTTTCCTTTCATTTTATTTCCTTTTTTTTTTATTTGTAACACTATGTGTGCTTACGCACACATCAATATTTATACAGATGAACCACTCATCACAATTCACGTACGCAACAAAAAAAGATTCAGGCTCCAAAAGTAAGATTCATCTCTGGATTAATCATGGAACTTCTCTGCCTGAGATGGATATGACAGTGAAATATATACGTGTGTGTATATGTACTTAAAAAATGCAATTGTATTGTTATTTGTATGTCAATATACTTTGTGTGTTTGTATTTAATAAAGTTATTTGTAAAGAAATCTTTAATCCTTCTCCCAGAAAATGCTTGGGTTCTGTTATGGATTTTCTTATGCAATGCCGTCTGAGCCATCTGTAGATTTATTTGTTGGCATATCGTAACCGGTAAAGAATACAAACTAACGTTCGGGTGTTGTTTGTTTGTTGTTTTTTGTTTTTAAAGATATTTTTTTCATCAGTCGTCTCTGTTGCATAAATTGTTTCTGGTATTGAATAAATTCCAATCGTCATGGTGGTCAGTTGTTAAGGAGAATACAAAGATAGAAATGGAGTCTATGACTCCACAGGTACTGCTGTGCATAAACTATAATCGAAAATATATGGTATACAACGAAATTGAAAGCTTTATTTGGAGTAGTGAGTAGGGTTCCAAATGGATTTAAAATGTTATGTTCAATTACTCGTTATGATGTTGTGCTTCTCTAATGGAAATTCTGGCCCTTGTTGTCAAACAGTTGACACATTATTTTTAAAGAAAATGATTTTAAATTGGATTTTTTTATAGAAAGATGTGATAATAATTTGGTGTCAGGTTTGGTGTTTAGAAGCAGTAAAGGCTCAGAAACTTCAGCTGTCTTTTTGGCGACATGTGCGGCTTGACTTTAGGCTGATAGAATAGAATCCTCCACAAATTTGGCAAAGCAAAATGATTTGTGCAACTGTCTCCTTAAGACAATCCAACTGTTGTTAGTATAGTGAAGACCGATACAATTCTTTTCACGAGGAGATGTTTACTGCTGAAGTAGAGTAGTTGTATCCAGATGAGGTCTCCACCCAAAGATAACGCGCTGGATCTATTTTGCAGTCATCGAACCCAACCTCCTATGTGGTGTTGCTTTCTGGTGGACTGCTCTAGACAAACTATGCAGACTGTCTACAGCTATTAATATCTGCGGTGCTCTACGTGTACCTTCTTTGCAATGCTTTTTATCTGGCTTCTTGCTGCCTCATTTGCTACGACTAGACTCAATGACTTGTCTCGCTGGCGCATCATCCCTTCTGGTCATTCCTCTATTTTGGAGGCTAATCCTGTGGCCCTACTGAATATCGACTATCTCCCTGCGGAATATTATTTTGACAGGAGTTTTCATTTTCTGCTTCCGAACAGAGACGACTGCGACCCTGACATGATCATCCCCCGTAAATCCTGGATGCATACACTGATGGCTCTAAACTCGATAGTGCCACGTACCAATGAAACCAAATCTCCACTCCACTAGAACTAGGAAGTGCATAGGCTTATTAGACGTGAGGCCACGGTTCACAAAGCAGGTCAGACATCACCAACAGAACGAAATATGAAAAAATATTTCTTCGGTGACTTCTCCTCAGCAGGTTTATGGCAAAAACTCTGAGAGTGATTAAAAAAAGTTGCTATGAAAAGTTTCTAAAAAATCTATCGTTCGGTGTTGATTTTAAAATGTAAGTCCACACGCACACACACACAACATAAGTGGTGTGAGAAGCTAATTTGTAATCCCGACGGAAGGGTTGTAATGACCAATTTTGTGTGTAAGGTTTTAATAATTCTGTGTGACCATTGCAAGTTTGCACTTTATTCGTTGGCATAATGCAGATCAATATTTTGGCAACTCGCCTCCATGCATTTTGTTTTTTTCTTGTTATTTATCTGATGCATCAAAAAGAGGAAGTAACAGCAACAGGCATAAAATTGTTATTGTCATTAATACATGTGTGATATGTGTGCGTATGAGCATATGCATGTTTCTGTTGTGTACCACTTCTGGCAGTTGTCAATGGGTCAGGATGTGATTAAAAAAAAAGCAGAAAAAAATATTGCATTTGTCACCTGTATGTAATACGAATTGTCCAACACAATATTTAACTTGGCATGTCTTAATTTTCTGGTAATTGGGAATATGTAATGCAACATGCATGCATCCTCAATACCTGTGCGTGTCAGGCAACACATGAATTTTTTTTTAACAAATTAAACTTTTCCGTTTTATTGGCAAGCATTCAAGACAAACCAAAAAATAAAAACATGTTTTAACAGACAAGGTTATCAGGTTAAAAGCGAACGTAAATTTTGGTTAGCAGGATGTTTACAAATGGAAAAATTTAGTTTGTGTTAACACAATAAGTGAAAATTAAAAAAAAAAGAAACACAACTAAATTAACTTAAATCCGGAAACCTTATTCATTTATGGTTTAGCATTACAAAGCAGTTTTTGAGAATATGGTTCACAAAACTATCGACATGTTGTTACCAGTTTTTTTAATTTAAAAATGTTTGTAATTTTATAAACTTGTACATCCATCTTATGCTAAATTGTATGCGTTCTACACGCAAGTGTGCCAAGGACATCAAGTGAAAATTTTGAAAATGTTTTCAACATCCGAAAATCAGCAATGAATGTCAATGAAATCATTGCCTCAACTTGAGTATGACATTGTCATCGATTAGTTTAGGTTTAGGTTAGAGGACATGTACTTGCTAAATCAGACAAGTACAGTACCCGGAGGTCTAGTTGATCCATTGTACAACGTCCTAAATGGGAGAGGATAATAGGGAAGATAGGGTAAAAGGAGAGGAAATAGGCAAGGTGGAATAAGGAAGCAGAGGAATTACACAGACTAACGAAACACATAAGAGAGCGCGACTACGTTATTAAAGCCCAGCACTTGTCAACCGGCTCAAACTAATAATGATTCGATTGAGAGCCTTTATGTAGTCTCTCCACACAGAATTCAAACATTCAAAGACCCCCCCCCCCAGAGTCTTTAATCTCAACCTACTAAGGTCTGGGCAACCACAGAGGAAGTATTCCATAGTATCTAATTCCTTCTCATCGCAGCATACCTTGCAATAGGCCAGCTGGGATTCCAGATCGCAGTCAGCGATGCAATCTCGCAATGAACCGTAATAAACCTAATAACTAACTTTTAGCTTGGCCTTATCCAAGGCCAGCAGCCAAACTGTTCTTACACTGCATATAGCGGGCCATAGATACCTAGATTCATTCCCTCAACGCCTCTGCTCTTCCCACCTGACTCATCCATTGGTGAGGCCCTCAGAAAGTGAATCTAATCTAGCCGAGTAAACTAATTACCAAGTATTCCTCTATGACCCGGAACCCAGCTTAGACGGTCTGGTTCAAAAGTCCTTAACGACTCCATGCACTCGCGTACGAGCCGTGATTTACATCAGACCGACGCAATGTCCCTTAGGGCAACCTGACTGCCGACGAAGATCATATTAGATTCCATAACATCGAAGGTATTCAAACATTTTGTATCTTTCTTTTATTATGAAGTTCGACTTTATTTATTATTAAATCCATTAAGTCTTCACAAGATAGCTCAACACGCTTGATTTTTGTGGCCAGTTGACATCAACATTTTTTAACAAAATTTTTGCAGCAAACTGCAGCTGTCATAAATCGATTGTATCACTCTCCTTTCGTTCCGATCCGTTGAGGGCACAGGAACTTCAATATCATGTACTTGTAAAGGACGTCGTCGACAGTTCCTTTAATTTCAGTCACATTCTTAAGAAACTCATGCTCAATCGCGTCGTCTGACCACAAACCGCATCAGTTAGTTGCTCCTTGTGGGTGCATTTATTTCTCACGCATTGTATACATATTGCTTTTAAAAATTCCAAATTTGAATTTTTTATCTTCACTTAGCCATTCACAAGGAAATGCGTTTCATAGGAGAAGATGAACGTTTCCGGAAAATGGTCAAGTGGACTCTTCATTACCCATTGAATGGCTATTTCCATGGTTTGCTGATTTGAGCTTCTGATTGTAATGAACGGTTTACTATTAAAGGAGAAATTTATGACAGAATTCAATTTTATACAAATTTTCATATACTTTACTTTTTTAATCTACAAATATTCTTTCTAATAAGTTTGATCTGACAAACTCACGTACAGAGCTATTGTTGCAGAAATGTTTATTTGTTTGGGAGCTTTTGTTATTTACCAATGTTGATCAGCAGTTATCACAGCAACATTCTCTAGCAACATGTTCCTAAAATACACAATGTAAACATTACAGCTAAAAGTAGAAACATTTGAACAATTATGATTAAAATTAATAATTATTAGTTAAATTAGTAAATGGAGCATTGTTAGTAATTATTTGCATTTTTACTGAAGAAATTATAAATTATATTTCACAAACATTATGGTTTCGGTAAGACAGGGTTCATTTTCGTCCGACATTGCCATATACAAATTTTAAGAAAAAAATATAACAACTTGTTACAACTTGTTAAAAAGTTATACGTGTTTTACTTTACACTATTATTCTACGAGGTTAGATTTTATGGAAAATTATCATTCTCGGTCATTTCGATCAATATCTTACCCGAGCTTACATCATAATTGGCAAATAACCAAAAGTATAAAATAAATTAAGTGTATTTAACTGAAAATTAATACAGCTTTTACAATTCCAACAATTTTATATTCCATTTTGTTAAATAATACCAATTTTATAAACAAGTGTTAAAGTATTTTAATAAGCAACATCAGCATTGTTCTGCGAGGAAAATTTGCTCACAAGATTGGCCACAGACCCACGAGGTCTGTCCTGGGCTTCTGAGTATCACCCTGGAAAGGTAATTATATAAAACCAGTGGCAAATCATTTTCTAGTAAGGCACCACAACTTTTTAAATAGGTTTCCCCAACGGTAGCAACTAACCTCACTCCCCAAATCTGACGATAAAGATACATATACGATTACTGATCATACGAAGAAGAATCCAGACCTGGTCAGTCGGGGAATAGGCAGACCCAATCAGCAGGTTGGAGACCTGCGAAATCCAACTTTACACATCATTCAATCTTCCCGCAATAACAGTATATAAACCCTAATGGTCAGCATTTAATAGCAAAAAACCTAGAGCTCATATACGTGTCACCTAACCTAGATTTTCGACACCAAATCGTCCCACGTGTTGAAACACAAATCGATTTTGAATTTGAAGAATTCCTCATTGTTTCTGAGGATGTAACTCAAATTACATCAAAACCTACGTCCAAATCATGGTCAAAATTAAAATTAGTTAATTTTCTAAAAACAATTTCAAATTTTTAACAAACATATAAATTTTTAAAAAACATATATAACTTTTCAACAATAATGTTTTAACAAACATTGTCTAAAATGTTTAGTAAAAACTAGTAAAAGACTTTTAGTAAAAACTAGTATGTATAGAGCTATTATCGTTATATTCTTAATTTCATATACATTCCTTTAAAAATTATTTTGTATAATTCATTTAAATGGTACGAAACTAAAAACAAAACAAAATTAAAATATTTTAATAATTTGTTATGGTACAAAACTAAATGATCATTAATATTTCTGAATTAAGCTGTTTATTATCCCAAAATGATCATTACGTTTTACCACAACATTAATTTAAAGAGAACATTAACGATCGATAAAGAAATGTTTCGAATGTTTGTTTAAATCTTCTGCTTAAAATCATACTTTAATTAAATTATTCTAATTAAATACTAAGTTTAACTTAAGAGCATAGGTGTGAGCATTAATAGGTTAAAATTGTCTTATAAGTAACCAAAGATAATCTTCGAGAAAATTTACAAAAATTTACAGCAATTAATTTCATCTTTAATCAACATGTACATCGTAATCTTGAAGGCCTTCCAGAACCACGACAGCACACATGTTTGGTGAGTCCACAAATATATAAACATTCTTAATATCATTTTAAGGTATAAGCAGCAATAATGATCATCAACTTGCTTATTACTTCATTAGTATGATCGTATCAATTGGTATTGGTTTCAACCGATTGTTAAATTTTAAAATAAGAGTTTTTATATAATTTTCATTCTTGCTGCTACATACATTTTTACATATATTATATTTTGGTTACGTTTTTACATTTTGTTCTTTGCTTTTCAAATTCTTATATTTTGTTAGTACAAAATATACTTAATAAACGTCAAGTCATGACTTATATAGTTAGTCTAAAGATATTAATGCTCCCACAGTTTTCATATACAAATATAATTTTAACCCCTTCGTATTTAACAACTTTCGGTTTATCTAAACATTTATTATACTAGATGAATTTTAATCGCGGTTAGCTTATGTTTTGTAAATAAACCAAAATACTTAATTTTTATTTAGACATGTTAACTCTAATTATAAAATGAATAAAATGAGAATTTAGACATAATGCCTGGCTAAATTAAATACCAGTGTTTTCTTAGGTTGATGAGAAGTTAGGTGTGTATCTATGTGGGGTCCTAAACATATACAGCCATGGACATTAAATTAGCACAAAATCCATATATACCTTGATTGTGATTTTTTTCTCATTTGTATCGTAATTAGGCCAATTGTTTTGGTCTGCAATGTTGCACGATGACATCTAGCTGTTGTTTAACAAAAGATATTATCATTATCGTATATATTTTTTGTTTTGACTGCTAATTTGTATCGGTACCTAAATTCGAGCTGGACAGTAAATTAGCACAACGTGCCTAAAAGTGTTTTAGGTACAAGTTTTGTTCGAGTATTTTTATTTTTACGGTATATTCTTTTAATTTTGTGGCATTTAAAGTAATTTTTGAAAAAAATGGTACGTGGAAAAGATTGCTCACCAGAGGAGAAGCGCATTATCGTTAACTTGTGGCATGATGGGAAAAGCTGGCTGAAATTCCCGAAATTTGGAATTGTTAGCAAAAAATGATTTATAACGTCATCATTTCCTTCAAACTAAACAAAATAATGTCGCAGAAAACAAAAATTGAAGGCCACGTGTCAAGAAAACAAGCCGAAATCGTTGACCGTGCTATTGTCCGGAAGTCAAAAAAGGAGCTTTTCATGTCGTCACGCGATATTTTGAACGAAATTAACTCCCAATTCAGATTAAATTTATCGGACAGACTCCTATAACGACGTTTTAGTCACAAAAAGCTCTTTGAACGCTCTTGCCGAAAGAAGCCACCTCTACCAAAAGAAAAATATTCTCAAGCGTTTAACGTTTGCTCACACCTACAATTCTAAAGACCTCCCATTCTGGCAAAAAATATTTTGGAGTGATGAAAAAAAGGTAAATCGTATGGGACCGGATGGTAGAGTGGTTGTTCATTGGCCAAAATGTCAGACATTTAATCCACGCTATGCTCAAAGGACCATAACGCATGTTCGAGGAAACTCAATGGTGCGGGAAGCGTTTTCAAGGCACGGTGTAAGTCCCATTGTAAAAATTAATGAAAAAATGGACTGTTATCAGTATTTGGACAATATAAAGAACAAAATGAAACCATAAGCTTTTAAATACATGCCAGTTTTATTCATATTTATGCATGATAGTGACCCCAAACACACATCTAAGCAAGCAAAGGATTGATTTTATGAAGAGCACATTCCCGTTTTAGACTGGCCGTCGCAAAGTTCTGACTTAAACTCGATTGAAAACCCCCTAGAACGATGTGAAATGTACAATTGCTCAACAAAAGTACAAAAATTTGGACGATTTGAGCATTGGAATACGGGACGCTTGGTACTCCATTCCCAAAGAACTTTCCCGAAGAACATTGTCCTGTAGATGCCACGCGGCGCTTGAAAATAGGAGTTACTCTACTAAATATTAATCAAATAAGCTGAAAACATTAATATTTTTTACTATTTATTAAAGCACATCATTTTTATTCCAGAAATTTTAATTTGTGCTATTTTACTGTCCAGCTAAAATCTGGCGTTTGATATGTTGAAGGTCTTAATGAGCAAACGACTGGCAATATCGCCAAAATTTTTGTTTCTTTTTAAAGCAGAATATGTATTTTAAGTTCCTATGTTTAAATTTTTTTATGAGTAGACCTAAAATACTATAAAAAATATGATTGTTTTTCTGACGAAGTTTTGTGCTAATTTAATGTCCATAGCTGTATATAGTCATTAGGACATAGAGATTGGGAGGGTTTTGAGACTACCTATCAACAACATCTGATAGTGCTTTTAATCTGGGTATAATAGATAAAATATGTCTTTTGTTTTTTTTTGTTACGTGACTATAAACGGGCTTCTGTTGAAAACTTATAGTCATTCTGGTCCACTCTATTCCTCAATTTCTTTTCTTGTTTTTTTAAATAGGGAGTCTATAACACAATAACTCTGTATACAAACAGGATTTTGTTTTAAGAGAGGACCGAACCTCCCCGCCCGACTGTTTGCTAGCTCTTCAATGGCTCCCGCAGTCCTCTCTTAACAATTTCTTAAAGTACTGGTTTCATTGATTCAGTCCTACAACATCTCATTTATTCGTGTTCGTTACAGAAAAGAATGGCGCCCAACGTGGGCCGAAGTTAAACAACCCATAGTTTGCTTTCTGCTCCAGATTCCGATAAGTTTCGTAGATTTCATTAGATTCTTTTGCAGAAACAGTATTTGATAATTTTTTCATTTCTAGGAAAATATCTTATAACACTTGTGAGGATTTTCGTTAACTTGCGTTGCGAGTTATATGACCGACAAGTCAATTGTTTGAACTTTTTTCTTGGTTTTGGGAGTTATTATGTATTGTTTCTTGAAAAGGATAGATATTTATATTAGCTTGAATATGACCTTGTAGGGCCTAGGTATGAGACCTTAAATACATTTTAGGATTACAGAAATTTTGCAAAGCGAAGTTCTGTCCAAATGTTATTTAGCGAATTAGTAAGACAAAGAAAAAATGGTCTAGTTGGCATTTCAGGGTTGTAATCTTTTGATATAAACATCTCCATAGACTGGTTTTTTCCCCTTACATGTTTATCCATTTAGTAATACCCGAATCGAACATCTAATTTAATATCAACCTAAAGAAAACACATACTAAAAATAAATAAAAAAAAAAAAATATATATATACCTTAATTACCTTATTTTTGCGTAAATAACTCTTATTTATGTGTGCTTTCTGAATTATCAAATAGAAAAATTTATCTATTTGAATAGGAAGTATTTGTTTTATCTACAAAGTAGTTTTAAATGTGGAATTTAATGCTTGTTTTACTCGTTACTGGGTAAAGTATTGACATATTTGAAAACATTTGGTTAATTTTGTGGTCAGAAGTTTACCAAATGAATTATTAGTATAAATATTTAATTTTTGAAGAATATTGTATTTAATTGGAATATTACTGTGCTTTAAGTGCAAGCAGTTCTTATAGATTATTCCTAATTCTAATTTTCATATTTTCAAAATATTTTAATTCTAAGTACTTTCGAAAAGAAAGGCACTTTTCAACTTTTCCTAATATAAATAATACTTTGTTTTGTAAAATGTTATAAATTTCCACAAGATTCTGGAAATTTGAAATATCTATTCAGATTTCAGTTTTTTTTTTGTTTTTTATATTTTTTTTTGTATTTTTGTCATAGCTTCTTAAGAAGTTATTAGAACAAGGAAAATTACTATAAGTTTTGTTTAAATTTTTCCTTCTATAAGGAAAATCTCAAATTCTGTAAATAATTTTCAATAAATCCCGGAGGTAACCTCTTATATATCATTGTCTCTTGTGTTTAAAGGAAAATAATATTTCTTGTTTAAAAAATAATATAATTGAAATCGTCTTGAATCTTTTTGCTTTGAATTTATACTATTATAACGATATGTCGCTTTCGAGAACACCACCAAATGAAGCTGCTGGTGCTGCTTCAATGGCTTCTACCACAGCTATAATTTTGCCTTCAGAGGCAGAACCAACACAAAACGCTACTTTAGTTTCTGAACCAGTTTGCGGAATTTGTGATAACGTTATGGCTGAAAACGATGATTGTTTGATTATAACAAACTGTAGTCATTCATTTCATCGATCATGCATCGAGAACTTTTTATCTAACGCTGCAGAGTGCCCAACCTGCAAACGTTCATGTCAATTAGTTGATCTTAAGAAAATCAAAGTCTTAAGCCAACAAAACCAAACAGTAAAATCATCGAATAGAAATCGAGGCCGTGGTGCCATAAGGAAAACATATAATACCCGTTTTCAAGCTAAGACTTTGTTTCAAGATAGTCAACGACATTTGGAGAATAGTAATGTAAGTCATGAGACCTCTGAAGTTTCTACACCAACGCATATGACACAAACTGTGTGTTCTCCTAATCATAATATTCCTTCAAATTCTATGTTTAATGGCAATTCAAGAGGTATGGTCGATTATGATCAGATAAATAGGATGATAGAGACAAATATAGCTCGATTACTTAGCAATTTGAATCTCGTTCCAAACCAAAATAATAATCAACCACAATTAGTTCGGAATGAAAATATTCGTCATCAAAACGGAAATATTAATGGTGATAATTTTACAAATAATTCAGCCAATCGTATTAATACCCCATCAGTTCAGACCTCTAACTTTTCAAATCATAACCTGGATAAAGTAACTGCTATTATTTCGAGCTGGTGTATAAAATTTGATGGTTCTCCATCTGGCCTTAATGTAGAGGAATTTCTCTACCGAATAAGTTCACTCACATATGACAATTTCAATGGCGATTTTACTCCCATAGTAAGAAATCTTAATGTGCTTTTGCATGGAAAAGCAAAAGACTGGTATTGGCGGTACAGAAAGCAAGTTGAATCTTGTAACTGGTAGGAATTTTCTGAAGCCATACGATGCCAATATCGTGATTTCAAATCTTCTTTCGATATTAAAGAAGAAATAAGGAATAGAAAACAAAAAGTTGGAGAAAACTTTGATGTTTACTACGATTCAGTCTCATCAATTATGGATAGATTACCCTCTCCCATAGCAGAAATGGAACTAATCGAAATATTGATCCGAAATTTGAGACCAGAAATTCGTCAGGAACTACTTTATGTTCCTGTTCACTCAATTTCTCATTTGCGCAAGTTAGTGCAAATGAGAGAAGCATTTCTTAATGATGAACATGTCCGAAAAAACTTGGCTTATCGCCCAAACCCTTTAGCACCTCGAAGACATATTGCGGAGGTAGAATTTGTTGAAGACAATAGCGAAATGAACTCTATAAATTCGCCCAATTGGGGAGTTAACGCTCTTCAAATCCAAGAGAAGGTGTTACGTTGTTATAATTGCGACGAGATTGCAGGTCTAAAGGCAAGAACCATATTTTGTTATGGCTGTGGAGCCAAAAATACTTACAAACCTCAATGCTCCACATGTTCATCTAAGAAAATAAATTTTACAAAAAACTTGAAACCATTGGAAACAATGAAAAGCAATCATTAAGTTGCTCTGAAGACCATACCAAAATCGATGACTCTAAAATAAAAATCCCTGACATTCCCCAAGATAAAAATTTCGCTGAAAAATTGACAATATTGAAAAGATTCGAGACTAATCGTAATCTTCCGATTGAATATTTAGATTGTGACAAAATTATATTCCCAATTCTACCCTATCATTTGAAATGGCAAAATTACATTGCTAAACGAAATCAAATTTTCAATAATACTGAAATTTCTATGATCTCTCCCCGAAATCCTAAACGATCCACAATGAGAATGCGTTTATTCTATAAAACACGTCGAAAATGCCAAAAGTTTTTAGTATCTGCTATAATAAGCAACTAAAACGATCAGCGTTATTACGCCAAAGTTTCTTTTTTGACATTTCAGGAGTATGGACTTCTTGATACAGGCGCAAACATTTCATGTATAGGTGGCGAATTAGCAAAACACAATTTTTCAAATGTATCCAATTTTTATAAATGCCATAACGAAGTTAAAACGGCCGATGGTCAGTCGCAACACGTTAAGGGTTGGTTATCTGTAGAAATACAATTTAAGGATAAAAAACGCAAAATAAACCTTTTTATAATTCCGTCTATAACTCAAAGGTTAATACTCGGTATTGACTTTTGGAATGCCTTTAATTTAATTCCGAATATCGTTGAATCCATAGAAGTTTTTGATAAGTCTTTGCTAAGTTATGGTCCTCCGTCCGATTTCAATACTCATACTTCTGAAGTCCAGTCCGTAGAAAATGTAAAATCTAATTCCACATTAGATGCACCAGATTTTCCACTAACTCCTTGCCAACGCCAGCAATTAGATGCTATCATAGCATTATTTCCGAATTTCGAAACACAAGGGTTAGGGAGAACCAGCCTAATTAAGCACGAGATCGACATTGGAGATTCCAAGCCGATCAAACAGCGGTTCTATCCAGTTTCTCCAGCTGTGGAGAAACTGATGTTTACTGAGATAGACCGGATGTTGGCATTAGGAGTAATTGAGCCTTCGCAATCCTCTTGGAGTTCGCCCATTAGGCTTGTCCTCAAGCCAAACAAAGTCCGTCTTTGCCTTGACGCAAGAAAGCTAAACTCCGTCACTAAAAAGGACGCCTATCCGCTGCCATCAATAGAAGGGATTTTTGCTAGGCTTCCAAAAGCCAATATTATATCCAAATTGGATCTAAAGGATGCCTATTGGCAAATCGGCCTACCCGATGGTTCAAAACCTTTGACTGCGTTCACTGTACCCGGTAGGCCTTTATATCAGTTTGTCGTCATGCCATTCGGCCTTTGTAACGCACCACAAACTATGTGCCGCCTTATTGACGAGATCATACCACCCGAACTTCGTAACTCCATCTTTGGTTACCTCGATGATCTTATTATCGTTTCTGCGGATTTTGAAACTCATTTGTCATTGTTAGTGCGCGTATCTGAACAGTTCAGGAAAGCAAATCTTACTTTAAACATTTCTAAAAGCAAATTTTGCGTAACTCGGGTCCAGTACTTGGGTTACGTGATAGATAATGGTGGAATTACGACAGATCCCCAAAAGATTAGTGCAATAGTTAATTGGCCAGTCCCCAAAACAATAAAACAGGTAAGAGGCTTTCTGGGACTTGCAGGATGGTACAGAAGGTTCATCGACAACTTTTCTACCGTCGTTTTCCCAATCACCGAAGTACTAACCACGAAAAAGAAATTTTGCTGGTCAAACGAGGCGCAGACAGCATTTGAAAAGGTAAAAACACTTTTAACTACAGCCCCTGTCTTGATAAATCCCGATTTTACAAAGAAGTTCTACGTTCATTGTGATGCCAGTGATTGTGGCATTGGTGCAGTGTTGGTCCAGCTCGATGATGATGGTAATGAGAGACCAGTTGCTTTCATGAGCAAGAAATTAAACACTGCCCAAAGAAACTATAGTGTCACTGAGCGTGAGTGCCTAGCTGCAGTTGAAGCAATTAAACGTTTCCGGTGTTATCTGGAATTACACGAATTCGAGATAATCACTGATCATTCGAGCCTCGTTTGGCTCATGAGGCAACCGGATCTCACTGGAAGACTTGCCCGTTGGGTTTTCAAACTGCAATGTTTTAAATTTACCATAAGCCATAGAAAGGGCAAAGAAAATGTAGTGCCTGACGCGCTGTCACGAAATTGTGAAATTTCAGCTTTAACCTTAACTGAACCCGAGATAAACCTAAATTCGCCGCATTTTCTCGATCCAGAGTACGTGGAATTGAAGGATAAAATCACCTCTGAACCATCAAAATATCCCGATATTAAGGCTGTAGATAGGTACCTTTACATTAGAACCGATCATTACAGTGGAGAAGAAAGTCAAGAGGAGAAGAGTTGGAAGTTGTGGGTACCAAAAATGTTGCAAAACAATGTTATATCAAGAGCTCACGACGATACAGTAGCCTCTCACGGTGGAATAGTCAAAACTATTGAATTAATTCGCAGAAATTTCTATTGGCCAGGATTGGTGAAAGACGTCCGAGAATACATAAGAAATTGTGATACTTGCAAAAGTACCAAAGCACCAAACTACAACTTGAAGCCAGAAATGGGCAAACAAGCCTTATCTATTCGTCCTATACAGCGTTTGTGCATTGATCTGTTAGGTCCCTACCCAAGAAGCAAATCCGGTTACATTGGATTGCTTATTGTTTTACATCATTTAACTAAATTTCATTGGTTGTTTCCTATGAGAAAATTTACCTCTTCTATCATTATGGAATACCTGCAAAAACAAATTTTTGACGTTTTTGGAGTTCCAGAGAATATCATCAGTGATAATGGATCGCAATTTCGAGCAAACGATTTCAATGCGTTCTTAACAAGTTATGGAGTCAATCACATATATACAGCGGTATATTCCCCGCAAAGTAATGCGTCGGAACGTGTAAACAGATCCATTATTGCAGGCATTAGAGCATATCTGAAATCCCATCATAGACTGTGGGATGAGAATTTGTCCAAAACAAGCTGTGCTTTACGGAATTCATATTATCAAGCAATACGGACAACACCATATCATGCTATGTTCGGACTGGATATGATTACGCATGGAAGTTCGTATACTTTGCTCAAGAACCTAAGGTTGCTCGATGAACCGTCTTATCACCTCTCTCGAGATGATAACCTTAATTTAATTCAGGGCAGTTTAAGAAAACATATTAGGGATGCTTATGAAGTTAACCGACATCAATATAACCTACGCACCAGACCTCAATCTTTCCAAAAAGGCCAAGAAATTTTTAGAAGAAATTTTGTCCAAAGCAGCAGTGAGAAAAACTTTAATGCCAAATTATCTCCTCTGTTTGTGAAATATAGGATCAAGGAAAAATTAGGTAAACATTATTATTTAATAGAAGATTTGCAGGGTAAATTAGTTGGAACCTACCATGCAAAAGATTTGCGCACATACACCGCTCTTTCTCTAGCTAATAATTCTATGTAAACATAATTATTATCTAGTTTTGTAATGAACGGTTTACTATTAAAGGAGAAATTTATGACAGAATTCAATTTTATACAAATTTTCATATACTTTACTTTTTTAATCTACAAATATTCTTTCTAATAAGTTTGATCTGACAAACTCACGTACAGAGCTATTGTTGCAGAAATGTTTATTTGTTTGGGAGCTTTTGTTATTTACCAATGTTGATCAGCAGTTATCACAGCAACATTCTCTAGCAACATGTTCCTAAAATACACAATGTAAACATTACAGCTAAAAGTAGAAACATTTGAACAATTATGATTAAAATTAATAATTATTAGTTAAATTAGTAAATGGAGCATTGTTAGTAATTATTTGCATTTTTACTGAAGAAATTATAAATTATATTTCACAAACATTATGGTTTCGGTAAGACAGGGTTCATTTTCGTCCGACATTGCCATATACAAATTTTAAGAAAAAAATATAACAACTTGTTACAACTTGTTAAAAAGTTATACGTGTTTTACTTTACACTATTATTCTACGAGGTTAGATTTTATGGAAAATTATCATTCTCGGTCATTTCGATCAATATCTTACCCGAGCTTACATCATAATTGGCAAATAACCAAAAGTATAAAATAAATTAAGTGTATTTAACTGAAAATTAATACAGCTTTTACAATTCCAACAATTTTATATTCCATTTTGTTAAATAATACCAATTTTATAAACAAGTGTTAAAGTATTTTAATAAGCAACATCAGCATTGTTCTGCGAGGAAAATTTGCTCACAAGATTGGCCACAGACCCACGAGGTCTGTCCTGGGCTTCTGAGTATCACCCTGGAAAGGTAATTATATAAAACCAGTGGCAAATCATTTTCTAGTAAGGCACCACAACTTTTTAAATAGGTTTCCCCAACGGTAGCAACTAACCTCACTCCCCAAATCTGACGATAAAGATACATATACGATTACTGATCATACGAAGAAGAATCCAGACCTGGTCAGTCGGGGAATAGGCAGACCCAATCAGCAGGTTGGAGACCTGCGAAATCCAACTTTACACATCATTCAATCTTCCCGCAATAACAGTATATAAACCCTAATGGTCAGCATTTAATAGCAAAAAACCTAGAGCTCATATACGTGTCACCTAACCTAGATTTTCGACACCAAATCGTCCCACGTGTTGAAACACAAATCGATTTTGAATTTGAAGAATTCCTCATTGTTTCTGAGGATGTAACTCAAATTACATCAAAACCTACGTCCAAATCATGGTCAAAATTAAAATTAGTTAATTTTCTAAAAACAATTTAAAATTTTTAACAAACATATAAATTTTTAAAAAACATATATAACTTTTCAACAATAATGTTTTAACAAACATTGTCTAAAATGTTTAGTAAAAACTAGTAAAAGACTTTTAGTAAAAACTAGTATGTATAGAGCTATTATCGTTATATTCTTAATTTCATATACATTCCTTTAAAAATTATTTTGTATAATTCATTTAAATGGTACGAAACTAAAAACAAAACAAAATTAAAATATTTTAATAATTTGTTATGGTACAAAACTAAATGATCATTAATATTTCTGAATTAAGCTGTTTATTATCCCAAAATGATCATTACGTTTTACCACAACATTAATTTAAAGAGAACATTAACGATCGATAAAGAAATGTTTCGAATGTTTGTTTAAATCTTCTGCTTAAAATCATACTTTAATTAAATTATTCTAATTAAATACTAAGTTTAACTTAAGAGCATAGGTGTGAGCATTAATAGGTTAAAATTGTCTTATAAGTAACCAAAGATAATCTTCGAGAAAATTTACAAAAATTTACAGCAATTAATTTCATCTTTAATCAACATGTACATCGTAATCTTGAAGGCCTTCCAGAACCACGACAGCACACATGTTTGGTGAGTCCACAAATATATAAACATTCTTAATATCATTTTAAGGTATAAGCAGCAATAATGATCATCAACTTGCTTATTACTTCATTAGTATGATCGTATCAATTGGTATTGGTTTCAACCGATTGTTAAATTTTAAAATAAGAGTTTTTATATAATTTTCATTCTTGCTGCTACATACATTTTTACATATATTATATTTTGGTTACGTTTTTACATTTTGTTCTTTGCTTTTCAAATTCTTATATTTTGTTAGTACAAAATATACTTAATAAACGTCAAGTCATGACTTATATAGTTAGTCTAAAGATATTAATGCTCCCACAGTTTTCATATACAAATATAATTTTAACCCCTTCGTATTTAACAACTTTCGGTTTATCTAAACATTTATTATACTAGATGAATTTTAATCGCGGTTAGCTTATGTTTTGTAAATAAACCAAAATACTTAATTTTTATTTAGACATGTTAACTCTAATTATAAAATGAATAAAATGAGAATTTAGACATAATGCCTGGCTAAATTAAATACCAGTGTTTTCTTAGGTTGATGAAAAGTTAGGTGTGTATCTATGTGGGGTCCTAAACATATATATAGTCATTAGGACATAGAGATTGGGAGGGTTTTGAGACTACCTATCAACAACATCTGATAGTGCTTTTAATCTGGGTATAATAGATAAAATATGTCTTTTGTTTTTTTTTGTTACGTGACTATAAACGGGCTTCTGTTGAAAACTTATAGTCATTCTGGTCCACTCTATTCCTCAATTTCTTTTCTTGTTTTTTTTAAATAGGGAGTCTATAACACAATAACTCTGTATACAAACAGGATTTTGTTTTAAGAGAGGACCGAACCTCCCCGCCCGACTGTTTGCTAGCTCTTCAATGGCTCCCGCAGTCCTCTCTTAACAATTTCTTAAAGTACTGGTTTCATTGATTCAGTCCTACAACATCTCATTTATTCGTGTTCGTTACATGATCAGAGATCAGAAATGAATCGTTTTTCCGCTACTCATAAGTACTCATGAAATTTTGAGTCAGTATTGAAATTCAACTATTCTGATTCATTCATACTCACTACAACATTGATTTATAAGTACAGGTTGCAATGAGTATGAGTAAAACGATGACATCAAACTCATATCATTCGAAATAGGTTTGATGCATACGCCTACTTATTCAGATTCATAAATTTAGAAAAATACTTATAATACTCATAAATGGTTCGAGTAATTCGAGTAATTCGAATCATTCATCGAAAATTTACAGTCTTAGTTGTTGTTGCATTTACAAAAAAAGAAGAAAGAAAAAGACAAACGCAGCAAGCAAAGCGACCACACAACAATCTAGTGAGTACTGTAGTGTTCGTACGCGAATCATACTTATTTTGTGATTCTTGTTGAGTAAAGTAGGGTCGAAATCAACAACATCATGCGTAATGTTAATTATGAGTACGATAAGTACTTCAAACTTTGAATACGAGTAGTATGAGTATGATATTAAATTAAGTAAGAACGCAGATAAGTATCAGAAATTATGAGTAGGATTCGAATCTACTCATCTTTTTGAATACTCATTGCTAAGTTCTGGTGTAAACTGAATTTTGTATTTGTGTGAAAGTTTTATTACAATATTCCTTACATAGTGAGTGCTACGTGAAATTTGAGAACGATGTCGAATTATTTATTGGTTTCACGTTTAAAAGGGTAATGGCACTGAACTCTTACTGTCCATAACCGACCAATACAAATATAATTGTTCATTACAACCCTTTCGCCAGGTTTAGGACCTAGTTTCTTACACCACTTGTGCTGTGTATGTTAATTTTATACGTGAGTGGCGGGACTTACAGTTTAACCTTTATGTCAACAGATACATACCCGGGTATGTGTTGTGTTTTTAAATCGCCGTATCTCAGAAAGTAATAACTGTATTGACCTGAAATTTCATGATATCCTCAGTAGTAGTGTTTTTTACTTTATTCCTAGATTTGAGTAAGAATGGGGAATGGGGGCCAAGGATGTGGCCATTTTTTCATTTCTATCCCTTACGTCAACAGATACATACCTGGGTATGCATAATGAAATATATGAAAATATGTTGATGTTGGATGTTTCTTGATATTGTATATTGTTTATAATTGTTGTAATCTAAGGCCATGAGTCGTTTTCTATTTGGACCTTGCACTTCGCATGAATAACGCATTGTGGAAAGAAGTATAACCGACTTATTGTTTTTTTGGGATGTAAGAGCAAAAGATAATATTGTTACTGAAATCAAATGTAGTTGACTCTACTTCCCGTCCTTTAGATAAAGCGAAATATGGTGATACAAACACTCGTCTTCTGTTTACTGTACCTAACATTGATAAACTGCTGTCCATCATTAAATTTTTGGCTAAGTTATAAGTTCTGAAGAAATTATCGCAAACAATATTCCGTCCACTTCCACAAAAAAGATCGACGCAAAAGTCCTTCAATACCCTCTCTCCTACGTTTTTTCCCTTTCGCCGGATGTCGTCAATCCAATATAAATTTGTCCCTTCATTGGATAGTATGAGATGAAGTCATATACCCACCATACTTTAATTCCGTACTTGGCGGGTTTCTTTGGTATGTATTGGGTAAACCTAGTACCACCACGGAAAGGACACAACTACTCATTAACTGCCACATTTGTACCAGCTCGTAATTGCATTCAGCAATAAAAATAAGTCTGTTATGGCTGCAGCTTTATCGGTTTTTAGGCTGATGATGTGTGTTTCCGTTGTCAAAATGTATAAAGCGGCTTATATCCTAAAAATGCCTCAAGCTCATGGAAGCGCGATATAAGGGATGTGAGGTTGTTTTCCATAAGTCTTTAGTATGTACGTAATCGGAGTGCGTAACACCACCCAACAATAGAAGACCCAAATATGGATTAAGCTCATTTTTTATTAGAACTTTCATGTACGTGGTTCTTTTGTTGGATTTGGAGAATTATAATGTTCGTAGCAACAATTTCTGCTTTTCTGTTTGTCTCACGAACAATTATATCGCACATTTCTTCGGATAGTATTAACCTGAACGCTTCTACAATGATTAGACAATAAGACAACACAGAAATAAGCTTAGCAACAAAAGAAATTCCGTGTAAAATGTATGAACATACCCGGGTATGTCTCTGTTGACGTAAGTATAATTTTTATCTGTTGACATAAGGGTTAAAGTCGACTCGGAATGACATATTTTTTTGAGAAATTTTTCATGACAAATTTTTATTTACTCTCATAGTTTATGCCAGAAATCGGAAGGAAAGATTTCGCCAAAGATTCGCCAAAGAAATATATTTTTAAATTTCGTTTAGTTGGAGTTGTCTGATCTGGGGTTGCACCGTGACTACACGTCTAATAAGCCAACACCTTACTTACTAGACTACGGCGACTAATAACCGTAATCGGCCCTGTTTCTTCAAATTTTTATTTTTAAGTGCTCTTCGAATGAATGAGGCATTAACATTAAACTCTTCAAAGCTTGCAAACGGTCATAGCATAACTTTCTAAATTTTTCGTAATAAATTTTCACAATTAGGAAGCATTTATTATTTTCGTACTACTTTGATACGTAGTGGCAAATAAGTTGTTCTCCAGATGTTAACAGCCTGTGCATCAGCCTTTTGCCGCTACGTGATAGTGTGGAGAAAGCAGTATTGTGTACTATTCCTTTCAGATCGCGATTCGTTTTTGACATAGTTATGTCACCGTTGTTGCTCAATAAAGCTTTGATGTTAGCGAATGTGTGTGAATGAAGTTCTATTTAATTGACTTTTGATTCAAAGAGATTTCGACTGCAATAGTCTCTTATCCCCCTTAGGCTTTCCTTTGCCATCCTGTCCAGTCTGATGTATTCATTGTTATGTAAGTTTCTGCAATAGATTTGATACAATTTACTGTCGTTTTGTTTCTCGCTTGATTATAAAATTCAGTGTATTTTTTGACAGCTTTGGCTTCTTCAGCATCATGAGGTAGTCTATAGTACTTTTCTCTATTGTGCTTATCAGGATGTTTGTGATGCCATCGCCTTTAACAAAACTACTGTCTTGTTCCTATTGATGGGAGTACCTATTGACATGGATAAAACGACTTCTAGTCTCTTGATTTTTTATCACTTCTGGATGACTATTTTATAACCTTTTATGGCAGCGTTATATCCTGACCGCAGTCGTTTAGATTATCGGTTGTATGATTAAATAAAAAAAAAATAAAAATAAATAACCCTGGATACATTGTGTCATACACATACAAATATCGTGTTTATTTATAGAGAATATTATTCATTTAAAATTATTCATTCTAGGCTTTTATAGACCACATTTATTATAATTCTTTTGTATAAATACTACAAATGTTCTGTAATTGTTGCGAACATAAATATTCGTATCGTACAAGTCAAACGGTTAAGTTGTCGCATTGCTTTCAAAATGTGTAAGAAAATATTCACTGTAACGCTTTTAATCATCGTCATTGTTGAAATACAAAAAGTGTACAGTTCAATCAAGAATTGTGCGGAAGTGGATCACTTAGGACATTGTCTTAATTCCCGTCCAAAGCTGTTACTTAACAAAAAGATCACTGTGCATAAGCCGTATTACAAGGTATAATATATATTTAATGAAAATATTTTTATTGATTGGTATAAATTAAATTAAATCGAGTTACATAAATACAGAACATATATAGTGAGTGTCAAAAGAAACTGTACACTAAGGATAAAATTCTAAAAATAACCAAATCCAACTTTTACCACTTAAGGAGACAAAACAAATGTTTTTGACAATATTTCGAAATTTTTTGTAATTTTTGTTTTTGTTTCAATTTTAAAAAAGTGGCAAAGAAACAATTTTAAAAGAAAAAATAACGGTTGTTTATTAATGTATATGGTTTTTTTAATGTATAGTTTCTTTTGACGCTCACTGTATATATACAGAGCTACTGAAATCACATGCTGACGAATTGTAACGAATAGTGTAAAGCTAGTTTTTCAATACGAAACATATTTTTTTATAGAAATTGAATTTTGATAATAAAATTCCATGATTTCCAAGCATTGTTCCTTTTGTAAGCATATTCATACGTTGAAATGTCAAAATCCACTGAGCAATCTTGGATTTGGCGCACGCCACGAATCGTTTTCTTATACTGAAAAGCATTTACAATGATAAACTAAATAAAAATAATATTGAAAGAAAAAAACTTAAAAAACTCTTTTTTTCGTATTTTCATTTTAGAGTCGTAATTCAGAACGTCCGGTAAACAGACGAAATTGGTGGCAATGGCCATTTGGGAAATAAGTAATTAAAATAAAACAAAAAATAAAAAAGATGTATCAAAGGATATTACAAAAATGTTTATAAATATTCTTTAGCGGTTAAAATAAAAATAAAATAAAAAAATATGCTCAAATATTGTATTCTTATCTGATATCAAAATTTGTTAGCATGAAATAATTAAAATTCTTAATAATGACAGGAACATTTTTTTAAGCGAAAGCAACACTCGCAGGACGAGAGCATCGCCTAAGTGCTCCTCCCTTGTAATTACTGCTTTCTCCGGATATAAACAGTATATCAAAAATCCTTGTAAAGCAGTGCTGAAATCTTCCACCTGCGACCAAATAGCCTTCTCCTCGTCCACCTCATTTCAGTAAATGGCTTTGCTTTTGGATGGAACGCCGTCTGCTCCGTGTGGTGAACAAAGGTGTAATTTGCTGGTGTAATTTGCTCCGACAACAAACTTCATATACATAGTCAAGAGTTCTATTGTAGCATTAACTTGGCATAGAACCAGTTCAGATTAGCAGAAGAAGAGCTTTGCAAATTAGGTATATATTGTTACGTTTTTACCTTTTTAAAAACGTTTAAAATATATATAGTCTATCTCCTTTTCTTTCATACTGATGTTGTTGGTTTACTTGTAACAAGTTCGTTGTATTTGTTAGTGTAGCTTTTATTTATCATGTTAATGTTAAACGATGTTTCCATTTTCGTAACAATATGTAGCCATATGGAAGAGAACAACTTATTTGCCACTGTATATCGGAGTATCACGAAAATAATAAATGCTTCCTAATTGTGAAAATTCATTGCAAACATTTAGAAAGTTATGCTGTGACCGTTTGCAAACTTTGAAGAGTTTTTAGTCGAGGAAGTGCAGTTAATGTTTTATCCATTAGAAGAGCACTAAAAAATTTTTTAAGAAACTGGATAGGTTATGGTTATTAGTCGCCATAGTCTAGTAGGTAGTGTGTTTGCTTATAAGGCGCGGGGCCACGGTTTAAATCCCAAGTCAGACATCTCCAACAAAATGAAATTTCATAAAATATTTCTTTGGCGACGTCTTCTTAACAGATTTCTGACAGAAACTCTGAGAGTAAATAAAAATTCGCCATGAAAAGTTTCTCATAAAAATCTGTCATTCGGAGTCGACTTTAAACTGTAGTTTCCACCACTTATGTGTAAAAACTAACACACAAAATATAAGTGGTTTACGAAGCTAGGTCGTAATTCCGAGTGAAGGATTGTATTGGCAAATTATCTATCAATTGTGTAAGTGGAATAAAAGTAATGGTGTAGGGATACGTATATTTTTAATTCTTTAGTTTAATATTTTGCAAAACAGGTGCAAAACTGAGTACATACATGTTTCAATAATTTGCTTATAATTTTTTCCCTGCATTTATTAATTTTCAATGAAAGTATTATCAAAGGATAACAACGCTATTAAAGGATGTACACGCTTTATGTTATATAATACCCATAATACATGCATTCAATTTCTTCTTCTAAGTGTACATTCATAAATATTTAAACAAATTCTGAAATGTATATGTTCATTAAGTCTGAAGTTATTTTTGAAATTCTTTTAATTGTCCATTTTATCGTACAATAAATAGTTTTATTTTCTCAAGTTGTCGTTCTTTGTCTTTTATTTCTTTCTTTGTTGTTTTGATTGCTAAACTACTGCAACAAATTTAGAGAAAAACAATAGCAAAAAAAAAAGTTTCATTTTTCTTGATTTGTTCGTTAAAGTTGATGCCACACTGTCTACATGTTGTGTGAAAAGGAAGAAGCATCCAACAAATAGAAAGTTTTCATTGGGGGTAGATTTGAAAGGACAAAACAAAGACTAAATATAAGTGAAGGTATTGATAAGTTTCTCCAAATCAGGTTAACTTTTTGTTTTAAGGAGAAGGCTGAATAAAATTATATTTTCTGTATTATTATGTTTGGCTTGACTTTTACATTTATTTCCTGACCTCAAGACAATTCCTTCGGGATTCGTTTTTGACATTGTCATCTCACCGTTGTTATACATTAAAGGCTTGGTTTTAGATAATATTGGGCTGTTTAATTGACACACTGATCGAAAGCGTTTTCGATTGCGATGGATATCTAATGTTACTTGTGTTTCCGTTGCGATTTGTGGAAATCATTATTCTCTTCTACCCCCATTAGACTTCAGTTCATTCTTAAGTGAGTTTCTGCAATAGATTTGGCACTATTTGCTGCTGTTTCTATTTTTTTATTTCTCGCTTGGCTTCTTAGGCATCATGCGGTAGGTAGTCCATGTGTTTCTCTGTCGTACTTATTTGGATGTTTTTGATGTGACCCTACTTAACAGACCCACTGTCATGTTCTTCTTGATGGGAGTAGCTAATTGACATGGATAAAACGATTTCTAGCCTATTGGAATTTTATTTTTTGGGAAATATCTTATGGCAGCGGGTAAAAGATGCTGATCAATTGCAGTACCCACAGTAAGTACATAATTTTTTTGCGGTTTTGCAAGCAAATAAAGAAAAGTAAATAAAAATATGTATTTCATTTCGATATATTCATATTAACTATAATAAATCCTGGATAAATTATATCATACGCATAAAAATATTCTATTTGTTTATAAAGAATTTTGCCAACATTATTCATTTAAAATTATTCATTCTATTCTACAGACCACATATTTATTAATTTTTTTTTTTTTTTTTTTTTTTTTTTTTTTTGATATAAATACTGCATGTTTGCAACTGATGTAACTAACTTGCAACTGAGTGGACGATAAGTATTCGTATCGGGCAAATCAAACGGATAATTTGCCGTATTGTCTTCAAAATGAAATGACGAAAATATTCACAATAACGCTTTTAATCATCGTCATTGTTGAATATTACTGGGTGGATCTGGAACAGGTTAGGAAGGCGACCACCAAAACTTAAAGAATGCCAATGGGAATGTAATAAAAATATATATGTATGTTATATATATATACATCAGATATATGCATATATGGAGGCTTATTTCGTGTGCCCAATTGTCTACAATAAGTTTGACTCCAGGTTGTAGGATTAATTGGACACAATAGGCTCTATATATCGCGTTCCAAGTGTCATATTGTTGAGACCACATGGCACCAACTGCAGTGAATAATATATCGTTCAGGGTGTATTCACAGCCATTGAACTCTCGACGCGACTGATGTCTACACCAAATTATTAATTTTGTCTGATGACTTACAGGGATGAGGATAATTTTTCGATAAGATATTTCAATGCTACAACAGCTCGAATTTTGTTAATAAAATTCCTTGATTCTGAAGCGTTCTTCTTTTGTAGATGTAGTCGCCGTAGTCTAGTAGGTAGTGTGTTGGCTTATTAGACGTAAGGCCGCAGTTTAAACCCCAGGCCAGACAAAGCCAACTAAAAGAAATATAAAAAAATATTTCTTCCGCGACTTTCTTTCAGCAGATTTCTGGCAAAAACTCTGAGCCATATAAAGTTTCTCAAAACTCTGTCGTTCGGAATCGAGTTTAAGCTGTAGGTCCCTCCATACATGTATAAAATTAACACACACAAAATGAGTGGTGTTTAGAAGCTAGGCCGTAATCCTGACTTAAGGGTTACAATACGCAGTTCTATATGAACATAACATTGAATATACGATGCTAATTTAGAATGCAAGTTTATCTTCATCTAGATCTTTTCTGCTGTTCTCGAAGCATGTAGGCTACGGTAACTTAAAGTGGAGTAAGCAGCTAGGTCGTAAACCTGTCTTTACGGTTGTAATGACCAACTGCGTGTACGTATCTAACTTTCTGCATTAGCCTCATGTATCCAATGCTGTGTAGACAATTCAAAATGTACACTCCTTCTTACGATCTGCAAAGGCATTGAAATTTATTGAGAGATTATTCGAAAGGAGTTATAATACATTTTATTCTTAAATTTAAGTAACTTCAAAATTGTCTCACCATCCTTCAAAACTTATTTCCACACCGACCTAAATGAACAGAAATTTTCTCTCGTAAGCTCATACTTGTGAACAAAACTTAAGTGAAACAAATGAAAAAGTACTTTTAATGAATGAATACAAATGAACATAGAAATAACAACAACAACAACAGCTATGATAGTATAAGTAATACAAACAATAACAACAAAAGAACGTATGTGGAAAAATTTATAACAATAATAACAGCAACAACAATGGAAAATAAAATAAATCTTCCTTGGCCAGATATTAACATCTTTAACTTGAACTAAATACAGGAGAAAAAAAAACAAAGAAAATATTCATTAAAGGCACACACACTCTGAAGAGGATGAGGAGGAGGAGGAGGGTGATAGAACTAACAACTACTGGGCAAGATTAAATCACTACTACAGTAGCTGACAGACTTACTGACTCAAAACCTAAGCCAAGTGATGTGTGATGTGTGCTCTGTGTGATATGCTGTGAACCTAAATGAAATGAAATACATGTCAGGCAGAATAAAGTTCAAAATTAGTTGTTGCTTGTCCAGCTTAAATTGCTATAGCCAATGGCAACAATAACAAACACAACAACCACCATAACAAACTAACTTGCGAACAAAACAAAAACAAACCACGAAAACAAAAACTTCTTTGGTAGCTTAGTTCACCGGCCAGTTGTGGTGTAAAGGGAAAGGATAACAGCAAAGAGGAAAAAAATAAAGAAAGTATTTTGGCATCGAAACTTTATTTCCGAGATGGATGTCATTCATACGTTAAACTGTAATTCATCAAAATCAAATAAAAATAGAATTAAAGGGAAAAAAAGGAAACAATACCGGCAACAGCTTAACAGCTTTTGAAAGGGGGGGATGTGAAAAAAAGATTTTCGAAAAGATTCAACGAAAATCACATAAAAATTCATTATTCACATGAAAGATTAATGATTTTATGGGGCTCCCTCTTTTTTCTCTGTCTGGCTGGCATGACTTTGAAAGGGTGAGTGAGCGAGCGGTGTTGATTTCATTTCATTTTAGCTTTAAAGCCAACATATTGTTCATAGGCCAATAAGGAATTAGAATATCCTTTTTTTCGACCTTTTTTGTTCTTTTTTTATGTGTGTTTTTTTGTGTGCTTATTTACACCATAATAAAATATTCATTAACAACAATCACCAACATTCAACGTTATGATCCTTATCGATTTCATTATCATTTTCGTTCTCATTATGATGATTAAATGTATGAAAGGAAAAAAAAACGTTTTATTATGGGAAAATTATGTTGAAATAATTTTGTAACCAGTGAATTAAATTTCAATTTAAGTGCCAGTCTATTAAAATGTAATTATTCACCTTGTCTTTAAGGGTAGAGAGTATGATGAACAAAATTATTTCATCAGCCAGACGGATAAAAAAGAAAAATTACTCTTCCTTTTCTTTAACCATTGCATAGCACAGTGTGACACAATTATGTTGTATACTTATCTGATGCAATGAGGTAAGTCAGCAGCTCATGTATAAAAATAATTCACATAACATAAGTAGCGTGAGAAGTTAGGTCGTAATCCTGATTGAAGAGTTGGTAATGAGCAATTATGTAAGGTGATGCAACACTCCAAGTCTGCAACACTCATAGTCTGAGTTACCTTTGGATCCGTTCGTAAAGACCTCAATCCGATGGCCATAGTTATGAGGAATAACAATCGGAGAGGTATTGTTATAAATCTACATGCGAAACTATTATCCAATCAGCGGTATGGCAGGCAATAGTCTATAATTGCAGAGTGGTCATATGTTCTAAGAAACTACTACGCAGTATAAATCGATCTTTGTTATCTTTTTGGACATAAGGTCAACATGTTTACAGTTTAAGATTACTATTACTATTAATGACTTAGTCGTACTTCAGGCTCTTCAATAGCAGAGGTCCTGGATAACGTGAGTTTTTTTCGCAATGTGGGTATCTTTTGCCTAAATTCGCTGGGTATTGCTTCGTGAAATCTGAAATTGAATACAAATGCCGCTTGGTCATTCTTTTCTTTATAGCAAGTCAGTAAAGCGAACGATGAGAGCATATAAAATAAAAATGAAAAGTTCCTTAAAAATGGGTCGTTCGAAGTTGACTACAAAATGTCATGTATAAAATTAACACACACAACATAAGTGGTTTGAGAAGCTAGGTCGTAATGCTGACTGAAGGGTTGTGGTGGTCAATTATGTATGTAAGTATTGTCGTATGCCCACGTTGTATTTAAAATTACGAATCGTTTAAAAAACTATTGCCGTTGAAAATGCCCAACAGTTTTGTAATGCTGTTTGAAAATTTGGTTTATGGTTTGAGTTAAAATACAAGCCACTGATGTATTTAAAATGCTTGTATCATTATTCATTTCAACAGGATATCGAGAATAGTTTAAATTTTTTCTATTTTCTCGATATCACAAACCACCATACGAACTCAGTTTAGAATATTCAACGAACTTATGAAACTACAAAATTGATCAATAAAAGCACTGTAGCTCTGTCTCAGCACTGAAGCCATGTAGAGACTTGTTCGTTCGATTGTGAGGTATTAGGCTCAAATAAATCATAGAGTCCTTTGTAATGTAATTCATATATTTTGTTCCCATTTTTGTAAGAAATTTCACCTTTTTAAGATTTTCCTCAAATCACGTTTTAGATGTCAACAATGCACCAACCAATGACAGGAAATTAATAAAAATAAGATATCTATGGACCCATCCTTATACATACATATGTATATAATTAGGATTACGACATAGCTTCTCACAACACTAATGTTGTGTGTGTTAATTATATACATGAGTGGCGGGACCTATAGTTTTAACGCAACTCGAACGACAGATTTTTAAGAAACTTTTCATAACAATTTTTATTTACCCTCAGAGTTTTTGCCAGAAATCTCTTGATAGATAGTCGCCGAAGAAATAGTTTTTTGTATTTCGTTTCGATGTCTGACCTGCGGTTTAAATACTGGCTTTACGTTTATTAAGCCAACACACTACCTACTAGACTACGGCGACTTTCCTTATACTCTAATTTTATTAATTCAGAAAAATATTTAATCTCGTTGAACAACATTTATTCCCACTGTTCTCTGTTGTTTAAACAAGAAAATAAAATTTATTGTTTAAATACTGAAAATTGGATGAGTCGTTGGTAGCCTGTCTGGCTAGCTCACTGGCTGGGGATATTTAACCATGGTAGGATTCTTAAAACGTTTATAATTATGGAGCTTTTTTTTGTTCTCTTCTTAAAAATTTTAAAGTATAAGTGTTAGTGTGTGTGTGTATGTGTGAGGTTTTGTATTTGTTTTTCGACTAATAGAGCTCAACATTAACCCAGACGACATTAAACCCATAAACAATCAAATTATAATGTTGTTAACATTGTTCTTTATGTTTGTTGCTGTTGTCGTTGTTGTAGTTGTAGCCATAGCTACTGATATTTTAGTAAACTTGAATGAGGGAGGAGTTCTTTTCATTTTTCATATTATACTCGAGTAATAAATTTTGAAAACCAAAAATAAAAAAGGAAAACGAAACGAAACGATACGTAACGTTCCCCAATTTAACATGTTTTACACGTACCAGACAAAAAAAAACAGTAAATTTTTGGGTGGCAGTGATGGTGTGGTATCCCACTCTCAGCGGAAGTAGTAGCAGTATGTAGTCAGTATATGGCAGTATTTTATATTGAATTGAATTGTACCGTTTTATATGCGGGCGTGAGAGTTTGAACTGTATTTGGATTTTTATGTGTATTTTTTTTCTGTTTGTTTTTGGAGGGTAACTGTGCCGTTTATTAGCTGCTAACAAAACTTACAAAAACAAAAATAAAATATTGGTATGAAATGTATGAAAAAAAAACAAAAATAAAATAAATGTTTGTTGGTTAATACCCTCTCATTAAATTAAATGATGTGAAAATAATGTTACACAGTCTCAATGTTAACCATTGTTAGCAATTTACAGTATAAATGCAGCAAAACATAGAATTTTTTTATTTTTCTTTTTTTGAGTTTTTTTTCGCTTTGCTCGTATACTTGAATATTTTATATTCGTATCTGGTATGGACTAAGTTTGGAAACCTTCTTAAATTAAATCTAAAAGATGATTAATCGGGGGAAAAAAAGTTGTTTAAAAAAATTTTAAAACCCATATACCACTAGTTTACTAATCCTCATTATGGGAGAAATACCAAAGACCATCGTCAGAAAAAATCTATCCAATTGCCTCTTTTCCCTTGATACTCAATTTGAATGCACATTACACCTAATCATTCGGTGAAATATTCGAAGCAGAAGGAAGAGGTTTCATTTAGGCCAATATTTAGATGCATTGTGATACCACAATTAATTCTTTTCGGGGTCAACCATTACCTAGAGAAAACTATCTCAAGTCCAATAGAAATAAATGCTTTTGCAGCCGCCTTTATATTAGAGAGTTCTATCAATGACGTCAGAAAATTAGGGGTTAGAAATCTCCGTATCTGTATGGCAAAGCAGTCTCTTCTTCCTCTTCACATCCACAGCAACAGCAGAAGTTATTAGTTGGAATGCCGAGTCTTTCAGCAAGGCCACCAGAAGAACAATGGGGAACACAAATCGCCCGAACACGCACTTCAAAATTGTGCGAAGTAAAGTTATTTCGATAGAAATACGATTGTGTTTAGGAAGTTATAGATTGGAAGTCAGAATACCAGATTTGGAAGAGATGTTATCGAGCAACCCTATATAGGTTGAAACCAATATAATAAATTATTTACTGGCGGCAGCATAGGTATTTCATGGTGAGCTTTCTGAATGCCAAGTAGTTTAACAGAATTTGGTAATATGTTGTCACTGTTCGTCAATCTCATTGGGACCAGGAAAGCTGTCTTCAAAATTTTGAGTCAGTCAAGTGGTATTAGAGATGGTAGGCTGTTGCATGTGCAGTTCTGCGGCGTCTAACAAACACTGCGGCAGGTGGTTCTTATACAATTATTTGCAATAGATTTTCATTATTTTTCAATTCAAACTTTTCTACTTAAACATAATCCGTAGGTGGCCCAAATATTTGAAAGGTTGCACATACCATTGCGGATATGTTTTTTTTTTGTTACATCATCCTCCAAACAAAATATGTGTGAATTTTTTCAGATCGTTTATAAACAAATAAACCTTATAAATCTTTTAGAGCTTTACACCAACATTAAAGTGTACACTTTTTATTGTTTTATTTAATTTTAAATAAACTCTCAAAGGAAATCCTTATAAAAAAAAAACATTTAAATGGATCCTCAGAGACTAGGATTGAAGCACAAATAAATAAATGAACTCAATTAACGTGTAACTTCACAGCTTTTATTTAAACCTTCAGTTGAAATGTTGAAAAATTAGAGGCCATTCGATTGCCAGGAGACCAGACAGAACAGTAAATAATTGCTAACAGCATTCAAAGCAGTAACAAAACATTACCGCTAAATAGTCATCATTCTAAAAGTATTCCTTGTAGGGGGGAAAGTAATTGTAGTCAACAAATTAAGCCAATGATATATCAACGTTGTGGTAATTCTGTTTGTAATGAATTAATCAGCCTGTGAGTGGAGAGGCTTCTAAAAGTTTGTGAAAAGTTTCCGTACGTACGTAATTGGTCATTGCAACCCTTCAGTCAGGATTACCAGGTCGTAATCTAATGTGCCAATTTTATAGTACACTAGTTGCACACTGCGCGCGTTGTTGCGCTACCAACTAAAATAAATTTAAAGGAAAGACATTTTACAAATATCCAATTAATATTGAATCATTTTATTGATTTTGTTTCCCGTTGCCCAGATGATTCAGCTGAACGGGCCTCGATCAGTTTATAATCTCACTTCTCGTTGTTCAAGTGATTCATGATACTCGAAGATTTTCAGGTCTCAATGCTCGTTGACCGTCTGTTTCTGAGGCTCGTAATGCTCTTTTCTTCCGTGCTTGAGGTGTAGGTCGACCAATGTCTTGTCATTCATTTCGAACAATTTTCAGTGGCGCCATCTACCGAAAATTAATCGCACCCACTTAGAAACCTCCGTCGACTCATGAGCAACAACTTTGCTAAAGAAAATATCATGATCAAATGCACAGTTTAATTCATTTTGAGTAATTTTCAGTGGCGCCACCTGTCTTAAATTGGTCATACTAACTTATAAACCTTCGTCGGCTCATGCGCAACAATTTTGCTAAAGATCATAACATGATTAAATATACAGTTTACGATTTAATTAATTTTTTGTAATTTTCAGTGATGCCACCTGTCGGATATTGGTCGTATCAACTTAGAAACCTTCGTTGACTCATGCGCAATAACTTTGATAAAGGTCATAACATGATCAAATACACAGTTTACGATTTAGTTAATTTTTAGTAATATTCTGTGGCGCCACCTGTCGGATATTGGTCATACTAATTAAGAAGCCTTCCCGGGCTCGTGAGCAACAACTTTCCTGAAGATCATAACATGACCAAATTTACGATTCTATTAATTATGTACATACAGACAAACATTCATTTTTATACATATATGTATGTATATAGTATATATTACATAGAGCTGACGGGTGACGTATACGTAATATTTTGTTAGACAATAACACTCATACTTTTTTTTATTTATTTTATTTTATTTAATCTTATTTGCCTATTTCAACATAAAAAGTAGCTTATAACTCCTTCCAGACATACAGGAAGATACTGTGAAAATTTCAAGAAAATCGGTTCAGCCGCTTAGCCGTCTATACACTTCAGACAAACCCACAAGTAAATAAACACACATTCATATTTATATATAAGAAGAAGAAGAAGAAAAAGAAGAAGATGAGCGGGAGGACCTATAGTTCATAGTCGATTCCAAAGGACAGATTTTCGAGCATCTTATCGTGGAAATTTATTTTCTCTCAAAACTTTGCAAGAAATCTGCTGAGAGGAAGCCGCCGGCTTCGTTCTGTTGGAAATGTCTAACCTGAGATTTGAACCGTGACATCACGTCTAATAAGCCAACACACTACCTACTAGACCACGATGATAATATGATATTTAAATGATATGAATCAAGATTGCAGTATCGGGGCTTCCAACAAGGATTATGCCAGTTGATGACACCATTCTTGTTGAAACTACATCTGTCAAACTAGTTGTCATTTATTCGCGTTGGTTTACTAAGCCATCATGGACGGATACGGTATACAACAACACGTGCATAAAATAAAATTGCGCGGGCAACACGAAATGCCTATCAATGTGATCGATAAATTTCGGTCCACTGTTTCAGTAAACGAACGACAAATACTCGTACGTCGCCGAAACGTAAGATCTGCCAAAAACATCGCCGCTACCAATGAGTATATACAGAAGATTACCAAACAATCTATTTTTGCGTCGCTTACAAGTACTTAGCCTCTCACAGACTACAACTTGGTGAAATTTGCATCGAACTGAATGTAAACGATCATGGACAACAACGTGAAAGGGTTCTAGAGCAGCTTGCAACTAATTTTTATTCGAAAAATCATTCTCTGTGATGAGGCCAATTTCTTGGTGAATGGCTATGTGAATAAACAAAATTGTCGAGATTATGTGAATGTCCAATGCATCCCGCAAAAGTCAATGCTTGATGTGAATTTTAGGCTGGCGGCTTCGTCTGTTCATACTTCTTTGAGAACTGCCACTAGAGGTCCATGATTAAAACAATTTCTTTTAACATGAGTTGGATAATGTGGAACTGGGCACAAATGTCATGTGATTTCAAGGGGGCATGCCGTACGCCTTATGTTATATATATTCATCTGTTCATACTTCTTTGAGAACTGCCACTAGAGGTCCATGATTAAAACAATTTCTTTTAACATGAGTTGGATAATTTGGAACTGGGCACAAATGTCATGTGATTTCAAGGGGGCATGCCGTACGCCTTATGTTATATTGGAGATCGTGTGATTTGTCTTCGTTAGACTTTTTCATTTGGCGTTTTCTTAACTAGCAGGATGACGGTATGTGCGACATAGCTCATGTCACATTAGAGATTCTCCATAAGCTATGTGAGGGCATGGGCATCTTACCTAGAGGTAATAGGAACTAGGTCAGCGAGGTTGTTAGACTTCCTTAAGTTGTAGGTGTATGTGAATAAGGCACAATACACAACGGCCCTCACAACAAACACAATCCATCCAATATCGGTAAAATTTTGTCTGACTTGTAAGCCAGAATCATTGAAAATTACCAGAGAAACTGTGACCGATATTTGAACGATATAATAGTCCACATGGACATGGCATCAAGAGCTCTTTTAAAGGAATAATTTTGGTGATATCTCACACTCACTTCTTTCAATTCAAATTTAATGATAGAAGCTCGTAAAGAAAGTCACCATAGGTTTATGCGTTGTAGAGAACACTGATTGAAACAGTCCCAATTAATTAACACCATCACCTGATTTAGTTATCCTTTAAAAATTGTCTCTCTTTGTGTTGGAAGCCAAATTAATTTGTTTACAGAATTTAATGCGAACAAAGGATTCATTTAATAGACCTTTAAACACCTCAGCATGCTTGTTATCGTACCTCATAAAAATCCTTGACAAATTCTCTGAATATCTCGTTTAAACATCCTACAAAAAATACGCAATTACAAACACTTTTTGGCCAAATTTATAAGTCTACACGCACATACTTACACACTTGCTTACATTTACAAAAACAAACCCCACATATGGACGAACGGAAGATTGTCTTAAATGTGTTGTTGCTTAAACAATATTTACACCACACTACCAACCTAAATTGACCCAAATGACATACGGCCAGAGCTTGTTTTGGTAGAGAAAAAGAAGAAGCAGACTAAAATACAGTTTCTCTCACACGTTTATGGACACACACAAACGCACAGGCAAATAAACAGTTGTACCTTTTTTACTTTCACTTAACCACAGTAAATCCTTGAAAGTGTAAAAGTACAATAACAAAAATTGAATACATACATATATAAGTATATCCTTTACCAATACATACATATACATATATACATATACAAGACGAAGACAGAGACTTTGAGAAACAAATAAAATTAGTTTCGTTTTAGTCTGGGCATACCATAATGCCATTATGATTTAAGACTTAAATTTACCCTGCTGTTATTTACATGTATTTATCTTAAGGATAAAACACATATACACACACACATACATGCATTTATATTTACCACACTTAAATGCTTAAGCAACCAACAACAACACACACACACACAAAAGTGAGCATTTATATGGAAAATTAGAAGGACAACCATTATCCAAAATGTGTTGGAGAAAAAAAAAAGGTAAGAAGAAGAAGAAAAAAGTGTAAATAATGGAATTGTATAATTGTATTTGTAACAGTGTGCATGTGTATATGTGTTAAGAATTTATTTAAGTTCGTGTGTGTCACTCTGTTTGTCTTAAAGCAACAGAGTGGAAAGAAAATATGTTTGCAATTGCATGACTATGTATGTGTGCGTGTGTCTGTCACACATAAACACTCTCTTTCTCTCTCTGTTTCGCTTCTTGTATATTTTATTTCAATAATGGTGTTGATATTATAATTTAAATAATTTATTCGTAAAGTACTTAATAGCCAAGTGGTGGAGAGAGCGCCTATGTCTGTCCAACTGTCTGTCTGTCTCTTAATGTTAAAATACAAAAGAAATTTTTGAAAATATGTTCTGAATATTAAGAAGATTTAGTGGCAAAATATGAAAATTTGTGTACAAACACTTTAGGAAAATGTTAAACCTGAATTACAAATTTTTTTCTCCTTCTTTATTCTTCTTCTTAAACAAATTGATGTGTTTATAAAACTTATGTAAATTACTGCCGTAAAAAGGTTGTCTGCCTCGTTCATATGAAAAAGGCTTGAAATAAGGGCTCGTAGTGTACATGAAGAAAAAAAATTTTTTTTTAATTGAATTCTACAGACAGACAAACAAAATTGAATGAATGTTAATTGAAAAGGTATTCTTTGACATTGAATTGTAATATTTTATAGTCTTAGTTTTATAGAATAATTAGGACATTTCTTTAAATAGAATTCATATTTATAAGGATTTTGGTTTCTATTTTTAACTCTGTGGATAGTTGATTAAGATTGGCATAAATATTTATTTGTTTAAATAACAAGTGAAGGTGGCATATATTTAAATAAGTTTTGAAGTCAATAAAGTAAAAGGCAAGGTTTTTTGGGTTATTTCTTGTGGATGAAAGTGGATGAAATCTTTAAAATTCAGTGCAATGAATTAGCTTTTATTGGAGACAGTTTCTTTTGCTTTTGTACAGCAACAAACACGTTCACGAGAGTCGATTCCAATTAAGCAACTTTAATAAACCATTTAACTAAGAAAACTTTATTAAACTTAAGCATACGTTCAGCAGTGGATAGTGGATAGCGTGCAGCCCCTGCACTGATCAACTTTTTCTATGAGTTCCTGGGATTTTGGTCAGTAAGAGGACTGCCCTCACTCGTGGCATCAAACAAGCCGATATATGTATATGCGCAATTGACCTTTGGTATCAGAGCTACCACTCCAACCTAACCTAGACAGTGGATCAAGTTGATATTTGTTTATAATCATGTCATGCATACTATTCCTAGTCTCCTAGACTATTAAAGACTGATTAGCTCTGTCGCGTTAGTCTAGTAGGTATTGCGTTGGCTTATTAGACATAAGGTCACGAGACAAACACCAGGTCAGACAACTCCAACAAAACGAAATATGAAAGAATATTTCTTCTGCGACTTCTTCTCAGTAAATTTATGGTAAAAACTGTGGAAGTAAAATACAATTGCCATGAAAAGTTTCTCAAGGCTCTGTCGTTCGAAATCGACATTAATCTGTAGCTCCCTCAATCAAGTGTAAAATAACACACACAACATAAGTGGTTTGAAAAGCTAGATTGTAATTCTGACTGAAGAGTTATAATGATCACTTATGTACGTATGATCAATAATGTACGTAAGTATATATTAATATACCGATTCGGAAATAAACGAGCCCACATTTCGATTAGAATGGGTTTCTGCTCAATAGTTTTCTAAGTGAATATATATACCAGTGGAATATATGCGAGGGAATGGAGAAAGTGGCTTTTAAAGCGCATCAATTTTGAAATTGAAAATGGGATAAGGCTGCCTGACCTTTTCAACGCTCTAGGAAATTTTATCACCTAATTGCCGTAGGCAAGAGAGCTATGTAATCAGGAAACAAATTATCTTAAGAAACGTGAAACACTTCGAGAAATTCATAACATATTGGTGTAATTGTGCCAGCATTAAAACACATCTTTAACATAGGAATAACTGATTATATGATTTAATTAAGCAAAACAGTTTAAAACTGCCAACAAAATTACAGAAAAGCTTTTGTCTAGATTAGACAACGAATGGTTTCTTAGATGGCTTCGTCATTTGTGGCAGGTATATTGTCAAGTTCCACCTAAAAGATAACATTACTTATGAGCTTTTTTTTTTTGTTAAAGTTTGACATGAATGTTTTCATAGGAGATCCTTTTAAAGGACAATTATGAGTGGCTTCAATCAAAAGTAGAATGACATAAAGGCGGCAACATAAACTATAAAAAAATACCTCTCGTTTCGATACTTTAGTATTTCACGATGTTAATGAAAACGTTCGAAATAACATTTTGAAAGATTGGAATACTTTAATTAAGTTTAATTAAGTGCAGGGATATTTTTCTTTAACAACTATTAATGGCATGAGCACGATACTCTTCACACTACAATATCTGAAAATAGCTTAAAGAAATTTTAAGATTTCAAAACAAAGAAAATGATTCAGTAATGTAATGAAAGTAATGCTGGTACAACTACACCAGTATGCAATGAATTTTTCATAGTATTTCGTTCTTAATATAGAATGACTCAGTGTCAATTAGAGAGAAAATTGGCTAACGTTTCTTAAGATAATTTGTTTCCTTATGACCCATACATAGCTCTCTTGGCTACTACAATTAAATGACAGAATATTCTAAAGTATAGAAAAGGTCTAGACTGTCTTATACTACTTTCGATTTCATCATGATTGATTGAAGGACTTTATGAGCCACTTTCGTGATTCCCACTCATATATTCCACTGACAAGTACATTCACCTAGAAGAGTGTTGAGTAGAAACCCTTTCGAATCTAAATGTGGGCTCATTTATTTGCCGACCGGTATGCTAATACATACATACGTACATAATTGATCAAACGTACAGCTGCGTGCAACTAATTAAGGATAGTAGTACTCAATATTTAAATCGTTATGTATATTTTGTTTAATGTACTGTTTCTTTTGACGCTCACTGTACGCTCAGGATTACAACCTAGCTTCTCACACCACTTATGTTGTGTGTTAATTTTAAAAATGAGTGGCAGACCTACAGTTTAAAGTCGATTCGGAACTATAGATTTTTGAGAAATTTTTCATAATTTTTCTCAGAGTTTTTGCCAGAAATCTGCTGGGAAGAAGTCATCGAAGAAGAATTTTTTCATATTTCGTTATGTTTATGTTATGTTATGTTTATCTGTTCTGTGCTATGAATCTGCGACTACGATTACCCTTACTAAGCTCAATAATAGACAATAATTCTTATTCATAAATTAATATTCTTTAATATGAAGAAAAATAAAATCTTCAAACCTACAAATATTTAAAGAAATTACGTGCATTTAGCCTTGGAAAAAAATCTCTATTTTCCAATCTCCATCTGTAAGTGAAATTTCCTCTTTTTATGCCTTCATCATCTATACAGTCAAACATGCCCCCAAGGGTTATATCGCATATAATTCATCGATAAAATGCAGTTTATATGCAAAATAGAGAAAATTTAGAACAACATCTGGCACCAGGTCTTCAATAAATGTCAATATTCTTATTAAAATGTAAATTATAGCAAAAATTGAAATTGAAAACAAGATGAGATTGAATGCAAATGACTCCTCAAACACTGTCATAACAGTATTTATCAAATCACACACACACATACACAAATAGTGTAGAATCGAATAATGGTTTGAGATAAAATGAAAGCAGCACTCTTAAGAATGAGGTCATGCCTCATTCACCATATTATTGTTGTAATAAAAATAAAAGAATAATAAAAAAATTATATGAATGGTTGGTTATTGTTGCTATTGTTGTCAATATTTTTATTGAATTACAATAAGAAAAAAAAGCAAAAAAAAACTACAAATATATGAACATGATTATAATATTTGTCTGTCTCTTAAACACACCTGAACCTTAACTGTGGAGGTGGTAATGGTAATGTTGATAAAACGAATGAAAACATCGTTCATAATAAAATTATTCAATATACACACACACACACTCTCAGCCATAAATATCAAATAAAAATCTCGTTTTCTTTGTCATTTTTATTTTTATTTTTATTTGCTCCCTTACCCACAAGCTTTATTTCTGCTTTAACATAATTTGCCAATAAAAATTCATTGAATTATACTTTGAAAACTGGGTGGATGACACATTATCACCTAGCACCCGGCATCAGTCTTTATAGCCATAGGCAAGTCCATGATGCCAGTCATGACACCAATGACATACAACATGTTGCTATTGAGTAAGGGAGTGAGTGATAAACATTATAAACATGCTTCTGACATGTACGCTAAGAGTGCTCAACTACTCAATTATTATTGTCAAATTGACTGATAGTCACACAGTCAATTTGACACGTAGAAAGTTAGGCGAATGAATCGTAAAGTAAAGTAAAAGAAAAAAACCACACACAATATTTGATCTGTCAATGAAGCATATGTTTAGATATGAAATCCAAGGACCCTATTTAAAGGACACTTAAATTATCACACCCTCTAAACTACATTTCCGACATAACAAGGGGCAACATGCGTCTTGTGCGTCCATAGGTCTTAACCAATCAATTGTTATGCTTCATTGGTTTTTTATATCAATAATGACAATGTTTGGAATGAATTGAGAAAAAGACATCAATTTAGCTTAATATTTCGCCTTTGTCTTTTGCCACACACTATTGTTCCCGTTTTTAAGCATTTTAGTCAACATCTTCTTTCTTTTTTGTTGTTGTTGTTGTAATAAGTTTTTCCTTTCTTTTTGGAAATTGTTAACGAAGTAATGTCATAAAATAAATGTTGTGTAGACGCCATTCCTAATCTAAATTCTTAACGTGTTGCCCCATTATTTATAAATAAAAAGTTTTTTCTCCCCGTTTTTAATATTCTATTTTGAGTTTCCTCTTCAGAAAATATTGTAAAATATAACGGATATTTATTAAAGCCCAGATGTTAAAGACAACGCCTAAAAGTTATAAATTACAAGTAGCGTTAAACTTTGTATTAATTTACCATGAAAGATTGAAATCACCGTAGTCTAGTAGGTGGTTTTTGGCTTATTAGACGTGAGGCCACGGTTTAAACCACAGGTTAGACATCTGCAACAAAACGACTTCCTCTCCACAGCTTTCCTCTCTACAGATTTCTAACAAAATCTTGAGAATAAATAAAAATTGCCAAGAAAAGTTCCTCAAAAAATCGTCGTGCGGTGTCGACTTTATATTTTGTAGATGCCACCACTCATGTATAAAATTAACACATACAACATTATTAGTGTGAGAACTAGGTTGTAGTCGTGAAGTACCACACGTCTGAGGGAATCGGACTGCTGGAAACAGGTCACTCCAAAGTTCTGAACGTCATCTTTCCTGAGGGGAGGTACAGACTTTCGGAAAAAACCACTGAATACATTGCGGCTGAGGCTATGTTCCTGCCTGGTGTAAGGATACTTATGCAGGATAGAGCACAATGGAATGGTGGGGTACTCCAGAGGCAGGAAGGTATACCCATTTTCACAGATGAGTCTGAGTTAGCGTGTTTCAGGCAGAGATTTTCGCAATCTTGAAAGCTGGTGGGTCCACTTCAGATTCGCAATCTCACATGATCTTTGCTGACTGTCAGGCTGGCTTAAGGGTCCGTGCAATTCACGTCTCGTTCGTGAGTGCAAGGGTTCCGGGTCATAGCGGAATATTCGGTAATGAGACGGCAGATGCTGTCGCTAGGTTAGGTTCACTTTCTGAGGGCGATTTAATAGTTGGTCCTGATCCAACCAATCTGCCACCTCTACGGTCTCATCAATGGGTGGATCAGGGGGGAAGAGCAGAGGCGTTACGAGAATGGATCGGGTTGTTATGTTTCTATGGCCTGCTATAGAAAGTGTTAGAACAGGTATGCTACTGGGCTTGAATAAGGCCAGTTTAAGGTTAGTTATTGGAATTATTATGGGGCACTGCGAGATTAGGTGGCAGACAGGGATCTGGAGCAGATCCCAGCCGGACTATTGCAGGCTATGTTGCGATGAGGAGAAGTTGGAGATTATCGAACACCTCCTCTGTAGGTTTAGCCCCTTGGCAGTGGCTTCTTTGAGAGTTTGAATTCTGTGTCGAGAGCCGACATCAAGGCTCTCCATATATTCATTTGTGGCTTGAGTTAGACGAAAAGTTCAAGGGCTTCATTAGTGTAGTCGCGCTCTCTATTGTGTGTTTTGTGTTGGTGTCCTTGTTGGTCTGTGTAATTTCTCCGCTTCCTTATTCTCCCTTTACTACTTCCTCTTCTTCCTTCACTTCCCCTGCTTTATCCTCTCACTTAAAGGACGTTTTGTACAATGGGTCAACTTGACCGCCGGGTACTGTGCTTGTCTCATTTGTCTCTAACCTAAACCTAAACCTAAGTCGTCGAAGAAGTATTTTTTCATATTTCGTTATGTAGGATTTATCTCGTCTGGGGCATGAACCGTGGCCTCACATCTAATAACCTACCTACTAGGCTACGGCGACTTCATCATGGTTGATTGATGATCTTAAAAAGCCAATTTCTTCATTCACTAGCATATATTCAACTGGCAGGATTATTCGCCTAGAATTCAGCAGAGACCCATTCCAATCGCTTTTTTAAATGTGAAGTCATTTATTTCCGCCATGATATACTAAACTTCAGGTTTATGGAGATGATTTCTTAGACTGTAGGATCGTTAATAGTTGCCCTAACGGTTCTGAGGTGAACTATTTTGTACTCTTCATCACTGTCTTTACATAGACAGTCCTCCAAGATAACTAAAATGTACATTTTTAAAACCCAGAAATACTCATTAATTCCACATGTAACCGAATGTTGATGGAGAGTAAAGCGATTCCTTAAAACTGACATACTAAATCAGTGGAACGTTTTCTAATTGCCTCTGTAGTAGTTTTCTTAAGATGTGTGCCTCTATGAATACAGAACGCTATAGCATATAGGATAAGATATCTGAGACTGAGGTTTCTTGTTTGGTATATATTTCAATAACAGTTTCTTCTCCTACACCAAGTTATTATCTAGGAAAGCTGACGTTGTTTTTTTTTTTGTTTCTACTTTTCCATAGATTCCATATGAATTACATTCGAAACTTTTATAAGTAGTATTCATCTCGTATACAGTGAGTGTCATAAGAAAATGTACATTAAAAAAATATACATTAATAAATAACCGTTATTTTTATTTTAAAATTGTTTCATTGCCAGTTGAAAGAAAAACAAAAATTTCGAAATATTGTCAAATTTTTTTGGGCACTCTACTTAAGTGCTAAATGTTAAGTTTGGTGATCCTTAGTGTACAATGTCTTTTGACACTCACTGTTACACTCTATACTATAATTGAATCGGAAGTTACTCCATCTATATCGCTTCCACGTGCACTTTAATTAATCAGCATTCCAGTATTTATGCCATTAATGATCGAGAATTATAATATGTGAACTTTTTATGAGTGATATAAGCAGAATTTCTCAAAGGGCAAAGAAAATAAACATTTCTCGGTAATAAAATAATTAGCAGCCACAGCATTTATATTATAAAACAAATTTAAATGAATAAAAAAGAAACGAATTCAGCTGCTTGCAATTATAAACGCATTCTTTAGAAAGATTTTCTTCCCTGCAAAATTTTGAAACATTCAAAGAACAAAAGCAGATAATATTCTACCATTTGACCAGAAAGAAAAAACAACAAAACATTCATTAAACAAGATTTAAGCTTAATTATTACACAACAAATATGAATAGAAGACCTACACATGTATGTTCATACACACACACACACACACGTAGCAAGAGGAGTCTTAATTAAAATAACAAATATTTCATAACCACGATGTGTGTTACGTATACGCCCCCCAACCAATTTAAACCAATGCACACAATAGGTTTGTCGACTTAAAAATAGTTTAAAAACCCACGGATTAAATATCCCTTCTATGCACACACTCGCACACCAACATGATGCCATACAAAGTACAGCTAATCTGGTACAGGTCAGTGATGCCCACAATAATAAACGAGCTATGGAATATTAACAAAAACAAATACTCGGAAAAAAAGAAGACACAATAATACATGGAATCAGAAATAAATCTGAAAATATCTACACACCCATGCATACATTTACACACAGAATATGTATACAAATAATTTAGCAAAAAAAAAAACTATTACGGCAACAAATGCTGGCTAAAAAGGAGGTTGCCTTGGTAATAAACTCCTCTCTGTACAGCCTAGTGAATGCATGTAACAACTCCAGAAACAACATAGGCACCAACAGCAGCAGCAGCAGTGTACAAGTGCTGGCAACATAGTGTTTAAGCGTACAATACAATGACATGAAACATTGTGGCAACAGCAACAACAACAACAACTGTACTATTACTGTTGCCACAAAAGTATATTTGATGTTTTATATCTGTTGTGTGTGTATTGTTGTTTGTATTATTTTTGTGCAACATGTTCAAAACAACAACAAAAACAATATTCTTGGGAGCAGAGTATTCCGCAAGCATTGTAAATCGTTTAATCGGTTTATTTGTTGTTTCATATTTTCTTTGAACACTCCTCACGCAATCGCAATCGTAGTCCATTACATAGGAGAGTTGTAGAACCTATGATATCCAAATGGGTGGCAGAGGTCCTTTACAATCGTTCTCAAGAAACATGCACAGAAAATAAAACAATAAGTTGCAGCTCAACTAGGAGATTCCCCAGAGTAGTGTTCTTTCCATACCCCTATGAGCCTGGACATGCGAATGATATTGAAAATTTCAAAGGACTCTCTGCAACATCATTCAAAGGAGCCATGAGACTGTAAGTCGTTAGTGCGTGACAGTGGACCTGAGAAGAAACCCAAGCAAAACGACGATAGCACCATTAAGAAAAAGAAAAGAACTTTAAATAATATTCGGCTCCTGAGTAAGATAATATCATAGGAAGTGGGAGCTTATATATCTAAAAATAACATCGAAAAATCGATTAACATGAAAGGCTGATATTGAGAGCATCTCAGCAAACACCAGACATACAGAAGGCTGGTATACAGGATGCTGGTAAAGAAAAGCGTGGTATAGAAAAGGCTGGTATATAGAATTTTGGTATATAGAAGGCTTGTATACAGAAGGCTTGTATACGGAAGGCTGATTGCAGAAGGTTGGTATACAGAAGACTGGTATACAGAAGGTTGGTATACAGAAGGCTTATATACAAAAGGCTTGTATACAGAAGGCTGGTATACAGAAGGTTGGTACGCAGAAGACTTGTATACAGAAGGTTGGTATACAGAAGGCTTATATACAGAAGGCTTGTATACAGAAGGCTGGTTACAGAAGGCTTGTATACAGAAGGCTGGTTACAGAAGACTGGTATACAGAAGGCTTGTATACAGAAGGCTTGTATACAGAAGACTGATTGCAGAAGGTTGGTATACAGAAGGCTGGTATACAAAAGGTTGGTAGCCAGAAGGTTGGTATACAGAAGATTGGTATACAGAAGGCTTGTATACAGAAGGCTTGTATACAGAAGGCTGGTTACAGAAGGCTGGTATACAGAAGGCTGGTGTACAGAAGGTTGGTATAGAAAAGGCTGGTGTACAGAAGGCTTGTATACAGAGGGCTTACATACAGAAGGCTGTTATACAGAAGACTTGTATACAGAAGGCTTGCAGTGAAATCATGGCTATGCAACCAAGGAATTATAAGCTCGATGTATACCAAGTCAATAGCGACCTACGTGGCAATTGTCTGCTCAGATAGAATTAATTTGAAAATATCTCAAATGGAGTTAAACAAGACACTTGTCTCTCTGGGTATTGACACAGCAGAGCAATCAGAACCTGTAGTACAACGGCGCTGAAGAATCTGTTGATTTCAATTCAATTGCCTATGATATGCTTAGATCGATGGGAGACAAATTTATATGCAATTCAATTGGGCTTTTTCGTGGCCTAAGGAATCGATTGGCTGACAGCTTTCTCCTTAACTGTCTCCTGGACAAAATCAGTGAGACTTAGTAACAAAAATCATGGGATTTATCGGGAAGCTTCATACTGATTACAAAGAGTGACTATTTTGTGGTACACAGATGAATTAAGAACTAAACTGGAGCAAGAGTTTTGAAGTTTGTGCCGAACCTATTCTTATTTCAAGCGGAAATCTATGCCATCGAAAGACGTGCTTAATTACAACTTTCAAAGAAGGCACAAAAGACAGGACCTATCAATGCTACTTGATAGTCAGACCATTAGTTCACTCTGATTTTATGAAATTAAATCGAAGATAAAGAATTTGAGGAAGAATTTGCCATCAAAAGATGTGCTCAATTACAACTTGGAAAGGAAGTACAAACGACAGAACTTATCCAAGCTATCTGATAGACAGGCAATCAGAGCACCCGGCTTTCACTCGGTTAAATCGAAGATAGTATGCGACTGTCGGGTCACAGGTCATATGGGACTTTTCGATTATGAGCAAGCAGACGAGATCGCCATTAGGAAATCTTCCATGCCGTTGATTTGACCAGTACCTTTCTGTGGAGTGGGAGCAGATGTTGGGAGGCAAAGGCCAAACCAAGTAGGAAATCGAAATTTCTGTTGGAAAACTACAATAAGAGGAGACATGAGCTATTGCATCAGACTAACCAGAAGTAGGTAGCCGATCTTTTGATAGTACTCTGCAAACTCAGGGTTCACTTCTTCAGAGAGAGGGTCTGGAGCTCCTGGGGAGGCCAAAGATATCAAGCAATTTCGAACTGTTACTTCTTTTTAAATCGAATTAAATGTTAAAAAATATCACAATTCGGTTTCTTTTCGTTCTTTCGGAGCGCCCTTATTCTATGGGTATTTACTTCTAGTTGAACGCATATTATCCAGAAACCATAAAATTGAAAAATTTTTCAAATAAACATAAACTATATACATATGTATGTATGTGTACAATACAAAATATACACACACATACACATAAATACGATACATTTATATCAACTAGGCTATGTACGTGAGTTAGCGTTATTGCTTGTGTGTGTTTGTGTGTTGAACATAAGCTTATGAAAAATGTTGAAAATCTAGAGTTTTAATACACCAACAACATAATTTAACACACACACGTGGAAAAAAAATACGGGATTCTTTTTCTATTCTTTTTTTTCATTTTTTTTCGGGTTTTTCCGTTTTTTTTTTTTTAATTTTTATAGTTTCTACAACAGATTAGGCCAATATGACCGTTGGATTGTGGCGAATATAAAAATTTATGAAAGAAATGTTAACATTTCAAAGGATTCCTTAATAGACTCATTGAAAAAAAGAATTTTTTTATGGTTTCGTTTTTAATGTTCATTGTGGTTGCAGTAAATTCGGTCATAAGGAATGTAATCGTTTATTATATGAATGCTTAAGAGTTCTAAGATTAAAACGTATCGTTGCTATTTTGGTTAACATTGATTAATTGCTATATAGTTATTCTTTTTCGATATCGATTGGATAAAATACAAATTATTCTTATACATACAAGCATACGTACAACCCTTCAGCCCGGACCACGACCTAGTTTCTCACACCACCTATATGGTGTGTGTTAATTTTATGCATGAGAAACGACAGATTTTTGAAAAACTTGTTCATGATAATTTTTTATTTACTTCAAGTCTAAGTGTTTAAAAACAACTGTAGTTGCGTTGATAGACAAGCCGAAATACGTGTCCTTAGAACGCGTACTACTGCCTTTCGGTTACTAAGAGCATGTTGGAATGAGTTACATACGCTCGGAATCTTTTTTAGGACAATGTGCTAATGTGGTTCAATTAAAAGAGTTATTTTAGACTTTTTTTTTGGGAAAATTTCAAGTAGAGGGTTCTGCAAAATCTAGAGATTTATTAAGCTCAAATATGTTCTGATTGGACTACAGCTTACTCTCTGTAGATATCATGATGTAGAACTCATGCTACTCGACTCTCAAAACTGACTACCTCGGGAATTTTTTCACCAGTCTACTGTCGACATTTTGCATCATACTCCAGCAATATTTCAGAAACAGCAAAATTCTAAAAATAATATTGCAAATGAGTTTTTTAAGTCGCTGTAGTCTAGTAGGTAGTGTATTGGCTTATTTGACTTGAGGCCACGATTAAAAACCCAGATGAAAAATCTACAACGAAACGAAATATGAAAAACTATTTCTTCGGCGATTTCCTCTCAGCAGATTGCTGTCAAAAACTCTGACGTTCGGAATCGACTTTAAACTATTGGTTCCGCCACTTATGTATAAAATTAATACACGCAACATAAGTGGTATGAGATACTAGGTCGTAGTCCTGACTGAAAGGTTGTAATGACCAATTTTGTATGTGAATGTTTAGTTCTTACAGACATCAAACCAAAGTAAATTTTTGGCTTGCCTTTTACGGTTACGTACCAAAAACACAGTAACGAACAAGAATTGTACACTTTTAAACCAACAAATGCAAAACATCTGGTTTTTTATTTGAGCAAACTGCCAAACTTGGTCAAGAACAACATTGACATTCTGTGACTGAGGCAGTTATTTGCACGACCATATTAGTACGTGTTATACTACCAACATAAGTAAACTGCTTGGCACTCATCAACCTTTAATTACAGGATAATTGATGTTTACACCAACGTTCTCATGTAGAATTTTAATTTTATTTCGTATAAGAGATGCAACATAAAGCATAGATCAGTTGCATAGTCAATATAGTTGGTATTCATGTATCAGGGAATACCATTAGGTAGGTAGGTAGGTAGAAGTGGCTGTCACCTCGATGGAGTCATAAGCACTCAGGGTCCATTGTGATACCACAGTTTCTCCCCTAGTCTGGGAACCACTAGGAGCTTTCGATGAAGCGGCTCTGACTGCCAATATCCATGCATGACAGTTCATCCAGATCCTCCATGTAGTAGGTCATTATTGACTATGGAGTTAGTTTTGAACATTGCAGCGACCAAAAGGTTTAGAAATAAAATCCGTGACAATATACAATATTTGGCAACAATGCGAAGAAGCGACTGAACACATATTAATAGACATGACATCATTAGCTCACTGCTGTTCTGTCAAATTCGACAATTGAAAGTTTTTTAAAAATCGTAAAGGAATCTGTGGAGAATCCACTGATACCTTTAGTCCATTTTTTACATGCCTTGCATTTGAAAGCCTATTTCAAAAGGTTGCACAAACGTGCCAGATGATGATAAACCAATACGAAATTGCAACGAAAATAAAATGAAATACAAACGGCGAAAACAAAATGAACGAATTGTTGAAAACCACAGAAAAGTTATTTGACCGACCATATGTTCGCGAGTTGTATGTCTATTTGCGTTTTTATTTCGAATTGTTTTTTTTTTCATTTTTTGGGAAACATTTCTTCAACATTTCCTCTTCTCCACAATTCACAAATACCGCACAGCACTAGAAAAAGAAGAACAACACACAACAGAATAACAGAACTAGTTTAACAATAAACGAACTCATACAGATACCATCAAACATATGAATGTACATATATATACAACAAGAGAATTCATTATATGTGCATCGGAACTGAGTAACTGTATGAGTGAAGGAATGATTTAGACGAGCACACACAGAATAAAAAACTCAAGACTCTGGACGTGTTTGTGTTCACATTGTTTGCATGTTGCTGTCAGTTATTTAGTCTATCCTGTCTATCCTGTGTATCCTGTGTGTTGCTTGTATGTGTGTGTTTGTGTTTAAGAAGTGGTAATAAAAATGTAGACAAAATATTCCAAAATTTTTCGTACATTTTGACTTTTATTGTTGAAATTTTTATTTCAGTTCAACACAATTTTTTTTTTTATGAATTTTTAGTGGATTTTCTATTTCAAGTTTTGTTGCTTCTTTTTTTTTTTTGGTTCGTAGTTTTTATGCAAAAACAATTTTTTTAAATACATACGTATTCTATTTGGGTGTTGTAATAACTTTTTCTCATATTTTTGCCATTTTACAGTTTAAAACTGCAGTTTTTTTTCTCATTCTAAACAAACGAATAAATAAATAAAATGGAAAAAATAGAACAGAATACAATAAAAAAAAAAAAAAATAACAACAAAATGAAACTGCAACATTTATGAACTCATTAATTTACTGTTGCCTTGTTCCTAAAGTCGAACTGTAATTGCACTCTGCACTCACTCACATACTGACTAACTTGTCCGTGGGCGGAAAAAAAACATTAATTGAAGGCTAGTTTACAGTGTAAAAAGCGAGAACAGTAGAAAAATATATGTGTAGTGTATCATCGTATTTCATGTGTATATGAAATAACTTTGGCGTTAAAATACATAGAGATTGTAACACAAAAAGCAATAGAAACAACATAAGAAAAAATTCATTAAAAAACTATTCTAATTACGAAAGCTAGCAAATGAATGAATATTTAATATACAGCTAGTGATGGAAAAGCTGTCTGCTGTAAAGTTGCATTTCATTTAGCAAATGTTTTCGGTTTTCGAATTATTTGCAAAATTAATAACAATTTTAAGGTCGTACAACTGAAAAATGTGTGCAACAAGAACCTTAATTTACGAATAGTTTTGAAAGAATATGATAAACTAAATGGTTTTCTAATAAAGTTTTCATTCATTCGTCAATAAGGGAATTGAATTAAATTGCACTGAGGTACATTATGATACAATGCCTTCAACAGAATTCAATTACTCTTCAATTCCTTATGTAAGGCATCAAATAGAGTCACTAAAGAGGAGTCGCCAGTAGGCGTCCAGACTAAAGACAGTAACATAGCAGGTATTCTATACCACCCTCTCCATTTTTATCTTTATAGCTGCAGCCGCGGGCATAATATCCTATGCATAGCATCATTTATATCTCTTATTTAAGCCAGTTGTCTTCCAGGCAAAGGGCAATGACATAGCAGGTATTCTACATCTTCCTCTCTATTTTTATTTTTACAGCTGCAGCCGTAGGCATATTATCTTATGCATAGCATTGTCAGAAACCTCCGCCTCTTCATGACTAGAGCACGGCATTGAAACAAGAAGTGAAAGTCAGTCTCTTCCTCCTCCTCAAACACACAGCTCCGGCAGAAATAATAATAAATTCTTTCAGCAAGCCTACCAAAAAGACAGTGGCTTGTAAGAAACGATGTTACGCGAAGGGTGGCCATGCGGTTTAAGGACAGAAGTGAGTCAGTCCTCTTCTTGGTCATACATGTCTAGCAGAATCTGACAATATTGCCACGTAGACTCCCCATAAAACGAGTGGACAATATTTAAATTAACTGAAGCAATGGGAATACCTATGCCCTGTAACTTGTCGGAGCGTCTCAGCTTCGTAACGGACCTGACTAGCTCACTCGAAATGCAATTTCAAACGATATCTCTGTCATCCAGAACCCATATAAGATTTACCCTTGAATGATACGAAATTCCTCCGGGAGATCCTCAGCATTCATGAACAAGAACTTATGTTGAAACTATGTTCGTTTGTGACTTAATCCCAGTCAATAGTTCAAGAGTAGAAGAAATGAAAGACGAAATTGTTAATCTAAAGAGAAAAATATTAAAACAGGAAAACTCTATTGTTGCTGGCAGTATACGAATTAGTGGTGTACCCTGCTATGAAAATGAAGACCTGAACAATATCTTTGGTAACATTTGTACCTCTTTAAAAATTGCTACGCCAAAAATTGAAAACATTTACAGACTCAAGAAAATATATAAAAACAATAGACCGTATGAACCAAAACATGAAGTTATTGTTGTGAAACTACAGTCCCCGTTTGAAAAAAACTTTGTCCTCAAAACAATTTCAAAATATTGCCGCGAAAATAAAACAACTTTATGCTTAAGAAATGCTGGGTTTGACAGTAATCAGCCAATATATGTAAACGAAAACTTGACACCGCATAATCACCAAATATTTAAAACAGCACTCAATATGAGGAAGCAAAAAAAGATCAAATCTACATTTACGATGCGAGGTCTCGTTTATATAAAGAAGTACGAGTCAGATGAACCAATATTAATTGAATTTCTTGAGGAATTGACACAACTTTTTCGTGAATAGTACTAGCTGCATAATTAATTATATTATTATCAATTATATTGTCAATAATATCAATTGCTTTATTAAACTTAATTTTATTATCTGTCATTTTTTAAATTATTTTCGTATTCTTATCTCCGTTTTAAAATTGTATGTCTTAAATGTATATTCAATCATGATTTGTTATTTATGTTTAAAAAATAGACTGTTAAATGTAAATGGTACATGTATGTTTAGTTGCGTTGCGTTAATATATTCAAATGTCAAACATTGTGAATGAACAAGTTGGTTCTAGAGATGGGAACTTTAATATGATTAGAATACTAGCTAAACAAAAACAAGGCTTTAAAATCTGCCACATTAACGCCCAAAGTCTAGGAAACAAGTTGGATGAGTTCCGATATTTATTTGAGGACTCTGGAATTGATGCCATATGTGTTTCCGAAACCTGGTTCCATAGCGGGATAAGTGATAGCTTTTATGGTCTTAATGGTTACCGTGTTTTTCGGTCTGATAGATATAAACATGGTGGTGGAGTAGCAATATATGTAAGGAATAACATATCATGTAAAATCAACACTATCTTCAATCAACCGAATGACGTTGAATATGTATTTATTGAAGTCAACCACAATGGTACCACATTGCTACTCGGTTGTGTCTATAGACCGAATAGAAATATAAAATTTGATGGACTTGTCAGTCAACTAGAGCTCTTATCAGTGTCGTATCCTGAGGTCATAATAGCCGGAGACTTTAATTGTAATTTGCTCGTTGATGCCACTCTATCTCATATGATGTTATCATTTAACTTATTTCCTATTAATGAGTCTAGACCTACCCACTTTACAAATACTAATAGCACCCTACTTGATTCATTTTTCGTCAGTAATAAACATAAAGTTTTACATTATGATCAACTAACGGTACCAGCCTTTTCAAAACATGATCTCATCTTTGCAGTATACGACTTTGCAATACAGAAACCCTCCACAACGTTTAAATATCGTGATTTTCAGAGTCTTAATATCATGGCCTTAGAAAATGATCTTAATAATATACAATGGGATCAAATGTACCGCCTGTCGTCAGTCGATGAACAAGTTTCTCTAATAAACTTCACTATTTTGGAACTTTACAACAAGCATGTTCCTGTGAAAACTAAAACAGTCAGAAGCTGTGAACGGCCGTGGTTTAACAATGAAATAAAATCATTAATACAACGTCGGAATTATGTATATCGTTTGTGGAAACGATATAGGACACCAGAATATCGTGAGCAGTACTATCTAGCTAGGAAAGCTGTTGTGTCTAAAATAAAACACAATAAATCTGTTTATTACTCCAATAAATTCAACAGCGCTGTTGACACGAAAAGGACATGGAAAATTATACATGATATTGGAATTGGTAAAACAACTAATCACGAAAGTGATATCGATGTCAATATGCTTAACGAGTCATTCGTCAATATTCCTTTGCCAACTGTAAGCCCTTGTTTTTATTCTCATATGCCACCAAATGAACCATCCGTTGCAAAATTTAGTTTTAAGTGCCTTGATCTTAATGATGTAGCAGAAGGCTTCTACAAAGTTAAATCAAATGCAGTCGGTTTGGATGATATTAATCCAAGGTTCATAAAGAAACTACTGCCATGGATAATACACCCTATTAGGTATTTGTATAATACAATTATTACAACCAGTACTTTCCCAACGGAATGGAAATATGCCAAAATCATACCAGTTCCAAAAAATGGCAATGAATATCGCCCAATATCAATTTTACCATACCTTTCCAAAGTTTTCGAGCGAATTATTTATAAACAAATGGTTGCATTTATAGATCAGTACAATTTATTAACTGACCGTCAATCAGGTTTTCGACCTCAACATAGCTGTTTAACCGCTCTGACCGATGTAATCGAAGACATAAGAAATAGTTTAGACAATGGGAGGATAACATTCTTAGTTTTGCTTGACCATTCAAAGGCCTTTGATACTGTTCACCACTCAATACTGTGCTTTAAACTTGCTAGAATGTTTAACTTCTCTTCTACAGCCGTTAAATTGATGTCCACATACCTAACAGACAGATGGCAATACGTCTCCAATAAAGGAATACTTTCTAACCCTCTTCGCGTGACAAGAGGTGTTCCGCAGGGCTCCATATTGGGACCATTACTGTATTCCATTTACTCTAACGATATACCAGAGCAGCTTAAACATTCTAGAATTCAAATGTATGCTGATGACATCCAACTCTACCTTGATAGCTCTATAGCTTCCATCGACATTGGAGTTAGAGATCTTAACATTGACCTTAATAACATTTCTCTTTGGGCGACTGCAAATGGTTTAAGGATTAACCCTAAAAAGTCAAAATGTATTGTAATTTGCAAAAAATCCGCAAAAATTGAAGCCAATATTAATGTTTTCTTGGGTGGTAGCAAGATTGACATTGTTTATTCTGCCAGAAATCTTGGCGTGGTTTTCAACAATACGCTAACCTGGTCGGATCACATAAACCAAACTTGTGGAAGAGTTTATAGTATGTTAAGGTGCTTATGGGCTTCGCAGTATTACACTCCACCAAAAATAAGACTACTTCTGGCTAAAACTTATTTAATACCAACTTTGCTGTATTCATCTGAAGTCTTCTCCGGCTGTAATTCAAAAGACACTGCGAAACTCAACAGTACTTTCAACAACATTGTACGTTACATATTCTGCCTAAGGAGATTTGATCATGTCTCTCACTTCTCCAACCGCATATTTAATATCTCCTTTAGTAACTATATAAAGTTAAAGAACTTGGTTTTTCTTCATAAAATTATTATATCGGAGCACCCAAAATATCTTCGCAAACGCTTAAGGTTCATGAGATCCTTAAGGGGAAAGGGTATTGTGCAGATTCCTCATCGGGATGCAGCGTCCGAGAGACAATTTTTCATATTAAGCATCCGACTCTGGAACCAACTTCCTCCAGACGTGCAAGTTATTGGCAACGCAAATAAATTTAAGCATGTACTATATCAATATTATCAAACGTAATCTGCTATAAATGTCAGTTGTAAATATTGTTATATATTCTTAACCATCTTTATTTTTATTTAAATTTTATTTATATTATTGTTTTTTTATTTGTTTATTTTATTTATTCTTATTTCTTTTTTATAAGTTTTGAATTTTATAAGTATTGATATAACTTGTCAGATTCTGATACTTTAAATTATAAGATATTATGTCTTGTTGTATCAGAAATTCAAATTTAATAAATAAATACAAATACAAATACATACTAGACTATGGCGACTATAAGTCTGCCTTCAGTATAAAGGGAAAAAGAATTTTATCACAATACATCAATACCTGCCGTCAACACAAAATATATATTGGATTGGCTTGTTAAGCTAATATTAATCATGCATATTCATTTAAAATCCAATTCATTTCAGTCTGTTTTATTTACAGGGTAAATCCTCTAAATTATTACCATCATTACAATAACAACAGAGGTAAACTTAACAGATTTCAATCACTTCAAATTTCAATCCTTTTAACACGTTGTCATCTCCTTTGAATGTTAAACTCTTTGCTTTATTGTGGTTTTTATTTATTTTATTTTTTTTGGGATAACAAATCAAATCCTTTTGTTATTTAAAACACCCAAAAATAAAATGCTAAAATATTCACATATTTTGGTTGAAGAATAATAGACCCAAAGTCTATAAGACATGTAAATAATGTGGCTTATAACAATATGGGTCTTGTTAACACAAATCAATTGACCCAAAACAAAAATTTCTTTTTTTTAACCCGAACCAAAACTGTCAACAATAAACAGCTAAACATACTTAATAAGCTGATGATTATGATGCTCTTGCTAACCTTGCTGGCAATCCGCATTTACTCTTGGCAACAATACTGACTTGTGATAATAAATCTTCAAATGATAAAATTTTAAATAAAACCCCAGCCCTCCGAAGCCAAGAAATCAAATTCAATGGAGCTCTAAGACAGATTGATGAAATGATAAAAGTTCTTAAGATGGTATGTAGTATGCCACCTTCAAATCACCCATGAATCAGAAAATACCATTAAAATAAAGCAAAAGAAAATTGACAGATTCCTTAAGATGACAAATTTGTCGTCATGACATGATAAATGATGAAACAGTTTAAGAATTATTTACCTTCACTTCCATTCACATTTGCCTTTACACTTGGGAGTTGTGCGTATATAAGGAATTGTGAGGAAAGGACGTTGAAGGGAAATTATAATATTTTCTTTCCAAGTTGTAGACTGAGTAAGTGTAGCATTAAACATAATAAACAGTAGGGTTTATATTTACAGTTATCGAACTGTTGTGGGAGTTTAAAGGTGTTAAAATCAACTCAATAGGAAAGAATTCTCTTTTGACACTTCGAAATCGTGTAATACTTCAGTCATTTCGCATCCCTTGGGTATATGAATTAAGAAAATTAAATAAAAAATAAAAAAAAACAAATAAAAGAAAATCAAATTTTTACAATAAATCTGTAACATTTATTAGGGAATTCAAATTGCTGCATTAGACACAAAAAAGAAATATAATTTTTCTCATATTCTTGGAATGCACAATACCTTACCATAAAATAAAAAACACAGGTGTTTGCATATCGAAACCACTCTGGATGAGATGAGTAAAACAGACAAGAGTAAAGAGATAAGAAAAGTAACATAAAATCTTATTTTGATAGGAGGTATAATCATGAAAAATCACTTGATATTATGCCAAGTGCAATTTAAAGATATTTAATCAAATCATAGGCGTAGCAGAATAGTTTTTTAAAAGGTGGGGGGGGGGGGGGTATAATGATATGAACTTTCAATGATTTTTAGTTGAAGTTTGTTTGTTTTCTTAAGGAAAGTATAGGCAAAAACTCAATACCTATATATATGATCACGGCAATTATCTCATTAAGAGACAACTAACAGTCGAAGCTAGTTTTCAGAAACGAACAGTTAAAGTCTTCTTTAGAAACAATAGCTTGTTATTGCAGCCGTTTTTATATTAGAGAGCTCGGTCGACGACCTCCATTTCTTCATGACAAGAGCAAGGCACTGACATTGACAACTCAAAGTCAGTTTCTTCCTCCAACACCATCAGTTCCTGCAAAAGTCATTAGTTCCTAGTCTTTCGCCATGCCTACCAAAAGGACCATGGCCCGCTAGGATCGCTATTGTGGTATGAATGACCACTCGAATTAAGGACAGAAGTGAGTTAGCGAAGTCGCCGTAGTCTAGTAGGCAATGTGATGGCTTATTAGACATGAAGTCTTCACTTCGTTGACATCCTCTCAACTCTGAGAGTAAATAAAATTGCCATAAAAAGTTTCTCAAAAATCCGTCGTTCGAAGTCGACTTTACACTGTAGGTTCCGCCACTCCACACTTCCGCCAATGTGAGTGATGTGAGAAGCTAGGCCGTAATCCTGACTGAAGGATTCTAATGGCCAATTATGTAAGTCAGTTAGTACTCTTCTTGACCGTACGTGTCCAGCAGAGTCTGGCAATATTTCACATACATTCCTGCTGCCAACGTGATTGAGACTCCCTGTAAAACGAGTGGACACTAACCAAATTAGCCAGAGCAATGAGAGAGCAAAGTCGGAGTATGTAAGCTCCGTAACGGCCCTGGCCAATGTTACAATGCAATTTTCAACGATATTCCTGAGTCCCCTTGGCCCCACAATAGTTACTTTTGAATGATCAGTAATTTCTAAATTTTATTTGTTTTCTTAAGGAGAATATTGGCAAAATGAAAGTTATGTTCAGAGTCTAGTAATTAGTGTGTTTGAATATTGAATGCCAGCTTGAGGTTCAAACCAGAGAACAGCAATGAGCATTCAAAAAGATGGGTAGATTCGAATGATACTCATAATTTCTGAAACTTATACACATTCATACATATTTTAATATCATACTCATACTACTCATATTCAAAGTGTAAATACATCGTACTCATGCTTAACAATACGCATGATGTTGTTGATTTCGATTCTCCCTTACTTCACATTTACAAGAATCAGAAAAATAGTATGATTCGCGTACCGAACACTACAATACTCACTAGAAGGTTGTGTGTTTGCTCTGGTTGCTGTCTTCTTTTTTTGTAAATGCAACAACAACAACTACGACTGTAAATTTTGATGAATGATTCGAATCACTCGAATCATTTATGAGTATTATAAGAAGGTTTTTTTAATGTATGAATCTGATTGAGTAGGCGTATGAATCAAACCTATTTCGAATGTTATGAGTTTAATGTCAACCTTGTGTTTATACTCATTGCAATCTGTACTCATAAATCAATATTGTAGTGAGTACGAATGAATCAGAGTAATTGAATTTCAATACTGTTGACTCATTCATACCCGAAATTTCATGAGTACTTATGAGTAGCAAAAAAAACGATTCATTGTTGATCTCTGGTTCAAACCCCTTTTCGCACAAAGTGAAATATGAAGAAAATATTTCATTCAGGGCTTCCGTCCAGAAGTCTTCTGGCAAAAACTTTGAGAATAAATAAAGTCAATAGTCAAGCTCCTACAAGCGGATTAATATTTGCTACAGCCTGTCGTTTGATTTCGCCTTTTATATAAAGTCTCCCATGTTTCATTTGATATTCAATGCTAGCATTTCATTTCCAATTATTACGCGAGTAAGGTTCCTGAATGTAAGTCGTGCATCAACAAAATCATGTTGCAAGTATAAAGCTTTTCCTGATTTTTAAAAGCTTAAATATTTTCCGTAGGGCGATTTAATATTTTAAATTTGACTACGCTTCTGTTATGTATATATCCAACAACAAGAACATTTTTACAAAAAAAAAAAAACAAAAAATAAAAAATAAATCCGAAGGACTAAAGGAGCTCTGCAAGCAACCACATGGTACAAGGATGTCTAACACTTGGCAGTTACTATCAATCTCTGGAGTGAAATTTGCAGACAGACGCACTCACATGGACTGACATACAAACACTCGCCTTTTTAGCCATGAAAAATGCATTCATTGTTTTCCATATGGATTGAAAGGAATTCACTAGAAAATCCATACAAGGTTGAAGGTGTCTTCTTGGCATTTTGATGATTTTTTTCTCTCTTTCTCTCTCTCTCCCTCTCTCCCTCTTTCAGTATTGTTAAGCTTAAGATTTTTGTGATTGTATAGTTTATCTTGTGGTTTAAGTGAATATTTACTGGGATTGCCATCTGCAGTGTAAGTGTGAGTGCAGAGTGTAGGAGATGTTGCCAAAATGTTTTAAGCCAAAAACATATTACACATATTAGCCTGACTTTCATGTCGTTTGGGCTACCGAGTAAGTGAATTTTGGTAGGAGAGAAAAGAAAATTTCTGGCTAAATGATGCTTTAAATTTCAATTTGTTTTGCATAAACGAACAGCGTTTTTTTAAGCTTTTAAGCAGCATCAGTTTCCTATTCTTTGGTTTACAATTTTATTGCAGACATCATCAATTTGTGCAGCCAAATTCAGCCTCCGTTCTGTTAGCAAAAATAAGTCAAAAATAAGAGAAAGAACCCAAGTATTTGAAATAATTTGAATATAAATATGATTTCGTGTGATTGTCACAGGACTCCTTTAAACGATTTTAGAAAATCTGTAGTTTTTATCTGCCGTTTGCTGGATGCATCTCATCATCTCGTACTTCTGAATTTCTTTTTTTATTTATTTTTTGTTTGTAAAGAAATTGTCGTCAATTTATTGTTTGTTTGTTTGCTTTTAAAGTTGGTTTTGTTTTCTTTTCTCTTTAAGCTTCTCCACTAAACGTTTGTTTTCCTTTTCGTATATTTTACTGGTCCCCGGTTGCTTGTTTAGTAAATTTATGTTTTTCTTTTAAAATCCTTTTTTTTTTTGGTCGTTTACATTTCATATCCTTTGGCTGTTATATCGCTCTCTGTGTGTATATGCGTGTGGCTTTGAAACTCTTTAGTTGCCAAAGACTGCAAAGTTTTTGTGGACATTTTTATTGAACTTTGTGGTTTGTTGTTCTAAAATGTTGCTGTTGCTATTGCTGTTATGCCATGTTTAGTTGCCTTTGTTTATTTTCTGTTTTTTTTTCTTTCTTTCTTTCAAGTTGTCTTTAGTAATCGTATATAGAAAATAAGAAATATTACACAGTATTTTTGCTTTATAAATTTGTATTTGAAAAGTGATTTGAAGCATATATCAAATTGATCGATTACTTTGACAATAAATTTCAAATGTCCTGTGTTGTGTGTGCTAAACTAAAACACTGACAGAAAGTAAGATATGAATTATAGTAAAAATTCCTATTCTAAGGCGCAGTTTTGATTTCCATAATGGCTCTCCCTTGAAATCTCAGCTCAGACATGTCTAACAAGCCGTAATATGTGAAAATATATCTTTTAGGAACGTCCTGTCAGCAGTTTTCTGCTGAAAAAGTTGGAGAGTAAATAAAAAGTTTGTGAATTCCATCGTTCGGAATCAACGTGAACTGTAGGTCCCGTCACAACATGTGTGGTGTAAGAAGGTAGCTTGAAATCCCGACTAAACAGTTGAAATGGCCGATCAAGTAAATAAGTATGTGTTACCTAAATGTAGAAATCGTCGTGGGTTTATTATTTTATCAGAAGTCTTCCGTTAGGCCGTTTTCAAGGCTTAAAAATAAAATTTACCTAGCATGTCATATGAAGATCCAATTTTTCAATTCAACTATAGTTATGAATGATGAGCTACGAATCACCTCTATACAAGAGTGAGAGAGATTTACAGCAGATGATGATGTTGCGACCACTATTGCCCATTAGTATTACCTCTCTCAATTGCTTATCAAGTAGAAAGCGGCAGACCGAAAGCAATGTTCAAACAGCAACTTCTCTTCTCTACAAGTGAATTCGAGGTAACTGTCCAATAAGTACCAAACTGCTTTTGTTATGGATCCAATTGATACGGGTATAAAACTTGTAATCCAGGCTTAGTTAGCGCAATATAAAGTAGGCAGCCATGTCGTCTTATCCAGGAGACATAATTTATAGTTCCACATTAAAAAATCTACTATACCATTACTATTCGCTTTCTTATATAGTCCTTTTCAACAGGAGCCTAAGTCTATTCACATAGAAAAACTCGCTGGTATTTTCCAAGCAAAAGTCTATGCTATCGAAAGAAGTGTTCAAATCAATTTTGTTAAAAGGCACAAAGGATGGGGCCTAGCATTACTGTTTGACAGTCAGACCGGTTTTTATGAGGTTGATTAGTAGGTAAATCAGCAAGATAGGGAAAATAGAGTTCTCATCTGCTGAGTCTAAGGTCTTATAAAAATTCGCGGCAATGAACAGGTAAATGAGCATACGAGGTGGGAAGCTGCTATGTTGCGGTTAAAGCCTATTTTCTATGAAGAAGGATCTTTGAATGGCCCTCAGGCATAACCTGAGATTAGTCGAATTGAACTTGCCCTTCTTGGGCACTAATGCATCCCAGAAGGAAACACCCGGAAGTATATCAGTAGCTGGTTAAGGATATTGCTGACGCTTGTCTGGAATATTCTATATGGATTGAGCGCAGTACAATAGATCGCATATTGTGGCACCTTTTCACAGAACACGTAACCAGTTCTCTCAGTGCAGCTTGACTATCTAAAAATATAATTAACTGGGCAGACTGAAATTACCTGAAACGTGCATGACACATTGATTAGTAGCCGTAGTCTAGTTGGTAGTGTGTTGTGGGTTGTTAGACGTGAGGCCACGGTTCGAATCCCAGGTCAGAGAACTTCAACTAAACGAAATATGAAACATATTTCTTAAGCGACTGCCTCTCAACAGATTTCTGGCAAAAATACTGAGAGGAAATAAAATTGCCCTGAAAAGTTTATCAAAAATCTGTTGTTCGGAATTGACTTTAAACTGCAGAGCCCGCCACTGCTGTATAAAAAATTAACACCCATAACATAAGTGGTGTGAGGAGCTAGGTCGTAATCCTGATTGAAGTGTTGTAATGACCAATTACGTATGTATGTTATGTACTTGACCCATAGGCAGAATCATCTTTTCATTAGATCCAAAGGCACTCGTCTCCACAGCTCTGTTAGTCTCTGGCCTGTCATATAAATTATTTTGGGTCCACGATCAAATAATATGAGTTCGAAATTTTGGTTGAAAACTAATTAAGAATTCATTATATGATCCAGAATACATCCCACAACTCTGAAATGGTTAAGTTCCCGAAGTTCTTTAAAATGATGTGTAGACAGACTCAATTTGGGTCTTCCGGCAAGGGGTGTATGTATGTGTGCAGTGTATGTAATGTGTTTAATTTTATTTAATATTCTCCAAACAATTTCTCTCTGTGTATAAATCAATGCCGTTAAAATATACATAAATTAACGAACAGCAAACATAACTTTTAATACGTTTTTCTTTACTTTTACTCTTATTCTTTTATACTCTTTTTTTCATTTCATTTCATGTTCGTCTTGAACTTTGAACAGAATGTCACGTTTAGGGAATTTCATTATTTTTCTTACTTTACGCTTCAAAATAAATGATCGTTGCCACAAAATCTGGCATCGAAGAATACAGTTCAAAACAAAAATAAAAACAACCACAGTCAAGACAAATAAAAGGACTCAAATTCAAAAGGGGTGTTGCCAGTATACCAACGTATGCATGTACAAGTAAGCATGTATACGTAAATAAAGGATATGGAAAGGAATATCGATATGCATGGAAAATTCTCCCACATTACTATGTGAAGGGCATAAAGAAAAACATTTCAAAAGAAATCAACACACCACACCGTCCACAACAAACTATGAAAGAAATCAGTGTCTGCAGCATGAGAGCACTTTCATCCAAGAAAGATGAAAATTTCTCGGATGCGTGACCATGATGAATGTTTGCAATGAACTTGAAAATGAGTTATGAGTACGCTTGACTTGAGTTTTTATATTTAAATTGATGAAGAAAAACAGAAAAGAAAAGACAACAATAATGGATCGATAACTGTTAGATGCTCTTACCACAGGCAACACATAAACCTACCTAACCTTTACTTTAGAATGTCTGGGTATTAATATGGAACGATATTGCTTGCATTTTCTGGCAGGGTTGTAATGTGATGAATAGTTTGTTTGTTAGCTCATAATGTAAGTAGATGTGCTCTTGGCAAAAGACCATGTTTTAGGTGGCTGCATAGAATTGAAAATTTTATTGAATTATTGAAATTTTTAGAAACGAAAAACAAATTCATTTAAAGCTTCATTTGTTTTTTTTCGTTTTATTTTATCTGTGGCAAATACATTTTTGCGTAGATCGTCCACATTCATACATTACGTAAAATAATAAATTCTTTAATTCCACAATAAATGAAACAAAAAAAAAAAAAAAATCAGTGCGGTTTCATATCAAACAATAATCACTAGGGTTTCTCAGGCAAGATCTTTAAAGAAATGTGTGTGGGTTTGCGGTTTTTAACTCAAGTACACATTTAAATTGTTGGAACTTTTTTTTTAAATTTTTATTTTCACATATAAACACTAGTGTCGGAAAAAAACCGAATCTAATAATAAGTGGATGTCAATGATATTTCAGCTGTAATTATCACAACTCTTCTAGAAGTCAAAGCCCACTTGTACAGCGAGGTTAAACAACCAGCTCGGAAGAGGTTCAAAAAATATAAACTTTATCAAGTTTAATATATAAAAAAACTCATTTTGTAACATAAAACCTATAACCTCTATACATACATATATAATTAGTTTTACAATCCATTTGTCAGGACTACTAGCTTCTCACTAGGTATCAGCAATTAATCGTTTTTCGCTACTCATAAGTACTCATGAAGTTTTGAGTATGAGTGAGTCAACAGTATTGAAATTCAACTACTCTCATTCAGTGAGTATGAACAACAACATTGATTCGAGTGATTCGTATCATTCATCAAAATTTACAATTTTAGTTGTTGTTGCATTTACAAAAAAAGAGAAAGAAAAAGACAAACACAGCAAGCAAAGGAAACACACAACCTTCTAGTGAGTATTGTAGTGTTCGTATGCGAATCATACTTATTTTTTGATTCTCGTAAATGTTGAGTAAAGATGAGTACTTCAAACTATGAATATGAGTAGCATAAGTATGATATTAAAATAAGTATGAATGCGTATAAGTATCAGAAATTATGAGTATAATTCGAATCTACTCATATTTTTGAATACTCATTGCTGATTTCGGCTTCTCACACCACTTAAATATGTTCTGTGTGTTAATTTTATACATGAGCGGCAGGACGTCCAGAATAAAATCAAATTCGAACGACAGATTTTTTAGAAACTTTTCGTTGTATTTTTTATTTTACTCTCAGAATTTTTGCTAGAAATCTGCAGAGAAAAAGTCGCCAAAGAAATATTTGTTTTTTGATCGAGATGTCTGACCTCATGTTTAAACCGTAGTTTCGCGTTTAATAAGCCAACATACTGCCTCCTAGTCTACGGCGACCTCAGACTTGTAACACTTCTTGTAAACAAAGTCGCCTTAGTCTAATAAGCAATTTATTGACTTATTAGACGAGAGACCGTAGGTCAAATCCCAGGTCAAATGTTTCGAACAAAATGAAATATTAAAAAAAAAATTCGTTCAACAACTTCTACTCGGCAGTATTCTGGCAAAAACTCAGAGTGTAAACTAAAGTTGCCATGAAAAGTTTCTCAAAAATCTGTCGTTCAGAATCGAGTTGAAACTGTAAGTCCCTGGATAAAATTGAAAAACACAGCATTAGTGGTGTGAGAAGCTAGGTTGTAAACCTGACTGAAGGGTTATAGTCGCCAATTAATTAAGTAAGTGTTGTAAAATCGACATCATTTCAATCCTTATCAAAGCGCTCAAGTATTTTTTACAAGAAGACGGACCTCACGAAAACATTCAAACCAGGCTCAATAGCCAGGCAATTGGCGAATTAAGATTAGTATGGAAAGACTGCTCGGTTCGAATTAAATGTAAAACATTCAAATCTCTAGGATCTACAGGCTTGGCATTATCTTGTTTGTCATATATCCAGGAAATAAAAAAAAAACAAAAATTACGAACAGATCAAATGCTTAATATTTCTACGCGGATACATGTCAAGGATTGTAGTTTTGCTATGTTTGTTGTAGTGGACATTCAATATGAACCGACTCATTTTCTGATTCAATTATCAGTCAAAATATTAATTTCTTCATTCCAAAATGACGAATTGATTCTTGTAAATATTTTTATCGTCTTTTTGTCAGCAACTTTCTCATAAGTTTTGCAAGGACATAACAGCAGTAGCAGTCTGCATAACAATTCAAGCAATAAATACGGAAGTTTTATTTGCTTCCGTACTCTTCTAATTTCTGTAATGGTTTCTAAACAAACTGCTGCTATTTCTATTTTTCTTTCCATTCCCCCCTTTAAGTTGGTTACAGTTTTAGTTTTAATTTTCAAAATTCTGTTTTGATTGCAATTCCATACAAAATAATATTTTTGAAAAATATGTTGTTGTTGTTGTTGGACTTTTTCTGCTTTAATTCATTCGAATAAAAATTATTCTTCAATTATTCTAAGGAGACTAGGAAGACTTAAGAGGAAAAGAGAGATATTTTGTATGTTCAGCAAAATATCAGTCAGGTTAAGTAGTGAGAAAAAGAGAAATTTTTCAAATAAATTTTTTAAACTGCAGGTCCAGCCACTCTTGTATAAAATTAACACACACAACATAAGTTGTTTGAGAAGCTAGGTCGTAATCCTGAATAAAGGGTTGTAATGATCAATTATGTATGTATGTAGGATGATAGGTCATTGCATTTAAACAACCCTCTACACGAACTTGTCTTGAATTTGAAGCTGAATATATTTGCTTAATTAGTTGCAGTCTTTTTCAAGAGAAGTCGATTTCGTAGCTTCGTATGACGTTGGAGGACAGGGTCAAGATTATTTTGAGATCACAGTAAATCATTTTAACCTCAGTTTTGTATCACCTCAAAGTGTCTTCAGTAATTCTTATAGATTGCTTAAATAAAAGGTTGGTTATTTAATACCGCAACATTTTAACGAATGCTGTTCGATTCAAATGTGATTTCTTATCATCACCTAACGCTTCACACATACAGCTGAGATTTGTAGATCCGTTGGGTTAGATTGAACAGGCAGTTTTGATTACCAATGCACGCTTGGGTATGCATAGCGACCCGATGTGTTGAGATTTGTAGATAAAAATTACGTTTCATTTCTGTGTTATAACGCTTGTATCTCTGTCATCGAACTTTTATATCCTTATGATGGATTTTCCAAAATTTTGCCTTCCAACCGATGCAGATTTTTGGAACATTTTTGTTCACACGATAGGCCTTGATGTCATTTACAACGTAGACACAGTTTAATAAAATACAAGAGGCACCCCTTAATAAACATTATTTCATCATGGTAATCAAAGAAGTGAAGCCTGCAACTCTATTTGAGCATAGTTCCTGCATTATGTACTCAACAGCAAATAATCTCTGTATCGTTAGGACTAAACAATGTTCTTCTAAAAGTTAAAGTACAATTCCGGTAAGCATAATAAAGACGAAGTAACGTAACGTAATTGATAATTACAACCCACCTTCTCACACCGCTTACGTTGTGTGTTGTAATTTTATACATGAGTGGCAGAACCATCAGTTCAAAGTCGATTCCAAACGACAGAAACTTTGAGAAACTTTTTCATGATAATTTTTTTTTTACACTCAAAGTTTTTGCCAGAAATCTGCTGAGATGCAGTCGCCGAAGAAATATTTTCTGCATATTTCGTTTTGTTGGAGATGTCTGATCTGGGGTTTGAACCGTGATATAATAAGCCAACACACTACCTACCAGATTACGGTGACTTCAGAATCTCTGTATCTGTATCAGAGATCAGCAATGAGTACTCAAAAATATGAGTAGATTCGAATTATACTCATAATTTCGGATACTTATACGCATTCATACTTATTTATTATATTTGAAGGATAATAGGCTCATACTTAACAATACGCATGATGTTGTTGATTTCGACTCTCCTTTACTCACCGTTTACAAGAATCACAAAAGAAGTATGATTCGCGTACGACCACTACACTACTCACTAGAAGGTTGTGTGTTTGCTTTGCTTGCTTTCTTTGTCTTTTTCTTTCTTCCTTTTTTGTAAATTCAACAACAACTAAGACTGTAAATTTTCACTCGAATCACTTATGAGTATTATAAGTATTTTTCTAAATTTATGAATCGGAATGAGTAGTCGTATGAATCAAACATATTTCGAATGTTATGAGTTTGATATCAACGTTGTACTCATACTCATTGCAACCTGTACCTATAAGTAAATGTCGTAGTGAGTACGAATGATTCAGAGTAGTTGAATTTCAATACTGTTGACTCACTCATACTCAAAATTTCATGAGCACTTATGAGTAGCAAAAAAACGATTCATTGCTGATCTCTGATCTATATTATAATCTCATCTTCTTCTTCTTATATATAAAAATTAATGTGTGTTTATTTGTTTGTGGGTTTGTTTGAACTCTATAGACGGCTAAACGGCTGAACCTACTGCTTTTCTTGAAATTTTCACAGTATCTTCCTGTATGTCTGGAAGGAGTTATAGTCTACTTTTTATGTTGAAATAGGGAAATAAAATTAAATAAAATAAATAAAAAAAAAAAGGATGAGTGCTATTGTCTAACAAAATATTACGTATACGTCACCCGTCAGCTCTATGTAATCTACTACTATATATGTATGTATATATACATACTACCTACTAGTATGATCTTTGAGATCATCATGAATTTATACGGCTTCTATTACAATAGAAAAATACTCACTTTTCCCAGCAATTAAAGAAGAGAGCAGAAATTATTATTGCCGCCAGCAGGTACTTCAGTTTGATTTAATTGGTAGCCGTGTTGTGCCTTAAACATGTCGTTTGTTGCAATGCCTTTGCCTATTAATGTGAGTCCTGCGATCACTTCTGCTTCAAACAGATCAGTTCTAGATAGAACAGATGTGTTATTCAGTCAAATCAATTCGATTTCTAATTCCTATTTTTAATTCCACAATTACACTTATTTTCATCACAATCAGTATTTTTTCTTCAACCTTTATTTCAGCCCTTTTCTCTATAAGGCGTTAGAAATTTCTATTCCATAAAGTTTTTCTTTTTTTTTCTTTAATTTATACTGCTTCATACTTGCATACTTGCTTGTCTCTCAGCCTGCCTGCCTCCCAACTTGACTCCTGACTGCAATTGTTACAGAAAACCAATTATGAAGTGATAAACAGATCTGTCGATAAACGCATTGTGTTCAAGAGTTGCCACGGCTAGTGTAAGTGGAAGAGGGTGGCATAAATCCACATGCAAACCAAACTAAGCCAAAACCGAACCGAACGAACGAACGAATGAATCCTTTCAATATTTTATAAGAGTATGAATGAATTCGTGTTAATTTTATGTTTTGTCTGTATTTGCACTTGAGCTTTGGTCTGAAAATGCATAAAGTGTCTGGGGGGTACATGGCATAAAGAGAAGACAGTTTGCCGTTATGTTGTGTTGTTGTTGTTAATGCATTTTGTGTTGGTTGCCACAGTTGAAAAGTTTGTTGCATTTTAATTTGATTTGTGGCAACTAAAGAAAAACTGTGCATATTTGATTTGGTTGTACTGTTTGGTAAGAGCTCAGCATTTGAAGCAACCATAATGGTGGCGTTGTCCTCATTTTCAAAGAAATCTGATAGCCCCGTTGCACAAGCCGCACCAAACAGGCACTCGTAATGTAAGATCAGGTGTGGATTCTCTGCGCCCCAAATACATATGACAATTTTGCATAGTTAAGTACCCACCAAGATGAAAGTGAGACATCGTCGCGCAGTTTCTCGTTGGCTCGTCTAGCAAAGCAAAAATGAAGTAAATGGTCATGCGGCTTGAACTCTTGAAGCAATTGAACTTCGCTAGACGTGATACCGAGATCTTTTCGCAAAATTCGATGTAAATTGTTACGTAATGTTCAATGCTAGAATGTTCCCTTCTTGAAAACGAGACCAGTTGATGTTGATTGAATCTCAGCCACAGCTTCATTATCTTCGGATGTACGAACTGTGCACGCAGCCACACGTCTTGGCGCATTAACAATGAAGCCAGTTTCATGAATTTTAGGAATGAACTTGCGTATACCGGGCACTATTGCTCCTTCTCTGCGACCAGATTGTGTACGACATTTTCATGCAATTTCCGACCAATTTTCTTGGTTTTTGAAATAAATTTCCAGTAAATCCCAATATTGCTCAAGCATTATGATCTTCCTCAAGAGATGTTCAAATGAATCTGAATTTGGTGGCCTACAGCCTTGATATAACCGATATCCTACTGCTACTTAATGAAAATCGAAAAGTTCCTTAGGTTGTAGCAGGAAGATGGAGAAACTTTTTAATTTTATACAGAACGTAGTGTGCACTTTATGCCCCAATAATAGAATAATACACCCTCTCCTTAACGCAATTGTTGTTACTTGTATTGCGGTTATAGTTTCTGATGTTGTTTCTCAATTTACATACACAAACTCTTCTATTTGTTTGTATGGGTGTTGTACTTTAATGTTTTATCCTGGCACTTCTATTCTACAAATGCTATAAGGATCTGTTGAAGTGTTATTCTACGTTCGTATTGAATTTGAACTTCGATTTCTGTTTGCATTACTGATTTTTGCAATATGCTAGAATCAAACCAAATACAGTGGGCTTCAAAACTATTCACATACAAGTGATGCATTTGAAGAACTTGTGGGGAAATAATCAACCCTTTAGCCCACTGTGGCTGAGCTAAAGAACAACTTTTCACGTTGTTTTTACTGATAATCCTGTTTATTTGTGTATTTGTTTTCTTGTATCCTTGTAAAACTAAACAAAAAACAAAAAATTTCTACTTGTCGATAAGTGTGCGAGATTGTATTGCCGTACCCCGCCCGGTAGGTTTCGTTTTAGAAACGATAGTTTGTTGGAGTGCAGTAAACGAGTTGGGGTTTCTTTTTTTTTTTGGCAAATGGAAAGAAAAAGAGAGAAAAAACTTTATTTTACTCTAAACAAGTAAGAAGACGAATTTGCATTGTGTATGCTTTATGGGATTGATAACTTATTTGCTTAGGTCCAGGATGTTGATTCAACTCAAGTTGAAAGGCTATGTACAGCAACATGCTAGAAAAAAACAACAACAACAAAATAATGAAAGCAAAGGAATAGGATTTATTTTTGCATTCAGCAGTAGCAAAAGTGCAAATAGTGATAAAAGTGGCTTGTTTTTCTTTAAAAGTTTACTGCCACAGATTTTAAAGCTGAACAAAATCTGGAAAATCTAAAATAAAAATGTTCGATTTGAAAATAATTGCAGAAATAGGAAGGAAGCAACATGAAAAGGAAAGTTAAAAAAGATAAAGAATGCTGTTATCTTAAAAGTGAAATTCTTGAAGTCGGCATACACTAGCAGCTAGAGTCTCGGGTTCAAATCTCAACTCAGTCATCTCGGACAATACGAAAAATTAAAAATATTTTCTTTCAGTGACCTCCTCTCAGCAGTTTCCAGCTAAAAATTCAGAGAGTAAATAAAATTGCCCTGTAGCAATCTCAGCTCCATCATGGTAGAATTGGACCTCTCCGAACCTTTTGATAATGTGCGAGGTTTCAGACAAGGCAATACCTTATTATGCGACCTCTTCAACTTCGTCATGGAGAGTGTTCTGCGAAAGGCGGGAGTCCATCGCAATGCCACTCTTTTTCCAAAAGCGTCCAGTTGCTTGCGCACGCTGACGACATTGAAATCATAAGGCGTACAAAGCGAGATGTTCCTGCTGCCTTTAGTGCTATTGAACGGGAGTCTACTAAGATGGGTGTGGCAGTAAATGAGGGCAAAAAGATATATATGTTATGAAGACGTGCGGCGTATTGGATCTCAGATAACGGCCAATAACTATACTTTTGATATAGTCAAAGAATTGATTTATCTTGGCAATGCCGTTACCACCAAAAATGATGTCAATCTGGAGATCAAGCGTAGAATCACTGTTGCCAACAAGTGCTACTATGGTCTCAATATGCAATTGAGTAGCAGAGATCTCTCTCGTACGACAAAACTACAAGGCGCTCATCCTCCCCGTACTTCTTTATGGCGCAGAGGCAGAGTCACTATTAGGCACTGATGCAGCAGCCTTGAGAATATTCGAGAGAAAAGTCCTACATAAGATCTTCGGTTCAGTGCGAGTTGGCTATAATTTTCGCACCCGATTCATCAGAGAGCTGTGTGAACTCCTCAACGACATAGACGTTGTGCAGCGTATTAATATCCAGCGGCTGTACTGACTTGGCCATGCCGTTCGAATGGAGGAGGATACTCCGGCGAGACTGGTATTTGATGCCCAGATCTGCGGAAGTCGACGAAGAGGACAATCTTGTGTGCGTTGGAAGGACTAATTCGAGCAAGCCTTGTTATCGATTGGCGTGACCAACTGACGTAGGCGCGCAAGACGCAGAGATGCCTAAAAGGATCTGTTGCGGCAGGTCGAAATAGAACAGTCGGCTTTTTAACGACCAATTAAGTAAGTAAGTAAGCAAGTATGATACATAAATTAGTTAAAATAAAAACTTTTCTAGAGAGCCAGAGTGAAAATTCCTGCCTCTGTAAATATGTGACAGTCCCATATACATACATACATAACATACATAATTGGACAACCCAACCCTTTAACAAAGATAACGATCTAACTTCTAGGGTTTGAATCTTGATTTCGACTTTAGTTTTTTTAATTTAAGTATTTAAATTCAGTTACAGAAGAAGGTGTCGCCGTAGTCTAGTAGGTAGTGTGTTCGCTTATTAGAAGTAAAGCCCGTGTTCGAGCCCCAGGCCAGAAATCAACACGAAATATGAAAAAAAAAATATTTCTTCGGCGACTTCCTCTCAGCAGATTTCTGGCAGAAACTCTGAGGGTTAATAAACCTGCCATGAAAAAGTTTCGCAAAATCTGTTGTTCGGAGTCGACGTTAAACTGGAGGTGTCCCGTCACTCAAGTATAAAATTAATGCACACAACATGAGTGATGTGAGAAACTAGGCCGTAATTCTGACTGAATGGTGTTAATGGCCTACATAATTGGCATATATGTATATACAGAAAATCTACGGTCTCAACTTTGATTTTTCATTAAAAATAATAAAAAAAAGTGTAATTACATGCTAAAAAAAATAATAAAAGTTTCCAAAAACAAAATTCCTTATATTAAGGAACTGTCAGCAACCATTCCTACAACCATAAAACACTTTATGGTGTAGTCGTATGGCAAATCAATTTTTTATAAATTTCAGTTACCATATGCTTTCTATTTTTACGTGGCATTAAAGAAGTAATACGAGTTTATTAAGTCTCAATAATACTGGACAATTTTCCACATCACATGAAATGTTACGAAATTTTAAACAACTCAAATAAAGAAACAATTTCATCCCGCATGAGAAGGAATAAAAGCAAAAAAAAAAGGAGTTTAAAGTCAGCCAACTAGAGACTTTAATCTAGATATAAGAGGCCAAGTTAAATAGTTATTTGCCTGTGTATGCAGGCAGGCAGCCTGGTAGGTAAAGCAAGCAGGCTCATTGCATTATTTGCTGGCAACAAACCGTTCTATAAACGACGACAGGTTGGCTGAAGTTGCAGAATTGATATCCATTCCAAACATTTTATGGCTGTGGGTTAAAGTAATTGTTTGCTGCTGTAAAGGTATGGCTTTTTATACAACTTTTTCTCTGTATTTTTCTTTGTTTTCTTGGGGTAACGTGCATGGCATTCCAAAATACAAATTGTTGTTGATTTCAACTTGTCATTTTATTTATGATTTTTATTTGTTTCTGTTGTTTTTTCTTTTTTTGCTGTTGCTACTGTACTACGGGGCTCTGCTGTTTTCGGTGCTTGCAACAAATTTTTTTTAGTACTGATATCGTTTCGTTTGTTTATTTTCGTCGTATGTATGCTTTGTTTTATATTTTTACAATTGCAATATAATGTGTCGGTAGTGGTAGTATATCTTGTATCTATGTTGTATGTGTTTGTGTATGTGTGATATTTAGTTTTTCATATTTTATGCTGGTATTTTTATATTCATTTTTTTGTGTTTTCTCTCTGGCATCCATATCCAAACAACTTTCATCTCCCAAAGGAGTTTTTGCTATTGAAGTTGCAATGTTCTCCCATTGTATTCTTTTTATTCGTTGATGTTTGTTGTTGTTGTTGTTGTATTTATGTTTTTACATGTTATTGCATGTGTTGGTTTCCATTTTCTCTCGCTCTCTCTTCTTTATTTTGTTCGTTTTCAGACTGAATTTATGTTGACATCATGGCAGTGAGTTGTTACTTTTTTCCTGTTTTTTTTTCTTGTTGTTTAAAAAATAAGACTTTATTTGGGTTTCAACCAATTTTTTTATTACTTGCTGCACATTTATAAATGAAATATGTATGTTTCACTATTTTTTAATATTTCACATTTGGTTGGACATTCGGGCGAAAACCTCAATTTTCGATTTAAAAATTTTGCCATATATTATTGGTTCCAAATTATTCAAGACATTAGTACCCAGGGGTTTTTGAGTAATGCATTGATATTCTCACAGTTCCTACAGAGTAATTAAAAGAATGTTTACTAGCACAAATAGCAGCAAAATAGGAGCTTGAGTCGTTACCCGAGAGAGGCATTAATTACCTTTGGTAAGGGTATTGTTGAAGTCGCTGTAGTCTAGTAGGCTTGTTAGATGTGAGGCCTTAGTTCAAAACCCAGCTCAGTCACCCTCAACTAAACGAAATATGAAAAAATATTTCTACGGCGACTGTCTCTCAGCAGATTTCTGGCAAAAACTTTGGGAAAAAATAAAAATTGTCATGAAATAAAAAAAAAAATTTCATTCGGAGTCAACTTTAAACTGTAGGTCCCGCCACTCATGTATAAAAATTAACACACACAACATAAGTGGTGTGAGGAACTAGGTCGTAACACTTAGGGAAGGTATGTAATTATCAATTATGGTCTTGATTGGATAGGTACATATCAGATATCAGCAATGAATCGTTTATTCACTACTCATAAGTATTCATGAAGTTTTCAGTATGAGTATTGAAATTCAACTACTCTTATTCATTCGTACTCACTACAACATTGATTTATAAGTACAGGTTGCAATGAGTATGAGTACAACGTTCATATCAAACTCATAACATTCGAAATATGTTTGATTCATACGCCTACTCATTCAGATTCATAAATTTAGAAAAATAGTTAATAATACTCATAAATGATTCGAGTGATTCGAATCATTCATCAAAATTTACAGTCTTAGTTGTTGTTGCATTTAGAAAATAAGAACAAAGAAAAAGACAAAGACAACAAGCAAAGCAAACACGCAACCTTCTAGTGAGTATTTTAGTGTTTGTACGCGAATCATACTTATTTTGTGATGCGTGTAAATGTTGCTAAGTATGACAACGATGAGTACTTCAAACTTTGAATATGAATAATATGAGTATGATATTATAATAAATATGAATGCGTATAAATATCAGAAATTATGAATATGATTCGATTCTAGTCATCTTTTTGAATACTCATTGCTTATCTCTGGTACATACATTGCCTACTATGAAACAGAGTTTTCTGGAAGGATGGTTTCTTCACACTTACATCTTAAAATTTAAAAGTTCAATTAAAATTATCTTCAATTTCAGTATAGAAATACTTCTATTAACGTCTTCAACTTGCAATCATTACCACAGCAAACGAATTATGCCGTTGTTTTTGCTAATGAACCACTTATGACATCAATTAAAATACGGAATTTAATATCTAAAACAACAATAAATTAACGCCATCTTATAAATCGCTAAAGGATTGCTAACGTACTCATTATTCTTAAAGAAGTCACGCATAATAGCAAACATTAAATGGTCCATTCAGTTATCCATTGTTTAACTACGATATTTTCATTTCGACGTGTGAGTGTGAATCATCCGTTAGCAGTACATACTTACGTACAATATCAGTCCATTGTTCTAAATCATATTTCACATGAATCATGCCATACACCGTTTAGCCTTTAGCCTCCTACTGCTCCCTGCGTACAACTGTCCATGCTGTTGTTATAGCCTAACAGTTATAACAGTGACATGTAACTGTAACTGTAACAAATCCTTTTATATAACGTTACAAATTACTGGAATTTGTTTTTGTTGGTTCGGTTTGGTTTTGTGTAGCAGCAGGAATAAGAGATTCCTATCCCAATACACGTGTGCGTATTGGAACAACAACAGTAGCAGCATAAATGAAAAAGTCATTCTTTATCTTCTTCACCCCAACTCCCCACACCACCCATCAAAAGCAAAACAGTATATAGCAATACAAATGACAACATAATGAAGGCATGTGCAGATTAAGTGTTGCATTCTCACTACTAATCACCTACACCCACACTCACAATGTATTAATGATAGACGCACCAACGCATACCCAACAGGCAAGGCCTACCGCTCACATAGACTATAATTTATAGTGTGGCCGAGGATACTCTATCACATGACTGGCAACCAAAAACAACTGACAGAATAGTTAAATTAACGCCAATGCATTATAATTCCGTTTAAATATGCGTGTATTGCATGTGGATTTTCACATTTAATGGGTGGCTTGTGTAAGATATGTTATTTTCTTGGAAAAGTTATATTTAAAGTCACCATAATGTCATCATCTATGTCCTGCTGACAAACATTTTTGCTATTGGTAGTTGCTCTCATCTATTCTCTGTAATGACCTCATTGCATACATGGTTAGGGCGGAGTGGTAGCTCTTATATCAAAAAGCTCATTTGAGCACGCATAGCGGCCCGACATATGTAATTGGTCGTTACAATCCTTTACTCGGGTTTATGACGTAACTTCTCACGCCATTGTGTGTGTAAATTTTATACATGAGTGACGGAATCTATAGTTGATTTCGGGAAACTTCTCTTGACTATTTTTTTTTATTTTATCTTCAGAATTTTTGTCAGAAATCTGTTGAGTGGAAGTCGCCGAAGAACCGGCGAGGTATGAACCGTGGCCTCACTTCTAATAAGCAAACACACTGCCTACTAACCTTCATTACTCTTCAGATAACATTTGTAAATTATGTTCACGAGATTTCAAATTTATTTTGGTTCTGTTATGGTAACAGCTCTCAAGGATTCCGTCCTAAGAAGACTAGCATTCGACTTGTCTTATAGAGAGAGATCAACTGCGCTGCAAAAATGAAGTTTGCAAAAGTCTATCCTGAGTAAAATTTAAATTGTCAGTCCACTGTCTCTGTGTAGTACAGCTTAGAAGAATCCCAATGAAAGCTCTTAATTGAGTTTAAACATGGACCACAAAGGAAATTAAATTTGTTTGGGAAGCAGAAGTTAGGCCGTAATCCTGACTGAAGTATTGTAATGGCCAATTATGTATGTACATATGTGTTATGTAGCAGAAATATTTGCTCAACGTCACTATCTCCCAGTACCGCTATATACCTTCGTATTGTCGAGAATAAGGCAGTAGAAGTTGCACTGAGAACAAGACCAAATATACTCGCCAAACTCTTTAGAAACTTTTTGCCTAAATCCTGTATTGAAATAGGTGGCCGCAACAATATTCTTTTATTGTGGTCTGCCATGAATAAATAGTTTTAATCCGGTTAATTGAAATTCCCTTGAAGCAGATTCAATTTCTATTTATCTTCTCTATACGTTGATAGCTTCATATCTGTTAAATTGAGAATTCGTTTTATTGCTATTTTTTTCTCTTAACAAATTTGTTACAGTTTGGGATTCTTCTCTTTCCGCCTATTATACTGCATTTGAAAAGATGTTCGGCGATTAAATCTTTTTCATCTTTCACAATGATCGGTTAGTGAACATCTGTAGGACTTACTCATTATCGGTGGAAAGAAAGGGGTTCAGATTGTGTACATTTGTATGCATGTCACATATCAAAGACGACTCTGAACGACAGATTTCTGAGAGACTTTTCATGGCAAATTAAATTTTTTCTCAGAGTTTTTGCCAGAAGACTGCTGAGAGGAAGTCGCCACATGAAATATTTTTTCATATTTCGCTTGAGATATCTGAACTAAGGTTTTAACCATACATCTCACTAAATCCAAATGCTTAGAGTGATGTAACATGCCATATAACATTACAGACTGCTCTACCCTATTCATTATACTATAGATCAACAGCATAGTTAGTAAGTGAACGGATACATCCCCCAAAACGTGCATAAACTTTATATTTGTTAGTTTATTTGTCAAATAATGCAGCGTTGGAAATTTTAAATTTGCAATGTTTTTTCCTCTCGAGTATAGATGGGTGGTGACATTATACCCCCCAAGTTCAATCTCCATTATGGAGAAAAAAAAAATCCGAATAAATAATAAATTTTATGCGTTGCATTTTACTCATTTAAAATCATTATCAGCTAAACGACAACAACAAAATGAAAAACAGTAATAGAAACAACAACAACAACATCAATGAATAATTGGCCTTATCATTATACAATAGTTAACAGCGCTAGCTAGCACGCACTCTATTGCTCATGATGATAATGATGACGGAGATTATTGCAGCCATGATGTCCAAGATTGTGTGACATTTTTAAATGATGATGACAAACAAGCTGAAAATTCTTGATGGCGAATTATTCTGTGGATGGTGGTGGAGATTCTATGCGAAATTTGTGGGGATGGGGGAGAATGCTTGTGAAAAATGTTAAAAATTCATACAAACATTGACTAGTTATTGTGAACATAATAATGATGTTCAAACGAATAGACGGAACTGCAGATTGCAGAGTTCAAAAGGACTGTAGTCCTTAATGTTGCTTCCTTGCATTTCTGCGTCAAGAATATCGCGGTAAACATTGGTTGTGTGAAAGTTAAATGGACTATGGAGTCGCCATAGGTAGTGTGATGGCTTATTAGACGTAAGGCCACGGTATAAAATTAACATACAAAACATGAGTGGTGTGAGAAGCTAGGTCGTAATCCTGACTGAAGGGTTGTAATGACCAATAATTTCGATGAACTAATTCACAATCGTTTGAACGGAACAAAAACACAAATGTATAATGCTTGAAGTTGCCGTGGTCTAGTAGGTAGTGCGTTGGCTCATTAGATGAAAGGCCCGAGTTCGAATCCCAGGTCAGACATCAAAATGAAATATGAAAAAATATTTCTTCGGCGACTTCCTCTCAGCAGATTTCTGGCAAAAACTCTGAGAGTAAAAATTGCCATGAAGAAGCTTCTCAAAAAATCTGTCGTTCGGAGTCGACTTTAAACTGTAGGTCTTGCCACTCATGTATAAAATTAACGCACACAACATGAGTAGTGTTGAGAAGCTAGGCCGTAATCCTGACTGAAGGGTTGTAATGGCCAATTATGTATGTATGTATGTATGTATGTATGTATGTATATAATGCGTGCTTTCTACTTGAGAATGGTGATGACTGGCTCTTCACTAATAGACATAAAACATATTTCTGGGAATTCTTGACTAACATGTAGGAACGTCGATTGTCTCATGAGTCAGTCAAATATTGATATCCGGAGCAAATGATGTGTGGACTATCTACTGCTCATACTGGAATATCAATTGACTTGATCGGCCTTCCCGAATATGATTTAATTCCTTTACATTCCCTCTTCAACAGTTTGACTAGTAGCACTGATATCATGATTCCTATTAAATGCCAATGGCAACTGTCTATTTTCATATGTATTCATAGGTTTAACCAAAGGGTTGCAGGGCTGGGACTGTTAATTGAGTAGTCATGTAATATTGTTATGCCTACTGACTGAAAACGAAAAAGAAAAAAGTATAAAATGCTTACCATGTTTCCCGTATGACCAACTTCATTACAATTCATTTTGTCTGTATGACTGGAGGAACAAAGACAACGAAAAAAAAGTGAGAAAATCAAGATTCTATGTTTTTAAAAATTTCCATTTTGTCTCTCACACTACTGTCTCCTTGCTGTGCACATTTAGTAACAACAGACTGTAAGTCACATGTATGCAAAGCATGCCAACATGTGGTTGCTTTGGTAATTTTGAAAGGCACACCAAACAGGAAGAAAACAAAATGTGTCATGCAACACACAAAATAGAATAGAAACGGAAAAAAACAAAAATAAAGCAGAGGAGAAGAATATAAAATGGACTCTAAAAATCAAAGAATCGTGTATAATCTAGGCAATGAAAATAAAATTCAAAATGTAAAGACTACTGTAGGCTAACCGCAACACAAACACATGCCAGCCTTATGAATGCAAGTCTGCATGGCAAGTAGGAAGAAGAAAAAACAAGGAAAAATCATCAGTCGCCAGTTGTTGTATACCAGGGCGCTGTCACCCATAAAACAATTGCTAACTGACCTCAATGTGACACTGCAACGGCTGTTATTGGATCATATGTACATACGTACGTACGTATGTTGCAAATAATGCAGCATGTATACGGTTTTACTTTGGTCTCTCTCTCATTTCTTTAGCATGATGACTTCATCTGCCTTATCGTCAATTCATAGTTTCTCACTAACTCGTAACAAATGAACATGAAGTCATTAGATGGTGCACCTCAACTTCTATGCAGGGTTAATAATCGTTATGATGAGTTCTTTTAAAAGCACTTGAAGTGCTATGTGAGTTTTAAATATAAAATTTATTTGGAAAATACAGTTAAAAAAAAAACAAACAACTCCTTTACATCATAATCATCAGCATTATCACTTGAAAACAATACATATGAAAACTTATTGCAACTTATATTTGATAGCACGTAGTATGGGATATTTGTCACCGGTGCAGGCACCACGGAAATCATCGAATGACAAATCTACCAAGGCAACACCACCTAAACCTTTGGTCTTGACATAAGCAGCCTTGTTGGCAGCACTATCGGGATCTTCATAGCCCACCCATAGACCATTTTCGTTGTTATCATCAGCCGAACGATAAGCGTAGTTACCGAAACGTTTGGTGGGATCACCAACTTTGCGTAGAGGCGAATCGGCACCCTTCAAATGTTGATTGGCGGGATTGGGCAACTTGGCGCATACCTCAGGCCAGCTCAAGAGACCTTCAATTTGGGTTTGAATGCCGGCAGGAGCAGCCTTGTCGGTATCGGATACTGGTGGCAAACCGGTAAGGCCAGAATCCTTGGTCATCTTCCAGGCACGACCATAAGCGGCAATACCCACATTGATCTTAGGGGCAGGGCAATGATTGTTCAACCAGTATTGCACCTGATAGTTGACATTGAATTCAGGATTACGATCATTCAATTCATAGATGGGAGCTGGGAAATCAGCAACTTCTGGATTACGATCAGGAGTTTGGAAATCGAAAGCCATGAGGTTGACATAGTCCAAGTTGTTAACAATAGCGGGAACATCATAGAACACTGTAAATCAAAATATTTCTTTAATAACTTGCAGCACGAATACAGCAACTCACAACTTACATGACGAATTGACATTCGGCAATACGGTAACACCCAACAAATAACCATCAGGACGCAAGGCATTCTTGAGTTCGCGTATCAAAGCAGTAAATTGTTCCTTATGTTCTTCAGCCTTCTCATCAACAACAAAATCGCCAGTGAAGATTTTCTTAAAGCCCTTCCAGAATTTACCAACACTACCGTGCACTTTCTTGGGTTTGTTTTTGGGGAATTGCCAGGCGATGTCAAGGCCATCGAAACCATAAGTCTTAACCAAAGAGTGTGCACTATTGATGAAGGGTATGCGAGCATTGCTGGACTCCAATAAAGTCAAATACTTATTGCTATCGGGATCAACTTCATCCTTATCACCGCCCACGCTCAACAACACCTTCAAGTGTGGGTATTTTTTTTTCAAACCTGTCACAGTACGATACAAACCAGTACCCACATCTAAATCAAGTTTTTCATTTTTAGCCACCAATTTGTTGGATGTGGGATTAATGCTGGCATAACCATACACCAAGTGGGAACAGAACTGTAAGGCTGGTTCCAAATCATTTAAAGTCAATTTAGCAAGACCTAAAAATAATCCAACAAACAATGAAATGTTAATAATACCGTTTGACGTCATTCAAAATTAAAACGTAAACATTTTCGATTTCGCCAATTGCGCCATGTGAATCACAATGTGAAAATCACTTAAAATGTGTTATTTTAGCACCATTAATGAGCCGAAAATAATGAATTCATTTGTATGACTGCAATAAATGTGAGAGATTTTTCAAGTGTTTTGTGTTTTTTCTTTGTTAACAATTAACTTTCAATTTATGAAACTTTAATGGTTTTATTTTCATTAATGGCAGTGTGCTGTATGATTCATTTGTTTAGCTGGCCAGACGGAAATTTTCTAAGTTTTCTTATTTATTTTTGTGGAAATCTTTGATGTTTTTCCAAATATAATTACTTTTTGTTATCGTTATCGTATCTAGAAAGAAAACAGTCACTATAAATAGTCATTCCCTGTGTAAGCATCATATTTCAATATTCTTAGTTTGGAATGACAGTGGTAAAAACTTTATGAGTGCTGTCAGTGTTAAAATCTGAAGCAAATTATGCCGCATACTATTATACATGATGTAACCTATTACTATTGCTCAATAGCTTAGGTGAAAGGGTTAAGCAAACAGTTATCTTTATAGCATACTAGTGTTCATCAGAGCTACTTGATTAGGAAGAGATTATTCTAGGGATGGAGCATAGTAGATCATTTGTTGTCCAGTGCCTCTACACGACATTAATAGTAATAATAATCGGATAGTCAAACTGCAGTCGCCGTTGTCTAGTACGTAGTGTGTTGGTTTATCAGACGTGAGGCTGCGGTTCAAACTCCAGGTCAGACATCCCTAATAAAAATGAAAAACTATTTCTTCGGGGACTTTCTGACTCTGAGAGAAAATAAAATTGCCATGAAAAGTTTCTTTCAAAATCTTTCGTTCGGAGTCGACTTTAAACTGTAGGTCCCACCACTCATATATAAAAATTATCACGAACAACATAAGTGGTATGAGAAGCTGGATCGTAATCCTGATTGAAGGGTTGTAATGACCAATTATGCATCTGTGTATAGTTGAAATGCAATCTATGTGTGGAAACTAATACCAAAGCCACTAAGAGCTTAAAGACAAGATTTTGTCAAGTTCTAGAATATCGCGGTTAGGTTGCAAATGCCTCAGAAAACTGCAGAACATCCACAGTCTTTGAATAGAATTAAAGTAATTGATTTGAAGACGTCCCTTACATTGTGCAGACAGTACAGCTGCTAGTGCTTAAGAATACCTCACTTTGTTTTTTACGATCCGTTTTAATGCCATTCTGCCAATTTCATCAACTCTTGGTTGGTATTTGTCAGTCTAACAAAGCCGTATTATAGTCGGTAGTGTGTTGAATTATTAGAGGTGAGGTCATCGTGCAAACAAAGCGAAATATGAAAAACTATTTTTTCGGCGACTGCCTCTTAGCAGATTTATGGCGAAAATTCCGAGAGTAAATAAAATTGCCATGTAAAGCTTTTCAAAACTCCGTCGTTCAGAATCGACTTTAAACTGTAGGTCCCACCACTCATGTATAAAATTAACACACAACATAGATGGTGTGAGAAGCTAGGTTGCAATCTTGATTAAAGGAAGCGTCTGTTTAGAATTCATAAGTTCTGTTTTCTTCTGACCTTGTAAGAATTATAATCAATAAATGCTAGTAGCATTGCTGCATTATACTTTAAGTTTTAAAAACAAAAGTAAAGCAATTTTATTTGAAATCAGTTTAATACTTAATTAGAAATGCTCTCCAGTGTTATTCATCAATTATCTCATCGTATTTGAATTTAAAATAAAATTATTAACGAATCCATTTCGAGGCAGACAACCTTAAATTTGTAACACTTTAACTGTTGACATCCATTTCCTAGAATTTAATTGTATTCAGACAGAAAAGTTAATTGTTTAAAACAACAAAATCATTTGCTTTGTAACAAATTTATTTACATTTGTAGTTATATAAAGAACACAGAAGCGGTTCACTCAAAATCCAAGAATTACGTTGGTGTGTATATAGTAGTGTGTAGAAAAAAAATTCCCCTTTCATTACCCAGTTTTATTTGTTTGTTACGAATATATTCACTAAAAAGTTTTAAGTTTTAAATGAACCGCGTATATGGATGTATGTACATTCGCTAGTATAATTGTAATTTTTTTTTAAATTCACTTCCATGAATATTAAACAAGTTTTTTTTCAACGGCTGCTACTACTCTACTTGTAACAAAATTTGTACACAGTAAACGTAATTGTGATCTTGTGATCTCCAATAATTGTTTAGAATTATTTTGTTGTTTTTTTTTACATTCTAAAAGTGTTCCCCCACTTCTATGCTTCCGTAGTGGTTTTGAACGTGTTAAGAATTTTTAATTTATTTAATTTCAATTTCAATTTCTACGCTTCATTTTTCTTTATGACTTTTGATTGATTATGACTAATAAGTGCGCTTAAATAGAATTCTAATACTGTTTGGATAATAATTTTCAATTTTAAATTGACCTAGCAATTCTTAATTGATTTTAGTAATTATACTCGTACTATTTGGCTGCATATAAACACGGCGGCTTATAATAATTGGTATTGATTTTGTGTTCTGCATTTGCAATTCAATTAATTATCACGTTACTAGAGAATATCAAGGCAAAATGGATAAATTTGGAAAAAAATATTTGTTTTTAGAGTCAATTTGTAAATAGCATTTGAATTACGAACAAAAATAAGACGAATTTCGTACCGGGTACTAAAATAAAAACAACTAAAATATAACAATTTAGGTAGATTTCGTTGAAAGTACAAATCTATCTAAGTACTCACTATCTCACTGATATTCAAAGTAGTTATTGACAGTATCCTTGCTTCAGCTTAAGCTACAAAGCTTGAAGGCACCACCTGACACTGTCGTTGTCTGCCTATTTTCTTATAGATTTAACGACTTGCAGTCAAAAGTTCACATGTGAGAATATGATAGCGTCCGCAACGAACCAAAAACGTCCATTCTTAGATAGCATGAAAAATTCTTCATATTTCCAAGCATTCAAACATCAACTTATTTAACTTGAGTCTTCCTTAATTGGTCATTACAGCCATTTAGTTAGGATTACAACCTAGCTTATCCCGCCACTTATGCTGTCTGTGATAATTTTATCCATGAGAAACGATACCTACAGCTTAACATCGACTTCGAACGACAGAATTTGGAAACTTTTCATGGAGTTTTCCTAGAAAAGTGCTGAGGAGAAGTTGGCGAAATAAGTATTTTTTTTTATTCTTCTTCGAAGTGTCAAAGCGAAAAGCCTGGATTGAACTACGGGCTTACCTCTTACAAGCCAAACCACTATCTAATATAATACAAAGACTTCAGGAACTGTGTTAAATCAGTTGTGCTTTATTATGCTATCAATACTGTTCAAGTATTATTTAAGCTTAGGTTACTTAAGGCGACCGGCCTCCTTGTAGGGAGAGTTGCCACTTAGACCATGAATTATACCCATTGGGATACTATAAACTGCCTGCAATCAGGGGATCAAACATTCGTTATAGGAAACCAGCATGAGTGCCGGGCATTACAGCAACCTTCATACTCAAGAGCTAGGTTTAAGATGTCAGAAAGCAAGAGGTTCAAAACCTGCGTCTTTTCATGGCAAAAGCAGTTCACTGACACGTGAAGTGAGAAATAATGTCCTCCTCTTTCTAAAAGCCTCAATTCGTACAGAATTCATTTGCCAGAGTGCCGAGACTTTCGGCATTTCAACCAAAAGGATATTAATCCATGAGAGTCGGTATTGTGCGATGAATGGATATACGATTTAAGAATAGAAGTGAGGTGATTTTCTTCTTATACATATGTGTTTAAAAGAGTCTAGCAGTATTGCATATATCCTCTTGCTGCCAACGAGATTGGCCCTTCCTGTAATACGAGTGGACAACATCTGATTTAACTCAGACTATTAGAATACCTATGACATTAAATAGGTATTAATTAATCGCGGCTCTCAAAATTTTTTAATTAAACATTATTCTAAACGATCTTTTATGCATTAAATGTATGCTGTTGAGTACGGAATCAGAAAATGGAATTGGTGGGACATCTAATGCGCAGCATTTTGGATTGGAGGCAATTGGCTAGAAATTGCTTTTAATTTCAACGAGATATATTGAAGTGTACATGTGGATAATATTTCTATTGAAATCGGACATCCTGTAGTATATAAAGTAAAGTGTAGAAACATGAACTTGATTGATGACGCTTTTGTATTCCATAACTTTTAAGATTTGTTCCATATCATTCGAAATCACAAACCTGTTTGTGGTTTTTGCACACCAGCTTTCGAGGTATAAAAGCCACATCTGTTTGTTTTGTTTTAATTTTTTTCCGATTTTTTTTTTATAAAAAAAGTTAAATAATCAGATTCATTATTTGTTTCCTCTTAATCACCACACAAACACATACAGACACAGACACATACAATTCGCTAATTAAATTAACATATTAAATAACAGAAAAAAAAAACAAAACAAACATTTCAAAATAATTTCTTGGAATTTTTAATCAAAAAATGTATTTCAAGAGAAAAAGTCCCCATCAATTAAAAAGTACGTGTGCTAGTAATTTTGTATTCAATTGGTATAGTCAGGCAGTACCAACTAATTTTAGACACAAGATAACCTTTTTAACATTTTCCTGGTACTAGAACAGAGAGTATGATTTTGTTTTAAAGCAATTAGAAATAAATTATTCTAGAAACACTAGAAATGTACACGTCACCCGGGGTGTATAGTCGAATAGTAGTTCACTTACATATTTAAACTATTCGAAGGCAATAAGAGTTTAATGTGCCAAAAACCTTGTCTCGCTTTAGGTGCCAACAACATTTTCACTTTTTTTTTTTATACGAAATTAAAAATTTTAATTACAGAACTTATGAAAATGGCATAAATATTTTGGTTTTTATTACCTTCTCGAACGTATGAATTGCTGTCATAGTAGCACACTAAATGTGTGTTACCGGCAGCTGTGGTCTGTTGAATTGTTACAGCAGCCACTAGGGCACACAACAAAATGAAACATTTCATTTTGATTTATTCTCTTTTTATTGTTGTTTTTCAATAAAAAAAATAATTAATAAAAATTATAACAACAAAAACCACTTATCAAATTTAAAGCAAATTAAAAAAAATCCACACACTTTAAATTGTAATCCGTACGCAACGAGACTTAAGCAATAACTAAACCTAAAGAGCCATACAACGTCTTAAGTAGAGGCTCTGTGAAGTCTTGAAATGCAAATCAAAGAAAAGAAAACAAAATTAAATTTACAAATAAAAAATAAAAGCAAATTGAAGAAAAATAAAACCATTTGTTTTGATTTTATTTTAAATAAAGTGAGAAAGCAAAAAAAAAAAAAAAACTACAATAAAAACAACCTTAAAAGCATAACAAAAAACAAATTGAAATTGAAACCGTAGTGCGGCTTAAAAACCACAACAATAACAACAACAACAAGAAATAATAATAAATTATAAACAATAAAAAAAAACAAAAACAATGAGTAATACTTAAAGAGCGTACTTAATAATAACGTTGATTTAGTTGTTTTTGTTTATATTTGTGTAAACATTTTTAGTTTTGTTATTGTAATTTATTTACTCTTTATTGTTTTTGTTTTTAGTAATTTTTTTTTATTTATTTTGGATTCTCTCTTTAACACAATGTTTTTATTTGTTATTTGGAATTGATGTCATCAGTTCTAAGCAGAGTTTCCTAGTGATCATACAAATGCCGATGAAATACACTAGTGACGGCAGGCGACATGGGAAAAGAAATTTCATATTTCCAATTGTTTGATTCGCAACAAAATCTAGTAATATCTAAAGCAAATGCTACCTGCTGATGATCGCATTGTATTGCAGAGAAACCTCGCAAATGGTTTTAACGAGATCCACACATGTGATAAAAAAGTCCTATGCTTTGAAGAATTGTAGAGATTTGTCTAGTAGAAAAGAAATTGTATTTCAATCAATTTAGAAATCTGTAGATTGGCTTGAATACACTCCCCGAAATATTTATAAGACCAAACGTATTTCTCGAAAAACTTAAAATCTTTTAGACCAATTCGTACCATTTTTGGGTTAAATATAACTAACTATAATATAAATCTTTTTATGTAAAAAAAATATTTTTTTCTTTGTTTAATAAGAGGATAACACAAAATGAATTTCATTTTCAAACGAAAAAATTATAAGACCAAAATTAAATAATATTCACCTAAAGCTAAAATAACAATGATAAAAAACAACTACTGAGTAATTTTTGTATTTATTAGTAATTAGTGTGTCCACCGTGATTAATAATGACTTCCTGAAGTCGACGGGGCATAGAATTTATTAAATTTTCAATGCAATTTTGATCAATCCTACTACATTCCCTTATGATGGCACTTTTTAAAGATTTTACATACGTATACTGGGTGTTATTTTTGAAAACTTGGTCCGATAGTATTGCCCATAAATTTTTTATCGGATTTAGATCTGGACTACATGCCGGCCAATTCAAAACTGGTATGCTTCTGGACGACAGAAATGATATTGTTGCTTTTGATTTATGGATTGCGGCATTATCCTGCTGAAATATCCAATTGTTGCCTAACGAATCATCCCCAAAATTAATTAAAACGTCATCTAATAATTCAATATACTTCTCGCTATTCATTTTAGTTGATATAAAACAAATAGGAGTCCTTCCCGTAGTCGAAATCCCAGCCCAAACCATTACGGTGCCTCCACCGAAATTTCGCGACATTTTTTTTTTACGCGAATCTATCCAATATTTTTGGGAAGCGTCTGGACCATCTAAATTAATTTTTTTTTCATCAGAACAAATAACTGAAGCCCGTTCAACAAAAAAAAATGTCGCGAAATTTCGGTGGAGGCACCGTAATGGTTTGGGCTGGGATTTCGACTACGGGAAGGACTCCTATTTGTTTTATATCAACTAAAATGAATAGCGAGAAGTATATTGAATTATTAGATGACGTTTTAATTAATTTTGGGGATGATTCGTTAGGCAACAATTGGATATTTCAGCAGGATAATGCCGCAATCCATAAATCAAAAGCAACAATATCATTTCTGTCGTCCAGAAGCATACCAGTTTTGAATTGGCCGGCATGTAGTCCAGATCTAAATCCGATAAAAAATTTATGGGCAATACTATCGGACCAAGTTTTCAAAAATAACACCCAGTATACGTATGTAAAATCTTTAAAAAGTGCCATCATAAGGGAATGTAGTAGGATTGATCAAAATTGCAATGAAAATTTAATAAATTCTATGCCCCGTCGACTTCAGGAAGTCATTATTAATCACGGTGGACACACTAATCACTAATAAATACAAAAATTACTCAGTAGTTGTTTTTTATCATTGTTATTTTAGCTTTAGGTGAATATTATTTAATTTTGGTCTTATAATTTTTTCGTTTGAAAATGAAATTCATTTTGTGTTATCCTCTTATTAAACAAAGAAAAAAAATATTTTTTTTACATAAAAAGATTCATATTATAGTTAGTTATATTTAACCCAAAAATGGTACGAATTGGTCTAAAAGATTTTAAGTTTTTCGAGAAATACGTTTGGTCTTATAAATATTTCGGGGAGTGTATTGTTATCAATCACCATGTAATTACCTGGATTTTTTTGATTGATGGATCGATTTGGTTGATGGATCGATTTGAATGATGGATCGATTTGATTGATGGATCAATTTGATTGATGGATCAATTTGATTGATGGATCAATTTGATTGATGGATCAATTTGATTGATGGATCAATTTGATTGATGGATCAATTTGATTGATGGATCAATTTGATTGATGATGTCTTTAATCCAAGTTTCTATGGAAATATGAACGAAAGTTTTCAATAAAATAAGAATAATGAAGTCGCCGTAGCTTAGTTTCTTATTTGACGTGAGGCCGAGATTCAAACCTCAGTCCCAACATTTCAAACGAAACGAAATATGAAAAAAATATTTCTTCGGCGACTTCCTCTCAGCAGTATTCAGGCAAAATCTCTGAAGAATAAATAAAATTGCCATGGAAAAGGTTCTTAAAAATCTGTCGTTCGGAATCGACTCTAAACAGTAGGTCCTGCAACTCATGGATTCACACAACATTAGTGTTGTGAGAAACTACATCGTAAATCTAATTGAAGGGGTCTAATGATCAACTGAGTAGAGTAAGTAATTACATCTATTCTTGTATGAAAGTATTCCTATGCATTGTGGAGTATATTGTGTCCAGACAAAGCGGGAAATATTATCAGTCGCAGAGTTAAGTTTTTATTTGTTGTAATTGTGTTTTAATTTGATTTGCTTTTTGCTTTTGATTAATATTAGATTGTATATTTTCTCATCTCAGAGATTGTGTCTTCTTCAAATACATTTTCGATTGCTTTTGTAAATAAAAGTAAAATTAGCTCTTATCAATGTGTGCCATAGGTCAACGGCAGATGGTCTTTTTTTTTTTTTGTAAAATCATACAATTACTGAAATATGTATACAAAGACTTGAGAGATTAAATAGGAAATGAAATATATTTTATTTAAAAATATTAAAATATCGTGTATGTATATGCTTTCCATTTCTTATAAAAATAAAAATTAAAACAATCATCATCATTGAGACAATGGAAACAAATGCCTATACCCAATACATGAAATTACGATTTTATCAATATTTTTTATTATTTTTAATATTTTTTTAAATTTTTATTTGACATAATTTTTGGGTTTGGCTTTTAATGTCATTGTGGTGTTCCCTTGGTAAGTGATTTAGATATTTAAAATTTTTTGTATAGTGTTACAGCACCATTTAAGTGGTTTTTTCTTTCTTTTTGAGCCGCCAGTTTGTAAGAAGAGAACTAAAACACAGGAGTTAATTATGATGTAATTAATCGATTGCTGTAGAAAAACAATAAAAATTAACTTCCAATAGTTTTATTTCGTTTATATTGTAAATAAATCAGGCATTTGCATGATGTGTAGACAAATCTGTCAGTCAGTATCTAGAAATATAAGTTTCATATATACTTAAACATATTGGATTAAAATATAAAGGGTGGGCTTTTCAAAAGTTTAAATTTAAAAATTCATGAAAAATAAGAACGGTTTCAAATTTTGCAAAATTTATTGCTTTGTTGTGAAGTACAATTGTTCCAGTTAGAAATGGAAAATTATCTCATTCATATGGCTGCCACCAATTTTCGTGCACTTTTTGCAGTGCAAAGTGTCTCTGATTTGTCCGCATAACACATTTCATTAACGGTGCCCCATAGAAAATAGTCTAACGATGTCAAATCGCAGCTTCTTGCCAGCCAATTGACATCACCATTTCGGTTAATTAAACGGCCATCAAACGTTTGACGCAACAAATGATATGTGTGTCATGTTGCTGCATTCTGTTGAAACCAAACATCGTTCATATCAATACCATGAAGAGCGATAGGTATCTCCATTGATCGTAATAGTTGCACCGTCCTCATTTTCAAAGAAATATGAGCCAATGATGCGGCACCAAACAGTTACTCATAATAGGTGCATTGGTTTCTGTAAGACCATGTGTCGGATTTCTGAGCACCAAATACGGCAATTTTGCTTATTAACGTACCCACCAGGAAGAAAATGAGCTTCATTCGAAATGATCGTTAATTATCTGACAAGCTTCTAAAAATGTTATTCAATCAATTATCATCCTTCATTATATCCTGTTGCCTTTTATTTTAATTCGATATAAATTTTCTTTATTTTTAATATAATATCTCAAAAATCTGTCATTCGATGTCAAGTTGAAATCTACAATTTTAAATCACTTATGAATCACATTAACACACACAACATAAGTGGTGTGAGAAGCTAGATTGTAATTTTGGTTGAAGAATTATAATGATCAATTATGTACTTATGTAAGTATCAGAGATCAGCAATGAATTGTTTTTTCGCTACTCATAAGTACTCATGAAATTTTTAGTATGAGTGATTCAACAGTATTGAAATTCAACTATGAGTACAACGTTGACATCAAACTCATAACATTCGAAATATGTTTGATTCATACGCCTACTCAGTCAGAAAAATACTTATAGTACTCATAAATGATTCAAAGTGATTCGAATCATTCATTCAAATTTACAGTCTTAGTTGATGTTGCATGTAAAAAACAAAAAAAAGACAAAGACCTTCTAATGAGTATTGAATCATACTTATTTTGTGATTCTTGTAAAGGAGAGTCGATGAATACTTCGAAATTCGAATATGAGTAATATGAGTATAATATTAAAATAAGTATGAATGCGAATAAGTATCAGAAATTATGAGTATGATTCGAATCTACTCAATTTTTAGAATACTCATTGCTGATCTTTGGTGTGTATGTATAATTTTTCTAAACTGCCTAACTCAGCTCCGAATAAATTTATTCCGTCATAAATTTTTAAAGGCTCATAATCTACTTTTATTAAATTTTTATTAAATAAAAATTAATTGATTTACAATAAATTATTTACAAATAGCTTGTATGTTGGAAAAAAATTTTAAAAAATTAAAAGCGAGAGTGAGAGAGACCGAAAAAAATTCCCATTTGATTTAATAAATAAATCATTTTGCATTATGGAAAAATTAGTAATTTTATGAATAATCACAAGAGAAAAAAAAACATTTTGTAAAAACATATTTTATTGACTTTAAAAACCACATGATGTTCAATCGTTTCATGCCCCTGAAGCACACAACATAACTCGGAGAGAGAGAAAAACTTTATTTGTGTTTGTGTGTGAGGCAAAAAAAGAGGAAAAAGCCATCCTTGTAATCAGGATTATTTTACATTTTATTTTCAAAATATAACTTATATTGGCAAATGGCAAATAAAAATAAATATTCACTGGCACAAATCAAATAAAAACACGCACAATTCAATTGAAAACATTATAATGCGGCCACAAAAACAAACAAACAAATCGAATAAATCGAATAAAATGTATGAAAATTTATTCGATTTATTTATGAAATTAATGCAATAAATGGCAACGAATGACAATTATACCAGTGAGAGTACATGTACTTTACAGAGGGCCATTGAACATGGGTGGTGGTGGTGGACTTAAAAAATAATATTTGCTGCTCAACAGCATCTCAGACCTAGCCTAAGCTTTATTTTTGATGAAAACTTACTTGTATGTGAGCGTTTCTTGTAGTTTATCTGTTATATTTGCCGTCCTATTTATTTCTGCTTACTTATATACATATATCGAAAAAAGATTTGTTGAGCTATTTCGGTGTATAACACTACCCGTTATATTATCGTAAGGTAGATTAAGTTGCAAATGTACCTCTAAGCTGAAACCAGAAAGGTCCTCTACTGCAGATTAATATGTATACATCACTATAGGTCACTACAACACTTTAGCCTCTCATACCCTTATGTTGTGTGACATACAGTTTAAAGTCGACTTCGAACTACAGAGTTTTGAGGAACTTTTCATGGCAATGTTTTATTTACTATCAGAGTTTTTGCAAGAAATCTGTTGAGATTAAGTTGCCGGAGAAATATTTTCTTCATGTTGCGTTTTGTTGGAGATTTCTGATCCGTGGTTTAAACCATGACTTCACGTCTAATAAGCTGACATACTTCCTAGTAGGCTACGGCAACTTTCAATATTCCAATATTGCAGGGTAAACCAAGAGTGAAAGAAAAATTCGTGGAAAAGAGGAGAAGAGAAAGTGACAGAAATAAAAAAAAAACAAGTGGAGAATGCCCATAATGAAACTGTCCAGAGAAAAAAAAAAATAAATAAATAAACGCCGGCCAAGTGATCTCAGCTTTACCGTTGCCGTGTAAGGTCAGGGACCAAGGTCATTCAAGAGAGACAACCGTTTTGTTCTTCTTTCTCAATTTAATTGGATAAGCTCCAATATATATGTGTCCTTCTAAAGACATGGTCTTACTGTGGTTACTGTGCCCTTAGGTACTATTAGTGGAAAAAGGAAAAAAACTCGTTTATATAAGGAAGTTATGTCTCCCGAAAACTCGTTCTAACCTTATTGATTATGGGTTTCAACTTCTCCAGTTGATGGAATCTCTGAGTATGTCATTTGGTGCTCTACATTAGGTATGACCTTTTCAACGCCACTTACATACTCACGTACACAATACACGCATTCACTCAAAATATAATTTTTAAAAACGCTTGAATATAAAATGTTTATGTAACAGCACTGAAAATTTCATAATGTTTCAGACGTTTGCTTTTTATACATATTCTTTGGTACTGCGCATGGTATAAGAAAAGAAGGTAGTTTCATTCTCTCTTTATTTTTTAAAATTCACTATCTGACATGGTTAAGGATTCTGACGTTTTCGTTAAAATAATGCTACCATATTAATTTTAAATTCCCCACATTTTCTTTAAAGTCATATGAAAATAATAAATTCAATTCAATTGAAAAATATTTTGAAAAAATTTATATTAAAATATTTGTGTTTAAATTGGAATCAAAGTCTTAAGACTTGTGATACATCAATACTTACGAAGCTAATTTGAAAATATTATTTCAAGATTTAAAAAGCATGAGTTGCATTTTCCCCCAATGCGAAAATACGAAATATTTTTGCAAAAATACAAACATACGGTTTTTTAAAGTCCCCACATTTCCCAAAAAACGCCAGCAGTGGCTGGAAGTGTGTAAAATTTGTGAATCTGAATTGCCAAAGGAGCCGATGGTGTAACAAGTAGTGTTCAAAATGTGATCATATCTTTTAGGTATATTTAAGATAATTATATTTCTTTAAATTTTTTCTTAACAATTATTCATAAAATCAGGTCGCAATGAAAACATACTTTGTTCGGAAGCAAATGTTCAAAACTGTGAAGACAAAATCTTAGATTTTCAAGCATTAAGATCCTGACGTGACGTTAAGTCAACAAATTTTTAAACAAATAAATCTAATCCCAATAGACGGTGAAGAGCAAATAGAGGCAAATATCTGTAGAATCTACTTTATATAAATCTAATTATTTTTATAGATTACAGAACATCAAGAAACAGAGCAGTTTTTGGATGATGTTAAAAATTTAAATGATATAGAATTCGATGGTTTGGAAAATTTTGCGGGTTATATAAATTTCAAAATGGGTCTTACAGAATTTGGCTTCAAAACTTCCGCACAAAAGGATGAAAATTATACGTATATAAATTTATTGTCCGAGGGAGGTTTACATAAGCCTAATACCAATTTTTTAAAACTTTTGGAACATTTAAACTCAATTTTTTTAAAAATTAATGGTAATTCTTTAAATACTAGCCCAAATTACATGTTAAACTTATTGGACCTAACTAATATAGATTTAGATATAAAAATTGTTAAAAGGTTTTATCTTGGACGAACATTTTTTCGAATTCGCTTTCTAAATCGTCATATAAAAGAAACTAAATATTTGTATACTAATAAAAAAATTAAAAAATTATTACTTAATTAACATTAAAAACTAGTCAATGTTGTAATGTATGTTTAATTATGACCGGAAATTTAGTTATTCAATAGGCCACTTTTAGCACAACATAATACAGCAAATATCATACGTAAATATACTTAATTATAAATTACACATTTGTCATAAATAATTTATTGGGAATATACAACAAAATTATAAATGTGGCAACGTTTTTTTTGTATTTATGAGAAAATAAAACTTCAAAAAACCTTATTTTTAAAAAAAAATTTTGATTGAAACTACCTTCTATTCTTATACCATGGGTACTGCGTACGCAGTATGGTTGCCGTGTTTCAATCATGTTCTTAGACCAGTGTACTTTATTTCTATTTATTTAAAAAATATGTAGAATTATTTTAAGCCACACCAATTAAATGATGCATTGTACAAGAGATAAATAATTTACGAAAAACTATTGACATTATATTTTTTAAAAAGAATTGTGCACCATGGAATCAAATTTCATACATAGAAAATGCCACTTAGACAGATTTGTTTAGTGTCGCTATACAAGTATATCTGTGGTCCGACTGAAAGGAAGCCTGTTTCGGAATGACTAAGTACCATGGCTGTACTGCCAAGTACACCACACACAGTTGCCCTACCGTAACGAAAATTGTTTTGCCTAAGAGGTCTGAAAAATCTCCATTTCAAATTTGAACGAATCTTACCCAATATATGAAGGTCAAACTTTTGATCTAAATTCGCTGACGCATATGATTTGACGAAATTTAATTTAATTTGAAAAACATTTAATATTAGTCGAAAAATCGTGAATTTGAGATTAAAAACCAATATATGTCGAAGCAATGATGGTCGTGTGTACTGAAAAATTTATTACCCGCATATAATTTAATTCGCATTTGCTTTTTACGGGTTTTGGTAGCTAAGTAAAGAATTAAAGCAAGGCTTGTGTGGCTGTTTCTGTGTTTTAGAAATTATGAAGAAGAAGCCGTCTAAGACACCAAGCTTTGAAGTCCGGAAGCAACAAGAATAAGAAGAATAAGAAGAAGAATAAGAAGATTTTGATCTATTTATGCTCTCCAGATCGATGTGCAGTGGGGCGTGTGGCGTGTGCCACCAATTAACTGACGACTTTGTGGTTCTATTACCAGAGTTCGTATCCATTAGCAATGTAATTGGGACTGAAATATTTGGGGATTTTAGGGGTTTAGGGATTGTCACAAGTTGCATACGCTAAGTCGGTCTATTATGTGCTCAGTAATGGTAGTCGCCGTAGTCTAGTAGGTATGTAGTGTGTTTGCTTATTAGACGTAAGGCCCGGGTTCAATCCCCAGGTCAGACATCAAAACGAAAGTATGAAAAATATTTCTTCGGCCACTTCCTCTCAGCAAATTTCCGGCAAAGACTCTGAGAGTAAATGAAACTGCCATGAAAAGTTTCCCAAAAATCTGTAGTTCTTAGCTGACTTTTAGCTGAAGGTCCCGCCACTCATGTCTTACACAACATAAGTGATTTGAGAAGCTAGGTTGTCATCCTGGCTAAAGCGTTATAAAGACCAATTATCTATGTATGTAATGTATGTAATGTATGTAACGGATGTAACGCATGTAATGTATGTAACGCATGTAATGCATGTAACTCATGTAATGTATGTAATGCATGCACTATGCACTACATACATAGTTGCGTGACGTTTCATCAGAGCGTATATTATTTCAATGCTCACAGATGACTCGAAGATCGGTGTGGAGTGGGGCGTGTGGCGTGTGCCACCAATTAACTGACGACTTTGTGGTTCTATTAACTGAGTTCGTATCCAATAGCAATGAAATTGGGACTGAAATATTTAGGGATTTAATAGAAGTCTCATTGATTGAGGAACTGTTACAGGGTTTCATACATGCGTTACATGCGCTTCATACATGCGCTACATGCGTTAAATGCGTTTCATACAAGCGTTACATGCGCTTCATACATGCGTTACATGCGTTAAATGCGTTTCATACATGCGTTTCATACATGCGTTTCATACATGCGTTTCATACATGCGTTTCATACATGCGTTACATGCGTTTTATACACGCGTTACATGCGTTTTATACATGCGTTACATGCGTTTCATACACGCGTTACATGCGTTTCATACATGCGTTACACGCGTCACATGCGTTTCATATATGCGTTACATGCGTTTCATACATGCGTTACATGCGTCTCATTCATGCGTTACATGCGTTCCATACATGCGTTTCATACACGCGTTACATGCGTTTCATACATGCGTTACACGCGGTACATGCGTTTCATACATGCGTTACACACATTACATACATTACATGCGTTACATGCGTAACTTACAATACGTACATTACATGGGTTACATGCGTTACATACATCGAATACATTACATGTGTTACATAAATTACATGCGTAAAATGCGTTACGTACAGTACACGCGTTACATGCGTTACATACATTGCAGGCATATTATGCGTTTCATACATGCGTTACATACATTACATGCGTAAAATGCGTTACGTACAGTACACGCGTTACATGCGTTTCATACACGCATGCGTTTTATGCGCATGAAACGTTTCATGCGTTACGTGCGTTACGTGCGTTTCATGCGTTTCATGCGTTTCGTGCGTTTCATGCGTTTTATGCGTTTCATGCGTTATGTGCGTTACATGCGTTTCATACATGCGTTACATACACGCGTTACATACACGCGTTGCATGCGTTTCATACATGCGTTACATACGCGCGTTACATGCGTTTCATACATGCGTTTCATACACGCGTTACATGCGTTTCATACACGCGTTACATGCGTTTCATGTATGCGTTTCATACACGCGGTACATGCGTATCATACATGCGTTTCAGACACGCGTTTCATACACGCGTTACATGCGTTTCATACATGCCATTCATACATGCGTTTCATGCGTTTCATACACGCGTTACATGCGTTTCATACATGCGGTTCATACATGCGTTTCATACATGCGTTTCATACACGCGTTGCATGCGTTTCATACACGCGTTACATGCGTTTCATACATGCGTTTCATACACGCGTTACATGCGTTTCATACACGCGTTACATGCGTTTCATGTATGCGTTTCATACACGCGGTACATGCGTATCATACATGCGTTTCAGACACGCGTTACATGCGTTTCATACATGCCATTCATACATGCGTTTCATGCGTTTCATACACGCGTTTCATACACGCGTTACATGCGTTTCATACATGCCATTCATACATGCGTTTCATACAAGCGGTTCATACATGCGTTTCATACATGCGTTTCATACATGCGTTGCATGCGTTTCATACACGCGTTACATGCGTTTCATACATGCGTTTCAAACACGCGTTACATGCGTTTCATACACGCGTTACATGCGTTTCATGTATGCCTTTCATGTATGCGTTTCATGTAAGCGTTTCATGCGTTACGTGCGTTACGTGCGTTGCGTGCGTTTTAAGCGTTACGTGCGTTTCATTCGTTTCATGCGTTACGTGCGTTACGTGCGTTACGTGCGTTACGTGCGTTACGTGCGTTTTACGCGCTACGTGCGTTACGTGCGCTTCATGCGTTTCATGCGTTTCATGCGTTTTATGCGTTCCGTGCGTTTTATGCGTTACGTGCGTTACGTGCGTTTCATGCGTTTCATGCGTTACGTGCGTTACGTGCTTCATGCGTTTCATGCGTTACGTGCGTTTCGTGCGTTTTATGCGTTACGCGCGTTTCATGCGTTTCGTGCGTTACGTGCGTTTTATGCGTTACGTGCGTTTCATGCGTTACGTGCGTTACGTGCGTTACGTGCGTTTTATGCGTCACGTGCGTTACGTGCCTTTCATGCGTTACGTGCGTTACATGCTTTTCATGCGTTTCGTGCGTTTCATGCGTTACGCGCGTTACGTGCGTTTTATGCGTTACGTGCGTTGCGTGCGTTACTTGCGTTTCATGCGTTACGTGCGTTACGCGCGTTTACTCCGTTTCATGCGTTTCGTGCGTTATGTGCGTTACGTGCGTTGCGTGCGTTACTTGCGTTTCATGCGTTACTCCGTTTCATGCGTTTCGTGCGTTTCATGCGTTTTATGCGTTTCATGCGTTATGTGCGTTACTTGCGTTTCATACATGCGTTACATGCGTTTCATACGCGTTACATGCGTTTCATACACGCGTTACATGCGTTTCATGCAATTCATACACGCGTTACATGCGTTTCATACATGCGGTTCATACATGCGTTTCATACACGCGTTGCATGCATTTCATACATGCGTTTCATACACGCGTTACATGCGTTTCATACATGCGTTTCATACACGCGTTACATGCGTTTCATACACGCGTTACATGCGTTTCATACATGCGTTTCATACACGCGTTACATATTTTGAGTGAATCAAGCGTATTGTGTGTGCATTGGTTATGGGACTCGGCTAATCTAGACAAACAACCATTACAACTGAAAATAATAATATTTTGTCGGAAATTGCTGCTGAATAAATCTTATGAATGTTTTGATTAATTTGGTTCTTTGAAATGGAAATTTATTACAAACACAAAAGTTCGAAGAGTAATGCCTTACTCAACAGAATTTGCTAATTAGCTATAGCCATTGGCAAATTTAACCGCAGGCATTTCAAAACATTTGTCTCTGCTGAGTCCTAGATATATAGAGTGTTAAAATTAAATGGCAATGATCAAGGCAGACGAGTTTGTTAAGAATGTCAGAATATTTCTGAGGAGCTCAGGAAAAGATTTGAAATCCTTACTATATAAATGGGAAGATATGTAAAGGTGGAGACTGTTCGCAAGTCAATTGAATTACATATCAAATTATTTAGACATTCTGAATTCGTCAGGGGCTTCTGAGTGAGTACTGCAGACTTACATATGGTTTTAAGGTCTTATATTTTTTTATTCTACATGCGTTTCATACATGCGTTTCATACATGCGTTACATGCGTTTCATACACGCGTTACATGCGTTTCATACATGCGTTTCATACACGCGTTACATGCGTTTCATACACGCGTTACATGCGTTTCATGTATGCGTTTCATGCGTTGCGTGCGTTTTATGCGTTACGTGCATTTTATGCGTTACGTGCGTTACGGGCGTTTCATGCGTTACGTGCGTTACGTGCGTTTTATGCGTTACGTGCGTTTCGTGCGTTTCATGCGTTTCGTGCGTTACGTGCGTTTTATGCGTTACGTGCGTTTCATGCGTTTCATGCGTTACGTGCGTTTCATGCGTTACGTGCGGTACGTGCGTTTTATGCGTTACGTGCGTTTCATGCGTTTCATGCGTTACGTGCGTTACATGCGTGTCATGCGTCACGTGCGCTTCATGCGTTACGTGCGTTACGTGCGTTTCGTGCGTTTCATGCGTTACGTGCGTTACATGCGTGTCATGCGTCACGTGCGTTTCATGCGTTACGTGCGTTACGTGCGTTTCATGCGTTTCATGCGTTTCATGCGTTACGTGCGTTACGTGCGTTTCATGCGTTACGCGCGTTACGTGCGTTTTATGCGTTACGTGCGTTGCGTGCGTTACTTGCGTTTCATGCGTTACGTGCGTTACGCGCGTTTACTCCGTTTCATGCGTTTCGTGCGTTATGTGCGTTACGTGCGTTGCGTGCGTTACTTGCGTTTCATGCGTTACGTGCGTTACGCGCGTTTACTCCGTTTCATGCGTTTCATGCGTTATGTGCGTTACCTGCGTTACGTGCGTTACGTGCGTTTTATGCGTCACGTGCGTTACGTGCCTTTCATGCGTTACGTGCGTTACATGCGTTTCATGCGTTATGTGCGTTTTATGCGTCACGTGCGTTACGTGCTTTACGTGCGTTTCATGCGTTACGTGCGTTACGTGCGTTACGTGCGTTTTATGCGTTACGTGCGTTTCATGCGTTTCATGCGTTACGTGCGTTTCATGCGTTACGCGCGTTACGTGCGTTTTATGCGTTACGTGCGTTGCGTGCGTTACTTGCGTTTCATGCGTTACGTGCGTTACGCGCGTTTACTCCGTTTCATGCGTTTCGTGCGTTATGTGCGTTACGTGCGTTGCGTGCGTTACTTGCGTTTCATGCGTTACGTGCGTTACGCGCGTTTACTCCGTTTCATGCGTTTCATGCGTTATGTGCGTTACTTGCGTTACGTGCGTTACGTGCGTTTTATGCGTCACGTGCGTTACGTGCCTTTCATGCGTTACGTGCGTTACATGCGTTTCATGCGTTATGTGCGTTTTATGCGTCACGTGCGTTACGTGCTTTACGTGCGTTTCATGCGTTACGTGCGTTACGTGCGTTACGTGCGTTTTATGCGTTACGTGCGTTACGTGCGCTTCATGTGTTTCATGCGTTTCGTGCGTTTCATGCGTTTCATGCGTTACGTGCGTTTTATGCGTTACGTGCGTTTCATGCGTTTCATGCGTTACGTGCGTTTCATGCGTTACGTGCGTTACGTGCGTTTTATGCGTTACGTGCGTTACGTGCGTTACTTGCGTTTCATGCGTTACGTGCGTTACACGCGTTTACTCCGTTTCATGCGTTTCGTGCGTTTCATGCGTTTTATGCGTTTCATGCGTTATGTGCGTTACTTGCGTTTCATACATGCGTTACATGCGTTTCATACGCGTTACATGCGTTTCATACACGCGTTACATGCGTTTCATGCAATTCATACACGCGTTACATGCGTTTCATACATGCGGTTCATACATGCGTTTCATACACGCGTTGCATGCATTTCATACATGCGTTTCATACACGCGTTACATGCGTTTCATACATGCGTTTCATACACGCGTTACATGCGTTTCATACACGCGTTACATGCGTTTCATACATGCGTTTCATACACGCGTTACATATTTTGAGTGAATCAAGCGTATTGTGTGTGCATTGGTTATGGGACTCGGCTAATCTAGACAAACAACCATTACAACTGAAAATAATAATATTTTGTCGGAAATTGCTGCTGAATAAATCTTATGAATGTTTTGATTAATTTGGTTCTTTGAAATGGAAATTTATTACAAACACAAAAGTTCGAAGAGTAATGCCTTACTCAACAGAATTTGCTAATTAGCTATAGCCATTGGCAAATTTAACCGCAGGCATTTCAAAACATTTGTCTCTGCTGAGTCCTAGATATATAGAGTGTTAAAATTAAATGGCAATGATCAAGGCAGACGAGTTTGTTAAGAATGTCAGAATATTTCTGAGGAGCTCAGGAAAAGATTTGAAATCCTTACTATATAAATGGGAAGATATGTAAAGGTGGAGACTGTTCGCAAGTCAATTGAATTACATATCAAATTATTTAGACATTCTGAATTCGTCAGGGGCTTCTGAGTGAGTACTGCAGACTTACATATGGTTTTAAGGTCTTATATTTTTTTATTCTACATGCGTTTCATACATGCGTTTCATACATGCGTTACATGCGTTTCATACACGCGTTACATGCGTTTCATACATGCGTTTCATACACGCGTTACATGCGTTTCATACACGCGTTACATGCGTTTCATGTATGCGTTTCATGCGTTGCGTGCGTTTTATGCGTTACGTGCATTTTATGCGTTACGTGCGTTACGGGCGTTTCATGCGTTACGTGCGTTACGTGCTTCATGCGTTTCATGCGTTACGTGCGTTACGTGCGTTTTATGCGTTACGTGCGTTTCGTGCGTTTCATGCGTTTCGTGCGTTACGTGCGTTTTATGCGTTACGTGCGTTTCATGCGTTTCATGCGTTACGTGCGTTTCATGCGTTACGTGCGGTACGTGCGTTTTATGCTTTACGTGCGTTTCATGCGTTTCATGCGTTACGTGCGTTACATGCGTGTCATGCGTCACGTGCGTTTCATGCGTTACGTGCGTTACGTGCGTTTCATGCGTTTCATGCGTTTCATGCGTTACGTGCGTTACGTGCGTTTCATGCGTTTCGTGCGTTTCATGCGTTTCATGCGTTTCATGCGTTACGTGCGTTACGGGCGTTTCATGCGTTACGTGCGTTACGTGCTTCATGCGTTTCATGCGTTACGTGCGTTACGTGCGTTTTATGCGTTACGTGCGTTTCGTGCGTTTCATGCGTTTCGTGCGTTACGTGCGTTTTATGCGTTACGTGCGTTTCATGCGTTTCATGCGTCACGTGCGTTACGTGCGCTTCATGCTTTTCATGCGTTTCATGCGTTCCGTGCGTTTTATGCGTTACGTGCGTTACGTGCGTTACGTGCGTTTCATGCGTTTCATGCGTTTCATGCGTTACGTGCGTTACGTGCGTTTCATGCGTTACGTGCGTTACGTGCGTTTTATGCGTTACGTGCGTTACGTGCGTTACTTGCGTTTCATGCGTTACGTGCGTTACGCGCGTTTACTGCGTTTCATGCGTTTCGTGCGTTTCATGCGTTTTATGCGTTTCATGCGTTATGTGCGTTACATGCGTTTCATACATGCGTTACATGCGTTTCATACGCGTTACATGCGTTTCATACACGCGTTACATGCGTTTCATGCAATTCATACACGCGTTACATGCGTTTCATACATGCGGTTCATACATGCGTTTCATACACGCGTTGCATGCGTTTCATACATGCGTTTCATACACGCGTTACATGCGTTTCATACATGCGTTTCATACACGCGTTACATGCGTTTCATACACGCGTTACATGCGTTTCATGTAGGCGTTTCATGTATGCGTTTCATACACGCGGTACATGCGTATCATACATGCGTTTCATACATGCGTTTCATACACGCGTTACATGCGTTTCATACATACGTTTCATACACGCGTTACATGCGTTTCATACACGCGTTACATGCGATTCATACATGCGTTTCATACACGCGTTACATATTTTGAGTGAATCAAGCGTATTGTGTGTGCATTGGTTATGGGACTCGGCTAATCTAGACAAACAACCATTACAACTGAAAATAATAATATTTTGTCGGAAATTGCTGCTGAATAAATCTTATGAATGTTTTGATTAATTTGGTTCTTTGAAATGGAAATTTATTACAAACACAAAAGTTCGAAGAGTAATGCCTTACTCAACAGAATTTGCTAATTAGCTATAGCCATTGGCAAATTTAACCGCAGGCATTTCAAAACATTTGTCTCTGCTGAGTCCTAGATATATAGAGTGTTAAAATTAAATGGCAATGATCAAGGCAGACGAGTTTGTTAAGAATGTCAGAATATTTCTGAGGAGCTCAGGAAAAGATTTGAAATCCTTACTATATAAATGGGAAGATATGTAAAGGTGGAGACTGTTCGCAAGTCAATTGAATTACATATCAAATTATTTAGACATTCTGAATTCGTCAGGGGCTTCTGAGTGAGTACTGCAGACTTACATATGGTTTTAAGGTCTTATATTTTTTTATTCTTCATAAAAATAAAACGTTCAGCATTTCAGTGTAACGTATGTGACGTATGTGATGTATGTAACGCATGTAATGTATGTAACGCATGTAATGTATGTAACGCATGTAATGTATGTAACGCATGTAATGTATGTAATGTATGCACTACATACATAGTTGCGTTACGTTTCATCAGAGTGTATATTATTTCAATGCTCACAGATGACTCGAAGATCGATGTGGAGTGGGGCGTGTGGCGTGTGCCACCAATTAACTGACGACATTGTGGTTCTATTAACAGAGTTCGTATCCATTCGCAATGAAATTGGGACTGAAAAATTTGGGGATTTAGGGGTTTAGGGATTGTCACAAGTTGCATACGCTAAGTCGGTCTATTATGTGCTCAGTAATGGTAGTCGCCGTAGTCTAGTAGGTATGTAGTGTGTTTGTTTATTAGACGTAAGGCCCGGGTTCAATCCCCAGGTCAGACATCAAAACGACATAAAAAGTTTATGTAACAGCACTGAAAAATTCATAATTTTTCACCATATTATTGTATAATTCACATTTGCTTTTTATGTTCTTTGGTACTGAGTACGCAGTGTGGTTGCCGTATTTCAATCATTTAGACATTTAGCCACATGTTCTTAGACCAGTGAACTTTATTTCTATTTATTTAAAAAACATGCAATGATTAAGCCACACCAATTAAATGATGCATTGTACAAGAGATAAAAAATTTACGAAAAACTATTGACATTTTATTTTTTAAAAAGAATTGTGCACCATGGAATCACATTTCATACATAGAAAATGCCAAAATAGAAAATTCGGCAAAATTTGTCATTAGGCAACAATTCGTTTGGGACGCCACCTATCCCAGACAAAACAGATTTGTTTAGTTTCGCTATACAAATATATCTGTGGTCTTAAGTGACGTCCGACCGTAAGGAAACCTGTTTCGGAATGACTAGGCACCATAGCTATACTGCCAAGTACACGACACTCAGTTGCCCTACCGTAACGGAAACTGTTTTGCCTAAGAGGAAACTGAAAAACTTCCATTTCAAATTTGAACGAGTCTTACCCAATATATGGAGGTCATACTTTTAATCTAAATTCACTGACACATATAATTTGACGATTTTCCAAAATGTGTTGGCGATTTTTTCATTTACAATGTGACGATTGCACTGGCAACCTCGGGTATTAAAATGTACGCACACACATTGATATGCCAAAGCTATGATCATCGTGTGTACTGAAATATTAATCACTCGCATATAATTTAATTCGCATTTGCTTTTTACGGCTTTTGGTAGTTATAAGTAAAGAATTGAAGCGAGGCTTGTGTGGCTGGTTCTTTGCTTTTGAAATGAAGATGAAGAAGAAGCTGTTCAAAGCACCCAACACCTGCAGCTCGAGAGCCACCACAAGAAGAATAAGAAGAAGAATAAGAATAAGAAGAAGAATAAGAAGATCACAGTGCCTTGCTCTCATCCTGTTTTAGGCCACACATTATACTCGAACTTGCTTATTGTACAGTTTGTCCGGCCTCAGAATAATAAAAATTGATCCTGATTATGTTCATATCATTATACTTATGGCAACTATCAGTTCGATATAACAAAAAAAAAACAAGTCAAACTATTAAATTTAATTGCGTATTTGTTGCAGTTGTTGTTTTTGTTTAAAGTAAAATCAATTGAAAATAAATTAAGTGTAATCTAAATATTCCCACAGACAACAGTATCCATATCTATGTATATCCATATAACCATTGATATGTATGTATGTATATGCACAGTAAGTACACTTAGTATTTAAACGGATGTACTCGTATGTCAGTGCAAATATTTTTACTCTCGTCAGATGCAACAAATAATTCTCTTTTCGTTTTTGTTTTCCTGCCAAACAGCTCTAAGGACGGGGAATAAATATTGGCCAAGTATGAGGATATCGTAAGCTGCCCGGAAGGAGCTGAGCTGTGGGGGGTAGAGTGACCTGATTACTTTTAGTAATTATGTAATGAAGAGTGATAATGAATGCATTTGTAATGAGGTTTGTAAATAAAAATTAACGAATATTTGTTTATGCATATGGAGAATAAGAGTTGGAAAGTATTCGCCATAAGTGGGGGCGCATGGTCAAAGCAACGAGAATGAAATAACGATATGAATAATATTATAAATAAGAGGGCCTTTTACTTATGTGAACAATTGATCATTACAGTACTAACTTCTTGTGTGTATGAGTTTTTATTTGAGCCATGGCTGGAAGTACTGTTTAAGAAGAGATAAGTAACAGGATTAATAAAGAATGAGATGGAGAAGAACTACGGAGCCATCTCACAAGCTAATTGATGCCCATAATGAAACTCTGCAGGAAAAACAACTTTTGAAGTTTCTGCGAGAGGTCAGAGACACAGATTGTGTTGAACACAGTCATGTTCCCCTATATTTCTTCAAACATTGCAAAAATTGGGGATGCCTTTAACCCATAAACCGGTTTCCAATCTCAGAGCACAAAGTTAAATATCCTTTCATGAGAATTCTATTTACTCCCAGTTTTTTTGCCTGGTGACTGCTTCGAGGAATCCGAAACATTTCCCACTACAGCTTCTCCATGACTTTGGAGCAGAAATAAGAATGAATTCGACAGATGGCATAGGTTCTGTTCAGAAAATACCTTAAGAAAAAGTCTAAAGGAGTGAAATCAGACGATCTCAGTGGTCAGTTCACATCGGCTATCGCATCACATCCACGTGTATGACCATGTTGTCAAATGTCTCGTGAAGAATATTCAATACGTTATAGGCTGCGTGGTACATACAGCCGTCGTTGATGTCCAAATAATCCAATTCAGGCCTAAATTTGGTAAACATCGGTTTATAGTGCATGCCATTAACAATAATGGCATGACCAATATCGTTCTCAAATAAATATGAACCGATGAGGCCTCCAGTCCAAAATTCACACCAAATAAAGATTTTTTCGTTATCCATTGGATGCTCTTAGCTCAAAGTCCTAAAATATATAATTATTCTTAATTCACTTACCCATTCATTTTGAAATGGGTCTCATCGTTGAAACTGATTTTTCGATGGAAATCAGTTACAAACGTCATTAAAACTTCAGATCCTGGGATAATTGCTATTCGTATTGCTGGCCTACATCTCGACATGAAATTCGCTAAGCTGTGGTTTGCGAAAGGACAACGTCTTGTGAGGGACATGAATGCGACTGCCTCGGATACTTCTGCGTAGTGCTACGGACGGGCAGTCCTCGATGGCCGAACAGAACCTCCATTTTGAAAATTTTATTTACATTCTTCTCTTCATAAATACTGGAGATAAAAAGGCCCTTTACTACATGGAACAGTCGGTGAGATGTAAGCTCCTGTTGGGGATCAGCAAAATAAAAACACAAATGATTCGTAATTAATTTAAATTATTTGAATGTTAAACAATTTAAAGCAATTAAACACTCACAAAATCAACAATGTTTTTATGCGTAGAATTCATTACACTTGTACGTATTAAACTGTGAAGGGAAGAACTGAAAATGAAAATGAATAAATACTTGTAATAGGGGGAAACGAATGTAAAAAAAAAACAACAGTTATTTATCAGGCTGTGTAATCAACGATACGATGCGAGTACGATACTTAGACATAATCTTGAATGTTTGAAGGAAATACAGGCTTATGGGGAAAAATTGATTTTATTTTCTAAAAGAGTAGACATTGATTTGTGTTAAAATGTTTTCTATGATCATCCAATTCTTTCATTCCTTTAAATTTTTATTTAAGTGATGTGAGACGTTCGAATCCCTCTCTTCAGGTTTATTTGTCGCCGATTTGATCATAGAAAGTCACTGTTAGAACTGGAGTTTGCTCTCTACTTTAGTGTAACTTCATTAATATTTCGCCTATGTTTACGAAACTATCCATATTGGGTTTGAACATCGTCAACTTAATAATCAAGTAAGTGAGTACTGCCCTAATGTACTATAAATATAATATATGCAGCGGTTAATGTTCAGATTATATAACGCAGTGGTAGCCAGTGAATTTGTTGTGTGTATATTTTATATTAAACTGAATCCAATAAATGTATTTGCATTTATGTTGAAATACACTTTTTTGTAGCAACTCTAAACCTACATAAATTTTCTTTATAGTGACGAGAAAAATTGAACTTCAATTCGAGATAAAATTTCACATTTTAATTGAAGAAGTAAAAAGTATTTTAAAATTGATAACCTCGAATGAAGTTCTAATTGTATAAATTACCAAAAAAGTATTTAAAAAGTAAGTGAAATATACAGACAGACATTATCTTTCAGAAAGAAAAGAAAAGATTTTACATAACAGATCATACATAGACGTATGCGTATGGAAAGTAGTTACGGATTTTGAAAATTTCTTCATGGCAATTAATTACTACTAGAGCTTTTGCATTTGTTCGCAGTTTTTATTCTGATATGTGATTTTGAGTTTGAACGCGAAGCTCTCATCTTGTCAGACAAAATACCACCCACTTTAATTTAATTTGTTGTCTTTAATTTTTGAATATTTCTTTCAATTTTACCCAGCATTCAAGGGAAATTTTTGTGTTGAATTTGGTGCCTGAATTGAATGAGTCGCTTTATTTCTGGCAAAAACTATGAGAGTAAATGAAAATTGCCATGAAAAGTTTCTCAAAAATCTGTCGTTCGGAGCTGACTTTAAACTGTAGATCCCTCCACTCATGCATAAAATTGTAAAAACACAAAAGAATTAGTGTGAGAAGCTAGGTTGTAATCCTGACTGAATGGTTGTAATGACCTATCATGTATGTAAGAATGTATATGAAATATACGTACGTTTGGCAAGAATTCTTAGAATTGTCAGTTCAGTCAGTTTTGTCAAATCAACAACAGGTGCAAATTTTAAGGTCGTCGTAATCGTCCTAATATTCACAATGTGGTGGATAGATTCATGTGATCGACCAACATTTGTACATCGATGAAACGCCGAAAACATCGCCGCTGCCTGTGAGAGTATGCAGGCGAATCCGAAACAGTCGATATCGTGTCGCCTACAAGAACTCGGCCTATTGCAGACCAAAATTATGAGCCGCGACTTGGACCTGAACCTGTACAAAATTAAACTGCCTCAGGAATTAAATTAAAGCGTTTAATGAATGGGCTGTGGAGCAGATGGCAACTAATCCAAGTATTCGTCGATAAATCATCTTCAGTGATGAGACCCATTTCTAGATGAATGTGTACGAGAACAAACAAAATTATCGAATTTTAGACGATAACATTCCACATAAGATTTTAGACTTCTCAATGCAAAAAATTCGCTGTGTGATGTGGCTTTTGGACAAGCGTCATCACCGTTCTTTGAAAACGACTTTAGGCGGCACTATGGGATGATGAGTATTACTTTTTTGGCCGGAATTGGTTAAGCTAGATACATGCAGCTTATACCATATCGGTTATTCTACACAAGCGATTAAAGGTGTTGTGAATCGGCCATTGAGATCGCGTAATTTGAACCTCTTTTTTATGTCACAGGCTTACAGGAACAAACCATAGACGTCCACAATGCCTACATAACCTACGCTATACATAATTCAAATTCAGCCTGACTTATGCTTCAGAGTCATGGCAAATTGATGATATTGAATGCGCTCCAGCCAGAGAGCTGTGGGCACACATAATGCAAATGAATACAATTTTAATGAGTTCTCACACAGACTTTGTTTAATTTAAAATTAACTTAGTGCCTAATATACACACATACATAATTGGCCATTACAACCCTTCAGTCAGGATTACGGCCTAGCATCTCAACAGTGCCTCCTATGCGATCCGATATATTGAATAACTTCGAGAAAACAGAGCTTATTATAGTGAAAGTGTGGAATATTAAAACTTTTTTTTGTTTGTTTTATTTTTAGCCTACTTTTGTTCCCCACTGTTATTGTTTCTATTTACATGGACTCACACAGGTTATAGTGTCAATAAATAAACAATACTTTACTTGCTTGTATGTTATGTATGTACACTGCTGTTCAATAAAATAGATTCACCATGATCAACATCTTGCAATTAATTAAAGAAGAGTCACGCTTCAAATTTTTGAAATGTATCGAAATTATATTCATAAGAGGCCAGTAAACAAAGTGCAATTACTTTTTTACATATACTCCATTGCATAAGGGATGTCTAGTAAACTTTTCGGAAAGCAGGTGAATCTATTTTTTTGAACAGCAGTGTATGTATGTTGTGTTTAAATTCTGTTTGTTTGTGATACCATTAAACAAAACACAAAAAAGAAATGAATTAAATAATCGTTATTTTTAACAAAAATAATAACAACAATAATAATACTTTATTTATACAGAAAATAACAACAACAACAAAAAATAAATAAGAATTGTTTACATAATAAATATTTGAGTTCATTTTATTTGTAGCTTTTTTTAATTTCCTCTGCTTTTTATACAATGCTTTGGTGAAATCTCGGATTTAAATTTTTTATTTCGATTTTTCTTTTATTGGTTTTTTTCTGATCAGCCCCATTGCATGCAAATATTTTTTAATTTTCACTATAACGGTGGTTAAATTCATATGTACCGCAATCAGTGTTACCAGAGTGATACATTTTTTGTAATCAAAGTGTTTAACTTGATAAATTAAATTAATAAATTGAATTCCACAAACTAAATACAATTTTTAGTTTCAATTCTAAAGTAGGCCCACTGAACGTAGTGGACTGCTTGTCACTGCAAGTGGGTAGACCTACAGTTTTAAGCCGACTCTCAACAACAGATTTGATCAAGGCAAATTTATTTACTCTCAGAGTTTTTGCCAGCAGACTGCTGAGAGGAAATTGCCGCAGAAATATCTTTTCATATTTTCGGTTTCGTTCGCGATGTCTAGATGAGGGTTGCAACATGGTCTCTCGTCCAATAAGACAATAAACTGCCTTCTAGACTACGACAAGTTTCTAGAGCTTTATTTCCCAAAAATGAATGATCAATCGATAGCACTGACAATCAATAAAGGTTTCTTAAAAATTTGTTTATACTCTTTCGATGCAAAAAGATTAAAATATTTTGAGGACACAACAGATTGCTAATATTTTATCACTGAATAGGGTCCTAACAAAGAATGAAATGGTGTACACTGAAATTTGTAAGCTACACGAAGAGGCGGGCGTCCGTCAGATACATACATGAGAAATGTTTATTCAAGTAGAACTAGTCGTAATATGTGAAATGACAGGAGTGATTAATAAAAGCGCCGTAGTCTAGTAGGTAATGTGTTGGCTTATTAGACGCGAAGCCTCGGTTCAAATCCCATGTCAGACATTAAAATGAAATATGAAAAAATATTTCTTCGGTGAGTTCCTCTCAGCAGATTTCCGGCAAAGACCCCTGAGAGTAAATAAAACTGCCATGAAAAGCTTCTCAAAACTTTGTCGTTCGGAGACGACTTTAAACTGTATGTCCCGGCACACATGTATAGAATTAACTCACACAACATGAGTGGTGTTGAGTAGCTAGGCCGTAATACTGACTGAAGGGTTGTAATGGCCAATTATGTATGTATGTACATACATATGTAGATAGCCTATCCTATTTACCTAGGCTTCAAACTGTGGCTGTGTATTCATCGAATTTGGATTTCTGCACATTGCGCCTGTACTCAAGTCTTTGACAAAAGTTTAAAAAAATGGTGTCCACTGAAAAGGGAATTCTGAAATGTTTCCTGTGCCCTGTATTCGCTATACTCAAGCATTTGTTTCAAGAGTAAATCAAGGTGTAGTGAGATTGAAAGTCCTGCAAGCGATGAACAAAGCGAAATAATTTCTTTTAAAACTGCCATAATTATTTCCATTTGTTACTAAAAAGTAATCTTTTCCAATATAAATTCAAATAAATTGACTTCGATTTCATTTGTCTTCTTCGTCTTCATTTTTTTATGGTACATTTGGATCAGGTTTGTTAGACATTCATTGCACGCAATAACACTTAAGTTATTAAGTGTTTTCTTTTAAGGAAAACTTAATGCGGCTGATATAAATTTTTAGTTGTTGTTGGTGTTTCTGCTTTTGTTTCCAATGTTTTTGTTTTAACATTCTCACCTACCCCTATTACAACAACAAGTGGCTGAATTGTTACCAGAAATAAAAATGCGATTTGGCTTGAATGGAAAAAAAAATGAATGAAAAGTTGAAATGAAATAAACTTTCAAATATTGAATGGCGCCGGGAAATAAAAGTTTTTCTGTTTTTGTTTTTGAAAAACTCATTGGCAAGGTAATTTCTGAAGTACCGAACAAAAACAACACCTCCAACTACACAAAAAGCAGCCTTTGTTCTGTAATTTGCACCTTCATTTTTAACGGTGTTATAAACTTTTAGTTTTCGTTTTTGTTTCCTTTATTGTTATAATACATATACATACATACTTTATTTGCTGTTGTTTTTGTTGTAGTTGCTGTTGTTTAGTTTTCAACAGCTATTAGAAATAGTAATACTTGTACGCAAAACTAACAACAAACAAATACGGCCGGCCATAAAACTTTTTTAATGAAAATAAAAATTTCTTCTTTAACCGCTCGAAAACAAAATAAAAAAAAAACAAAATAAAAAAAAAATTAAAAACGTGTAACTAGGCATTTAACACATCGACAGACATCAAATGATAGAGTTTTTAATTAGAGAATAGCAAGAGACACCATATCATTGTTTTAATTTCTATTTTTGTTTTGTTTTTGTTTTTGTTGTTGGTATTTAGAAATTAAGGAAATTAATGCTTTTCATGCTTGTGGAAAATTTTTTATCCATTGATTCACGGAAACAACGAAAGGGGTTAATACAATAGCACAGAATGAATTCGTTTCCTTAAAAATGAAATTTTTCCAAAAATCCAAGCAGATCTGTTAAGGTATGCAATTGTCGACATAATAAAAATTTGTATAACTCATCATCATCATAATTGGCCATTACAACCCTTCAGTCAGGATTACGGCCTAGCTTCTCAACACCACTGATGTTGTGTGCGTTAATTTTATACATGAGTGGCGGGACCTACAGTTTAAAGTCGTGTCCGAATGATAGATTTTTTGAGAAGCTTTTTCATGGCAATTTTTACTCTCAGAGTTTTTGCCAGATATCTGCTGAGAGGAAGTCGCCGAAGAAATATTTTTTCATATTTCGTTTTGATATCTCTCCTGGGATTCGAACTCGAGCCTTTCGTCTAATAAGCCAACACACTACCTACTAGACCACGGCGACTCGTATAACTAGTCTTTTAAAATATCCTTCTGAGGCGGAAAATTTCTCGAATATATAACCTTAAGAAGATTACTTTGAAGAATTGAATTTCACAAAGTTTTTAAAAATTTTACAAGGAGAATATTTACACGAAATTTCCTACAACTTGGTCTCCTTCACTCTTGCCTTACACCAAACTGGCTAATCATTACTAGCCGCACGTATCTTATCATTTCGATTATTGGCTACAGCACGAATCAAGTCACCGTAGTCTAGTAGATAGTGTGTTAGCTTATTAGACATGAGACCTCAATTCAAATTCCATGTCAGACATCTCCAATGAAATGAAATATAAAGAACATATTTCTTCGGCAAGTTCCTCTCAGAAGATTTAGGGCAAAATCTCTAATAGTAAAATAAAATGGCTATGAAAAGTTTCCCGTTCGAAATCGACTTTAAGCTGTAGGTCCAGCCACTTCGGTTTAAAACTAAACGCACACAACATAAGTGTTGTGAGAAACTAGGTTGAAGGGTTGTATGATCAATTACGTACTTATCAAGGTCGTCTTAAGAGAATCAATGTTCTGTAAAACTGTCCACAATTTGTCTAGTTGGTAGTGTGTTGGCTTATTAGAGATGAGGCCACGATCCAACCCCATGTCAGATATCTCCAACTAAACGAAATATGAAAAAATATTTCATAGGCGACTTCCTCTCAGCAGACTTTTGGTAAAAACTCTGAGAGTAAAATAAAATTGGCATAAAAAATTTCTCAAAATTTTATCGTTCGGAGTCGACTTTAAATTGTAGGTCCCGCCACTCTTGTTTAAAATTAACGAACACAACATAAGTGGTGTGAGAAACTAAGTCGTATATCTGACTAAAGGTTTGTATTATACGTGGTAAAATGTTGGCTTGCAGGGTCATACTTCTGATAAGACGATTGCGAATAATTTGTTTTGGAGCCAGGTTTGGGAAGTTTACGTTTCACGACCCCGTTAAACAGTCCACAGCTGGTTTTGGGACAAAGAAGGGTTAAATGGTTATTCAAAAGCTTAAATAACTGTTTCTTGGTGAACTTTTGATCGATGGCTTAACCCCTTATTAGCAGAAATTTATAAGAGTTTCTATTATAAGGGAAAAAACCCACTAAGACATAACTGAAGATCACGTGAAATCACCGTGAAATCGCGGTAAAAATTTCTTCATTGCAAATAAAATTCTTCTGTGCAAGTTATTTGCATACTTTACCTAAAGCCGCATGCTTTTTTTTTCAAAAGGCGTTTGAAAACTGGAAGTCTTTTTTAATAGTTCGGATCAGAGAATTTTGTGAGACAAGCATAATCCAGGCCACAGATTATTTGTTTACAGAGTGGAACGCTGCATCTTTTAGATGGAAGTATCGGGAATATCTCCAAGAAAGGTACTAGCTTACTTTGGGCGTCCGAGTGAGTTCTGTTTTAAATAACACGAGGTTTTTAATTATCCCAGAGCACATGCTATGAGTACCGGATCATAGTGATAATCGTGGAAATTGCAGATGAACTGTCTACAGATGACAGAACCACTGAATTTACGGTGAATTTTCCACATTGAAAACAAAGCAGAACTGCATGATTTTGACGAAATTTGGCCATTTGGCATTAGACCCCGATAACGTGCGCATAGTCAACTTCGCGTACGGTCTAGATAGCGCTACGCCTCTGGCCTGGAAATGTTTGTTCAAGCTTTAGAGGAGCCAAAATTAGCGTCATTGTTAAATAAACCATTGCACATTGCATTTTATTTATAGTGCGAATGATTTCTGTAGAAGTTATGGAAGGAGAAAAGAATTCTTCACTTATTGGATAAATGGCGACGTATATGGCAGGCATATGGTTTCTACCACGCGTTGAGATCATTTAGCATTCGGAAGAGGACGTGTACTTGTCAATTGAGACAATTATAGTACCCGGAGGTCGATTTAACCCATTGTAGCATTCGGAAACATATATCAATAAATTCAGCAGATTTCTCATATTGATTTGTTGTGCTATCACAATATGTCACATTGGCTAACGTGTGTCTTTTTTTTTAGAACAATCAACTCTGCTTACTTACCTAAATTATTGACTCCTTTAATTCACTGTTTTATTGCTGATGAACTAATTCCTCATTTATACACTTTTCGTGCATGCACGCATGTTAGTTCATATGAACTGTTTTTTGCTGTTGTTGTTTAGATACGAGAGTTGATTTTTCGCAAACTCGATGTCAGTGTCATGAACACAAAAACCATAACGTGAGATACTCTACTCATGCGGCATGTTGTTGTATAGTAGTAGTGGAGCGACTTCCAAATTGAGAGCGTTAACCGAATACCCCAATGTTTACTTATACATGCACTCTGCCACACAGCAACAATGGCAACTGGAACACGTAAAGTGATATACAGTGTCCGTTTCATGGTTCTGTGTGTGTGTGTTTCATCGTATCTTGTAGCGCGACAACGCTATACAATAACGAAACGTAACGTAACATTTGTAATGGGATTTTTATGTTGCATCACGTAACGTTCATAAGTCATGTTTAGATGTCTGCAGCACACACAAGTCAAATCAAGGAAATGGCATGTGCTGTCATTGTAGTTATTATTGTTGTTGTTGTATTTTTTTCTTCTTAAGTTCGTAACTGTCAGTAAATTTTCTTACCGATACTGGGTCTCATTTGTTTTTTTCTTTGCTTTCCAAAAAAAATATTTTCTGTGTTGTTTTGGCTCATCTTTAAGTTGTTATACTTTGGCTTTATCATCGTTTCCATTCCTCCCAAAAGATTCTTATCATTTCTAATACTTTTTCTTACTTTTTTTTTGCTTTTTATTGTTTTCGTCTGTTTTTAAGTTGTAGTCTGCCTGCTATTGTTCGCTATTCTTAAAGTCCCCCGTTTTTTTTCTCGTTTAGCCCGTTTGTAATATTTAGTGAAACTGTTGTTGTAAAACTATTTGTTAAGTTCAGTACGTGGCATTTTAGTGGCATCCTCATTTAACCCACATGATTCACCAACATTTTTTTTTAACACTTTAAGAAGCTTTAAATCAGAAGAAAAATACTTTACAGATATACTTTAGTCATGTCTATCCATTGAGGGCCAAGTGAGCCTAGCGGTGGAGCAGGACTCCTTTTTGGGCCAGGATAGGTTGGCGTCTCGAAAGAATTACCGCGCGATGGCCTGCTTGAAAGATGTAAGTGGAACTCCTAAGCCGATTGAAGAAGATTCCGGAAGTAGTGCATCAGCCCTGGCGAGCTCGTCGGCTTTGCGGTTTCCTGGAACGTCACAGTGCCCGGGGACCCAGATAAGTGTGACACTGAAGCGCCCAGAAAGAAGGCTGACGCTAGTCGCAATGAACTTAGCCACCTGCTTAGCGAGGACCTCAGTAGGAAGCCAGTTAAGCATTGCAAACAAACCCTTTGTGGGGGTGATGCGTAGAGTACCAATGAAAAGGAAGGGGGTTCGTTTTAAGGGGTATGAGAGAAAAATATACGTGATCCGATATGGTCGAAAAGACCAAGCATGACGTCGATCCGAAACAGAATCTTCCCACGATATTAGGGTAACCTTTAGTCATGCAATCCAAATCACTCTTGGTCCCAGAGGGAATCGAAGTACACTTAAGCCCTCACATCGCGGCTGGATTGTAACCCAGGTGGAGGCCTGAAATAGTGGTATTCTTCAAATAAGCCAACAGGCTACGGCAAGGACATTACTGTAGTTTTGGAAATGATTGCAAGATAACTGCAGATACTAATGGCGTTAATATTTTTTTGCACATTGCCTTGAGACTTGCAAATGTCTATGCAATACAACTAAAAATGGCCCTCAATGGATAGAAGGCGCCGCTGTTATTCCCGCTGTAATTGCCGCTGTAATTACCGCTGTAATACCTGCTGTTGCTGTTGTAATGACCGGTGTTGCCGCTGAAATTTACTGCTGCTGTCATAGCCGCTATAATAGTTGCTGTTACCGCTGTAATTGACGCCACAATCACCGCTTATGCCACTGTAACTGCCGTAGTTGTGTCTATTCAGGACAAAAGCAAGGCACTCCTGAAACCCACAGCTTCTGAAGGAGTCATTTTCAGCAATGCCTAATCTTTCGGCATTTCTACCAATGGGACAACTGTCCCATAAGAATCGCTATTGTGCGATGGATGGCCATGTAATTTAAAAACAGAAGTGAGTTAGTCCACACGTGTCCAGCAGAGTCTGGTAATATTGCACGCATTCTCCTACTGCCAATGAGATACAGTAGCTATACAAGTCAACTGAAGAAATCCAAACACTAATGCCCTGTAATATGTATGTCGGAAATTGCGATCTCCGTACTGACCATGGCCATCTTATTAGCAATGTCATTTCCAATGGTGTGCCTATGTCTCGGAAACCATATAATAGTTAAGTTGGAATGATTTAAAATTTCCCTGAGAAATCCTTTGCATTCATTGACAAGGGACTTAATTGCAGCTTCAGTGTCCGAGTCAATTAAAAGATTTCTTCGATGATAACTTTGTTTTATTTAAATTCCGAATTCTGGAGTTTTTTTAATTATTTTACTTCCAATTGGCCAAAGTTTGTTGCTGTTTTTTCTTCCAAGTCTTCATATGTACAAAAGTACAATAAGAAATTACTCTTCAGAATATTATGCGTACTCTTTAAGATGTCTTAACGAGTTAATATTATTTTTGTGCTCGTATTTATCGCATCTTTCTTATTTCCTTTTTAAATGTTTTTCTTTTTATACACGCTCTTGTTTGTGTTTCTAAAACTCGTTCTTGTCTTGAAACGGATATTGGAAAAGGTATTCTGTTGGACAGAGTAAATGTTGACCATACATGTCCATAATAAATAAATGAATGAAAATATAAAAGAATTTCATTTGATTTCACGATATTTTGTTCGGTTTTCTGTATTAAATACGATTGGCAGAGGGATTTTATCGGTTACAACTTATTAACTGTGTTGTGTTGCGTTCTTGTTTTTATTTTCTGTGTTTTATTAACTTTTTATGGAGACGAAATTGATGGGAAAGCGAAATATTTATTAAGGGTGTGTTTTTAATAAAGGATAACGAAACAAAAGTTATATATTTATGGCAGAACTTAGATCTTCCTTATTACTTACTTACTTACGTACTTAATTGACCATTAACAACTCGATTAATGGATTTCGGCCTGGCTTAACACATCTATATCCTATACGCCTACGCCAGTTAGTTACACCAAATCCTCGATTTTTGTCCTTCCAACGCAAACATCATTCTCTTCACCGACTTCCGTAAATTCCCGCGTCAAATACCCGTCTTGCCGGAGCATCATTCTTCATTCGAACGACATGATAGAGCCAGCGCAGCCGCTCGATGTTAATACGCTGTAGAACGTCCATGTTGTTGAGGAGCTCATACGGCTCATTGTTGGATTAGATGCGGAAATCATCGCCAAATTACACTAGACAGAAGTTCTTACGTAGGACGCGCAAGGCTGCTGCATCAGTCCAGTACTTAATAGTAACCATGCCTCAGTGCCAGAAAAAAGCACGGAGAGAATGAGCGTTTTGTAGAGTATTAGTTTTGTCATACGAGAGAGATCTCTGCTACTCAATTGCCCATTGAGACCATAGCAGCACCTGTTGGCAACTGTGATCTTACGTTTGATCTCCAGACTGACATCAGTTTTGGGGGTAACGGCAGAGTCAAAATAAACAAATATATTGACTATATTGATAGTATAATTATCGGCCTTAATCTGGGATCCAATAGGCCGCATGTCTCAGCTTGTTGGCAATATCTACTTCATTTTGCTCTTGTTTACTCCCAGACCCATCGTAATAGACTCCCGTTCAATAGCAATAAGGGCAGCAGTAAGAACTCGTTCGGTACGCCTTATGATGTCAGTGTCGACAGCGTACGCATGCATTTCCGCCTTTCGCAAAACACTCTGTATGACACTGAACTTGAGGACGTTGCATGATAAGGCATCAACTCGTCTAAAACCACGCTCGGTATCAAAAGGTTAGAAGAGGTCCATTTCTACCTTGACGGAGCTGCTCAGCATCATTCTACTTAGTCTTATAAGCTATACCGAGCTCAGGCATTGCGACAAAAACACGATCTCTTATGGGGCTATCGAATTCTGCTTTATAGTCGAGAAAAAGATGGCACGTGTCGGCTTGTTTTTCATGGATCTTCTTCAGGATTTGATGGAGTGTTAAGGGTTGAAGATGCACTAATAAGGTCTTCCTTACAAGAAAATTCAAACATGCGTTGATGATTTAAGAGTTTAAATACATTTTCGATTTCTTAAACGATTAAATGTTTAAGTTTTAAGCCAATTTGGCATGAATTTATGCTTTCGTGCTTCCTATAATTTTACCTCCGCCAATAAATATAACTGGCATTGGGGCGTGTTCAACTAAGTCTAAACACGGTTAGGAAATAAGAAAACACTTCAAAATAATCATTCCAAGTTGAGTTTATCCTTTTCCGTGTATGTGTGATGGCCTGGCAATAAGATGATGACCCTTTTCTTATGCAACACCCCCCAATACAGTGGCCGTAACCAGTGGCCAATACACCAACATCCTGTGTTATAAGATTTTGTATCTTTTCGTTTGTGAATGTTGCATGCCGATCATAATTTTGTTAACGCCCTACTACACTTTTATGTCTCCTTTATGATTTACGCAATTGCTTTTTTGTTTTTTCTTTTTTTGTTAGTATGAAAATGAAAAAGGTCCTTGCAAGAGTGAGGTCCTTATTAAGAATGAGAAGAATATAAAACACAAACAAATATAAACAAAGTTTATCGAATGAATATTATTGTTGCACAAGGAACACCTTCTTTTTTTCGTTTTTTTGATTATATTGTACAACAACTGGACATAATGTCTTGAAGTAAAGATATATCCTTTTTATACAAACACATACACACACGTAAAGATTTCTTTCATTTTATTTTGATAACTTCAAGGGAGTGTTGGCATAAAAATTTATTTATTTATTATGGTTACTGCCACTACTACTACTACTGCTACTTCGTTTGCTACTCTTGCTGTTATTGCTACAATCCATTATCCATTGTTCTTAATGATTTTCTGTTCTTTAATACTACAACAACAACTCGATTAACTATCTGTCCAAACAACCTTCCATAGAGTATATGTGCAGATATTTGTGTTTATATTGCGTGAGTCTGTAAATTATTGAAATTAAATTTTCCTTTGTCCACCCCATTCACACACACACACATAGTCAGTCGCATAAACAGTGCTGTATCCTGCAGACCATTTGCTACGTTTGTCAATTGTTATCATATTTGCTTTTTTGTATCTGTTTTGCCTTGGTTTGGACACACCATCGACTTCGCCTACATTTTATCTCGATTTCTTTTTAATTTTTTCTCTCCTCCTTTTCTTTTCTTTTGTGTCTTTGTAAAGATTAATGTCGACTGATAACCAGCTTAAGGTATTTTGCATATGGAAAATGTGATTTAAAATATTTTGTTGTCCTCCGCTGTTTTTACTTTCTTCTTTGATAAACCTTGAATGACATCTTCTTTTCGCTCATTAGTTAATTAATATTTTGTGAAAGATTGCTGGTGAAATCGTGTAGGATGTTACGCTTCTGATAGCGAAGGTGTCAATGATGTAATCAGTTGGATACATTTTTTTCAATTTTTTGTTGTAATTTTTTTCATATGCTTGAAATTAAATTTGTAAAAATTATCAAACGAATCTTAATGTTTTATTCCATTAATTAAATGGAATTGAGACATCAAATTCATTAAAATATTTGAATATGTTTTTAAGATATTAAAAATTACCTCCTTTGCCAGCATACATACATATGTATGTAGTCGCCGTAGTCTAGAGTATTTCGTGGCATTCAAACAATTTGATAGCCCGAAACCAACACAACTTTTTAAAAGCATATGGAAAAAATGTGTATAAGTGTATGGGATTTTTATATGAAAATTATAAACCGCAACCATACACTGTTGTATGTTCTTCCAACAATACAATAAATACAACGATACAACGGCTTGTGTGAATTGATCAAATATTTCTTCGGTGGTTTCAGCAGATTTCTGGCGAAAACTCTGAAGAGTAGAAGAGGTCTCGCTTCAAACTCCAGATCCGACATCAAAACGAAATATGAAGAAAATATTTCTTCGGCGACTTCCTCTCTACAGATTTCTGGTGAAAACTCTGCGAGTAAATAAAAGTTGCCATGAAAAGTTTCTCAAAAATCTATAGTTCAGAGTAGACTTTAAACTGTAGATCCTGCCAATCATATATAAAATTAAGACACACCTCAACACCTCCTCTCTAACTATCCAGCCCTTAGTTGGTTGAGGTTGAAGACCATTGGCAGGGGCTTCATTGAGGGTTTGAATTCTATGTCGAGAGCCGACATCATTATTAGCTTGAACTGGTTGAAAAGCGCTAGGGCTTAATTAGTGTAGTCGCGTTCTCTCTTGTGTGTTTGTTGGTCTGTGTAATTCTCCCGCTTCCTTATTCTCTCTTTCCTACTTCATCTCCTTTTTCCTATACCCTCTATTATCCTCTCATCTTAGGGACATTTGTACAACTTGACCTCCGACAGGTACACGTCCCCTAATCAAAACCTAAACCTAAATCCTGACTAAAGCATTCTAATGACCTATTATGTATATCTGTATCAGAGATTAGCAATGAGTATTCAAAAAGGTGAGTAGATTCGAATCATACTATCATGTTATTAGTTTGATGTCAACGTCGTACTCATACTGATTGCAGCCTGTACTTATAAATCGATCTTATAGTGAGTACAAATTAATCAGAGTAGTTGAATTTCAATACTGTTGACTTACTCATACTCAAAATTTCATGAGTACTTATGAGTAGCAAATAAACGATTCATTGCTGATCTCTGATACATATATACATACATACATACCTGGTCAGTACAACTCTTCAGCCAGGATTACGACTTAGCTTCTCATATGACTTACGTTAAGTGTATTAATTTTATACATGAATGGGCGGAACCTACAGTTTAATGTCGATTCCCAACGACAGATTTTTGAAAAACTCTTTCATGGAAATTTTATTTGCTCTTCAGATTTTTTGCCAGAAATCTGCTAAAAGGAAGTTGCCGAAGAAATACTTTTTCATATTTCGTTTATTGGAGATGTTTGGCCGAGTGGTTTAATCGTTGCCTCACGTGTAATAAGCAAACACACTACCTACTAGACTGCGGCGACTTCAGGAATTTCAGGAGTAAAAATTACTGGTTTCAGTTTAAAAACAACAGCAAGAAAATATTCTAAATTGAAAGCCCTGAATTCAATTCGCACAAAAACTTCCACTCTAATTGACTGCACATAGTTAGACTTGCAACTGAAAAACCGCAATCAGCAGAGCAGAAAATGTGGTTAGTTAGCTCGATATCTGGTGTTGAATTAGAAAAAAAAATTATATGATTCGGCAAATCATAAAACTACAGAATAATCGTGTTTAGTTTGACCACAAATTAAACTCTTTAGACCAGCAAATCACTATGTGAACGGAAAAACCTGCCTCAGTAAGGAATAATGCCGCGATAATTGAAACGAGAAACTTACCAGATGCGTGAGTAGTAAGTAATTGTTAGTTATACTTCTGAACATAGAACACGTAAAGAAAAATTTCATGTAGAAATAGCATTCCCGCTTAATGCTAGAAGCACATTAAAAGCATCAAATGCTGTGAGGCAGCCTATCAAAAATTCAAACATAAAATACGTGAGTTTATGTTAAAATGATTGTTTTAAAGATAGCGTTGAAAAAATAGCAAAATAAGATCCCTGAAATAGAGCTTTGAATATGAGTAGTATGAGTATGATACGAAAATAAGTATGAATCCGTATAAGTATCAGAAATTATGAGTATGATTCTAATCTACTTATCTTTTTGAATACTCATTGCTGATCTCTGGTATGTATGTAAGTATGTATGTACTACTACTCTTTCGTTTGAAGTATTCCAGAAATCTCCAAAATTTATTGGGGGGAAGTCGAAAATGTTCATCATAGTTTTTGAATTTCTAAACTCAAGAGGTTTTATTCGCCCTCTAAATAACGAGATTAGATTACTGCCAGTCTCTAAAATCTTCAATAAGGTATCATTAGAAACAAACGTAATATGTAAGCCAGCCAGGGACACATCTTGAGATGGGAGAACTCAATGAGCATCTAAAGCAAAAACTGTGTTGTTTTGGCAACTTCCATGACAAACCTTTCATCTTAGGACCTGCTGAGTTGAAAAAAAAAATTGATTCATTAAACTGAAAATACTTTCTGGCACTCCTATGTTTCCTGAAGTAACGAATTAATCGTACAATTTTGCCACAAAAAACAGTGCAGTATCCAGTAATCATTCGCAACATTTTCTTCAATTTAAATTTGAGCACATATATGTACACACAAGCAGCGTTTCTCTGTATTAAATGTACAGAAAATTGTTTTTGTATTCTCCTTTCTTTTTTTAATTCCTTGAATGAATAAATGAATGAATGAATGAATGGAACAGTAGCCGTATATCCCTGTGTATGTACATACACACCTTTTAAATGGAAATACAGTATTTACGTATGCAAATTTAATCTGTTAACAATAAGCAACAAAAGCAAATATAGCAGCAGCAAAAACAATTATGAATACTTACAACTCCCTCTACTACAACGCAATGCTACACAACAGCCGTAAACGAAACGGTAGCATTATGACCTAGCCTTTCAGAATAGAAACCATCACTCTCTCACGACATACAGAAGAGAAGAGAGAACGAAGAGAAAAGTTTTTGAACAGTAAGTTTGAAAACAAACGTTTAATCGTTGTCTGAGCCCGAAAGGAGATTAGAGGAGAGGGAAATGAATTAAAAAAATTGCATATTTTAGAGATACTTTTGCAAAGGCGGGTGTTGCTAGTGTTGCTATAATTGTTGTACTTGTTACCTTAATATTTTTGCACAATAGAAAACAACATTGCAAACCATATCTTTCCGTAAACAAAGAGCATAATGAAAAAGAACACTCACACTCACTCAGCCACAATGCATACTTATGGAATACGTGTGAGTATGGATATCATAGAGTACGTAAGTTCATCTCTCCTCCTACAGATTCGAATGCAATGAAATTTTAAACTCGGAAAGAGAATAGTGACAACCCAGCTACACTGATCAAGTGCTCCCTTATGAACCATAAACCGCTGCATGTATCTGAAACACGCACTCTAATACACATGCACTAATACAGGTTTCATTAAGCTATGTGAACATGCACTATGGGCTGAATGTGCTCTTCTGTAAGTTCTTTTTCAACATCATTAATTCAGTTACAGCGAAAAGTAAGCAAGACGTACATAATTTTCTTTCGATATTTTTTAAAATCAAATCCCTGTAGTGTATCTACATATATACTGGGTCCCCCGTTTGTGCAATTTAATGCTCTTGGTCTACTTTTTTTCAGGCTATGTAAAGTAACAAGTTTATGCTGATAAACTCTGGAAGCATAGAAGGCAATTAATCCAACCACCATTAACCATTATGGTGAGATTTATTGGAAAACGATGCAAAAAATTGGACTGATAGAAAGTAGCCTGTAATTCGTAGCCTCGGCAGATTGAAGCCTGTAACCGATATGTTGAAAGTTATCGAAACTTTTGCTTAAAGAATCCGTAGCTATAATTTGGCTTCAGGAGGAAACATCACACTATTGAACGAACTCTCTACATACATACAGTGAGCGCCATAAGTGAGCCAACACACACTATAATTTTAAATTTTCTATTAGGTTCTTAAGTATAAAAAAAGTTCCTTTATCATGAATAGTTGTTTTTGTTTTAACATTTTATAAATAATAAATAAACGTTTTTATTTTTGGAAAATTAATTATTGCAGTGGTGTTTACCACTATACATACATAATTGGTCATCACAACTCTTTAGTTAGTATTACTTCCGTGTAGGCTGTCCAAAGCGGAAACCATGTTTCGCCGCAGATAGTTCTGTTGGCGACTTTAAATGTCCGGAATGCGATCGACAGCATCCGATGGATTTACGTACTTGATGTTCTGAGAACAAATTTCGCTGTTACTGGTTATCTGCTGAAGATCATGCAGAGCTATTAACGAAATCGTGAGTTAATTGACGATACAAACGAAAGACGTAAGAGAAAACAGATTACATATGGTGCAACTCAAGGATCAATTCTTGGCCCTGACCTATGGAACATAACCTATGATGTCATCTTTCGTATGGAGATGCCAGACGGTACACATCTTGTCGGATATGCGGATGACGTTGCGGCAATAATTGTAGCTCGAAAAGTAGAAGAAAGATCAACCAGGTGATAATAAGAACGAAGTCGTGGCTCGAGGATAGTAGACCCAAACTCGAAACGGTGAAAACAGAGTTTATACTTCTTACGAGGAAACGTATACCGCTGGAAATTGACATTACCATATGCGACACCATTTTGATGACGCAGAAAGTAGTCTACTATCTTGGCATTCAACTGAACCCTAAACTGAAGTTCTGGGCTCAGAGCCAACACGCTGCTACCAAAGCCGCTAGGGTTACATCCTTACATAGTAAGCTTATGGCCAGTATTAGTGATCCTGAACCAGAGCAGACGCAAATTGATGATGGCAATTACGGACTCTATTCTGTTTTACGGCAGTGAAATCTGGGCCGACGGTAGAATTAAAATGTTATCATCGTTAGAACGAACCGCTGCACTTAAGGATACACCAGATACAAGAGATCGACGAAAATTTTCGGTGATATCTGACACAATTTGTTTCATTTAGATTTAGAAATAGGAAGTGTTTAGGGATACACCAGATACAAGAGATCAATTAAAATTTTCGATGATAAATCACACACAAGACTTGATTCATTTATCCTTCATTATTCATTTAAGGATAATACCTATACAAGAGATCGATGAAAATTTTCGATGATATATCACACACAATTCGTTTCATTTAGATTTTCAAATAGGAATTATTTCAGGATTCACCAGATGCAAGAGATCGATGAAAATTTTGAATGATATTTCACACGCAATTTGTTTCATTTAGATTTACAAATAGGAATTGTTTAAGGATACACCAGATACAAGAGATCGATTAAAATTTTCAATCATATATCACCCACAAAACTTGATTAATTTATCTTTCACTATTCATTTAAGGATAATACAGATACAAGAGATCGATGAAAATTTTCAATCATATATCACCCATAATCTGTTTCATTTATATTTTCAAATAATAACTGTTTAAGGATACACCATATACAAGAGATCGATGAAAATTTTCAATCATATATCACCCATAATCTGTTTCATTTATATTTTCAAATAAGAACTGTTTAAGGATACACCAGATTCAAGAGATCGATGCAAATTTTCGATGTTATCTCACATACAATTCGTTACATTTAGATTTATACATAGGAAGTGCTTAAGGATACACCAGATACAACAGATTGATGAAAATTTTCGATGATATCTCACATGCAATTTGTTTAATTTAGATTTACAAACAGGAACTGTTTAAGGATATACCAGATACAAGAGATCGATGAAAATTTTCGATGATATCTCACATGCAATTTGTTTAATTTAGATTTACAAACAGGAACTGTTTAAGGATACACCAGATACAAGAGATCGATGAAAATTTTCGATGATATCTCACATGCAATTTGTTTCATTTAGATTTACAAATAGGAACTGTTTAAGGATACACCAGATACAAGAGATCGATGAAAATTTTCGATGATATCTCACATGCAATTTGTTTCATTTAGATTTACAAATAGGAAGTGGCGAAGGATACACCAGATACAAGTGATCGATGAAAATTTTCGATGATAACTCACATACAATTTGTTTCATTTAGATTTACAAATAGGAAGTGGCGAAGGATACACCAGATACAAGAGATCGATGAAAATTTTCGATAATATCTCACGTGCAATTTGTTTCATTTAGATTTACAAATAGGAAGTGGCGAAGGATACACCAGATACAAGAGATCGATGAAAATTTTCGATGATAACTCACATACAATTTGTTTCATTTAGATTTACAAATAGGAAGTGGCGAAGGATACACCAGATACAAGAGATCGATGAAAATTTTCGATAATATCTCACGTGCAATTTGTTTCATTTAGATTCACAAATAGGAACTGTTTAAGGATACACCAGATACAAGAGATCGATGAAAATTTTCGATAATATCTCACATACAATTTCTTTCATTTAGATTTACAAATAGGAACTGTTTAAGGATACACCAGATACAAGAGATCGATGAAAATTTTCGATGATATCTCACATACAATTTGTTTCATTTAGATTTACAAATAGGAAGTGGCGAAGGATACACCAGATACAAGAGATCGATGAAAATTTTCGATGATATCTCACATACAATTTGTTTCATTTAGATTTACAAATAGGAAGTGGCGAAGGATACACCAGATACAAGAGATCGATGAAAATTTTCGATAATATCTCACGTGCAATTTGTTTCATTTAGATTCACAAATAGGAACTGTTTAAGGATACACCAGATACAAGAGATCGATGAAAATTTTCGATAATATCTCACATACAATTTGTTTCATTTAGATTTACAAATAGGAAGTGGCGAAGGATACACCAGATACAAGTGATCGATGAAAATTTTCGATGATAACTCACATACAATTTGTTTCATTTAGATTTACAAATAGGAAGTGGCGAAGGATACACCAGATACAAGAGATCGATGAAAATTTTCGATGATAACTCACATACAATTTGTTTCATTTAGATTTACAAATAGGAAGTGGCGAAGGATACACCAGATACAAGTGATCGATGAAAATTTTCGATGATAACTCACATACAATTTGTTTCATTTAGATTTACAAATAGGAAGTGGCGAAGGATACACCAGATACAAGAGATCGATGAAAATTTTCGATAATATCTCACATACAATTTCTTTCATTTAGATTTACAAATAGGAACTGTTTAAGGATACACCAGATACAAGAGATCGATGAAAATTTTCGATGATATCTCACATACAATTTGTTTCATTTAGATTTACAAATAGGAAGTGGCGAAGGATACACCAGATACAAGAGATCGATGAAAATTTTCGATAATATCTCACGTGCAATTTGTTTCATTTAGATTCACAAATAGGAACTGTTTAAGGATACACCAGATACAAGAGATCGATGAAAATTTTCGATAATATCTCACATACAATTTCTTTCATTTAGATTTACAAATAGGAACTGTTTAAGGATACACCAGATACAACAGATCGATGAAAATTTTCGATGATATCTCACATACAATTTGTTTCATTTAGATTTACAAATAGGAAGTGGCGAAGGATACACCAGATACAAGAGATCGATGAAAATTTTCGATAATATCTCACGTGCAATTTGTTTCATTTAGATTCACAAATAGGAACTGTTTAAGGATACACCAGATACAAGAGATCGATGAAAATTTTCGATAATATCTCACATACAATTTCTTTCATTTAGATTTACAAATAGGAACTGTTTAAGGATACACCAGATACAAGAGATCGATGAAAATTTTCGATAATATCTCACATGCAATTTGTTTAATTTAGATTTATAAATAGGAACTGTTTAAGGATACACCAGATACAAGCGATCGATGAAAATTTTCGATGATATTTCACATGCAAATTATTTTATTTAGATTTTCTATTAGGAAGTGTTTAAGGATACACCAGATACAAGAGATCTATGAAAATTTTCGATGATAACTCACACATAATTTGTTTCATTTGAAATTTTCAAATAGGAACTATTTAAGGATACACCAGATATTATTTCTGGTGATAGTTTTTATTTATTTTTTTTCCCAATCAATTAAAAAAATACATGATTTACTACATGTTTTTTAATTATTTTTTATTCATTTATATTTTTGGGATTAGTAAGAGAGAGCATAATCACCCAAACCATTGCTTTTCTGTTGTTCCTGTGTGTTCTACGTGTTGACTCTAAAACGAGAAGTAATTAAAAAAAAAAAAAAAAGAATTTATTTTTTAATAAACAATCATATTTGATTCCATTTGTTTTGTAATTTTTTACAAACTTATGTAATTTGGATATGTATATGTATTTCGATTATACCTTTTTCAGATATGGCCTTAATACCACATCTTTTTTCGCTATAGTGTCCAATTTTAGTTTTCGATTGGAATTGATGCAATTCCCTGTGTGATCCAATTCTCTACAAAGCGGTATCCTTTTAACGCTACGTTTCACTCGATTTCTATTGATACAATTCCCCTCTTGAATTACCATTACGAGGATGATTAGGAGAGTCACAGTGAATATTTTCTTAAACATTTTAGAGTCGCTGCTGTAGTAGAACCTACTCGTTTGACTTTAACGATGCGATTACTTTTATTCCATGCAAATGTACTTTACTTGCAGTATATATGTATAGTCGAAACAAATATATAAATGTGGTCACAAGAAATGTATGAATATTATTAGTATATATAGTCGAAACAAATAATTTAAATGTGGTCACAAGAAATGTATGAATAAGCAATCGTATATTATTAGCAATATTGAGTGTGTTAATTTTGATGCATGTGTGGAGGCATTGTCTCCTTGTTGATAACAATTAATTTCTTTTATTTTCCTTTTCTTTAATTTAAGCATATCGTAGATGGTTTAATATACTATAAAATTCGGTCATTGGTTTGTATTTCTTTGAGGACGGACAATGGTGGCCTAGCTGTCACCAACAATGTTGTGCCCAATAGGGCATCTTGTTTCAAGAGGACGGTACAACGTTCCATACAGCTCATACTACATTGACTATTCTGCACGAAAGTCACCACACGTGGAGGTGTATGTGAACTAGTCATAGAGTTCGTCCGATTTAACAAAGCTGAACTTTTGCTTTTGGGGTTTTCTTAAGACTCAGGTATTTGCGAATAGGTCCCAAACCACAGTGATCCTCAAAACCAATATAACCTATGCCATCGTTCAAATTCAATGTATGCGTCAATATAACGTATGTGTCAATATGACGTATGCATCGATATTACATATGCGTCAATATGACTCCTGTGTCAATATGACGTATGCCTCAATACGACTTTTGCCACAAAGTAATGGAAGCCAATGAGCGTATTGAATGTATTCCAGCTAGATAAGATGCTGCGGATATTTGAACGAAGTTTTATTTCGCACATAATGCCTGAAGAGGTCTTTCAAATATATGAAAAATGTCGATAACATTTCACACACACACTTTATTTTATTTAAATTTCAAGATAGGACGAGCTTAATGAAAAATCCAATACATGGAAGTGGAAGAAATAAACAAGAAACTTTAGTACGTTTTTCTTCTTTCACATCATGATGTCTATAAAGTCTTGGTTTTTGCTTCGTTTTGTAAATAGCTTGATGATGACATTGCGTGCGTTTTCTTCTCATATTCAAAGGGGTTGTTAATCGTTTTGGTAACAACAGTCAATTTGCCGAACATATGAACAAAGTATAGGCAAAGTATGAAAAGTGATCCACTTAAACTAATAATATTTCATGAACGAGATCCGAGAACTATTGTATAATTTAAGTGCTTTTTTCACTTACCTACCCATGGTGCATCTGTAAATTGGTGGAATAGTAAATGTTTTCAATAAAACACTGGTAGACAGACGTGCTGGCAAAATAGCAGTCAGCATAGTAGTGCAGTCAATTACAATTAATTTTAATATACAAACGATACCAACGCCCATAAGAACACTGAGCTAAATACACAGGTACAGAGAGGGCTCATAAGGGCCTTATTTGCATACAAATATAGTTAATATCACGGCAATCAGAAAACTCGTGTATTAACTCGGAAGCTCATAATTATATTGTAATAACCTTATCAAAACCCTCCTTACCTACCTCATAAACCATATCTTTTAATCAGTCTGATGTCGAAATAATCACGATAACATAAATAAGGGCTCATCCTTACTGCAGCCGATCTGAAAACTCAAGGCCTTGTGGTTTTTCCACAGCCTTTACATGAATGTTATACCTAGACATAATGCCACAGTCTCTGTAATGTATTTAATGTTGACTTTGAGATGTGACTCTGCTTCATCTGTGCTACATAAATGTATGTATAGTCTGACAATACAAAGGCAAACAAAATGTTAGTGTCACCTCATAGTCTTCATGGTCACTTTGCGCTCGTATTTTTTTATGATTTCTACTTTCCTATAAGCATTAATGTGTTACCTGCACACGTGAACATATACTTAAAAAATACCAAACAAACAAACATTAAGTATGTATTAGTGAATGTAAAGCGTTAAAAAAAATAAAAGAATTTGCAAATAGTTTGATTAAACATTAAAGGTATTACTCATATATAATATACTATACACACGTAGAAAATGGAGGATATGTTTCCTGGTTGGTCCCCTAGCTGTATTTTATTGTTATAGTTTCTCTATAAACTATTTTGTACATTCAGTAAAGGAATTTTTTTTATTTTATTTCACAGCGAGAGAATCTTCATAATGTTTCACTTGTTTACTTCATATTGTTGGAAAGTTATGATACGAGGACGGGTCATCAAGTCCGTATTTATATGAATTTTCTGTTTCTTAATTCAAAATGCGACATTGTTTCGGTGGTTAAGCATTTGATAGTAGAAGCTGCTTTATTTACATAGTTTGTGATTGATGGCCATTAATATCATAAAAATAACGATAAAAGTAATATAAATATGGGAGACTGATGGTACTGAGATTGATGGTACTAGAGATTGATGGTATGGAGATTGATGGTCCAAGTAATTGAAAAAGATTGATAAAGATTGTGAAAGCATTAGGTTATTCATGAGTCAGCAGTTTAAATTTTGAATAATCACTCTTATATGAGAAAGTGAGAGAAAGTAAGTCGTAATCCTGTCCAAAGGGTTATAATCCCAACCAGTGATCAGCAATGAGTATTCAAAAATATGACTAGATTCGAATCATATTCATAATTTGCATTCATACCTATTTTAATATCATACTTATACTCATATTCAAAGTTTAAAGTATTCATCGTACTCATACTTAACAATATGCATGATGTTGCTGATTTCGACTCTCCTTTACTCAACATTTACAAGAATCACAAAATAAGTATAATTCGTGTACGAACAATACAATGCTCACTAGTAGGGTGTGTGATTGCTTTGCTTGCTGCTCTGTCTTGTTTGCTCATGTGTTTTTTTATTTTTTTTGTAAATGCAACAACAACTACGACTGTAAATGAATGATTTGAATCACTCGAATTATTTATGAGTATTATAAGTCTTTTTCTAGATTTATGAATCTCAATGAGTAGGCGTATGAATCAAACATATTTCGAATGTTATGAGTTTGATGTCAACGTTGTACTCAAACTCATTGCAACCTGTACTTATAAATTAGTGTTGTAGTGAGTATGAATGTATCAGAGTAGTTGAATTTCAATACTGTTGACTCCTACACACTCAAAATTTCATGAGTATTTATGAGTAGCGAAAAAACGATCCATTGCTGATCTCTGGTTGCCATACTACTTACCACTGTTAGCGCCATCCTTAGGCTCTTTAAAAGTAATTATATTCTTTAAAGTAGAATCATGTGTCATTAAAGTGAGTAGTGTCTATGCTATGGTAATGTTCTGAATTGAACAAGTATTTCGAAGAGTATTACAATTTGGGCGCATATGTGATCGCGGCACTCAATACAGTGCTAATTGCAGAATTCAGAAAGCTTACTAGAGTAGCGTATTAAAACTTTTGCGCCACTGTATGGAGACTAAAGCTAAAAATGCTTTGGAAATTATAAAGAAAGAAAATAATTCTGTTTTCTTTTTGTTTTAATTCAATAATATTATGCATGTATATGGTATGGTACTGAACGACTTAATTAAATTTTTCATTTTTAAAACCGCAAAAGATTATATTTATTTTCATATTCAGAATGTATGTATGTATGTGTTGAAGAAAGTCCACGGCTTGTTAAGTATTAAAATTATTTATTATTATTATTTATTTTATATTGTATTAATTAATGCTTGTTATAGTCTGAAAGATCGGAATCCACAAGAGTCAAAATGATTGGTCAGCATGCTATCGCCCGGTGGAGTAGGTGGGCTCTTTAATCCACACCTAGTAGTTCTAATTGAACAAATCCTACTTATTATTCATATTCACTGCCTATCTGAGAGACTTCTTTAACTGCTAAACTTTTTCATGTCGACCATTTGTGTTATTTTCATTGTGTGGTACTTATAAAACAACCCGTGTAAGAGTTTAAATGATTTCAAAGAATGTGTTGGTATTTGATATTAAATCAAAGAATCACTTTATTTAGATAATGATGAGAAATCATTAAATTAAAGCAAACATTTTGTATGTGGTCTACTATTTAAATCTAAGTTCTGTTTAATTTCATATGTGCAGCAGGTATAACTTCTCCCTTAGTTTAGATGGATCTCTTTTGTACAATTGGCTGTAAGATTTTAATCAGATTTCGGCTAGTAGCTTGCGCCGACCACTACATTGTTCGCAACTGGAAAATTACTTTTTTCTCAGGGTAGACTCTCATATCCATATAATTGCAATGAAATATTGTGGTAATGCATTATTTGTATAGTAATCTTGACAATTACTTCCTGGCAATAATTTTTAAATATGACTTCTGGTATATGTATGTACATCCACAAAGGAGAGCCATAAGTTATTTGGTTCACTCGATGTGTACAATTTTTGTCGACTTTTTTCAATAAATTTACGTAGCATTAATGGTGGCTTCCAATGTTACAAGAGCTGCTGTTTTGCTTCATAAAAAGTAATAGTGAACCGTTAAAACACACGAGCGGGAGGGTTAGTGAAAATGCCACTTCTGAAAGGATAGTTGTAAAAAAATTGTTTTCGTAATAAATCGATTGAATGTGCAGTAGATAGTTTGTTGCAACTTCTTGTTGAAACTGAATATAGTGGATCTTACACTGATCAAGTTTGGGAATGAAAAATGTTGTCAACGCGGCTATCAAAGATATAAGGACCAATGATACCGTTGGCGTAGAACTTGAACCAACTAGTCAATTTCAATGAATGTAATGCAAAATCGTCAAAGACTAGTAGGTAGTGCGGTGGCTTATTAGACGTGAGACCATGGTTTAAGTCCCAAGTCCGGCATCTCCAACAAAACAAAATTTGAATACTTCTTCGATAACTTCGTGTCAACAGATTTGTGACAAAAACTGAAAAGTTTCTCAAAAAATCTGTCATTCTGACCGACTTTAAACTGTAGGTTCCTCCACTCATGTATACAAGTAACATACACAACATAAGTGACGTGAGAAGCTAAGGCGTAATCCTGACTGATGGGATGTAATGACCAATTATTTACATATGTATGTATGTATGTAATGCAAATTTAGTGAGTCAGTTACAGCCGATCAGCGGTTTTGCTTGCTGACATAGAAATATAATCAGCAATGAGGTTCATCATTACTGAACAACTGATCTGACTGTGTATAGTATATTAGCATGTGACCACTTTTGCTTCCCACTGTAGGCGCATATGCGGTATACATATATTTTTAAATGAGTATAATAAGTTACTTTAAATAAATATTTATTTAAGCAGAGGCAAAATTCGCAATTAATTGGTGGGTAAATTCAAACATGTGGCGCAGTTGAGTAAAAGTTGCCTTTTTTGTCACAATCTTCGCTTCTCATTAAACCGCAAATACAACGCAACACAAAAAGGTTTCTCTTTTTTTTCTGTATATTTCTCTTTTTGTTTTATAAACTCTTATTAACTTTTCTATAATTATTGTTAACAACAATAGTAATAATGTTGAATGATGATAATGCTGACGATGAGGTTGATGATGATGATACTGATATCCTTACACATGTGAGCCATTTTTATGCATACCTTACACGCACATACATACATAAAAATAAGGCAGTGTAAGAGTGCGTGTGTGTTCGTTCATTAACTGAAACTTAAGTTTTATGAAGAAAAATTTTTCCTTTAATTGTTCATAAACATCCACAACAAATGTGTGGGTAACACCAGAGTGGCAAGTGGTTCGGTACATACATTGAATTCTGAACACAAGTTGTAAAGTACTTGCAACATTTTATATAAATAGCTGTTGTTATTGTTGTTGTTCATTTTGTTAATTAAATTAAACTGATGCCTAAATATCGTTAAGTGGCACTCATTGTACAATCGTGTGTGCAGAGTAGAGACATGTGTTGTACAAGATTGTGGTTTTTATTGTTGGAATTTTCATCATCATTTAATTGTAAATTTTGTTTCATTTGTAATAACAATGACTAGGAATTTTTGCCTAAATTGTGGTAATATTTGTGAAGGGCTGGCAACATCTTGTAAATGAATAAAAAAAAAAGATTTTGAAAATTCAATTTCAATTAAAATTAAAAACAAACAAAACGAGGGTATTTATGCAGCCACACGTTTGCTTTGAGGGCAGCTACTATGCCCAAATAATACTAAAAACCATTTCCAAATATGTATCTGGAAAATCTGATCAGTCATTTGGACTTTTGAACATAGAAGAAATGTGTACGTTACAAGTTCGATACATTTTGGTCTGGGAACTAGGAACGATGAACTATGGCATATTAAAAATAAAGTGGTAGTGGGAAGACAAAAAATGGAGTCTATGATTACTATTGGTTTGAATCGGTATCATCAAGGCAGTATTTTTGATGTCCTATGTTTCCATGAGGAATAAATAAAAATTGTGTATTGGGTTGGAAAAATTTGCAGTGCGGACGTATGACATTAAAATAAGAGAAACAACTTTGTTGAATCACTTGAGGTCCATTTCAAACATATTCTAAACTTACAATTCCATTCAGGCGCTAACTTCTAGGACATACAGGAATAGCATGGCATGGCTGGGTTAACGGTTACTTAGGTGGGACTCTGCCGCAGTCTAGTAAGCAGTGTGTTGGCTTATTAGACGTGAGGCCCGGTTCAATTCCCAAGCCAGACACCTACAATAAAACGAAATATTTCTTCGGCGACTTCCTCTCAGCAGATTTCAGAACAAAACTCTGGGAGTAAATAAAATTGTCATTAAAAGTTTCTCAAAAATCTGTCGTTCGACATTAAACTGCAGGTTACACCACTCATGTAAATATGTATAAAATTAACACACACAACATAAGCCGTTTGAGAAGCTAGATCGTAATCGTGAGTAAAGGGTTGTAATTATGTGTGTCTATATTTGGGTTGGAATAAGATAATCTGTTACAACAGAGACATTGTGGGTGAACACTGAGAAACCTCAGACACTTATGCTGTCCTATAGTCCTCTTGATGACGAGAAAACTATTCTGTCATATTAAAGTATTTATAGCACATCATTAGCCCTAAGGCTCGTACATTTGATGGGGTTTTTATACTTTTATATTGTCAGTATTATGGAAGGAGCTGTCTCCTCAGAACAGCCTGCGCATCGACGTCCATGTCGTTGAGGAGCTCATACAGTTCACTATTGGATCCGATGTGGAAATCATAGTCTGTTTTCCTGCTGTCGAAACTGTGCTTAAGGTGATTGGTAAAAACACACTTCTGTGTAGAGGGAGAGTATCGTTACCTATCAATTTTCAATGTTTGAGCTAGCTTGGTCATGTTACGCTCAATAACGAAATATGCTTTAGAATAAAAATCAAGCGATATTAACCCTGAAAAAAAGAGATACAAGGTAAAGAACAAAACTTAAATGGAAGTATCAAGAATTGCAAAAACTGTCACAAACTGTGAGAAAAATTGGGCTAGAACGACGCTATGCTGGTTAGCTATAATATCGGTGAGTTCTTGAAATGTATTTTAAGAAACTTGTTTTGAATTGCAGCCTAACAAAAGCCTTAACTGTTTGAGCACTTGATTTTACAATAAAAAAAAAAATTATTCTGGTTTGAAATAAATGTTTAGAAATGCTTTAAAATAGCAACTGCCAGACTAATCCACTCTTAATTAACTGATGAATTTGTATTTGTTTTTGTTTTTTGGTTATTATTTTAGAAATCACATCAATAAACATTTTAACAAGCTTTACTATACGTAAAGGGTTATTGTTTTATCACTCACAATGGAAAAAAATCCCACAAACTTTATAAAAGCGGTTTTAGTAGGGAAAACACGCAACGTTTAGGTTAAGTCTCTTCTTAGTTCCCACTCTCCTCTCTCTGGTTCTTCTAATAATACCACACATGTGGTGGTATTTAATACCTTATAATTATCAACTACTAAAGTACACACATGCATACAAATATTTTGAAATAATAAATACGTTTTTCGGTGTGCACCACCAGTATGCCAGTATGAGGGGATGTCGCCGCAATTATGCAAAAAGTCGACGGGAATTTAAAATATGATTACAAAGCTTTCACGTGAATTTTTCTTGTTTAGTTGTTTAATTTTTACATTTTTTTTTTCTGCTCCATTCATAAGCCCCCGGGCTACAAATTGTGGCATAAATTTACCTGTTTTAAATGGTTACATAATATACAGTGAACGTCAAAAGGTAGGTTAGTTTTCAAAATTACGTTATCCTTACATACATAATATAATTGGTTATTACAACCCTTCAAGTTAGGATTACGACCTAGCTTCTCACACTACTCTCACACATGTTGTGTGTGTTAAAGTCAACTCTGAACGATAGATTTTTTTGAGCAACTTTTCCTGGCAATTTTAAATTAAAATTACTCTCAGAGATATAGCCAGAAATCTACTGAGATGCAGTCGGCGACAAAATATTTCTTCATATTTCCTTTTTTGGAAATCTTTGACCTGGGGTTTGAACCGTGGCCAACATACTACCTACTAGACTACGGCGCTATAAGATTTACATTGGTTTTGAAAAATTATAATCGAAACACAAAGCGTACACGTAGAGGGCTGTCTGCCCTCTTCAACTGCTGCAATCTGCTCTGAAATTACGCAATTCGGCAAATATGTTTGCTGATGTATCCGTTGAAGCAGAAATTATCCACGTCGCTGAAGACATTTTTTTTCAATAGCAAAACACCGATGGTGTCTTGGATATTAGATTATGACTGAGGAAATGTTTTGCAAAAACTCTCGATGTTAAATCGCTTTATCCTGGCTCCGCCGTTATCACCAAAAATGATGTTAGTCTGCAGATCAAGCGCATGATCACTTTTGCCAACAGCTGCTACTATGGTCTCAATAGGCAATTGAGTAGCAGAGGTCACTCTCGTACAACAGAACTAAACTCTACAAGATACTCATTCTCCCCGTTCTTCTTTATGGCCCTGATGCAGCAGCCTTGGGAGTATTCGAGAGAAAAACCCTTCGGTGTAGTGCGACTTGACGATGATTTCCGCATCCGATCTAGCAATGAGCTCCTCAAGGGCATGGACATTGTGCAGGCCATGCAGGCTCGGCCATGTCGTTGGAAAGGAGAAGGATGCTCCGGCAAGACGGTTATTTGATGCGTGGATTTGCGGAATTCGGCGAAGAGGACGACCTTATTTGCATTGGAAGGCCAAAAACGAGAAAGCCCTGTCATCGATTAGTGTGAAAAACTGGCGACGGCACGTAAGGAGCAGAAGCGCCTGAAAGGATGTGTTAAGGCAGGCCAAAATCAGTTAATCGGGTGTTAATGACCAACTAGGTAAGTAAGCAAGTAAATCTTGGTAGCCAGTTGTCATTAGAACTTCTTAAGCTAATTTGTAGTGCAAATCATTGTTGCAGTAAAGCAGACGTGAAGTGGCAGGTGGCGCAAGATGGCACATGCCGTTCCGATCCATGCCGTTCAGTTGAAGACACAGTTGAGGTTGCTGTATCGAATGTTTTAACAATAATTGGCATTGACTTCACGGCGCTTTTCATGGTCTGCCGGTGTGCTCACCTGAGTAATCTGAATTCTTTACGCATGAAAGTGGAGTCGAAAGTTTTTCAGTTGACTTTTGTTTGCGATTACTATTTTTGAGTTGTATAGGGACTTTGAGGAATCATGTAAAGCCTATGGGTACTTTAGCAGGCAAATCACCACTTCACATTAGTAGGAGTATAATTGGGTTCACAGTCTTGTTGAAAGTACTAATCACTGCGTACTCCTTGGTCATGGGTAAATTTTGGAAAATATGAACAGAAAACATAAGAGAAAAAAACTGGTACAGTCAGTGCCAATAGTTTAAGGCATATCCTACTAAATATGACGGATAACATTTCAATACAGTGGGCTTTTGAACTTTAAATTTAATATAAGCTCTTCTTGGGCGTATGTGCACTTTTCCGATTCAAAAATATTGAGTCTCTGGAAAGTGTTCCATAATTTTCTGATGGTTTGTGTAAAACATTGAAAAAATAAATTTTTATATTGGCGTACCAAAACTTTTGCTATCCACTGTATATATGTCTGTACGTGTTTATTTTATAATATTTTGTTGTTGTTTTTTTTACAATGTATTCTTTGTTAAAACCCATGTAAATAGTTGTAAATATCCTGTTGGTTGTGTCAAATATTGTACTAAAGCGATCATTAAACATGCTATAAACAACACACAAACAACAACAATATAAATATTTTATATAAACAAGTAATAGACATATATACATATATATACTATATATGTATGCATGCACATTTATACATGCATGTTTATCGAAATTTTAAATCCTTTTTTTGAACGCGAACATCATCACGTTTTGAGAATTTTTATGCAAAACATTGCGAAGCAAAATAAAATTGTTGTTTGTTGTTGTTACAAAACTATTGCCAGTTCATGTCGGTGTGTTGGTGACTAGTTTATAGTGGATTTCTGAAATATAATTCTTAAGTGTAAGTGTATGTAAACATGTTAAAATAAACTATGGTAGGTGAGGTATTCATCATGAATTACAAAATAATGGAAATATTTTTAAAACATCTCTTCTCAAGCAGCCAAACATCACGTAAATATGTGCAAGACTTTTAATGGTGCAATTGAAGCATTTGCACAATTGAGTACAATTAATAAATTGTTTTAATATGGCATGTTAATAACTCCTCCGTGGTCTTATTAAAGCCAATTCACTCATTACGAATGACTGTTTGGTGCGGCTTGTGATGCGAAGCCATCATACCTCCATAATTCTTTGAAAATCAGGACGGTGCAACCATTACAGTCAATGGAGACACCAATCGCACCCCGGTAACCGATTTTTTCTACCCTCTTTGCATGGTATTGGTGTGAATGATGTTTGGTTTCAATAGGATGGTTAAACTTGTCACACATTACATGGCACAATCGATTTATTGCGTCAAGCATTTGATGGCCATTCAATTGACCCCCAAGAAGCTGCTATTTGACACCGTGGGACTATTTTTTGTGCAGCGTCATTAAAGTAAAGTATTATGCCGACAAACCAGAGACAATTTGAAGGTCAACATTCGTAATCCCATTGCCGAGGTTCCATCGAATGAGGTGCTGTAAGGCCAGCCGCGGCAGAAATATGTATGAAATAATAATCGATTTCGAACCGGAACAATTTTACTTCACAGCAAAATAATGAATTTATCAAACTTTAAACCGCGTTTTCACATCACCCGTATTGAGTATGTAGCTTTTATGAGTAGCGAGACCTACAGTTTAATGTCCACTCCGAACGATAGATTTAAGACACTTTTCACAGTAATTTTTATACACTATCAGAGCTTTTGCCAGAAGACTTGAAGAAGGAACTTCTTTTCATCCTCTGATTAAGTTTCAAAACAATTTTATTTAATTTTTTTTTTTGTTTTTTGGTTTTGTTGCAATGAAAACTTACTAAAGAAATTGTTGTCTTCATTATCAATACCATCATCATCACCATCATCAACTATAGTTTGATTCTAATCATTGAGATGCTTGCCTTCGTCAACAACATTGTCATTGTTTCAACGGTTTTTATTGTCATTGTCATCATCATCAGTAGCATTGAAATTGTTCAACTATTTTACCGCTCAATTGATTTTCGAATTTATAGCACGTAAATTACCCACAAAAAAGACAAAAAAGAAATACTATTAGCAATGCTAATACTACTACTACTACTACTATTTCTATGACTACTACTACTTCAAAATTACTTAAAATAAGTCGTCAAGTATACATTTAAGGACTTCTACGCGGTGCAGAGGAATTGGTACCTACATATGTATACCATGATTGCCATGAAAATTATCTCAAAAATCTGTCGTTCGGAGTCGATTTTAAACTGTAGGTCCCATCACTCATGTATAAGATGCACATACACAACATAAGTAATGTTAAAAGCTAGATCGTAATCCTGACTGAACGGTTGTATGTATTATCTACTCTGATGATCACAAAGAGTATAATGAACACAAAACATACAGAATGTGTAGCCAAAAAACGTTTTTCCATGTCCATATTCAATTGAGATATGAACGACTAGACTATTAGTAAACATTTTGTTATTGGTAAGGTGGCCAGTAAAAAATGACAACCCTTGGCAGCAAAGAAGTAGTCTCCAATGCTAGTCTCAGTCACTTTAGCATTGACGGGTAATGTTGCCTATTTGTTGTTGAAAAGAAAACTGAAAACTACAACACTATCTCTGACTAACCGTCTCAATTGTCTGTTTGTTGTTTGTGGCTGTATGAGTTGGTAAATGTTGTCTCTTTTTTTTTGTTGTTAACAATTGTCATGTGTTTTTATTTTTATTGCCTGTGCTCGTTTGGATATTTTTATACAATTTCAATTTTATTTACTCCCCTCTATAATCATCATCAATGACAATTTCATGAAGTTATTGAATGCTGTCTATGAAAAGTATGAATACTTGTAAAATTACAAACAAAATATATGAACATTTTTATTTAAAAGAAGATATGCAAACAAGTAAAAAAATATTTGAAAAGTATTTCGAAAAGCAAAGTTTTATTTTGCCTTATCACAACAACAACGAGCCCTATCATAACTCTTTGTCCGATCATTTTTCGTTAAGTGATCTCTGTTACCATCTGAGCCAATTGTAATGTGCATTAGTTAAGTGTGATCCTTATGAATTTATATCCTCCCTAACTTATCAGTTGTTTCAAAGGTACTTGCTGGCACTATGTAATGGTCATGAGAAAATTTTTATCCGCCACTCTATGATATAGTGGAATACATACCAAACTTCAGCTCAAACCGGATGGTGTAATCTTAAAAATGTTTCTTTAAACTTTCCAATGACTAACCAGTTTCAGTACGGACCTGGAACACCAAATTCGTTGGTAAGGGCGTACAAATTTTTCTTTAAACTGCACAATAGCTAGGCAGTTCTAGTAGATAGTGTGTTGGCTTATTAGACGTAAGGCCACAGTTCAAACCCCAGGTCAGACATCAGCAATAAAATGAAACTTGGAAAAATATTTCTTCGTTGACATTCTCTCAGCAGATTTCTGGCAAAAGTTGTAATCGAAAGTCACTCAAAAATCTGTCATTCAGAGTCGACTTTAAACTGTAGATCCTGCCGATCATATGTAAAATTAACATGCACAACATGTCTGATATGAGAAACAATAAATTGCAGGGCTTGCAGTGGTATTTGTATACTCATAATGTTCAAATATTATAAATTTCAAACTAAACTAAACTAAATACTGACAAACTGAACCTTATTCGATGGATTTGCAAACTCACATACAAACTTTCATGAACTCTGCTTTTGGAATGGTTTTGCTTGCAGATTTGTTCAATGGCATTTTCGCTTGATAGTCCATATATCAGTCATAAGGAGTCTAATGACCCAAAAATATGCTAAGTATAGTGTTTGAAGTTAAACATTTCACATGAAATGGCTCATTATGTTCGATCTACTAACGTATTTGATAGACTCTACAAAAAAATTATGACATTCTCATTGAATATTGAGATTATTTTTAAATACACTTCAGTTTATTAAATTTCTTTATCAAGACAAATAGAATTTCAAAAGAAAAACCAAAAATTGAACACAATTAGAAATTACCATTAAGCCTATTCTCAAGCATGATTGCATACATTTCCAACTCTGTTGAAGAGTTTATTTAGCAGAAGAAAAAGAAAAAAGATGGAAGTGATGGAGTATATTTTTGTATTGAATCGATTTAAATTGAATAGAATTGAGGAGGCATATCATCTGAAAGCAAACAACAAATATTTTCAGTTTATTGGCTCCAAAAGGTATTGAATACATTTCATATTCAATGGTATTTATATGACTATTTATAGGTAGCGACGTATACTTATGTTCTCTTAAGGTATAAATTGTTGTTTACTGGTAAAGAGGGGGGGGGGGGCGAGTATAGAATAAACTCAATAATATCAAGATGAATTTAAATAATGCTGATTAAGCATTGTGTTTAAAGATACATATATACAAATTTAAGGGTTTGACAACGCATTTGAGCGATAAAATGAAATCATGGCTTAATCTTATCAGGTCTATTAAGGTTTTAAACAGCAAAGCGTACGTATGTATGTATTTAGTGGATAGTATGTACATATTTAGTTTTCTAAAAGCGCGTCATCAATAAATTAACACAAAAATTAGAAAAGTTTTTATAGTTTTCTGTAATAAATTAACACAACACAATGCCTTCTGAGAAAAGAGAAACATTTAAAAATGCCTTCAACTCTTGGCCATCTCTTAACACATTCTCTTTTGAACTATCGTTTGCTTAATCTTAATCTTCTCTAATGAGGCTTTTGAAAAAAATTCGTAGAAAACAGAATGAAAATAAAAATCTATCATCAATACAACATCAATTCAATTCAAGATACGAGATCACTTTCACTTAATCAAACCCCCCCTTTGATATCAAACAAAAGATAAAAGCAAAAAGAAAACAAATGTTTTAAACCAACAAGTTCTGGTTGCTTGTCTTGATGCTCAGATATAAATGCTACATCATTAACAAAAATAACATGAATTTTAACAAGTGTCGACATGTTTTTTTTTTCATGATACCCTACATGAAAGTGTTAATTTGGGTACACAAGGGGGTCATTGAATCTTATAAAAACAAGTTTGTGCTTTAAGAAATAAGGTATATTAAAGAGAATTCCATTATTTTTCTAAAGAAGTCTATTAGTTGGACAAGGCAGTCACCCTGCGTGATCACATTAGGTGATTGGGTTCCATAAGAAAGGTAAGACAGTTTTATAATTGTTTTTACCAGCAGTGTTTGATGGATGCTAGCAAAGCAAATATTCTCTTGTTCTTGCATAAAAGTAGTCGCCATATTTTATTAGCTAGTGTATTGGCTTATTAGACGTGACGCCGCGGAAAAAATATTTCTTGGGCGTCTTCCACTATTAAACGTAACAAAGTCCTTCCATGTTTGAAGTGAATGATTACGGCGATGAAAAGTGGTTAACATGCGACAATAACTTTTTGAATACTAATCTGAACGAAGCAACTTGTAACTTCCCTGCTAACATCAAACGCATTCGAGTCATATCTGAAGAGAATGATTACAGGCAGTGGAAAGATTATAACATACGACAATGTAAAATGTAATGTTGTGTGTGTGAATAGATAAGAAGAAATTGTTCATAATGTACCCATAAAACCTTATCAAATAATTGATTTTGATTTGAGTTAATAGTCGTCGTGGTCTAGTAGGTAGTGTGTTGGCTTAATAGACGAAAGGCCCGAGTTCGAATCCCAGCTCAGACATCAAAATGAAATATGAAAAAATATTTCTTCGGCGACTTCCTCTCAGCAGATTTCTGGCTAAAACTCTGAGAGTAAAAATTGCCATGAAAAATTGCTTCTCAAAAAATCTGTCGTTCGAAGTCGACTTTAAAGTGTAGGTCCCACCACTCACGTATAAAATTAACGCACACAACATGAGTGGTGTTGAGAGGCTAGGCCGTAATCCTGACTGAAGGGTTGTAATAGCCAATTGTGTATGTATGTATTTGACATAATTGGTTATTACAACGTGGGTTAATTTTATCAAGGAGTGCCGTGACCTACTGTTTAATTTTAACTCTAAACGACAGATTTGAGAAACATTTCATAACAAATTTTATTTACTCTCAGAGGTCTTGCCAAGTAAGAGGAAATTGCCGAAAGAAATTGTTTTGTTTAACATTTCGATTGTTTGGATATATCTTAGCCGGAGCTTGGATTTGATATCTAATCACAGTTGACCGAACAAAATCGTAGCTCGATATTTAAACATGCTTCACAGCAGATAAAAGCCTTTAGACCTCAGCCATAATTCTCGTTTTTTAATAAAAGTAGGTCTCTTCTAAGCTAAGCTTAGTGTGTGGGGCTATCGTTTTGTAGGCCATGGATAAGTGGGTCGTGTTTCTTATTTTTCTAACTTTTTTATTTTTACCTTTACATCTTTGTAAATAGCTGCATAATAAATCGTATAAAGTTTTTTTCGACAGTTTAGAAATTTTATTTATATTTGAAGCTCAACATTCCGGCGTCGGATCCCTCTTGAAGCTCAACTAGTTTCCACTAATTTAAAACCATAGCCAATGTAGGTTTCAGTGTAAAAGATTATTTCACAATCCAGACTAAAAGTTGATTACCGAATTGCTTTAAACTTCAGTTCTTACCTTTGCCTACAAATGTCAAAGTTGCGGCTTTCGAACAGATATATGCACCAATCCTAGTCTAGTAGTTCGAAGTCGTTAAGGGCTGTAATGACCATTTATGTTATAAGTATGTCAGAAGCACACATACATTTTGAGCAGGAGTAAGTCATAAATATGGACATTCTCTGATTCACAAGTACTCACTACAACATTGATTCATAAGTACAGGTTGCAATGAGTATCAGTACAACGTTGACATCAAACTCATAACATTCTAAATATGTTTGATTCATACGCCTACTCATTCGAGTGATTGGAATATTTCATTAAAATTTACAAAAAAAAAAAGAAAGAAAAAGACAAAGACAGCAAGCAAAGCAAACATTCAACCTTCTAGTGAGTATTGCAGTGTTCGTACGCAAATCGTGCTTGTTTTGTGATTCTTGTAAATGTTGAGTCATGGAGAGTCGAAATCAACAACATCATGCGTATTGTTAAGTATGAGTACGATGAGTACTTCAAACCTTGAATATGAGTAGTGTGAATTTGATATTAAAATAAGTATGAATGCATATAAGTAACAGAAATTATGAGTATGATTCGAATCTACTCATCTTTTTGAATACTCATTCCTAATCTCTGATGTAATCCTAGCTGAATTTAATTTCTAAATTATTATTACTTTCGATTTGACAACGATATTCGAATTTGAAAAGAACTCCCACGACTTCTTGGTGTTGTTCGAATAGTGATCACACAAGTCAATGTTGCTCAATAAAAATATCAATATCTTCTTAAATTTGTTTCTTTCATCTCTTTTTCACTTTTCTTTTAATACAATATTTCCAAACCCAAAAAAAGGGTCATTAAATAATAAAAATTTATAGATCGCTCTTGTCAGTTGTTAACAAACGGTGGCAATGTTAAGATCTCTTCTGTTCACATTGGAATCATAGACAAACAGACAAACTTACGATATAAAAATTGACTACAAAAATAAATAAAAATTTTGTAAGAAATAAATATGGCAGTAATTCAAATAAAATTTAAATATTTTAAACGATACAACAACAATAACAACTGCAACAACAACTTTAAATTAAGGAAAATAAGGTTAAAGAACACAATCGAGATAGAGCAGCAGCAGTTACATGCCAACAGGCATTCTTTATTAACTTTACACTTAATCGAGAAAGTGTTTGGAAATGAAAAAGAAAAGAAAAAGAATGAAAGAAACAAAACTGAAGAAATTTATTCATTCATTCACTCTCCCGGAAAGCGGTACACACTAATGATTTTCTCTGTGTCTTCGACTTTCTAACAGTAAAGTTGTTAGTTGTAAATAGTATATCACGGAATTGGACAAATGCTTTACTTTGGGTTGTGGACTAAGATTGAAGTTTTAAGAGAATTAATTTCGCATAAGATTTGGTGCGCTTTAAACGTATTAATTGAGATTTGAGAAGTTTGCGGGGAAAAACGCAAGAAATCATCGAAATTGTAAAAGGAAACTGTTCAAACGGTGATTAGAGAGAAGAGAGAAATGCATTTACTGCATATGAAACGTTTCATAAGCATTTCCATTGTGATTACACTGACATTACTTGTGTTTAAGATCACCAATTGCTCTGCTTTCGGCCATAAGTGGAAAGCAATGGCGATGACATTTCGCTATTTTCAAGAGAGAATGCTGCGGACCAGTGAAGATAGTGCTCAGCTAAATTATGGCATTGTTTTTGAATGTCGTACAACGTAAGTGTCTTTGGCGTTATATGCGTTTTGTATTGTCTAGACTTTTGGAAATGAATTCTGAAGTGAATAAAAGAAGATAAAGAAAGTGCGTGACATTATGTGATTGGTTATGAATTTCATTGTTTTTTATGTAAATTATTTATATAAACAGTTGTGTTTAAAGTTTATTTAAATTATTTTGTTTAATACTGCCTTTAAAGTTAACGTTATCAAAAGAATGTGAAATATTTGTCTCTTTTAACAAAAATGAACCACAAAAAAAAAAGAAAAAATTAAATAAAAAAATAAAAAAAAAAAATTAAAACAAATAGAAAAGTACAAAAAGCACAAAAAGCAAAGAAATTTTAAAACTCAAACAGAGGAAATTTAAGTGTTTTTAAATGTGAAATTTGAAACTAAAAAAAAATTTTTTTTTTAAAATTTGGTACCATGTTCAGTCATTAACATAAAAAATTCAAGTTAAGTTTGAACAGTTCCACAGTAAATGCTATACAATGTAAACAGTTTCATGCAAGGACAACGATAAACACTAAAGGAATTCAGTTGCAAGATAATTGTGCTTCAAAAGTTATGTGTAACTAACACGCAAGGTCTCGGTGGGTCGCAAAAGCTGTGTAAAAATAATCTATCAACTGAATAAAATCGGGCGGGCCGGCCATCTATGAGTTGAAATTTGAACCATCAATTATTTCAAATCTGGCAATACTTATGTCATTCTATTCTGTCACAAAATTCTGTATATTATCTCCACTGAACGTAAATGAATCGATTTACGCTTGAGCAACGGTGAGATTTATTAAGAATTTATTTCCAAAACAAAGACAATTGGTAGGAAATTGCACGAAAATGTCGTGCAAAATTTGGTTGCAGAGAAGGACCAATAGTGTCCGGTATACGCAAGTTAATTGCTAAAGTACGAGAAACTGATTTTATTGTTTTAATGCGCCAAGACGTGAGTGTGCTCATACAGTCCTTACAGCCGAAAATATCGAAGCTATGGCTGAGAGTGTGCTAGAGAATCCATCAAAATCAACTCGTCATCGTCCACAAAAATTGAGAATTTTACGCATCATTTTACGTCAAATTTTGCGAAAAGATCTCGATACGGCGCCCTACAAAGTTCAAAAGGTTCAAAATATTGGCGTTAAATTATTCACACCTAAAATGAAATTGCCACAAAACGGATATCGCTTACACCAACTAAACTGTGCCATAATTTTTTTTTATGCACGCCAAATATGTTGATACCAATTATTTAACACGTTGACAATTTTCAGAAAACTTGCCACGCAACCCAACATTGACTTTTTGTTCTTTTCCCAGAAACCATTTATCGATACTAGCAGTGATATAATACGATTTTATTCGTACCTAGAAGAGAACGAAATATACGAGTTATCTTTACTAAAAAAAAGCAAAGCGTTGTAATTATGATAAGTTATTTAAAAAAACTTGAAGAGTTATGCTGAGATTGCTTGCAAAACTTCGAAGAGCTTTTAGTCGAGAAAGTGTTCCTAAGGTATCAGTCATTCGAAGAGTGGTCAAAAAAATTTAAGACATTTGGCCGTCATATGTCGTACTTTGACGTTTTCAACTGACAGCTAACAGACGTACCGAATGAAACAAAATACATAAAAAAATTTTTCTACTCTGCTGTCAGTTTAAAATAAAACAAAGTTTAACGTATAACACATACTATGTGATTCGGCTTTAAGAGTCCTTACTGCACGTCAACTTATCGTTCGATCTCTAGAAAACATTGCTTCTGTAAACGAGATTGTCGCTAAAAAACCGAAAACATTGAATTTGAAATCGCCTTCAACAACTTTAAATTTCACGAAGCATACATCTTAAAAAAGGATCTCACCCTGCATGCGTAGAAAATTCAGCTTACGTAGGAGGTTATGACAGCAGACCATGGAAAGAGCTGGGAATTATTTCAATGTATAATGGAGCTAAGTGAAGTCAATGCCAATTCTTCTATAAACGTCTCCGATTAAGGCTATTTCAGTCTAAATGGCTAATAAATGTACAAAAATGAGAATTAAATGCACAAATTATGAGCACCTGTCTGGTACAGAAAATGAGGCTGAAATTGCAGTGACTGTGGATGGCTGGTTTCAACAATACGGCATCACTTGCCGAAATGTGCATACAGCAACAGATTTCTTGCAACAAATTATCAAGAAGTTCTGATATCAACTGGTCACCAAAATCATGCGATTCAACGCTGTGCGAATTTTTCTGGGGATTTCGTGAAATATTGAGCTAATGCCAAAAAATCAAGAAAGGACCGTTATCGTTGACATAGGGCCACATATTTCTGAAAAAATTCATGAAATCTTTAGAGCCATAGCGGCTATTTGATGGATTTTATTCCATACTTAACCAGAGCATGCATATCTTCTTTACAATCCATTCTTTTTATATTTAAATTAAGAAGTTTATTATTACTTAAGCACCCTATATCGGCTCGTATTATTATTTTGAAGCGGAATAGTTAAAAATGTCTGTGTGGATCTCAACATAAAGGCTAGTCTCTCCACGCTTATTACAGCTTCCCAACATTTTACGAGTGATCACCATGGGGTCATTTAAATGTTTCTAAATATTCGAATAAAATTAATAACACCGAGCATTTATTAAATCTGAAGTCGCAGTAGTCTAATAAATAGATAGTGTGTTGGCTTATTAGAAGTGAGGCCACGGTTTAAAAATCAGGTCAGCCATCTTCAACAAGCTGTAGGTCTCGCCACTAATGTGTAAAATTAACAGACACAACATAAGTGGTATGAGAAGTTAGGTCGCTATCCTGACCGAAGTGTTGTAATAACTGTATGTATGTATGAATTTATTAAGTCTTATCAATCTTCGATAAAACTCATGTCTGGAACCCCCTTGAAGCATTTTTAATCCACTTACTAATTACAAATAATACAGCAAACAATTTCTTACAGCACAAATCTGCGAATTGGTAATGAGGCTCATTTCATTTTACAATTGGGTGACTTAAAAGGTTTTCGCCAACTGGATGCGAATAAAAAATTGGCTCTATTTCTACATGGCTGGAATGATGAGGGCAGCAAAACCTGGATACAGGAATTGTTAAAAAGTAAGTAACTTTTAAACAAAGAAATACAAAATAATTTATTTTTATATTTTCTGATTTCAGCTTGGACTTATTTTGAGCCCAACTATAGTGTGTGTGTAGTTGATTGGGGCCATCTATCGCAAAATGACTATAAAACTGCAAGCATGTCTATTTTTGATGTGGGACTAACGGTGGCCGGTATTGTCGAAGCCATAGAACAGTTATATCCTAACAAATTTAGTCGTAATAATGTTACACTTGCGGGTTATAGTTTAGGAGCCCATGCAGCTGGCTATGCTGGTTCTGTTCTCAATGGGCAGATTGAACAAATCATAGGTTTAGATCCGGCGAGTCCACTTTTTACTATACCATCAGTAGTATCGACCAACTATAGATTGGATCAAAGTGATGCCATGTTTGTACAAATCTTACATACTTCGGCTTATACTTTGGGTTCGGGTGTTAAGTCTGGTCATGCGGATTTCTATCCCAATGGCGGTAAGGCACCACAACCTAATTGTCGCATGTTTACATCGCTACAGGATTTTCAAAATACTAGTGAGTTTGAGAGACAATTATTCCAAGAGTATTATTGAAATTTGTATTCTTCTTTTGTTTTGCTTGTTTCTCTTTTTACACACAGATCCCATTGGTTGCAGCCATTCATCAGCGGCCGTATTTTTTAAACAGTCTATGGATCCCTCTTATGCCTTTATAGGCTATCAGTGTGATAGTTTTAAAAGTTATGCCAATGGCTTGTGTGCAAATAATCGACGCGGTCGCTTCGGTGTCCATTCGCAACGTCTGAGTCACGGTAATTTCTATTTTAGAACAGAGCCTAACCATCCGTATGTCCAGCAGACAACAAGACGACGCTGGACGCAAATACAACGTTACAATCATCGTTACGGCAAATGACAATAAAACTACAAACAGGCCAAAAATAAAAGGATTTTCATTTTTAAAACGTATTTTTTTCTCTTTTTTTTTCTTTTAAAGATGTTTTAAACGGTCGTAGTGTAGGAAGGAGTAGGTGGTACCTGGCCAATATAATCTCCAAGCATTGTAATACAATTTTAATTTGAAAATTTCATTTGAAATTCACTTTGACTGGTTACTGTTTGAATGTCTGGCTGGCATGCTTTGAAAAAGAAAATCTTCATAATTCCATTCATCTTTTATAATTACTTGTGTGTCTGAGCCTGCATTTATGCACAAAATGGAAATGTAAACAATTTAAATGCTACACAACACCAGCATATATGACCTTACTATCAACAATAGTTACGACATCAACATGTATGGTATTGTATATGCGTTATAGCAGACTTATAAGTTGTAGGCGAAATAATATCGAACCAAGGTTTTAAAATTCAGAACTTTTAACTGAACTTAAATTTAAGAGCATACATGGGGTCTACAATTGTACGCTGATATTCAATTTTGGATTTAAAACTAAGCATGATACCATCTGTACTAGTGTTGTGAAATTCAATCGTTCTGGTTAGAAATGGAATATTATTTCACTCATGCCGCAGCTGGCTTCACAGTACCTCATTCGATCGGCCTTTTTTTCGTGCAGTTTTTCGAGTGTATGGGGTCGTCTCTTGGCAATGGTATTACGAATGTTGGCCTTCAAATGCTCAATTGCTTCTGGCTTCTCGGCTTAACACTGTTCTTTAATGACGCCCTACAGAAAATAGTCCAACGCTGTCAAATCGCAGCTTCTTGGCGGTCACTTGACATTACCTACCTTACCTATCTACCTAAATGGCCATTACAACCCGTCAGTCAGGATTAAGGCCTAGCTTCTCACACCACTCATGTTGTGTGCTTTAATTTTATACGTAAGTGGCGGGACCTACAGTTTAACGTCCAATCCGAACGACAGAGTTTTGAGAAACTTTTCATGGCAGTTTTATTTACTCGGAGAGTTTTTGCTAGAAATCTGTTGAGAGGAAGTCGCCGAAAAAATATTTTTTTTTTCTATTTCGTTTTGATGTCTGACCTGGGATACGAACCCGGGCTTTACGTCTAATAAGCCAACACACTAGACTACGACAACTTCTCACTTGATGTCACTGTTTCGGTTAATTAAACGGACATCAAACATTTGACGCAATAAATCGATTGTGGTATGAGATGTGTGGCAAGTTGCACCATCCTGCTGAAAGTAAACATCGTTAACATCAATACCATGAAGAGCGGGTATAAAAAAATCGTTTATCATGGTGTGATAAGTGTCTGCATTGACCGTAGTGGCTGCGCCATCTTCATTTTCAAAGAAATATGATGGTTTCTTTCCACAAGCCGCATCAAACAGACACTCGTAATGTAAGACCACATGTGGATTCTCTGAGCCCCAAATATGACAATTTTGCTTAATTAAATACCTACCAAGATGATGGTAAAATCGACCCCATCGTGCAGTTTCTCGTTGCCCCATCGAGCGCAGCAAAATCGAAGCGAATGCTCATACGGCTTCAACTTATATACCAATAGAATTTTGTCAGGCATCAGATCGAGATCTTTTAGCAAATTTCTACGTAAACTGGTGTGTGAAATGTTCAATTCTTGAGAACAAGGAGGAGTTGATGTTGATGGATTCCCAGGCATACTCTCAGCCACAGTTACAATATTTTCGGATGGACGCACTGTACGTCTTGGCGCATTAGCAATGAAGATAATTTCACGAATTTTAGCAATGAACTTGCGCATACCGGCCACTATTGATCTTTCTTTGCGACCGAAATTTTATACGACATTTTTGTGCAATTTCTGACCAATTGTCTTCGTTTTGAAAATCCCAACGTTGCTCAAACGTAAATCGATTCATTTACGTTCAGTGGTGATAATATATTGAATATTGTGAGAGAATAGAATGACATAAGCATTGCCAGATTCGAAATAACCGATGAGTCAAAGTTAAACCGATAGATGGCTCATCTGATATTTTCATTGTTAGCGATCCTGGAAATAAGACTACTTTCGCTGATTTTCTGCTTCGTTGTCCTTTAAGCAGCTTAGAACGTCTATTAATTCCTGACACTTTCACGGTGCCCCTTGGCCATGTTCTTGCTTCGTTATCTGTAGTTGTGCCTGCCTATTTAATAATGAGGATCAATGTTGATTGTTGAACGTTCTTTAGTATTTGTCTACCTATAAAGATATTAGCTATTGAAATTAAATTTAAAATTGATTTTAATTGTTGGTTTCCATATTTAAATATACCCTTCTATATCTTTGTGGCCACACAGTATCCATTGCTTTCTTATACTTTAGTCATGGCATCAAAAATCTCTGGATATTCTTAGCTTTAACTTAAAAATATTGCGTATATTTATAGATAAGATTATTAATATCGAAAGATTATTCAGCTTAGTCTGTTGACTACATTTATATAATTTTTATTTTTGTTTTTTGAGACTATAAATCTTGTGTAATTGCATGGAACATATTCGTATTCGTCTAGCGAAAGTCAAAGTGATAGATTCAAATAAAACATTGTCTTCGAAATGTTTAGGAAGATATTTACAATAACTTTCTTAATCATTGTCATAATTGAAATACAAAAGTTGGAATGTTCTTCAGTGGTACAGTCGATAAGCTGGTTAGGCCCGAATTGTGAACAAGTGGATCATACTGGAAAGTGTAAAACTGCTACTCCCATGAACAAATCAGTATTTAAAACCAATTTGAAACCAAAACGATGGCAGAGGGTAAATTATAAAATATATATATATTATATGTGTATATAAATATGTATAGTTTCTATCAAAATTTCTCTTTTTTTTTATCACACTTTAGATGAAAATTGCAAAAAAATCTTTCTGGCAGAAAATATTTTCATCCGAATAAATAAAAAGTACTAATAAAGTTTTAAAGCCTGTGGCAGTAATTGAAGTAATGTTTACCATAAATAAAAAAATAAATACATTATGATACATACTATTTTAAATAAATTCTATGAAATTGTGTGAAATGTTCGTTCATTAATGAAGTTGCCGTATGTTGCTAGTAGGTAGTGTGTTGGCGGTTCGAACCGCAGGTCACACATTTCCAACAAAACGAAATATAAAAAAATATTTCTTCGCCAAATTTCTCTCAACAGATTTCTGGCAAAAACTCTGTGAGCAAATAAAAAATTGTTATGAAAAGCTTGTTAAAAATCTGTATTTCGGAGACGACTTTAAATCGTAAGTCTCGCCAATCATGTATGAAATGAATGCAGACAACATAAGTGCTGTGAGAAGCTAGCTCGTAGTCCTGGCTGAAGGTTTGTATGCATGTATTATGTATGTTCGTTAATATGCTTTAAACCTTGAAGATGAGTTAAAAAATATAATTGGGAATATGGACAGTAAGGCAAAGTTTGCCTAGGATTTACGAGGGTCTAAGAGATATACTTATTTCATTGATGGATAGTGTAACGACAATTAAGAGGTTTATGTGAAGTCGTCATAGTCAAGTACTTATTAGATGAAAAGCCACGGTTCAAATCCCCGGTCAGACATCAAAACGAAATATGAAAAAATATTTCTTCAGCGACTTCCTCTTAGGAGATTTCTGCCAAAAACTCTGTGAGGAAATAAAAAATTGTCACGCAAAGCTTGTTAAAAATCTGTATTTCGGACACGACTTTAAACCGTAAGTATCGCCAATCATGTATAAAATGCACACAACATGAGTGGTGTTGAGAAGCTAGGCCGTAATCCTGACTGAAGGGTTGTAATGGCCAATTATGTATGTAAGAGGTTGGTGTATCTGATGGGCAATGATTTTATTATTCATATAAGAAAACGAATAAATAGTACTTATACGAGTGGGAAAATTTAAAAAATTTACCATTTTAAAACGATATTGCATTCGTATAAACAACAATAAAAACAACCGATAAGAAAAGTTTTATTTATTTTTTTCCAATAAAACTTAATACAAGTAGTCAGCTTAATTATTTAAATGTATATAGAATATATAACGGAATATTGTTAATACCAACCCACTTCTTGACCACATCTACATATGTATATATTTTTCCAAACTATAAATGCTACAAGTATTTCATGATTGCAGTATACAATACATATAGTAATCGTAACGTAAAAGTCAAACGTTTAAGTTGTAATACAGCATCGCTTCTAAGATGTTTAAGAATATACTCACAATAACGCTATTAATCATCGTCATAATTGAAATTCAACAAGTGGAATGTCGTCCAGGAGATTCAGCTGCACGATTTGGTAAGGTACCACCGAATTGTCATGAAGTGAATCATGTTGGAATTTGTGTCTGGCCTAGTTCCATGCAAAATGGAATTACCAGAAAATCTGTGGCCCCAAAACGAATGAAGAAGGTAATATGAAAGGACAATAAAAAATCCCCAAACATATTGTAAACGCTTCTCTTTGATATGAAAATGAAAAGAATGAAAATAAATTTTATTGTTATTCATAGAAAAAATGGTTTTTATTCATATTTTTCTTACTTTAGATGAGATATACCAGTTGAAAGTGATGAACCAGTTAAAGGAAATACAAAAGAACATTGGCTCTTTTTTTGGAAACACATCTGAAATAGAAATAAATAAAAAGCCCTGCTGCATTTGTTAAAGACTATGTAGTGTGTTAATAAATAAATAAAACAGATAATGAAACATAAATTTTTTCAACAAATATCGTGTAAAATTTTCCTTTCTTAATATCCTGTAACAATTGAAAAAAAAAAAAAAATTAATAAATTCTAGTGAATTATAAGAATTTTTTTCTTGAATAATTGAATTAGAGATGTTTGCAGCATGACACACATAGGCTAATTAACAATCATTCTCCAAATGTCAACTTTTTACGCTGTAATTAGTAAAATAGTAGTCTGAAGTCGCCGTCGTCTAGTAGCTAGTGCGTTGGCTTATTAGACATGACGCCACGGTTCAAACTTCAGGTCAGAGATTTCCAACAAAACGAAAAATGAAAAAAAAAATATCTATTTGGCCACTTCCTCTCAGCAGTTTTCTAGCAAAAACTCTGAGAGTAAAATAAAAATTGTAATGAAAAGTTTCTTAAAAAATTCTGTTGTTCGAAGTCAACTTTAAACTCTAGGTCCCGCCACTCATGTATAAAATTAACACACACACAACATAAATGGTGTGAGAAGCTAGGTCATAATCCTGACTGAAGAGTTGTAGTGACCAATTATCTATGTATGATGCTCAAACAGAATAGAAAATTAAATCCAGCAAACTACACTCAACCAGTTTCGTTTGTTTAATGGCAATAGATGGCACAACCTATTTTACAGAGAGGGTTAGTAAGCTGTCTTTCCACAATAGCTTGGGTTGAGAACTGTACCGTAATTCCTAATCTTGGAACCCTAATTTACTCTGAAACCATCTGTATTGTATTGTGGCGTTTTGTATCTATTTTTGATTCGGATTGTATTCTATCCTTCCTATTGCGTTTGGTTGTAATGTGGAGAGCAAAGTTGAGTTTATCAAATAGCGATTGTGGGCACAAATGTTAAAGTCTTTGCTTGAGAATTCAAGCTGCGTCAAACTGTCTGCAAAATTTTCAAGTAGTGGAGAGATAATCGTATCTTACGGTGTAAGATTAAAGTTCTCCATGTCATCCTTTATGCCAATTTTAATAATACTTAATGCATGTTCTCTAAATACGGTGATATTCAATATTTGTCTTTAATTATAAGTGAAGATGGTTTAATCATCATCACCTTGGTCTGATTCTTCACCTTCGTTTAAGGACACACGCCTCGTTCATCACTATCCAAACTATTCTACATGCCATAATGTGTCTTAAACTCAACAACCGTATCTAGTGTGTAATGGTGACCAATTCTTTACAGAAACCCAATTTGGAGTCGGTACGTTCACTATATGTGGGAAGAATAGAAGCATTAGTAGTCGTCTTTGGCCATGGATGTATGTCGCTTTATAAACAATAGAATTGATCTCATAAACCTCGTAATTAACAATCAACTATTTCGAATACGAACACTTGCTAAAGCTGGCAGCACGAAATTGAATTCAATTGAATTCCTACATGAGATGGATGTTTCTCTGCAGACGGTCAGTAAATGCGTAAAGAATAGAAGGATAATTAGCGGTCTTTTGTCATGAATGTGTGACGTGTGATACACAACAGAATTGGGTTCATTAGCCCCGTAGCCAAAGATAAAATATTTCGGACATACCAAGTTTGCCAATCACATGAATTCCTACATGAGATTCTCATTCCTCTGCAGAGAGGTAAACAAATGGCCTCACAGAAACACCATTTGTAAAGACACCAGATAGATCTGGCCCGACATGGATATATTAAAACAGAATTTGTATTGAACCTTACAAGAATCTATTCAAGACACCTCATGGCAGTGGTAATGGGACACTGATCTCTGCATGTTCACGCCAGAAGGCTGCCATTGCCTTATAACAAGAGTGTTGGAACCAACAGTTTGAAGTCGATACCGACAATTTTATTTACTCACGGAGTTTTTACACCTAAGCCATCATGTAGGCTTGTTGCGTGCTCATTATTATTCATACCATCTTACCTTCTATAGGAAGTCTGAAGAAATATATTTTTTTCATTAGCTAAAGTAAGTTTCAATTTGAAATACTAATTTTACTTCCAGTTAATTCCAGCTACAGTATAAGTAGTGAATGATATATTTTTTTTAAATCTGTTTCATGGTATTTGATGTACAGAATAAAAAACTCTATATAATTTTTCATTACCACCCATACATTGTGCATATTAATGCAGAATATTCTTAATAATAATGCAAGATTACTCATCTCATTATATTAACCGCATTTATATACATATTTCTAGATTATTCTACTAAAATACTAACAGGGCTGAGTAAAAGTATTGAATGTTAAGTACTCTTCTAGTGGAAGTCAAACGATTCGGTTCTACACAGCAGCGTCATCACAATGTTTAAAAAAATACTCACAATAACGCTATTAATCATCGTCATAATTGGAATTCAACGTGTGGATTGTTTCAATGGGCGAAAACGATCTAAACGCACTGTTAAGGAGCTGCGACCCAATTGTAAGGAAGTTGATCATCTTGGCAAATGTGTTTACAAAGTTCTCATATCGAATATAGTCTTGACTAACATCAAAAAGACGCCAAAGCGAATTGCAGTGGTATGATAGAAATATTACAGTGACTGACAATAAAAGAAATTTTTTCTTCTTATTTTAGACACGTGTTGCAGAGGCAGAAGAGAAAAAGTCATGGTGGTCTGGAATTTGGAATGTAAATCAATAAGAAAGCCTGGCTGCGGATATAACGGCCTGTAGTACCATTTAAAGTACAGTAAAGTAGAGTAAAGTAAGGTATTCTATAAGAGTTGTAATCAAATAAAATGTGACAATGAAATGTACAAAAAATATCAACATATTATTGCATTGACTTCTAATAGCAAGCAAGGAGGTACACACGTTTAGGGAATGTATGATCTTGACAAGTAACCATTAGCTATATTTTCTATATTTTCTATTGATCATTCACCGCGTTTAATGAGAAAAATATGAATCTTAAAACGATCTATTAAAAGCCATGACCACAAAAAATTACAAATTAAGCGAATACATTGTGATATGGGAGAGGTTGTAAAAGGCTTGAAGAAAATATACCCTAAGACTGTTACAATGCATAGTTAAATTCAATAAATAATTACTAAAGTACCTTTTTAATCGAAAAGTACCATTCCTTATATAATACAATATAATGAACAGTAACAACAACAGATCTATACTGAATTCAGGAAGCGTAAATGAGATGTGGTAGGACTAAGGAAATCTGGGTTCAATATTATCTGAGAAGCCAGCGACTATAATCTACAGGGCTAACAAAGTAGTCTGCTTCTACCGTAAGGTAGATCTCAATATAAACAAGCCTTTTGGGCCGGATGGTATATCAGCACTTATCCCGAAGTAGTACTCTTCGACATTCGCTTGTCCATTAGCTTAACCAGCACATTTTTTAAGTATCGAAAGAAGAATTCAAGTGCCTTGCATTCTCAAGGCGATGCAAGAAATATGCCATCAGATCTCCTTACTACCTACACAATTTATATCCGACCGAGAATATCATACATCTCAAATTTATGAGCCGGTGCCTCAAAGTCTATATTGAGGCCTTTCGACCACGTACAGGAGAGAGCGAAGGTGCTCATTAATGACGATAGGGTATCCAACTCTATTTATTCTTTGGGGCATCGTCGTAATGTGGTTTCTGTTTCACTGTTCTGTGGCTACTATAACTACAACAGATTTTGCTCGAGCGCGATAAGGGGACTTGTTCCCGAAAATCATATACTCTTACAATAGTACCCGCCTTTTTCGCAGAGCACATGTGTTTGTAGTCGACTGACCATTGGACGACGAAATTTACATTACAGGCAAAATTTGTTCTTAAGCGGAACTATTCGTATGTAGAATTCCCTAACTGGAGAGGTCTTTCCAGTCACTAAAAAATTATTAAGAGATTCAAATCAAATGTCTACAAACACTACTCATTATTTCCTTCTTCCCCTAACCTATTTGATAAGTTCCAACACCATGCATTGCATGAATACGGTCCATACCCTGAGTGTTTTTTTTTTTTTGTTAATTTTTATGTCCATCATTTTTTGGAATACCTTCCGTCATAATCTTATTGTACGTATAATGATTACTAAATGGATTTCCTTCTACTGCTTCGTATACATCCATAGATACCAGATTTTGTTTCGAACTAAAGTTTAAAAATAATTTTAAATTGTTTTTCTCAAATTTTAATTACATAAAATGTTTACAGTACCTTACATTATTTATCCACCTTCTTAGTATTGTTCGATCCACTTATAGAAACTTATTTCAAACATTGCTGTTTTAATTAACAAACATTTTCTCTACAAAAAAAAAAAAAAATAAAAAAAATATTAAAACACAAGAGTACCAAATGACCCCCTTCATAAATATAAATAAAATACAATTTTCTACGTGAACTTTTTATACATAAAAGTGTCTAGACAAACAAAAAAAAAATCTAAAAAAACAAGAACTTCCGACATTTTAACACTCTACCTAGGATCGGCAAATTAAGTTTTATGGCAGCAGAACCTGGTAGGGAAAACCTGCACAAGACACTTAAATATTTACAGTAACAACAACAACAACAATTTTATAAAATATATTTATTACTCGAACTAAACTATAAAACTATTCGAAATTCTAAAGTTCATAATTAAAATGTATTAAATTCAATTTAACCCACCACTGGCTGAACGAAAATGCTTGAAATAAAATGAAATAAAGAAACATAAAACAGAAACGGACGTAACAAAGTTAGAGTAGGTCATGTTGCCATATGTAATACCCTATGTAATGAAATACATATATTTTTGGTATAACCGACGACGTACTTAAATCGATAACATAGTCCACGTAAAGTGCATTCGGCCGAGAATGGAATACAACTCACATGTATGGGCCGGTGCCTCGAAGTCTATTTTGAGGCCTCTCGACCACAAACGAAGGTGCTCAATAATAACGATAGAATATCGAACTCTATTGATTCATTGAAACACTGTCGTAATGTGGTTTCACTGTTCTATCCCTACTACAACGGATTATGCTCAAGCGATATAAGGAGACTTGTTTCGGAAAATCATATATTCTTGCATAGTTACCGTCTTTCGTGCAGGGTACATCCTTTGTGGTTGACATCGCTAGTGGATCCCACGCTACATTACAGACAAGTTCGTTATTAGACTCGATAACATACATACATACATACATACACACACACATAATTGGCCATTACAACCCTTCAGTCAGGGTTGCAACCTAGATTCTCACACTACTCATGTTGTGTGTGTTAATTTTTATACATGAGGACTTATAGTTTAAAGTCAACATTGAACGACAGATTTTTGTGAGAAACTTTTCATGACAATTTTATTTTACTCTCAGAGATGTTGTCAGAAATCTGCTAAGAGGAAAACGCCAAAGAAATATATTTTTTCGTATTTCGTTTTGATGTTTGATCTGGGCTTTGAACCGTGGCCTACATACTGCCTACTAGACTATTGCGACTTCAAAGGCAGAGGACTTTACTGCCACTTATAGCACAAAAAGATTCAGATTCAATGTCCACAAGCACTACTTGCTCTGTCCTCCTTACCATAACCTATTTTTCTAGTTCCAACACAATGCACTGCAGGAGTAGGGCCATCCCCTGGGTGTTGGTAAAGTTGAGCTTATCGGCCATACTTTCCCTAAAAAAGCTACTTTCGGCAATATGGTAGTTACGATGGTACTCAGGCTTGATATCATAGTTGTCAAATCTTTTGCTAAAGAAATGATACTTCAGATGAAAAATACTTGACATATGATCTGCTTTCTTTGTTGAAACCATCAAATGGACAACTCGACATCAAATCTAGTTATTATGGTCTTAGAACAGTTGGAGTTGCAAAGGTTATTCCATCATCTCTCTTACAAACTTATAAGGCGAAGTGCAACAATCGATTTTCACAATTTTTCAATCGATCAAATTAGCATCATTGCCTTTAAACTATATAAGCGTTGAAAACATGCACTAACGCTTAGAAAAATGATACCTAATCGAGCTGTATTCCTACAGTGTCACAAACGTCTTCATCAGACGAATTTATCTTTCCCGATTATGTTGAGTATATAAATAACAACAACAACGTGTTAGGTTAGGTCATATGGGTACAAACAAGCGTTTTTGCAAGTTGCAACACGGAGGAAGAAACAACCTTCTAGTTAAAGATTCAATAACAACAAAAATAATAACATCAACATTAACAACATTATCTAACGTACATACATACATACAAAGATTTTAAAATAAAAACAAAAAATAAAAGGAACAATTGCTAGAATAAACTATAAAACAACACCTTCTCCTACAACGTGCTTGCAACATATACACACGTAAACATGCAACAATAATTTTACTTCACAGATACAACTTAACACTTAAAAAGTTGTTGTGTAATATTACAACAACAAACTTTATAACAAAAAACGAAAAAGGAAAAACAAAATGAAAATTAAAATTCTTAGTCGAAGCAGCAGTGAAAATATTAAATATTCTAAAGCAACAAAAACAATAATTTTTATTTTGCCAGGAGTTATGCTAGAGCCAAATAGCTTTTCATCTATAAGTATGGCTAGGATATCAGAAGTGGCTAAAACATAGAGATAAACATTGAAACTACAAAATATTAAGAATATTAATATTATTTTACGAGTATAAGTCTGGTTTTTTATTACAAAATACAACAGCAACAACAACATTTGTTAATATTTTTACAACACTTTAGGATGGCCACTTTGGAAATATATACGCAAAGCAGGACTAAACTTGAAACCTCAACTCCCCTAAGGGCCCCGAAAAGCAGTTGTATTTTGTTCATATTATAGTCCTTAATACCCAACGCTGTGGCTCCATAAAACAGAATTGAAATTTTCGAATAAATCAGATGTTTTCCAATAAAGCATATTTCAATTTAAACGGCTTAATGAACGCACAGAATTATCGAATTTTGACTCAAAACATCTGTGAGCAATCAATGAGCTTACTACCAGCAACTCACTACCAGCAAATCACTACTAGCAACACACTATCAGTAAGACACTATCAGCAGCTCACTACCAACAACTCACTACCGACAACTCACTACCGGCAACTCACTACCGGCAACTCACTACCAGCAACTCACTTCTAGCAAATTACTACCAGCAACACACTATCAGTAACACACTATCAGCAACTCACTACCAGTAACTCATTACCAGCAGCTCACTACCAGCAAATCACTACCACCAACACACTATCAGCAACACAGTACCAACAACTCACTACCGACAACTCACTACCGGCAACTCACTACCAGCAACTCACTACCGACAACTCACTACCGGCAACTCACTACCAGCAACTCACTATCAGCAACTCACTACCAGCAACTCACTACCAGCAACTCACTACCAGCAACTCACTACCAGCAACTCACTACCGGCAACTCATTACCAGCAACTCACTTTTAGCAACTCACTTTTAGCAACTCACTACCTGCAACTCACTACCAGCAAGACACTATCAGTAACACACTATCAGCAACTCACTACCGACAACTCACTACCGGCAACTCACTACCAGCAACTCACTATCAGCAACTCGCTACCAGCAACTCACTACTAGCAACTCACTACCAGCAAATCACTACCGACAACTCACTACCACCAACTCACTATCAGCGACATACTACCAACAACTCACTACCGACAACTCACTACCACCAACTCACTATCAGCGACATACTACCAACAACTCACTACCGACAACTCACTACCGGCAACTCACTACCGGCAACTCACTATCAGCAACTCACTACCAGCAACTCACTACCAGCAAATCACTACCAGCAACACACTATCAGTAAGACACTATCAGTAGCTCACTACCAACAACTCACTACCGACAACTCATTACCGGCAGCTCACTACCACCAGCTCACTACCAGCAAATCGCTACCACCAACTCACTATCAGCGACATACTACCAACAACTCACTACCAGCAACTCACTACCACCAGCTCACTGCCAGCAACTCACTACTATTAGCTTACTACCAGCAACTCATTACCAGCAACTCACTACCAGTAGCTTACTACTCACTATCTCTTTAATGCAGATTTTAGTCCGACGGCGGGGTTGGGCCTTAATTTTTTGCAGCCGAATAGCATTCGTGACATAAACATGATATTGTAGTACGTTTAGTTTGAACTGCACCATATGGACCTGAATACTATGTGGCTTCAACAAGACGGCCTTACCGGACACACTTCGAGTGCACCAATCTAATTACTTACAACCATTTAGTAAGGATTGCCACCTAGTTTCTACACATCACCCACATTGTGTGCATTAAATATGTCGATGAGTGCCGGGACCTACAGTTTAAAGTCGATTCCGAAAACAACATTTTTAAGAAACTATATACTTTTCATGCCAAAATTTTATTTTACTCTGAGAGCTTTTGCCACAAGACTGCTGAAAGGATGTAGCCGAAGAAATGGTTTTTCATATTTCGTTTTGATCGAGATGTCTAAACTAAGGGTTGAAACTAATAAGGCGTCTAATAAGCCAACATACCACCTACTAGACTACAGCGACTGAACAAATTAGCGGAAGAAATTCGGATCAAGACCATGTGATTTAATACCATGCAAAGTTTTATTATCTTTGGGGACTTGTGAAGTGTTAAGTCTATTCCGATGAATTGGCACAATGAGATGCAGCCACATATCTGGGAAAAAGCAATGAAAAAATTCATGTGAAATATAACTGCCAGCTATCAAAGCCTTGGTGTATTCGCTGGATATTTCATTCCATGCTCAATCTGAAATTGTCTTCTTTATAATTCAATAAAAAGAATCACAATCTCCGCATTTTTGTTTTGTAATGCCACAAATGTTAATCCTGTCGAATCAAGGCACCACAATTACCACTCTAAATATTAATTTGACATAAATGCCATCAAAGATCCATCAGAGTACTAAGGTCACTCTACTTAGGTCTACAATTACAATTCCATGTCCAGAGCAATTGTCCAGTAGTTCAGATAGCACATTTCGGCTTTGCATTAATTTGGCATTGTGGTGACAAATGACGTCATTAGTTTTATTTTCCAAAAGTTGCTCTAAAATAATCTATTTGCACACCGCTTTAAACGATTAGATTATTTGGGTAATTTTGAGTCCAAAGATCCATAAAATATTGAACCAAGAATCAAATAAAATGCCTCAAATACCTCTCCACATTCTAAGAGTCTAGATACGGTTTGTCTTGTAAAGGCTCTTGTATTTATGCGGGTCCATAGTTTAGTTTGTTTATTAAAAACTAATAAACTTTGTGATATAAAAACGTAAAAAAAACATCTTAAGAAACGTGTTTAAAAACTCAAATTGTTGTACTGAACGAAGGATGTTTGTTCGTACTCACTGAGATACAGATACGATAAGTGGTAGTAAAAAGGTTCTAGTGCAATAGCAACAAGAACTTGAAACAATCTATGGAAACATGAATAAAGTTTTGCCAACAAAAAAAAAAAAGGAGAAACGTTAAGGAATGAATATCTCTACACACGGATATTTTTATTTCATTACATAGCGGTCTCTGTATATTTGCAGAGTGTGTATGTGTATGTGTGGTAGTAAGAGAGCACAACACTTAAATTATGTTTTTCAAAATGTGTAAATTGAATTTAAGTCCTTCCGGTTAGTTGCTGTTGTTGTATTTTGAATTTTCCTAACCGTTGGAAAAAGCACTTGAAAATCTACACCTAAAAACCGCCAACTGCAAGTGCAAAGAAAAACTCACTTAACGCGTTTCATGATTTCTTTGTATACATACATATACATAGGCAAATATACAAACATATTTGTGGGAGTGTGTGTGTGGGTAAGTGTTGGTATCTTTGAGAATTTATGTATATGTATACGAGTATGTATTATGTGAGTGTATACGTAAACTGTTCAGTTTAGTCAGGCAAATTTGGAAACGTTTTTCTTACTCTCTGCCAAGTTTGTTTGTTTGTTTGTTTGTTGTGTGTTTGTAAACGTGTAAATTTATTTAGTTCTGTGGTTACCTGCCTTTTTCTCTTTTTCATTTTTGTTTTTCTTTTTAGTTGAAACGTGTGTTTTTCTTTCATTTGCTGATTGTTTTATTGTTTTTGTTTAAGGCCAACCGTAATATTCATTACAACTAAGTTATGATAGAGTAAGTATGCATGTATGTATGTATGTTGAAGTGTATCATCGGTGAGATAGTGTGTTGATTTTTCTCAAGTCAACGACTTGTATGGCTTTTTTCTCTTTCCTTTCATCGTTTTTTCTTCGATTACTGCTGTACTTGTTTTGTTATTTCGTCTTTCCGTTTATTATACATTGTTTTGTTAAAGTTTTTGTTGTTTTGTTATTAAAAACAATAAATTGTTGAAATAATAAATTGTTTTCATTGGTAAAGAATTGTTTCTTTTTTGTTTATTTTCAATTTTTTTTTTTTCAAAAGTTTTGTGGTCAGTTAGGAACTAATGTGGGGAAAAGAAATTGTTTTGGAGGGTATTCAAAAGGCTTTTGCCAGAAGAAATACTTTGTGTTTTACAATTCTTGTCCATGTATGAACGTTTTTAAAATTCGTTTTAATTGGTAAACAAATTATGAATGCATTGTTGTGGTGAGGTTTTATACTTGAAATAAAAAAAGAAGTCGTGGTTGGCTTATTAGACCCTAAAACCTGGGTTCAAACCAGAGATCGACCAATGAATCGTTTTTTCGCTACTCATAAGTACTCATGAAATTTTGAGTATGAGTGAGTTAATAATATTGAAATAGAACTACTCTGATTCATTCGTACTCACTACAACATTGATTTATAAGTACAGGTTGCAATGAGTATGAGTACAACGTTGACATCATAACATTCGAAATATGTTTGATACATATGCCTACTCATTTAGATTCATAAATTTTAAAAAATACTTATAATACTCATAAATGATTCGAGTGATTCGAATCATTCATCAAAACTTACAGTCTTTGTTGTTGTTGTATTTACAAAAAAAAAAAAAGGAGACAGACAAAGACAGCAAGCAAAGCAAACACACAACCTTCTAGTGAGTATTGTAGTGTTCGTACGCGAATAATCTTTGTGATTTTTGTAAACGGTAAGCAAAGGAGAGTTGAAATCAACAACATCATGCGTATTGTTAAGTATGAGTACGATGAGTACTTCAAACTTTGAATATGAGTAGTATGATTATGATATTAAAATAAGTATGAATGCATATAAGTAGCAGAAATTATGAGTATGATACGAGTCTACTCATCTTTTTGAACACTTATTGCTGACCTCTGGCTCAAACACCAGGTCAGACATCTCGTAAAAAATGAAATATGAAAATAATATTTCTTTCGCAACTTCCTCTCAACAGATTTCTGGTAAAAACTCTGAGAGTAAATAAAATTACCATGAAAAGCTTCTCAAGAATTTGTCGTACTGAGTCGACTTTAAACACACACAACATAAGTGATGTGAGAAGCTAGAATGTAAAATGTGTGTATTTAAATTCCACCCCAATAATCTATGCAGGAAACAGACTAAGCCCCTGAAACTATGCAAAATAGAATAAAAAGATTAAGAGGAGAGTTGTAATCCTAAAATACTACGTGAGAACGATTAAGATCTCTATCGGTTAAAACTACATGCAACACATTTTCAGACACCGCATTTTGTGCATAAAAAGTAAAATCACGAATATTTTTCTATAAATTATGACAAACAAAATTGTGTTTTGCAAATCCTCTAAAATAATACAAATTCCGACACCCACACCACACTATGTCGTATTTTTAGCAACAGTTTTCAATTACACGTATTGGCGCGCGGCAATATTTTGTAAATAAATAAGGATTGCAACTTTGAATTGGAACTTACATTACATACACACATACATACATACGTAATTGGTCAGTACAAAAAAATTTAGTCAGGATTACAACCTAGGTTCTCAGACCATCTATGTTGTGAGTGTTTTTTGAGTACATGTTGACTCCGAACGACAGATTGTTTTCACAAACTTTTCATGGCAACTTCTATTTACTCTCAGAGAACACGTAGCCGAATAAATACTTTTTCAGATTTCTTTTCTTCGAGCTTGTTTGACGTTGAGCCTGAACCGTGGCCACACGTCTAATTAGTCAACACACTACCTACTAGACTACGGTGAATTCAAACTTACATTATCCTGGGCAAATTGTTAAACGCTCTTCTTTTTTTAATAAATGCAATTCGTAAGTGTGATACGAAAAGGACATTGACTTTTAAAGGTCAGCAGATTTTTGTGGGTTCAATACAGCACAAAGTACATTTAATATGTGTGTATCATAGAGAAGACATTTAAAAGTCGATAAAGATTTGATCCCAAGAGAAATGCCACTTCTTAAATCACCTTAATCTAGAAAATGATGATAAAATGTTTATCAAGGCTTTCGAATTCTAAAAATTAATTGAATACTCAACAGAAGTCGCCGTAGTCTAGTGGGTAAAACAAAGGACAAAGTATCAAATGTCAAATATCAAAGTATCGATGGTTTCTGCGCATCTATTCAACGTATTTTTAAACATAAGATGCCATATGTTGTCAGTAAGAATAACTCGCTGCCTATGCGAGTTCTATTCAAATCGTCGTTAGTATCAATTCTTGGTAAGTCAGTCTTCTTCTTAGGTTTACAAGCGGTGGACAATGAAGATGTTCTGTAGTCGTTACATCTTCTATTTATGTACTTGTGAAGTTTTCCCAGCTACCAGGCATATGCACTTAAAAGCCAGTGTCCTGTTATAACTTCGATAAGATCCCTAAGATGGATTCGGCTCAAGTTTAACACAAATTTTGTTCAGCAGGCCAGATTTGTTTGATCTCTTTGAAGATCATTCCACAGAGCATTTGTTTGCAATCTCATGTATAAATTCAATTGAATTTTTCATTGTATCAGCGTTTGTTGTTTTTGCCGCCAATGTCTCCGTGTCCAGGGAACCATATGTTGATATCCTTAGAATACGTCTCTATCTGCTCCAGAGAAACGCGGTTTTCTTGGACAACCTGAAAAGTGATGTACACGCTGTTCATTAGCAGCTTTATTGGCAGTAAATATGCGGTAATCTTTGAAGCAATTATTTTACGGTATCCTGTCCAAGATGAATTCATCAGATCTTTCGATAATGTAAACTTTAGCTTGCAAGTAATTCAAGGCTTTACCATGTACTCTGATTATTTTACTCTGAAATTGTTGACAACAGTAAAACTTTTGACAAATTATGAAAATTTACTTTTAATTCTGACATTTAAGGGTAGGAGCTGCAACTAGGCGAATTCATGTAATAGGTGGGATTGGCTAAACAGCTGATACTATTCCAAGTGTCAAAATTTGTGTGTGTTTGTCGTGCGTGTGTGTTTTGTTGTTAACATTTTTTTCTTTTCAATTTTTTTTCTTCCTTTTTTGACAGCCGAAGGAGTGTTTTACAAAAACAAAATGCCTGTTGTTTTTGCATTGTTGTACTTGTTGTAGAGTTGCGGCTACCTTATATGAATTTGCCGTGAGCTGCAATAAATATTTCTTTTTAACTTGAAACAACAATGAAAATGAAATAGAAAATGTGTGTCATTACAAATTCCAACAACAAAAATATCATCTTGTCTTTATTATTCTTAGGCTGCCGCATGAAAAAACACTCTAGTCCAAGAGGCAAAAACTTATAATTTTTTTTTACACCACAAGCACAACATCAAACCACCACCACCATCAACACCAGCCAAATGATGAACCACAAATTAATGTAACTTCTTCAGCAACAAGCAACATTGGCAAACAAAAAAATGTGGAAGAAGAAACTGTTATAATAGAATGAAATTACAGCATGAATGCCGCTGCCACCTGCACAACACACATACAATAGAAATTTCACTCGACACCCACAAGTAGCAGCAGTCATCATTATCAAAGTGGCAACAATACCCGTAAGTAGCAAACTTCAAGTGAATGTTGCTAATGCGAAAATGACTTGCATCAAAATGTCTATACGTATACAACAACAGCAGCAACAACAGCAACAACAATAATAGCGTCGATGGCAATAACAATAGCTGCAACATTTAAATGTGGCAAGAAAACCGTATTAAATTTTACAGCAGGCAGAGACGTTAACTGAAGGCAAATGTTTTCCTTCTTTTTTCCTGTTTTTGCCTTCTCCATATGGCAGAGAGAAACTCACACTAACAAACGTTTCGGCATGCACATGAATGTATACCCACACTTGCCACACTTACTTAATGATTTAGTGGTAAAGAAGAGAGGCCAGCAAGAAAACACACTTTATGTGGGAAAATATGCAACACAGTTCAACACAACGAAGAAAAAAAAAGAAAAGAAAGAAAAATAAAAATGAAAAAACCATATTTATGAAAATACTAAATTCTCTCCTTGCTTTCCGCATCTACCCATCTCTAATGAAAGAAGTATTAAGTGCTACTTTTTATAATCTATGCTGCTACCAAAGAAAACAAATTTACGGTTCCCATATTAAATCATTGGGAACAAGATGGTCTAAAGAAGAGCAATAGCCATTAAGATTTTTTCTCGACTATGGAATACGCATAGGATTTTTGATTTCAATTACACTTTGAAGGTATTCGGGATCCAATCGATATCAATTAGTAAGCCAAACGGCTTTCCCAACTTCCAGGCTGGGGCTAATGTATGCGCGACACACAGTCCAGTTTCAGCAGTTTCTGTATACGAATATGTCTGGAAAGGATAACCTAACTTCACGTAACCGCATTTACTGATCCTTACAACCACTTAGACAGGATTACTTAGTTTCTCACAACACTTATGTTGTGTGCGTTAATTTTACCCATGAGTGACATGATCTACGATTTCGAACGACTGATTTGAGAAACTCTTCATGGCGATTTTTATTTGGCTATTTTTATCTAGCTTTTGCCAGAAGACTGCTGAGAGGAAGTCGCTGAAAGAAATACTTTTCCATACTTCGTTTTGTTCGAGATATCTGAGCCAGGAGTTAAACCCCGGTCCTTTGGTCTAATAACCCAAAACACTACCTACTAGACTATGACAGCGAAACGTTTTTATTAAGTCCTGGGTTGCGTTCACTATTCAAGATACTAAATTTATGGTGAGAAGACTGTATAATAACGCCAATATTAGCGGGGGTATATGCCCTATGTTTACTAAATGCCAGAAGCAGCTAATCCTGCGAGTGTATGCATATTACTTCATAATCTTTGTTTGAAAGTGTTTGCAGGACATTCTAAGGTCTACTTTAGTAAGTAAGTTACATACATACATACATTCATAATTGCTCATTACAACCTCTCAGTCAGGATTACGACCTAGCTTCTCATATCACTTATGTTGTGTGTGTTAATTTTACAGATTTTTACAGACTTTTTAATTCTACAGTTTTTTTGAGAAACATTTCATGGCAATTTTTATCTACTTTCAGAGTTTTTGTCAGAAATCTGCTGAGAGGAAGTCACCGCGATTCCTGAACTATGGTTTGAACCATAGTGGTACCTCTAATAAGCCAGCACATAACCTATAAGACTACGGCGCCAACACGTAAGTTAGGGCAGCTTAAATTGGCAAACGTTGCATTGATCATAGCTTACTTGGATTCTATAAGGGCTCATTGTAACACCGTTATTTGCTAGTCCGTACAACTGTGTCTCCTGGATGGATTCGTTTCAGCCATTCCAATAAAAGATGAGAATTCTATTCACATCGCCTTTAGCCAGATACGTTCTGCCAGTGGATACTAGGTACCCAAGATTTCTTCTTCTTAGGTTTTCAAATGTCGTTACCTCTTCCGTAGTGTACTTGTAAAGTATTCATATTCGCCAGGCTTATGCACCCAAAGGCAAGGGCAGTGGTATAAGTGCGTTGAGGTTCCTAAATTTTACTCAACTCAGGTTTAACGCAAATCTTGTTCTGCAGGTATCCGTTATCAGGGTAGATCTGTCTCAGCCCTCTTAGGTGAGCCCATCATTCCATAATTCCGTAGAACATTTGTTTGCAATCTCATGTATAAATTCAATTAAATTTTCCATTGTGCTAGCGCACCGGTTTTTTGTTGCCCCCCAGTGTTTCCGTGTCCAGACATCCATATGAGGATATCTATCAAATGTCTTGCAATTTCCTACAGAGACACATGGCTTTCTTGGACAATCGAAGAAATGATATACACGCTGCGCAATGGCAGCTTTACTAAATATGAGGTAATCTTCGTGGCCATTATTTTAACCGGAATAATACAACAGTAGTCGAGTACTGCAAGAGAAAATCTAAGATTCTGTCGTTCTGAAAAGACTCTACATTCGACTAGAATGCTTGGTTTGGGACCGTGTTGGACCACAGACTGGGATGGTGTTCTCTGGGAAGAGTAAGGCGGAATCTATCCGGTATTTTCCTAAAAGAATTTTTTTTTTTTAAGTTTTGAGCAATAATTGAGGACACGATATTGCGAAGTATAAATTGCCACAGATGAGACTTCTAATTGGTCAGTTAAGAAAGCTTTGCACTGTTGAGTTACATATCCAAATAATGGGATTGTTACACAGTATTACTATGGCAACTGCAGTGAATAGGAAGACCAAGAGACTACTAATCATTCTCTAAAGAACGTGTACTTTACAATGTTCGACAGAGATTCTGTGATCATCAACTGATTACCAAAAGCAAAGGCTTTCATGTAGTACACGTAAGTAATTCTAGATTGGATCGCTGTTATGCAATGCAAGAATTTAAACTTAAGCTAATGCATTGGATCACTCAGTAGGAGATGGCGTGGAGTACTGTGTGATAAAGTGCCTGACTGCAGACCCTAGCACAGTCCAAACCAAGTACACATTCTCTTTTGCTGGGGTGGCTCAAAATCAGTCTCGTCAGTAGAAATACTTATTACTTCTACATCTTCAGAAGCTGCTTCCGGCACTGGTTTACTTGTTTTAACAGCAATATCTGTTGTAGTGCGTTGTGAGTGTGTGAGTTAAACGGGATTAAACGATTTTATCCGTATAAAAAGGAGCGAACAAAAAAAAGTAAACTTGTTAAAAAAAACCGTGTTATTTCAAATTCGCGTAAAAAAACCGTCTAAAAACAGGTTTGGGTGTATAAGACAATGAAATCTTGGTTTTTGAAATGTAAAAATTAAAATAATACATATATTGCTGTAGCATGTGTGGCTATTCGTTGCGGACAGAAAACCATTAAAAATAAATTCCAGCATTTGTTTTCTCATACTTTTCTTGGCTCTATTGGCGCTGTTGCTCATTTTTTCTCTCGTGTATTTGGCCATTCGCTTCATTCTTTGGGAACGGAAATATTTTAGCATTTTACAGCAACACAAACACTCCTTTAAATAAAACGTTTTCTTTGCCTTTTTTATATCATGACTTCCGCTTAACAATAATTTTTCGAATGTTTTTCTTTTCTTTTCTTTTCTTTTCTTTTCATTTTTTTTATTGTAAGCGCCCTATAGGTAAATTAGAAATAAAAAAGAAAAACCAACAAATTGTAGAGAGCAGAAAGAGAGTGTTAAGTATCTCGGCAGCTATTACTTGGGCTTCTTCTTCAAGAAGTGGGCTGAAAAAATTTACTTACCGGGTGTTTTGTCTGTACTTAAGCCCGGCAATCTAGACAGCCAACCGAGAGCGAGAGAGAGATAGTATTGTGTGGTCGCTGGTGGTCGATTGAATGAAACCAGGAAAAGCAATTGTTGGAAAGGACCAAGTAAAACAAAAAAAATTGCATGCTGGGCATAAGTGCAAGTGAGCATTAAAGATGAAATATGCTTAGGTAGGACCTTACATTTACAGAATGTAATTTATTAAAATTGTGCCAAGAAATTTTTGCTTCATCTTCTCTTAACTTGTCAGTGGCACGACAGTAGTAGTAAATTTTAGTTTTTAACTTTCTATTCTTCGTCCTTCCTTCTCTCTTTCGTTCATCCTTCTGTTTTCCTTTTCATTTGAGAATCATTTTAAACCAATGAAAAATACGTTTTATTTAGCTAAAGATTGATATTTAAAAATAAACTAAAAAAACTAAGACAACAATAATACATTCAATACTAGAAATGAGTTTTAAGAAATTGTTTCAATGTAACAAACTCTTTAAGTTTTAATTCTTTTTACCGATTTTGAAGCATATTTAAGATGGAAAATTTGTCCATTCTTTCCCTACATGATGCCAAAGCCCCTTCATCCTTGTAGGCGGTCGACTTATTAATCAAAGTTCCAAGGTCTCTGTAGGTTTATTGTCTGGGATTAGTCCTGGTCGTTTTATTGCCTGTAACTTTTGATCAGACAATCCGTTTTCAACGTTTCCATTCTACAGGTAAATAACTACAATATTCCTCGGATATAAGGACAGTGCATATAAGTGAGGAGTTCTTATGTCGAAATTTCACTCCCGATAATAAATTGCCGCATGTAATTTTAATTGATAGAATTCTAATTATCTCATTGACAACACTGGCTTCGTATTCGATAGAAGCCGGCTGGTCGTAGAGGCCTATGATAATCTCCTTTAACTCGATGTGGTCAACAAATCTGTAATTCGTTGGGTACCCATGTTTCTTCGGAACCGCTTCAAAGAAATTGCGGTATATGGATCCTCAGCAGACTATAAGCACAGTCAATAGAGTCAGGTCGTTGACTCGCCCGAGAGCTACATCAATCCACATTAGTAATACAAGCAGAGAAAAGTCCAAAATAAGAGTACTTTTTCCGATAAATACGCCGTATGATATTAAGTCCCCGTAGTCTAGTAGCTTATTAGACGTGAGGCCTCGGTTTGAATCCCAGGTCAGACAAAACGAAGATATGAAAAAATATTTCTTCGGCGAATGCCTCTTAACAAATTTCTGGTAAAAACTATGCGAGTAAATAAAATTGTCTTGAAAAGTTTTTCAAAAATCTGTCGTTCGGGATCAACTATGCTCTGTGGCGTTTATCACAGGCTATTGATCTATTACAAGACATGTCTATAGACTCTGGAATAGCTAGGGTTCTGACGTGGAGCAGGAGACAATCGTTTACTTCCGTGAGTTAGAACTCATCGGATATACTTACAGTCTCATATTCCATAATCTTTAACTGCATTCTCCAAAAGCAAAATTACCGTAAGAACTCGATTTATTTTTGGAGTAAGAATGGTTTGTGATATCAAAGAGAGCATAATAAATTAACCTTTAATCTGCCTCGCCATAGTATAGGAGGTAGTGTGTTAGTAGGTAGTGTTTCGCACACCACTTATGTTAAGACCTACAGTTTTCGATTCTGAACGACAGATTCTTTTAAGAAACTTCTCAGTGGAATTTTATTTCAGGTTTTTTGCCAGAACACTACCGAGAGAAGTCGCCCTATTTTTCTTTTCATATTTCGTTTTTTGGAGATGTCTGATCAGGGGTTTGAACCATGGCTTGGCGTCCAATAAGCCAACACACTACCGACTAGACTACGGTAACCTATTTGTTATATAACTAAATTCTTTTTGCTTGAAACATCATTGGAAATCTTAGATAGTAGGAACGAGCAATGTTTCTTACTCTCCTTCCTGTAGTGATCATCCAAATGAATGTTCAAAGTTCACTTGCAACATCAGTGGAAGTCGTTGAAAGCGGATATGACCACTGTTTCATACTATCTTTCGTATAGTTCCCCTTTTATTCAACTGAATTGAAAGAAATTTAATATGATTTGCGGAAGTAATCCACAATTTCAAAATGCTAATCCAATGGTTTAGTAGGCTACATTAAGTCTTGTTTTTGTTAAAATTCATGGGTTTTATACAATCTCACTGTGTCATTTTATTAATACTTTCATCCTTGTATCCTTACCACTTGCCTCCTCACTTAATTTGTCATTACAACTTTTTAGACAGGATTACGACCAAGCTTCTCACACCACCTTGGTTGTATGTGTTAATTTTATAGATGACCACTAGCCTACGCGACATAGACCCCAGCGTAGAATATTGACTTGTGGTATCACTGTGAGCATACTCTACAGGTACAGGTAGTAACTTAAGCTTAACCTTACTCTAACAAGCTTGGATATTGTCAAAGCATTTTTTTGCATCTCATTTACTATTAATCACTGTTTGGAATCATTTAATAAATTGGAAATAGGCATATTTTTCATTGTTACACTTTAGTGTGTTTTCTTTTCGACTGAAATTTTTGTTTAGGAACGAACTTTGTATTATTTTGTCTTAAGTATCTCAAAACGACCATGTCTTTATGGCCTAAAAACCACTTAAAACTAAATTTAATATGGGTGGTCTTTATGAAAATAATGATAATTTATTATATTATATGCTAAAAATGAAAATTCATGCATTTTAACCATTTTATCGATAACTTGTGTAAGAAATTCAATTTTTTGGTTGTTTTATTTTCTAAACTATTCAACCATAATATTTTTATGACATGAATATAAAATTTAAAATACTAATTTAAGCGCTATGCTTTAATGCTTAAAAATATATAAAAAAATATATGGTACATATAAGGATACGTATTCATATTTCCATTCAACTCGATTATTTATTCCATAAAATCTCGGCAGTAAAAAAGCTTGAACGAAAAACAACTTTAGTAGACTACTTTAGGAGTAAAATTTTTAGTGATGGGCAGCAAAATAAAAAAAAACGAAAAGCGAGACTAAAAAACAAATCTTAGATTCACAAGCACTGCAACAAACACAACTAACACTATCACTGTTCTAATATGTGTACATAGTAATGTGTGTGGTGGGTGTAGCTATGTATGTCCAACGTACAACTATTGAGATATGAAATCATACGAGTATTTAAAACAAGGCAGTAGCAAAAGGTACAAGGAGTGAGGAAGACAGAGACAGAGAGAGAGAGAGAGAGAACGAAATACTACTTGCCTGAAAGGATATTACGTACACATAGAAACAGAATATTTATATGACTGCGTTTGTGTATGAGTCCATACAAAAATGAATATTTAAGTGAAAATTTAATTTCACGCCTTGTAAAATTCATGCAATCATACATATATATGTATGTACTTATGTATAGGCTAACAACGAAAGGAAAGGAAGGAAAAATAGTAATAAAAAGGAAAAAAACGAATCTAAAAACACGCATAAACATGTTTAGCAATATAAACAAAAACAATAACTACGCTAAACCCTAACGGAACAAAATTGAAAGACTTTATATGTATATGCGTGTATGTGTGTGTGTGTGGGTAAATAAAGTCCATAAAATACTTAAATATTCTACTCAATTTTTATGAATGACAAACTACTCTTTGAAATTATAGAGACTGAGGAAAAAAGTCCACTTATTTGCCCCCTCTTATATACATACATATTGTAAGTGATTTGTAAACTTTTAAAGGAATATGAGAGAGAGAGGGAGAGAGAGATAAAAAGAATAGTCATAAAATCATAGAAAATATTGAACATAAAATAAAATCAAAGAAGAAAAAAAAACAAGAGTACACAGCTTTATTTACTGCATTAAATTCATAAAATTAGAGAGCGTAACAAAGCTTAACATTGTCTCTTCCACAGAGCAGAACATATACAAGTATGGGCAACGAAAGAGAAACTATTTTATATATCCTTTATTTTTCATCTTCTTTTTCTTCTTAACTTTCAAATAGTTTTGCCAGAATATTTATAACGGACCGGGGAAAAAACGCATAAGTTTGTGAAAGTGAAAGTACGAACAAAGAAGATACCCCACCAACTTGTAATTTTTGAATGGAAACATTTGTTATCTACCGACATACAGGGTTATCAAATCAATCAAATTTATTGTAACGTATACTTATGACTAGAGTAAAACAAACTAAAGTATATTGGATTTCTGACAAGTATAAGAAAGAAGTTTAACTACAGGGGTTCAACGCCTCATGTCTATAGGCATACACTTAAGAAATTAAGCAAACATGCTCAGCTGCCTCAGCTATCAAGTGATTTACGCGATGCTATCAATTTGTATCATTCACTGATGAGAGATGATCGCAATGCAGTAGGTTCACCTTACCTTACCTGGATCTATGCCCAATATACTGGGTTATCCTGTTCATTTCGGCATGATGCATAACTCAAATCCACACATATACAGGATATTTTGCTACTCATAGTTTACCGGGTGGTATGATTTCATTACCCTATTCACCTCCAGCCGGTAATTTTCCAGTACATACACACTATGTCTGCAATACCAATGCAATACAATACATAATTGGTCATTACAAACCCTTAGTCAGGTTTACGATCTAGCATCTCACACCCCTAATGTTGTGTGTCTTAATTTTATACATAAGTGTCAGAACCAGACAGATTTTTGAGAAACTTTTCCTGGCAATTTTATTTACTCTTCAGAGTCAGTCGCCGAAGATTTATTTTCTTCATATTTCGTTTTGTTGGAGATGTCTGACCTCGGATTTGAACCGTGTCCTCCTGTCTAATACGCCAACACACTCACTACCTACTGAACTACATACGTCGACTATACTAAAGAAATTAATTCAGCTTAATGTGTGACGCACCTCATTATGTCTGTATAGAGTACAAACTTCTTTGACTTTCTTCCAGTCCACTGCTTTTAGATAAGTCAAGTTCTGGTATAGTGTCGTTATTAAGTATTTGGACCTCGAGTGTGGTTTATTGTTTGGATACACTCACCACATGTCCTGTAGTCATTAATATCTACCAAGCATATACTGTTTAGATATATATACAACTTTCCGTAGTCTTAATAGAGTTTCCTATCAGCAGTATCGCCCTAAAGTATCTGTGGAAGTTTCTCTTAGTTCGCGATAGTGTTACCCACTATCGCAACTTGGATTTCAATGCACAGAAATTCATTAGTTTATCCCGGTTTATGTTGTTGAACTCCTTAGCTTCTTGTCCTAGCAATCATTCCCTGAAGACTAGGTTTCCACTAATATGTACTTTGTATTCCTCTAGTAATTGTTAATCGCCTTCTTACAATCCAGAACCGTCTTTAATACCGCATCTTCAGATGATATTTCAATCTCGATATGTTACTCACTGGCTCATATCATATACCGTCCCCTTAGGGTGCAGTAGGCGGAGCCATAATTTGGTTTCTGTTCCTTCTGTATAGTGGTTCAATCCTATTCTTCTGCATGTTTAGAACAATCCCTGTTGCAAAAAGTACGCACGATGATCTGTGCTATGGTAATCCCCATTGTACGCACGATCATGGTTCTATTTTACCAAGAATGTTGTAGTGGCATCCGTCTAGAATTCTAATTATGTTATAGTGATACGATGAGCCTTTTTTGTGTATTAAATCGTTCCCCATTACCTGAATATTTGTTGTAGGATGCTTCATTCATTCATTAATTCATTAATATTATGCTATCCCGTGGAGGTGGAATTTGCAAAGGTTACTTCATTGTATTATTTAAATGGGCTTGAAGTCTTTCGAAGTCGTGATTAAAAATTCTTTTGTTTTCTCCAGGTTTGATAAATCAGACCTTAGTAATTGAGCAGTCCTCATTTTCAAAGAAATGTTGGCCAATGCCGTAGTCGCTTAACAAGCCATACTAAACAGTCACTCGTAATGTACGCAATGGCTTCTGTATGACCACGTGTTGGTTTTCTGAGCCCCAAATACGGCAATTTTGCTTATTAACGTACCCGCCAAGATGAAAATAAGCTTCTAGGAAAAGATGTTGTTGTTGGTAAAAAAAATAGACGTCAACGTGCAGTTTCTCGTTGGCCCAATAAATCTCAACATTGCTCAGGAGTAAATTGATTCATTTACGTTCAGTGGAGATAATATACTGAATTTTGTGACAGAATAGAATGACATAAGTATTACCAGATTATAAATAACTGAAATTCAAATTTAAACCTATACGTGGCCCACTGTATATTTGTATGCTTCATCAAAACTGGATGTAGCTCGTTCGATGTGTTAACTTCTGGCAAACTAAACTTCTTTCATTCCTGTCTATTATTATCTTTCTATTGCCAACTTGTGGCAACCCTCGTAAAATTGTTATTGTTGACCAGTCCGAACAAATAAACGAACAAACAAAAAACCATTTAAGTGAACTAAAATAAGAAGGTGTAGTCATATTGAGCTTTTTATCAAACGTATAAAAGAGCGGATGTAAACGCAAAGAAATTATAGTAAAACAAATAATAAAAATCTTCATTGTCTCTGTCTCTCTCTTTCTGTCTCTCTTTCTATCAATCTTTTGTTTGCTATCTTTACAGCCTATCCTTTTTGTATGGAAGCACTTAAAATTGTAGTTGTAGTGGTGGCTGTGGTACATGTATGTAATGTATGGTAGTATATGAAGTTTATATGGGAAACAATAAACAAAGAAATTTGTTGCCTACTTTTATGAGCTTGTGCTGCTGCTTTGAAATGAACAACAACAACAGACCAGAGTCAGCATTCATACACATGTTCTCACACTTGGGCAGATTCATTTACTTGTAAATGTTTTCCTTTCAACAGAGACCGCATAAGTTTACACATGCCGACATATATAGGAATGGAATAGAAGATGTTGTTAAGTGTACGCTACTAATTAAGAACGACGATGTATTTGTGACGTTTAAGACATAAAAACAGCAATTGTTTTAGAATTAAAAGGAATTTATTTTAATTTTTTTTCTATGTAAACAAGCAGTGCTAGACAGCATTTTTAAGGACGATATATGTTGCTTTCTATGGAATATATGGATAGCGCTTAACGTAATCGTTGTTGCTTAAGCATAATCTTCTCTTATTTGTTGTACTCTCTCTCATCTTACCATCTCATCTTAGTCTCTTGCAATTTTCCGCATTGTGTTGTTTGTCATGTGGTAGGATTTATCCATTATATTTAACAATACACACACATACATACACATGCACACACACAATTATATTATTTTATTATATTGTATACATACATACATATATTTAACTTACAAATCCTTATACATGTATTTGTATGTATGAGTACATTTATCCATTCATTCATTTATATTTGATTTAACAAAAATCATAAAAGGAATACATACATATATAGTAAGTGTTTGTATGTGTGCATAAGTCGTATAAATATTAAATGTGTGTACGTATGTATAGTACATACATACAATACTTGTAAGTAAGTGCGCTTTTGTGTTGAATATAAACGACGATCGTCTTTTATTCTTGGCCAGAGGAAAAAAAATTAAAAAAATTACTTTTACTATGAGACTATAATAGTGTGGCCATATAATAACAATTCCTACAACATTTACTCTTGGATATTGTATCCTCCTGCCGTTTAATGTTGTAATTGAGTAATTTGAGTACTTGTTTTTTTTGTTTGATGTTGTTGTTGTCTTTTATTCATTTCTATTGTATTTCCAGTTTAAGTCTCTAATTATGCAAATATTGCTGCATTATTACACAGATTCATACGTACTCAGTAACTCATCTCATTCATTCGTAATGTATTACGATACCCTCAAACCGAAGTTAAATTATTTACTTTTCTTTTATTGGAAGTAAAATTTTTAATAAGATTAACTTTACATAGCATCTGGAAAAATATTACAAAACAATTTGGCCACAATTTATGTTAAAGTTGTGGCTTTGAATTGAGCAAAATTATAACCTTTGTGAAGAAGTGTGTTCGGCAAAATTGGCTTCCCATTGGATCCCAGATTACGGCCGATAACTATAACATCGATATAGTCAATGAATTTGTTTATATTGGTTCCGCCCTTACCACAAAAAATGATGCCAGTTTGAAGCGTAGCATCACCCTCGTCAGCACGTGCTACTTGGTCTCAATAGGCAATTGAGTAGCAGAAACCTCTCTCTCGACAAAACTAATACTCTACTAGACGCTCATCCTCCACGAGTTTTTTTGTGGAGCAGACACATAGAAACTATAAAGCACTGATGCAGCAGTCTTGAGAGAATGCGAGAGAAAATTCTTATGTAAGATCTTCCGGCCAGTGCGAGTTGGCGATGTTTTCCCCATCCGATCCAACAATGAGCTGTATGAGCAGCGTATTAACATCGAGCGGCTGCGCTGGCTCGACCATGTCGTTCGAATGAAAAATGATGCTCCGGCAAGTCGGGTATTTGACGCGGGAATTTGCGGAAGTCGGCGAAGAGAATGATCTTTACGTTGGAAAGATCAAATCGAGGAAGTCCTGTCATCGATTGTTGTGATCAACTGGCGAAGGCGCGAAAGAAGCAAAGGCCCCTGTATGGATGTGTTAAGGCAGGTTGAAATCGGTTAATCGGGTTGTTTATAGTCGATTAAGTTAGTAATTATTGTTACTTTAATTTTTTTAATCTTTTGTTTTATTAAACCACTGTAAACTCACATTTTGATTTCAAATTCACTCCCCGGTTTCTACAGCATACATAAGTGATTTTAGACGAAAATTTGTATTCAAAACTCCCAATTCCTCAACTACAAATTTTACATTATCCGGAATGACTTGTTTTACATAAACAGGGGATTACTTACGTAACTGGTCAGGAGAATGACCTAGCTTTTCACACCATCCAACACCTACAGTTTAAGATTGACTCCGAACGTCAAATTTTTGGAGAATTTTATCATGGCAATTTTATTTGCAATCAGAGTTGTTGCAGAAACCTGCTGAGAGGAGTTTCTCAACTTCGATTTGTTTGAGTTCAGGTTTTAACCACGGCTTCGCAGCTAATTAACCAACACACTGTCCACTATACTAAGACGGCTTCAATTCAATTCAACAACGAACAAGATCCCGCGTAGCTAGTTCATATAACAGCCGTATAGAGGCGCTAGGATACTGCTCTAAGTCGAAGTATGGTATAACTCTAATGTCTCCAAATTCTGAGGTCCTGACATGGATGTTGTTTGATGTCCGTAAGGATAGCTCCCTGCCCAGTATACAGTTGTTTTCGCCTGAGATACATTAATGCCGCACATGTTCGTAGTAAGTGCTATAGTGTGTTCTATCAGAATGTACACATTGATCTTGAGAACTCTCCATTCTGAAATTTTCTTTAAGTCTACAGTGACCGAACTGTTATCACGCTTAGATCTGAATAGTCTGAATGCTAGTTCATATCTCTTCCAATTGCAGTTAGCCAGCAACCGATATGATTCAAACACATTCGGTGTGAGAAAAGCTATCATTATCTTCTTCTTCCCTTACGACGAACATATCCATCAAAACATCCCTTAGTGTCTATTTAAAATATAAAGAGTTTTCAATTACTGAAGACAGGTGAAATGACACAGGAAGGATTGGAGATGTCTGAGGAATACTTTTCCAAATTGGAAAAAGCAGCATGGAAGTCAACAACATTGGTGGACCGACATGTCTGACTGCCGAATTTCGTAACTGCTGTTTCCAGCAGTGGACAGCGGGAGAGCCATTGAATTCGGCAAGAAAACGTTTTGCATTCTAACGGAAATTCTAACGGGACACTGCGCTATTGGCATTTAAGCTGACAATCTCGGTCTGCCTGACCAGGTTAACTGTAGGAGCTGGCATGATGTGAAGGAAACGGAATCGGTGCAAGTGCCCTGCACTTCAGGACAGAGGTCATCGATTTTTCTGTGACAGAACTTTTGAAGATTTGGCCACGGTGATGAACGTGCCAGTAAGCGAACTGGTAGGTTTCATCCGGTGCTCGGGATAGTCTAAGCCCAGGGGGGTTTACTTATCTCACACCGGTTAATACAATAGGCTATCTGGGCCACCGAGTAAACTTGCCTGTGAATAGCAAGTTACCCGTTAACCTAACGTGATCATACCTAAACTTTCAATTACTGAAAGAGACGTGGAAGTGCCAGATGCGAGCAAAGCAAATAAAACATTAATTTTGTCAAATCAATCCGACATCTGTGAAAGAAGCGCAGAAATTTACCGAATTCCTTGTGGGATAACTGGAAAATTAAAAGGATCTTGAGACATTTAAATTGGAAAACTACTGCGCAAAATTCTAAACAGAAAAATAACGAGGCTAAAATAAGGGCTGAAAGTTTAGAAAGTTATTCTTCGTTATATCTTCCGCAATCATGCCATCTGTACTTATGATGCTGCAAAGACAAGTGCATTTAACAACACTTTTAATCTCCATACCATTTGGAAGGTGTGAGTCCGGTTTTGTTGTGGCTATTTTGAAAAGTCTTATGAAATTCATGCAGCCGTTAGTTCACGAGAAATTAAATTTCTTTCAGTGCCGTGCTATTTGTTTACTGCAAAACGTCTTCCAGGATGAAGAAGAGCTATTTTCACGCTGTTGAGGTATATAGAGGACGTGTAGTGGAAAAATATCGCAGAGGGTGACATTTTTCTTCTTCTATGGATTGTTTAATTAAAATTTCATATTTTTAATTCGTTTTCAATTACATTCTGAAATACATTTTCTTTCCTTATGCAACTTATTTGTATTATAATTTTTTTTTATGTCTCGTCTTTAAAATGCTTTTGAAGTCATTGCAAATTCTATATGAAAACTAACTAACGTAGTATATTTTACGATAACATGCCTTTAAATCGCTACACATTTATACAACATGCTACGATGCTATGAGCACAGCAAACCTGCTAGGAATGAAATGATAAAATAATTTGCATTTCCTTTTATATAAAATCTTCCGGGTTCCAATAGAGTAAAATCTTTTCACTTCTTACTCTCACTTCTGCGCATAACGCAGTGGTGAATATTTCATAATTCGTTGTCGTATTTGGAGAAATTTTGGAGCAACAAGTGGCAAATAATAATAAAACGAGGACACAATTTGCGGTAAAACGAAACCAGGAACATTTTGTTTGAACAGCAAATTAAAAACTTGTAATATTACTAAGTACTTAAGCTACGTATGTACGTTCATCTTGTCATCTTCTAAACGTAAATCGAAAAGGAAGCAACTTTAATATGAATGTAAATTAGCGGCAAAATTTCTATAAAATTACTATTTAAGAGGTGTGTTGACATTTGTTAGGGCTTAAGAATGATTTCGTAAAAACAATTCATACAGTCGAAGGAGCCCAATCACTGGCCTGTGCAATGGAAGTCGAAGCAATATTTGGATGACAGGCAAAAGACATGTGGAACACGATTTGATGTTATGCTGCAACTTATAACTACATTAGGAGTGTAATACTTAGGCTTAAGAGTCTAAACAACTGTGGCCAATGAATCAGTTAATGCTCTGTATCGTTGACACATCGTACCTTCTGCTCACTCCTCTATTTTGGAGGTTGATCCGGTGGCCCCACTGAACATCGATTATCTCCATGCGGAATATTGTCTTGACAGGGGTTTTCACTTTCTGAGTCCGAGTAGGGGCGACGGGGACCCTGACACGATCGTCCCCCCGCTCTAAACTTGATAATGGGGTTGGTAGCGGAAAACTCTGGAAAACTGGACCTAAACAGTTTTCTCTGACTGCCGGATTACTGTAGCGTGTTTAAGGCGGAGGCAATGGCTATTTACTGGGCCGCTCAATAGAACCTCGTTAATGATGCTCTCGCCGCTCGGTCTTCTCTGATAGTCAGGCCGCCATAAGTTCTCTGTCAAACGTTGTGAATTACTCCAGGATCATTAGGGAATGTTGGCGCTGTCTCGACCTTCTTTCTGGACGTTTCAGTGTCTCACTGGTCTGGGTCCCCAGGCACAGTAACATTCCGGAAAACTGCAGGGCCGCCGAGCTCGCCAGATCGCAGAAATTCTTCCGAGACGCCAACTTATCCTGGGTCAATGAGGAATCCTGCTCCACCGCTATACTCACCTGGCTCTTGATGGATAGAAGGCATACCAACCAGTTACTTCGACTTGGTCGTAGCATCATCTCAATCACAGTGGTCATGCTTACAGGTCATTGTGTTATGTGCGGACATGCGGAAAGGATGCAGCTCCCATTTAACGACTTCTGCCGTGGGTGCAGATCCGCTGAGGAAGAGGATACTTTTATCCACTTTCTTTGTCAATTTTTACTATTTTTTTATTTCCAAGTTTCGCTAGTTTCTATCGTTTTTCTGGTATTAAATTCATATTTTAAATAAAATTTCTAAAAATATTTTAAAATATTTTTTACAGCAACAAACGTTGTTGAGCTGCCATTTATTTAAATTTCATTTTAGTACAGTTTATACGACTTTACAGATCATTTAAGAATTTTTATTGAAACTAATTACAAAAGTAAACTTTTGTAGAATATAAAAGAAAGCTTTTATACTAAATAACAACAACAATAACAATAACATACCAATATCAAGAGTATAAAAATATCGTACAGAAAAGTAGAGTGTGTCTCCATTTAGCAACGAACGATACCCTTGACTATAAATATTCCAACAACCAACCGACTATACTGTAGGAGTGCAGCATTAAAAAATTCAACTCCAATTGTTTTCCTTTGTTTTCCATAGGAAAATAGAAACTTTTACCTGTATGTTGTTGTTGTTGTTGTTTTTGTTATTGTTTTTGTTTAGTTTTTATTTAAAGAATAAATAACAGATAATGGCGACACAGACACAAGGATATGTTTGCATTAGAAATTCTAAAAAAAAAAATTGCAACAAAACAAAAAAAAAACACAAGAGAGAAAGTTTGAAACACTAAAATGACATTTTATAGTTTCTCTAAATGATAGTGAATTTGTGATAAAGTGATAAAACTAAAACTATCACATGAGGACAGACTATTGAAAGGGAAGCTTTCTAACTGGAAATAATTTTCAAAAGATTATAAATAAAGGACATGGGCTCAAATAACAAACGGTGTTAATTTTATACATGAGTGGCGGGAGCTATGAGTTTAAAGTCGTATCCAGACGATAGATTTTTGAGGAACTTTTCATGGAAATTTTATTTACTCTAAGAGTTTTTGCCTGAAGACTGCTGCATTCGGAATGTCTGAACTCTCACGTCTAATAAGTCAACACACTACCTACTAGACTACGACGATTTGTTTGTGAAATTGTAAAAATCAAGGTTCAATATAAAATACTGTTATAAGACCTTCGGCTAAATATGACGCCCAAAGAGATTAACTGTAGGTTAATGAATATCATGACCTCTATCTTATGTTTAACTCTTCTCAAGAAAAGAAGGAAAATTACAATTTTTATTTTCAATTTCAAAATAATAAACCTCACGTCTTGATTTAATAATATGCTTGATTTACTAATATTGTATGGAAAAACTAATTACTTAATTAGTATTTAGCAGGTGATTTTAATTAAAACATTATATTTTCAAATTGTTACAAAACATTTTAACAAATTATTTAATTGTATTTGTACTATTGCAGCGAACACGCGACATTTCACATTACAAAAAATGAAGAGAAACAAAACAATTCAATGAACGCCTAAGGCAGCAGTGAATAGCAAAATAAATGAAATGTTTTTAATTAAGAAACATACAAATTTAAAAATGTTTTACAACAATTACATGAGATTAAAAGAAAAATTGTACAAATTTGAATAAAAAAATTTATTTATTTTTAAAATATTTTTAAACATTTTGTGTGTATCAAAAAGAGTATACGAATACTAGTTTTTTGCTATGGAAAAACTGAACCAGTTTCGAATATGTATTGTTATCAAGTACGTGTTTTTAATTTGTAATAAAAACAGGCATTTCAAGCTTTAATTTGATGTGATTGAGAATAAGCTTCAACTCGCCGTAGTCTAGTAGGTAGTGTGTTGGCTTCTTAGATGTGAGGCCACGGTTCAAACCCCACCTCTGACATCTCCAACAAAAAGAAATACGAAAAAATATTTCTTCGGCGGCTTCAAATGCACTGAGAGTAGCTAAGAAGCTTCTCATGAATCTGTCGTTCTGAATGTTTTATGACTTTTTATGACGCGATATGTTAATGTAAAGGTCGGCGATATGTGAATGAAAAGAAGACGCACAGTATACAGAATCTAATAATATCGTGCAACTGAGAATGGAATTCAATAAAGCGCGTAGAGAATTTAGTCCACCTATCATGGAATCATCATTGAAGTTGCAGTACTGCAGAACGTAATGTGTTGGCTTATAAGACGTGAGGCCACGGTTCAAACCCCAGGTCTGACATTTTCAACAAAATGAAATACCAAAAAATATTCCAAATTCTTCGGCGACTTCCTCTCAGCAGATTTCTGGAAAAAACTCTGAGTGTAAATAAAACTTGCCATGAAAAGCTTCTCAGAAATCTGTTATTAAGAGACGACTTTGAACTGTAGGTCCCCACATTCATGTATAAAATTAACACACACAACAGAAGTGGTGTTTGAAGATAGGTCGTAAACCTGTCTGAAAGGTTATAATGACCAATTATGTATGTATGTATGTGTATAATAAGAATAAGCTTTCTTTAGTGCATACTTTCTTGTACAAACATATATTTTGAGGCGCTAAGCGTAACAGTTTTTTTTTTGCTCACTGTGTAAAAAATGTAAAGAGTGATTTTAAGATAAAGTGTACATGAAGCAGTTTTTTGTTTTTTTTTTAATTATTTAAAAACCTTTTGGATTTTTAAAACTTCTCTAGTACCCTACATTTACTGCATCCAAAAAGTGTTCAAAAATCAAATGATTACCAGTAAAAAAAAAAGAACAATTTGAATTAAAATTATTTTTATTTTTGTAATAATTTTAACATTATTAACTAGGAACACAATTTAACAAAAATAAAAAATAAATTTTTTACATAATCCCGCTGACAACAATTCAGTGCCATTATTTTGCGTCTCTTTTTTTCTGTTTCTTTAAACAATTAACAACACTGCAGGGTACATACAAATGTATGTAATAAACTAGTGATACATGTATGGGTTAATCAACAGACTACAATATATGTACGTTATTATTTAATTCAATTAAATTAAATGTTTAATAATTTGTTATTGTTTTATGCGTGTTTATTCATACATTTTTACCCATAGTACGATTACATTGCTGATATGTATTTTTTTCAATGTATCATTATTGTTATCGTTTTTATAACAATTTAAACAAAACCGCATAATGTTAAGTTATTAAAGATTAAATAGTGATTATATTACAAATTTTACTATAATAAATGCTTTTGATTCAATTAATTGCTTGTGAAAAGCTAAATTTTTTTGCAACATATAACAGCATTTAAATGACAAATTTGGGGGAAAAAATGCATTGAAAGTGGTGTAGGCAAATGGACAAAGTACTGTGTTATGCCTTATGGAAAACATATTTAAAATATATTTTATTTAAAGTAAATACTTTTAAAATTAAAAGTTGTAAATACTCACATACTATGTTATGAATATATGTATGTAATTCGCAAGCAGTTGGCATAGCAATAAAACTTAAACATCTAAGTCCAAACAATAATTTTCGACCGATTTTAAGGCATACTACCAATGAGGAGCCAATAAATGGGTGAATATCTGGTAGAATATGTATATTGGAACTCATTACGAACAAGTATTTTTATTTGTTTATTTATTAATTACAGTACAATTACAAATTATTTATTTAGCTATATACGATTCGAGTAACTTCGACCATATGCTCGATGTAGTATCACAGACCAGAGTGCCTGGTGGTAATCCAACCCACTAACATCATGCTCATAGTGCAGCACACTACCCACTAGAAATTTTACACAAGTCATTGGACGTATTAAAACATTTTGCAAAGGCGGAATAAAATGCAACTTCCTTGTTAAACTCCTAACTTTAAAAGTCAAATGGATACCTAATAGCAAATATTATATATTAGTGGCGGGACCTACAGTTTGAAGTCGACTCCGAACGACAGGTTTTTGAGAAACTTTTCATGGCAAATTTTATTTATTCTCAGGATGTTTGCCAGAAATCTGCTGAGAGCAAGTCGACAAAGAAATATATTTTTTTGATATTTTGTATTGTTGGTGAATAGTGGCCCCACGTCTAGTAAACCAACACTTTACCTACTCAACTACGGCACCTAATCTTAATCCTCTAACTCCAAAAATTATTCCAGAAATCCTTATCTTATGAGCTTCCTTCAGTCATTAGTGTAATCCGAATCACCATACCGAGAATAGTCTGGTTGTTTGATCCAACACACAACTGCAACTAAAAATGAGTTCGATATGTAGTTTAACTTAATTGGGCCATTAGCGTAACCTTCAGCATCTGAACGATGTTTATCGTTTCGCAGTCTTACCAGTATCAAAGTTAAATAAGGGAATGAAGCAATAAATTGATTGATACCTTAACGCTGCGCTGTCAACGAGCATTTGACAGTCGACTCCCATTAAAATTTAATTAAGTTACATCATTCAGTTCATATTTGATGATCATTTATATTAGAGGAACATGATTCTCTTCTAATATTTAAAAAAAATTCATTAATTAGACGATTTGCTTTCCCTTTGGCTTTAGTCTCAAATGACTTCATTTCCAAATGTTAAGACGGGAGGAGACTTGATGCATTAGAGTAGAGCATTTAACAAGGTAATGCATTTTGAAGACATAGAAAAACTCCCATTACGAATTAAATTGAAGAAACGTTGGACACTCTACGTACGGAGCTTCTAGGAGACAATATTAAGAAATAAAATGAGTTTTTACGGAAACACAAGTGTTTCATTTGGAAAGCCAATGAGTTATTGACCTAATCATAAATCTTGTCATCTCATTTAGAAACGTTTGATATTTCATAAGGTATTCGAGTCTTTTATAGTCCATTATTTCAGACCAACATTTTAAATACAATGCTTCAGATGTTTAGTAGTTTATAGGTCAAGGCCAGTATTGCATGCATGTTGGCAGAATCAATTTGATGTTTTCTGAGGTTGGGCCATCTATCGGTTTAAATTTGAACCATCGGTTATTTCTAATCTGACAATACTTATGTCATTCTATTCCGTCATAAAATTAAGTATATTATCACCACTGAACGTAATGAATCGATTTACGCTTGACCAACGTTGGGATTTATTGCAAATTTATTTCCAAAGCAAAGACGATTGGTCGGAAATTGTACGAAAATGAAACGAAATCATCTTTCCGGATGAAGCTCATTTTCATCTTGGGTGGGTATGTTAATAAGCAAACTTGTAGCATTTGGGGCTCAGAAAGCCCACACGTGGTCTTATGGAAGCCATTACCAGTGACTGCTTGGTGCGATTTGACACCGTTGGACTATATTGTGTGGGGCGCCGTTAAAGAAAAGGTTATGTCGACAAACCAGAGGCAATCGAGCAATTGAAGACCAACATGCGTGATGCCATTAGCGGGATACAACCCCATATATTCAAAAAAGTGCACGAAAATTTGTCGGATCGAATGAGGCACAAGTTTAAAGTTCTTTTTTAATTTTTTCCAAGATAACCCAATAGCATTTAGTGAAATGTGTTTTGGCTCACTAGAGAACCATATGAATATAATTTTATTAATACTGGTGGATCTGGGAAAACCTCATTTGACCTAGTTTGGCAATGGAATAACGCTTACAGAAATCTTACAATTTTAAGTGACTTCCATCTATTCTACAATAGTAACTCAAATCTTTTGTAAAACTCTGTATATTTTTAAACACATTAAAAACCTGTCAGGCATAACCAAAAATAAATCATAAACATTTTAAAGCTGAACCATTTCCATTGTGTTACGTTTTTCAATTTCATAATTTGTACACATAAGCTTATTTACCATCGAATGCAAACTTTAAGTCGTATATTGTGTTGTGAAGACATCATAATGAATGGATCTAACAAAGTATACATACCCCATACTGTCAACGTCACCATCAACATCATCATCATCATCATCATCATCGCTATCATCGTTGTTGTCATATTGCATTGCAATAATTACGTTATGCAATATTTAAAGATGCATATGCATCACAGATACCGATTTAACTTGCAAGCAAATGCATGTTTATGACGTCATACTGCACGTTATGTGTACTTGTATGATCGTACACCCATTACAGGTTGTGTCAAACCGATTAGCACTATTTTTTTGTTTTTGTTTTGTTTTTATGGATTTTGCATTTCATGCTACCGGCTTGCATGCCCGCCTGCTTGCCTATCGGCTTCCATTCCAAATACAGTCCAAAACAAGAGAGAAAAAATGTATTACTGACCTACAGCAACTTTTGGTTTTACTTGGCTTGGCTTGTTTTATCTTGGCTTGGCTTGGTTTGTTTCGTTTACTATAACCAAGCATCTATAGAGTAGAGCTTATACTCATACTATGTTCATGTCTTTGTTGTTGTTGTTGCTGTTCATTCATCCAAGCCAAACACAACAATTTGGTAATACCCGAAACCAAATAAAAAAAACAAAAGAAAAAGGTAAATAAAACACAATAACAACAAGAGATAATAATGAGCGAAATAACTTGTTTTTTTGTTTCTACTGTAAGCAATGTAGAGTTTTTAAGCTGGGCTTGGGAATTGTGAATATTTATTGTATTTCAATACAAAATACTCTGAATGTGAGTGATTTCACATTTAAAAAAATCTGCCTAAAAACCAGTAGACCTCATACAAGTCTATGATGAACAAAATTTTGGCATACGGTATAAGGTATATCATACCACTTAGCCTGAATTAGTATCCAATGCGTATCACAATTTGTAAGACAATTTCCTGTTATTGTTGTTTTTACTACATTCCAGAAGTTCTCGATAGGATGAGGATCAGAGATTAGCAATGAATCGTTTTTTCGCTACTTATAAGTACTCATGAAATTTTGAGTATTGTATTGAAATTTAAATACTCTGATTCATTCGTACTCACTACAACATTGATTTATAAGTACAGGTTGTAATGAGTATGAGTACAACGGTCACATCAAACTCATAACATTCGAAATATGTTTAATTTATACGCCTATTCATTCAGATTCATAAATTTAGAAAAATACTTATAATACTCATAAATGATTCGAGTGATTCGAATCATTCATCAAAATTTACAGCCTTAGCTGTTGTTGCATTTACAAAAAAAAAAGAAAACAAAAGACAAAGGCAGCAAGCAAAGCAAACATACAACTTACTAGTGAGTAGTGTAGTGCCTATACGCGAATCATACTTATTTTGTAATTCTTGTAAATGTTGAGTAAAGGAGAGTCGAAATCAACAACATCATGCGTATTGTTAAGTATGTAATGAGTACGATGAGCTCTTCAAACTTTGAATATTAATAGTACTAGTATGATATTAAAATAAATATGAATGCATATAAATATCAGAAATTATGAGTATGATTCGAATCTACTCATCTTTTTGAATACTCGTTGCTGATCTCTGATGTGGATCTAAAGGCAGTAAGGGCCATTCTTATCTTCAAACCATTATCCAGGGCACTTTGCAGTGAATTTAGAATCATTACCCTGCTGGAACACACATCGAAGTGACATGTTTTTAATCGACATAATATTATACGAAAATTCAAAGGATTACAAGGTAATTCGTTACTTTTTGATTGACTTGCACACGATCACGAATATCATATTACAGCAGTAAAATTAAAGAAAATGACAGGAAATATTTTTTCAAGTTGTAGGTGCTATTAAACGAAGTCTATCAAGATGGGTCTGGCAGTCAATGAGCTCAAAGCGATATAGTAAATGCATTTTTTTTATCTTGGCAACGCCGTTTCCAGCAAAAATGATCCTACGCTTGATCTCTAGACTGATGATCAGGCGTAGGGTCACTATTGCCAACAGATAATTGAGTAGCAGAGGCCTCTCTCGGACTTATACTCCACAGGTCGCTTATACTTTTTCTTTATGGCACAGACACATGGTTACTATCAAGCGTCGATACAGCAGGCTTGAGAGTAATCGAGAGAAAATAATAATTAGCTGTAATTTAGATTAGGTTAGATTGGTAGCGGCCCATTGTGACGCCACAGGTAAACGAGGTCCCTGTACTGGCCAAGTTCCTCCAAACCAGGCAGGAAAAAGTTGGTCAGCGCAAGGGCTGCATATTTAAAGCACATACAGCACATTTGAGCTGTATGAACTCCTCAACGACATGAACGTTGTGCAAAGCTTTAACATTCAGTACCTACGCCGACACGGCTATCTTGTTCAGATGGAAGATTTTCTGAAGTTAGCGAAGGGGGTGAACTTGTCTACGTTGGAAGGACCCGATTGAGGCTTCGATTAGTGTACCCAACTGCCAAAGGCGCGCAAGAAGTAGAGGCGCCTGAAAGGATGTGATAAAGCAGATCGAAATTCGATAATGAGGTTGTTAATGCCCAATTCGGAAGAAGAAGAAGAATAAGTATAAAAGATTAATAAAGTTTGTGATCTGAAGCTCTTGTTTCGTAAACCAATATACTGCTCACTAAACTACAGCAACTCATTGTTATTATTTTTATTTTTTCCCCTCTTTTTAATGTCTTTATTTATAAACGTGAAACGACCCATATAAACACCGTGCGCACTGAAAAGTCTCCACTCTTATGGAAGTATCTACAATCGTACGGCTTATAGCATATGTTTTAGCTTATAGGAGCGCATTTATAGCATGCTTGTACTATAAATGGTTTAAGTTTTGTTGGATGGTTTTATTGTATTTGTGGAGTTTCTAGTTGTTTGAAATCATTTTCAAACGTTCAGCGTTTGTTTGTACATATGAGTGTATGTGAGTGGTTTAAGTAAAGTCTACAAATGGGTTTTGCGCACCTTCAAAGCGCATGTGCACAAGAGTCTTGAAAAAAATACTTGGCAGTTGAAATTAGTCAGTTCTGTTTCAGATCAAGAAGTAAACGAGCGTGGTTTTTTGGAGAACCAAAAAAAAATTAAAACGAATCGACAAAAAAAATTGTAATAAAAGAATAAAAATAAGTAATTTTTGCAATAGTTTGGTTTAATAAAGAATTGAATTTAATAAAATATTTTTCATTTTAATAAAAAAAAATATTTATTTTGTGATTTACTTCTGTGAATTAAAGTTTTAGTTTAAAAGAATTTTTAATTTTTTAATTTAAAAAAATCTTACAATTATTTACACAAATACTTGTAATAATAAAAGAAAATAACAAAAACAAAAAAGCGTTTTTTACAAAAAGTGGTGATAAAAATTGAAAGCCGTTTCAACTCAACCCTGACCTACATTACAAACTAAACCATGTTTAAACTTTGTATGTGTACTTTGGCTACCCCAACTATAAAGAGTTCAAATAACAAGTGATTTTTCAAAACAACTTTAATTTTTAAACTAAAATAACGAACAATAACCTTTAAGTTCGTGATAATGATAGTGATGATGCTAATTGTAATGGCATACAATTGATTTCTTCATATATTTGATTAAAAAATTTAAAAAAATATTTTTTTATTGATAAGTGAATGATAATCCACGCAGATGGTTAATAATGATGTTAATAATTCTATAAATATTTTTAAAGTGTAAATTAAAAGTTTTTTATCTCAAGGCCATCAAGTCATGTAGAGCAAGTATTTTTTTTTTTTTTTTGATATCGGGTAAGCCATCCATCGCTTTAAATTTGAACCATCGGTTATTTCGTATCTGGCAATACTTATGACATTCTATTCTGTTACAAAATTCAGTATTACGTTCAGTGGAGAGAACGTAATTAATCGATTTATTCTTGAGCAAAGCTGGGATTTATTGGGTCAACGAGAAACTGTACGAAGTCGTCGATTTTGCCTAAAAAATTATCTTTTCGAATGAACCTCATTTTCATTTTGGTGGGTATGTAAATAAGCAAAATTGGCGTATTTGAGGCGCAGAAAATTCACATGTGATCTTACGAAAGCCAATTCAGCCATTACGAATGACTGTTTGGTGCGGCTTGCAAAGCGGAGGCATCATTGACCCGTATTCTTTTGAAAATGGGCACGGTGCAACCATTAGGGTCAATGGAGACACCTATCGCACCATGATAATCGTTTTTTTATACCCGCTCTTCATGGTATTGATGTGAACGATGTTTGGTTTCAATAGGATGGTACAAATTGCCACACATCCCATGCCATAATCGATTTATTTCATCAAACGTTAGATGACCGTTTAATAGGTCGAAATGGTGATGGCAATTGGCTTCCAAGAAGCTGTGATTTGACACCGTTGGACAATAATCTGTGGAGTGCGTGGAACAAACCACAGACAATTGAGGATTTGAAGGTCAACACTCGAGAAGCTATTGACGAGATACGACCCCATACACTTGGTTCGATCGAATGAGGTACTGCGGTACATGTGAATGAAATAATATTCCATTTCTAACTGGAAAAATTCTACATAATTGGTGTTTACAACCCTTCAGTCAGAACTACGACCTCGCTTTTCACACCACTTATGTTGTGTGTGTTAATTTTATACACGAGTGGCGGGACCTACAATTTAAAGTCGACTTCGAACGACACATTTTTGAAAAACTTTTCATGGCAATTTTATTTACTCTCAGAGTTTTTGCCACAAATCTGCTGAGAGGAAGTCGCCGAAGAAATATGTGTTCAGAAATTTCGTTTTGATGTCTGACCTGGGGTTTGAACCGTGGCCTTACATCTAATAAGCCAACACACTACCTACTAGACTACGGCGATAATTGTACTTCACAAAAATCAAACAAAAATTTGGCAAACCGTTTCAAACCATTTTTGTTTTATTCTATTTTTAAATGTAAACTTTTAAATGGTCGACCCTTTATTAAAATCTGTGTCAATATATGCCCAAGCGTTTAACGATCTTTTATAAATTTAAAAAAAAAAAGATAAATAAACCACAGATTAAAGACACAAATATTCCATACAGGGCCAGGCCTGTATGAGATCTTATTGATAGGAATCTGTAACTCAATGAAATGCTTTAATGGTCCCTTAAATAAAAAGACAAACAAACAAAAGTCTTTTAACTTGTATCACAATACATTAGTACTTGTATGTATTATTATTTTTTATTTATGGTTTTGTAACAAACAACAACTAAATACAATACAATTACACATATTTGTGAAGGTCGTTGATTTAATGACGTATTATTTTTTGTTTTATTTTTTTGGGTTTTCGCTTTAATTTCCATACAATTGAATTATTTCATTTGTATTTTGAATTTTACAAAATAATTTTATTTTATTTCGCCTTTTTTAATTTATTGTTTATTTACTCTGGCTGCGTAACTAAACAAGGCTTGAAGCCAATGTTTTTCTTGGCTTAATAATATTTGCATACAAAATTTATGTTTGCTTTCTATACGATTATGAAATGATTGAAACATTTTATGTGAATCAATCAACACTTGGATATTTACATTAGAAAAATAGCAACAAGTGTAACTAATTTTTGCAATGTGAACTTTAATATTATAGTATTACACACATACAAGTTTGAAGGTTCTTTTAGGGCTGAGATTGTGGCTGTCACGAGAGACTTACTGGTCTGCTCTACAGCGTTGAAAGAATTGATTACCAAACACGTTTCTCAACAGATTGATGGTTAGTTTATTGAATAGCCATGGCATTAAGATATTAACTTTAACGTTGCGATTCGCGAGGTTCTTGAAGAAGTACGATCCAATAATGTCACATAAACACAAACTGCACCAACCAACAAATGTTTCGGGCTGCATTATGTGCTTTTCAACTGTTTTTGACTGCTTTCCATACTGAATTTGATAACGTATCGTTGGCATATCGCTACTGTATCATTGCAACTGATTAGTATAGATCATGCTCCATTTGAATTGTCCAAAAAAAGTGAAATTTAGCGCAAAATCTAGAAAAGCTCATTCGGTGGCTCATTTTTAACGAACCACATAATGAACGTCCCGCTACTCATGTATAAAATTAACGCACACAACACGAGTAGTGTGAGATGCTAGGACGTTGTACAATGGGTCAATTCGACCTCCGGGTACTGTACTTGTCACAGTTGACAAGTACACGTCCTCTAACCTAACCTAACCTAACATAATGAACGTAATCTACGCAACCCATTTCTTAAACAACACTGTGCGTCAATTACTGGACGATTATTTTCGATAAAAGCGGTCAATACCTTTCTTAGGGCCAATAGTTTCGTATGAAAATAATGACAATTATTAGGTAGCCTGAGTAACGTAGTAGTCGACGTAGTCTAGTAGATAGTACAGGCATACATACTTACATAATTGGCCATTACAACCCTTCAGTCAGGATTACAGCCTAGCTTCTCAACACCACTCATGTTGTGTGTATTAATTTTATACATGAGTGGCGGGACCTACACTTTAAAATCGACTCCGAACGACAGATTTTTGAGAAACTTTTTATGACTTCCTTTCAGCAGATTTATGGCGAAAAACTCTGACGATAAATAAAATTGCCATGATCGCTCGGAGTCGACTCTCGGTCCCACCACATATGTTTAAAAATTAACGTACGCAACATAAATGGGAAGTCGTAATCCTGACTAAAGGGCTGCAGTGACCAATTATGTATGTATGAGTAACATGAAAACCTGCCGTGTTTAGAAGAGACAGTAAGCTTCCTATATTTATTTTCATCCATAAAAATTGAGTCAGCCTTATCGAAGTTCCATTAAAACCATGAGTCTGTCTGAAGCTGAGTATCGATACGTTTTAAAACTTCATTCTTAACTGGTATGATATCACATAGAAGAATATGGCACGTGATGACAATTTATTGATACAACAAATATAGTTCGTGTTCTCCTTTTTTGATACAAAACAAACTGTCTACATGATTTCCTTGTAGGGTAGGCTGTAAATGACCAATGACCCCCATCTATCAATTACCCACTTGTCAATGTCAATTTTGAATATAAATTTTTTTGTTTTCCTTTTACGTTTACTATACGTACTCTTCATAGACGCTGTCAAATTACCGGTAAATATGAAATATTTAACCTTCATGGGGCTCCAAAAAAAAAAACATAAAAAAACAAACCCATAACGATGACAACAACTATAAGAAAAACGTTAATGTTCACACACCCACACATATGTATGTATAGGTATAATAATTATGCAGACCACAAATCGCTATTTGATATAAATCTACATTCATACTTACATATATATTTATGTACTCGTATATGATTCAATTTTGTTACAGTCCAAAATCATTTGTTTCTATTTTTTTCTTTGGTTTTTTTGCATGCAGGGTACGGAATTTTAAATGTTTGTTAAAAATACGTTGACATGCGTTTTACTGTTGTTGTTGTTGTTGCTATCGATAATAATAAAAATTTGCCATCACGTACTGAAATAGTGCGACGACCACCGCGACCATTCAATAATAGTCGTGTGATATGAAAGTATTGATAAATGTGAGTGAATGAATGTTTCAATTGAATGAATGAATGATTGACGGATTGTGAGTGCAATTGAATGCAGAATTTAAATGTATGTAACTGTGTGTGTGTGTATTAGTATTTGTCTAATAATTATTCATTCACAGCCAAAATTTTAATGACTAGACAAATATTCTGCCACAAATAGCTTCTTTTGTTGTTTTGGTTGGTATTTTGCCGTATTACAAATTACTAAATAACAGTAATAATGCCAACAACGCCAGAGCCAACAAAAACAACAAGAACATTAATTAATACAAATGTGACGTTGTAATTGAAAATTTGGTTTGTTGGTTTGCAAGCCAAATCAACTTGTTTTTAATAACAAAAGAGCCAAAAATATCAATTTACGTTTCAATACACACAACTACCATTCCCACCATTCCTTCTCCCACAGACATTTTTTTGCGCAATAACAGTGTTACTATATATAACTAGTTCATACAGAATTACTATAAATAATTCTGCAATCAGTATTACATCTGGTGTGTTCAGTGGATGAGACAGAAATTCGTAGCCTAATTCATAGATTTTTGCCATAGAAACTCCGAATGTCTGCAGTCTGGCACTGTTCTAATGGCAGAGAAGTTTAATTAGCCAAATGCAGTCATTTGTTTCACATCTCCATCAGGTTAGTTTAGGTCAGTGGGTTTTAACTACACCGAGCTTCGGATAAATCTCACCCAAACAGCGATGACTTTTCGCACAAAAGATGTGATTCCGTTTCCACCACATCTCGTCATCCGTTAGGATTGCCATTAGAATGCAAACTGTTCTCTCATCGAACTCAAGTAGTTCCCTAATTCTCCCGCTGTTTACTGCTGTACATAGCAGTTCTGAAAAATCGGCAACCAGGTATGTTGAGCCACATACGGTTTGTTGAATTCCATGCTGCTTTTGTCAATTTGAAAAATTATTCTCTGTTGTCTCCTTCTCAGACATCTCCGATCCTTTCCAACTTTTCGTTTCCCTCTATGCCGGTGTGGCCTAACAATCCGCCCCAGAAATTGCCTCAAAATTCGTTACAAGCTCAACTTGGTTTTCTTTCGCAACGGTTCACTTATTATCATGACTGCTGTTTAATCTTTGGTGCGTTGTTGTTAATTTTTAATTTATGTTGTTGATAGGCTTTTGATACTCAATTGATCATTCAAAACAATGAGTCAATATTCAGTTAACCAATACCATACAGTGAAATTTTCTAGTTATAAAGGCTGTAGATACCTCCTCAAGGCATCTAGGGCATCCTATTTGCTTACATAGCCACAAGGAAACAGAGAAAAGGCGCAGGTGTCCCTAGTATTTTTTAACCTTAGCATTGGTTTAAGTGATGCCTAATTAGCACACAAAATTAATTCTGTTTTATTTTTTTTTCTCTCAAATCTCGTCATGAATTGCATGACAAAAAACAACTCAATGAGTCAATTCAATTTAGAGTCTTTCGCAAGGAGAAAACAAAAAATGGCTGGTGATGTAATGTAGTCACTTGCAAAATAACTACGATATACTGACCTGCTCTGGCAAATAGGATTTTATTTACCGCGTTGGCAGTAAGCCATGCAGACATACTATGTCTGAGAGCATAGACTGCTCACTTTATAACTTTGTAGGAGTTGTTTAGACCAGGTTGGAGCACAACCCGTACGGCAATTTCTAAGTTCCTTTGGAAAAGGATACCTTTCTTTAGATAATTTTCATGGTAAAGACTGCGCCGTAAATGTATCGCAGTTGAATCTGATATATTAGGAGTTGTTTGGTTGTTGGTTCCCAAGGAGAACTCGTGAAGTATATGTGAAACATCTTGTGGAAAGTAGAATTTTATGGGTATTATACCGCGTTGTTGACTGAACTCAGTGAGCTGAACTTACGAACAACATGTGTAACCTTAACTTACCTATACCTGAGACCTTCAATCTTTACTTTTATGTTAACTTCTTTAAAAGACTTTTATATTTTGATTTTTTACTACACTCTCATTTGTTCAAATTTGTATGAATTATGCACATTCACACTGTGTTTCATTAAAAATACCAGACTAATTCATTTGCCTATACACATTTATGTACGTTCATGGATTAGAGTAACAGAAAGTGTCTAAATTAAACGTCATAATGGCACTTTCATGTTCGTTGACTTCGATTGTCACTTGGCCAAAAACCAAAAAAAAAGAAAAAAAATTATTTTGGAAAACACATGAGTATTTTTATTTGTATGACTCTACGAATTATGACGTTTTATTTCGTGTTAATCATATTCATTTTTAATTTCTGTCTGATGCGTGTCGATTGAAAAATTTTTTTTGACTTTGAAGCGTTTATTTTAAATTAAAATTTTCGTTAATAGGTCTGCTCACTGATGAGTTTGTTTTCTGTTTTTTTTTTTTTTTTTTGATTATTGATATGGCTTAGGTATTTACTTTGTTTAATAGCCATGATTTTAAAGGTTAAATATTTTAATATTTGGTCTCTTTTTTGTTTTATTTTCTTTAGTTTGTTTATATGGTTAGCGATGATCGTCTTTGAAATTTTATACAAAGTCAAGGTTATTATTAATTTTATTGTAGTTTTTTCATGAAGCTTTTAAAATGATTTGATTTGATAAACAGTTTGAGCTTAAATTAAATGGGGTTTTTGGTTTCTTTTTTATTGTTTTATAAATTTAAAATGGGTGGGAAAATAGGATCGAGTTCATCAAAACACTATTAAGCTTCTGTAATTACAACTCGTTGATGACGTTATTTGTAGGTCAAAATAGGTTTCCTGGCAATAGTTTCAAATTTTCAAAGTTTTCAACAATTTCCATTCTTAATGCCAAGTAATGCAAAGCAATAGAGGTGGCTCCATATAATATATTTTAATAATATATTCTACATACATGCATACATATACATACATAATTTTTCAATACAACCCTTTAGTCAGGATTACGACCTGGTTTCTCACACCCCTTATGTTGTGTGCGTTAATTGCATACATGAGTGGCGGGACCTACACAAATGAACGACAAATTTTTGAGAAAGTTTTGTTGACAATTTTATTTACTTTCTGAGTTATTGCCAGAAATATACTGAGAGGAAGTCGCCGAAGAAATATTTTGTCATATTTCGTTTAGTTGGAGACGCCTGACCTAGGGTTTGGTTGAACCGAGGCCTCACGTCTAATAAGCCAACACACTACCTACTAGACTATAGCGACTTCATATAATATATTCTACTCATTAAAATTTATATACAAACATACATATGTACATAATTAATTATTACAATCCTTCAGTCAGGATTAGCTCCTCACACCCATTTGGGATTCTAGTTACAATCTAGTCATACGATTGACTCTCATCTCTACAACAAGAGTGTTGTGTTCCATCATGATAACACTAGACCAACACTAGATCTTTGATGTCCTGCCAAAAACCGAAAGAGAACCTTGACTGCTGGCAACATCAGTACAACACTTGCTTTAATTTTCCCATACCTCTCTTAATATTATAAATTTAAATTTTATAGAAGTCTGAAATTTTTGCGTTAGGAAGCCAAAAAACCTATATCGACATGTATCAACTGGCAAATGCCCGATAGCAGTGGGTAGAATAGTGTTTTCAGTTGAATACATACATGCATACATAATATATCATTACAAACCTTCAATTAGGATTACAACCAAGCTTCTCACACCATTTATGATGTATGTGTTAATGGTTTATACTTATGTGGCTTAACCTACAGTTTAAAATGGACCCCGAACGACTGATTTTTTTTTTTTTTTTTGAGAAACTGTTCATGGCAATTTATGTTTACTCTCATAGTTTTTGTAAAAAATATACGGAGAGGTAGTCGCGGAAGAGATGTGTGACCTGGGATTTGAACCATGGCCTCACGTCTAATAAACCAACACACAACCTATTAGACTACGGCGATTTCACTTTAAATTTCTTTACTGCAGATTACTCAATCACGAACCTGTTCTTGTTATTAGGTGGAGAATATAGAAGCTATGTATACGAAGACTATTTAATTTTTTTATTAATTTCTTGTATTTTTTTTCTCCTTTTCTCCTTTCTCCTTTCTTCTATTTGATAAGTTTATTGCATACAAGCTTGCCATACAAGATAACAAACAGCATCCTTTAATGGGGGGACCATAATTCATAATGTACAAAGACACAGAAGATATTAAAAATGACCGGTCAACCGGGCACTGAACTATATACACAGTTGCAAACACTAGTATGTTACATACTATAAATACGTGTACATGCACATGTGTACATATGTACATGTATAGTTTTTATAACTGTTAAAATATACAACAAAAAACATGACGTTTTTATAAGGATGTTGCAAGAGATAGTGTCTGTCTGTCTGTGTGTATGTGTGTCTGGGAATACATGTACAACTCGTATGTTGTAGTAAATGAACATACCCTTGGATACACCACACATATCAAATATATCCTTCTAACTGCCGGGTAACTTTACTCACGATACACTCACTCACTCACTCACTTGCACGCTTTTACGTGCTATTTTTATAGCGTGTCGGACCATAAAAGATGAAATAATAGTAAATGAATAATAAATGTTAATAAGGTAAATTGCATACAAGCGAACCAAACAGCCAACGAATATGTAGACGAACGGATAGTGAGAATATGTACAACATGACGGAGATGAAACAATATTTTCATTTCCTTTAAAGGATGAAAATAGAAACATTGCTGATGTCATTCAGCAAAGGAAACAAACGCGTACAAGGTTAATGTAGATAGGCAAATACAATCGAGAAACTATTGCGTTAACTTTATATAAAGGGTGTACCATATAAAAGTACCTCATTTGATCGGACCAAATTTTCGTACACTTTTTTGAGTGTATGGTGTCGCATCACGGCAACGGCATCACAAATGTTGGCCTTCAAATGCTCAATTGTCTCTGGTTTGTCGACATAACACTTTACTTTAACGGCTACCTACAGAAAATAGTCCAACCGTATCAAATCGCAGCTGCTTGGCGGCATATTTCGACTAATTATTATTATGGTGCGATAGGTCTCTCCATTGACCGTAACAACTGAGCAGTCTTCATTTTCAAAGAAATATGGGCCAATGATGTCTCCGCTTCACAAGCCGCACAAAACAGTCACACATTGGCTTCTGTGAGAAGACGTGTGGATTTTCTGAGCTCCAAATACTGCAATTTTGCTTATTAACGTATCCACCAAGAGAATCAGCTTCATCTGCCAAAAAAGGGACATCATAGCGCAAATTCTCGTTGGCCCAATAAATCCCAATGTTGCTCAAGCGTAAAAATAGTTATTACGTTCAGTGGAGATAATATCTTGAATTTTGTGACAAAATAGAATGGCATAAGTATTGCCAGATTCGAAACAACCGATGGTTCAAATTTAAACCAATTGATGGCCCACCCGATATAACACCATAGCTTACTGCGAATAGTTTGCTATTGCTGATCAACATTTAATTCGTTTCTTATCTCTCAGGCTCAAAATAATCTTCCTTTTCGCCTTAGATTAAGGCAACCACCCACTTGTGTAGTGTTTAATGTATTTTGTGCTTTACTGCCCTTACAACTGTACAACAATGTTATACTCGCATCTCTTTCTTAAAAATAAATACTGATCAGATTAAATATTGCACGACATATTCATCGTCGTCTACTTACCTTTCACAAGCAAAAGAAAAACTTGAAACATCCTGTAAATTTCAATTCTATTAAAATGTATGTATGTATACGTATTCATATATTAACATACATATACACATTGCTGTACATTTACAACTACAACTTTGTACTTCATGTTCTCTCTTCACCATTGCCTTGGCCATGTATGGAAATAAGTATTTATGACGACAGTTTTCTGTTTAAAAGGTGGCCAAGTATGCCACCAAAGAAGAAAATAAAGAGGCGAGCCATTATACCAGAAAAAAGGGTTAAATTTATTCGGTTTTATGGTCCTTTATTTTCGTTTAACCAAAAATAGAAGAAAAAACCAACCGAAAATCATATTTATTGTTGGTACGTACGTATTTTACATTGTTATTGTTGTACTTGTTAATATTTATTAGGGTCTCTTTATGAACCTTAATTTGTGGCACAATAATTATCATGTATTTTACATGAACATTTTAGCATATTTTAACAAAAATCAAATATTTACTCTAGTTAAAGGTAAATTTAATCTTTAAAATTGCATGAATACCCCCAAAATGGCATTTAAAATATGTGTCTACACTGAACGAAATTATTTTTGTTCAAATAAAACATGCAACCGATAAACATTCGTTAGAGAAGGTACAGTTTCAAGTCGACTCCGAACAACAGATTGTTTTGAGAGACTTCAGGTCTAATAAGCCAACACATTACCTACTAGACTATGGCAACTTCTTACCTACTTGCTAGCTTAATTCTTCATTACAAACCTCCAGTTAGGAATACAACCTTGTATGTTAGCTTCTCCCACTACCTAGGTTGTGTGCATCAATTTTATCAGTGAATGGCTGGACCTACAGCTTAAAGTCGACTTTAAACGTCAAATTTTTTTGAACCTTTTCATGGTAATTTTATTTATTCTAAGAATTTTTGCCTGAAGACTGGTGAGTGCACGTCCTCGAAGAAATTTTTTTCATATTTTGTTTATTTGGAGATGTCTGACCTGGGGTTTGAACCGAGGCCTCATATCTAACAAGCTAACACACAATCTACGAGATTACGGCGACTTGAACCCGGCATGATTCCAACAATTTATTGTCGACTTCGAACAATAGATTCTTAGGATGTTGTTCATGTTAATTTTAATTACTTTTGGGGCTTGATCTGCTTGGGTTTGAACCATGGGTTCTCGTCTAATGGGCCAACACACTTTCTGCTAGACTAGATGATGGCTTCTTAAGATTAAGTTTCTCGTGTGGTCAAAATTCTCGTGTGTAACAACGGGCAGTGGTGAAACTTTTAAGGGTTTGTAGGCACTGGCATGTTGCTGGTGTTACTGTCTATATGCCCCTCTAAGATCAATCATAGACTTGTTAGGTGACATACCACAACATTTCATAGTTTCTTTTCTGGCACGATTAGACTTCTTATCCACTGTCCGCCTATAACCGCACTAGTCGCCGTAGTATTATAGATGCTGTGTTTGGCTTATTACACGTAAGGCCACGGTCAGACATCTCCAACAAAACGAAATATGTATAAACATGTATAAAGATTGGAATCATACTCATAATTTCTGATACTTATTTTAAAATCATACTCATACTACTCTTATTCAAAGTTTGAAGTACTCATCGTACTCATACTTAACAATACGCATGATGTTGTTGATTTCGATTCTCCATAACTCAACGTATACACAAATCACAAAATAAGTATGATTCGCGTTCGAATACTACAATACTAACTTGAAGGTTGTGTGTTTGCTTTGCTTGCTGTCTTCTTTTTTTGTAAATGCAACAACAACTAAGACTGTAAATTTAGATCAATGATTCGAATCACTCGAATCATTTATGAATATTATAAGTATTTTTCTAAATTTATGAATCTGAATGAGTAGACGTATGAATCAAACATATTTCGAATCAAATATAATCAAATATTTCGTATGTTTGATTTCAATACAACATATTTCGAATAAAATATATTTCGAATATGTTTGATTGCAACCTGTACTTATAAATCAGTGTTGTAGTGAGTACATAGAATCAGAGTAGTTGAATTTCAATGCTGTTGACTCACTCATACTCAAAATTTCATGAGTAGTGAAAAAACGATTCATTGCTGATCTCTGTTGTGTATACACTAGCATTGAAAGGAATTACGTTTTACACTCATTTCACTCCAAGTGTAGTTGTCAAGATTTGTAGATGTAGTTGCCATTATTTCTTTGCACTCCCATACTAATTCATAATAATTGCTCATATTAATTTTATTTTACACACGCTGCTATACATTCACCATACGTGATGTGTTACATGAAGTAATAATTCATAAATTTCACTACTTAAACGTAATAAATACCTTGAAAGGAGCCAGTAGATAGTATATGTAGTTAGTAAATGTTAATAGAAAACCATGGAATTACATACATTTTCCTGAAACATTAAGGGCAGAATAAAAATCTTATGATTTGTCTATTGGACCTTAGAAAAAAACTCTATCCCTGAAGCATCACGTACACAGGTATTTGTATTCGTACATCTGTACACCCATTCAATTGTCATTTATTTAAAGACTATTAAAAAAATTTCTTCATATTTATGTTAGGTAGTCATGGGATATATGAGAGCATTTTTCTTAATTTCATTAAATTGTGATTGATTTCTTTAAAGCCATGTTCTGAATCATTATACCGGAGAGAATATTGTAGATTATTAGATAACGTATGATTTTATATTGTCATAAAACAGTTTATATAAGGTGGCTCACAATAAATGCATTCCTGTTTTAAAAGAAATAAGGCTTTACCAAAATTTATAGAAATTATTACAAATTAATTTAAAAAATGAATCTGCTTTAGTACTTCGTTGATTGAATAACCAAAATGCCAGTTCTTAAATACCTCCAAGAACGATTTGATTTGTACTACAAAATATTAATTAAGCCTAGTTTGCCTTCTAATCCCAAAGTCCCAATTCAGCAAAATTACGAAATAGAAACTAGTCTAACGGCTCACCAGTCACAGTTACAGCATCTGAGTTCCAAACAGATATAATTGGCAACTACAAGCAATTGCACACAATGCAGGGAGAGAAAGGGCTTGCTTGTAATTCTCTATTGGAAGGTAATTTAATTTTAGTGGATAATGAGCTTCCTTCTAAATCATGGTTTTTGATAAAGGAATCAATTTCGTTTGACGATTAGCAGAAAGCATATTCATATTTCATTTTGTAAGGCAACATATTCAAGGTTTTCCTTATTATATGCATTGCCGCCTTGTTGATATTGATTTATTCGCTGTGATATCAAGACGTAAGGCCATGTAAAATACTTTTTGCGAAATTTTTAACAAGCCCATCTTCCACAAGCTGTTTTAGCATCAAAATTCTTAACTCTTATCGTACATGGTGTATAATATTGTATATTATTGTGGAACAAAGAAAATAGGTTTCTAAACGAGCAAAAGTTAAAGTACTGCCATGAACATTGGATCTGAATCCATTTATAATGTAAGGCGGAAATCATATGGTAATCCAGGTTTAAGTCTTGGATAATGCGAACAAATTTTGATCATGTTTTTCGAACTAGAAAAATTAAGATTCTTCAATCGCCTCTAAATAATCTATTTAAAATTCATGATCCTTTTCCCCTTGAAGATAGTAGAACCTAAGTAGTCAAACATTATTCGCTACTACTTTCGACACATGTCATTATTCTAGAAGTAGGTACTGTAGACAAATTACCTTCTTAGCTGGAAGTATTTGGTTAAATGAACTGAAATAAAGAAAAGACACAATAAGAAGACGGCTACCATGGTAGTCTATTGGGTAGTCTAATAGTATATTAGCGTATTGGTAGTGGTGGGATTGATTACCATGAGAGAGAGGTTTTCTCCATCACATCTAGCATATGGATTTAGTGAGTCATATGAGGAAATATTTTTTTGGTGATTATCTCTATTCAGCCCACTGGCGAAAATTCTGGGAGTAGATAAAATTGTCGACGTTGAACTGTAGATCCCGCCATTCCTGGACGCTAGGTTCTAATCCTGACTAAAGGGTTGTAATGACCAATTAAGTAAGTAAGCAAGTATGGCGTAGATACAATTGTCGACGCAAAACTGTAGGTCCCGCCATTCAGGGAAACTAGGTTCCGATCCTGACTAAAGGGTGTAAGTAAGCATGGATGTCTCTTAAGGGAAGTAGAAGAAATAAAAATCTTTGTAAGAGTATTGAATACGCGTGTTTAATGACCTTTTTGATTCACTAGTCAACGCAACCAGTCTTCTTACTTTGTTATCACATGCCGTTGTATTACTAAACTAAGACAATATGCCTGAACAGATAGAGTTGGATATTCTGCGGCAAAGACGTTTATACGAAAATTATATTTTCTGTTAAGATTTGATTCTTACGTAGTTTCGCATTGAGTTACTAAATTTCCGCTGTTAGCCTCACCTATAGCTGTAAAAAATGGGCTTGAATTTGACAAACATTAACATTTGTCACCATTTTATGGAATTCATTTTGAGCCAATTGCACTTTAATAAATAATTTTTCATTCAAATATTACTACACTTTGCAAAAAAAAAAAAAAAAATTTTCTTAAGCCACTCTGCAATAAAAATTATTTTATATTTTTCATCAATCTCAACAATAATAGCATTTTCTCAGATTTAATCAATAATTCAATATACTTTTTTGTTTTAAACTTTCAACACTTTTAATCAAATGACCTGCAACATCTCTCTCCCAACTATAGTACTCATATTACACAACCTAAACTTCCACTCATTTACTTGCCTCTGACATAAAGACAAACTGTAATGCACTATCTTTTGTCTTTTGGCCTCAAGTTACTCTTCTTCTTAAAATTCTAATAAAGTTCCGACTAATCTGAAGAATAATAGGCAAGTTATGAAAGGAAAACTTACAAGCAGGCAGGTAATCAAAGCTTAACCTTTAATGCTGGTGAAATCTTCTATTGTTTGTTGAAGTAGAAAATTTTTTTGTTACAAACTTACAGGCGAATTGCAAAAGAAAGACAACTTCTCGTACTTGTTTGCTAATTTCAGTCCTAAGCAATAATTGAAAACTATTTTCATTATTATTGCTGAAGTATGGCATTATTTTGATATCAATTTTTCAATACGAACAGATAAAAAGTTCATGATGGCATGAAACCTTTCAATTGAAAATTGTGTCAAAAAAAATTCTAAAAAGAAAAGAAATGAAATCATTTTGTTGCTATTGAACTGTATTGAATTGTTGATGAAAAAAAGTTTCAGATTTTTCATGTAATGAAATCATTCTAGCCTGCAACATGATAATATCAATAATATTTTGTATTATTAACATTAAATACATGATTTTCATTTACTTATGGTTTATTAAATCCAATATTTCAATATTTATCACCATTCATTATTCGCGAAACACTCAAGTATATTCTATTCAGTTCATAACTCCTCAGCAGTAAAATATCCCATTCGGACATCATTGGTAAAGTGAAAAATCTGCGCTATTTAGTCTATAGCCATAGCTAGAAGAGAATGTTAGCGCTTTATCTATATTTAGCTAGCCAATTAATACATCATTACAGCCCTTTAGTCAGGATTACAACCTAGCCTCTCACATCACTCATGTTGTGTGCGTTAATTTTATCCATGAGCGGTGGGACCTTCAGTTTGAAGTCGAGTTCGAACGACCGATTTGAAAAACTTTTCATGGCAAATTTATTTACTCTTGGAGTTTTTACCAGAAGACTGCTGAGAGAAAATCAGCGAGGAAGTATTTTTACATATATTCTTTATAGACCTGGGCGGGAGTGGCTTGGTACTCAAAGAAACTAAACTATGTAATCCTAAACACTTAAGTTGAAAAAGGTTTCGTCGCTGATTATTAAGTTCTTATCTTCCTACTCCAATTTTAGCAGAACCTAGAAATAATTTCGCAAGCAATTTAAGAATGCTTCGCACTGTGCATTTGGTGCAGATGCCAAGTGGCATGTGTTTCGTCCCGTCTAATTTTTAGATTTTCTTTTCGCTGTGTTCATTTTTCCATGAGTAATGGCCAATAGTTACTCTCATAGCTTTACAATAATATACTGATCTGGATATACTGATCTGGAAACATTTTTAATATTCAGCTGAGGTGTGAACTCAGAGAGGTCGTACAACATACTGTACGCTAAATTGTGGCACATTAAACAAATATCTTTGAAATATGAAACTCCTTTATGGTCGACCTACAAATAAACTTGGAAAACTGAAGGGTATGTTAGATTGTATATAATATCCGTAGTTTAAAAGATAGTTAGAAGTGATGCCACGGTTTGAACTCCAGGTCTGACAGGAAACGAAACAAAATGAAGTATTTCTTTGGCGACATCCTCTCAGCAGATTTCCGGCAAAAACGCTGCAGGTAAATGTAATTGCCATGAAAAATTTTTCAAAAATCTGTCCTTCGGCGTCGACTTTGAACTGTAGGTTCCATGGACAGAAATCACACACAAGATAGTTAGTGTGAGAAGCTAGATCATAATCCTGACTGAAGGGTTGTAATGACCGATTAAGTATGTATGTATATTAGATTATGTAAGGTGATGGGTCCGTAAAGGAAGAGATAACATTTAGTCTAATTGTGACAACACAATCAATATTCAAACCGGGAATCAAACAATAGGAATACAACCTAAGTTTAAAATAAGTATTGCAGTTCTCAAAAATCTTTCGTTTGGAATCGATTTTAAACTGTAGGTCCCGCCACTCATGCATAAAATTAACACACACAACATAAGTGCTGTGAGAAGCTAGGTCGTAATCCTGTAATGACCGATTAAGTATGTATGTACTGTAGCAGTTTTTATATTAAAGAGCTCGCTGAAGGATGTCGGAAAGTGAGAGATTATAAACTTTCGTTTTTTTTTTTTACACAAGAGCAGGGCGCTGGCACATTAAGGTGAAAGACAGTCTCTGCCAACAGCTTCTGTAGAAGTCATTTGACGAAATGCCAAATCTTCCGCCACGCCTACCAAGAAGACAGAATCCTGTGAGAATTTCTATTGTGCGCTGAATGGCCGTGAAATTTAAGAATAGAAGTAAGTCGATTATCTGCCTCATGCAGCCAACGAAATTGGGCTAGAAACTGAATATATTTTGTAAAATAACCTGGTCAAAGCGTTTTAAATTCGAAAGACCGTAATTCGAATCATTTAACTGAATTATATTAAATCCTAATGATGACCACTAATACGATACCATAAAGCATAACTTTCTATCCTATTTTTTAATTATTATTACGGTATGGGACTTGTTATATAATTCTATAAAATTCTAAAGTTTTTCCTGCTCTTTTCAAAAAGATTTCAATTTAAAAATTAAAATCTTTTGAACACCTGCATCCAGTAGAAGGGGCCAAAAACAATACCAAAATTACAAACAAACAAAAAAAAAATTTTATCAAGACCAACATAAAGTTTTTCTTTGATTTCTCTTCCTGTATTCATTTCAATTCTTTCTCTTCTTGTTATACTCATGCTTATAGGAAGAAAAACTTAATGAAACCAAATGGTTTTCCATATATTTTTATCATCCTGGCATTCACTACTACTACCACTACTACTACAACTACAACTGTTGGCCAAGGTAAAGAAAAATACGAAGAACACAAGAAAAACGTAAAGAACTTGGGACACTAAGAAAAAAAGGACATCTCTGTAGTTAAATAGAAAGAATGCCAACCACAAAAGAAAAGCAAAAAAAAAAAACCTCATTCTATTCTTTTTAGTTTTAGTGCATGGGTAGTAGTAGTGCATCAGTGGCCATCAGCTATTATACGCCATTAGGGTGTAATTAAAATTCTCAAGTATACTGAATACTATTGAGAAGCCAAACCCATTCGCAAATAGTTTCAAAATATATTTCGAAAGAAAAGGAGAGAAAAAAAATAGATTTTAAGAAGAATTTCTGCTACAATTATTACGGAAGTCATTGTAAGGTAGCAGTGACCAACTGCGAGCATAAGTATCAGTTTTCTTCAAGTAAAAAAAAAGGCTGAATTAATAGGTTAGAGTCTTTTAACAATAGAAGGAGAATCAGAGACGTTAACTAAAAGGGGTTGATTGAGTAAAGAATTTGGTTTTGATGCTTTTGAATAGTTTATGTAGCACTACCTTCTACAAGAACATTTTTGAACTTTTATATTGGCCCTTAGGCACTCCTTGCCACAAGCTTGTTAACCTACGCCTGTGCTTCCTTAAATATTTATAACCTCTTTCTTATGGAATCGATTACCACAGTTTGTAAACACTATTAAGTTCACATGAAAGTTGATAAAAGTCTAAGTAACTCTTCAGGTGATAGTTTTCTCTGTAAAGTTTCTTTTATATAACAAAAACAAAAACTACATTTGCTTCATATCCTTGCCTACCTTAACTTCCCGGGCCGTCAAATGATGTCATTCTACGAATGCAATATGTGTAATAATTACATGTATGTGAGTGAGACTTGAATGATTCTCTGTCTGTTGACTTTTGTAACACGAAGGTGAAGAAAACGATTACCCAAGACATGAATAATATTTGTTACTCCTTTATTACTTCCTGGCAGCAGCATCAGCAGCAGCAGCAGCAGAGTGAAAATGTATTTTATTTCCATATTATTTGCAATGGAAATAACTTGAAATAAATTTTTACATTAAATGTGGAAAATCTTTGACTCAATATTATGTGTGATGACTTAATAAACTAAAGCCAATAAAAATAAAATATAAGAAAATTTTAAATATGTAGTAATAATAAAATAATTTTTATTGCAATTCGAATAATGAAAATTGTTTTAAATTGTAATCCTTCATGCTAAAGCACAATTTCATTAATGAATTCAAAATTATGCTCCAGCATCACATTTCGTTTATATATTTGATATCCTATAAGAGTACATATGCAATTGTATGTATGTATGTATGTATACATTTTCATTCTAGAATGCCTGTTATTTTTAATATAATTCTTTTTTTTGTTCTTTTTTGTGGTTGATTTTAATCATTGCCGTATATGAGCATAGCCAGCATACAATTTAAATAAACAGTCTCATTATTTGAATTAAAAAATAATGGACATAAAACAATTGATTTGTGGCCACCAACGACAGGCTAAGAACGACTAATTGTTTCACTACTTACAATCTATAAGTCAGCATTAAATGCAAATTCCTGCCTCCAACGTAGGTAGTGTGTTAGTTTATTAGACATGAGGCCTCGGTTCAAACCCCAGATTAGACATCTCCAACAAAACTAAATTTGAAAAAAATATGTCTTCGGCAATGTGTTTTTATGATAGAACACAAAATTTTTGTTGTAGAGATGAGAGTCAATTGTATAACTAGGCTGTATCTAGAATCTTAAAATCTACAAATTTCTTTCAACTCTACCAGAGACTCATAACCGTTACCTTCGCTTGACCTCATTGTCTCCGCCTGCGAATCTTCATTTTACATTGCCCATGACATTATTGTCACACAAGATCCAGTTTTCATCGGCGGTAATCACTCGCTTGAATAATGGTTTAATTTTGTTCTTTTTAGCACTTAAATACGAATGAAAATCCACTATGGCAGCCAAATATAATTCGTGTACTCAGATCTCTTCAAATGGTTGATAACTATTGGCCGCTGAAATGCATAGTTCCTCAGCAACATCCACGTCAATCCTTGCAGCATTTTATAAGCATTAAGACCTAAATGTATTTTAAAGCCCCGGTTAGCCAAACGTTCACGGAACGTACATTGGTTTTTGGCATATGAAAAGCAATGTAAATGCTTACCAAAAATACATTACGCCTCGGTAAACGCTCTCAGTGGTTTTCATATTCTAAAAACGATCGTAGGCTCCGTGAACGTGTGGCTAACTGGAGCTTAAGCCCTTATGATACGATTTTTAGAAAGTTTTTGAAACGAAAATTAAAAAGTCGCGAGCAATATTACTTTTCTACAAAAATTTTTCTTATGAACTTTTCAAACTCCCGGAATTGTTACGCCGTTTGCTCCTCAATCGAATAAGTGGTAGGATGCAAACATAATCCTACTTCGCAGTGCTTTTTCTTTAAATTCGATTTGAGATTTTCCCTGAAGATCTCTTAATTTACTCGAAAAGTCAGGCTGTGATGAAGTCTCTAACAAACGTCATCATAACGTTCGGTTTCGTGCATGAATATTTCGGATTGGACATAGCGACGTTATCGCATTGCATTACTGGTGAACTGGCTATGGCTGGTAAAGAGCTCACAATCTGCAATATGTTATATGGCATCTATGTTCCGCATACCTGAATTCAACAAGGAATTCTGCTGTCGTTTCATAAGGAGGCCTTACTTCGGAGGCAATGTGTGAGGAATATTGAATAAGAAGATGACTGATTGTCTTCTGTCCTTAAATCGCATGACCATACATCGCATTATTGTGGTTAATACAAGCCATCATACTAGTGAAAGCCATGCCAAAAGTTGCTTTTGAAAGAACTCTGGGTCTGAGTTCTGACGATCTTTCAATGCCCGACTCTTGTCATGAAAAGACGGAAGGTTCTTAACTTCTAAATTTTTTCTGACTTGACTTGGTATTTTAACTAATTGTGATATTACGAGGAGCCTTAGCTGTTGGCTATTATTTGGTTTACTTTTTAAAGAGGATCCCCACCTAACTTAGCTTAACCCAAACTTGCCTTTCAACGAATTTAAAAGAAAACCTTTACAAGTGAATGAGCAACTACAAACTGAACAAATTCACCCAATGGCCAGCAATAGCGGCTTAAAACGTGCTGAGGTGGGCGAGGAGTAGAAAAAAAAACGATAATAATTAAAATGCATTTGAAATCGTATTGATACCAAAGCAATTTATTTAAATCAAATGTAATCTGCATAAATACCTTCGAGTTCAGGACTGACAGCTGTACAGAGCCAACACATAGTACACTCTCTGTCATACATACGCACTCTGTAAATAATTGCTACTGTGAACAGGGGCAAAATGCCTCAATACGAATATAAAAGTCAATATAACACCAGTAGTAGTGGTAATTTGCCACTAGCCTTGCATTGAACTCATGAACACATACACAGTACTGTTTTCACTGTGAGTGTAGGTGTATTAACCAAACAGTTGATATAGGTGTGCGTATATTTTATAGTCTGGTTAGTTGTATATATACGTGTATAATTAGTGAATGGATGTACATACATATTTCAATATGTATTTGTATGTATAAACAGGCTAATAATATATAGAGCTGTTTAAATAGAGGGATCTCTTTATACATATATGTGTGTGTGTGTAATTATGCGAACATATTTGTAAATAAATTTACTATCGAAATGAAATTCATTTTCACAAAACCCTGTAAATTACCAGAAAATGAAATGCGATCCTCTAAAGTTCCTGCTGTTGCGCCCGTTAATGTTACACGCAAATTCTGATGCATTCATATTACATACACGTATACATAAGCATACACATATAGTGTATACGTATACGAAATATATTGAAATTATATAAACACGTAGGCATTTAATTAGTACGTAATCATTTGCCATAACAAAACGGTTCCAATTACAACAATAACAACGGCTTAAACAATATATTGTATTAAAAAAAAACAAAAAAAAAACTGTTTGAAATGTTTGAAATATTTTCTCTGTTGGTTGCAGAACATTTCTCTCTCTTTTAAATTTTATTTTTTTAATTTTCCAAAAAAAAAAAAATTGCATTCGAAATAAAAATTTTTATTGTAAAATCTGCCAATCTATGCTTTAACTACGGGGCAAAGTGGGATGGACTGAACTTGAATGGTGTGTAATTGACTTTTATCAAACAGATAAAACAGCTGTAGTAATGGTTTAATGATGACTTTTAGGCATTTATGTTGGGTTAATGTAATCGTATATGTATGTTGCATCCTTAATGCATTGTGTGATAATAAGTGTGGATGACTACTTTCATTAAAGTCCAGCTGATAGAGACAGTGATAGAGACAGACACTGGTTTACAAAACTTTGCCATTTTACAATGAATATAATATGTTCAATACATGCTCATTTGCATACCAATTACAGTAATTATTAGGTATGTTGTAAAGACCATAAAAAACATAAACAGCAATACTATCGATTTGTTCAAAAGAAAAAAATTCTTCACATTATTTATCCCTCTTCTAAGAAATATATCTTTGTTCCTTTGCCCTAGTAATAGTATTACATAACAATGTGTTTGTTTCCTCAGTGGCTACATGTTTCATTCAATCATGAGTCACTTCAATTTTGATAACAGAAACAGGTCACAGAGAACCTCATTTGATTAATAATTTGTTTTTGGGTTTGACCAAAAACTTCAATCCAACAGCGTCACTTTGCTCAGGGAGTGAATGCTTTATGTGATGCTAAAGAACAACATTTTTTGTTGAATTTTTCCCTTTCGAAACGTGTCAAGTAAATGGTTCCTTAAAAATTGTTTGGCTACTAAGGCCTTTTATACCAATCAGTTATTTGGACTTGGTCGTGGTGTCGTCTCAATCACAGTGGCCATCCTTACAGGTCATTGCCGTATGGGTAGACATGCGGAAAGGATGCGGCGCCTATTTGACGACTGCTGCCGTGGGTGCCGATCCGCTGAGGAAAAGGAGACTGTTACCCACTTTCTTTGTCAGTGCCCATCTCTAGCGAAATGGTTATTTGGCTCTCCATTTCTTGTCAGCTTGATGGAGCTATCATCTATTAATGTCAAGGATATAGTTTCGTTTATCAAACTTTTTGGCTGGTTTTCCAGTGTAGGGTAGTCGTGCTTTTGATGTGCAGCCCTTTCTCTGACCAACTCCTCTTCCCTGATTTTTTGTGAAAGTTGGTCAGTACAGAGACTGCGTTGACTCGTGGCATCACAACGAGCCGCTATGCGTGCTCAAGTGAATTTTTTGATATCAGAGCTACCACTCCGACCTGACCTAATATAAAGGCCTTCTAGTGTAACGACTTCACTGACATCTCCAAACCACTAGACAGAGTAGGCTATAATATATGTATTAAATATTATAACATTTCGACTTTCGAATAGAATACTAATAATACTGTATTACTAGCTGGTAAAATTTCACTCAGGGAATGATGCCTATTTATGCAATACGTCGTAATGGACCTAAGCAAATAGGTTGTGGGAGAGAGAAAGTTGTATTTCTGAGCATTAGATATGGGTCTACGTTTGTTTTAACAGGAAAAGCTTATGGAACATGAGTATTCTACAAGGATAAAGCATGGAGAAAGAAGAATGAAGCATGAAGAATGAATGCGAATTAAGAATGAATGCGATTGAAGAACAAACTTCCTATGTAATGCATTTTGTGTTCCACTGGTCTATCAACCCTGAACGGATATGCTCTATAAAAACATGAATACTTCGTACAAATATAAGATTTCCATGAAAAAGTTCTTTTATTGTGGTTGAGCAAAATCCGTTGTTGTAACGAAAGAACATTGAAATACAAGCCACATTGCCACAATGTTCCAATTAATCATTGGAGTTAGATATCCTACCGTCATTAATGAGGACCTTAGCCTTTTCTTCTATACTATCGAGATGAAAGAAAATACACTTCAAATCTATTTTCAGACGGGACCAAGTTATGTAATGCAGAGTGAGTTACACAACGATCCGTCCTAAGAAAGCGGGAAATATATGTTGCTTTCAGCGAATATCACACAAAACATGAATTGTCTAGAGTAAGCTATTGGAAGGTAACTCCTATGTAGGTTCCAAAGCACAGAAATTTTGCTTAGCTGACAGATACATTTCCAGACTGTTACAAAATATATGTATTCAAATTGCTTCTCTTGAACTGGGTTGCCTTCAAATGCCATATAAGGATTCTTAACTTCGTTTGCAGTATGAGGGATTATGAAGAATTGTTAGGCTCTGCTAAATAAAAAAGTAATGCCTAAAATATTCTGGAGTTAAAACAACATTATGAAGTATTATGCTATGTTTCGAAATTCATTAATTCTTGGCACTAGAATTTCTACGAAATCTACATACATACAATAATTCATTATTACAACTACTCAGTCAGGATTTAGACCCTCTAGCTTCTTACACCACATATGTTGCGTGTGTTAATTTTATAGATGAGTGGCGGGACCTACTGTTTAAAGAAACTTTTTTTTGCAATTTTATTAACTCTCAAATTGATTGGCAAAAATCGTCTGAAAGGCAGTCACCGAAGGAATAGTTTTTCATATTTCGTTCTATGTTACAGATGTCTGACCTGGAGTTTACACCGTGGCCAATACACTACCTTCTAGACTACGGCTACTTCAATTCATATATGCCGAAAATATAGTCGACGAGAAACCTTTGACATAAAGTGAATATACATGTGTATCTATGACATCAGAAAGTGAGGAAATAATCTTAGTTTTCTGTGAGTTACAATATGGATTACATAAACTGAAAATAGCAAAGAGTTCAGTATCGTGGTGTCAGCTGAGAAAAGATACGAAATCTTTAGTTGTTTACAATTGACAATCATTACTGCAATATGCAGTACATATCGTGTGTGTTGGCTTGTTAGACCTGAAGCCGCAGTTCAAACTTCAATATCTTCAACAAAACTAAGTATATGAAAAACTATTTCTTCTTCTTCTCAGCAGCTTTCTTGCAAAAATTCTAATAGTAAATAAAATTTTTCAAATAATCCTTACAAATCCCTAATAAAGTGTTTTTCTTAATGACTTTGAATTAAAATCCTTTTAAAAATGCTTACAAAAATTAGTTCTTCTATTAAAAAGCACTACAACACATGCAAATAATTAATAATAAATAGAGTGAAATAGTTAAACATTTTAAATACAAATCAATGACACTTGAAATTATTTTCCTTAAATCCTAATCACCATCCTAACCGACCATCATCTAATCAAATGACCATCTGCTACCGGCCTACTGACCAAGAGGAGACAATTTTGTAATAAATTGCATTTCAATTGATTTATCGCACTTACGAATTAATTTCCATACAATAATCAATCGACTAATTAGTTTGTGTAATCATGCATAATAAAACAATTGAAACAATTGAAAAAATTTACTATAAAATCAATTCATTTCAAATTCAAATTCATTTCAAATTCAATTAAAAAAAAAAATTAAATAAAATTCAATAAAAGTATTGTAGAATGCGGGAATATAAGGGAATTCTATAAAAGAAATTACGATTACGATAATTGAATAGTCAAATGGATGGATAGTGGCAAACACACGAAAACAAGAAAAAGAAGGAAAGCAAAAAAATGCTTATGAAAGTAAAAAATATAACTGAGCACTGTAGAAATGGATGCTTAGAGATTTCCTTTTTTTTTTTTTTTGCTTTAAACTGCTTTAACCAAAGGAATTTTGAAGGAGTACACACATGAATAAAATTTATTCCGATTATATTCGAATAAAACAAAATTTTAATTACAGCCAGTGATTTTAGGCCACACAGGAATTTAAATGAAATATTGTTACGAAAATGGAATGACAAACAAAAGCTACAAAAACAAAAACTATAGACTTATTTACATGATCAACAAGTAAACAAAAATATAGCGACAACATCAGTATATAAAAAGGGATAAATAAGTAAACAAACAGGCAATAATAACACTGCAAGGACTAATGTAAACAAAATACACAAACAACAATAACGTAAACAACATTTTTACATTTATAGAGATCTCGCAAAGGCAAAGTCATTCTCCTTCAAGAGCATTCATCTTACTGTTTACCCTGTTATATAAAAGGCAAGACAAAGCAGGCATGAGTATAAATTCAGTCTGTCTTGTGTGAATACGCTTTACATGTGAAGAGAATAATTGTGGTTTGAAGATCTCCGTTGTAAAGATCTAACGAACCATTATTGTTAATGTTTACGCAAAAGTGTGTAAAGAAGAATAACAAGCAATGCTAATTGTTGTTGTTTACATCAAGTTGTGAACAGTGGCACACGGAATTGTGCGAACAATAAAGAACTGATTTAAAACTAAACACAAATTTTTTTTTTTTATTTTATTTGCAATCTACGAAGCCATATTTTTCAATATAGTTGTCATTAATTTTTTTATTTTTACATAATTGTTCCAATAGGTTTCCAATTCAAAGCCAATACAAAAAATTATGTATACTTACACAACATAAATTGGTCATCATAGCCCGTCAGTCAGTATTACGACCTAGGTTCTCTACACTACCATTAATTGCAATGGTTAAGAGTCGATTTACTGATTTAGTTATGGTCGCACAAGCTCATAACTTTTCCACCATTAGTTGAGTCCACTGTAAAAAATTTACGGGCCTTCGGACAGTTCGTAACTGAACCTAATTATCATTGCAAAATATTTTCAGCGTTGAAGCCCGTTTCTGAATGAATAGATACGTAAGCAAACGAAATTGTCAATGATATCAATCCGCATGAGAACCAAGAGCATCCAACTCATCCCGAAAAGTTTACTGTTTGATGTGGATTTGGAGCATCATGTCCATACTTCTTAGGGAACGACATTGATCAGGCCATCAGATTTTGGCTCAAATTGAATGATCTGGACACCAATGACATGAACAGAACGGCACTACATATGTGCCACACAACGCATGTTTAATTGGAAAGTGTAAAACCAGGACTGCTTTTCAAAGCCAGCATAATCCATGCCATGGGTGAAATTTAACCTGATTTGTGCTCCAGAGTCATGAAAATTTGAAGAAAAGAAACTGAACGCTTTAAAAGAATTGAAATGAGACTCTGAAAATAAAAATTTTAAGTTCTCGCCACGAGGCCTAAAATATTTCAAAAATCAACTTCTGTCTAATCGAAGCATTGCTTGACCTATTCAAAACCTTGATGAGGTAACAAATTTGTAGAAAGTGTGGACCATGAACTCTTCATTATCTCGTCGAAGAAATATTCAAATTTCATTTTGTTGCCGATGTCTGATCTGGGGATTATACATTAGGCTTAATTACTTACAATTTCAAAAGGTCCCCATTCATATTTTTTCTTCCTTTCGGAATGAGGGCGTACAATGCACCTTAACCTCATTAATAATGGTAATAATCATGTAAATTTTTATGTAGTCTTCTAAACAATTTAAAATTTAAATTTTTAAGAAACCATTAACCATGACCATATTATTGGTAAAAAAAACTATGTGGTCTAAATGCGTTTTATTATAAATATGTATTTCAATTTCTAATATTACTAATAATAAATTTTGTTGCAATTTTAAATTTAATTTATGATTTTATTCTAGCGCTCTTAAATTGTTTAAATCAATGATTTTTGGTATAAAATAATTTAGAATTTAATAAAATTCTATTTTGCAAAACGTTTCAATGTTTTGTATTTTAATTGCATTATTTAAAGTGTCAACTATTAAACGCATAAATTATGCACAAATATCACCACACATACACACACACCAAAAAAGTGGAAAATTTTGCATAAATTAATTTCATTAGAAGCAAAATCACAAAATAAAATCCAAAAAAAAATTAATTAAATCAAATCAACATAAATATATTTTAATGAGATAAATACATACATTTATTAATTAATAAAAAAAATAAAACAAAACTATTTTTTGCAGTATAAAAAATTAATTTTTTTGAGCAAAAGAAAATTTAAAAAAAAAAAGATGAAAATTCTCATGGCATTTCTGTTACTCATTGTGTGTGCCACACAAACTAATCACATGAAAATCATTGAAAATGCACCACAACATAATATTCACTACGACAATGCGTTATCAGCGTATAATAACGGTGAACAACAGCTGTACGTTAGCAGCAGTGAATCAAAATCACGTACAAAACGAGGAGTTTTTTGGGATTTCTTTCAAAAGATGATCATAACGAAAAATCTAGTTGTTGATGTAAGTGATGTAATCTATCCGCACTCCTATACCACATCAATACTCAAAATTATTCTTTTTATATGATCTTAGCAATACACCGATACACGCGATACATTAAATGAAGTCTACAATCTAATCAACGATCAATTCAGCGATCCAGCAAAAGAAAAACCAAGACGTCCAACTACCAGCACAGAGTCTCCTGTAAGTTATATAGGGTGGGCCATCTATCGGTTTAAATTTGAAACATTAATTATTTCGAATTTGGCAATACTTATGTCAGTCTATTCTGTAACAAAATTCAGTATATTACATATATCAGTGAATGTAATGAATCGAATAACGTTTGAGCAACGTTGGGATTTATTGGAATAGATGGGCCAACGAGAATTGGAGAACGACGATGATTTTGCCAAAAAATTTTCGAAGGAAGCTCATTTTTATTTTGGTGGGTATGTTAATAAGCAAAATTGTTATATTTGGGGCTCAAAAACTCGCATGTGATCTAACCAGAGATCAGCAATGAATCGTTTTTTCCCTACTCATAAGTACTCATGAAATTTTGAGTATGAGTGAGTCAACAGTATTGAAATTCAACTATTCTGATTCATTCATACTATTTATAAGTACAGGTTGCAATGAGTATGATAAGTACAACGTTGACATCAAACTCATAACATTCGAAATATGTTTGATTCATATGCCTACTTATTCAGATTCATTAATTTAAAAAAATACTTATAATACTCATAAATAATTCGAGTGATTCGAATGAGTACGATGAGTACTTCAAACTTTGGATATGAGTAGTATGAGTATGAGTGCGCATAAGTATCGGAAATTATGAGTATGATTCGAATCTCCACATCTTTTTGAATACTCATTGCTGATCTCTGGACCAAACAGAAGTCAATGCTCCTATTACGAGTGACTGCTTGATGCGGCTTGTGAAGCCGGGCCCATATTTCTTTCAAAATGAGGACGGCGCAACCATTACGGTCAATGGTATTGATGTGAACGATGTTTGCTTTCAACAGGATGGTACAATTTGCCACACATCTCATGCCACAATCGATTTATTGCGTCGAACGTTTAATTAGCCGAAATGGCCGCTAGGAACCTGCGATTTGACATCGTTTGTCTATTTTCTGTGAGGCGCCGTTAAAGAAAAGTGTTATGACGACAAACCAGAGACAATTGAGCATTTGAAGGCCACCATTCCTGATGCCATTGCCGAGATACGACCCCATACGCTCGAAAAAGTAGACGAAAATGTATCCGATCGAATGAGGTACTGTGAGGCCAGCCGCGGCAACCACATGAAGGAAATAATATTCTATTTCTACCCCGAACACGACAAAAAACTAAATTTTGCAAAATTTCAAACCATTTTTGTTTCATTGCATTTTTAAACTTAAACTTTTAAATGGCCCACCCTTCGCGTTCTCTCTTAAGTTAAAGACTATACTTTAATTCCAAATTCTGATTTTAGAAATTCAGCGATGAAGAGACTACCGACAGTTCAGAGGTAACAACTACCACCGAAGCATATCGTATTTCACGTTATGAACTGGGGCGTATTTTGGGCCGTAATTTCCGTGGTCTGAAGCGTTTGCAAGAAATTGAATTTCAAGATGCTTTAAATGTAAGTCAAATGGATTTTATTTAACGAAGTTTTAACTCCTTTTTCTTTCATGTTTTCTTTTCAGCAATCCCATTACAATATACAGGAATACAAGAATGAGGCCAATAAACAATTCGCCAATAGCTTAGCGGTAGAGAAGAAAAATCAACTGAAGGCTTTAAAGGGTTAAATTTGTAATTTCTGAGTAGATTATTTAAGTTTATTTAGCTGTTGTTTGGTATTTATTTCCTTAAGCGATTCTTTTTTTTTTTTTATTCTTTATAAATAAGTAAGCCTTAGTGTACCGTCGATATGAATTTGTGAATTTGGATACCCAGTTTTCTAACAAAATTTTAATAACGAAAGTTTCCATCAAGAAAAATTATCCTGAAAATTAAAATATTTATTCTTCTAAACTTCTACAAGGCGTTGATTTATCTTCCATTTGGAGCGTATATTCACGATTTATTCACGATTTACTCCACTTGCATATGGCCCCTTTTATGTAATTCCCATTGCAACGAGATAATGAACAATTCATGTCCCACACTTTCTACATATTTGTCACCTCTTCGACGTTTTGAATAGCTCAAGCAGTGCTTCGATTCGGTCGAAGTTAATTTTTGAAATATTTTAGGCCTCGTGGTTAGAATTTAAAATTTTTATTTTCAATTCTTTTGAAGCGTTTGTTTGGATTATCCAATTCGAGCCAAAAGAACCCTTAGCTAATAGTGCTTGCCGTTGACAGTGATGACCTGATTAACGTCATTTTCAAAGAAATAAGGACCTATGAAACAGCACAAAATCCACAACAAACATTGATTTTTACGGGATGCATTTTAAGCTGTTGGATCTCATGTGGATTGATTGTTGATCCACGTACCGACTCATTTATTCGGAAAAAGACTTGATCTTTGAAGATATTTTTCGATAAAAATTAGGGTCAGTGGTTAACTATTTCAGGACCCATTCAGCGAAAGGGGACTGGGATAATGCCATGTCATGAATTTTTTAAATTTTACCGGGTATAACGGATCCAAATGAGGGTTGAAAAGTTCGCTATTTTCTGGGCTTGAGCGGCCCTGGCTTAATCTGTAAATCGACTCTTAACCATTGCGATTAATCATGGTAGTCTAGCAGAGAGTTTGTTGGCTTATTATACGTGAGGCCTTGATTTAAGACCCAGGTCAGACATCTCCAGCAAAACGAAATATAAATAAAATATATCTTCGGCGACTTCCCCTCAGCAAATTTCTTGCCATGAAAAGTTTCCCAAAAAAACTGTCGTTCGGAATCGAGTTTAAACTGTTGGTTCCGCCACTCATGTAAGAATTAACACATATAGCAAAAAAGGTCTGAAAAGTTAGGTCATAATCCTGACTGAAGGGTTTTACTGACCAATTATGTATGTACAGTAAGCGTCAAAAGGAACAGTACATTGAAGAATAAATATACATTAATAACTTACCATTATTTTTATTTTAAAATTGTTTCATTGTTTCAGACATTAAAAATTAAAGAAAAAAAAATTCGAAACATTGTCAAATGTCACCTTAAGTGGTAAAAGTTAAGTTTAGTGATTGTTAGAATTTTGTCCATAGGATACAGTTTCTTTTGACGCTCACTGTATATATGTAGAGTATCTACAGTATTTAAGAGTCTTGGCCTTGGTTTTATTTACGGCTATTTTCAGCAGAGATCAGCAATGAGTATTCAAGAAGATGAGTAGATTTGAATCATACTCATAATTTCTGATGCTTATACTATTGACGGCTATTTTCAGAAGAGATCAGCAATGAGTATTCAAGAAGATTGAATCATACTTATTTCTGATACATATACGTATTTATAGTTATTTTAATATCATACTCATACAACTCATATTCAAAGTTAGAAGTACTCATTGTACTCATACTTAACAATATGCATGATATTGTTGATATCGACTATCCTTTACTCAACATTTACAAGAATTACAAAATAAGTATGATTCGTGTACGAACATTACAATACTCACTAGAAGGTTGAATCAAACATACATATTTCGAATGTTATGAGTTTGATGTCAAGGTTGTACTCATACTCATTGCAACCTGTAACTATAAATCAATGTTGTAGTGAGTATGAGTAAGTCAGATTAGTTGAATTTCAATACTGTTGACTCACTCAGACTCAGAATTTAATGAGTACTTATGAGCAGCGAAAAAACGATTTATTGTTGATCTCTGATTTTCAGCAACAAAGTAATGCTTGATTAGTACATTAACACAATCTAACTAAGGCAGTTTACATAAATTTTGATATATTGCAACTTACAGATGCCGTTTGAATGGGCGTTTCACTTCGGAACTCAACTGTTAGAGACTTATGGACCCAAGGTCAGCAATTCGAATTCACAAATTATTTACTTTTTTACGAATATTTACTTGTAATTTTTTTTATAAAATTTTGCCAATATTTGTTAATTATATTTGTATATATACACATATGCTGTGATAAGCTTTAGTTATGTTAATTAGGTGTTTAGTAATAAATTGTTGTATATTTTTTAAATAAATCAAAAAGAAAATAAGTCTTTAAAAATTTGCAAAAATTTTCTTCTTTTTATTACACGACATTCATATCGAAGGCATAAAGAGGAACGAAATCAAATTTAACTTTTTCTCTTCCATACGTTGAACAATTTAAAATAACATTTACCAACCGACCATCATAGCATTGATAAACGATGGCCACAACTACTTACAATCAAATAAAAAGGAAAGAATGAAAATGGCAAAAAAACTGCATCAAATTAAAAACTTTTTTGTCATAATTTTATTGGTAAACTTTATTTTTCATATTTTTTTCCACTCGCCTCATTCTCATTCGATACGTCCGTCCGTCCGTCCCTTTATAACTTTAGAGGATATGTTTGTGTTAGCGAGATGTAAAATATTAACGTAATGGAAATGGAAATGAAAAAAAAGGAAACTTAAATACGGCAAAACCTAACCCAGCATAAGATTTAGATATGATTTGGGATACTTGCAGTAACTAATCCATTTGCATAACGATTATTTCACGAAGTACTAAGCTAGTCGTGGTCCTCTTCCACTTCTTGTTATCACTGCCTTGAACCCTATTTTACAAACTATTTATGAGACTAATATTAAACTTATATGGCTGTATAGAAGGCAAATTTTGTGAATCAGTATCGGCTTAAATAATTGTAAAGGGTGGTCCATTTAAAATTTTAAATTTAATTTAAAAATGCTGTGAAATAAAAACGTTTTGAAATGTTGGCAAACTTATTCTTTTGTTGTGAAGTATAATTGTTCCGGTTAGAAATAGAATATTATTTCATTCATATACCTGCCGCAGCTGGCCTCACAGTACCTCATTCGATCGGATCAATTTTCCCCTACTTTTTCGAGTGTATGCGGTCGTATCACGGCAATGGTATCACGAATATGTTGACCTTCAAATGCTCAATTGTCTCTGGCTTCTCCGCATCATACTTTTCTTTAACGGCTGTCTACAGAAAATAGTCGAACAGCGCCAAATCGCAGACTCTTGGCGGCCAATTGACTTTACCATAGTGGCTAACTAAACGGCCATCAAACATTGGATGCAACAAATCGATTGTGGCATGAGATGTGTGGTAAGTTGTACCCTCCTGTTGAAACCAAACATCGTTCACATCAATACCATGAAGAGCGGGTACAAAAAATCAGTTATCATGGTGCAATAGGTGCCCCGATGTCGATACGGCAGAGATAGCAAAGGAAAACTGCCTTCTTCTCAATACACTCTTGGTTTGCTACCCCTATAAGGAATTCTGCTAGGTTTCTCTTTCTAAAGTACTCGTCGTAGTCTAGTAGGTAGTATGCTGGCTTATTAGATGTGAGGCCAGGGGCAAACACCAGGCCAGACATCTCCTAAAAACGAAATTAAAAAAAATATTTCTTCGGCGATTTTCTCTCGGCATATTTCTGCCAAAAATTCCGAAGAATAAATAAAAATTGCCTCGAAAATCTGTCGTTCAGAGTCGACTCTCAATTCTAGGTTCCACCACTCATGTATAAAATTAACACATACAACCTAAGGAGTTTGAGAAGCTGGATGTAATCCTGACTGAAGGGTTGTAATGACCAATTATTTGCGCATGTATATATATATCTATAAGGTAACGTTTAACTGGTCAACTAGAGCAACATACCTATCCCATATCCATCTAACCAGAGAATCACACTAAAATCTCAATTCAGTCTCCGTCTTTCTCTTGTAGTAACTCCTATATATGCAGTTACTTCATTTAAACCCTGTAATCTTCCTGTAATTGAATAATAATATGGACAAATGTGTTGTGTTCCACGTCTAAAAGTGAATTACTTCACTTAAAACGTAACTCGTAAATTGATATGGTCTTTTAAAACCCCTCATCATCATTCATAGATGATGTCTTTACGATGCCCTATACAAATTTGATCACCCGAATGCATACCAATAATATAGGAAACCATAAAACTCCAAAATTATACAAGAAAGAAGAATAAAAATTGTCTTCTCACCGAAATTCCCATAAAAGTAAAATACAATAAAATAAATAAAAAAAGAACAAAAAAATATTCTTAAAACTACTTTCGGATTAAAGAAATAAAAGTACACCGGAGTTGGAAACATGTCAAAATAAAAAAAAAATCTCTTTCCCTTAGAAAAAAGAAAGAGAAAAAAAATCACTAAAAGTGTCATAATTCGATGCCCACGAGACGTCTAAGTCATCTGCAAAAGAGAATTAGTTTGATATCGGCCCTTAGCTCAAATACGGCAGCAACAGGAAACTGAAATTGAGAATTTTTTGGAAAGAAAAACCGACAAACCGTACTACAAGTAGCAGCGGCAAACAACAGTTGCACTAGCTGCTCGTACTTGTCGAGGTACGGTGGGAATATAAGTATAAGGAGTAAAATTCTAGGAAAAGTTAAAAAAAAAACTTGATTTTTAATCTTAACTTCAGTTTTTTTAATATCTTATATATCCCTAATAAGCTTCTTCCTCGAGTTTAAAAGGATTGGTTTGAAAATGTGACTTACACACTCATTTAGTTCAGCAAGAAAGTTCGATAACTTAAGTCTGAGGCGGTAAGAAGCTTACTGACCTGTATGCATAATTAATTATGACAATTTTTTTGGAAAATGGATTCGGCATGATAATGTCGCTAAGGAAAGAGAACGTTAGTGGGTGGATCTGCATTTGAGACAGGGCACTTAGAACAGCAGAGAAGGCATATAGATCGTATAGCATTCAAATAAATGGCAGAAGTTTTATACACACGATTTGTATCAATAAACGTAGAGAATAGAACGATTAAACTCGCATAACTTGAGGTTTTCTACATGAAGCGGTTCTTTCTTTCATCATTCATTTGGAGTCTGATTGCATTCTAAGCCGGAGAAGCAGTTTAACGCAAAGTTAAGGGGAATTAACTCAAGTAAAAGCACAATAGTATCACTTATGAGGAGAAAAACTACCAAATGAAAGAACATGCGATCACTTGGTGAAGTGATCTCACGAAAAACCAGGGAAAAATGTCTGAGAATAGTATTGTGTAATAAAATGACGTGACGTGAAGTCGCTGTAGTTTAGTAGGTAGTGTTTTATCTTTTTAGACGTGGGCCACAGTCAAACCCCAGATCATGTCATCAAAACGATACACAGGTGACTAACAGGGAAACCTAGGGATGAACCTTGTATTAGGCCATGCAGAAATAGCTTAAGGCTAATAACTCTTTCTAACGATTATCTAAATGCTTACTTGCATCCATTTCGTTAATCTACTTCAGAACATCAAACAAGGGGTTTGTCAAGACGAAAGGATTAAAGGAGACATTACAGAGGAACTCTATGTAAGTTGAGGGCAGTATAGTATATTATTAAGCTTAGTACCTTTACTCTACATCAGAATGAGACATGTAATATCCGCTCTTTAATCATCCACTAGACCTTGTCAACTTTCTCTGTGTATAAAATAATTCTTAAGGAGACGAATGCACTTAACGTTTCAGAAGTTTTGCTTATTCTTTCAGTTTAGCATTACCTTAACCACACCTGACCCATATTTATGAGTTGTCCTCAAAGGCTATTCCCTTTTCCACCTGTTGTGTAACTTAGTTTGCAAGGAATTCAATAATTTTGACTGTTCTTACATGCCATGAGTTTTACGTCAAGATTGGATAGTTTTGTCCGATAATTTTAACATTTTCCGATTAATATTTCTAATTTCAGAAAGTGCCCTATTGTATCAATTTTAATAATTTTAAACGTATTATTCCACTGTTTACCAGCAGCAGCATCAGCATCAGAAGCAATTGCAGCATAGTCTTCTAGTAGAACTGCAGTAACATTTCACTGCCAAAAGTTTTTTTTGCACAAATGTTTACGAAAGTACAAAAGTTTGGATTGATACAAACAAACGTACAAAAATGCTGTTAAAATAAATACAATACAACATTATACAACAACAATAATAATAATAACAATAACAACGACAAAATTCTGTTACATCTTCTCAGACCAAAAAGGATTTGTATTGTAGAAGTATTGAGAAAACTTTTGCCTTCTTTCCTTCTGTTTTTCTGCTGCTCATGGCCTAAACTTGAGTTGCGGTTTTATTTCTTAAAAATTACGTTGTTGTTGTTTTATTTTTTTTTTTGTGGAAAATGCCAAGTTCAAAAGACAGCTGCATTTCTTATTATCATTGAAACCATCATAGACCAACAGAATTTTATTTAAAATTTTTTCTTTTTATTTTAGTTTGTATTTGCAGGCTTCCCAATAATTTAAAAGCACAGTTTAGTGCATAAAGTTTCTTAAAACATTTCCTTTTTCTATTTTTATTTTTTTGAAGAGTTCTTGTATAGACTCCAGATATGAGGTTTCTGTGTTAAACTTGTGTCACAGAGTAATTTGAGTTCATGTCAAGAGTTTTATGTCAACCTCTCTCTCGACCACAAAGTCGACGCCATTGAGACAGGTAATGCGAGATTTATAACAGATTAATTAAAAAAAAAGTAAAATGTAATTGAATAACGTGAAATGACCTTAATATCCTATATATAAATGAAATTGAAATTGTCATGTAAAGTTGCGAAGACACAAAACTTAAGAGCTTAAATTAACAAAAAAAATATTTTTTATTGCGATTCTGTAAGCCTGTATTATAAAAACTTTAAAAAGTCTGGCTTAATATGTTTTTGTTGTTGATTTCATTTTATGTTTTAGCCTAGTTATAGGCAATAAGATCTTAGACTTATTTAAGTATTTATTGAATGAGCTGCCACCATGTTCTAAACATAAAAAATCCAAAAGCGTGGATGTAGTTCAATTTCTTGTCATCAGCTTCGGTTTGTTTGAGGTCACATCTCATAGGCAGAGCTCAATTTCAAACTATACACACGTACTTATATTCATGCAAACAACCCTTCAGTCAGCAGACCTAACTGCTCACACCACTTATGTTCTGTGTGTTAATTTTATACACGAATGGCGGCACCTACAGTTTAAAGTCGACTTCAAACAACAGATTTTTTGGGAATCTTTTCAAGGTAATTTTATTTACTCTCCGAGTATTTACCAGAAATCTGCTGAGAGGTAGTTGCCGAACAAATATTTTTTCAATTTTCGTTTTATTGGAGATGTCTAACTTGGGGTTTGAAGTGTGGCCTCACATCTAATAAGCTATAAAATAATTCAAATTAAAAATCTTTAAATCTCACTGAAACCGGGTCAACTAGAATATTCGTAATGCCAGGATAATTTCCTGTATTTATAATGCAATGGAGAACCAGCAAGAGAACCAGGTAACTACTTAAGTTCGACAAGAGAACGGTTCGCAGTCTAACAGGAATTCTAACAAGACACGGCGCTATTGACGGTTTTGCTGATAAGCTCAGTTTGCCTCACCAGGATTACTACAGAAGCTGCCATGATATGGAAGAAACGGAATCGGTACAACACCTTTTATACGAGTGCTTTGCACTTCAGAACACACGTCATCGGTTTTTGGGTGACAGAACGTTTGAAGACATGGGTATGGTGGCGAACGTGTCACTAAGCGAACAGTAGTGGTCGGAGTGGTTCAAACTCATCACTAACGAATAATGACAACACTGGGTAACACAATGGGCCATATGAGCCATTGAGTGAACTTGCCTGTGAACGGCAAGCTACCTGCTAGCCTAACCTAACCTAATCTTAAACGCATTATAATCTTTCATGTAAAACACGAGAAATTTACACCGATCAGCTGAACATATACGCAAAATTTCTTTATTTAGAGACTTTTGATATAGGTTAACAGACGATCTTCTGCTCGGCATGTCTTATACCGTACTTGCTAATATTTTGGAATCATCTAAGGTAGTCTAGACAAGTTCTTAAGGCTTTGTCTAAGTATTTATAGAGTAGCAAGTGGTTTTTGTAAGCGTTTAGCTTTCTGTAAATATGAGAAAAAAGCACACAAAAGTTTACAAAAGTGAGTTATTTGGGGCAATAAATGAATGACCGATTTTCTCCAAAAAATGTTATTCTTCGGAGTCAATCCTGAACAGCATGTTCTGCCGAATTCTGACTGAATGTATGTCTGTAATGGAGGGATCTAAAACTGAAAAAAGTTGTCGAATGTAGTAAATTCGCCTGACCTGAATGGCCAATGGATAGCTCAACAAACTCGCCTCTCTATAGGTAAAGGGCATTGGGGACAGAGATCAGCATTGAATGCTTTTTTCGCTACTCATAAGCACTCATGAAATTTTGAGAATGAGTGAGTCAACAGTATTGAAATTGAGCTACTCTGATTCAATCGTACTCACTACAACATTGATTTATAAGTACAGGTTTCAATGAGTATGAGTACAACATTGACATCAAACTCCTAACATTCGAAATAAGTTTGATCCATACGCCTACTCATTCAGGTTCATAAATTTAGAAAATTACTTATAATACTCATAAATGATTTGAGTGATTCGAATCACTAATAAGTTGTTGTTGCATTTACAAAATAAGAAGAAAGACAGCAAGCAAAGCAAACACACAACCTTCTAGTGAGTATTGTAGTGTTCGCACGCGAATCTTAGTTATTTTGTGATTCTTGTACATGTTGAGTTACCATACACAATCGGCCATTACAACCCTTCAGTCAGGATTACGGCCTATCTTCTCACACCACTCATATTATGTGCCTTAATTTTACACGTGAGGCGTCGACTCAGAACGACAGATTTTTTTTGGAGAAACTTTTCATGGCACGTTTATTTACTCTCAGAGTTTTTACCAGAAATCTGCTGAGAGGAAGTCGCCGAAAAAAAATTTTTCATATCTCCTTTTAATGTCTGACCTGACACTACTAGACTACTATGTTGAGTTAAGGAGAGTCAAAATCAACAAGTTCAAGCGTATTGTTAAGTATGAGTGCGATAAGTACTTCAAACTTTGAATATGAGTAGCATGAGTATGATATTAGAATAAGTATAAATGCGTATAAGTATGAGAAATTATGAGTATGATTCGAATCTACTCATCTTTTTGAATACTCATTGCTTATCTCTGTTTGGGTATCAAATTGAAGTAAAGCTATACATACCCAAAGCATTAGAGCTAGACTGGTCTGTATTGCATTGTTCAAATTACACCAATTTCAACAAAAATTCTCTCTTTTTTTTCGATAATACCGAATTAAACGGTTTTGCCGGCCATCTGGTAACACTACTCACATTATTTGTTCTCTTTCATATGATGCTAAATTATTAAGATGTTTTTAAAATCTTGTTGAACTAATTAATTTAGAAATGAACAACGAGATAACCTTTCAAAACAAATATCACTGCTTTAGAATCTAAAGTCATTGAATACAGTATACTTGCCTATCACATACACATGAATATACACGTATAATTACGGAATTGTATAATTTTATAGGAATTTCTATTAAAAAAAAGAATAAAAAATAAAAAGTATAAAATGAATAAGTAAATAAGATCTATGTATGATTGATTAATCTCCGCATAAACTGTATAGACCGCAATATTTTTCCGAGAATATTTAATTGTAGCAGAATATTCTTTTTTTTGATAATAAACAAAGAAATTCAAAGAAAGTGAACTGAGAAGTTTAAAGCAAATATCAAAAGGCTTGTTTGAATACAATTCATAGAATAGAGAAAATGTTCTGAATTTCTAAAAAAAAACCTTAAAAAATGTTATAAAATTTTCAATTAATAATGATAAATCACAGGCATATTATTTAAAAATCAATGAAAATTACTATTTAATTTGCAAATAATTTTTCACATTTTACACAAAAACAAAATTTTTATTTTATCACCATCAAATTTGCCTCAATTAATTAATTTATTTGTTTTTCCCCCCAGAATGAATCACTAGTAGTGTGATGTTTAAAAACACGTAAAAAGTTTGAAAGGGAAAAGCAAAGTATACCTCTCAACTTTCAATTTATTGCTGGGTCCATTTAATACCCGTTGAGCTTCGCTATCGTTATAAGAGATTATTTAATAAATGCGAAATGAATAATTTAGAATTAAATTTAAATGAACGTTTATTAAAATAAAAATTTAAATGATTTGTTTAATGGATCGAGTTTCTTCTGACTTCCTCTCTTTCAAACCATTCAAGTCACCAGGACCGGATGGTATTATCCCGGGTGACATTCAACATGGGGAGGAGATAATCCTCCCTTGGTTGCTTGCCATCTATAACGCTAGTCTCAAGCTCCTTTACATCCCTTGGAGCTGGAGAATATCTAGGGTTATCTTCATTCCCAAGGCTGGGAAACCGTCTCACACTGGGGCGAACGATTATAGACCCATAAGTCTGTGTTCCTTTCTTCTGAAGATGCTGGAAAGAGTTCTTGATGTCCATATCAGGACCTCGATTGATCCAGCGCTTCTATCCGCTTCCCAACACGCGTATACGAGAGGTAAATCAGTGGAGACTACTCTTCACTCTCTTATCTCTCGGGTAGAAAAGTCCTTGCACGTTAAGGAATACACTTTGGCCATTTTTCTGGACATTGAAGGTGCATTTAACAACGTCGACCCGGACGCCATAGTTAGGGCTCTTGGTTCTCTGAACCTGGGACAGAATCTGGTCAGGTTCATTGAGCTTCTCCTCAAATCGAGGATAGTAACCTCCACAGTGGGGGCCACGAATTGTCAGAGAATGGTTCGTAGAGGCACACCGCAAGGCGGTGTTCTATCGCCACTTCTCTGGAATCTTGCAGTCAACTCACTCTTGAGGGGGCTGGAACACTCTGGCAATGGGGCCATAGCTTACGCTGACGACATTGCCATTGCTGCGTCGGGAATTTGTCCGCAGACACTGTCGGATAAGTTGAACTTGGCGCTGTCAATCGTGCTGGACTGGTGTAGGGATTTTGGACTGTCTATTAACCCTTCTAAGACCGATACGATTCTTTTTACGAGGAAATATAAAATTCCGACCTTCTCCCTTCCCAGCATAGGTGGGACCAGACTCACGCTGAGTCGCGAGGTTAAATATCTGGGTCTGATCCTAGATCCCAAACTCGACTGGAGGGCGAATCTGGCTGCTAGGGCACGCAAGGCGGCATGTGCTGCTTACTGCTGCAGTAGAGCGGTCGGAACCAGATGGGGTCTTCGCCCAAGGATCATGCGTTGGATATATTCCGCGGTCATCGAACCCAACCTCTTATACGGTGTTGCTTTCTGGTGGACTGCCCTGGAGAAGAAATACAACGTCAGACTTCTTGACAAGGTCAGAAGGTCTGCTGCCATTTATATAACTGGCGAGACTGGAGGAGACTGTTGTTCACTTTCTCTGCCAGTGCCCGTCTCTTGCTAGGTGTAGATATAGGTTATTTGGCTCCCCATTCCTTGTTAGCTTAACGGAGCTATCATCTATTGACATCAAGGATATAGCTTCGTTCATCAAACTTTCTGGCTGGTTTTCTAGTGCGGGGTAGTCGTGCTTTTGTTGTGCAGACCTTGCGCTGACCAACTTCCTCCTTTTCCCTGATATTGGTGGAACTTGATTAGTACAGGGACTGCGTTCACCCGTGGCATCACAACGGGCCGCTATGCGTGCTCAAGTGAGCTTTGTGACATCAGAGCTACCACTCCGACCTAACCTCTCAGCAGCCTGAGCATGCTTTTGAAACAGAAGTAATAATTTGGTGCTATAGATGAAAACATAACGGATATGACAACAAATCCTAGCTTAATTCATTAACTTTTGCTAATGAAAAGAGAGCCAATAAATGAGCATAATACTTGCCATTGATTGCTTTACCCTTTTGAAGGTATTCAACTGTACTGCGTTGATTAACGCCTAAATTTCAGAAAAAAAGAAAAACAGCCGCCAGGATCTATCTGGTTGGTGAACCCAAACTGGCCTTTTTTGTCGCCAATGGACCCTGAGAAAACCCACTGTTTTCACTGCAATTCGGTCTCTGGTGTGGTGAATCAGAATGGTCAATGGATGAAGAATCACTGCGTCCATATTGTGGAAAGTTTTCTCATACACAAGTGTTCATGTAAACATTTTAGAATCGACTCCGAACAACAGATTTTTGAGAAACTTTTCATGGCAATATCTCTTAGAGCTTTTGCCAGAAATCTACTGAGAGAAGGTTTCCGAAGAAATATTTTCTCATGTTTCGCCTCATGTCTAACAAACCAACACACTATGTACTTTAAAGCTTTATTTTTATTTTCTTTTAAAATCCTGTGTTAAGTCCGCTGTGAAGAAGCCGTAGTCTAGTAGACAAAGTGTTGACTTATTTGATTTGAAGCCGTGGATCAAACCTCAAACCAGACATCTTGATCAAAATAAAATATGGAAAATACGTTTTCATCGATTTCTACTCGCCAGTCCTTTCGTCAAAAGCTCTGAGAGTAAATAAAATTGCCATTAAATTTTTTTTAAAAATTTAACGCCAGAATTAACAATAAGTTAATTAGAAATCGTCGTAATCTACTAGGTAGTGTGTTGGCTTATTAGACGTGAGGCCACATTTCAAATCCCAAATCAGCCGTCTCGATCAAAACGATACATGAAAACATAGTTCTTCGGCGACTTCCTCTCAACTGATTTCTTATAAAAGCTCTGAGAGTAGTTAAAATTGTCATGAGAAGTTTCTCAAAAGTCTTTTGTTCGGAGTGCACTTTAAACGGAAAGTTCTGCCACTCATGTATAAAATCAACACACACAACATATTTGGTATGAGAATCTAGGTCGTAATCCTAACTGAAGAGTTGTAATGACCAAATTTTATTATGTAATCTATAATCTATGCAATATTTAATATTTTCTTATTATGAAGCCTATTTCAGATTAGAAAAAGCGAAAATTATAATATATATAATTATAATTATCGTTCCTTCTAGACAGAAGTAGCCCACTACATGGATGTAATGTATAGTGACGAACAAACAAAAACACACATATTCGATTTTATATGCAAATATTAAATATTGTAGGTATATATTTATGTATGTAAGTATGATGTATTGATCAGTGTTATAAAAATGAATAGAACGTAATAATCAGACAAATAAATAACGAATTTTAAACAATTGAATGATTTGTTTAATTGAATCATTGCAGAAAACAGTCGGGAAACAATTTTCGAATATTTGTTTGTTTGTTTGTTTTGTTGTTGTTAATTATAATTAAGGGTAAAAAAAATTAATTGTTAATGGGTCAAAATAACACAAGATTAACAAAAAATATAATAAAATAGAACGTATTCTTTTACTTGCTTATAATTTAAAAGGAAATTTAAATAAATTAGAAAATAATATTAAATTGTATGAAAGATTTTTATATTTTTAATAAAAAATGCGAGCATTTGTGTTCAAACATCTACATATATACATGAAATTATAATGAATTGAAAAACTTAAATCAAATCAAAATTGTAACATTAATTTATCGGACAACGAGAAATTGCACGATTTTGTCGTTTTTTTCAGATGAAAAAAAATTCCATCTTACAGAAGCCAATGCATCCATTATGAGCGACAATGCGTCAAACGTTTGATGGCCATTTAATTAGCCGAAAAAGTGATGTCAATTGGCCACCAAGAAGCTTGCGATTTCACACCGTTTGATTATTTTCTATGGGCACCGTTTAAGAAAAGTATGATTCCGACAAACCAGAGCCAATTGAGCAATCTATGATATGATAGTAGTGTTGCAATCGTATGTATATACATTTCACCAAAAACAATGAAGTGTAAGTCATTTTATTTCAGTCCTTTAAAAAGCAAGCCTTTCAACTGATCAGTTAACAAAAACTGGGTTTTCGATTTAAATACTGATCACATGATTGCTATTCCAATTGCCTGCCGTAAAATATTGTTTACAGCATCACCTTGTGCTGATCGCATTACAACGAGCTCAAGTCAGCTGTGGTATCAAAGCTATCACTCCAATCTACCTAACTGCCTATGTTATCATATGTAAAATTTTACTTAATCGATCATTACAACCTTTCAGCCAGGATTGCAACCCAATTGCCTCACATCACCCATGTTGTGTGTGTTGAATGTATATATGAGTGCCAGTGCACAAAGTCTAACGTCGACACCGAACAACAGATTTGAAAAACTTTTCAAGGCAATTTTATTTACTGTCAGGGATCTTGCCAGAATCTCGCTGAGATAAAGCCGTCGAAAGAAATGATTTTTTTGCTTATTTTGTACGAGATGTCTGTGCTGAGTTCTAATCGTGCAATTTGTTTAAGGCGTTTGGGTGTGTGGTCTTTACGATAAGCCAAATAGGCACATACAACTGATAAGAGCTCGTTTATTAAAGAAATTTTTTTTAGTAATGAAAGGTTTTATTTTCTTGGAATGCACCTAGAGATTCATACTTATCAAGAAAATGAAAACTTCTTTATTGGCTGAATATGGTAGGGGCCCCCTTATTGAAAACTTTCTTACTTACTCTAATTCAAACATGTATTTTTCGGGTGTATGGGCATATGTTGTTGGTATGTCATAAACTGTTAATTAATTATTCAAACACATGATAAATATTTTCTAAAACGAAATCTTTTTTTCCCCGCAACAAAATAAACAAAACAAAAATGATGTTAAAAAAGAAAATCAAAAAGAAACCAGTACTTACACTCAAAATAAAATCTTAGTAAAGTATAGTCTTTCTCTACTCAACTTTGTTTCTACTCGTGCTAGAATAATTGTTATATTGAATGATTGTTATATTGTGATTAAAAAAAAAAACTGACATTTTGGCATGATAACAAGTTTTTCTTCCAAGCTAGAGACAATGGCTAGAGACTCACAGTTTAATTAAAAAAATAAACAAAAAATATGATGATGACGCTTAATTAGAATTTCATGTCTTATTCGTGTGTACAGCAGTAGAATATTAATAAGTAAATATAAAACAAAACACAACAACAACAACAAACTAATAAAAAAAAAGTTAAATAATAATAAATAAAACAATCACAACAACTGATAATTTACTTGAGACAACAAAAATAATGAAAATCAAAAGCCTTTTTAAGCGTCTATTTAAACTGGTTTTGCGGGTCGTAAAACTTCTGTTGCTTTTGAACAAAGGCAACAACAAAAATAACAACAACAACAACAACATTAGTATTAAACTCAATGTCAGTCACACGTTTTAATTAAATACTAAACCAAGTACAAGACCAAGTTAATGATACCCCTTCTGATACTTATCCTTTCCTCCATTCTTCCCATCATAAATTTAGAAGCCACTATTTTTCATATGTTAGGCAACACTTTTTTATTTTCAACAACAATTCGTCCGTATGGATGTGTGTGTGTGAATAAAAATAATAATAAATCGGTATAAAAAAAAGGGAGACTACAACTAATCAAATTGCTGGACGACAATGGTTCCTGTGATCCAGTGTTTGGCCGGGCGGGCAGACGGGATCAGTCTGGAAAAGGAAACGATCATCAAAACCTTCCGGTTCAACTGTACGTGCAGTTGTAGGGTTTATTTGCTCACCTGTGCTTGTTTTACCAGCCGCCTCAGGTTTGCTATCGCCGGGTATTGGTGCCAAAGGCACCTTTTCAGTTGGCTCACCAGCTACATGGCCAGCAGGCTGGTTTTCAATGGGTACCGGTTCGTCAGTTAGCTTGTGTTTAACTTCATCGTATTTCTTAGCCACACTACTGCCAAATTCCTTAGCTGAGGTGGCGATTTTTTCTCCCAGTGGTTTAACCGCTTCATAGCCATCTTCAGCTCCCTTTTTCACCGTTTGATATGTATCTTCAGCGCCTTTTTTGATTTGGCAACCAAATTTCTTAAACCAGCTGTCATCCTCTTTTGAGTTCTCATCGCAATCGGCATTAACGCTGTTTGTGGCCGATAAAACAATCAAGGCCAAAAGCATCCAAATCATATAGGATTTCATTTTCTGTTTGATATTTTTTCTTTCTTGCTTTAGTAAGTGAATACTCTTCCGTACTTTGTGTTTTCTTTAGCGTTGGCTTTATTAAACTGTTTCTATATTGCATTGCGTTTTAAATTATAGGCGTAAAATTAACTGTTGCTGGTTTCGAAATTCGAAACCAGAAATCACAATTGTGTGTTTAAGAGAAAAAACTCTCAATTCTTATTGTGAGAGTTCAAACACGTGAAACAGTGAGTAATTAAAGAGTACAGAAGCAGGTCTTTAATGGAATGCATTGTACTCAGATTTTAATCAATTCTTGCAGTTCATGCGTTTTAATTGGCTGTAATGTTATTAGGTTTTGTAAACATTTAAATTTTGAATATTGCACAGAAGCCTAAGGTCTCTCAAAATGACTTCATCTACTGCCTTAGGTCCATATTTATATATTATACATGCTAACATACTTTTATATTTTATTCTCATATGCTATTTTAAGCTTTTGAGATACAGAAGATTGTCAAGTAGTCATCACATTTTCTTATTACTCATATTTCATTTGCTTGTTTTTTTTTTCTTTGCTGTGTTTTACTTTCCCTGTCCAAGTTTTTCGAGTTTTGCTACTGATTGATATACTGTACCGGAATCAACAACCACTGGAATCAACACCCACGGTAAAAATGTTATGAATTTGACATTGTGTTAAGGAAAGCTTTTGTTCATAAAGTCAGTAAAGTCTCCACTGGACAACAATCAATCATCCTCTAAACTCCTGCTATCATAGAATCGAGCCCAAGTAATCTAGCACCTAAACACTTCTCCTCTTAACCAACTTATGTACATACATACATAATGAAAAAACTTCTCAAAAATCTGTTGTTCGGAGTCGCCTCTAATTTGTAGGTTCTGTCACTCATGTCAACCTATGCGAGAACCTAGGTTGTTATCCTGCGGGAAGGGTTGTTATGACCAATTATGTATGTATGCAACTGAATTTCCTAGGAAAAAGCTCTTTAATTCAAGTAAGTTGGTAGTAGTCGCCGTAGTCTAGTAGGTAGTGTATTCGCTTATTAGACGTAAAGCCCGGATTCGAGCCCTAGGCCAGACGTAAAAAAGAAATATTAAAAAAAAATTCTTCAGCGACTTTAAATCCCGCATAGCATAGCATAGGTCCCGCTACTCATGTCTAAAATTAACACACACACACAGTGATGTGTAGGAGCTAGGTCGTAATCCTAACTGAAGGGATCCTAGGAAATAAATGTTCTTTAAAAGGTCAAAAACGTAGCATGTGGAAATATGGTAAAAAAAAAATATTCTTCCTTCAATAACTCGCTATTTGCAGTCTTCTGGCAAAAACTCTTAGCACTCAATTTCGTTAATGTTGTTGTTGTAATGTTTCGATGCTATAATTTCGTCTGGTCGCCGTGGTCTAGTAGGCAGTGTGTTGGCTTATCAGACGAAAGGCCCGAGTTCGAATCCCAGGTCATACATCAAAATGAAATATAAAAAATATTTCTTCGGCGACTTCCTCTCAGCAGATTTCTGGCAAAAACTCTGAGAGTAAAAATTGCCATGAAAAAGCTTCTCAAAAAATCTGTCGTTCGGAGTCGACTTTAAACTGTAGGTCCCGCCACTCATGTATAAAGTTGACGCACACAACATGCGTGGTGTTGAGAAGCTAGACCGTAATCCTGACTGAAGGGTTGTAATCTCCAATTATGTATGTATGTATGTATGTATAATTCCATCTATATAGTGAATACTTAACTAATATGAAATATAATTTATTTAAATTTAATTTATTTCAACATTTAAAAAATATTTATTAGTATACGGAACATTTTCCACATTATTTGTGATCCTCATATTTCAATTCTCTTTGTTAGATTTTTACGCTTATTCTGACTCATAAACATACACCGTGGCTTTTCTACTGCTAAAGATCATGTACATTTTATCTGAAATGAATGAAAACGAATAAAAAAAAAACGAATTTAATGTGCCCACGAATACTTTGAACAGAAGAGTCTTACCAAACGTTCGCTCCAGGGGGGGCTGATCATGTGTTTTATTTGCGGATTGTTTCGAAATCACATTTGCGATATGCCTTCTTGACTGTCTCTGTCTGGTTTTTAAAACTGCGTCCAGGCAGGTACCGCCATGCTTTACATACTTACATGGTCTTACAAATAATGATCGGCCATCACGATGCAATTTGGCAGGCCCATGTGGGGCAGACACCGCGAACATCAAGTGCAATTGAAACATAAAAATAAGAAATAATCCTTTAAGCATTTTCTGTCTTTTCTTGTTTTCCTTATAGGAAAATAATTAATGCGTGGACAAATGAAGACAAGTCGGAGTCTAAATTTGTCGAAAATAAACGATTGAATGCTATTTAATTTAATTAATTTACAATAATGAACGTAAATTAAAATGATTCACTCGATTCATGAATTAGATTTGTCAGACAAAGACAAATCGCACATCTCGTTAATATAAATGAACGCAATCGACTGAATATTAGAAATTGGTCAAGAGTATCTTATATCTGTTTGTTTCAGTGTTGCCATAGGTTAATACAGACATTCTCAAAGGAGATTCACATTATTATGGCAATTTGCTTACGTCGAGTCTATCTCAATCATTTCTATTGTCATTTTACTTCACACATACACATACATAATCGGTCATTACAATCCTTCAGTCAAGATAACGACCTAGCTTGTCACACCACTTATGTTATGTGCGTTTATTTTATACATGAGTGGCGGGACCTACAGTTTAAAGTCGACTGCGAACGATAGATTTTTCAGAAGCTTTTCTTGGTAATTGAAGTCGCCGTAGTCTAGTAGGCAGTGTGTTGGCTCATTGGACGCGAAGCCAGGGTTCAAATCCCCGGTCAGACATCAAACGAAATATTAAAAAAATATTCCTTCGGCGACTTCCTCTCAGCAGATTTCTGGCAAAAACTCTGAACTCGAATGACATGACTGGATTTTCCAGTTTGGAACCTTTTACGGTATTGAAAAACATGAAGATATCCTTTCCTTTCTTGACAGCCCTACAAGAGTTACTTTACATAATAATTCACAGCTTTGCAGACATACCGAGCTAAGACAACGCAGGCTACCGTAGCTTTACCTTATGGATGGGTCTTCTATAGGATTTAGATTTAGAATCGATTTTGTGAATCGATGATGGACCACCCACCATGTGTTTTAAAGTGTAACTTCAGTCATTCACTAAATACTTTCATAACGACGATATGAAGAAAACGTATGTATCTGTAGTTGGCCCATATTTCTGGATTTCCCTTTTTCTAGCCATATTCAACAGATAACTGATTCATAAACTCGGTCAAGTCGTTTCCAAAGACAATATTATTCTACGACAATGATCCTTACCGAATTTGGACTCTAAATTGTTAATTAGTTGTTTCATTTATGGTGATCTTTAAATGGAAGAAATTGAAGTCGCCGGAGTCTAGTCGGAGTGTGGTGACTTGTTAGACAAGTTATGCCTTAATTATTTACGAGCTGAGTTGAGCTAAGATGCAGTGTAGTGTCTGATGGAAATCGAACCAACGGCCTTCATGCTAAGAACCTAGCACACAATCTATTACACTACCAAAGCACCCAATACGCTGATTATTTTCTACATTTTACAAAATAAAAGACCCCTAAATTTTAATTCGAAAAGGGCAAGCCTGTTAGTAAAAAAAATTATATGTAATCAAGCCTTAATAATCAGTCTTAAAATATTCAAACCACAGAAGCTATTAACGCCTTAATTTACTTACACGCATATTGTGGCAACTGCAGCTATTATATCAGAAGGAAAATGGTGAAAAATATACATATATATTGTGAATTTTTTCTTTACGTCGTAGTAGTTAAGAATACATAATGAATCATGTTTAAACGACGCTGTTATACGCCCAGAACCTGTTTGTGTTTGTGACCCCAATGTTATTGATGAGTGGTTTATTAAATAGACTTTCGCTCTTTTTTTCCACTATTAGTCTTGTAATTCTTTAATACGCTTCTATCCAGGTCAATGTCTTAGGTTAGAACATGTTATTTGACAGTTTAATCTTCCATTCTGCGGCCGTAGTCTAGTAGGTAGTGCGTGTTGGCTTATTAGACGTGAGGCCTCAGTTCAAACCCCAGGACAGACATCAGGCCAACTAAACGGCGACTTCCTCTTGGTAAACTTCTAGCATAAACTATGAGAGTAAATAAAAAACGGACATAAAAAGTTTCTCAACAAAATCTGTACTTCGTAGTCGACGTTAAACTGTAGGTCCACCCAGTCGCATGTACAAAATTAACACACACAACATCGGCGGAATGAGAAGTTAGGCCGTAAGCCTATCTGAAGGTTTGTAATGACCAATTATGTTGTTTGTTAGCTTGCGTTATTGGAGAGACTTTTAGTCTCTATTTGCTCTATTTGCATCAATAATTTGTGTGGTTAGTGCAGTCCACCCCTATCTCTGCTTTCTGCTTCTGATTACGAGATGTATTGCTACTTTCTTATTGGCCACAGGTGGTTGCTTGTGTTGCATCATTTGCTTGTAAATGTGTGCGAGATTCACTAAAACGTTTAAGGTTACGTGTTCTACATCAATAAAGAAGGATCAGACTTTCCATTACAGTTACTTGTACACAATATGATTTTATGTGTCCGAATATATCCAATTCGGTATCTCACTTCTGGACTCTCCTGACTTCGTTGACTTACGTTAAAAGCTTAAAAAATATTACAGAACAGCCTTGAAGAATACATGGATTTATGCTAACATCTCTGTAGTCTAAGCATTGACACAAAGCCTAGAATAGTTTTATATTTCCAGTAACTCTCTTGGGCAATAGTTCTAGTGGTAGCGATTGTGTTTTTTTTCGACGACAATTTGAAGTCTTCTTATAGACTGTTTTGATGGAAAGTTCTCTTAGATACCAACTTTTGCCTGAGCTGACGTTCCATGCAGTTGTACTGCCTACGTATCAGAAGAGTGGTAATGTAACGTTTAACCTCGTTTAACTCCACCAGAGATCAGCAATGAGTATTCAAAAAGATAAGTAGATTTGAATCACATTCATAATTTCTGATAATTATACGCATTCATACTTATATTCATATCATACTCATAGTACTCATATTCGTACTCATACTTAACAATACGTATGATATTATTGATTTCGACTCTCCTTTACTCAGCATTTACAAGAATCACAAAATAAGTATGATTCGCGTACGAACACTACAATACTCACTAGAAGGTTGTGTGTTTGCTTTGATTGCTGTCTTCGTCTTTTTATTTCTTCTTTTAGTGTAAATGCAACAACAACTTAGACTGTAAATTTTGATGAATGATTCGAATCAATCGAATGATTTATAAATATTATAAGCATTTTCTAAATTTATGAATCTGAATGAGTAAGTGTATGAATCAAACATATTTCGAATGTTAGGAGTTTGCTGTCAAAGTTGTACTCATACTCATTGCAACCTGTACTTATAAATCAATGTTGTAGTGAGTACGAATAAATCAGAGAAGTAGAATTTCAATACTGTTGATTCACTCTTACTCAGAATTTCATGAGTACTTATGAGTAGCGAAAAAACGATTCATTGCTGATCTCTAGTCTCCACCATTTAATTGGAAAAGAAAGAAAATCAAAATTCCAGAAGAGCTCGACAATCTATTTAACTTGACAGCATCATGACGTATTCATGACAATGCCGCGTAATAGGAATTTTTGTAGATAAATATGGATGCCAGTTCCACAGTAAATACTTGAGTTGAAAGTTTATTGACTCTTTGCCAAAGACTTTTATATGCGCCAATAAAAGAATACAATCAAGACAAGTTGTTCTGTGTATAATTACTTAAAAATGTGGAACACACTTCTGTAGAACTTGTTACTCCATAAAAAAAATTCGAAAAAAAGGAAAAAATACAACACTTAAGAACACAAAGCCAAACCACACTAAAAAGGTAAGAATCATGATTTTGCCATAAGCAGACGAACACGTCACAGTTATTTAACCACATCTACACAGCTTTCTTTTTCATCATTGAGAGAACAGTTCGTAACGGGTAATAAAAGCAAAAGCAGCATCGGTAGCAGCAAGAGCAGCACCCGCTTTAATAATATGAACAGCAGCAACCAGGCTCATTGTCAGCATAAACGCGACTTCATCATTTTAATTCTGATTCATTCAAGTCATTTGTTGGTTACTCTAGTTGGCTAAAACAGTTTAATTTGAAGTTTAATCCGGAGCACAACACCACTTCTACAGTTTCCAAAACTAAAAACAAAGCAATAAAACTGAACATCAAAAGGACAAAATGAAATTAATTTTCATTTTTACAGGAACTTTAATACTCCTGCTGCAAAGTAATATGCTCACAGTGCAAGCGGCAGCGTTAATTTGTCCTGATTCCAATGCAGACATTGATACAAAGCCAGATCATAAAGTTCATGTGGAACTTCACAATGATAATGAAGAAGTTCGTGATGGTAATAAGAACTCATTAAATAAGTTATTCCACAGCATACAATGTACACTGGAAAAGGCTAAACCATGGGTAGCTGACTTGCAACAAGAGGCAAAACGTTTAGAGGAGGCAGCTAAAGTTTTAAGTCTGGGCATTGTAAATGCTTTTGGGGAATTTGTCGATAAATTGGTGGAAGACTCAACTGCATTGACAATAAAAGTGGAACACAATTCAACGGCAGGCACTGATGTAACACCAAACGAAACAAGCGATAATGAAATATCGGATTATTTATGTCCCGAAGGATTTATTGCTGATCATAATGAAATTTGTGAACGAATTGAATAAATAAAAGAAATTATTAAAAAAAAATTGTTGCTAAATAAGTGTAATCAATAGTGAAAATATTTAAATAAAAAAGATTTCATAAAGTTTAGTTAAGAAAAGAAGTTCAAAGTGTAGTTATTAAAGAGTTCTTACTTTTGCCCGAACTTAGAAATAATTTCTCTATGCCTCTCTCATAGAAATCATCATTCTTAGTGTTATTCTTAGTATCATAGAGAAGAGTAGGTGACATGGGTTCAAGTTGGTGAAACAAGTTTCCACTTTTTTTGGGGTTGCCTTTTACATTGAGAGCGTATCGTCAACCTGAGCACTCCGACTAGCCATTGTCCTTTAGTTATGACCGTATTTTATAGGCAAAAAGTGTAGATTCCCAACAGGATTTTATTCCAAAAATTTGATATTCAACAGTATAAACCATCGAAACAGATCATACATTTGCAACTATACCTAGAGTGTTACTCTCGTGTAGTTGTAACTGCAAATAGATGCCCGGGACTGGGTGTTCCAATTATAAATTACGAGAAAGTCACAGAAATAATGTCAGTTCCACGGTAAGCTTACTTAAAGCTTTCTTATTCATCAACCCGTACGTTGAAGACCTCAAAAACATTGATATTATTCTAGTTTTATTGGCCAACTTCTGCTCTTCTTTTATTTTCAAATATTAACTTCAACAAAATGTCTCATAAGAATAATATTTCAAGGGAGGGCCCTTGAAAAGTTTGAATTTCAAAAATGCTATAAAACAAAAGCGGTATGAAATTTTTTCAAAATAATTTTTTTGTTAAGAAGCACAATTGTTCCGATTAGAAATGGAAGATTATTTCATTCATATGGCAGAGTACCTCAATCGATCGAGTGTATGGGATTGTAAATCGGCAATGGCATCACGTTTGTTGGTCTGTATATGCACAATTGTCTCTGGTTCTTTAACGGCGCCCCATAGAAAATAGTCCAACGATGTCAAATTGCAGCTTCTTGGCGGCAAATTGACATCACCATTTCGGCTAATTAAACGGCCATTAAACGTTTGACGCAATAAGTCGCTAGTGAGATGAGATGAGTGGCAAGTTGCATCATAATTACCATGAGATCAATCCAATTCTATGACGTTATCATTGGTGCGATAGGTGACTCTATTGATCGTAATGGTTGCGCTGTCCTCAATGGCCCTTGATGCCTACGATCCAGAAGCCGTACCAAACAGGCAACGTTACCCGTCAGTGCCAAAGTCCTAGCATGGGAGACTGCTTCCTTCCTGTGAAGTGTTGTCAATTTATACTACTCACCTTACCAATCACAAAATGTTTACTAATCGTCTAGTCGTTCATTTCTCAATTGCATATAGACATGGAAAAACATTTTTAAAATGCATTTGGCTACACATTCTGTATGTTTTGTGTTCGTTACTCTGTTTACGATCATCAGAGTAGATAATACATACATGCATAATTGGTTTATACAACCCTTCAGTCACGATTACGACCTAGCTTCCCTCACCACCACTTATGTTGTGTTGTGTTTTAATTTTACCCATGATTGGCGAGACTTACAGTTTAAAGTTTATTTCGAAGGACAGATTTTTGAGATAATTTTCATAGCAATCATGGTACATATCACATACACCAATCCCTCCGTACTACGTCGAAGTATTTAAATGCATACTTGACGACTTACTTTAAGTCAATTTGCAGTAGTAGCCGTAGTAATAGTCACAGAAATAGTAGTAGTATTAATAGGATTAGCATTGCTAATAGCTTTTCCTCCTTTTTTCTCTTTTGTGGGTAATTTTCATGCTATAAATTCGAAAATCAATTGAGCGGTAAAATAGTTGAACAATTTCAATGCTACTGATGACAATGACAATAAAGACCGTTGAAACAATGACGAAGTTAATCATCTCAATGATTAGAATCAGATTGTAGTTGATGATGATGGTATTGATAGTGAAGACAACAGTTTCTTCAGCAATTTTTCATTGCAACAAAAACAAAAAACAAAAAAGGATGAAATAAAATTGTTTTAAAAGTTAATAAGAGGATGAAAAGTAGTTACTTCTTCGAGTCTTTGCATTTGAATTGAATGTAATTACAAAAATCTTTAAAAGTAAGCTTTAATTAAAACAACATGTTTTAAGGATGCTAAATAAAGCCTGAAGACGAAATATTCCTCTCAGTAAATAAAAAGTACTATGAAATGTGTATGAAATCTATCGTTCGGTGTCGACCTTAAACTGTAAGTTCCGACACTCATGCATACAATTAACAGTCACTCGTAATTGGTGCATTGGCTTCTGCAAACCACGTTCGAATTTTCTGAGCCCCAAATACGGTAATTTTACTTATTAAAGTACGCACCAAATTAAAAATAAACTTCATCCGAAAAGCTGTTTTTTTTTTTTTTTTGCAAAATCAACATCATCGTGCAGATTCGCGTTAGCCCAACAAATTTCAACATTTTTCAAGTGTAAATCGATTCATTACGTTCAGTGGAAATATTATAGTGAATTTTGTGACAGGATAGAATGACATAAGTATTGCCGGATTCGAAATAACCAAGGTTTACAATTAAACCGATAGATGGCCCACTCTATATAATACCAAAGCAATTTCAAAATAAGCACATTAGATATGGATTTTATGACTTCATTTTACAAGTCTTCAAATGTCGAATATTTGTTGCTTCACTTGATGTTGTCTGCCAGTTAGCAATTATAAACAGGCTACGAAAACACAATTTCCAATTGAAGGCAAAGTATTGCTTTCGTAAAGTGTAGTGTGGTAGCTTTCAGTAGAAGTGCAGCAAGAGCTTCAACATCTTAAAACAGCAAAAAAAAAAAAAAAAAAATTAAGAAAAATATATATTTCAACGACCTTCTCTCAGTAGTCTTAAAGGAAAAAATCATTAAATGCCATGAAAAAGCTTCTGAAACCTTAGTTCATAGTCGTTATAGTTTTTCTAACTAGTGGATCAATTTAACACTCACAACTTGGTCGCGTTGAGAAGGTATGGCGTTTTACTGACAAAAGTTAATACGTAATTTCACTGGTATTTCATATTTACAGGAAAGCAATCAACCACTACATACATATAAATGTAATTGGTCTTTACAACCCTTCAGTCAGAATTACAACCTAGCTTCTCACACCATATATGTTGTGTGTGTGTGTTAATATTATACATGAGTGGCGGGACCTACAGTTTAAAGTCGATTCCGAATGACACAATTCTTGCTGAGAGGAAGTTGCCGGGGCAATAGTTTTTTCAAATTTAGTTTTGTTGAAGATATGTGAGCTAGGGTTTGAACCGTGGTCACACTTCTAATAAGCCAACACTCTGGCAACTAGTATATTACAGCGACTACAGATTTTACAATTAGAGTTTACAGCTAAGTATTAGAAACAAACTTTCAATATTTTATTCTCTACATTTTGTTTTTATTCGTTTAACATACATACATATACATACGCAATTAATATCTATCGTATTAGCAAAACTAAATCAATTCGTCATCTAATACTATGAGTACTTATTGTATAAAAACACACCCATTACATTACTTTTTTAAAATAATTTCAATTTCATTGAAAGCTTTGGTTTTTTGTTATTTATTGTGTTATTGTTGTTGTTTTTAAATTCACTTTCTTAGCTTTCTGCAATTGCCCAACGAGTCCAATATATGACCATGACCACACTCTTGATCGGCTTTCAAAATATCAGGATTTATGATTTCAACATTTTCCAAAAAGAATTTCTTATTCTCGCTGACAATCACCTCATCGGAATCCTTGTGTAGACGATCTTTAAGATCATTGAATTTCACTTTCAAATCAGAACCAACTTCTCTGGCCTTTGTGGCAAATTTCTTATAGCCTTCCTTGACATTTTCATTAAGCTTTTCAGCGTTCTGCTTGATATTTTCACCAAATTTCTTGGCACTCTTTTTCACTTGACAACCCCATTTCTTGAGTACATCCGTAAATTTTTCATCCGATTCTTCAGTGCTGGCTACCTTTGCTCCAATACCGGGTATATCACTTAATGATGAGGGTAAAATTTTCTCATCACATTCCAGCAAATCTGCTTGGGTGCTAGGAACTGCTGTTAGTAGCGAGAATATTAAAACACTCAAAATGATTAAATGTTTCATTTTGCGTAAGACCTGTTGTGATTTATAAACTTCAAGAATTTTTTTATTATTATACGACTATAATATATCACAAGCGTTTGTCTATTGAGTATGTATAGTTCCGTTGGCGTATCGCGAATAACTGATTGTAAGCCGTAGAATTTGCGCGGCTTAATTATTTATCTGTTCGTTTGGATCGCCTTCAAATACAATTTTCTTTGTATGTTTTGTGTGTTTTTTTGTGTTTGCTCCGGTTCTTTTATTTGTTCATTCCAATCTAAGTGGACTGTTGAGAACGACTTAAATTTTAATTCAATCAAGACACTTTTCTTTCCCTTTCTATACTCCTTGCCCGTGCCAGGCATAAATTATTGTGTTTGTTTGTCAAGTGTTTACATATTGTTGTTTACACTCGAAATAAAAATAGTTATTAAAGTTATAAAAATGTAAATGATTTTCAAATTAAAGAAAAACCGGTGCAATTACTTAGTAAAGTTATGCTCTGTTAGAAACTGACACTAGCCCAGATGCAATTATATAAACTACAGAGATGGGAGTACAAACCCATGGAGGTTATTGTTAGGATAATGATAGACAGGTCTAACATGAAATTCATTAGGACAAGCAAGAATTGAATGGCTTCTTAACTTTTCCTTGGAAATAACCTGTAAACTCTAGCTTTTTCGAAAATGTTTTAAAACGCTACTGAATCTAAAGAGCATTCTTAATTGGTCATAACAACCCTTTAGTCAGGATTACGACCTAGTTTCTCACATCACCTACGTTGCCTGTGTTAATTTTATACATGAGTGTGAGGACCTACAGTTTAAAGTCGTCACCGAATGACAGATTTTTGAGAAACTTTTCATGGCAACTTTTATTTACTCCCAAAAGTTGTTGACGGAAATCTGCTGTGAAGAAGTCGCCGAAGAAATATTTTTCCATTATTTCGTTTTGTTGGAGATTTCTGATCTGAAAGCCATTGCTTTATACGCGAAAATTTACCATCAAAATATATGTCATCTGGCGTTTAGGTCGCCTTCGGAACACTTAATCCTTATAGAATTAACTGGAGCTTAGCATGCGATTGTCTAGAAAAGCTTAATCAGCTAAGCAGACGATTATGTTTCCATATCTAGTAAAAATTCGCAGAAAATCACAAGCAATTCAACTTAAGCGGAATGCAGATTCCATGCGTTGTAGACACCAGAACTTTTCTCCCGAGTAGGAGTTTGGAAGCGTATAATTGGCGAAGGAATAGATAAAGAGAAGCAGACAGTCTTCTAAACGGCAATCTAATATTTTATTGTATATTTACAGTGAGAATAGATTTTAGGTATGTATCAAACTATTCCCAATAGGGATAGATGCAAGCCCAATATGTAGACTTCGTGAGAAGGGAACGAATCACCAGGACACATACATGTAAGCTGTACGAAGTTAATATTTCTCAGAAAGAAACACCTGGATTTCTATTAAGAAAAACCAGGGAGTTTTTCTTACTACACTGAAAAACTGGCATTATGGGGGCGATGCAATAGTTGAAGAAACCTATTTTAATGACTCAAAATCAAATGGTGCTTGCACGAGTCTAGTCCTATACGGGACATTGTGTCCACCCTACATAAAAGCATATACTACATATAGGTCTACGACCTAGAATTGCATTTACAGTCACAATTTAAAGATTAAATCATTCCATGATATTCTCATTCTCTAGGGCTTTGTAACACTACCAATAAAAGACAAGGAAAAAATCGATCACTACATCACCAGTAGTGTCACCTCTAAAACTAAAAATAAAGGAAAAATTAAAACAAAACAAAATAAACCACAATGAAACTGCGTAATCGATTGTTAAAGAAAAGAACCGAGGTTGTACATTACAAATGCACGGCCTTTAAATAATTTGCATGCATTTGAGGTTTTTGAGGTGGTTTTTTGCTGATTATCGATAAGTTACGATTTCGATTTGGAAAAGTGAAGAACTGGGAAACGATGATAGTGATAGTAGTCTGACAATATTACTTCTAATTTAAAAGTTCTCACTTACATTAGATTTTTTAGCAACTTAAATATTCGAGTGTATTTTAAAGCATTTAAAGTAGTTTTTTTTTATTTTCACTGGAAATTATTGTATTTTTCATACACCATTGCTGTCGTATACAGTTCGGCATTACTATTGATTGACGCTTCCACCAAACGTCAGCCTAAAAAGTCAAATAAAGGCGATATATTTTTTATTTTTTAATTGAGAACTTTTAATGAATCTTTTTTTCTTTATTTTATAAATAAAATATTTAAACATTTTAAGTGTGTATAAATAAACTGCCTCACATTGTTTTATATTTCAATTAAGCGTGTGTTTCACTTTTTAGGGAATTGAATTTAATCGTAAATGTTACATTTTTCTTGTTTTTGTTGTTTTCATTTCATTAAATTGCTTTCTTCTGGTAGTCTCTTATGAGTCATAATTTGTCTCATGCTGAAATAAATACTTTTATGCAATTGCTTCCGCGAAATGTTCTCACTTTTGTTCATTTAAGTTTGGGGTGTAATTTTGTGATTCATAACGTGGGTAAATGGTGAAGTCATTTGAAAAGCAGGCATTTTGTGAAAGTGTAAAATGTCGTAAATTAAGGTTGTAATTGAATTATTTATACAAGTGTATATCAGAGATCAGCAATGAGTATTCAAAAAGATGAGTAGATTCGAATCATACTCATAATTTCTGATACTTATACGCATTGATACTTATTTTAATATCATACTCATATTCAAAGTTTAAAGTACTCATCGTACTCTTACTTAACAATACGTTCATTTATGAGTATTATAAGTATTTTTCTAAATTTATGAATCTGAATGATTCGAATGTTATGAGTTTGATGTCAACGCTGTAGTTATAAATCAATATTGTAGTGAGTACGAATGGAACAAAGTAGTTGAATTTCAATACTGGTGACTCACTGATATTCAAAATTTCATGAGTACTTATGAGTAGTGAAAAAACGATTCATTAATGATCTCTGGTGTATAATCTGTGACCATTCAAATATTGTATTTCTTACTCCCAGGATTCCTTAGGGGAACGACCACCTCTACCTACCTACCTACCTACTCCCAGGAGAGGAATATATCTGTTAAATCGAATGTTAAATTGAAAATAATAGCCCTTAAACAAAATATTGAAACTACCGCTATTAAGAACAGCACAAGTGCCTTTCCGATCAAGTTTATGTTTATGTTTTAGTCATGTTCTGTACAACTGTTTGGATACAGGACGCCATTTTACTTAGGATTTACTGACTTCAAAAGGATTTACTGACTACGTCATGAAGGACAAAGACATTCTGAGAAAGTTAAACAACGGAGTGAGAAATTCTTGCGGAAATAATAAAATTCTACACTCGCATTTTTTTTTTGTAACACACTCTCTAGAATCCCTGAATCACTGACAAGTAATTACTTCTCCAATAGTCAAACTATCTAATCACCTTCATGATTGATGTTGAAAAACAAAGTACTTTTACCAAATATGCCTGCCATAAATCGAGTAAAATTTTATCAAATTTAAATGGGTGTAGTGGGTTGAATAGCTAGGGCGTCAAGGATTCCAAAACCTGTTTCCCAGCGGTCGGGCGTTACTTAAGACCGGATGTATAGGCGAAGAAGCAATTCCTTGTAAATTAGCAATAATTAGGCAAAATCGGATAAAAGATGGACCTAGTGAGGAAAGTGGACTTAGTGGGCTAGATAGCCATAGTCTCAATGATTCCAAAACAGGTTTTCTTAATGTCAGGCGTTACTTGAGTCGGAAGTTATAGGCGCCAAATCTAATTGTTTGCTTTAAGTGAACACAAAAAGTTCTCTATATAAAGCGAGCAAAATTAGCGGTGTCTTGAGTTCTTTTGGCAATGATTTACAATTTTGTGGTCGATATCTTGCACAATTTTTTTGTCGATAACTTGCAGAGTTGATATAAAAATGTTAGCTTCACCGCCTACATTAGCGTCATCACCGATATCTGCGATCCTAGGTAATGCCAGAGCGTAACAAAAACTGTTTTGGGATCCTTGATACCAGGGCTATCCATCTAGGTCCAGTTGCTGCACAATTAAATTTTTATCTATTTAAGTAGAGTACATCAACGATAATTTAAATAAAAGTAAGCTTGTGCGATCCGAAAGATTACACGACCGTAGCGAAAACTGTATAGGATTCCGTGGTCTAATGGCTATCCAGCCCACTAACCGCACCTTTTTAAATTTGATCGATTCTTTCTTTACGGTTTACTATCATTTTTACAAGCGGATGTTTATTATTTACGACTTCGAAAAATTTACGAATCAGTTTTAGCGGTAAAACCGATCATTTTCCCCATAGTGAATATCGTAAGTAAAAATTTCAATAAAAAATTTGTGTTTTGATCACCCTGCTTCGCTTATCTTGGACACAAACCAATGATCATATATATTTTATTTGGTTGGCAATATCTGAAATTTAACATTTTTGGGTGGATCATGTTAAAGCTCTTTGAGAATATGTATGCATTCGGTACAATATATCAAATTTGTACGTGAACTAATGATAGTTCGGTAGAAAATAAGGGTACATTAATAGTTTTGCTGTCTGTTACTACCAAAACATGAATAATTATGTGATCATTACGTAAGAACAAAGGAAACATTATTGAACATCAACGATAAATAATGACTTGATGATTCACATTTTTTCTTAATCTAGGGGAATTATAACAAAAATAATGAAAAGTTTTAATTTAGTATTCTTCATTATTTTCTTCTTCTTCTTCATTTTCCTCATCCTTATAGCTGTCATACAGGTCATCATACGTTTCGTTTGCATTTAAGTTGCTTTCTTCTTCATTATTATCGACATTATTATCGATATCATTATCAATATCGTTATTGTCATCATTATCGATAAGGTGTGGTATTTGGGATTCAGTGCTAGTAGTTGTGTTAGTTTTAGTTATTGTGATAGTAGTAGAGACGACAACAGTTGGCTTGATGGAAGGTCTAACCGGTTTAATCGGCTCAACAGGTTGAAGTGGCATAACAGGCTGAAGCGGTTGGACAGGTTGAAGAGGTTGAACAGGTTGAAGCGGTTGAACAGGTTGAAGCGGCTTAACAGGTTGAAGCGGCCCAACTGGTTTAAGTGGCTTAACGGGTTTAACTGGATGAATTGAATTTCGTGCATCCCAATATTTTTGGCCTAAAACAGAGTTTCTTTTTAATGCTTTACATTCAAAAAGAGAAACAAATTCATCCAACTTTACTTACATTTCTCCAAATGTCGGTTAAAATCGCAGAATATAAAACGATCGACTTCTTCATCAGTCATACCATTATAAGCTGGAGGTTTTGCCTTTGTATTATAAATTTCTAAAATATCTTCGCTATATTCATCCGTTGGATATATCGGTGGTCTGCGTCGTACATAACGACGATATACTATGGGATAACGTGTTGGACTAGGTTTATCAAGTACTGTTGTTGCACTTTCCGTTGCTGGCAAAGCGTTTAATAATATAAATACGACGCTTATAAAAAGTGCCACAGCGTAAGAATTATTTGTAAACATTTCGTTGAATATTCGAGAGATGAATGAAACTTTGAATGTGTTTAAATGATCAAAAATAAAACAGACACTGAACGGAGAATTTGTTATTGCGATAATTTTTAATTAAGATCGCGAACTTTGCAAGATAATCGGCGGGGGCTAAATTTATTAACGATTTTGATAATACTAGAAATATTTTGAGAATGGTTTGTATACTTTTGGGTGAAATTAAATAAATTTATTCGTTCTTAAATAAAATAATTTAAACGCTTGAAATTTAATGTGATTGGTAATCCTATATGTTTTCCTAGATCAGCTACGGAGAGCCAAGAAAATCTTTAAAGCTGCTTAAGAGTAATAACCTCGAATATCAATACAATAACTCAGGAGCCACGATCTTATTTACATATATGCATACATTTCTTATGACCTGGCGACTGACTTAAGCACTACCAGTGAAAGCTTTATGCTTAAGCTATCAAAAGAATAGTAAGGTTTTCAAAAAATACTTCAACATCTGATTTTCTCTATAAATGTTGCCACATTAAAAGTGATAAAACGCTCACTTCAAAGTTTAATTGTATAGCTTTAAACTTTTCTAACACTAGCTTGTGCCTAGTAGAGCGACTTCTTACGTGTCTCTACAGCTTTAGGGAGGGGAAAATTATGATTTTGGAACGAACAACTTTACGCCAATTTCCTCTCAGAAGATTTCTGGCAAAAACTCTGAGAGTAAATAAAACTAGAGGGGATTGGGAAGCAACCCTGTAAAAACCCTGTTTTACAGGTGTCCACTGAAGTACTGCCAAGTTATCGAATCGTTATTCAAAGATATGTACTTCTCTGCAGGACAGAGCCATTTTATTTAAGAGTGTCGAAGCCTCTCTTCAACGTCTTGAAGCACAGGTGTAGAAGGGAAAGCCTTTCGGGTGATATGTTTCACATTGATGGTCAGTTTGTTAATGTGGCCAATGCAAGTTCTGTTCTTTTGAAATCCAGCTGATACTGGTCAATATATTTATATTCTGCTATGTGTTTATTGAATGTCTTCTTCATTCTTGTCGCGCAAAGAAGTCGCCGTAGTCTAGTAGGTAGTGTGCAGGCTTATTAGAGCTCTACCAGAAGGAAATAAAACGACTTCCGTTCAGCAGCTCTGTGACAAAAGGTCTGAAAGTAAATAAGATTGCCTTGATAAAGTTTCTCCATAAATATGGCGTTCGGATTCGGTTTTAAACTGTATAAAATTAACACAAGCAACAAAAGTGGTGTAAGAAACTAGATCGTAATCCTGACTGAGGGGTTGTAATCAGAGATCAGCAATGAATATTCAAAAAGATGAGTAGATTCCAATCATACTCATAATCCCTGATACTTATACGCATTCATACTTATTTTAAGTTTGAAGTATTCATTGTACTCATACTTAACAATACGCATGATGTTGTTGATTTCGACTCACCATAACTTAACATATTCACGAAGCACAAAATACGTATGATTCACGTAATCATTTATGAATATTATAAGTATTTTTCTAAATTTATGAATCCGAATGATTAGGCGTATGAATCAAACATATTTCGTATGTTATGAGTTTGATGTCAACGTTGTACTCATACTTATTGCAACCTGTACTTATAAATCGATCTTATAGTGAGTACAAACTAATCAGAGTAGTTAAATTTCAGTACTGTTGACTCACTCAGACTCAAAATTTCATGAGTGCTTATGAGTAGTGAAAAAAACGATTCATTTCTGATCTCTAATTCATAAGGAGAACTCGTGCAGTATATGTGAAACTTCATGTGGAGGGTGACTGAACTCTATGAGCTGAACTTACGAACAACACGTGTAACCTAACCTCAACTATCCTTTCATGTCATATAATAATTCAATAATCAACCTTCCATCCTCTATATGCCTTGGAACCTTTAAACTTAAAAAATCTTTACTTTTATGTTAACTTGTTTAAAAGACTTTATATTTTGATTTTTTACTACACTCTCATTTGTTCAAATTTTGTATGAATTATGCACATTCACACTGTGTTTCATTAAAAATACCAGAGTAATTATAATATGTATGTATGTAATATTCAATTATGTATGTTATGTGCATAGCAGTGATACGCGGCTCGAGTTTCTGCATTTTGATAGGCCACCTCTCTTAAACAGCAGGGAAATCGTTTCTTGTGTTAGTTCTATCTTTCATGTTTTATTTCAGAGAAATCAGATATAAAGGGTGCAACTATTCAGCGATCAGCATTCGTTGTGTTTTCAGAATTTCTTTATTGATTAGAGGGAACCAACAGCTTAGAAAAGTAAAACATTCAAATTACATGGTTCCTGTATGTTAATGTTATGTTATAATGAAATGTTAAAAGCAGTTCGTAAGCGTTTTTTGATATTTTGTGTTCTGCTTAAAAACCAATAAATATGCTTTCAATGGCAGTAGTGAAACACAGTTTCCATTTAAAAAATTCTTTAAAAATCGTTACTAAAATTGTTACTAAATCTCTACTCAAATTAAAAATACAAATTGTAAATCATTTTTCTTAATATTTAATATCTTTTTTTTATTTATTTACATTAAAATAATATTTTTTTTATTTTTTTCTTTTCTTTTGTCACAACCATGTCTTTAAGTATACATACTCATATGATTAGGAACAGTTTCTGAAGTATTTTGCAAAATATCTCATCTAACCTTGCCATTCCGATGAACGTCTGGAGAATAATTCAAATCAGCTGTAAAGAAAACAGAAAACAATACAAATAAATTGTTTAAATTCAAATTGCAAACAAAAACGATGAGAAACATGAAAGGAAATGAAAAAATATATTTTCAATGACATGATGACATTTGCGACACTCAAATATCAAAACATGTACATATGTATGTATGTATTTCAAAACAACAACGCAAAATAACTTCAATTAAAGGATCATCATAACTGAGTGTGTGTGTGTGTCTCTTAATTCTGACTGATGTGGGATAAATGCTACAAAAAAATTCGGAAAAAAAATCTTTAAAGAACAATACCTAGTATTTGGATAGGATCCAACAGAATATTATGGCTAATTTATAATTTTATTTGTTTTTTTTTTTGTTATTTTTTTATGTGGGAAAAATGTTTAATATAAGAAGAAGAAGATTCATTAAATTATGATAATTTCAAAAATAAATCTGAATTTTATATACAAACATCAGGCATATATATTAACCATCAATAAAAACTTATTCGCAAATATCTTGAACCCTGTTGATTCCCAACATATACATATAATGACGTCTGTCTAAATACATGTGTACGTATGTATGTATTGTTCAGCTTTAATAAAATAAATTTGTAAATTATTATTGATTAAATAATTTTTGTCATTTATTGTTTTGTTTATATTATGAAATACATAAGTTGTCTTTATGCCAAACAATTTTTAATACCGTAGAAATAAATTTTTATTGTAATAAAAACAAAAACAAAATTGCTTATAAAATAGGAAAATATAGTGATAATATCTGTCGGTAGTGTAGTATATGCAGTCATTGCTAGAACTATTAAAAGTGAATTAAATCCCCCACGTAAGATATTAACAACCGAACATTACATTTACAATTTTCACTTTATTGCACAACAATGACTCGTGATTGACCACACTTGCTTTTAATGTTTCATAATTATTTTATAATTTTAATAAATAAATAAATTACATTTATTATAAAGTGATTCGAATTATTACCTTCAATAATACAATACAATACATTAAGTGACAGTTGTCTAGTAGCTAGTGTGTTGCTTTTTAGACGTGTTGCTTTGGTTCAAACCCCAAGTCAGTCATCTCCCACAAGGCGAAATAAGAAAATATTTTCTTCGCCGACTTCCTTTAAGCAGAATTTTAAGAACTTTTAAAAATAATTAAATCTTGAAGCACTGCTTAGTATTTGTCTTTCATTTTCAGTTGCTAATAAGAATGGATATTGTCATCGTAGTAATCTAGTGGGTAGTGTGGCAGCTTATAAGACGTGAAGCCATGGTTAAAGCCTTGGAATAACCTTGACCTCCTCTCTTCGTTGACCTCCTCTCTGATTCTGACTATGAAAAGTTTCTCAAAAGAAATCTGCAGTTCGGAGCTGACTTTAGGTTTCGCCACTTATGGATAAAATTAACACACACAATATGGGTGATGTGAGGAGCTAGGTTCTAATCCTAAGTAAAGTGTTATAATAGCCAATTAATTAGTGTGCTCTGGTAGTCCGATGGATGGTCGTGCTTTCGATTCCCTCTGGAGACTACGTTCTGTTACACTACACAAAAACTAAGCTCGAAGTTGCTCAGTTCGTTACAATTAAATATGATTTGCAATTGTATTGTAATAAATAAATAAAACCAACTAAGTAAGGAACTAATAAGAATGAAAGTAATGTGAAGTAAAGTTTTGGCTATAAATTTCAGAAATCCAATTTCGATTCTTGGTGAAGACAAGAAAGATTTATTCATGGTTTTTCTATCCTTCTTTTGAATATTCTATTTGAAAGGTTTCATAACTTCCCTTGGATATATAATATCCAGAACGAACATTATAGGATGGATGGTAAAGCGATGTCGCTTCTTGACAAAAAAAAATGTACTAAATTTTCAAAGTTTCTCTGACCGTTATATCTAATGTAACAACCCAATGGATTTTAACAAAAGGAGTTGTATATTAACAAATTCGATGGCAACCCCAGCATTCTAGTACCATCTTCAAGTTAATCTGATAGTCTTTTTAAGACAATACCGATCAAGCAATTGTATTGTGAAGTTAAAAACTGATCGTTTTATGGAAGTGTTTATTCGATCTACTTACATACATGTACATGTGCAAGGAATATATTGCGATACAGGTTCTGTTAGTTCTGTCGGTAACATTTGAACAGGAGTCTTCGCCTTTGCAAATTGTATTGTAGAGATATAAGAAGGAACGTACATATGACTTCAATTACCTATTCCGAAAACGTAAGATGTTCGGTACATTAACAACAATTTTGTTGACGTTAAAGGAAAAGTGCTGAAGCGTATGTTCTGTATCATCAAATCGGTGTAAAAAAGCTACATGGTGTTAAATGGCGTTTACCAAAGCCATGGTTTGTTCACAATACAGCAGCAGTGAAGAGTATGTGACTGTTTTACACAAGTGTTAAGATAGAAGGGTTGATTTTATTCTCTTGTTACTGTAAGCTTTTATGATTGCGAGACCTACAAATGGTAGATAAAGACTGCTGTTGCATACGGAGGACTGCTCGTTGATAATTTTAATTGCTATGAATCCTTTGTAAAGAAGGATGGTTTCGGAAACTGTAGATAACGTGCTACAAAATTCAAAGTACTTTTAGTTAGGATAGACAAAAACAGACGAACAATGTTCGAGAAGTGTTTCGAAGGTTGTAATACTCACGGGCACAAGTGTATTATTTTCGTGGGAGATTTCTTCGAAGGGAAAAAGTGCTAAAGAATTATTATTAAAGAGAAGTCAATTGAGTTTATAAACTAAGCTCGTTAAATGAGGACTCAACATACATACATCATAAACGTATGCGAATATTTTTCTTCATCTTTTATTTACATTTACTTTTGCCAATCTGCGCACTGAATTGTTAGTGTTTTAAACAAAATAGAATACAAATTAAAAGTTTATTTATTTACTCACCTTTGGCTCGATTACGTTCCTCAGCGTATTTACGTAAATGTCTTGCACTGCTGTTAACATTATCCAGTAAATGTTTTCGTTCAACACCTACACATACAGCTGCTACATCGTCTCCATCCGACAGTGATGATTGTTTGTTCAACAGAATATTTCCATCCGTATGATTACGACGTATTGGCTTTAATTTTCTGCGATTAATTTCACTGGGCGTGGGACTATTATTGTTAGTAGACAGGTGTTGGGCAGATGGTGTAGACGATGCTGGAGATTTTTGTAGAGATTCAGTTGAACGATTCTTAATTGGTTTTCTACGTCGTCTTTGTGGATGTTTCCTAAAACTATCTTCTTGTATTACTAAAGTACCAGCTTTACTAGTACATAGGAAATAACGTGGCCCATGGTCGATGTCATGCTCTTCGGCATATTCAGGCGATGAAAAACGTCCCTTTTGATAACTGAATCGTTCTAGGATAGACTCAGAATGAGCTGAAGATCTACCAGAGCTATGGGAACGGCGATATTTGCGTTTTTCACGAGGACCTGAAGATGAAGATGTGGGTGTTGTTATCGTAGAGGGTGGAGTAGGCAAAAATTCTGGTATATGTGATGGCAGGTAATAATCATCATAATTATCATCGTTCACATTAAAACGCACTCCTCTCAAAGATGATGATCTTCGGGATAGCGAATAGTCGGGCAAATCGGTTGTATTGAAGTCAACAGCCTTACGACTACGAAGTGATTGACTACTGGAGGCTTGTGAGTAGGTGGGTTCCGGAGATGGTGTTGCCTCTTGGATTTGTAAGCCATTAAATTCATTTTCCAAGGCCTTACGTATGGAATGCGTCAAATTTGTGGTAGCTGATCGTTGCAGAGGCTCTTGCTGCGGGCGTTGTTGTTTATCGCGCGATCGTTTTTTCGATCGATCACGTTTGGGCTTCTCATAATCATCTTGTCGATAGACACTTTCACTATTTCCATCATGCTGAGCATCCACTAAAAGTTGACCTTTATGATCGTACAGTAGAATGCGTGGCAATGCAATATTCGAACATGATTTCGAGGTAGTCAGTTCCCATTTCCAATGCTTTGGTTTTCGTAACTTTAAACTCAATACGTTTGCCAATAGATCGTTATCGTTGTCATCGTTATCGTCATCGTTACTATCACCATCATTTGTTATGTTCTCTTCCACCTGCTCTTTATTTGTTTCGCTATTAAATTTAATGAAATCCTCATTATGGGCAGCATCTGTTCCATTCGTTTGCGAAGAGTGATGACTAAAAATGCGATCATTTTCTATATGCTGCAGTGAATTTGCTGATGCTGTTGTCGCTGTAGTTGGCGGTGGTTGTTCATTTTGTTGGTTATGCCAACGTCGACGACGACGCTGCATATCCATAAACAAATCTGACATTGTTAAATTCGTATATATGTAAAGTCACATAAGGAAACACTTGTGCGATTCTATTTTCGAATTTCACCTTCTTTCTCTCTCGTAATGTTTTTGAGAATTTTTTCTTTGTTTGTTTTTGTTTTTTCTTTGTTTTTTTAATTTTAATTTTATTTTTAATATTTATTTTTATTTATACCTTCTGATTGCATTTTTAAGAATTTCAAAGAACACACAAATATGATTCAGTTTTGAAATGACATTAAAGTAAATATTTACACCATATCCATGACCGTTTATTTAACAGAAATGGTGATATTAATTGGCAGCCAAGAAGCCATTGGACACCATTGGACACCATTGGACTATTTTCTGTGGGGCGCTGTTACAAGTGTTATACCGACAATTGTAGACGCCGTAGTCTAACAGGTAGTATGTTCGGTTATTAGACGTAAAGCCCGGGAAATATGAAAAAAAAATATTTCTTCGGCGACTCCCTCTCAGCAAATTTCTAGCAAAAACTCTGAGAGTAAATAGAACCTGCCATAAGAAAGTTTTGTTCAAAAATCTGTCGTTCAGAGTCGACGTTAAACTGTAGGCCCCGGCATTCAAGTATAAAATTAAGGCACACAACTTGAGTGGTGTGAGAAGCTAGGCCGTAATCCTGACTGAAGGGTTGTAATGGCCAATTATGTATGTATGTATGAATGTTATTCTGACAAATCGGAAACAATGCAGGATATGAAGGCCATGTCGAGATACGACCACATACACTCGAAAAACTTCACGAAAATTGGTCCGATCGAATGAGGTACTGTGAGGCTAGCCGCGGCAGCCTTATGAATGAAATAATATTTCATTTCTAACCGTGACAATTATACTTCACAACAGAGAAATAAATTTTGCAAAATTTGAAATCGGTTTTGTTATATTGCACTTTGAAATTTAAACTTTTAAATGGGCCACCCTATATTTTATAAGAAGTTATTTAGCAAGATCATGTCTCTTGACTCTGCTTATCTCTCATGCTGAGCGACCGTATAAATTAGAAATGATAGCCTTGTATTGAACCTATCTATCTGAAAGACCTAAGACACACTTATCGAAACACTCAAGATGCTGTGCCTGTAAATATCTGCCATACTACCAGTTGGTTCCTTGACCAATGCATTTACGAAGCACGTTACGTGTGATTTCTTGATACATACGACACATTCATAAAAAAGATAATTTTTTCAAAATACAATGGATATGGTGTAATGTATTTACGATATTAAATGATTTTGTTAAGTCCACCTGTTGTCAAACAATTTTGTATTCGTTGTCATCCAAACTGAACTCAATTGCTTTACACAATCTTTAAAAAAAAAAAGTCAAGAAATTTAATGATTTTTAATGCCACAGAATAACAGAAAAGAAAAAAAAAATATAAAAGAAGGAATATGGGGACAAGAAATTTGTTTTTTTTCCTTTTTTATTCTATTTTTTTAGTTGTAGTATAGTATATTCAAAAGATCAGTTTGTTTATGAAGATCAACATTTAGCCGCTGGCATTTGGCCAACTAACAAAAGAAAAATATTTTTTTTTTGATTCTTAATTTTTTTCTGTTTTTTTTCTTTTATTTTTTTAATTTTTCAATGAGCCGTTAGTTGTTGTATTTTGAAATTTTTTTTTGTTGTTGTAATATTTATAGAAATTTAAAAATTTTAATGACGTTCAAGAGGTTGGCGATAGATTACTATGACTGTGTGAGGTGGAAAACAATAGTTTTCTTATAAAATATCGACTTTTTTTTCTTCATTTCATACACTTTAAAAGCATTTGAGATTTCTTAAAAATTAAAAAAACAACACTTTGTTTCCATCTGAGTTTTTTTTTTTTGTATTTTCCAAAAATTGCACACACCGTTGACCCACAAACAATAGGCAAATAAGAAAAAAAATTTCTTAAAAGATTTTATAGCTTTTCGATTAATTTCTGTTGTTTTTTTTATTCATCGAATGAAAATTCGTGTCTCATATTATGCGTTTCTGTTTACTTTAAATTCGTTTCTTTTGAAAACTATTTTTCTATGTTTCTTTACATATGTATGTACTTTTGCTTGTTTTATTTTCTATTTTTTTTGTCGCTCATCATGCGTTTTCAACATACGTGTGACATTTATAAACAATTTGTGTTATTTTTTTTTGTATGTTTATTTGATTTAATTGTAATTTTGTTTTTGTTTTTTGTATCTCTTTCTTATGCGTTTAAAAAAAATAAAAATTTTCAAATTTTCATGCGAAACTCAACCGTCCGACTGTTCTCAGCCATTTTGGCCAACTGTTATGTACGTTTCGTATTTTGAAACAGCATAAGTTTCAGCACAATACCACCAGCAAACATCATTATCATCATACATCATGTGTTCAAAAATTTTCTTTTCGATTTTTTCGCTGTCTCAGATGTTTTTGAAAATCTTTGTTTTTCTTTTGTGTTTATAGTATACATATGTACATAAGTATGTACACATAATATGTATAATATTCACAATACATTGTTCACATTTCTTCGATTTTCATAAATTTTTTTAATTTTTCTTAATTATAAAATTGTTTTACTCTCCCACAACAATAATGATTCTGTCTATATTCGCACTCTTCGTATTTTGCAATCAGAGTGCGTATAACGCCACAAATGTCAAATGATCATTGAAATTAAGATCAATTCTTCAACATTTAAGTATTCTAATTTGATACTTTAACAACTGGTGGAACAATAAAACTAGTATGATCATATATTTTGAAGTTACAACTATTCGATATAATATTTAATTCCCATGTAAGAATATTATTTACTTCTTAAATGACTCACTCTCACATGTTATAAATCCTACAGCAATTCTCAGAAAACAGGTTGGATGTGAACAAAAATGTTGTTTATGCATATATAACATTACAACACTCCAGTCAGGATTACGACCTAGTTTCTCGGAGAGGAAGTCAGAGAAGAAATAATTTCACTTTTTTGTTCGAGCTGTCTGAAACAAGAATTAAACTTTATGCTCTGCGGTGACTTCATTCTAATTAGCTGAGACTAAATTAAAAAATTTAACTAAGAGATATATCGTACGTCTAGGATACATAATAAGGAGTATATCATTAAGAAAAATATGAAAAAGCGTAAGAGAAACTTAGAATTTATGTTTCACCTTATTTGCAACTAGTCTGATCAGATATCTTATGTTAAAGGCACTCGTTCAGAATATTTTATCCTACGGCGTGCTTTAATTTCTTCTGTATATTTTAATTGGGTTTCGGTTAACTAACTGATTGTCTCTATATCCACATCAAAATTGTCAGGGCACCTGTAGAAAAGAAAACAAATTCTATAAATTTTTGCAAAGTATACTCAAAGGCATAAAGATTACATTCTGAAGTTCCACAATATTTCATCCAAATGGTAGTTTCCTGAATATTTTTTTTTTTAATTTGACACAAACACTGCTTCCATTACTAATTTACTGGATGATTTGGCAGTTTTCTTTCGGACACTATAAGGTTAACGTTCAGTTCGGCCATTCGGCTGCAGACTATTGGAGAGTGCTCCGGGTCGATATCATCGATATACTTGACAATCTGGAGAGAAATACCGATAATGTATAAGTATCGGATATGATGCCAAACCCTACCCTACCTGATGAGGGAGATTGTTTCTCTATTACATTAATATCAAAACTTTTTGATATTTTACAGGTCAAGTATGCAAACACAATTTGTTTTTCATATTATACGAGATTGAAGGTCTCCATCAGGTTACAGGATAAGTTCGATCGTTTAAAAGGCACGTTACTCTGATTGCATATTGAGAATATTGCTCAGAAGGAATACTGAAACAACTGGCCTTTTCAACTACCAGTTCTAGTAACCGAATTATTTTTCAGTTTATTTAATCAAAATATAATTTTTCAAGGGCGAATACGTGCTATCAGTAAGCTTATGAACAGACCCTATAAAGACCTAAGCGTCTATACACACAAAAACTAGGATTGTTTTCAATAGAAAGGGAGTGAAGAGCGCTACAGAAAAGCCAAATGTTCTAGCTTACTCATGAAATTTCAAGTATGAGTAAGTCAACAGCATTGAAATTCAACTAATCTGATTCATTCGTAGCAACTACAAGATTGATTTCTAAGTACAGGTTGCAATGAATATGAGTACAACGTTAACATCAAACTCAAATATGTTTAATTCATACACCTACTCATTCAGATTCATAAATTTAGAAAATACTTATAATACTCATAAATGATTACGTGAATCATACTTATTTGTGCTTTGTTGAGTTATGGAGAGTCGAAATCAACAACATCATGCATATTATTAAGTATGAGTGCGATGAGTACTTCAAATTTTGAATATAAATGGTATAAGTATGATATTCAAATAAGTATGAATGCATATAAGTATCAGAAAGCAGTATGCTTCGAATCTACTCATCATTTTGAATACTCATTGCTGATCGATGTTCCGTACCCTGACTACAAAAAATTTTTTGTTCATTTGCTGTTCTCATTGGCTATCAACAGAGAGGAAAATGAAAATAAAAACAAACATTTTTTTAATAATTTTTTTTTTTTTTTTTTTTTGTATATGATTAAAAGAACGACAAGACAAAATAAAATGAAAATAAATAATTAAAAAAAAAAATTCTATTATTTATAGAAAATTTTAATGGTATTCTGCTGATTAATTAATACGTTCAGTTTGTAAGCTGTTCAGTTTTTTTTTACAATTTTGTTTTTTTTTTTGTTTTTGTTATTAATTTATTAGGCACCTTTGATTTATAAATAAATGTAAACATAAACAAACATACCTGCTTGCATATATAAATTAATTAAAAATGTTATTTTTTTCTTTGGTTTGTTAATAAAGTGTCACGTATGTATATTAAGTAGCAAATTAACCGTCTACGTGCAAACTCTGATACAGATTCTGAATCATTCGTTGAGAAAATATTATATTATGGATGGATTTAAATTTGAAATTTCCCTAGAAGCGCTGTTATAATATTTAATTTATTATTGTTGTTCTTTTGGATTATAATTTAAACAATAAGGAAATAAAGCGAAAAACTGTTGGGGTCGATTTTGATTATAGTTTGTTTAAATTAAATAAACAAAAATTTATTTATATTAAAATAAATCGATTATATTAAAAAGAAATCATTTATTTTTATATTAAATTTGAGGGAATTTTTTTTTTCAATTTTGAATTTTTCTTCATTTTTTGTTTCTGAGTAGGCCAGGTAAAGGGTGCGCCAAATAAATTATTTTTTTTTGAAAATGCTGTAAAAAAGAAACTACTGAATATTTTCTCAAATTTCTTTTTTTATTTGGAACTACACAGCTGTATTTCACCAATGGCTTCACGAATATTGTCCTTTAGAGCGTCAATTGTCTCTGGCTTGTCGGCGTAACACTTATCTTTGGCGGTACCCCACAAATAATAGTCTAACGGTGTCAAATAGCAGCTCTGAGGTGGCCAAAGGACATCAGCTCTGCAGCTGATAATGCGATCTTCAAAAACAGGGCGCAAAACATCGAGTGCAGCTTCGGCTGTGTGGCACGTAGCGCCATCCTGTTGAAATCAAATGTTGCCAATATCCTTCTCTACAATTTTTGTGAACAAAAATTCGTTCAACATGGCCCGATAACGATCGCCATTGACTGTAACGGCCACTCCTTGCTCATTTTCGAAGAAAAATTACCCAATTATGCCTCTGGACCTAAATCCGCGCCAAACAGCGACTCGTTTTGAGTGCGTCGGCTTTTAAATGTATGCGTGCGGGTTTTCTGTGCCCCAAATGCAACAATTTTGTCTTGTATACATACCCGCCAAGATCAAAATAAGCTTCATCTGAAAAGATGATTTTTTTGCCAAAATCGGCATCTTCTGTAGGCTACTGCATGGCCAGCCGAGGCAGCCATTTGAATGAAATTATTATCCATTATTAACCGGAAGGATTGTACTTTCAAATAAAAAAAGGAATTTGAGAAAATATTCAGTAGTTTTTTTTTTACAGCATTTTCAAAAAAAAATTTATTTGGCGGACCCTTTATTACCTCTTCTTATATCTTACGCAAACTATAACAGATTTTGGAGAAACTTTTTCAAGGCAATATTATTTACTCCCAGAGACTATTACAGAAATCTGCTCAGAGGATATCAATGATGAAATGATGTTAGAGATGTATGACTTTGGTGTTTGAACGGGCGGCTCACGTCTAATAATCCAACAAGTTTACCACCTACTAGACTCCAGCGACTTCCCATAATGCTTGACAGATTACATTTCGTAACCCATGTATCAATAACGTGGTATGCTCAACTCTTTTATCGAGTCATTATTAAGTGCTTTCTATCTTTACTTGGAAATCAAACAAAGTGTGTGTGAGATACCATGGACAGTTTTTTTCAAATTTGAGAGAACTTTTGATAAAATTATGTGTGAAATACAATATCGTTCAAATAACCGCTTTGGCTTCTTTGAGCGGAATGCATTCAATTGTTATAATTTTCCATGACTGCGTTGCATAAATCGGACTGAATTTGACCGTTGACATAGGTTATGCTGCCTGTAAATACCGCTGCATGCACCTGCGACTCAAGAAAATCTCACACGAAAAAGTCTAACGATGTCAAACTGCTCGACATCGGTGGTCAGTACAAACCACCTCAATGTAAGATCATCTTGCCTGCAAATCCTTATGCAGAATAATCAATGTGTTATGATCATGTGCAGATCATGCAGTACACTCTAAAAAAGTGGTTACCTAAGTAATCGCCATTTTTAGTGATAATCTGGCTTACAAAAATATATGGAACGATGAGCCCCCAGCCCTAGCACTGTCCTGTTGAAACCATTCATCATTGGTATCTAAATCATCTAATTTAGACCCATAGAAGTCGTTAAATATCGACCTATAGTGCTCGCCGTTGACTGTGATGACCTGGCCAATGTCGTTCTCAAAGAAATATGAACCGTCAGCTAAAAGTCCACACTAAGCAGTGCCTTCCTCGGAATGCATTGTATTCTTTTGGATCTAATGTGGAGTGGTATCCTTCAAAAATATCACAATTTAGTTTCTTCACGTATACATTTATACCAGAAATGTGTTGTGGTCATTGAAGTCGTCGTAGTCTTGTAGGTAGTGTGTGTGTGTAGTGACGTGAGGTTACGGTGCAAACACCAGGTCAAACATCTCGATCCAAACGAAATATAAAAAAGAGATTTCTTTTGCAAATTTATCTCAACAGATTTCTGGCAAAAACTCTGCAAGCAAATAAAATTACCATGAAAAGTTTCTCAAATAAAATCTGTCGTTCAGAGACGACTTTAAACTGTAGGTCTAGCCACTTATGGAGAAAATTAACATACACACAGCATAGGTGGTATGAGAAGCTAGACCGTAATCCTGACTAAAGGGTTGTAATGACTGGCAATATATACTCGAAGAAAAATCAACTTGAACTGAAATCCCATCAAAACTATAAAAACAAAGAGAAAATACTAGCTAATGATGAAATTTGAAAAATGAACGTGATCATCAATGAACGTCAATTTAAAATCAAAAACCCCAAACACTTTATCACTGTTTTGTGTATCGTACTGCTTAAGAACTAATCATCACATGAGCTATTTATGATAATATTGTTTAATAACAAATAATCGAAAGTTTTCCAATGGATGACACATTTAAGGAATTTGTTCTTTTTTTATACGATTGAATAATTGTCTCAACTCATTTCAGTCACATTTAATTCTGGGTAATTTCAATCATCAATCACAACAGCAATTGGCAAACTTATCGCCAAAGTTTCGAAATACAAATTTTAATGTGCAAGACAACACGTAGTCTGCTATTTTTTTTTTATTAAATCCTATGGAGACCATAATAAACGCAATAAAAAATTAAGTCTTAAAGTCACTAATTGGCAATAACTTATGCCTGTAATTTCACGAAAAAAAACTCTTTTTTTTCTATATTTTCTTGTTATTTTTTAATTTATTTTATTAATAAACATTTTATTATTTATGTTTTTAGTTCATTGACTTAATAATTATGTTGGTTTTGTTTTGTAAAATTTCATTTTTTTAATAACGACACCTTCCTCTATGATCCGTTTTCAAACAACGCCTCGTTACCATAAATAGACTCGCTTCATCCACCTGAGTTTTGTTTGGATTGAAAAATATCACCTTTTTCGCAGTGCTGCTATCCATTAAAATACTACCACTTAAAACTACAAATACAATAAGTATTGTAAACAATTTAAATTTCATTATTTTACTCTGTTTTTTTTTTAATTGAATTGAATTTTTAATACTCAATCAAGTTGTTGCGACGACAATGATTTGATTTGTACTAATTTAATTTATATTGTCGTGTATGAAATACTGGAACAGAATAAAATTAAATACACAAATTAAATAATCATATTAAACAAAAAATTTACTGATAAAATAATTCTAATAAATACCCGAACCTTTTAAGAGAGCCATTGCAAGACAATCTCTTAACTCACATACCCAGAGAAAGAAATGGAGCGATGACATAAACCCTGTATTGAATTTGTTTTTAATTTACGAAAATTTCGTATTACTGTGAGACCGATTCGAACTAATAACGATGAGATAACTGATAACATGAGAGCCTACGTTTTGGCCTGAAGCTAGAAAGTGGAATTATAAGCTGTAGGTTCCCTTCATGTCAAATTGGATCGATAAGCAGAGCTCTATGAAAGCAAATTTCATGATTAAAGTATTAAAAACTGGAAAACCCGTTAGTGTTAGATAGAAAGGAATTTTTAAATACAAACATACTTCAAAAATAAACGTACAGATGCAGTGAACTTTCAATGAATGATCAACGAACAGTCTTAAATAAATGAAACACAAGATCTGCTATATACTATATACTATTTTTTTATATTTCCTACAGTCTTAAAATCGAATGTGTTGACAGAAGTTTTTTTCCACTTGTAGATCTTGTTCTCTATACAAGTTGAGGTTACGGCGGGTATGTAACTGCAAGGCAACGCCACTGATTGGTTTCAACTTGGTGAAGCCCAGGGCTATCCTTGCAAATACATACCAAGCAGCTTAAAGCCTCCGTCTTTTAGACCAGGCGCTCCCCGGGTACTGGTACTCAGCATACGCTGGGTACTTGCTAATGTGAGAAGGCAAGATTGATGATTCGGCATGACCATGACTACCATTTGGACTTCGATTTGAACATGACGCAAGTGGGCTGACGTTCTGCAGCATTCTTTTACCTGAGTACACCGGGTGAAAACCGGTCGAAATGGCTTTCAGGCTAATGCTGCAGACGCCTCCTTGGCAGGGCTTCAAGTACGTTCGATTATCGTCGCCATTCCTTGGATATGATGCAGCGAGTTATGCATCGACAGAGGACCACAAGCATTGAAGTAAAGAACGGAATATCTAGGATGGCTGAACTCTTGGATGTTATGATGAATTACAGACGAACCTGGAAGGCGGTTGAAGAGGAGAGGACCATTTCAAACCACCGGAAAAAGATCGCTACCCAACACTTAGCAGATGCCCCAACACCAAGCTGCTACCAGTCCTGTTATTGCAGGAAGCAGTAAGAAAAACAGGGCAAAGGAGCCCAATGAGGAGAAGAAACAGGCCCCCAAAAAGAATGAAGAAAACTGGGTAACAGTAACTAGAAAGCGTGCACGGAAAAAAACAAGGGAAATTTATACTAAACCCGACAAATTGGATAAACCTCGATTGGGACGTACTAAGCCAGATGCGTTGATAATTAAGCCTGCAGAAGGTCACACTTATTCGGACGTCTTGAAGAGCTTACGCAGCAAGATAACGACCGAAGACTCTGACAGGATATCTTGATAGCGCAGCTTTCTTTGAGAGATTCGATGTGAACTCACTCACTCGAATCGGTAGCGATGCTAACAATCTGGCTGACGAAACTATGTATCGCATAATTCGTAGTTGCAACGCTTCGATGTTCCAAAGGTCAGGACCAAGAATAGACCCCTGAACTGCACCAGATGTGATCTCTACGGTTCTTTGGCCATCGGGTGTGTCATAGAGAAGCCTGCGATATATACTAGCCTATACCTTTGGAACCTGAGCTATGACGATATTTTGGGTATAGAAATGCCAGAAGACTATATACTATATACTAGTATATAGTATATATATACTACTATATATATACTACAAGAAAATCGTTTCAGCCGTTTAATCGTCTATAAACTTCAAACATACAAACATACAAACATACAAACAAACACACATTCATTTTTATATATAAGATATACTAGTATATAGTATATACTAGTATATAGTTTAAACTTCAATCAGAAACTGATGCCTAGATTAGATGAAGTTAATTGTGTTTCAACAACTACAACCTTTTATTTCTACATAATTGGTTGGAAAAGAAATATTATTTTATAAAATAACAACAATTTAAATAATATTAAATAAGATGTTTTTACTTTTATCTAAAGAAAAACAAATTACAGTTTATTTGATAACTTTTCTGTTTTAAGTTGTACTTGTAAGACCATATTTAAGAATAGAAAATACTGCATATACATCTTTTTTTTATGATATCTCTTGTGTATTTTGATGGAGCTAATTGTAGTTCTTGCTCTTTTTCCCAAATCTCTAGTTTTATTTTATAGTTTCTCATCTCGAGGAATTCTATTTCTAGCAAATCCTTTTTCTTCTTTGCCCAGCTTTCGAAATTATCTTCATTATTCGAATATATGTAGTTATTGTCTGAAATGAGTAAAACAAGAAATTTTGTAATTTTATAGTAATAACTTTTATAACAATTCAATACTTCTCTCAAATAATTTTCTTTTGTGTTCTTTATATTCCGCTTCATATTCTTCATTGGCCGGCAAAGAGCACAATTCTTTTAGAAAATCTGTATACAATAAAAATTTAATTGTCTAAAAAAGTTTTGTAACGAAGAACGATACTAACCATCGGTTAATGGTTCCAAATGCTCCTTATGACCAGTAGCACCACTGTCGTAATCATGTAGCATTTCACCTAAAATATCAAGTTTTATATTAAATTTGAAAAAAAACATGGAATCATTTGTTAGTAGTTATAGGACTATGCGATTGTTCGAAAATGATTCATTTGATTTGAATGGCGGGAAATCTAATAAGTTAAAAGTATGTAGCAATAATTTGAATTAAAAGAAATAAATACTATCAGAATTCTAAGTTTAATAGTTGCTATTTATAAACCTTTTGTATTAAAATAATTTTTCTCACTCATGTCAGGATTCGGAGAATGGTGTGTGGAAGTATTGATGGGATACCTATCACCAAACCAAAAGCATCGTCAAACTCATCAAAATACTCCCAAGTTGTTGCAGTTTTTGCGGATTCTATACATCTGTTTTTAATTCTTCTATATGTTGCAAACAAATTTAAATATTTTCTAGTAATCTGTTCTTTTGAATATTTCAAACTGGATATTTCCTCTTTTACTTTTTCCCAAACTCTACTCCAAAGTTCAAATTTTTTTACACGTCCGGATGAGATGTCCTCCTCCATATCCAATCGAACTCTTATTAAAAGCTTTACAAATTCTCCATCCTTTTCGAAGCTGTAACTATTACAATAGAATAAAAAACAATTATAAATACGAAGTTTGTAATTTTAGAACTTACTCTTCTTCCATTTTAGAGGCAATATCTTCTATAATGCTTGTTTGGCTGCTTATTTTTAGGCATCAAATCCGTTATACTTAAGACACCTGCTTTTTGCTTTGTTTCTTTTGCTGACATACTGCACGTCAGATGCCTTACAGTGATGCATTTCGAAACAAACCATAACTAATAATTGACCACTGACAAAATGTATAAATCTGTCGCAGTTAAAAAGTATTATTAATTAACCACAGGTTTTCATTGGAGGGGGATTTTTACGTGGTGGGTTCCAAGCCCTACGCACAACCCAAATTTAACGTCCACGGGATTGGACTTCGCTGCACGCATTAGTTAACATCTAGCGGGTGCTAGAATGCCATCCAGGAGGGGCCACGAGGAGGCTGCGTGTCAACTTGAATACAGCAAGACAAGGATCGTCCTGGAGGTCGCCACGTTGACCACAATCAGAAACTTTGCCTTGTTTGCATGCATCCCATCCCTACCCAGAGGGCAAAACAAAGTATATGTTATCGACAAGTAGAGACGCGCGGCGTATTGATTCTCAGATTACGGCCGATAACTATACTTTTGATACGGTCAAGGAATTCATCTATCTTGGCTCCGCCGTTACCACCAGAAATGATGTCAGTCTGGAGATCAAGCGTAGGATCACTCTTGCCAACAGGTGTTACTATGGTCTCAGTAGGCAATTGAGTAGCAGAGACCTCTCTCGCGCGACAAAACTAACACTCTACAAGACGCTCATCCTCCCCGTGCTTCTCTATGGCGCAGAGGCATGGACCCTATTAAGAACAGATGAAGCAGCCTTGCGAGTGTTCGAGAGAAAAGTCCTACGCAAGATCTTCGGTCCAGTGCGAGTTGGCGATGATTTCCGTATCCGATCCAACAGCGGCTGCGCTGGCTCGGCCATGTCGTTCGAATGGAGGAGGATGCTCCGGCGAGACGGGTATTTGATGCGGGAATCTGCGGAAGTCGGCGAAGAGAACGACCTTGTATCCGTTGGAAGGACCAAATCGAGGAAGCCCTGTCATCGATTGGTGTGACCAACTGGCGTAGGCGCGCAAGAAGCAGAGGCGCCTGGAAGGATGTGTTACGGCAGGCCGAAATCCGTTAAACGGGTTGCTATGGCCAATTGAGTAAGTAAGTAAGTAATTAACCACAGAAATTTTTTTTCTTGGAAATTTTCGTACATACTCATATATCGAGTAAGTTGGTGGATACATTATTGGTGTTCCTTTATTTCCACAATACTCGGATAAGAGTTTAAATTTTTATATATATTAAAGATCCGAGCCGTTTTCGTAAATTTACCACAGCGCTGCATATAATGCGCAATATCTTCTGCATCATACCTTCTGCATCATGCATCACATCTTCTGCATCATGCATCATATCGTCTGCATCATATCTTCTGCATCATGCATCATATCTTATGCATCATGCATCATGCATCATATCCTCTGCATCATATCTTCTGCATCATGCATCATATCTTCTGCATCATGCATCATATCTTCTGCATCATGCATCATATATTATGCATCATGCATCATATCCTCTGCGTAATATAATCTGCATCATATCTTCTGCATCATGCATCATATCTTATGCATCATGCATCATATCTTCTGCATCATGCATCATATCTTATGCATCATGCATGATATCTTATGCATCATGCATCATATCTTATGCATCATGTATCATGCATCATATCTTCTGCATCATGCATCATATCTTATGCATATGATGCACAACATAGATATGATGCACATCACAGATATGATGCACATCAAAGATATGATGCACATCATAGGTATGATGCACATCAAAGACATGATGCACATCATAGATATGATGCACATCATAGATATGATGCACAACATTGATATGATGCACATCAAAGATATGATGCACATCATAGATATGATGCACCTCAAAGACATGATGCACATCATAGATATGATGCACAACATTGATATGATGCACATCATAGATATGATGCACATCATAGATATGCTGCACAACATAGATATGATGCACAACATTGATATGATGCACATCATAGATATGATGCACAACACAGATATGATGCACAACATAGATATGATGCACATCAAAGATATGATGCACAACATAGATATGATGCACATCATAGATATGATGCATAACATAGATATGATGCACATCATAGATATGATGCACAACATAGATATGATGCACATCAAAGATATGATGCACAACATAGATATGATGCACAACACAGATATGATGCACAACATAGATATGATGCACATCAAAGATATGATGCACAACATAGATATGATGCACAACACAGATATGATGCACAACATAGATATGATGCACATCATAGATATGATGCACAACATAGATATGATGCACATCATAGATATGATGCATAACATAGATATGATGCACAACACAGATATGATGCACAACATAGATATGATGCACATCAAAGATATGATGCACAACATAGATATGATGCACATCATAGATATGATGCACATCATAGATATGATGCACAACATAGATATGATGCACATCATAGATATGATGCATAACATAGATATGATGCACATCATAGATATGATGCACATCAAAGATATGATGCACATCATAGATATGATGCACAACATTGATATGATGCACAACATAGATATGATGCACATCATAGATATGATGCACATCATAGATATGATGCACAACATAGATATGATGCACATCATAGATATGATGCACATCAAAGATATGATGCACAACATAGATATGATGCACAACGTAGATATGATGCACAACATAGATATGATGCACATCAAAGATATGATGCACAACATAGATATGATGGACATCAAAGATATGATGCACAATATAGATATGATGCACAACATAGATATGATGCACAACATAGATATGATGCACATCATAGGTATGATGCACAACATAGATATGATGCACAACATAGATATGATGCACAACATAGATATGATGCACATCAAAGATATGATGCACAACATAGATATGATGCACATCAAAGATATGATGCACAACATAGATATGATGCACAACATAGATATGATGCACATCAAAGATATGATGCACAACATAGATATGATGCACATCAAAGATATGATGCACAACATAGATATGATGCACATCATAGATATGATGCACATCATAGATATGATGCACATCATAGATATGATGCACATCATAGATATGATGCACAACATAGATATGATGCACAACATAGATATGATGCACATCAAAGATATGATGCACAACATAGATATGATGCACATCATAGATATGATGCACAACATAGATATGATGCACAACATAGATATGATGCACAACATAGATATGATGCACATCATAGGTATGATGCACAACATAGATATGATGCACATCATAGATATGATGCACATCATAGATATGATGCACAACATAGATATGATGCACATCATAGATATGATGCACATCATAGATATGATGCACATCAAAGATATGATGCACAACATAGATATGATGCACATCAAAGATATGATGCACAACATAGATATGATGCACATCATAGATATGATGCACATCATAGATATGATGCACATCATAGATATGATGCACAACATAGATATGATGCACATCATAGATATGATGCACATCATAGATATGATGCACAACATAGATATGATGCACATCGTAGATATGATGCACAACATAGATATGATGCACATCAAAGATATGATGCACAACATAGATATGATGCACATCAAAGATATGATGCACAACATAGATATGATGCACATCATAGGTATGATGCACAACATAGATATGATGCACATCATAGATATGATGCACATCATAGATATGATGCACAACATAGATATGATGCACATCATAGATATGATGCACATCATAGATATGATGCACATCAAAGATATGATGCACATCATAGATATGATGCACATTAAAGACATGATGCACAACATAGATATGATGCACAACGTAGATATGATGCACAACATAGATATGATGCACATCAAAGATATGATGCACAACATAGATATGATGGACATCAAAGATATGATGCACAACATAGATATAATCACAACATAGATATGATGCACATCAAAGATATGATGCACAACATAGATATGATGCACATCAAAGATATGATGCACAACATAGATATGATGCACAACATAGATATGATGCACAACATAGATATGATGCACATCATAGATATGATGCACAACATAGATATGATGCACATCAAAGATATGATGCACATCATAGATATGATGCACATCAAAGATATGATGCACAACATAGATATGATGCACAACGTAGATATGATGCACAACATAGATATGATGCACATCAAAGATATGATGCACAACATAGATATGATGGACATCAAAGATATGATGCACAACATAGATATGATCACAACATAGATATGATGCACATCAAAGATATGATGCACAACATAGATATGATGCACATCAAAGATATGATGCACAACATAGATATGATGCACAACATAGATATGATGCACAACATAGATATGATGCACATCATAGATATGATGCACAACATAGATATGATGCACATCATAGATATGATGCACATCATAGATATGATGCACATCATAGATATGATGCACATCAAAGATATGATGCACATCATAGATATGATGCACATCATAGATATGATGCACAACATAGATATGATGCACATCATAGATATGATGCACATCATAGATATGATGCACAACATAGATATGATGCACATCATAGATATGATGCACATCATAGATATGATGCACAACATAGATATGATGCACATCATAGATATGATGCACATCAAAGATATGATGCACATCAAAGACATGATGCAGAACATAGATATGATGCACATCATAGATATGATGCACATCATAGATATGATGCACATCATAGATATGATGCACAACATAGATATGATGCACATCATAGATATGATGCACATCATAGATATGATGCACAACGTAGATATGATGCACATCATAGATATGATGCACATCATAGATATGATGCACATCAAAGACATGATGCACATCATAGATATGATGCACATCAAAGACATGATGCACATCATAGATATGATGCACATCATAGATATGATGCACATCAAAGATATGATGCACATCAAAGATATGATGCACAACATAGATATGATGCACAACATAAATATGATGCACAACATAGATATGATGCACAACATAGATATGATGCACATCATAGATATGATGCACAACATAGATATGATGCACATCATAGATATGATGCACATCAAAGATATGATGCACATCATAGATATGATGCACATCATAGATATGATGCACATCATAGATATGATGCACATCATAGATATGATGCACATCAAAGATATGATGCACAACATAGATATGATGCACAACGTAGATATGATGCACATCATAGATATGATGCACATCAAAGATATGATGCACATCATAGATATGATGCACATCATAGATATGATGCACATCATAGATATGATGCACATCGTAGATATGATGCATCTATGATGTGCATCAGATCTATGATGCACATCAAAGATATGATGCACAACATAGATATGATGCACAACGTAGATATGATGCACATCATAGATATGATGCACATCATAGATATGATGCACATCAAAGATATGATGCACATCATAGATATGATGCACATCAAAGATATGACGCACATCAAAGATATGATGCACATCATAGATATGATGCACATCATAGATATGATGCACATCAAAGACATGATGCACAACATTGATATGATGCACATCAAAGATATGATGCACAACATAGATATGATGCACATCATAGATATGATGCACATCATAGATATGATGCACAACATAGATATGATGCACAACATAGATATGATGCACATCAAAGATATGATGCACAACATAGATATGATGCACATCAAAGATATGATGCACATCATAGATATGATGCACAACATAGATATGATGCACAACATAGATATGATGCACAACATAGATATGATGCACATCATAGATATGATGCACAACATAGATATGATGCACATCATAGATATGATGCACATCATAGATATGATGCACAACATAGATATGATGCACATCATAGATATGATGCACATCATAGATATGATGCACATCATAGATATGATGCACATCAAAGATATGATGCACATCAAAGACATGATGCACAACATAGATATGATGCACAACGTAGATATGATGCACATCATAGATATGATGCACAACATAGATATGATGCACATCATAGATATGATGCACAACATAGATATGATGCACATCATAGATATGATGCACATCATAGATATGATGCACAACATTGATATGATGCACATCATAGATATGATGCACAACATAGATATGATGCACATCATAGATTTGATGCATATCATAGATATGATGCACAACATAGATATGATGCACATCATAGATATGATGCACATCATAGATATGATGCACATCATAGATATGATGCACATCAAAGACATGATGCACATCATAGATATGATGCACATCAAAGATATGATGCACATCAAAGATATGATGCACAACATAGATATGATGCACATCAAAGATATGATGCACAACATTGATATGATGCACATCATAGATATGATGCACAACATAGATATGATGCACATCATAGATTTGATGCATACCATAGATATGATGCACAACATAGATATGATGCACATCATAGATATGATGCACATCATAGATATGATGCACATCATTGATATGATGCACATCATAGATATGATGCACATCATAGATATGATCCACAACATAGATATGATGCACATCATAGATATGATGCACATCATAGATATGATGCACATCATAGATATGCATCATATCTTCTGCATCATGCATCATATCTTCTGCATCATGCATCGTATCTTCTACATCATGCATCATATCTTCTGCATCATGCATCATATCTTCTGCATCATGCATCATATCTTCTGCATCATGCATCATATCTTCTGCATCATGCATCATATCTTCCGCATCATATCTTCTGCATCACATCTTCTGCATCATGCATCATATCTTCCGCATCATATCTTCTGCATCACATCTTTTGCATCATGCATCATATCTTCTGCATCATATCTTCTGCATCATATCTTCTGCATCATGCATCATATCTTCTGCACTATGAATCATGCATCATATCTTCTGCATCTTGCATCATATCTTCTGCATCATGCATCATATATTCTGCATCATATCTTCTTCATCATGCATCATATCTTCTGCATCATGACAGTATGGTTTCCGGCCAGGTAGGTCTACGCTTGGGGCCATAGCGGACGTTGTGGAATGCATTGAACGGACCAGGCTAAGACGTTACTGCCCGAAGCGCATTGTTGTTCTAGCCACGCTCGATGTGCGTAATGCTTTTAACAGTCTACGTTGGGAAGATATCATTAGAGCACTACGGGAAAGATTTCGAATTCCTATGTACCTTCTGAGAATAATACGCAGCTACTTGAAGCATCGCAGGCTTCTCTATGACACACCCGATGGCCAAAGAACCGTAGAGATCACATCTGGTGCAGTTCAGGGGTCTATTCTTGGTCCTGACCTTTGGAACCTGAGCTATGACGATATTTTGGGTATAGAAATGCAAGAAGACTATATACTATATATAGTATATACTAGTATATAGTAGTAGTCTTCTGGTATATAGTATATACTAGTATATACTGTATGTACTATATACTCTATATACTATTAACTAACTGCTAAGAAACTCACTAATGAGCAACGTAAAACAAAGATTGCTGAGCATAAGGCCGCCTATGTGACTAAACTTCAATCAGAAACTGATGCCTAGATTAGATGAAGTTGATTGTGTTTCAACAACTACAACCTTTTATTTCTACATAATTGGTTGGAAAAGAAATATTATTTTATAAAATAACAACAATTTAAATAATATTAAATAAGATGTTTTTACTTTTATCTAAAGAAAAACAAATTAAAGTTTATTTGATTTCTTTTTTACTTTTCTGTTTTAAGTTGTACTTGTAAGACCATATTTAAGAATAGAAAATACTGCATATACATCTTTTTTAAATGATATAGCTTATATACATATATGGCATGTTTAATTTTTTATGATATCTCTTGTGTATTTCGATAGAGCTAATTGTAGTTCTTGCTCTTTTTCCCAAATCTCTAGTTTTATTTTATAGTTTCTCATCTCGAGGAATTCCATTTCTAGCAAATCCTTTTTCTTCTTTGCCCAGCTTTCGAAATTATCTTCATTATTCGAATATATGTAGTCATTGTCTGAAATGAGTAAAACAAGAAATTTTGTAATTTTATAGTAATAACTTTTATAGCAATTCAATACTTCTCTCAAATAATTTTCTTTTGTGTTCTTTATATTTCGCTTCATATTCTTCATTGGCTGGCAAAGAGCACAATTCTTTTAGAAAATCTGTAAACAATAAAAATTTAATTGTCCCAAAAAGTTTTGTAACGAAGAACGATACTAACCATCGGTTAATGGTTCCAAATGCTCCTTATTATCAGTAGCACCACTGTCGTAATCATGTAGCGTTTCACCTAAAATATCAAGTTTTATATTAAATTTGAAAAAAAAAAAAATGAATGGCGGGAAATCTAATAAATTAAAAGTATGTAGCAATAATTTGAATTAAAAGAAATAAATACTATCAGAATTCTAAGTTTAATAGTTGCTATTTATAAACCTTTTGTATTAAAATAATTTTTCTCACTCATGTCAGGATTCGGAGAATGGTGTGTGGAAGTATTGATGGGATACCAAATTTGAAATGACTTTCAATTTTAATAATAGCTACTTGTAGATGGTAGAGGAGTGGCACAGTCAGTATCGGTCTCATCAAAGTATAACAAGTAACGAAAGTTTGGACAGTTGAAAAACGTTCATAACATAAAAACGCAGGACAGCTTAGAGGGAGAAAAAGAATGTTACAATGTATTGCGAAGCAAATGTGTTAGAAGCAACAGATATACAGAGTGAAAACTGGCGGATAAAGTAGAAAAATTAAATTTAAACAAACATTTATTTTGTGTTAAAAAAGGGAAAATTTTTAATATTTTTTTAATTTCTTCAATGAAAATTTTAAAGATTCTTAAATATTTAAATATTAATCGAAATGTGGTTGATTTTCGGTCACAATGAATATAGTTTCATGTGCAAGAGGTTATTAAGAAGCTAAATATTACAAGATCAAAATAAGGCGTACTGCTCATAAAAAAGTTTTCTTGTTGAAAGTTGCCAATATTTTTTAATTTCTTGAGAGAAAAAGTTAAAAATTATTGATGTTATTAGTTGTTTTTATTATTTATTCATAGTTTTAGACAAAAATAAAATTTTTTTTAACTCTCGCCATTATAAAAAACCCACCCCGAAAACTAAAAAAACATAAATAAACAAAAAAGAGTTGCAATCAGAGAGGGACTGAAATCCTTTTTGGTAATATTTGCTGTCCCTTTCACGACTGGCCTATGAGCTGTCAAATACCGTTTCGTTACTAGTTATACTTTGATATTAAATGACGAAGCTTGTTGAAATTTTGACAGGACCCAACTGACATATGCCTGTTGACAGGACCAGTGTTGCCGTCTTACTTAGCAGGCACGAAATTGAAAAAAAATTATTGTTGTATTGCTTTTCAGAGTGTAATATCACTGGCATATAAATTTCTCATAAACTTTTTGAGCTGAGTACGCTAATAGGTAGAGACTATTGACGGCATGCGTAACAAGAAGATAGTAACGTGATTTCCATCACCTCCTATAGTGAGCATAGAACTAAAAATCAATGTTTTCCATGAAATCTACCAAGTCATATATTAAACGATCGATTTGGTTCAATTGATTCATCGATTTGCACATACATATGTATTTAGTATGTATAGATTGTACATACTAATGAGATAAGACTAGTCATTCACACATAATATTAGATTCAAATCAGAGCAAAGTACACCCTGTATAGGTTAATTTTACTACAAAAACAATTTTACTAAATTTTTGTGTACATATGCCTTTTTTTACGCATACGATTCTATGAGTCTTAGTAACCATAAAAGATAATCGTTTACCTTCCCGTAACGATTGACGCTGTACAAATACTTTGGAACTGGGGTATTCCTTTCAATTATTATTTCAGCTGGGCAAAACTTAGTCACTTCTTTTTTTTTCATTTAGATTTCTATTAAAATTTAAGTATTTTCCGAAACAGAAAGAAGAAGAAGAGGGAACATCATAAATTAAATGCTAAATTTAAAATATTATGACATAAAAACTTTTGGTAAATATTTCCCCCTTTACTGATAAGCAGGGCAGGTAGTGCGTGTGAATTTTGCTGTGATTTGAAAGTGCAAATACAACATCACTATGTCATGTAGCGTTGTATTTAATTTCTTATCATTTGATTTGAAAACTAAGAGAGTGCTGCTAAGCAAAAGCGTTCATTATTCAATCATGTTTGCATAGCTAAAGGTTTAATTGGTCGCGGCAAGCACGTGCTTTATGTCTACCATTGGACGCATAACAAATTTACACTGTTAAACACACTGTATTATTCGATACACAAACAATGTCTTCGAGAGTATTAAGGGGTGTTAAAATATTAGTTTTTGAAATCATTTTTATATTTAATTGATAAAAAGAGAAGCAAAACTAAACCGTAATAATTATTTTTATTTCATTTAATTGCTTATCTTTCACTCCTTTCACATTGATAATGTATTTCATATACAGGGTGCTGTCGTTAATAATTAATAATGCATAGTCATACTACCTACATACATATTTGCTTAATTATTTGCATAGGAATTTAAATAAACAATAAAGTCTTTTCGGCTAAAATTGTAATTTCACAATCTTATTTAAGCTTTTGATCATTGTTTGAGGTGGCCATATAAAGTTTATTTAAATATGCAATAAATTTTTATTTACATTTACAGTAATTTCATATTTTATCTCTTATTGGAGAAAATATTTGATGTTCTAGGAATTTGTACTACTTGTTGCACTGCTTGTGTTAACATTTGTGATTTATTTTGCTTATTCGACTACGTATGAAACCTATTGCCGCAATAGTTCTTACCTCTAAACACCTGGTAAAATGTCATTTTTATCTCAAATTCCTTATCTTCGTTATCATTAAATTATTTGCTGCCTAGTGACGCTAAAGTGGCCAGAGTTTTGTTGTGTTATGTAGAGAAGAGTATTTCTTTAGTTTCTTGTGCCATAAGGCTTAGATTTGTGGTTGTTACTGATCAAAAATAACTCAAACCAATAACATAAACATCAGGTATGTTCATCTGATTTATACTTCTTTGAGGAGAAACCTAAGATCTGAGGAGTTAGAATTTTCTTGTTATATTCCTAGTTTAATACTTACTTACTCAATTCAAAGGAAGCATGAGATAGTGGACAAGTACTCCGAATTCAAAACTCGGAGAAGGTGAATGCATACATACATAAATAATTGGCCATTACAACCCTTCAGTCAGGATTAAGGCCTAGGTTCTCACACCACTCATGTTGTGTGTATTAATATTATACTTGAGTGGCGAGACCTACAGTTTAACATTGACTCCGATCAACAGATATTGAGAAACTTTTTAATGGCAGGTTTATTTACTCTCAGAGTTTTTGCCAGAAATCTGCTGAGAGCAAGTCGCCGAAGAAATATTTTTTCTTTTTTAAATTTCCTTTTGATGTTTGGCCTGGGGTTCGAACCCGGGCTTTACGTCTAATAAGCGAACACACTCCCTACTAGACCAGAAGGTGAATAAATTTATAAAATTAATTCATTTATACTGAGCACTTCGCTCATTTAACACTCGCCGTATTCGTTCAACTGGAGGTCTATTCGTTCTGATCGATCAACACCCGCATGTTAACGAAGCGCAGGATCTGCCAAATATACAGTCGCGGCCCTTGAGTTTGTGCAGACTAATCCGCGGCAGTCGATCTCGCATCACTCGTAAGAACTCTGTCGCATATTAAGCAAATTTTGCGTAGTGATTTGGACCTCCGTCTGTACAAAATCCAACTGACCTAGAAACTGAAAAGAAAATACCCCAAATCGTGACGTGTGTACGTTGATCTAATTCTAGAGCAGTTGGCAACTGGCAATAATTTGATTTGAAAAATCATCTTCAGCGATAAGGCCCATTTCGGGATGAATGCGTAAGTGAACATGAGATCCAAAAGAGTGCAAAGTATCCGAAACAATTCAGTGTTTGATGTGGATTTTGGGCTAGCAGCGCCAGCGGTTCATAATTCTTTGAGGACAACATTGGCTAAGTTATGCATGTCAACGGAGAGCACAATAAGTCGATGGTTATCAACTTCTGTTGGCCTGAATTCAATTTTCTTTGAAAGATTATAGCTTTCAACGGAGAGTACTATAAGTCAATGGTTAACAAATTCTTTTGGCCAGAATGGGATGGTCTGGATACCCACCATGGATGCATAGTCATCTGACGGGGAGGTGATATGATCTGGCCAAAAGAGGATTAAATTCCATCCCATCCACCAAACAGACTGCATAGACTGAAAAGGAAGGTTACCCTACAAAACTACTGGAGAATGACTTCTCCTACATGCAATACATTTTCAAATGGATGTAGCATTGCTTCGAACTATGGACTGATGAAACTGATACCATTTTTGGAAAAGCAGCAGTAAGACGTCTGAACGAATTAAAGAAAAAGAAATTATAAATATATACGGAAGTTAATTACTTCTGCAAGAGTATGTGTGAAAATCTTACATTTTTAATCAGCGGATTATGATTGCATTACAATATTCCATTGAACACAGTATATCATGATTCCATAAATTTAATTTAATTCAAATTAAGTACGAACTAATAGATAAGCAAGTATTAAATAAATGATTTCTAATGATGATAATCAATTTTATTAAATAAAAAAATATATATATATAAAAAACCGAGTCTGGTCCCCTTATGCTTCAAGAAACAATTTTCTATATATAAAATTAGAAAAACTCCTATCATATACAATCAGTTAAATACCGGCATTCAGACCAACAACATCGATTTTTCCTCTGTACTGTAGAATTTCTCGGTTTAATTACGAAAACCGCGTGCATTACTTTCAATATTCCAAAATACCAAGTGATTTAAACTAGTGTGTGTGGATTTGTTATTTAAAATTTTAAGTGAATTTACGTGTTTGCATTTTAGAAAATAAACCACAAGAACTCTTAACACAATTAAATTTTGTAAATCAAGAAATAGTTAGAACAACAACAAGAATAGAAAATAACAAAATATATACGTGCCACATAGAAATGTTGTCTTTCAAAGTGCATCATCAAATTATCACAAGTGCATTAATTTTAATGCTTTTAATTGTCTTCTGTACGCCAAACGATACGGAGGCAAAACGTGTCATCTTTTATGCCGGGCCATCCATACACAGAGGACAATTATTTTCAACGTCACCCAAAATGGAACCATGCCCCAGATGTCAGATGAGAGATCATCGTGGTCGCTGTCGACGTATAATATCATTTAATCCAGGTACACATACATACATATATACTTTCTTATACAGTGATTATCTATAGGAATGAAGTCTCTAATTCATTAGAATACTATTTATATGTGAGTGTGTGAAGAACGTAAAATTGTTAAGTTACTAACTTTAAATGAGTTTATGTGTGTGAAGGTTTTTATCTAAAGCGTGGGCCGTTTAAAAGTGCAATAGAACCAGAACGCTTTGAAATTTCGCAAAATTTATATTTTTGTTCTGAAGCACAATTGTTTCGGTTAGAAATGGAAGATCATATCATTCATATGGCTGCCACGGCCGGCTTTACAATACCTCATTGGATCGAACGAATTTTCATGCACTTTTTCGAGTGTATGGGGTCGTGTCTCGGCAATAGCATCACAAATGTTGGCCTTCAAATGCTTAATTGTCTCTGGTGTGTCGGCATAACATTTTACTTTAACGGTGCCCCACAGAAAATAGTCCATCGGTGTCAAATCGCAGCTTCTTGGCGGCCAATTGACATCAGCATTTCGGCTAATTAAATGGCCATTGAAGTCGCCGTAGTCTAGTAGGTAGTGTGTTGGCTTATTAGACGTGAAGCCTGGGTTCGAGCTCCAGGCCAGACATCAAAACGAAATATGAAAAAAAATATTTCCTCAGCGACTTCCTCTCATTAGATTTCAGGCAAAAACTCTGAGAGTAAATAAACCTGCCATGATAAAGTTTTTCAAAAATCTGTCGTTCGGAGTCATCGTTAAACAGTTAAACATCGCGTATAAAATTAACGTACACAAGATGAGTGGTCTGAGAAGCTAGGCCGTAATCCTGACTGAAAGCTTGTAATGGCCAATTAAGTATGTATGTAAATGGTCATCAAACGTTTGGCGCAATAAATCGATGCAGTGAGCTGCACCATCCTGTTGAAACCAAATATCTTTCACATCAATACCATGAAGAGCGGGTATAAAATATCGATTATCAGTGGCTTTTGTAAGACCAAGTGTAGACTTACTGAGCTCCTAAGCAATTTTGCCGAAAAGGTGATTTTTTTTTTGGGAAATCGACATCACCGTGGAGTTTCTCATCGACCCAATAAATCCCAATGTTGTTCAAGCGTATATCGATTCATTACGTTCAGTGGAGATAATATATTGAATTTTGTAACAGCCATAAGTATAGCCAGATTCGAAATAACCGATGGTTCAAATTAAAAGCGATAGATGGTCCACCAGATATTTTTGAAAAGTTTTCAAAAGAAATTCAGAGTTTATCTTCTAGCAGCATAATAGCAGTGCGTTAAATACATTTTTAAATATGTTTTCTTTCATTATATCAATAATTCATTATTTAAATCGATTATACAGAAAATTTCTGTATCACTAGCTTTCCTGTGTGTTATTTTTTTACTTATATTCCTGTAATCAATAATCATTCACACTTAAATTTTTTAATTTCTTGTATTTGTTTTAACAAATAACAGCTTACACACAAACATACCCTCGAATACATGTATATATTTTCTTTATCTAATCAGAGGCAGCAATACTTCTTCCAAATTTTGTTAATATTTTTTTGTCTTTTAAAAAATGTAATTCATTGAATTGTTTTAATAAACTCTGTTCTATTTTTAGGTGACAAATGTTAACAGCGCCATTGAATATTTTGATTTATTTTGGATGGAATCTCTTAAGACTGTCAAATATATACATACATACAAACCAAATTGCAGTATTACTTGTATTATGATTTAAATTAATTTATTATAGTATTTAAGTATTTATTTTGTAAATTATTGTAAATTATATAAAAAAATAATTCATATTTATAAATAAAACTCAATGTAGAATATCTTAATTGAATGCAGCTTTAACTGTCTCTTGTTTGGTTTCTACAACATTTCTAAATCTATGATGGATTCATTTTTATACATCAATATAATATCATAGGCCCAGTCTTTGAAGCTGATAAAAATCTGTTCGTCTCATTGACAGCACTGCCTTTATTTTCAATGGAATGCCGGCTGATCGGAGAGGACTTTGATCCTCTATAGTTCGGTGTGAGGAACAAATTTGTAAATTGCTGGAGTCTAGTGTGACTTCGGGATTATTGACAGGAAATTTTTGAAAATGGTGAATTCGCAGCAGACTTTATAGTCCAATTAGTCCATATAGTCCACAGTCTAGCATCCAATTGTAGCATTAACTAGGCCGAAAGCCTATTGTCTTCAAATAGCTTTGTGAAATAGTCGTGATTTATTCAACAACGACTTCCGAGGTTTTACATTTAATAACGGCTAATTTGTTGTCAACATAGTGCGTCGACAGAACACAGGATCTTCAAACCGTGAGACTGTGAAGGCTAATCCGAGGCAGTCAATTTCTCGTAATTCACAAGAACTCTCCCGCAAACCAAGAGAATTTTGCATCAAGGCTTGACGAAATTTGACAGTTGATAACGTCCATCTTGTTGAAGCTACATCTGTCAAATTAGTACGCCGACAGAGCTCACGATCTGCCGTAAGTATCGTTGCAGACCGTGAGACAGCGCAGGCTAATTCGAGGCAGTCAATTTCGCGTAGTTCACAAGAACACTTTGCAAACCAAGCGCGAAATTTCCGATAACGGCCATCTTGTTGAAGCTACATCTGTCAAATTAATTGTCATTTGTTCATTTATACTGAGCACTTCCATCATTTTATACACGCCATAATCGCCCTGCTGGACATCTATTTGCAATAGGATAGATAAAATCTAGTACACTGGTTCGGTGAATGATCGATCAACACTCGTACTTCGACGAAGCGCAGGATCTACGAAAAATATCATTGCAGACCGTGTGATTGTGCAGGCTAATTCGAGCCAATCGATTTCACTTGTTTCATAAGAACTCAGTCTTTCACAAACCAAGCGATTTTGATCGCGAATTGGGCCTCCATCCGTATAAAATCCAACTAACGTAGGAATTGAAAGCAAAGGGCCGCAGATAGCAATGTGTGTACCTTGAACGAGTTCTAGAACTATAGGTTGTAATTTGCACTGAAAAATCATCTTTAGCGGTAAGCCCCAACCGACATGAGATCCAAATGCGTCGAATGTATTCCAAACAAGTCACTGTTTGATATAGATTTTGAGCTATCAGAGTTATGGGTTCATAAAACGTTGAGAACTACATTGGCTAGGTTATCACTGTTAACGTAGGGCACTATAAGTCCGTGGCTAATAACTTCTTTTGCTCTGAATTGAGTGGTCTGGATACCCACGACATGTAGTTTTAACAGGACGGCGCTATTTGCTAAATAGTTCATGTTACCATGGGTATTCTGTTCGAGCAATTTGTGTGCATAGTCATCTCACATAGAGGTGATATGATCTGGCCACCGAGATTGTACGATTTAAACCTGTCAGACCTTTTCATGTGGTGTTTTCTTAAGTCAGATGTACACGAAAAAGCCACAAACCACAGATGATAGCATATTTATTACGCATAATATCTTTCGTTTATAGTTTGTGGGTTGCAATACATTATGCGTAGTGGATAATACCCAAGTCCTACCTCATCATTTTTAATGGTTTTATTACGATAATAGCTAATACGTTACGTCAAATTGAGTTTTCTTGGCAACCGATTGATAATTATGTTGTTTTTTTCTAGTTGAATAATCTTATCGCTACGATTGTTGCAAAATAATTATAAAGTTTCAATGCTTTTTTGCTTGTGTTTCATGATACTGAAACAATTCTTTATTTACAAATAATAATAGTTGACATAATAAATGAAATTTAATTATAAAAAAGATAAAACAATAAATGCTGTTCTAGATACGTAGTTATAGTCACTTCAATATTATTATTATTATTGGTGGGTACATTAAAATTGGTGTATTTAGGGCTCAGAAAATATGCATGTGGTTTTACAGAAGCCAATGCACCCATTAAGAGTGACTGTTTGAAGCGGCTTGTAGAGTGGAGGCATCATTAGCCAATATTTATTTGAAAATGAGGACGGCAAACTGTTACAGTCAATGGAGAAACCTATCGCACCGTGATAACCGATTTTTTGTAACCCCTCTTCATTGTATTGATGTGAGTGATATTTGGTTTCAACAGGACGATGCAATTTGCCATATCTCATGCCACAATCGATTTACTGCGTTAAACGTTTGATGGCCGATTAATTAGCCGAAATGGTGAGGTCAATTGGCGACCAAGAAGCTGCGATTTGCTAGACTATTTGGACTGTATTATGCCGACAAATCAGAGACAATGCCATTGTCGAGATACGCCCCTATACACTCGAAAAAGTGCACGGAAACAAACGTTAGATTGATTTTTTATTGTTTATACAATTCTTTTATTAATTTGCTATAAAATTTAAAATATTATGAACAAATATAAAAAACATATGTCTAGGCTTAATTAAAAATTATTTCTATATCTATTGATAAAAGTTAAAAATATGTATAATATTTTTTATTTCATTGAAGTCGTGTGAAAATATTAACCAAATGCTCCCCAAAGGGGATAACACAAAAAGAAAAACAATTTAATAATTCTGGGATCAGGCAACTCAATTGGCTAGTAAGGTTTTCAACCAGCAAAGATTCTCACCACTACGATCAATACATTTTCACAGAAAATGTTGTCGTCAGTCAACAACAGATGGCAACTCAATCATTATGGGAGTTGTTTAAAAACTAACAAATCGTTTTAGCTGAAAATATTGGAACTAATAAAATTTAATTAAAAGGAATGTATCGTGCCTTCCAATAGGAACTTTAACAGTTTATAACTGTCATCTTGTTGAAGTCATATCTGTCAAATTAATTGGCATTTATTCATTCATCAACATGGGCGTACAATACGCATATTTGAAGACAGATGACTGCTAAAAACAAAGATGATTTTAAAAACTGGTTCTTACATACACACATACATAATTGGTCTTTACAACTACATATTCAGTCGGGATTACAACTTAGCTTGTCACATCACCCATGTTGTGTGTGATAATTTTTGTGCTTGAGTAGAGGGGCCTACAGTTTAAAGTCCATTCTAAACAACAGATTTGTGAGAAGCTTTTCATAGGAATTTTATTTATTCTCCGAATTGTTGATAGAAATTTGCTGAGAGAAAGTCTTCCAGGAATATATTTTCATGTTTCGTTCCGAAGTCTGAACCGTGACCTCACGTCTAATAAGCCAACCCACTACCTACTAGACTGCAGCGACTTCTTTTTACTTCTAAAAAATTCCGAAATTTTGAAATGATTCTCCAATTTTATTGCATAAGCATGATATTTTTTAATTTTTGAATATCACCACATTGAGCTAACTTTAATAATAATAATGATAGCACTTAGTTATCGATATTGAATTCATTTCAATTCTATTTCATACACTTTAAGAATCTTTGTATTGTAAATATTTAAGTACAATACGTACCTAGTAATTGTATCGGAACAACTAACACAACTTCCGGCACTTTACATTGCGCACGCTAAATGGACTTTGTACCCCCACTCTGAGTTCATTAATGCTCAATATCGTCATCATTAGGAAGTAAACACATTCAATTATAAAGGGGGTTCACTATTCTCCCTGACATAGTTACTGTCTTAGGTGTAACACATGCTATTGATTGTGTGTATTTAAGAACAAGTAAATACTACAGTTTTTTCAATATTATTTTGAAATCATTCAGCACTTCAATAACAATTTTAATTTATAACTGTTGTCAAGCTAAAGGAATTCTTTCTATCGCAGTGGAAACTAAAACTTAACGTCACTGATAAGAAGTGAAAATAAATTTCATATACCTTTCGTGTTAATTTCAAAGAAAAATTCTTTTGAATCAGAGTCACTAAATATTTAAAAATAAATTTAATACGTAACAATAGACATCTGGAATTTGTTTTTTTTTTTTATAACATTAGCACACCGTCGTGAGTTATCAGTTTTTTTTTTTATTTATTTTATAATTGGATTCTTTTTTTAATTTTTTTTATTTTCCTAAATTATAATCGGAAATAAATATTGTTTTGTTGTACTTGACTTGATTGAATTTGTTATTTGAGTGTGTGTGTGTGTTAAAATATGCAAGTAAAAGAAAGGAATTTTTATTTCAGTACACTGAGCACATGGTATGGTAAGACACAGTGAACAGAAGTGATGCAAAAATTTGTACGAATTTCAAATGGCAGATAAGATTTGTTTAGTTTTTCATTCAAATTCGATACCCATGCTACGTACTTAAGGTTTCCACACAATAATTTCAGTTATCTCTCTTGCGTATCAGGAAAATTAATTCGTCAAACGAGTTAATGGTTTTCTTAAGAAGACTTCGGGGGTCCTTCATGATACCACACTCCATGCGGTTCCAGGATTTTTTTCATAGTGTTTGCTCTGATGGTCTTCCTACTAAACACGAGGTAAATTATTCTCCATCTATGGGGTTTTATCTGTGATCATAGGTTGTTAATTAGATTGTGTCCATAGACTTTGTTTAGACACCACTATAGGCTGGAATATTCGCAAAATTCTCCGCATACATCTTTTGCAGGTACCGATCGGTAGTTTCCCCTGTCTCGCAAGCAAATAGAGAAGCAGACTTGTTGTTACATCAGTCAACATATGTGGGAAATCATAAGAGGCCTTCAATGACCAAAAGTTTATCGTATATCGTATTGTCAATGTGTTCATTTGAGCGTAGATTTTTTAGAAAATTATGCTATTGAAACGGACCCCTTCTATCTGATTGTTTTTAACTGAAGACCATTCCACAGATATTACATTATCTCTAGGGAAATTCGATACTTTTTGCCATTTTTGTAAAAGAAAATTAGTCGTTCGAAGTCGACTTTAAACTGTAGGTCCCGCCACTTCTGGATAAAATTAACACAAACAACGTAAGTGTTTAGAGAAGCTCGGTCGTGTTATGACTGAAGGGTTGTAAGAAAAAGGTCTCTAAGGCCATACTAAACCAGAGTGGTGGGAACATAAAACCTTGGTTTTCAGCAATTTTCTCACTTCTAGTCATGCTTAACGTTTAGCCATTCTACAGCTGATATTCGAATAAAAGCCCTTTGCAAGTGAGACAGTTATGAGCACCCCAGATCATGCTGGTATATAATATGTGGTAGGCTAACATTCAGTTCACGGCGATGCTGCATTCTTTGGAATGCTTTTTAACCAAGTAAGACAGAATTTCAACACCTCACTAATTGCGTAGGATTGGACAGATTTTCTGGCTATTTACATTGAAATCTTAATCTTCATTGGACTTAGAGAAGCAGGTACGGGCGGCTGATAACCCTAAGAATTTGGTTAAACACACTTAAATTTGACAAGGAATATTGCGATACTACAGTTATACATATTTTCCCTAGTTTCTGAATCATTCAGAGCTTTCGTTAATGTACATCGCTATTAGTTCACCAAGAACCCTTTTCCTCCTGCACCCATTAGCCGAATAACAGTCTCCTTCTCTTTCTAAATTCTACAGCTTCTGCAGAAGTTACTTTCAAAGTGTTCAAGACTAATGCGTTTTGCATGAGTACCCATATTAAAATGCTTAGTACCAGGGAGCGAGCTTCTTTGAAGTTTAAGCAGACTCTTCAAGGCCCTCAATCCAGCCGTCGTCCAATTTTCTGCGCTGTACTGCTTGTATTTTTAATATTCAATTTTATGGTCGCAGTTCTTTCAACGTGTTCCCACATACATACATACATAATTAGTCATTACAACCCTTCAGTCAGGATTACAACCTAGATTCTCACACCGCTTATATTGTGTGTGTTAATTTTATACATGAGTGGCGGGACTTAAAGTCAATTCCGAACGACAGATTTTTGGGAAACTATTCATAGCAATTTTTTTTATGTTCACAGAGTTTTTGCGAGAAATCTGTTGAGAGGAAATCGTCGTTTTTTCAAATTATGATGTCTGATCTGGGGTTTGAACCGTGGACTCACATCTTATAAGCCAACATACTACCTACTAGACTACGGCGACTTCAAGAACACATCACAGAGTTCGATAATTAGCGATATCAATTATAATTGACCCATATTTGGCCAGTCCAGTATCCTGTCTTATTGAACTTCGGACAACCAATGTTGATGAGCACTCCATCATATCTTATCGCAAAATTTAGAGGTTTCACATAGTAATGCTTTTGCTGTAATAATTCAGTACTTCCGTAATGTCATGGCAAGAGGTATGTTGCTCATATGTCTAGTTGCTAGGAGAACTTGGTAGTTTTAATAGTATCTAACGTGAGCATATTTTATTTAAATTTTTTTTTAAAGAAATTCCATACAATTTTGTTGCATTTCGTTACACTGTTAAATGAAAATGAACTGTATAAGGAAAACAAACATCATCATCGATTTTTAGCATGTTGATACAATACAATGTTATCTATCGAAAGAATTTCTACGCTCTTTGGGATTTACTCAATGATAATGAACGTGTAAAAGTAAAGTAATGCTAACAAAAATAAATGACACCTCCAATACAAGAATATAAAGAATTCAATACGATACGATACGATACAATACAATACCATACAAATCTTAATAATACTCGTACAACAAATACTGTTTACTGTTATCTTATCGCAAATACAAAAAAAAAATAAATTTATTAGCATTTTATCAATACATTTTGCGATAGCTAGGTCTGGTCTGGTCTTGGGTACATGAAAAAGAACGAACGAAAAATATTTCAAAAACTCTATAAACAGTTACAATTCATGAGTGAGATACGACAATTAAGTTTTGTTTATAAAGGCAAGCAGTAGGCGTTTAAACTCATTACGGAAGAGTGAATTTCAATTAAAAAATTATTTTTTAAATTAAAAATTAAACGAAAATTTTAACGAAATTTAAAATAAAATTATTTTAAGTGTTAAAAAAAAATTATTCAAAATGCATTTGACAAGAATTTTCAAAAGTTTATTCCTCGTGGTGTTGTTAGTGGGTACTTTAAGTACCACAACAGAGGCGGCAAAAGTGATATTTTATAGTAAACCTTCGGTATTAACTTCACAACTTTTGATAACACAAAGCCGTTTAAAACCCTGCCCCAGGGGGCATTTACGCGATCATCGTAATCGCTGTAGACGAGCCATAATTTTCAGTCGATGTAAGTGTTTTTAAGTGAATATTCGATACGATGTTTAATAAAATTTTTCTATTAAAGAATTTCGTTTCTTTGGTTCATCTAGTGACAAGAAGTTAAAAAATGAATTGCAAACAGCCTTAAGGAATATCTCATAGTGTTAATGGTAGTTGTTAAGCAAAATATCTGCACCATAGAGAAGTGTCAGCAGCGGATTTATAAACCAACAACCGAATAGTGTCCCGTACTGGAGGCTACGTAATCTTGATTGAAATTCAAGCTGTTATTTACTGTTTATATTTGGATGATGCGACAAGATATCTGCAAAATAAGGTATACAAGTGAAATTTATTGTGTATAAGGAGGAAAAGTTTCTATTTTTGGTGACAATTTCTTTATTTAGCAAATATTGATTTCTAAATGATAATAAACTAAAGAGTTTAGTGATACCAATAATAGCACAATACAAGACATAGTATTTTGTGATTGATATCAAATCAAAATATATATATTTTTTTTTTGTGAATTTTAATTAGGTGATTATTTTCCATTTAATAATTAAAAAAAAAATTGTGTGCCATAAACTAATTGCCAGTGTAATAAATTATAGATTTATTATCTATATTGTAGTGTTGTATGTTGTAATTATGGTCCCATAATAATACATTGAGCAAGCAATACTAAAAGCAAAATACTATTGATAAAGACTACAAGAATTTAAAATTAAAATTTTTCTTTTTTTATTAAATCATAACTTTTTAATGGAAATCGATATGACATAAATAATTTATGGCTACGAATATCGTAAAAGCACTAACTATCCCTAATCTTTAATTAAAATGTAAATATGTAAACGCGTAATTCAATAGTAATAATAGTAGTAATAGTAATAGTAATTCAAATATTATTTTCAATTCAACATCATTGCGAATAGCAACTTGTCTACCATCCCTGAAATCCACTTCCTTACCTGCTTCAGAATGTACAGCAGAAATATGGAACGACCCCTGACGATCTTAGCTGAGAGGATAGTCAATCTAGTTCAATACAATCAGCCTCCCGGTATAAGGCTGGTACTGTAAGATTTAAATTACGCAGAGTCTACACTGTAGAATTAATATATGCCCACTACGAAATAAAAAACATTCCCTAGTTTCAAATTCATTCTGGTGTCCCAGAATGATCTACCAAATCTGTATATCCCAAGATGCATTCCTGCAAGATAGCATGAGAGTAGGCGTTCTGTGCTTTTCTCTTCATTATAATATTCACAATTGCGGCAATAGCTGTAAAACTCTGACATCTGCATATAATTTCAGTGCTTTAGTAAGTCTTCGTACGAAGCAATGTCCGGTAATTAAACCCTTAATTGCTCCTGTTCTTTCTCACTGGAAAACATTCTCACTAAATAATTATACTACAAAAAAGACACCCGAGTTTTCTGCCAGCCGCAGAACTGCCTTGAAATTTCAGTTTCAACAGAACATAGAAACACCTAAGACATCCAAGTTCTTTGAAAATTGTAATAAATGTCTACATTTCAGTTTGGTGGACCTTAAATTCTATTGCAAATACGTATGTCTTCTGATAAGCCCCAGTTACATTCAATAACGTGTAGCCCTTGCGCCGAATTTGATGGAAATCGGCTAGTAGTGAGACTGACTTTACCTGTGCCATCACAACAGGTCGCTATGCGTACTCAAGTACGACTTTCTTGCAGTAATTGCATATGTTCTAAAGCATTCTGGTATTCATAAACAAAACAAGACATGTTCTGATTAGCAATGGGAGAAAATACTTGACAAATTACCCTCTCTGCGCTATAAATTAAAAAAAAAAAAATTTTGGCTGAAACTTGCGAAGCGAGGTGTATAACTTAGAATTGAGCTTTAAAATTATTTCTATGTGGCCTAAGTGTGCTCATCCAACTTCCTTGGAACAAAACCTCAATGAAAAAAATCTTTAAGAGCAATGTGTCATGGAAACTACAACAGAATTTTTGGAAGATCTCTTGTTCTAAGGTTCGTCTTGATGAAATAATATGTCGTTTACATTTTCATCATTTTGTAGAGGCCTCAAGTTTAATTTTGTTGTACCTTTATTTATGAAAATTGTAATATTGTTCATGTCCACGGAAAGTTCTTCTCCAGTTATTAAATTCAATAGGAATGTGTCACTCACATCCGACACACGGTCAATCTCCAAATGGTGTCGAATGATACGGTGTATTTCAGAGTCCCAGTGTTGTTTATTGGCTCATAAATAATGCATAAGATACAGATATCTATGGGTGGTTTAAATATAAGATTGTCAGAAGCTTTAGATGTTCTGTGTATTAAAATTTAGTTTCATGTACGCTGGAACCAGTACATTTTTGAAGTGTCGAAAGAAACATTCAAGTGCTTCGGTTTCTTAAGGAGTTGCAATGTATACTTCACTTTATCTGATCTCCTTACTATTTACGCCACTTATGTTCGACCAGGAATGGAATACAGCTGTCATTATGGTGTCTCGAAGTCCATTTTACGACTTCTAGACTGTGTACAGTAGACGAAGAAAGTTATCGCTTGAAAAATAGAGGAACATTTACAATATTTAAAAATTTTCGATTTTTAAATTTATAATCTGAATTATTACAGTTCTTGTCCAATTTCCTAAAACAAAATAAAATACTATTCATTCGATGAAATGCAGAAATAATTTTAAATCTCTAAAGTATACGGTTCTAAACCGTACCAAACTATGACAATAAAATTTGTAGTCTTTATAGTAGTTGTGGTAGCCCAATGCTCAATAATTAATTGCTATATAAATGTTAACATACATGTAATGTAAATGTAAAATATAACACTGCAATTAAATTTTAATAAATTTTATAAAGCAATTGACAGAAAAACCCCCCAATATTTGCATGCCACACACAGAAAAATCAATCGTTTTAAATAATTTTACAATAAATATGTATATATGCTGTTAACATTATTCTTATGGAATAAAAAAAATATTTAAATTAATTATTTTATTTAAATGTAACTCCAATTAAATTAACACACTTTCAATAATTTTATATTAAATTCTGATTTTTTTTTTAGATTTTTTGTAAAATTTATTATAAGTTGGCTGCTGACCTAAAAATAAAATCGAAATATTATTACAATTAGATGTATAGGTTAATTACATTATAATTAATATTAATTTTTATGTGTATTATAAATTTATTGATTATTTTATTTATAATTATAAAATGGAACAAAGTTTATTTATTTATTTATTAATTAGTTCGCATAGCTTTTTTTATATTTTTTAATTGTTTATTTAAAATGATTTCTATGTATGTATCAAAATGCATTCAATGACGTTGAAAAAGTCATAGTTTAAGCATCATATTTAAAATATACGATTATTTATTAATAATAATTTTTTTTTTAATTTAAATTCATTTTTTGAAATCAATTTTTAATTTAATCTGCTTGCTTATCTTTTTGTATTATTTTTTGAACTCTTTTTTTTAACTTATGTTAAAACATTTTATTAAGTATTGCTTTTCATTTTGTAACTCAATATGATTTCTAATAAAAACAAAACAAAAAAAAAAAATTAAAAATGAAAGAATGAAAAAATAAAATTAAATGAAATTAACTCTTAACAAAACGAAAATAAATGATGTTTGAAAAACTTCACTTTATAAAAGACTGCAATGAGTTTTTATTTTTATTACAAATTTTTTTTTTTTTTTTTTTGCTATGACAACGATAGAACATAGAATGGTGCCATTAAATACAACGATACTCAAGTCGATACAAAATAGGGAATGAGTCCCAAACTTTTTAAAAACCTTCGATGTATTAAAATTGCAATGTAATCTTTATTTAAAGGAAAAATCAACAATAAGAGTACAAATCAATTCTGATGTGAGAAGGCACTTGAGTCACTCCTTCGGAATGATTTCATTTGTAGGGAACCCAGAAAAATTTCTCCCTTTATGAATATGTGCGCAATGTACATTAAACTTATCCTGAAATCTGTTTAACGAACCAATAGCGATCACAACAGGATACCAGGCATAGGCCTCTAGACCTACTCGCCCAATGGAAGAAGAGGAGTTCAACTAACATCTTCACTGACATTGTATAACATTTGTGACAAACAAGTTGGTCTTCCACATTTTATCATCACTTGCCTAACTTGCGTAGTTCATTCATAAAATTATCAAAATGAACTGGTTGCCCAGGTGGCCTAGTTAGTAGTGTGCTTAACTTCAATTGCCGAGGCTGTGGGTTCGATGCCAACCAGAGAATCAGGGTGTTTGCCATCGTCTGATTGTTAGTCTGAAAATGCATGTGATTTCTCGTAATAGAAAAAAGAAAGTGGGAATTATTACTAAAAAGCAATTTTCATAAATAAATTGTAGCACACCACTCCCTCTTTCCTTTCCACTTCAAACTATCTTTCCTGTATTCCAACACAATGCACTGCATTAACAGGGGTCATCTCCTGTTGGTTAAAAACAAAAAACTAATTCCCAGCCAGAAATTCCAAAACAGTTACAGGATAAAGTAGGTATAAAGTAGTACAACCAGATATATCACGTTATCGCATCTAGGTGTACTATAATATGTCTAAACGGCTGTCAATCTAATCTAATCCCAGTATGAGGATAGTATACTTATAACATTCCTGTAAAGGCAATTTAATACCTCAGTTGCGACGTAATTGAACTCATTTCACAAATATTTTCTTATATTTTCTTTGATCAAGTACTCTCAAATTGTCATAGTCTAGTAGGTAGGTAAGTGTAAACACCATGTCAGACATCTCCAGTAAAATGAAATGTGAAAAAAAATTTCTTCGGCTATTTCTTCTCACCATGTTTCTGGCAACCATCGAAACCTATACCATCATCAGAGCACAGATAAAACAGTGAAACCTAGTCACTTAGGGACGTTTAGATTATATGAAATCGATCAGCAACCAATGAATCTACAAATGAATGCATTTTTCACAAATACCGTCGAAATTCAAGTAATACTGATTATTGCTTACAGAATATTGTATTAGGAACTGATGGCAGACTGCTTACTTACTTAACTTAATTAGTTCATACAACATTCAGGATTACGACCTAGTTTTTCATACCACCTATGTTGTATGTGTTAATTTTATACACGAGTGGCGGGACCTACAGTTTAAAGATGACTTCGAATGACAGAGTTTTTGAGAAACTTTTCATGGCAATTTTATTTGCTCTCAGAATTTTTGCCGGATATCTGCTGAGAGGAAGTCGCCGCATACGTTTTGTTCAAGATATCTAATCTGGGGTTTCAACAGTGGCCTCACGTCGAACAACCAGCACTCTACCTACTAGACTACCACGCTTTTAAAATACTTCACATACTTGTAGAGCTTTTCTGAATCGATTTTCAATATCCTCCTCTGAACCAACAATGGATGACTGATAGGTCATGGATGAATTTCCGCATTGTTCATTTTGAATTTGAAGAAGTTATTTAAGTTTTTGGTTTTTGTCAATCAAGCGTTTGTGTTGTAGTTAAGTACTCTGCAGTTTGTGTAGCAGAATCTATTCTGTCTCCGAGTACGAAGCGTGGCTTATTACCATTCTTTCCCCGTTAATTTTTTTAAAACTTCATTTTGTTTTGTTCTTTTTGTTTTTGTTTCACCTTTAAATGAACAGTTTGTGATTTTAGTAGGAGATATAAGACCCTACAACAAATACGAAAAGAAGTTCTAGTGGTTGATACTTACAACAAAAATAAAAATGAGAAACACAAGCCATTGAAATAAAATAAAATAAAAGAAAACAAAATAAAAATAAATAAGTTCAAGGGTTAATGATACCTTTAGAAACGAAAAAAGTGGAATAAAAGTACCATAAAACTACTCCAATGAAACTGAACTAAACTTTATACCACTTAACTTGGCTGCTACTGAAAAACTTAATGATTTCGAGCTATTAGAGCATGGAGTTGGAAGTTGCGAGGAACAAAAACAAAAACATAATCAACGAAGAATAAAAACAATGAAATAAAATAAAATTCACAAATACAAATAAATTAAAAAACCAAAAAAATAATGAACATTAAATTGTTTATTTATTGAAGTTTGTTCTCTGCGGCATTGGAATTCTACTTCTCCTTTCTTTTTTTATTTTTTATTTATTTTTATTAAAATCGAATAAAATTTGATAATGAAATTTATATTCTTCTTAAAAAATTTCATTACGAACAGCCACTTTAAATGCCAAACACTGAATGTGTAACAATTTATTGCATTTAGAGATTGGCTAGTTTTGTATGTATATATATGGCGGAGTGGGTTTGTCACTTTAATTCATTTACAACATTTAAAATAATACTGTGTATTGTATTCTTATCGTTGCATTTAAAAAGCATTAAACTAATATAGAATAAACATTTTTTTTTTATTTCTGATTAACAATTACAATTGTGATAGGTACGTTACGTATTGTGTTTATAAATATTTAAAGAATGTGTCACTCAAAAGAATTTTGTATCGTTTGATATATTTTTCATATTAGTGCAGCTTACTACCGATGGCCTATCTATTTCCGTTTTAATAAAAAATATGTAGGAGTAGTTATATTAAAAGATATTCACGTAATTCAGTTGAATATGTTAACGTTCAGAAGTAACATTCGATTTTGCGTGGAAGCTTTTAAAGTTGCATTTATTTATCGATAATTTTTTCTATTGTTTTTGAGCAATTTACATAAATTAGGTTTAAAAGTCGCCGTGGTCTAGTAAGTTGTGTGTTTGCTTATTAGAAATAAAGCCCGGGTTCGTATTCCAGGTGAGGCATTTTATCATAAGCGGCTCGGTCAATAGATCTGAACGACAGATATAAGAAATTTTAATGTCAGTTTTCTGGCGCAAGTTTTGAGAGCAAGTCAACGGAAGAAACATTTTTTTTCGTATTCCATAACATTCGAGATGGGGTTAAGCGGACCAACAATCTCTAAGCCTTAAGCAGAGAGTCGATTAGCCTTCAGAAGGACATGACGCACTGGGCACTGTTTAGTTGGACGACGAATGTCAGAACGTATGGGTTACTTTTGTTATGGATATTATAGGATTTGCCAGGATCAGAAGAAAAGGATTTGATACAACAGTAAATTTAAGTTATTTTAGTAGTGAAAGTAAATTTAATCTGTCTGGATCTGATGGGATAAAATATATTAGAAGACCACCTGAGCAGAGCTATTCTCCCAGATATCAGCTACCAACAGTAAAACATGGCTAATGGTGTGGGGTAAGTTACTTTTGTTTTTCACCGAAATTTTTTATTTTAAGGAATTTATTGGTAGGTTCGTTTTCTGATGATGGAGTTGGTCCGTTGGTGAAAATCGATGGTATTTTGAATGCCACTAAATACTGTGAGATCCTAGAAGAAAATATGCTCCCACATCTTCTGGAAAAAATGCCGCCAAACAGCATATTCCAACAAGACAATGACCTGAAGCACCCTAGTCGCTTGGTTCGTAATTACCTAAGCGACCATGATGTGCAAATTTTATATTAGCCGTCACAATCTCCCCTTAGAAAATCTATGGGAGACTTTAGATCGGGAAGCTGAGGAGAAAAATCCTTCAAATTTGGCGGAATTAGAAAAAAATTTAAAGTCAGAATGGGAAAAAATACCCCTACACACCATCGTGCCCCTAGTGGATTCTATGCCCTCCAGACTGCAAGCGGTAATAGAAAATAAAGGCTACGCAACCAATTATTAGTTTTAAGTATATTTTTAACCAACATTTTGTAAGAATTTACATTTAATTTAAATAAAGTTATGAATAACATAGCGTTGCATTTTTTTTGCTCGCTGAAATTTGGCACTTTTTTTCTTAAATGTTAAAATAAAAATAGGCGGATAGAAAAATTTTGATATTGTAACCTGCATTTATTAACTAAGTTTGTGGAGCATAAAAATAAAAAAAAAAATTTTAATTTCCGTACTTGTTTTTTGGAAAGAGGCGCACATAAAGATCAATCGACTTAGCGTTGCATTTTTTATGCTCGCTACTGTATGTTTTCATATTTCGTTTCGTTTGAGATGTCTTATCTGGGGTTTGATTCGTTGCCTCAGGTCTAATAAGCCATCATACTACATACTAGACTATGGCGACTTAATGATTTTCAAGGATACATCGTGCAATACATCGTGTCTGATCCGGGGTTTGATTCGCTGCTTCAGGTCTAATAAGCCATCACACTACATACCAGACTACGGTGACTTCATGATTTTCAAGGATACATCGTGGAATACTCGTATATAATATAAGGCGTAAGGACGATGAAATTGATGGAGTATCTCAATGGCCGAGCTCGCATAATTTACGAGAAAGCCGTAAACACATTTTTATTAGGAAAATAGTGCCATTGGACTATTTCTCTATGCAAGTAGAATGCAGAGGAAGGGACTGCCTATCAATCAGATTCAGTAAATTCGTATTAATTTATCATTCCTTAGCCAAAGCTCTTTTCAAAAAGCCTCTTAAAAGGTAATATTTTACAGCCTTTCATACGGAATTGGTTACAGATCTTTGAGTTAAACCTTGACGTTTAGTCGCTCTTGAAGTGGACGCTTGACCAACAAGGGCTTTAACTTTATACCCATATACTTACGATGCTTAATCAATGGTTAAACAAATAAATGTTTTAATTAGAAAATAAGATGCTTGAGACTTTATGTAGGACTTAAACGTCTCATGCCTAAAGTTTAGGAAATAATTATGTGTTACAAGCGAATTATGAATACGCATCAAATTTTTTTTTCTCCGATTGTATACCTAAAGTCTCTAACGCAGGGATATTTGCAAGAGTTGTAAGCTCTTATTGTCTTCGCCGTAGTCTAGTAGGTAGTGTGTTCGTTTATTAAACGTAAAGCCCGGGTACGAGCCCCAGGCCAGACATCAAAACGAAATATGAAAAAAATATTTCTTCTACGACTTCCTCTCAGCAGATTTCTGGCAAAACCTCTGACAGTAAATAAACCTGCCATGAAAAAGTTTTTAAAAAATCTATCGTTTGGAGCCGACGTTAAACTATAGGTCCCGCCACTCAAGTATAAAATTAACGCACACAACATGTGCCACAAGCTAGGCCGTAATCCTGACTGAAGGGTTGTAATGGTCAATTATGTAGGTTTGTAAAAATTCTTCATTAGAGTTGATTTTGGCTATGACAACTCTGCTAGTATTTTAAAGGATTTGCAGGATTTTTGTAGACAGATAGATTAATGTTTTATAAAATTTATTTTTTAAATTTAAAGAAAAGCTTTAGGGAATAAAAAAAACATAGGCAAACATTATCCTTTTCCAAAATAAATACACCACCACGTATTATGCGCTCCAAGGCATTTATTTTTTATTAAAGGCTTCCAATTATTTTTAATAAATGGTCAATGCTTTTTAGTTTTCCTTTTAAAACACTTTTATGTGTTGTTTTTTTTTGTATATTTTGTAGTTGGAAAATGATTAAACCAATTATGTTTAATGCATATTGGTTTGTAGCAATTTCTATATTGAAACTATAAAATAAAACCGTATATGTCATGAGAATTTATATGGAATTTTTGAATTAAAATACCAATTTTTTTTTTGTTGCTGGTGTTCAATCTAAAACCACTAAAACTTTTTTCTATTTCAATAAAATTTCGGGGAGAAGAAAAAAAAAACCGAAATAGAATTGAAAAACTTGTTAAATAAATAAAAGCATTGGAATAACGTAAAGCATAGCGCAACTATGATTGTAATAGCATTAATTGGCAATAACGTTATGGTATATGTATATAGTAATACGGTCGTTGTAATGTTGAATTGCAACATTCTGAAGTGTAACCATAAAAGCCACGAATCCTCTGACTGGTATTTTGGCCACACATCACAATGTGATCCCATCTAACAGGAAAATAGTTTAGAGACAGATATACACACAGACTGAGAGAAATGTAACAACTTTTTTTTGTTAAATTTCAAAGTGTTGTAAAGAGAAGAAATTGGGTATTTTGTATTTTAACATGTGACAACAAGATACATATTAAAATGGAACCATTAAGGCCAATATCCGTTGCATTATCGTATTTAAAACCAAAAGGATATTTTTATTTTAATTATTTTGTAATACTCCAACAAAAAAATTATAATTATCTGTAGTGTTATCAAATTAAATATTTTAATTTAACGCACTCACACACACAAAAACACACTGACATCCCTCTTGGTTTAGCTGATACACTACAAGAATTTTTTGGAAAAAAATAATTTTTAATTTATTCTTGTTTTGACTTTGATTTCCTCTAATGTCACGTATTTTAAATTAGCGGTTGCGTTTAATAATTAGTTTTCAAATTAAATGTACAAAATCGATTTGTGGCAATTGGTTACCAAAATTTTGTTGCATAAATTTCCATTTTTATTAAACGCAAAATAAAAATTAAAATGTATTTTAGATTTTAGCGAAGTAAGTTTAGTGATGTGACATACTATGGCCCATAATATTTGTTAAATATTAAAAGTATATAATTCGAATCAAAATGTTAATAATAGTGTTGTTGCTGTACTCTAGTAGGTAATGGATTGGCTTATTATTCTATAAAAACAATAAGCGTAACGCAGCACACACAGCAATCCCTCAGAAATAGAATACATGGGTGTATATGGATATGAAATATGAGAAAATATTTTCTCGGCGACTTCCTCTCAGTAGATTTCTGGCAAAAGCTCTGAGAGTAAATAAAATTGTCGTGAAAATTTTCTCAAGATATTTGTCGTTCGGAGAAGACTTTAAACTGTAGATCACGTATAAAATTAACACAAACAACATGGGTGGTGTGATAAGCTAGGTCGTAATCCTGACAGAAGGGTTGAATGGCCAATTATGTATGTACATATGTACATACATATGTAAGATCTTCGGTCTAGTACGAGTTGGCGATAATTTCCAACATTCGATCCAACAATAAGCTGTATGAGCTTCTCAACTATGTGGACGTTGTGCAGCGTATTAACATCCAGCGGCTGCACTGGCTCGGCCATGTCTTTCGAGTGGTAGAGGATGCTCCGGCCAGACAGGTATTTGATGCGGGAATTTGTGAAAGCTGGCGAAGAGGACGACCTCGTTTGCATAGGAAGTCGAGGAATCGATTGGTGTGACTAACTGACGGAGGCGCTCAAAAAGCAAAGGTGCTAGGAAGAATGTGCTAAATCTGAAATCCGATAATCGGGTTTTTAATGACTAATTAAGTAAGTAAGTCTCAAATCTTGTAATTTTGCATTTTTGGTGGAGATTGTAAGCCAGTACAGATAAATAACATCCGGACTTCATCCAGAATCATGGTAAATATATGAGGTAAGGTGCCACAGCCGGCCAGAAATAACAAGTACCAATTTAACAGGTATTTAAGGATTGAAGGGGCTTTATTAAAGTAGTACGAGCTTAGAATATTAATACAGTTGAATGTAATTGAAATAATATTGAATATATAAGCTGACAACTTTCGACTTTAGATTGAAAATATTTCTTTTTTTTCTGCATGTATACCATTAAATTCATGAATTTACGTTTCGATTTCTATTTAACGTTACTTCCACTTCATATTTTTCGATGTGATACTAAGTAACTTAAGTACTCATCTATACTAGCTTGCTATGAGGAGTACAAAGTTAAATATTTTAAAAACAAGCGATTATAAGTTAAAATTGCTTTTTGAACTGTTGGAGTATGCTTAAATATATTCGTATTTTAATATGTTGCGTTTACTTATAAAAACATACGAATCCATATGATACCAAAGACATATTCATTAATCTACTGTATGTCATTGACATATTCCAATCACATTTGAACGTGTGTCAAGTCATTAAAACGGTACGTCGTTTCTTTCAACCCACAGTATGTTTCTTTTTTCTCCTGCCACAGTTCTCTTTGGTAAATTTTTATTTCATTTCAACTGTCAACACATAAAATATTTGTATTTATTTTTCTCTTTCTTTTCTTTCCTTCTTTTTTTCTTCCTCTTTTTTGAGGTTTTCGAATTAATATGTCACTTTTTGAAGTGTTCAAAGAAAAATTGTTTTTTTTATACTTTACACGACAAAAGAAGGTGCGAACTTTTTTTTGAGTGTTAATGAAAAATTATGCTGGTTCATGTATTCCAACAATTATACGTTTTTGAAAATATTTACGTGTTAATTTTCCACAACTTTTGACAGCATGTGTTTGTTAATATCTACAATATTATTTTAGGATATTGTCATATTGTCATATTGTCGTATTTCTATTACAATTCTTATCATTTTTAATGATGTCAATAACTGTGTTTCTTTCTTGACGATTTTGAACTAATGATGGCGGTAACTAAAGATACCGGTATGATTAATGGAATAAATATTCATACCTTGTTTGAGGTTGTTTACGTTCTTGTGTATTTGAAAATGGAAAATTTTTATTCAAATTGTATACATACATACAACATGCATATGTACACTGGTGATCAAAATCGTATGTATACTTCCAGCAGAAATACAGAACAAATACAAAAGTCAGCTCGATGCAATCAGTTCTCAAGGGTGGGCCATATGAAAGTTAAAATTTTAATTTGCAATAAAACAAAAACGCTTTTATATTTTGCAAAGTTAATTTTTTTAGTTGTAAGGTACAAATTTTCTGAATTCCTCTTTCTAACTCCGGAGGGTATGCAATAGTTTTTTCTACGAACACCCACCATGTCATATGATGATTAAATATTGTTTTCACATATTACTCATACGCACCATATGTCAAATAATTTTTTCAATATAAATGTACACACACACATACTTATCTATCGTCTTCTGTCACTTTGAAAAACCAAAAGTAATTATCACTTAAAAGTTTAAATTTAAAAATGCAATAATAAAACAAAATCGATTTGAAATTTTTTAAAACTTGTGTTTTTGTTGTGAAGTACAATTGTTCCAGTTAGAAATGGAATATTATTTCATTCATATGGCTGTCACAGCTGACCTAACAGTATCTCAATCGAAATGAGCTTCATCGGAAAAGATGATTTTTTTCTTGGCAAAATCGACATCTCTCTGGCGCAATAAATCCGAACGTTGCTTAAGTGTAAATCGATTCATTTACGTTCAGTGGAGATAATATCTTGAATTTTGTGACAGAATAGAATGAGCATAAGTATTTCCAAATACGAAATAGACGATGGTTCAAATTTTAACCGATAGATGCTCCATCCTATACAAACAATCATTCTATTTATGTATTCGATTGTGAACCGAAGGGATTGGAATGTAGCTTGCTTCCGCCTTACAGCGGGTATCGCCCTAGTGGCAATAGTTTCTTATTAATTACTCTGGTTATTAGGGCAGCCAGATTGCCTCGGCATATAATACCTATAATAACCATTTAAATAAGTTCGAATTGAGTGCGTTATTCCAGTGTATTACACCTTATCAGCTCAACTGCAATATTGTGAAGGGCATGCATTTTGGTTCCCTTAATATTAATGATTGAATTTGCCCGACATTCTGAATCAATGCATGAGTTAACTTCGTGTGATTGACATACACAATTCATTAATTGTGGTATACCACTCAACGAAAGCATATGACTATTGAAATACAGCCAATTGTCCATTGGTTGCCCCGATAGTCTAGTCGGTAGTGTTCTAGACTTCTAGTACCGAAACCTTGATAGTCTGATTGGTTTTCTGACATTGTATATGATTACTTACAGTAGAAAAAGAAAGTGAGAATTATTACTAAAAAGCAATTCTCGAAAAGAAAGTGATGGAGGTATGTATATACATTGCTCATTAATGTTACACACTACCCCCTCTTTCATTTCTCCTATAAAATATCGTTCCTGCATTCCAATACAATGCACTCCTGAGTGTTATCCTCGAAAATCACAATTCTTGGTCCAATATTCTCTTCAACTTGGACGTCTGTGTTCAGCTTGTCGAATCAACTGCGTTATTGCAAGCTCATGTGGATTGAAAACATCCAGAAGTGATCGCTACGTGATCACCTTGATTTGCTGTTTCCCGGTTTGGAGTTGACTGACTGTATTCTTTTGTGAGGAAACCGCCATCCATCCACAATCAAATTGTTTAACAGGTACGTACACAGGAGCTTTCTATGACCAAGATTGACTTCGAGCATAATTGGTTTCAAATAGTTGCAGTTTTCGCATTAAATAAACCCAACGAAATGGGTATATCATCTCGTTGGCCATCACTCGTCCTTTGTCAAGCGAATTTCTTTCTGATTTTCTTTTCCCATGATTTCAGTTTGGCCCTAATACTGGATCAAAGTTTAATTATGCGAGTGAGTGCAGAGTGTTCAGATATTTAAGTATGTATTTTGTTTTTATGGATCTAAAACCTTGAAATTTTCATAATTTTATCCTGTTTATTATTAGCATTCGCGCTCTCTTTCTCTCCCTCTATGTTCATTATTAATTTATTTGAAAAAGATGTTGTATCTATATTTTATTCTTTATTATTACTTGTTAAAGTCGTATTATTAAATTCCTTTCTTGTGTTACCCTCATAAACACTCACTTTTAACTTAATTTTATCGCCTAAAAACATACTCCATCCACTTCAATTGCTGTTGTCAAAAGCAATTCGTTGACAAAAGCCAACTGATATAAAGATGTCAGATAAATGCAACAACAGCTACAAAGACAGTCACATACAAATACAGTATCCTGCATTTCTATCTACCCCCAACATACAGCATATCTTTATCCTTTGAATAGAAAATAGTGCATAAGTTTAGGAGTTCCAAAGAAGAAGAAGACGAAGAGGAAGCCATAGAAGAATAACTTTTCATTTTTTGCCAACACCAGCATAATCAACTTTTGTGTTATTCTTCTTCGTCTTCTTGTTTTTGTTAAATCAGACAGACAGACGGCAAACAATAACAATAACAATCATGAATATTTCACTGTTTCCTTCCTTGAACACTTTAGTTGTAATAAATCCTGGCGTCAATATAAAATAAAGTTTTGGTTTGTAAGACTTCTTCCTCTTCTTTCTTTTTCTTTTGCTTCTTTAACGTCTCTTTTAAGGAAATTAAAATATTATGAAAGCGTTTAAAGTTGCTCTACGCAAAAATAATTTACAGAAAGTGTGATAAAATAGCAGAAATTTTTTGTTGATTCTTTTCTGGTATCAATTTTTATAAGAAAATTTAAAGAATCCTTATATAACAAATTCAACAATTTTATCAGGAAGTAATGCACAAATATCTTCTGACACAATTTCGACTTCGACAGATCTTATATTTAGAAATGGATCCTTAGGAAAAGGATCCTCTACATTTAAAAGACTCCCAGGATGTACTTATCGAGAACCACTTGCCACAATAGTAATTCGAACTGTGCTATATTCATACTTGTTCATTTAGAAAAATCCTTATACCACAAGACATTTACTTTGACTTTGTTTTCCTTGATATATTTGGTTATTGGCTTTGTAGAAGACATGTCGTCAATCGGGTATTATGAGAACAGAGGTAAACAGGCCTCAGAACTGAAGCACATCTTACTATCTTTAGCTGACTACCATAGACATTTTGGAAAGTGATTGTGTAATCCGCTATGAAACTGAGTGTTACAAGAGTATGGACGTATAGAAGCTTTTATTATGACCAAATCGAATGGACTACATGGCATTTGAACCGGCTCCCGATCTTAATTGTCTTTTATGTTGATAGTCCAGGCTCCATCTGATTTCTGAATGTAAGACTTGTTGATAAAATCTTTCGAAGCCATCCGGTACTGTACTAATTTATTTCAATTCTTTCTCTAGAAAGAGTTTGATCTTTGTCTGATTTTATTTTCTCTGAGGAGCAGAGATCAGGGTTGGATTAGTTAGATGGAACTGATAGGATGCCATTCTAATGTTTTTTCACAACCAGCATAAAATCCTCATCAAACAATAAATTCTCATAATGCTTGAGATGCTCTTGAGTCTCTTAAGGATTGGTGCCGTCCCACTTTCGTTTTTCCAGGTATTCATTTACTCAAAAAAGGACCGATGATGCTGAATATGGTTTATTGATGAAAATTAGGGTCAGTGGCCAAGTGCTCCAAAGCAAATTTGGTGTAAACACGTCCAAAAATTTTACCTATCTAATTGGTCATTACAACCCTTCAGTCAGCATTAAGACCTAACTGTTCACACTACTTATGTCGAGTGTGTCACTTTTACACAGGAGTAGCGGCACCTGCAGTATAAAGTCGATTCCATGACATTTTCATGGCAATTTTATTTACTCTTAGAGTTTTTGCCAGAAATCTGCTGAGAGGAAGTTTCCGAAGAAATATTTGCTCATATTTCGTTTAGTTGGAGATGTTTGACTAGGGGTGTGAATCGTGGCGCCGCGCATAATAAGCAAACATACTACCTACTTGACTACGGCGATTACAAGGCAAATATTTATTCATTGTAAGTTTTGTATGAAAACTACTAAAAAAAAATTACCTGAAGCAGAACGTAAAGATACAACAAGACTTTGAAGGTCGAGATTATACTTCGTAAGTTAGTATTAAACGTACCTGTGTTTGAGACTTATTTCAAACAAATACGATATTATACAGATGCCGAGTAACTTTGACCATACGCTCGGTGTAGCGTCACAGACCCTATCCTCTGGTGGGAATCGAAAGCATGACTCCCACGCTTATATTCTAACACACTACTCACTAGTCTACAGAGACTTATTATTTTATATTAAACTTATTTAAAAGTATTATTACGGAAATGAAAATGGTGTTTTGCTTTTACAACAAAAACAATGAACTTGTTTACATGCTGAACAGTTAAACAGAAGTATACCAACAAAAACCACTATAAAAAGGGATAAACAAGTAAACAAAAATACAACAACTAGCACTGCAATAATGAATGTAAACAAAAATACACAAGCAACAATAATGAAACAACGATGTCTACATTTATAGAGATCTCGTGAAGGCGAAGGTCAAGATCATTCATCAGACTATTTACGTTGGCATATAAAAAATGCGTCAGTCTTGTGTGAAGACGCGTAGTGTTTAAAGCGAATAATCCTGGTTTAAAGATCTCTGTTATAAAGATCTGTCGAACAATTGTTATTGTTTACGCAAAGGCTGTAAAAAAAGGAAAACAAATGAAGCCATTGTTGTTGTCTACATTAAGTTGTGAACAGTGGCATATTTCAAAAGCTTTTAAAAAGATAAAAACGTAACAGTATTACATAGTATATATGTGTATATAAAAGTATAAAAAGTTTTATTCAAAGCTCTTATTTGGTTAGTTTAATTTATACAAGAATTTTAACAGAAGTATTAAAAACCAGTACGGAGATGCCATAGATTGCTTAGCTCTGACCCGTATACTAATCGCATATTTTTAAATGCTTTTGCTTAAAATAGAAATTCAAATGGTTTTCTACGAATAAATTTTAAAATATTTTTCTAATTTATTGTTAAAATATTTAACCAACATAAACAAACGTTACACTGTGTAGACGAATAGGCAACACATATAGACACTTTGAATTGGAATTCAAAAGTTATTACGACTTTCAAATAAAGCGTTGCACATGATTTGAGCCAAATCGCAAACCAATACGAGAAGAAATGAAATGCAGTTACGTGTGATTTTTTTGTTGTTTTGTTTATTTTCCGATTTATATTTCCCCACTACATTGGAAATTAAAATGCTTTAGGCGGTAAAGAAAGTTAATTGAATTTTTAGCAGGAAAAACTAAAAAAAATAAAACAAAACACTCGGAAAATACAATATGAAAAGCAACAAAAACAAATACGGAAATGCAATCTATATACACACACAACCAAACAAACAAATATGAATGAAAAACATTTCTGAATATTTAGCAGTCAAATACTCATGCAACAAAACAAAACAAAGCAAAACAAAAATAAGGGTAATATTGGTTTGTTTCAATTTCATTTTATATTTGTTTTGTTTTCTGCTGTTGTCGTCGTTATTGTTGGATGAGGATTTTCTTTTTTGTTTTGGTTTTTGGATAGTGTTTTTCTAGTTTCCCTATCACGATAAAAATATCAGGAAATTGAAACTCACTTTCACAATGGCCAAATGGTCAAATGGCAAATGTTCAAGTGAAATTGACTATTGTATCCATATTTTCTTTTTGCTTTTGTATGTATGTGTGTTCGTTTATTTTTTTGCTTTTTTCTCGCACTGTGTTTATGGTCAAATGTCCTGTGTTAGTATTGCATGATTACCATTCTTTTTTTTGTTGTTGTTGTTTTTTGTCCAGTAACAGGAAAAAGGAAGTTGACTTTTAGCTGAAGTACAACGACACAACACGTAACATAGATATGCCGGACACTTATACTTCTATACGTACATACATATGTATGTATGTCTATGTAACAACAGACATGCATGCTTAAATGTTAATCTCATTTTCATTTTCATTTTGGTATGTCTATATGATTCTATGTATGCATGAGCATGAAGTGTATGTTATGCATTAAATATTCTCTCGGTTTGACGGTTTGATTCGGCTGCAATAGCGATACATGCATAGAACACTAAAATCAGTGCATTATAGCCAAAAATGAAAACAAAAACTAAACACAAAAGGAAATTAAATTGTTACCACTCACTATACATAGCAAAGCCATTATGCATATTTCTTGGTCCATGGAAGAGTTTTATTCTTAACGGGTACACAGTCATAAGGTTTTTAAATGTAAAACAGATTTTTATACATTAAAATATCGTTTCAGATTATTTTCTGGAGCTGTCTTGTGCTTTTTTCTAGACCGTTAGGGATAAATCTTTTCAATTGAACTGAGTAAATCGACTCAATAAATTAGCTTAATATCAGTAGCCACATAGACCTGTTTATTGGTAGTCAGTATAGTTCCATGGTCCCATGACTTTGTTGAAAAATCAAGGAATTTAAAGCACAAGGCCATGTTAGATGCTTATGAATTCCACAATTTCCTAGGGTTTTTTATTCTCCGATTGGTCAACAATATAAAGGTTGGGCCATTTAATGTAAAAAAACAAAAACAGTTTATCACTTTGTCAAATTTATTATTTTGTGTGTAGTACAATTGATCCGGTTAGAAGTAGAAAATTATTTCATTCATATAGCCGCGGCTGGCATCACAGTACCACATTCGATCGGATCAATTTTCGTGCACATTTTTGAGTGCATGGGATCGTATCTCGATAGTGACATCACGAATGTTGGCCTTCAAATACTCAATTGTCTCTGGTTTGTCGGCATAAAACTTTTCTTTAACGGCGGCCCACAGAAAACAGTCCAACAGTGTTGTATCTCAGATTCTTGACGGCCAATTGACATTACCATTTCGACTAATTAAGTGGCCACTACAGGTTTGACGCAATAAATCGATTGTGGCATGAGATTTGTGACAAGTCAGTTACAAAGAAATATGGACCTACGATGCCTTCTCTCCATAAGCCGCACCAAACAGTCATTCGTAATGGATGCATTGGCTTCTGTAAAACCACATGTGTGTTTTTTAAGCCCCAAATACGCAAATTTGCCTAACAAGATGAAAATGATCATCCTCCGAAAAGATGATTTGCATCTAGCGAAGCAAAAATGAAACGGATGGTTATGCGGCTTCAACTTTTGAACCAATTGTACTCTGTAAGACGTCATAAACTGGTGCGTAAAATCTTCAATTCTTGAGAACGATGATGACTTCATGTTGAAGAATTCTCACGCTCACTCCATACTACAGGTTCGATATTTCCAGGTGCACATACTGTACGTGCATGCACACTCTTGGCGCATAACAATGAGTGCAGTTTAACGAACTTTAGCAATAAACTTGCGTATACCCGGCACTATTGGTCGTTCTCTGAAACCAAATTTTGTACGGCATTTTCATGCAATTTCCGGTCAATGTCTTTGTTTTGGAAATAAATTTCCAATAAATCCCAATGTGGCTCAAGCACTCAAGTGACAGAATAGAATGACATAAGTACTGCCAGATTCGAAATAACCGATTGCGGAAAAATAAAACGATGGATGGCCCACCCGATACCTACGTTAAAAGCTCATCACATTTTTACAGAGGATGTTTTTCTACGTAGAATTGTAATAGTTGATTAGCCAGATAATCAAAACGTTAAGTTTTAATTAAATTTTTTTTAAATCTATCTGGAGATGATCAAACTGTCTCCTCCTAAATAATTTTTTATTTTCTTTTACTTGATCGTTTTGTTTATAGATTTCACATGTACCAACCCAATGTAATATTTAAATTGAAAAAAATATCTCCAGCTTATCCACTCAATACCTCTGAATTTTTTTGGTCCTATTGTATTACGAAATTACCTTTCCCCTTACACAATTAATGAGATTCAATAAATAAATAAAATTTATAACTCAATTTATTTATAAAAAAAGGCACCACTAACATCAGAATCCATGTGGAAAGCCATACGGACAATAGAAATTAAAGGAAATCAAATGGTGTTAAAAATAAACAATAAAATTAAAGAATATTTAAATATTTTTAATATAAATTAGAACAATTGAAATGAAAACAAAATTACGGAAATCAGTACAGGAACAAAAAAGTGGAAGTGTAAAACAAATCATTTGAAATAAACAAGAGAATTTACCATCATCATGCCAATGCCAATGACATGAAGAACATGAATGCGAATGTAAAAGAAATAAAAATGTTAAAATCATTTAATGCCACGGGGCATAAATGGAATTTTTCGGATTACTTACATCCATCTAACTCATTCATTTATCTGTCTATCTATCTATCTATTGGACCATCCAAGTTTAACATACAGTAGCCCTTTGCATTTCCTCAACGATATCCTTGTTTAAAGCAGTCGAATTAGCGTATGTGAAAGAGCACATTTACACATGTATTATTAATGATGACAATGCCATGATAGTGCCAGTACAACTACTACCACGACGACTAAGGGCTGGATGCTGAAAACGGTTTGTAATTCATCGTTTTTTCTGTTTGGCTCGTTATTGATATTGACATCGGCGGGTGTAGTTAGTTCGTACCGTAAAACGTTTCACTTATTGCTCACAATTCTAATAATATCAGGGTATTTTTACTTACCTATACATGGCTACTAACAAATCGTCTTTTGGGGGACCTTTGTGCTTATTAGATGATGTAAATCATTGATAAACTAATTAGAAAGAAAAGAAAAGAGTTAAAGAAGAGCAATATTTTTTTTAATTTAAAAATATTTTTGCATTGCGAGACTTCATATTGCAACATAATGGAAACATATCAGTGGCTGAAAATATTAACCGTCAGAGTTTAAGCTTTTTAAGTGTCATTTAATCTCCACATTAAAAAAAGTTTTTGGTACAATCATGGTTTAAATTAAAGTAGAGAGATATTGATACCAAGTATGTGTTTTACAACAGTCTCAAGACCGTAAACATCAAGTACGAGCATCGATGTGGAACTACACACAATGTCTGAAATGTTACAACTAAACCTCTGAGAGTTATCTAAAATACCTCTAACACTCCAAAATAAAATTTTTAAAGTCATGTGTAAAGTAGAAAGTAAAACAAGAATTATTTGAAGGCTAACGCTCCTAATGCCCTTGCCGAGATACGACTCCATACAGTCGAAAAAGTACATGAAAATTGGTCCAATCGAATGAGGTATTGTGAGGCCAGCCGCTGCTGCCATACGAATGAAATAATATTCCCATTCTAAACGGTACAACTGTATTTCACAACAAAAAAATAAATTTGGAAAAATTTCAAACCGTTTTTGTTTGTGTTGCATTTTTAAATTTAAACTTTCAAATGACCCAGACTTATTTTCGACTATGAGTGATAATTACTTTTGGTTCTTCAAAGCGACAGAAGATGATGGATAAGTTCGTACATATGTATATTTATATTGAAAAAATTATTTGACATATGGCGCGTATGAGTAATATGTGAAAACGATATTTAATCATCATACGACTTGGTGGGTGTTGGCAGTAAGTGAATAAACTTGAAAACTATTACATACCCTCTGGAGTTAGAAAGAGGCATTCGGAACAACTGTACTTCACTACTAAAAAATAAATTGGCAAAATTTCAACCCGTTTTTGTTTTATTGCATTTCTAAATTTAAACTAGTAAAGGGCGCACCCCACCAACGTCCCGATCAAAGAACAAAAAAATTCCAGTCGAAATAATAAACGACCCTTACCAAAAAACGGCAACAAAACATTTCATAGCTAATAGTGAACCAAGTCTTATTTAATTCCTGCTCTAATTACAAGACCCATGCTGTAGAGTTGCATGAAATGCACGAAGTTTAACTAAACGTATAGATATCTACGTAAACTTGTGTATGTATGCATACATCTATAAGAGTGTATTTGTGTGTGTGTATATATCGTTAGATGTCTATGAATATTTCTATTTTAGCTTGCGGTTCAAGTGGCAAACGATTTATGGTTGTTGAGATAAAAATCGATTTGAACTACTGCTGTTCTGGCTTCATAGGTGGTATGACCCACACAAACATATAGCTCCATACCCCCACCTATAACTGCATGAGCAGCCCCAATTTAAAAAGAGAAATAGAAGCTAAAGGAATATACGAAACAGAAAAAAAAAGAACAGGAAAGAAAATGAGTAGAAAAGTAGAAATTTGAACTACAAGTGACTCGAAGAGCAGGCATGAATGAATGAATGAATGAATCGGGTGTAATGCATTTAAAATTGAAGTGGGTTTTATGAAACATGAGCAACATGGCAGTAGCAATAGCTGCAACAACAATACCACTAAGTCATTACAACAACGTCTGTAGACAGTAGATGTTGATGATGATGTGTTCCCCATGTACACTAACGAACTTAATATATGCATTATAGTGTGTTCTTGTTTTTGTTTCTTTTTTTTTTCTAAAGTCAAGAGCTTGAGATACATATACATATGTATGTGTGTTTGTTTGTTTGTGTGTGTGATACAATTCAGGTGGGTAAAACGCAGATGTTTAGTGCCAATGGTGCTTTTATGATTTATGGCATTGAAATATTAGTTTTGCTTAGTTTCCTACATTACAAATGTCATAAAAGCTTTAAAAGCAAAGTGCAGGCATTTTAAAATAAAATATTTATTATTTAAATTCATAATAAATTCATTAAAATTCAACTAAACAAAGCCACAATTGAGGAAGGCAGATACAACCTGGGATCCCGTAGATGACAAGACCACCAAATATAGGAATTTCTTAAATTATACTTCGAACAACTGCTTATAACTGACCTGGAGCTTTTTTGACCGTCATAGCAAAACATTGTATGGAAAACTTTAGATATGGAAAAGGCACTGAGCAAAAACCTTGAAAGTAAAGTAAAATTGCCCATATGGAAAAGTTTCTCAAAAATCCGTCGTTCAGAGTCAACTTTAACACGTTCACACCGGCGCATACCACCGGTGGCCCGCACTAGACTGTCTTATCGGGCGGCGTGTACCACCGGTGGCCCGCACTTAATCATGCTATTAGAACAAACGTAATACCAAATATTTAGATCTTTAACAGTTAGACTGCCGAAAAAGAGTACCTGAGAGTCACAACGTTCTATTTCACCGTAAAAATGCAAAAGATTTAATGAGGATGGGGCAAATTCACGAATAAATACACAAAACTATAAACGATACCATTGTATTTTTACTAAACAGCTGCCGACCGATAGAGCGAACCATGAATTTAAGCGCCGGCGTGAACGTGTTAAACTATAGGGCCGACCACTCACATGTATAAAATTAACACACACAATAGGTCTGAGAGTGATGTGACTAGCTAGGAAGTTTTGTAATGTACATTTATGGTACATTTATGATCCTTCATTTTATTGATTCATTACTAAGTTTATTTGATGCCAAAACGTAGATATGATGTTGGCCAGAAACTGGGATCAAATTTCAAGAGCAGGTTTTGTTAAGGTAGCGAAAAACTTTGAGCTCATGTGCTCTGAAGTATTTCCTTCATATCTGCCGATCAGCAGATATGACGCGTCTGTACTACAATGTTTCACATTTCTTTTCAACTACCATTGATTAAGAACAGAGATGTATAATACAAACTTTCTCCTCAAGTCTGATTATTCCTGCACGGCGATCGATACCCATTACGTTTGCAAAGTCATGTAAAACTTATACAGATCTAGTGGTGAGTGATACATTGTATTCTAATCTCGTAAATTATGCAAGTTGTGTACTTCTTCAAGCACGACAACTACTCATTCCTACTTGTTATTATTAGTTCACATGTTTTGTCGGATATCGAATGTGTTCTACATTTTTGTTTATGGTGATCGAAAGCTTTTTGTTTTTGAAACCGTTTCACGAACCCATGCTATTTTCTAGTAAAGTCAACGAAGCGTCTAATGTAACAGCATTAATGATCCTGATAGAGGAGTTCCAAAGTTTGTACACAAAAATACAGGTTATTCTTTCTACAGACAATATATTCAGTTTTAATTTCAAAGTATTGGTTATCGTACCTTTTTTCGTCAGCAGCAGTCAATCAGTCTTTACCCAGCATCATTTGGTTAATGCATATGTAGACTAGTCATCAAAGTTTAGAAGGTAGTGTCATGGTTTATAATACGCCAGGTCAGACATGGCTAACACAAACGAAATATGAAAAACTATTTACACGACCAAGTGGGATAAACAAAGTAAACAAACAGACAACAACAACAAACGTAAACAAAGTACACAAACAAAAATAACGTAAACAACATGTTTACATTTATAGACATTTCGCGAAGGCGAAGTCATTCTCCTTCAAGAGCTTTCATCAGACCGTTTACCCTGCGATATAAAAGGCAAGACAAAGCAGGCAACGAAAACAGTAAAAATTCAGTCTTGTGTGAAGACGCTTTGCGTGTGAATAGAATAATTATGGTTTGAAGAGCTCCGCTATAAAGATCGATCGAACAATTGTTATTGTTTACGCAAACGAGTGGAAAGCAGAATAAGAAACAAAGCAATTGCTGTTGTCTACATCAAGTTGTAAACAGTGGCACACAGAATTGTACGAAAAATAAAGAGATTAATTACAATTGAACACAAATATATTTTTATTTTATTTGTAATCTACGAACTCATATTTTAAACGTTTGTAAAAGGGTAAAAACGTAATAGTATCTTGCAATATGTGCAAAAGATTAATCCTCTCGTTTTTTCTATGTTTAAATTAAGTTTTTATTATTTTAAAATTAAAACCAAGATAAATGGATTAATTATTTCAATTTACATATGTCCGCAAAAATAATTACTTTTTTTTCTTCTTTAATTCAATAATGAAATAAGTTTCATTTATTTTACATTAATAAATAAAATTTATTGGGGTTTAATTTACTCATATTGTTCTCTGTTATATTTTTAATTTTGTTTTTAGTAATTATTCTTTAGTTTATTTCCATTTTTGTTTTCTTTTCGAAATGAAAGTATTGGGTTTCCTCTTGCGAGTGTCTCTCTTTTGCATAATTAATGACGTTATTCTCGAGAGTATGTAATTAACATTTTGTTTTCATTTCAATTTTAGACACACACCACACACATTGCCATACATCATCACATACATGCCATACACATGGAAAATACAACGTGTAAATGCAATATGTATGTATGTTCCACAAGCATTTCAGACATTTGTCTGCCATTCAACTCATTTCATTTGAGAACCCTCTAAAAACTTATTTTACTTTTCGTGATTATTTTTATGTTTCAACACACAATAGAAAAGGCGAAAATAAATGCTAAGAAGAACAAAACAGAGCAAATAGATTTGACTTTAAGGAAAACAACACACCTTATGTCATTCACATACATACATATACGGGTGAGCTAGTCTCACCTCTAGCTAAGGCAGAGTCTGTTTGTTTGTCTTCAACACGCACATTTTCGTTTATAAATTCTTTTTTCTTTTTGTCGATATTTTATTTATATTTTCCAGTGAAACCTTTTGGGATCAGACACCATTGTTTTCCAATGGCATTTGTTGCGTACGTGAACATTTTAAAACACACACAGTCAATAATATCTCGCCCTAGAGAGTGTTGCTATAAATGCTCATCTGTGATGGTGATTATTTTGTGTTTACGCAGTTTACAGTCTCGTTGTTTAGGGAGTCCTTTTGCCAAATTGTATCGTTATCATGATAACCAATGTGTGACAATTATGTGTGTTTCATTCATGTATTCATTGTTACCTGCTTTATTTGCGATTTATTCTCTTGCACATGGTGTTTTGCTTTTTCACCTGTTTTTTAAAGAACATCAATAGACTCGCTTATGTTATCTCCATGGATACCATTTATATGAATACTTTCTTTATTTTCTTTTTAAACGATTTTCTTAACCGAAAAAGCAGCATTGCTGTTAATGGACTCCCATCAAAAGTTAAACAAGTAGTTAAACAAGTAGTTTACTTTTGATGATGTCTTTTGACAGTGCTGTTTGACACATATGTACATACATACATAATTGGCCATTACAGCACTTCAGTCAGGATTACGGCATCTGGTTCCAATTCGGATAACTATATATCCCATATATCGTCTTTTCCTCAGTCATGTCCGCTTTCTTATGTGCAAGTTTGTACGCCCTTTCGTTTCTATACCACAGTGGTCCTTAGGTTAGGTTACGTTAGAGGACGTGTACTTGTCAACTGTGACAGCTACAGCACCCGGAGGTCGAATTGACCGATTGTACAACGTCCTAGCTTCTCAGACCACTCGTGTTGTGTGCGTTAATTTTATACATGGGTAGCGGGACCTACAGTTTAAAGTCGACTACGAACAACAGATTTTTGAGAAGCTTTTCATGGCAATTTTTACTCTCAGAGTTTTTGCCAGAAATCTACTGAGAGGAAGCCGCCGAAGAAATATTTTCATATTTTCGTTTCTGATGTCTGACCTGGGATTTGAACTCGGGCCTTTCGTCTAATAAGCCAACACACTACCTACTAGACCACGGCGACTTCAAAACAGTGGTCCTTAAGCCAGTAGAGGCGTGTGTTGTACAGAATCCATGCAACTGCTGACGTCCTTTGATTTAACGAGATTGGATCCCAGCGCTTTGATTGCTGGTTGACTGTACACACATATAATCAAGTTCGAAGGGGGTATGAAATCGGTTTCAACAGTGCGTGCAGCTTGTTCAATACCAGATATTTCCCCCTGAATTCCTGTGGGATTCTGAGTCTTGCATGTTCCTGCAAAACAGCTTTTCGTACTCTTAAAACTATGTATTCGCATGGATTGTATTCCAAGCAGTATTTGCATTAGGAGAAAAACTTAGGAAAAACTCACCGGGTTACTCTACCTTTGATAATACTCTGTCTATCAAGTTGAAGTCAGTTTTTCAAGAGATGATCTAAATTGTCTTAAACTTGTTCTACAGTTCGCCAAATTGCTTATAATTGAATGACATATGAACGAATCTACGAATTCAGTTACAGTACGTTACCATATATTATCACATGGTTGAAATAATCACATGATGACAATATTCTGTTGCTTACAGCTGGTGGCAGTGGTTATTAAGTTTTACATTTTCTGTGCATACATACAAGATGGATTGCTGTGGCCTCTAACCTTAGATCTACTTATAACATAAATTCATAACTTTCATAGTAATTACAGACATTCAAATCTTACAAATTGTTATTCCTAGAGTCCCTCTGACGATTATATATACAGCATCTGTTAATAAGCATCGCCATATAAATATTCGGTTTCCCCTTTCTACTTTCTTTAGTGCAACAGAGTATGGTAATTCATAATTTAATTTACAATCGTCTTTAATAGAATACCATTAAATTGTATTTTTATTTTTTTTATTTTCGTATCCAAAAACATTATTCATAACCACAATATTTCCTTTTAATTAAATTATCATTTAAAACATTCAATTAAATCAGGTCAACCATTTAAACGAAGTTTTTTTTAATTCTGTTTACCATGCCATGTTCAATTCAAACACAAACAGGTCCTGTTATGCTCTGCAACTTTTTTAATTCGCAACAGAACATGTAACAGAATTGCTTAAATTATCTGAAAAAAAAAAAAACAAAAAATTTTGAAATAAAACTGTCGACAGGAAATTATGCTTAAGCTAATGGCTTAAAGAGGAGCTATGATGCTTAAGCAGATTAATAAAATAAGAATTAATTTGCCTGATAAGATTTAAGTTGTCATACTAAATAACAAACAACAAACAATTGAACAAATTGTTTACTTTTTAGATATTTTTTTTTTTGTATTCCCTCCTTTATTCTCTATTATTATGGTTTTGCTCACTGTATTAAATTTGTATTTGTGTTGTTGTTGTTGCAAACGGCCTTTTTTTATTTTGTGAATTTGTAAGAGTTTCCGTTTTATTGTGCTGTGGTCTTGAAATCATTTGGCATGCCTTTAGGCCAACCAGTAACATAATATTATTCCAGACACTTAAGATTCGTTACATTAGCTATTCATAGCACCACGAATCATGCAGAGCCTTAAGAGAGTTAGTTGTTAGAAAGTTATTTAAAAAGAAAGGACTCTCATATGTTTAAGGGGAATTAAGAAAACAAAATAATTTGTTCGTTTTTTGGAGACTAAATTTCAGGAGATGACGCCTATCATGCAGTGCAATGTGTTCTAATGCATAGTAATAGTTTACAAGAAAAGATTTTTAATGTCACTTTTTTCGCGAATTACACAAACATAAGTACATGGTTATTATAATCGATCAGTCAGGCAACCTAGCTTCTCACACCACTTATATTCTGTGTGTGCTAATTTTATAAATGAGTGGCGAGACCTACAGTTTAAAGTCGACTCCGAACCACAGATTTTTGAAAAACTTTTCATTGCAATTTTTATTTACTTTCATTGTTTTTGTCAGAAATCTGCAGAGAGAGAGAGAGAGAGGAAGTCGTCGAAGATCCCGGGTTTGATCAGTGGTCACACTATTTACTGAAGTACGGCGACTTCAGGTAATACGCTTTTGAGAATCTACTACAAAATGTAGAAATCTTTTAGTCGCAGTCAATAGCTAGTAAACCCTTTAAATACAATCGAATATTTTATGGTTTCTTGGACTCTCGCAATATTCACGAAATCATACTTTTAAAGCGTATTTTCCCACAAAATTTGTTTGCAAGCAAGTTCAGTGGCTTTACCTACGTATACATATATGTTTGGATGTGTAAGTTTCAGTGTCTAGGCCGGTATGTCTAGTATTTGTAATTAAGGACCAGCAATTTTTCAACACAATCAAAATATATGTATGTGTATGTAGATATGTACGACATGAGATATGATAGAATATTTCCTTTCCTTAAATATTACACGGTAAAAGCGTGAGAAATTATCAAAAAAGGAAAGAAAAAGAAATTCAAAAAAGAATATGCTTAAGGAAATCAAATGACCACGCTCACTAGATATCACCCCCCACATCAAAAGCACAAAATGAATGTAAAAAGAGAGACAAGAGGAAAATGTAAGAGAATAATAAGATGATAAAATAGATTTTCGGGATTTTATTTTGTCTTCCTTATTCTCCTTTATGTCATGCGATAAAATCTTTTCATTTCCCATTTGAATTTACTGGCATTACTTTCACGAAAGACACCAACACCAACACCAAGTACACTGTGTGCTACACTAAATGGTACACTCTTCAAAGTGATGGTATAAATAATCTGTAAGTTTCTTTATGCAGGAAACAGTGTTCTGGTAATACTGACAAACAAAAAACAGACAGATGTTGAAAGTTTCCTTATGTTTCTTGAAAACCACAAAGACACCAACAAAAAAAAACCTTACAAATCCTATAAGCAGCCATTGTAACAGAATGTCGAAAATGTCTTTTGGTTGGGGTTGCTGAAGACACGGAATATTTTGCTTTAAGACTTTACGAAAATGAAGAAAAGACCAAAACGTTGTTTAATAACACCAGGAAGGATATTCAAATATTTTAATATATGTTTTGCTCTTTGTAATGTTCTTTTGATGGCTTTAATCATTTTTACCACAGTTATACGCATTAAGTATTCGCAAATTGTTGGTAATTCTCCGAATAATCATTCTGTTCACATGGCAAATAAAGTACTTGTTACTGTATGTGAGTTCTACTCGGTTTCCTTTTAAAGAATATATCATATAATTTCGGACTACCAGAAATTGCGCAGAATATTATAAATAAGTCTCCTTTATTCTTACACACACATAATTGGTCATTAGAAGGTTTCAGTCAGCATTGCTAGCTAGCTTCTCACACTACTTATGTTGTGGGTGATCATTTTATACATGAGGGGCTGGCTCTACAGTTTAAAGTCAAGGTTTCTGAGACACTTTTCATGGCAATTTTTTTTGCTCTTCAGAGTTTTTGCTGGAAATCTGCTGAGGGGAAGTCATCGAAGAAATATTTATTTTTTATTTCTTTTTGTTTGAGATGTCTGACTTGGAATTTGAACTGTGGCTGATGTCTAATAAGTCAACACACTACCTCACACTACAGTCACAGTCTAGGACTGCTATTACAACTTTTATACTCATGTTTGACACTTTTTCACAGTTTTTATAGACAGAAAAAGTTGGCTCGATTTTCTAGACGATTTGGCAGGAACTGAGTTGCTTAGAAGTCTTTTAATATTGACCCGCGTATACCTTGGATGGACAACACTTATTAACACTCTTATAGCAAGAGCTGGTTCGGTCTGTTGTCGTATGAAGGATGTGATAGGCAGGGAGATGCCTATTAGATCAACAGTGATTGTAGTACAAGCTATATAGGACTACAATAATACTTTAAACCTTTCCTATGGTGGGGCCAAAAAGATACGGCACTTCTAATATTAAGTTTTTCTATATTTTCTCTAATTGCTGATGTAGAGTTTTCGTGGTCATAATGAAAAAAGATTTGTTGTGTCATACCACAAGCACCCAGCCTCTACGGAAACTTGATTCTTCATTCCTGTATCTGTTTGTCCAGACATATTAACATTACAGGCAAGAAAATCTGGTCATCATATTTAAAAGTTCTCTTTTATGCCGAGGTAGGATGTATCAAATTTATATAAAAAAAAAAGTTATGGAGAAACAAATTTGCGTGCCATATAGTAAGTCATGTCTTAGTTAGCTCTTCGGTTAGCAACTACTTTTGTACACTCTCTTACGTCCTTAAATAATATTTCAAAACCATATAAATACTTCACAATTTAACATATCCTCTTTAAGTATATCCTTTAGGTTAGGTTAGGTTAGAGGACGTGTACTTGTCAACTGTGACAAGTACTGTACCCGGAGGTGGAATTGACCCATTGTACAACGTCCTAGCTTCTCACACCACTCGTGTTGTGTGCGTTAATTTTATACATGAGTAGCTGGACCTACTGTTTAAAGTCGACTCCGAACGACAGATTTTTGAGAAGCTTTTCATGGCAATTTTTACTCTCAGAGTTTTTGCCAGAAATCTGCTGAGAGGAAGTCGCCGAAGAAATATTTTCATATTTTCGTTTTGATGTCTGGGATTTGAACTTGGGTCTTTCGTCTAATAAGCCAACACACTACCTACTAGACCACGGCGACTTCAAGTATATCCTTTATGGGTGTATGATTATAGCCTTGAGACGGATATATCATTAGCAAAATCTTAAGTGGCATTTGGATTGTGATCTGCTGTGTGTGGTGTTGCATTCTTGTTATTCTGAACTACAATTTCCGCCTTAAGATAACAAAATATTTGAGTTTTTATTACTAAGGTTGATTTTTGTATGAGTTATACCACAAGCACTAGTGAGCGTATGGTTTTTACTACTTTCTTCCTTCGGGTTTTCCAACAAGGACTCTCGAAATTTGATATTAGATAAAAGCCATCTGGTAGAGGCTAGTACATCTTCCAAATTTGCTAACATTATTTCAGTCTGTCTTTCTAAATTATCCTGGAGTGATACAGCATTTAACAACATGTGCAGATAATAAAATTGTTTTATCAAAACAAGTTTTCTGTTCGAGCAAAGCGCTATGCCCTATATTACGATCGCCATCATTTTCCTGCAAAGAGAACTATTCGCAATGTGATGGATAAAGTCGAGTCCATTGATTCCGTAAACGATTGAGCGAAAACATCACAGTTTTAATTTTTTTTGTTTTTTGAATAAACTTTTCATGGCAATTTTATTTCACTCTCAGAGCTCTTGCCAGAAATCTGCTGAATGGAAGACGGCTAAGAAATGTTTATTCATAGTACGATTTTTCCTGGAGGCGACAGCGATTCATGTTTCTTTGAGAATGACGTTTGACAGGCCAACTGCGAGCATTATAGGTCAACAATTTTAATATTAAAATTTAAAAAGAAAAAAATCATTAAACCTTTGTATGCTTTTAACATATGAATGTATTAAAGAGAAAACACAGTTTTTTTTTTGTTTATTTGTTTTTGTATTTTTATAGATTTGTTTTTATTTTATTATTATTATTTTTTTTTTTTTCACTATAATTTTAATATCAATTATAAACCAACTCTTAGTTCCAATACAATACAATTTAAGATTTTTTTTTTACTTTGTAGCCATTTTTAACTCAATAAACTTTGATTTTCTATACATTCCTTTGAAGTTTTTGTGTTTTTTAGTTATTTTATTTTTTTTATTTTTTTATTTATTTATAATTTTATAAGCTTTCTAATTATAAATAATTATTTTTTTTTCTTTTTGTTAATAATACAATACAAATGTTTTTGTCAGCTTAATTTTTTATAAATATATTTGTATATGTTTACTAGGAAATAAATCTTTATAAACATTATATTTTAATTATTGTTTTTCTTCATCTTCCTCTTTTGTTTAGCATTTTTTAATAATTTACTTTTATTTCTATAATTAAGTTAAATTTACTATTTTTTGTTTGTTTTTGTTTTTTAAATGAATATTTTTAACATTAAATTAAATCATCATGCAGAGAACAAGGGAAGTGAAAAAAGTATATACCAAGTTAAATAAGAAAGATTTGTTTTCATAAAAAAAAAGGTTTTTCGATACGGAATACATCACCTTTCGAACTATACATTCTCTATAATATATTTAGTTTTTAGTTGTTATATATAATAACATAAACAGTTGGTTTGCTAAGCAATTAATTGATTTATTTATACAGAGTTTTATACATATGCATTTGCTTTCAATTTACAAGTTAACTGTATACCTACAGAGTTTAGCATTATCCTTCTAATACAATACAATACAATGCAATACAATGACAAAATCATAAAACATTTTTACATTTTCATTTTATTTAAGAATTCTATTTTCATTTCTATTTGCAATTTATTTTAATTTTACTTTTATTTTATTTTTAATTTAAATTAATTTTTTTTTTGGTACTTTTAAGTAGTAAGTTTATAAACAAAATGCATACCTTTAGTTTAAACAAAATATCGGTTGGGCCATTTATCGATTTAAATTTACACCATCGATTATTGCGAATCTGGCAATACTTATGTGATTATATTCTGTTACAAAACCCAGTATATTATCTCCATTCAACATAATGAATCGATTTACCTTTGAGCAACGTTGGCATTTATTGATTGGAATTTATTTCCAAAACAAACACAATTGATCGGAAATTGCACGAAAATATCGTACAAAATTTGGTCGCAGAGAAGGATCAACAGTGCCCGGTATACGCAAGTTTATTGCTAAAGTTTGAAAAACTAGTTTCATTGTTGATGTGGCAAGATGTGAGCATGTTCATACAGTGGGTACACCCAAAACTATCTGTGGCTGAAAGTGTGCCTGAGAATCCATCAACATCAACTCGTCATCAAACTCTTAAGAATTGAACATTACTCGCACCAGTTCACGTTGAATTTTGCGAAAAGATCTCTGTATGGCATCTTACAAAGTAGAATTGGTTCAAAAGTTGCAGTCGCATGACCATCTGCTTTGTTTTTGCTTCGCCAGATAGGCCAACGAGAAACCGAACGATAATATCGATTTTGCAAAAAAAAAAAAAAAAATTCGGATGAATCTCGTTTACATCTAAGTGGGTACGTTGGTACGCAAAATTGGCATATTTGCTGCTCAGAAAACCACAAGCGGTCTTACAGAGGCCAATGCACCCATTACGAGTGACTGTTTGCTGCGGTTGTGGAACGTATTGTATTTCTTTGAAAATGAGGACGGCGCAACCATTACAGTAGATGGAGACACCTATCGCATCATGATTACCGATTTTTATGTACCCGCTGTTCAAAGTATTGATGTGAACGATGTTTGGTTTCAATAGGAACACACGTCTCATGCTGTGATGTCAATTGGCCCCCAAGAAGCTGCGATTTGACACCTTTGGACTATTTTCTGTGAGGCACCGATAAAGAAAAGTGTTATGCGGACAAACCAGAGACAATTAAGAATTTGAAGGCCAACATTCGTGGTGCCATTGCCTAGATACGACCCCATACACACGAAAAAGTGTACGAAATTTGGTTCGATCGTGTATAAAAAATTAAATCTTTAAATACAAAAAGTATACAAAAAAATTAAAAACTTTATAAAAAAAATTTAAAATTTCAAAATATGTACAAAAAATATTATCCCTGTTTGTGTGTAAAGGCAGGCATAAAAGCGTTAATAAATGTGTCAGTAAACGTATGTACAAATATATTTGTTTTTTTTTTTGCATTTCAAATAATATGCAAATTATTTGTGGCTAAAGGTGTGTTAATGTTGTAGCACTACAAGCCAAATGCATTATTTATTACATTGTTTGGTCAGTTAAAATGTGTAACCCAACAGCACCACACACACACTCGCACACGACACTCAATGCAAAAGAGATTTCGTTTAATAAGCCATCGTGGCGTATGAGTGGCAACGATAACACTTTATATTGCTTATACGTGTCAGCGTATACTTTTAGGTGAGTAAATGCTTGCACACACACACACAGCATATGTGCTTGTGTATGTTTTATAAAACAACAAATTAACTGCTGCAAAAAAAAAGTGCAGTCAATATTGCTCTTTCTCTTTTTTTGTTCTCTCCTTCTATTTTTTTTAATCACAATTTACAATTTAAACCGTAAAATATTGTGTGCGCGTCCATAGTTATGTGTTTTTGGGGTTCATCATACCTTTAATGTTTTGAGTGCAATAAACACATTCATTTACTGTTATTAGAATATTATTGAAACAGTGACGTAGTTAACAACAAAAAGCACTAACATAACAAAGGTGATGAAATGGTGTCGGAGTATTACTTTATTCAGTGAAAATTTTAAGTGAAAATACAAAAAGTGAAATTTCCAGTCAGAAAAGCATGAAACTCGTGTGCAGAATTGGTGATTGATATTGTAAGTCGAATACTACGAGATTTATATATATAAATAATAAATCGAATGTAACATCTCTAATTTTTGTTACCTGCATTGCCGCTAGTGAGATCTGTTGGCCCGGTTTTATTTAGAACAGGAATCGTTACGAATATTTGTAAATTCATAATCCATAAAAGATTTTCTTTCGTAAAAAATTAATTTGTAAGTCCCAACAGCAAATTCAGAGTGAAAAATAGGAGCGAATGAGGTATGTAAGCTATTATCATCTGTATCCAGATCTGCAAAATATATCTTGGATACAGCAACTAACGGCTCATTACCTAACATACATAATAATTGGTCATTACAATCCTTCAGTCAGGATTACGACCGAGCTTCTCACACCACTTATGTTGAATGTATGAATTTTATCCCTAAATGACGGGACCTGCAGTTTAAAGTCGACTTCGAACGACAGATTTTTTTTAGAAACTTTTCATAGCAATTTTTATTTACTCTCAGAGTTTTTGCCAGAAATCTGCTGAGAGGCAGTCGCCGATTTTCATATTTTGATTTGATCGAGACGTCTGACCTTCGGTTTGAATTGTGGCCTCATCGGCGACTTCTACGGCTCATTACCTAAACCCGCTTTCAATCCTATTTTTACCATAAAGATTCCGAACAGATCCTATTATGATAACAGCTTGCACCCCCTGGAGGACACCGGCCAAGTATTTATTGATAGATACAGATTAGACGACCAAGTTGGATGTGAAATCTTTTCATTAAAGTAGTACTCTTCAGACTGAAATCATGGCTGCGAAAATTATCGCTGTTCATACCCGTTATCATAGTATAAAGCAGTCATTACATCCCTAGAAAATGTGTACACATCATCCAAGAAGATATGTGACGCCCTTACGCTGACCAACTTCTTCCCTAGTTTGGTAGAATTCGTTCAGTACAGAGACTACGCTTACCTATGGTTTCACAACGGGCCGCTAAGTTTGCTCAAGTGAGCTTTGGTAATCAAACGTACCACTTCGACCTAACCCAACCTATCCAAGAAGGTGCAGGGAATTTCAGGTATCAAAGCGAGACATTCAACACCTCCACTCCTATGGGTCTCGGTATTCAAGAATGGAGGCGGTTGACAACAAACAAAGCCAAGTAACTAGCAAAGAGTGGTCGAATTGTCATTTGAGATTGTCGTTCCTCTGCAATTAAATGATGTTTATTCGTTGCCAAAAGAAAGATGAGTTAACAAGCCCATGTATACTAATATGCTCGCAAAGTTTGCATTAAACTTGAACAAAGTCCACCATAAGAATTTCATAGAAGGCATAATGGGTCACTGACATCTGAGTGTATACAACTGGATGATGAAAATAAGTTAAAAAGACTATTGCAGATGTGGCAAAAGAGAAGAATACAGGAAATCTTTTCTAACACTGTTTGGTGTCGGGGAACCTAAGAACAAGAATTTTTAGATACACAGAATTTATTCATAGAAAGGCTCTAGTCAAAGGATGCCTGAGAGAATCTATCGTTGTATTATAAGAGTATGACGGATTAGGAAATTTATAGGACGTAAGTCAATTATGCTCTCTGAGGCGGTTGTCTATTTAACAACAGTGTAGCAGACAATTATACGCCGTTTGGATATCATTCATTCATTAACGCTGAATATGACTGGGCACGGCAAGAAGTTTGAAGTGATTTCTTCACGTAAGTTAAGTGGAATAATTTCTCTGCACTGAAATCCCTTTAACCAAAAATCGAAAAGACCTTAAATAGAATAAATTTTTGATAAATTGATTTGCGTCGCCATAGTCTAATAGATAGTGTGTTGTCCTATTTAACGTGAGACATTGGTTCAAACCCCAGCTCAGACATCTTCAACAAAAACGAAATATAAACAAATAATATTTCATCCATGACTTCCCCTCAATAGATTTCTGAGAGTAAATAAAATTGCCGTCAAAGGTTTATCAAAAATCTGTCGTTTGGAGTCAACTTAGAACTGCAGGTCCTGCCACTCGGTATAAAATTACCAACATAATTGGTGTGAGACAGTAGTTCGTAATCCTGACTAAAGGGTTGTAATGACCAATGGTATATGTATTTATGTATGTAAGTTTGTTGTATTCTGTCCTCAACTCTGTATATTTATGCGTCTAGAAAACTAGCCCCCCTCCAAACTGCGCCTCTTACATAATCAAAAAAAAAACATAATTTATATGACTAACTGGTATGAGATGACACATAATTTTACTGTATTAGTTTGGCTAATGGTATTGGTGACGTTGACGGTGACAGTGATGTTGATGGTGATGGTGGTGCATACTGTTAGTGTTAATGGAGACGGTGCGTTGGTGTTTGGCCGCGTGGTTAGTTAATGTTGTGATGTTGATAAGTAGCAAAACATGAGGTCATTTGTAATTACAGCAAAGTTGCAAGTTAATTGCAATTGTGTGCAAATGACGGTCGTAAGATTAATTAAATTCATCCATGTATTATACTGTGTCGGATGGTTGTTGCACATAAACTACTGCCACCCCCTATTGCCCAAAACAGTTGATTGTTGTTGGTATTGTTATTGTGTGGCTATTATTGCTAAATTGTAGCAACAATAACATCAGCTGTTGCAAAGTATGGAAGCAAAAGAAAAAACAACACGAAGAATAAAGAGAGATTTTCAACACATAAAAGAGGTTGAGACTAAAATACAAATCATTTCGTTACCATGTTTCAAAATTAGAGTGCTGGTGTACATACATAAGCAAAAACCATAAATAAGAACAGATGTAAGCATGTGAAGAGAAATGTAGAAGTTTACATTGTAATATTGTATAGCGATAGGATAGACTGACTTTGCGTACAATTCAAAGACTTGGTAAATGTGACGTGATACCTTCGGAAGTTATAATCGGATTCAAAATGCTGTGATCATAAATATCGAGTGGGCCATCTACCGGTTTAAGCTCGAACCATCGGTTATTACGAATCTGGCAATACTTATGTCATTCTATTCTGCCACAATATTCAGTATATTATCTCGAATTAACGTAATGAGTCGATTTACGCACGACCAACGTTGCGATTTATTTCCAAAACAAAGACAATTAGTCGGAAATTAAACGAAAATGTCGTACAAAGGACTGGTTGTAGAGAAAGGCCAACAGTACCCGGTATACGCAAGTTTATTGTTAAAGCTTGTGAAACTGGTTTCATTGTTGATGCGCCAAGACATGAGCGTACTACTACAGTGCATACTCCCGAAAATATCGAAGCTGTGGCTGAGAGTGTGTTCTCAAGAATTGAACGCACCCATCACGTAAAATACGTTGAATTTTGCGAAAAGATCTCTTTTGACCTACAAAGTTCAATTAATTCAAGAGTTTCGCTTCAATTTCACTTCGCTAGATGGGCCAAGAAGAAACCGCAAGATGATGTCGATTTTTACAAAAAAAAATCTTCTTTTCTTATGGAGCTCATTTTAATCTTGTTGGGTACGTTAATAAGTAAAATTGCCATATTTAGGGATCAGAAAGCCACATGTGGTCTTACAGAAGCCAATGCTGCCATTACAAGTGACTGTTTGATACGGCTTATGGTGCGGAGGCATCTTTGGCATATATTTCTTTGAAAATGAGCACGGCGCAACTATTACTGGTATGGTATGGATGTGCAGGATGTTTGGTTTCAGTAGGATTGTCCAACTTACCACACATCTCATGCCACAATTGATTTATTGCGGCAGACGTTTGATGGCCGTTAAATTGGCAGAAATGGTAAGGTCAATTGGCAGCCAAGAAGCTGCCATTTGACACCGTTAGACTATATGCTGATTGGCGGCATTAAAGAGAAGTATTTTGCCGAGAAACCAGGGACAACGGAGCACTTGCAGGCCAACATTCGTGATGCCATGGCCGAGAAACTGATCGAATGGCCGATTGGTCCGAACAAATGAGGTAGTATTAGGCCACCCGTGGTAGCTCCCCCTGTATTACCATACCTTTATATAATAAGGAACTTTACTTTGTAACTTGAACATCTAGAACTCATATCTTATTTACTGGGTATTTATTTGCAGTAATCGAGATTTGTAAAGAACCCTTAATAAAAATTGGAAATAAAAGAATGATTTCTAATTAATTGACCAGAGCTGTAGCTGTCTGTGATAGTCAAAAGAGTTGTGTGTTGTGTGTTATTATCTAATTTCGGTTTGAGTATATTTTCTGGAAAATGTTTCACTTGTTCTGTGGCTTTTAAGGGTTTGAACGTTCAAATGCAAGTAAGTTAAAGTGTGCATATATGTGTGTGGGTGTGTGTATGTGATGATTTAAAAATTTAAATGTTTAAATGTGTTTTGCGTTCGCATAAGTGATTTATTGTCATAAAATTGTGTCATTATTTATAAATTAATGATGACATAATTAAGTGCCTTTAGCAGCAGCAAATTCAAATGTAAATGCAAATGCAACAAAAACAACAACAGCAACAACACATTTAAAACACTTTAAATAAATTAAGTGCTTTAAATAAAGAAGGCAAACGAATACAAAAAATAATTTAAATCTGAATGGACTTGCTGAAGAAACGGATTTTTTTTTTTTGTGTTTACGTGGTCAGTCATTAATTTTAATGATTTGCGGTTTTAGCCACAGCACGTTTAAAACTTAAGAAAGTAAATGCAAAAATATAATGTAATGAATGAAAAACAGCATTAAAATGAAATGAAATTAAATTAAATTTTTAATAACGTATTAATAAGTTGATTAAAAATGAAATGAATTTTTTTTTTGGGATTTAAAAACATATTTTTTTTTTATAAATGTTAGTCACTTTATTTTTACAAAAATTTGTTTATCTATGCATCTATTTAAGCTTTAATCTTTATATACAATTTTTATAATATTTTTGTTTGTAAACATATGCTATTTTTCGACTGCCTGGTTAAATATTTTGTGGCAACAAATTAAATAAACTCAGGTCAACCATATACAACAGCGTAGTAGTTTAGTTGTTATAAATGATTTGCTTTGTTTTTTATAAAAAAAAGAAAACTTTTTTATTGGTTTTGTTGCATGGTTTTTATCGTATTAATCACCATTTGAATTTGTTTTTTTTTCTAACATTTTTCTCTATCATATCATATGTTTATGCTTGTTTTACAAAAATTTCTTCTTTTTTTTTTGCTCATATTTGCATATGCTATTATGCTATATATTATGTTATGTTATATGTATATGTATGTATACTATATATTATCTCATTTTTTCTATATATTTGTTTCTTTTTTTAATATTTTAATCCTATAAGGGTTATTGGTTTTGGATTATACATTTATAGATACAATGTTTTTTTATTTTTTTGTTTTTGGTTGTTTTGCAATTCGTTTATTTACAAACAATAATATGTTTATGAATATTACCATGTAACTTATATTTTATCATGTAAATTATAAATAACAACCAGTAACCAGCGTAACAAAAAAAATTTAAAAAAAGTCGGCTGTTTTATTTCACAGCTACTAAATTGTGGTTAAAGCGTTTTTATATATTTGGTTTGAATTATGAGCACTGAAAAAAAATATATTCAATTTAATGCTTATGAAATTTTTTGAAATTCTCTTTTAATGAAATAAATTCCCATAAAACGATTTAAAAAAGTATTGAAAAAAAATTTTTTGGGTGGAAAATGTGTGTCAGAAAGTATAATTCGCAGAAATTTAAGATTTCCGGTTGAAGTAGAACAAGTTGACGGCATTACGATAAGTCCTTACAATGAACTACAACTAAACAACTTATATGAAAAATTAATATCAAATAGGGCAACAACAAATTAAAAACAAAATGAAGAAACACAACAACAAAAAATAAGCTCCTCGTTGCCAATGCGTTTAAAAAAAAACTTGTTTAATTGAGCAGTGGACATTGCTTCGGGACTGCCATATTTTTGCACAATGTTATCTTTATTTTATCTGTAACTTGTAATAACGAAAATAAGTTAAAGATGACTCTAAAGTTCACTTTAGCTAAAGTTACCTTTAACTAAGTGAGAAGTTTTAATAATGGCCTTAAGAGAACGTGGAGACTGTTACTAATAATGTTATTGCACAGTGTAGCACGGATTTCTGTTCGCTGAGAAACATTACATTTTACATTGCAAAACAATAGCATTTGCGTAAGATTTTACCTTCCTTTAGATACTCTATACTCCAGAAACTATACCAGCAGATAATTCCAAAAATTGTAGGTGGTATAGACTCTAAGCGAATTGTAATGTAGGTGATACAGTACTTAACGCAGTACAAAAGTAAAGCAAAACAAACTGTTACCAAAAACAAGAACTGGCGGTAAAAACTGATGTGATATTAAAAGGAAACGATCTGGTCAATACTATACATACACTAGAAGAAAGCAATAATGAAAGGAAGCTTCACAGAGCGGGTGCTATACAAACTGAAATATTACGTAAGTAGTTATGTTACTTAAGTATTTACGTTATTACTCATACATATATTACGTAGGCCTATGCTACAAAGTAGTGTGTTATGTTACGTAAGTAGTTACCTTACTTAAGTCGTTATGTTTCATAAGAAAGTGCTATACGGCATATATGTACATACATAAGTGCATTCGTATGTAAACAGTTACGTTAGTTTTTGAAAAATTCTACTTACGTATTACCTTAGAGAATGCACGAACGCTTTAGACCGAAAAATATAAAGCGATAGCAGTGCGATTTTAAACTTATATAAACTAAATTTTAAAAATTTTCACCAAGTTTTATTTGATATTTTCCTTGGTATTGATATCCCTGTACAATACAATGAACGTTCGTTATACTACAATAAATCGCCTCTTTTTGCTTTTAGACCTTTCCTATCAGTTTTCAACGGTAGATCATAAAATTTTATCAAATCCAATACAGGTCCATAAATTCTACCAAATTATGTACTTATGTATATCTTTAAATCCCTGTTTGCCAGCGTTGTCTGGACTACGCCTGAATAAAGAAATACTTAGGCATGAATATCAGAAATTGAAATATAAAAGCCCATGTATTATTAATTAAGCATCCAGATAAAGCTGAATTACTTAAGGAAAAGAAAAGAAGTTTTCAATGCTTGTTTACATCTTAACATTAGATTTCATAGTTTCCGATTTAACACCACTCGCTGTAAAAATATGGTGGCATTTTGCTTGGGTCTTGTACACAGAGGGGCAGTGGGAAACGAAATCACTAATGGACTACTAGGACGAGGTTCGGTCACCTAACATGTGGGTTCAGAACTATACTGTGGTACTAACTGTTCTTTGATTTAAAAAAATATTGATGAGTGGGAAAGCAACCCATTCTTTTCGTACAGAATCCGTTGACATTGTCTAGAGAAGGCAAAACAGATGATGATCGATTCTATTAATAAGACATGGAGCTAACACTTATTAAATTCACATCGCTGGTTAATAGTTCAAGATGCATGGGCTTTAAGAATTTGATCAGCAGATAATAAGAGACATTCAAAAAGCTGAACCCAACAGAATAATTTGAATCGGAGTTACATATTTTTTTTTATCCAAATAGGTTTGGATTGGTATTCTTTTTGGATGCACAAATGCAGTCAACAGTTTTTAATACGAGTAAATCAAGACGTTTACGTACGTCAGAACAACATTTTAATTTCTATTGTTAGAGGTTTTAAAAAATAGAAATTCAAAAGGGTATTTATAATGATGGATAATCCTCATCGTGATTGCATAAATCGCTAATGAAAAATTAAATACAGCGACCAGGAGAATAACAATGTTCCTTCTTAATGGACAAATGAAATGATCGTGTGTAGTAGAGCGAAAAATTATTTACATTTTAAAGTAGTGAAAGCAAAAGCAAGAGTTGGCGATTTATGGCTAATGCTAGGGTAAGTACCAGAAATCAGCAAAGAGTACATATTCAAAAAGATGAAATGAATCGAATCATACTCATAATTTCTGATACTGATACGCATTCATACTTATTTTAATATCATACTTATACTACTCATATTCAAAGTTTGAAGTACTCATCGTGCTCATACTTAACAATACGCATGATGTTGTTGATTTCGACTTACCTTTACTCAACATTTACAAGGAACACAAAATAAGTATGATTCGCGTACGAACACTACAATACTCACTAGAAGGTTGTATGTTTGCTTTGCTTGCTATTTTTGCCTTTGTCTTTGTTCTATTCTTTTTTTATTTGTAAATGCAACACAAGAATCATTTATGAGTATTATAAGTATTTTTCTAAATTTATGAATCTAAATGAGTAGGCATATGAATCAAACATACTTCGAATGTTATGTGTTTGATGTCAACGTTGTACTCATACTCATTGCAACCTGTACTTATAAATCAACGCTGTAGTGAGTACGAATGAATCAGAGTAGTTAAATTTCAATATTGTTGACTCACTTATATTCAAAATTTTATGAGTGCTTATGAGTAGCGATAAAACGGTTCATTGCTGATCTCTGGTAAGTACAAAGTTCGTCATTTCTATTACTTCAACTTGGGGAAGGAACTCGTGAGTCTACTTTAAAAAGATAACAACGTCGGCTTTTTCTCTTTGGGCACTGAAACACTTATGTAGAAGCTATACGGTTTCTTTAGAAGAAGCAAAGGCAATGGAATTTTGATTTGTCTAAAGAAAGGTGCTCTCATTTCATTTATTAACAACAGACATAATATTTTCCACACTAAAGCCCAACAAACTTCTTCATCCAAATCGTTGACTATACACATACATGAGCGTCCCATTTACATACATGTAAACAATACTTGTACGTTCTATACTGACAATGATAACTGCTGCATCAGACGAATACATTGGTTATACTTTCTAGTCGATTAAGTAAGTAAATAAATTAAATTTGACAAATTGATTAAAAACAAAAGAAAAAAACATAAATTTTCTAAACAAATTAAGAATACAAAATATCAACAAAATTCTAATATAATTAAACAATGCTTAGTTTGAAAATTAAAATACATGTACAATAATATAGAATGTATGGAAATAAATATCTATTACGTTTTTATTCGGTATTTAATACAATAATGATACTACATACACTCGGACATACAAATATATTGTATTAATTTGTATAGAAACATATAAATTCAATTATTTACGTATATTTAATTGAAATAATTTAACTTGAGTTAGAAACTATCACTGTTTTGTGGTGGGTATTTACTTTTGTGATGATGATGATACAGTGATGTGGACAAATATAGCAGTATAGAATAATGTTAAGCGAGTTTACAATTCTTCGATTATTGTATGCTATTTTTAAGCACAAAACTGTTTAAAAAGAAAAAATATGTATAAAATATAAAATTAAATTTGTGGAAATAAATTCCTTAAGCAGGACGAATTAACTTAAATATTTGAAAGGAAAAGTCAAGTCGATTAGTTTATTTACAGTTAAATGAAAAGAAAAGTAACGAATGAATTTAATATCTTTTAATTTGCTAGACTTGCTGTATAAATATTTATTTTACTATTATCTTCTTAAGTAATGTTTATAAACAATTGTCATTTATCGCCTTTTTTAATATCAATGTCAAATTAAATTTCAATTTTAAATTTGAAATTTTTCTTGTTTCAACTAATTTTTCTAATTACTATTACTTTAAATACAGTTTTTAGTTTTTGTTTTAATTTTTATAGCCTTTGCTTGTATTACAACAAGTTACAATACAATAGTTGTTAACCTAAAATTATATTTAATTTGTTTACATATGTATACGTATAAGTATATAATGGTACAGTGAACGTCAAAACAAACTGTACACTAAGGATAAAATTCTAACAATCACCAAACTCAACTTTTACCATATAAGAAGCGGGCATGAACAAATTTGTCAACATTTTGAATTTTTTTTGTAATTTTTCTCCGTTTATTTCAATTTTAAAAACTGTAAACGAAACAGTTTTAAAATAAAAATAACGGTAATTTATTAATAAATATATTTTTTAGTGTACAGTTTCTTTTGACGCTCACTGTATGTATGTATATGTATTTCTAAACATCTATATATTATATGCAAGTATTTATATATGTACGTACGTACGTTTTGTTAGTTAATATTATTTAATTTATATCAGTTTAATACTATTTGTTCATCTATTTTAATAATCTTCAATAATAATATTTATTCATTCATTCATTCATTTATTTATTTGTATTTCAATTTTTGAATTTATATTTACCAAATATAGACTCTGTTTATTTGTGTTTATTTGTGTTTTTCTGGTTTTTTCTTTTATTATTTATTATTTTTAGTGGAAGCTCCTGTTACACGCTTTTTTTATTTATTTATTCATTTTTATTTTGTATTTAATTTATTTATATTTATTCACCTTTTTCACCCATTCAATAAACATTATTTAGCCTTTGATTGTTGAACATGTTGCTAACAACATGTTGCTGCTCTGCTTGAGATTTTAATTTACTTTTAATGTTGTTTCCAACTGGTTGCTGTAAAACAAAAGAAAAAAATTATTAAAATGTGTTCCAAACAAAATATAAAAACTTTTTGAATCACTTAATGGAAGAATCAATTTAAGGACTTTGGACCGAAATTTGACTACAGATAATGGCCGTCTTGTTGAAGCTACAACTGTCAAATTAGTTATCGTTTACATAATTTGTATTTTTTTTTTTTTTGTTTTGCCAAATCATCATCAAAGATCATAGGCAACAACTTGTGTTCCATAAATGGGCTCGTGATCATACATAATTGGTCCTTACAACCCTTTAGTCAGGATTACGACCTTGCTTCTCACACCAAATATATTGTTTGTATTAATTTTATCCATAAGTGGCGGTAACTACAGTTTAAAGTCGACTCCGAACAACAGATTTTTGAGAAACTTTTCATGGCAATTTTATTAACTCTTAGAGTTTTGGCAAGAAAGCTGCTGAGAGGAAGACACCGAAATAACATTCCTTCATATTTCGTTTTGTTGGCTTGGGGTTTGAACCGAGCGAACACTCTAATTTTCATCGAAAAATTATCTGCAGCGATGTGTCCTCTTTGTAGATGAATGGATACGTGAGCAAACAAAATAATCGAATTTACCTTTTCTTTTACGATACCAATCCACACGAGGCACAAAAGAGTCCTATGCATCACGAAAAGTTCATGTTGGGTGTGGAGTTTAGGCTGGTGGCATTTTCGGTTCTTATTTCTTTGAGAGCGATGTTGGCTCGATCATCGCTGCCAAGGGTGACCACTATTGGTCAACCAATTTCTTTCGGTCTGAATTAAATGATTTAAATACAAAGACGGCGTTACATGCCACACATCTCATGCCAAGGTTCATACAATTTTTAATTGAGACGATAAATGAGTGCCAACCGTTTACTTATTGAATATTACATCACATATATGTATGTGACCTTCAATTATGCCATCTGTTTCCAGCATTACGCCCGGTATCGTTTCAAAGGCCATTATGCTTGTGGCTGGCTTGTCTCTATTTACGATGGAGTTCACATGTTTATATACCGAACGTGGCATAATCCTGAAACTTAAACTGGTGTGATAGAGAGGTTTCAGTTCATTAGGTTGCAATGTGCCAACAAATTATATGGAAAATGGTTCGAAATATTTTGCCCATCATATGATGGTATATACAGAATCGGATTCCCAGTATTTTCAGACAATTTAGTTTAAATACTAAGCAGTGACACATTAAGTGGAGGGTTCTTACTTCCTCATATCTTCTAGAGGATACATAAATGACGTCCATATCTACGGATGGTGCTCATGTAGTCAATGAGGTATGAGTCCTTTCGTCCTGCTTAGACTGAAATTCAATCCAGTAAGTGATATTTGTGGAAGAGAATTCCTAATTTCTAGCTTTATTTGCTCGAAGAGACCTTTATGAACCTACCACATAGAGGTTAATGTTGAGTTTGCGACCTATTGTGACAAATTCAACACAGTTTACGGATATACCCGTACACCTGGAAACCGTTTCTTGAAAGTCTACCATTTGTCTATTCGTCATGGATCATGCATGATCAAGCTTTGTTTCTCAGGAATCTGTCATTCTATGCTGATCGTAGGAAGTTAAACCTTAGACCTGCCACTAATGAATGGAATTAACAAACACAACGTTGATGGTATGCGAAGCTAAATTGTATTCCTGACTGAAAGGTAGTAATGGCCAATTAAGTAAATAAGTAAAGAAGTGTTTAACATCCAAGTTCACTACAATAGTACTACAAATCGGTTTGCCATTAAATGTCGATCTGTCATTATATTGCAAATTTAGAGAGGAATTCGACTTTCCGTTATAGTACCACCTGTATAGTTACTCGTTAATAGACAGTGTAATAAATTATTAGTAAAGATCAATAGACTTAGTATTCGCAAGAAGCAACACAGCAGTTGGCTGAATTTCTCGCAACCAAAAAAGCTCGATCGGAATTAGTCAGTGCTATGCAAAAGGACTCAATATCCGAAAACAGCACATTGACGAGAGAGGGTTGTAAAGGTGAAGGCCGCACAAAAAGTTTAAAACTAAATGACCATTCTTAGATAAAATATATTCAAAGTCAAAATAAAATTCAAAGCCATTAAATAGCTCTTTGGCTATAGGCAATTAAATAACGGTACTAAAGAATGAATAAATCGAATACAAAAATGGGATTCTATTGTTTCTTCGTTTCTGCTATTCACATATGAGCAGATATATTGATTTTATTATTTTATCAATTGACTGACATATCATATTACCTCTTTACAATGCGTGTTCAAATTAATTAAGAAATCCCATGGCCATTAAAAGAACATGTTATAATTTTCATTTAAAAATAAAAAAAATGTTTATACAACAGCTACTCACCTTTGTAATAAACTTCTTTGTACATGGTGGGGCAGGCAGCTTTACCATTCGTTTTGGAGGTTTTAAAGTCAATATTGGTGCGTATGGGGCGGTGCAATAAGGGTTGGGGCGGTCTATAGTTATTGCCTAAAGGAGCTTTAGGATGATCTGGACTACCCTGCATAAGACGACGTAAAGCGTGTAACTGAAATAAATAAATAACGATGTACCTTAATAAGCAAAATTATATCGTATATTATAATAAAAATAAAATAAAAACAGGTTGATAAATTCATTTTTATTTTCAACATCAAATACTAGATTAAACGCATCACTTTAGCAACGCAAAAATTTAAATGAAAGCATTTTTAATATTCGTTTCATTTTGATTTTGAAAGACTCCTACAAGATATCTTTCCATCTGACTACCAGTTTCCTACACCCCTCCCCCCCAAACAAAAAGGTAAAATATCTACGCAACAGCCTAACTAATGCTTTAAAATCCTTAGTGACAGCAACAGCAGCAACAACAAAATTGAAATAAAATCTCGCTGGCGTTAATTATCTGTGACACTTCAGTTTACCCTTGTAGACATATTCTAAAACGAAATTAAAAAAAAAACCGTTTTCTTTCTTTTTTTCTCTCTTTTCTTAATGTTATCAACACACACATACTTATACAATTTTTAAACCGGTGTATGTGTCTGTCTTTATGTGGTAAAATTATAAAAGTGTGTGTACGTGTATGTGTATAAGCTCACTAAGCTGACTTAATGAGTTCAATGATACCTCACCGAGAACAAGAAAAAGAGAAATAAAAGCTAAAATACGACGAAAAAAAAGGAAAAACATGAACTCGTTTAAAGACAAGATGAGAGTATAATATCCAGTCACTTACTATCTGACTCTCTCTGACTCACTCTGACTCACATTACCAAACAGTGGCCCAGAAGTTGTTAATTTCAGCCACTTGGTTGCACAAGAACGTACTTTTAAACTGAAGTTAAATGCATTGAAACAACATACAATTTGGGTTGTAAAGCTGAACAAAACTTAAAAAAAAATATATAAAAAACTGAAACAAACTCAATATAATGAAAACTTTAAGATGCAGAACGAAACACTGTTTCCATTTGCACAGGAAAACTTTTCAAAATCAATTAAGGAAACGTAGAAAATATTGATTAAAGAAGTCAATGACTGATCAATGACCGTATTTATAAATTTGTGTTAAATGAACATGTCGTAATTCTTTTCAGCCAGAGACGGTAAGTCGACCCGATCTTTTATGTTCCACATATACGTTGTATGTAATAGAGACAGTTTTACAATTCATTTCAACAATAAGAACATGAAGTGCAAAATGATACAAATCTGTGTCAAGTTAAGTTCCTAATTTTTTAGATTTCTAGCCACTTCATTGAAAGGACAATATTGCTGCTGCCAACAGGCATATCTCTTAGTTGTGTCATTTAGTTTAAGTTGACAGCCATAGGTAGCTGTCACATAGAGTGACTTGAGGAGAATATGGAATAGAAAGGCAAAAATGCCATATATTACATGCATACGTGCATACATGCGAACTAGGTTCTGACACAACTTATGCTTTGGGTGTTAATTTTATACATGAGTGGCGGAACCTACAGTTTAAAGTTGACTCCGAACTAAAAATTTCGTGGCAATTTTTATTTACTCTGAAAATTTGTATCTACTATACTACGGTGACATCAGTACAAATTGCTCCCTCATTCGCCTTAATCTTGGACTTTAACTCCAAGCAAGTAGGAATGTCTTAGAGGAATAATATTTGATTCCTACAATGACATCATTTACCAAAAATATTTCAATAATCTCTACATATCTGATTTAATAAAAGAAATAAAAAACTGGTGAAGTACGGTAAACGGTGAATACAGTTCGAGGGGAACAATGTGGAGAAAAGTTGTTTCTCATTAAAGTAATGAAACTGAGGCCCGTTGTGACGCCACAGGTGAACGCAGTCTCTGTACTGACCAAGTTCTTCCATATGGTCAGCACAAGTGCTGCATAAAAGGTAGACTGCTCCGTAAAAAATATGTGGACTACCGAAATAGCATGACCAAATGAGCCCCCATTCATGAACTGCCGAAAATAGTGCGAAGAGTTTTTTTGTGTTTTATAAGGTCCCATTATTTTGAGAAATCTCCGTAGTCTAGTTATGTAATGTTTTGAGGTCTCGGTTCAAACTCCCGGTCAGACATCTGGATCAAACCGAAATATGAAAAATATTTCTTCAGTAACTTCCTCGTAGCAGATTTATGGCAAAAAGTCTGAAGAGTAAATAAATTTGCCATGAAGAGTTTCTCAACAAAATCTGCCGTTCGGAGTCGACTTTAAATGGGAGTAAAACTGGTACTAATCATGTATAAATTTAATACATCCCACATACATAGGTGATGTGAAAAGCTACTTTGTAATCCTGACTGAAGGGTTGTAGCTACCAATTATGTTTTGTGATGATTTTTGAGACAGCTGACACCTGTTGAATGATGCATTATTGCTTTACTGATGCTAAGCAGTCTGATATGTACACGAGCAAAATAAGGCACACTAGGAAATAATGTTTCTAATTCAGCGCTAGAGAACATGGTAAAGAAAAATTAATTAAAGAAAGCAAGATTGTAGCTCTGCTACTTACTTAAATTTTATATGAGAGTATATTCGTCTATGGCTTGGTTAGTAGTGGCTGGTTGTAGTAGTGTAGTGGTAGTAGTAGAGTTGGTTGGTGGTGTTGGTATGCATTAGTTTATCTACAGCAGCGTCGTAGCTTCTTATTTTACAATGACGCACGGTTATTAATCAATCTTCTAATCATTATAATCTCCTTCTGATTATATTCTAGATTGCCTATCTTTATGTATGTTTAGTCGTCTGAACCTCCGATATGCAGGAGTTTTCAATCTGCTTTCTTCTGTCTCTTATATACTCCCTTCCGACCTCTTTTGCCTTTCCAATTTTCCTATTTCCTTCACTATCCCTTCTCTCTATCTCCTCTAGGTAGAACTTGCAATGGATCATTTTGGCCGCCAGGTATTGTACTTGTCCCCATGACAAGTACATGTCCTCAAAACCTAGCTTAATCTATTCACACAGGATAACAAAGAGCATCATATCTAGGTCATTAGTGTCAGCTCTTAAGTAGTACTTAACGAGCATGACTTCTTCCCATTACATCCAATTCGACAAACCAAAATCATTTCTGCTACTGTCAACAACCTTGTATCAGTTACCGCTTGCAAAGGGCTAAAAGATCAGCATTTCAATATATATATATTCCTATATTTTGTACGACTACTGCTGTACAATATTTTCACAAATAAAAAGTCAAAATTAAGTTTGAATTATTTTTCTTTGGCCAAGTATATGGTGTAGTTGCTGCCAGCAGTCTGATTCAAATAACACGTACAACACCTTTAAAGTATTTAAGCAAAAATATAAATAAAATTGTGGCTGCAGAGAAAAACTGAAAACGAAATTTAAAGGAAACTTTGTTTAAAGCAGTAGAGATGGTTTTAATACTCCAGTGTATGTAAACGTTTTGCGACGACACCAGAAATTGCAATTAAACCTTAACTCAGATGCAAACAGGAAGTTATACTATAACGATGGCGTGATGATACTGACGACACGGTTGATAATTTTTTATAAAAAAAAAAACGAAAGGAAAAAAATATCGTAAAACTTTTACATGCAACACTTTGCACACTGCCACAACATTTGACTACACTGCTGCTTGACTAGCAGACTGCCTTAGTAGTGGCTGGTTGCAGTAGTGTAGTGGTAGTAGTAGTGTTGGTTGGTGGTGTTGGTGTTGGTGTTGGTGTTATTGTACACAGTCACCAATATTTTGAGTTACAATTTGGTTTGCATTTAGCCAAGCGGAAATAATGCCGGCAATTGTTTCCGGTTTAAATAAATGTCTGTCTACAAGAGACTATATAATGTGTGTGTCTGTGTACATATTTGAATTTTAAATGCATAGAGTAAAGTTGTTACAACGCATGTAAAACTTTTAAGTGACGCCAAAAAATTCGAAGAAGGTAGGAGGGATAGTATCAGTCATGTTATCTCTTTGAGTTTGAAATTAAGATGGAAAGTATTTTTCAATCAATTTTGCGTTGAAAATGTTCATTTTGTTATCGTTATTGTTTAAAAACAAAAAAAATTAGACATTTTTAAATTAGCCTTCACTGTTGAAGCTGTTAACAACCATTGCTATATAAGACCCCAGCACAAACGGTAAACTGTACACAAAATCAATATTTAACTATTGAGTGGATCATCTATCGGTTTAAATTTGAAACATTGGTTATTTCGCATCTGGCAATACTTATATCATTATATTCTGTCACAATATTCAAGATATTATCTCCACTGAACGTAATGAATCGGTTTAAGCTTGAGCCACGTTAGGATTTATTGGAATAGTCGGGCTCACGAAAAACTGCACCAAGATGTCGAATTTGCAAAAAAAAAACGCATCCTTTCGAGCTTTTGTGGGTACGTTAATAAGCAAACTTGCCGTATTTGGAGCTCAGAAAACCCAAAACGTGGTCTTACAGAAGCCAATGCACCCATTACAAGTGACTGTTTGGTGCAAACTTGTGGAGCGGTGGCATCATTGGCCCATATATCTTTGAAAATGAGGAGAGCATACCCATTACGGTCAATGGAGACACCTACCGTACCATGATAACCGATTATTTTGTATCCGCTCTTCATGGTTTTAATGTGAACGATGTTTGGTTTCATCTTGTTCACACATCTCATGCCACAATCGATTTATTGCCTCAAATGTTTGATGGGCATTTAATAAGCTGAAATGGTGACGTCAATTGGCACTCAAGAAGCCGCAATTTGACACCGTTGGACTATTTTCTGTGGGGCTCCGTTAAAGAAAAGTGTTATACGGATAAACGAAAGACAGTTCAGCATTTAGGTCAATATTCGTAATGCCTTTGCTGAGATACTACCCCTTACACCCGAAAAAGTGTACGAAAATTGAGCCGGTCGAATGAGGTAATGTAAGGCCAGCCACGGCAGCCATATTCATGTTATAATACTCCATTTCTAATCGGAGCAATTGTACTTCAGAAAAAAATAAATACATTCGCAAAATTTCAAACCACTTTTGTTTGATTGCATTTTTAAATAGAAACTTTTAAATGGCCCACCCTATAAAATCGACGATATTCACTTTATTCTTGTGTAGACATGTTCAATTTAAATAGGAATACATTTAATGTATAGAAATACAGAAATTTTTCAGTATTTAAAACTCCCTTACAAGAAATTTACGTAAATTGAATATATTATTGCCGGTGGTCTATATCAGTCATAAAAAATTTATTTCTGTCCATAAATGAGTACTGCAATACGATATTATGATGTCGACTGCATGTATTTCACCATAAACTTCCATCGCCCAATTTTAAGTTGCCTTAATTTAATCCAGGACATCGTTGTAAAACACTTTTAAATTCTCCGGTGATAAAATTTTCATTTTCATCAATCCAGTTAAGTGCGTTGGTGTGTATGAGAAAAAAACACGTAGCTAACGTTACAAACAGAATGTTATAGATGCGTAAAGTCACGTTATTAAAAATCAATTAAACAGCTTCAATGAACTTCGTTTAAACACACAGGATCATGTGCACATGATGACCTGCAACAAGTGACCTGATAACAACATGCATCGTCCTGTTGGGACCTCATTAACAAGTGGACGACAACATTATAAAAATTTCATTAAAAATAAAAGGAAGATGTAAACATTTTCCGAAATCAATGTACCATACTTTAACACATACACACACACTGTTTTTCTTAAATTAATAGTGATGAGAAAAATTAAAAAAATTATTTAAAATTTAATGCTTAAAGGACTTTAAGGAAATATTATAGCAGTTCTCCAATATCTCTCGGGTCAGATTAGTGAATACAATGCAAATTAAATGTTTGATGTATGTCATAGCACGCCTGTCTATGATGGCATAATTGTTCTATGTTTCCTGGATTAAATAACAGCATAAGATTATGAACTACAACCATGAAGACCTGCTGAGCAACAGAATTGCATTTAATGAAGCAGTTCGGCTAGACTGTGAAATATCCTGCTTAACTGCTTCATTTTTACGGCATTATCGAAAGTCCTACTGTACAGGAGTGGAATAATTTGTGGACACATCGTTGTTGAGTCATTGTCTAGCATATCCCATGGAATAAATATAACTAGAAACATTAGCAAATAGCTAAAATGACTCTGATATTTTCTCTGATTGATATACTAGTGAAATCTACTTTCCCATACATAAGTATTGGGTGGGCCATCTATCGGTTTAAATTTAAACCATCGATTATTACGACTCTGGCAATACTTATGTCATTATATTCTGTCACAAAATTCAGTATATTATCTCCACTGAACGTAATAAATCGAATGACGCTTGAGATTTATTGGAAATTTATTTACAAATCAAATTGGTCAAAAATAACACGAAAATGTCGTGCAAAATTTGGACCACAAGTCCCAACAACATTATCTCGTCATCGTTCTCAAAAATTGAACATTTTACGCAGCAGTTAAGAATTCGAATTCTGCGAAAAGATCTCTGTAGAACACCTTACAGTTGAAAAGCTGAAGGCGCATAACCATCCGCTTCGTTTTCGCTTCGCTAGATAGGCCAACAGGAAAGTATACGATAAAGTCGATTTGGAGCTCAGAAAACTCACACGTGGTCCAATGCAACAATTATAAGTGACTGTTTGGTGTGGCTAGTGGAGCGGAGGCATCATTGGCTCATATTGCTTTGAAAATGAAGACTGCCAGAGAAGACACCTATCGCACCATGATAATCAATTTTTTGGTACCTGATCTCCATGGTATTGATAAGAACGATGTTTGGTTTAAACAGGATGATGCAACTTGCCACAAATATTATGTCACAATCGAGTTATTGCGTCAGAAGTTTGATAGCCGTTTTATTCGCCGAAATGGTGATGTCAATTGTCCCCCAAAAAGCTGTAATTTAACACTGTTGAAGAGCTGTTAAATAAAAGTGCTATGACGATAAACCAGTGACAGTTGAGCATTTAAATGTCAACATTCGTGGTGCCATTGCCTACATACGATCTCATACACTCGAAAAAGAGCACGAAAATTCGTCCGATTGAATGAGGTACTGTGAGGCAGTACTTCTAGTTGGTTAGTTTGCTTCCATAATTTTCGAAAATTCATTAACGATATTAATTTAATTTGTATTCGTCATTAAAAATTTAATAATTTTAATTTGTAATCGAAGATTAAAGTGTTGTTTGTTTGTTGTTTGTGTCTAACAGAAGCTATTAAATCAATATCATGAACCTCCTTTAAGTTCACTTCATTCAATACAAAGTTTAATCGTTAAACAATTTAACGCTCAATAAAACCGAACTCCACTTAACAATCTCTAAATAAACACATTGAAATCTGCGGCATTAACAACGCTTAAGATGATACACTCTAATGATAAATACAAAATACTCGTACAAATTGCAGATTGTAAAGCATAAAATTTATAAAATAATACAAAATTTACTCCTTCCCTCCCTCTCCCTCTCTCGGTGACTCATTCACTATCTTTCTCTCCATCTCTTTGGTTTTCACTACTGTGTGTATTAAAAGTAATAAATAAATACACGAGTGGTATTTTCTAGTCACAGCAATAGTGATATTAACTGTTGTTGTTATTGTTGCTGTTGTAGTAGTGATAGCTATAATACACTAACACAAATACAAGCACAAAAACAAATATAAACATAAACACAAACAGAAATACTCTTAGACACACACTCATGCTGATAGCCAAACACTTGTACGCTCAAAGCATTGAGGATAATAACGATGACGTTGCTGTAGATGTTGCTGACGCAGCTGTTGGGCGAAGAAGCCAACGAGATAAGCACCGTACAGCACCATCACAGCATGATGTATTACTAGAGGATACTTAATTGGAAGGAAGTGTTGTAGTCAACAACACTTAATCTACTTAAACTGTTTATCAATTGATTTTTTTTCAAGAGACAATATTTTATAAAACGCTATTTAATACTATCTATTTATAACGGTATTTATATACATATACGTATGAATAGTATATGTTTATGTGTATCGCAGTACAGTGCTTTATGCGGATTTATATTGTTTCTGAATATGTCGTCCTGTTATGTCAAGCATATGCAATAAAATTTATTGAAAAAATCAAAAACAAAATATTTTGCTTCCTTAATACGATATATTGTTGGAGCTGCTTTTGATGTTTTCAAGTGTAGTTTAAAGATAACATTTAAGAGTGTGTTGGCTTTATGGATTATTTATGAGTATTAAACTGTAAGTGGAATACATTTTGAAAACTTCAGCAGCAATAATGCTTTTTGGCTTAAATGAAAGGATATCTAAGCAACAAATTCTTGTTTATTAAGTACCGGTTGGCTAAAGACCATACGCTAATACTACACATGTAATATATGCTATACGATACTGTACTCTGGTAAATTTTGTGTTAGATTAGTAGACAATTACTGCAATTTTAAAGCTCAACGAACGAAATGTCTAATTTTCCATCACTCTGACGCATACATAAATCAGAATTTGCCTGATGGCATAGGTTATGTTGGTTTTTAGGTCCGCTGAGATTCGTAGCCTATTCGCATACATTTGTGACTTAAGTAAACCGCAGATGAAAAGGTCTATCCCTGCCAAATCGTGCAATCTAGGTGGCCAGTTGATATCACTACCATATGAGATGGCTCTGCACTCAAATCGAGAAAAAGTTGACAATTGGTTCGTTGACAGTATACATCAACGCCAAGTGAGACCACCACGCCCTTATATCGTACGTGCTGAAAATCCAAAGTAGGGGAAGCATGTCATTCAATTTTGGCCAAAAGTAGTTGGTAATCATTGAACTATAGTATTCGTCATTGCCAGTGATGGCATTTCCAGCGTCATGCTCAAAGAAATATGAACCGACCAGTCCGTCAGACCAAAATTCACACTAAAGAGTAGCTATTTCGGAATACATTGGATGCACTTGAATCTTATATGTAATGGTATCGATGAAAATTAGGGTGAATTAATGGTATACGTACGAGTGTTGATCGATCGTTTAATCAACCAGTGGTCTCGAATTTATCCACCACCTTTTGGTAGGACGGTTATTGCTGTTATAACCCCGCTTTAGTAAAAACAATTTTATTATTTGCACATGTTGTTGATGATGATTTTGTAAAACAGACAGAATAGATCCAAACCAATTCGATAGCCGTAGCTCCAACAAGATCACCGTAATCAACTGTCAACGTTCGGAATTCCTAGCTAGAAGACCGGATGGTTTTCATTATTATTCAAAATTTCTTTTATTTATTCAGCAAATTTTATTTCCGAAAATTATTTGCTATTTAAGTTAGAATTAAGCAACAATAACTTCTAGAAACAAAAATTTAAAAACAAATAAATTCATCACTTGACGTATGATGAATAATTAATTCAAAGTTCGAAAGTGTTAAATATTAAGTATACGTACGTATGATGGTGTATGTCGAATATTAAATTCAGTAAAGTACGAAAGTGTTAAATGTTAAGTATACGTCATGTAATTGGATTATTTGGTTATTGTATTGTATTGTATTGTTTAGTGCATACTTTAAGGGCAGTACTATGGTAGTATGTATACAAAACGGGGGATTTTTTTGACACTATAAAACAAAACAAAAATAAAAATAAAAAATAATCGTCATATCAATTCAAAGCAAAACTTTTATTTAATAAATACAGAAGAAATTAAGAAGGTAATGATGACCTGGAAAATGGAGACCTGAAAACGGATGAAATTGGTTTACAAATAAGAAAGGTTCCCCAGCTCAGAGTAACGATTAAAGTTGTGGCATCATTAACCACCACTATTGATGATTATCGAAGTCTTCGTAGTCTAGTAGGTAGTGTGTTGGTCGGTCAAACATCTCGAACAAAATGAAATTAAAAAAATAAAGACTTTAAACTGTAGGTCCCGCCACTCATGTATAAAATTTAACACACAGAACAGGTCGTAATCCTGACTGAAGGGTTGCAATGACCAATTATGTATGTATTTATGTATTTTTAAAAACTTTAACAAAATCCTTAAAGTATTTGACATGAAAAAAAATCAAAAATTTAAAACAATTAGTTTTCCATTCTCCAATTATAACCATAAGTTCTACTAGACATCTTGGCATTAATTAATTAATTAATTAATAAATCACTTAGAACCAATTAAGAATTCTGTAATCTTTTAATATGTTTTTGTTTTCTTGTTGTTTTGTTTTATTTTCTTCTGCTTCTTCTACTTTTGAAAACATAATCCGTATTACATAAACCATGACTGTCAATTCACAAAGAGTCATGAATGAATAAAATTTACAACAAAAAACACTGAAGAAAAAACAGAACAAAATAGAACCACAAACACAAAGACAAGAACCATTTGGCAAACCTTTAAAATGTTTGCTAGTCGAACACACAGAAATACACACAGAAATACACAGTCACGGCAAAAGAACAAGAAAAAGCTTGAAGCCAACACTCCCACTTATGAATACTTGCACAAGGATTCATAAAGAAAAAAAAAAAAAGTTGGAAAACAGCATGTAAACAACAGCAGTAGCAACAACACCCCATAGATTCATTGGAAAAATTTCACAGGATGTGAAAAAAAGTCGATAAAAAGAAAACTAAACGACAAAGTCACACATCGTGAATGAATCACTGAGGTTTTTACAAACACACAAACAAACATGAAGACTTTTTAGTATGGTTGGCTTAAGATGACAGGGCAAAAAGGTTGCCTTCCAATCAGGCCAACCAAACAAACTAACGCAGGGGACAACTTGCAAGCGATTCAAACAATAAATAATGTATGGAATATAAACGAAAATAAATGCGAGCAAGAATATTAACGGCATCTACTACCACATACAAACGGCATTACAATAATGGCAATAGCAACAGGACTAAGAAAAACAGAAAAATTTCGAAGGAAAACAAAGTCTAAAGCGACAAAAGAAATGCCTCAGTATGTGTCAACACATGTTACAGCGTGTAATTGAAAAGTAGCCTGAATATCATGAGCATGAATTTCATACATTAAATGATTTTTAATGTTTTTTTGTCATTTCAATTTAATACCATGGACTCGTGTTGCTGTCCATATATCAGGCTACGAAAGGCTGTAGCCTATTAAGTTATAGATTTTGACAATGACAGTTGCTCCAGTGTACAGACATCTCCAACAAAACGAAACATGAAAACACATTTCTTCGGCGACTTCCTCTCAGCAGATTTCTAGCAACAAGAACTCTGAGAGTAAATAAAACTTGCCATGAAAAGATTCTCAACAGAATCTGTAGTTCGTAGTCGACTTAAGTTGTAGATCTCTCTTCTTATGGATAAAATTAACACACACAACGTACATAAGTGATGCGAGAAGCTAGGTTGTAATCCTGACTGAAGTATTGTAATGACCATTTACATATGTATGTATGTCTGCAATACCCCTCTAAATAATTTACAAAGTAAGCCACTAGATTGCGTCCTGACCAGAGAGGTAAGCATCAACAATGTATATCGTAACGGTCAGACAATGATCAAGTTTTTCACAACTACAAAAAACATATTCAAATTGGGCGTTGTTTACACGCAACGATGGACGGGACTATGGGTCAAGCATCTGCTTATTCAGAAAATCTTGTGATTGAAACTGTAACAAAGCTACGAAATAAGGACAATACTAGGCGGTACCCTTCTGCAACAGATCTATGTTCCTCAAAGGAAAAATTAAAAACGAACAGCAAAATATGAAAATCACAGGGTGAGACTGATATGGTAAATGTCAGAGGTATCAAAAGCAAGGGAAGGAAGGTTTTACCTCGCTTTGGAAGACTACCATACATGGGCATACTGCATTATAATTCTAATGCATTAAGCTTTTCAGTATTCAGTAAATGTTTACTGGTAATGAAATTTAGATTGCATTACCAGTAAAATTTTACTGATTACTGAAAAAAAAATCAGTATTCAGTAAGTTTTACTGGTTACTGAAAAACAAAAACAGTATTCAGTAAATTTTACTGGTTACTGAAAAAAAAAATCAGTATTCAGTAAATTTTTCTGGTTACTGAAAAAAAATTCAGTAAGTCAGTAAATTTTTACTGGTTACTGAAAAAAATCAGTATCAGTAAAATTTATTAATTACATGTTAGTGGAATTATTTTCTGGAAAAATTGCCTACAGTTCAAGGATTCGAATAAAATTTGATCTGTTCAATAAGCTGAATTATTAACAATTGTTACTGGAAAAGGATTCATTAACTCAAAAAAACTTGCAAGTAGAACAAAAAACTAAAATTATCGCCATTTTTTATCGTTGCAAATTATTACAAGTTCTATTTTGAATTACCTTTTGTTTACATTATTGTCAGAACAATTTAAAACCAAAATAGTTTACAATATCGACTAATCAAAAATTATATATGTACCTTTTTTTTACAAGTTTTTACCATAATGTTTTCATTTACTATATACATAGTTTTTGATGATTTAAAATAGAAATTTTCCATATTTTTTACTTTCACTATCTTAATAGGAATTTAATGAACATACTTAAAAAAAAAATTTCAAATACATTAAATTATTATTAGTGTCCACCGTTAGCTTTTCTTAAGACCAACATTTCAAAATTTGCATCGCTGTGTTTCAGCCTTCTTGAACGATTTTCAATTCCAGCGAATGAAAATAATCGTTCTTCAGGGGCGGACGAGGGCAATGGGGTATTGTATTTAGGAAACAAATTTTTTATTGCAATGTGAGTCTTGAAGCACTTGGTCGTCGTGTCTTGTTCGGCCAGGTAAAGAATGGTTTCTTGTAGATAAATTGAACAGTTACTTTTTGTCAATTTGCCTATTTATTTATATAGGTTTTTACTCTCAAATTAACGATTTTTGTATTCAAATTAAATTTTTTTAAAGTCAAACACAACTTTTTGCAACACAAAATAAATTTTTTTCATTTTAGATTAAATTCTTTTTATTTAAAATTAAAGTTTTTGTATTTCCAATTAAATTATTTTTATTTCAAATCTATTTTTTTTTTCAAATTAAATTTATTAACTTCGAATTAAATTTTTTGTTTATTTGACTAAAAATTTACTAAATAAAATAAAAATAAACTTATTGCTCAATTCATTATTGCAACATTTCTCTAGATGCAGCTAATGACAAATTCATGGTCATATCGAGATAATAATTGTTACAATCTGAATGTTTTACCGTTTCTACTGATTATTTAATTATTGTTACCAGGACCAAATTAATGTCCCGATCAGCCAATAAATTTCGGGAATGTAGCCTTGTTTTAGAAAAAACTTTTCTATTGGATTAAGCATAAGTGAGTAAGGAGGAAGAAACATTAAAATATGCCCGGACTCTGCAACCTTATCTTTTACTTCTTGAGTTTTATGCATTATCAAGGACCATCATCGTATTACACCAATACCCCGGTTTGCGTCGCTAATTGGGACTGAAAAAATGAGACGCAAACCGAAACGACGCAAACTGAAGCAGAATTTTCAATTTCAACTTTCAGACTGAACTTCACTCCACGACATATAATTCGAAACTAATAACTACGCTTAACATGTAAACAACGCACACCTGCAAATTTGCTTTCTACTAAACGGGAAATCCCCTTTTTCTGCTTTAGCTTTGTAAAAACATTTTCATATCAACGACGCAAATCGAAGGATTTACGACGCAACTTCGAAGCCATGCGACGCAAACTGAAACAAAAACGACGCAACATTGAAATTCCAGAAACTTAAAAAAAGACGCAACTTCGAAGCGACGCAAATCGGGGTGTTGGTGTATTATAAAATTAATTTTTAAATTTTTGGCCAAATAAACAGAAAATTTAAATCGAAGTTAAATAAATTTAATTTGAAATAAAAATAATTTAATTTAAAATGAAAACGATTTAATATGGAATGAAAAAAATTTAATTTGTATTGCAAAAAATTGTGTTTGACTTTTAAAAAATTTAATTTGAATACAAGAACCGTTAATTTGAAAGTAAAAACCTGTATATTTATTTTTAGAACTGTTTTTCACACGAATAAAAAATAAATTAGTATTGAAACAACACACTTAAATAAATATTTCAGTGGTGTTGTGAGTACAAAGGCGATCAGAAATCGGGTGGTCGTCGGTTCAAACCCAGTGGGCTACATCTTTTTTAAATTCATATTAGACATTATTATAATTTTTGTTTTTTACAAATATATACTCTCTATTTCTACTAATAACATCTATTAGAAATGTTGACAATTTTTTGATAATTAATAAAAATTTACTGGTAATGTATAATGGATTTCAATTTACTGGTACTGATTTTTTTTCAGTAACCAGTAAAAATTTACTGACTTACTGAATTTTTTTTCAGTAATCAGTATTTACTGACTTACTGAATTTTTTTTCAGTAATCAGTAAATTTTTACTGGTAATGAAATTTAAATTGCATTACCAGTAAAATTTTACTGAATACTGTAATTTTTTTCAGTAATCAGTAAAAATCAATTTTTACTGAAATTTTACTGGTACTGCAAAGTGTCCATCTATGAAGACTACTCACTAAACTTTTCCTTCTGCTTAATTAGTCATTAAAAACCCGATTATCGAATTTCGGCTTACTTTAGTACATCCTTCCAGGTGCTCTGCTTCTTGCGGGCCTTCATCAGTTGGTCACACCAACTGTCACGACTTGGTCCTTCCAACGCAAACAAGATCGTCCTCTTCGCCGACTTTCATAAATCGTCGCATCAAATACCCCTCTCCGCAGGAGCATCCTCATGCAGCCGCTGGATATTAATACGCTGCACAACGTCCACGTCGTTGAGGGGTTCATACAGCTCATTGTTGGATCGAATGCAGAAATCATCGCCAACTCACACAGGACCGAAGATCTTATGTAGCATTTTTCTGTCGAATACTCTCAAGGTTTCTGCATCAGTACTTAATAGTGTCCATGCATCTGCGTCATAAAGAAGCACGGGGAGGATGGGTGTCTTGTAGAGTATTAGCCACTAATGGTATAGTCATCTATTACAATTACATAATGTCGTTAGCATTTCTCCGCAGCTGTTTAACATTGTCCTTGATGCCCTAGTGTCATAGATATTCCAAGACAACTCCGGAATTAAGTAATAAATGGCAAACTTGTCTTGGTCGACTATGCTGACGACATGTATCGTCTTTCTGACACACATTCAGGAATAATTGACATGCTAAACAATGGTATGCGACAAACCTAATACCCATCTTAGCGATTCCTGGAAGAGATTCACCCATTGTTACTTTAGGCACATTTTGTTATCTTAGTAGCACCATAGCACAACTAGCAGAGGATATATGATCACAAATAAATAAAGGTTGCTCAACAATTTTAGGTTTATTTCACAAGACTTCGGGATCGATACATTTTTCGAGTGTAGAAGAAACAAACAAACCTGCTTACAAATTATCGTACTGCTTAATGTTTAAAGAATTAAACAAAAATACAACAACAAGAATTAATGTAAACAAAATATAGAAACAACAATAATGAATGTTTACATTTATAGAAATTTCAAGAAGGCGAAGACACGAACATTCGCCTTCAAGAACATTTATCAGACTGTTTACCTTGCCATATAAAAGGCAAGGCAAAGAAGGGGAGTGTGTTAGTGAAGTTCAGTTAGTCTTGTGTGAAGACGCGGTGTGTTTGAATAGAGTAATCGCGGTTGAAGATCTCCATTAAAAAGATCTGTTGAATAATTGCCCAGCAAGTGTTATTGGTTTTTGCAAAGGATATAACAGAGGAATAACAAAGAAATCATTTGCTGTTGTGAACAGTGGCACACGGAATTGTGCTAATAATTACGAATTTTAATTAAAACTAAACACAAATTTATTTTTATTTTATTTGCAAACTACGAGGTCATATTTTAAACGTTTTTAAAACCAAACGTTCTTGCTCAGACTAACAAATTACTTGCCATATACAATAAATGTAACCATTACAACAACAATAAAAAACATGATGTTGTTATGCCTACAGTACACTTTCGCATAACATACAGTCTAACAAATCAAATTTCGATTGTATACTTTTCAATTTACCCTCCTACAAAGCCAATCCCAAAAATATAAAAAGTATTATGATTTACTCTTGTGTTTTCCTTATTTCAAAGGAGTGTTTTGTTGTTAATTCTTTTGGATTTTTAATTTATTTTAACAGAGTTGTATTTTTAGAGTTGTTTATAATTGAAATGTCTAACAAAAATAAACGAAAAACAAAAAGAAAATTTACATATGTTTTCTCACCTGTTGCTTCGTTATATAGATGGGTTTATTTAAGACCACCCACGTAACAGTTTCATGACAGGCAGGTGCAGTGGTTGAACCATCATACGTCATATAATGATCCGTATCTGGTAATAAGCCACGTATGGACAAGCGTTTAACAAATGCTTCATCGCCGCCATAGCGTATGCGATCCAAAGAGTCGGTTAACATACGTAATTCCGGATTTGATAAGTCGCCCAGCTTAATAATAAGAAAGAAATCAAAGAAAAATATTTTATTTATAGTCTGTGACACTGCTACACTTGCTTGCAAGAAAGTGCAATAATTATTATTTTCCATTTTTATTACGGGCATGCAATGCCAGGAATTTTCTTAATTACCTGCAATAGTATCGATACACCAACAATACCCTGAGCTCTGTTTAATGCATCCGAAAAATTGTTGTATAATTGAGAATTATAACCAAATATTTGTATCTGAAAATGAACAAAAAACAGAGAAAGAATGAAAAAAAAATACGAAATAAAATGAAAAGATGGTATCGTATAGACGACTGACTATAAGACCAACAAAAGAGCCAGTAAAATCGATTTATTTTTGTTATGTATGTATGTTTTCTTTATATTTTTACTACCATAGTCTACCTACCATACAATACAGCTATAATGTGTGTGGTTGCTGCCAAAAAAAAACTTACTTGCAACATGGCAGAAGCCCTCTATAAATGTATAAATCCCCATATATTTTTTTTTTTTCGTTCACCCTTGTCTTAAATGTGTATTTGTTGTAAATGTTATATACGTATAGTTGTTTTTGTTGTTATTGTTATAGTTACTGCAGTAGATATTTTAATTTATATTGACATAATGCTGAAGTATAAATCCAAATAAAATCTTAATGTCGGTCTCTCTCTCTCTATATGCGTAAAGTAACTTTGTAAATATAAACTGTCGGCAAGGTGTTAAGGGCGGTCAGAGGATGAGTTAAAGAAACGTGTTTATTTGTAAGGAAAAACAAAAAAAAAATATAAAAATTCGCAATAAAATATCAAAATATTATAACTCCTTTCGCAAGGAGCACAGAACTTATTGGCAATATGTATCGTATGTATCGTATGTATCGCATGAATTGTCTGCATGCATGTACAATACATATAAGTTTTAATTTTTAATTCTTGTTTGTTTACTTTCCAGACATTTGCAATACAATATTTGAAATCTAAAATACAAATTCATTAGATGTACTAATATTAAGAAAAATAAATGTTTTACGAAAAGTTACTTTAAAATGTATTTTATTTTGTGTAAGATTTTGTTGTCGAATAAATTGACTCAGTGGGGTCCAGTTATAATTTATCCTGCGGATATCAATAAAAAAATAAAACGAACATTTAAAATATAGGCTGAGTATATTTACTTACTTACTTAATTGGCCATTACAACCCTTTAGTCATGTGTGTTAATTTTTTCGAAAGACAAATTTTTGAGGAAGAAATTTTTTTTTTTTTTTCATATTTTCTTTTGTATGAGTTGGGCTTTGCGCCATCACACTACCTACTAGACTATGGCGACTATCAATCTCTTTCTTTCCAAGAAAACTTTTTTGGTGACTCCCCAGAAAGTAATATAAATTTGATTTCAAGTCTTGCAACGCCGTAGTCTAGTAGGTAATGTGTTAAAATCCCAGGTCAGACATCTCCAACAGAACGAATCATGAAAAAATATTTCATCGGCGACGACCTCATAGCAGATTTCTGCCAAGAACGCAAAGAGTTAATAAAAATGAACGGTCATGACTACTCTTCTGTCAGTATTGCGACCAAGCTCCTCACATGTGTGTTAATTTTTGCAAGACTGGCAGGATCTACAATTGAAAGCCGGCTCCGAAAGACAAATTTTTGAGAAAGAAAGAAATTTTTTTTAGTTATTTTTTTTTTTTTTTTTTTTTTGTTAATGTAGCGTGTAGCATGGGTAGCGGGGTCTACAGATTAAAGTCGACTCCGAACGACAGATATTTGAGAAAATGTGCAATTTTATTTTACTCTTAGTATTTTTGTTAGAAATTTGCTGAGAGGAAATTGCCGACGAAATATTTTCTCATGTTTTCGTTTTGATGTGTGACCTGGGGTTTGAACCAAGGTTTCACGCGTAATAAGCCTACTAGACAACTGCGACTGGTAAAAAAAAAATATTTCTGAAAGTTACAAGTGGACACTTCACTAAGCGATTGCTACTTTTACGTTTAAATAAAACAAAATGTGTGTGATATATCGAAATTTTCAATTCGTTAGAGAGCCACGGATTCGCTGCGTGGAATGGCCAAAAGCGTTCTTTATTGTCAGTGATGACAGGCCAGCGTCATTCTCTAAGAGATATGGACCGATGAACACCCCTGATCAAAATCCACACCAAACAGTATTAATTTCGGGATGCATTAAACGCTTTTTGATCTTATGTGTATTGGCATCGCCCCTAATAAATAAGCATTCGCTGTAGTTAGTAATCGTTATGATCGTTATAAATTTCGCAGTCCACCGAAATCGAGTTGGCAGTTTTAGATTCAAGTACATGCTATATACGTAGCAGCTATTTATAGCCGTATTTTGGGAATCCTGTATCCGGGACACCAGAGACAAATTAAAGAGAGAACATTGTTATTGACATAATCGATGTTCTATTGCCCCGTCTAAGCAATTTGAAACTTATAAATCGCCACAAAGCCAGGGTGCTAGATATCAAATTGCTACCAATTAGAAAAAAATAAAACCAAGCTGACATGAAGTGTTTGATTTTTACGTATAAAACAATACTGCAATGTACATCATGTCAAAAATTTTGCCGTAAATTTCATATATGTGATAATAAAATGGAATAATTAAAGACAGTTTTATTAAAATGAATTGAAATAAACAAAAATATTTATTTAATCAAATAAAAAATAGACCTAGTGGGACAAAAGGACCTAGTGGGCTGGATAGCCATAGTCTTAAGACTTCCAAAACAAGTTTCCTTTCGAATGAGCTTTACTTGGGACCGGAGATATAGGCGAGGAAGTTAATTGATGTCTTCAAATAAGAAACAAAGGCAAAATCGGATAAAAAATGGACCTAGTGGTAAAAAGGACCCAGTGGGCTGGATAGCTATACTCTCCAGGATTCCAAAAACTGGTTTCTTTATGGTCGTGCGTTACGTGGAACCGGATATATGATAAAGTGCTCTATGTAAATGCGTATAAAAATTAAATTCTAGTTAAATGGACTTAAAATTTTTAATAATTCTCATTGAGTTCACATGCATTTATATGTATATATACGCCAAAATGTAGTATTTTTCGCAAGTTGTATTCTTGGGGTAGATGACTTGCACTTTTTTTTCTTGTTGATGATTTGTATTTTTTAGGTCGATGACTTGCATTTTTCCTGGACGATGATTTGCATATTTCTTGGTCGATGACTTGCATTTTTTGGTCAATGACTTGCATTTCCTGGTCAATGACTTGCATTTCTTGCTCGATGACTTGTATTTTTCCTGGACGATGATTTGCATATTTCTTGGTCGATGACTTGCATTTTTCGTGGTCGATGACTTGCATTTTTTGGTCAATGACTTGCATTTCCTGGTCAATGACTTGCATTTCTTGGTCGATGACTTGCATTTTTCCTGGACGATGATTTGCATATTTCTTGGTCGATGACTTGCATTTTTCTTGGTCGATGACTTGCATTTTTTGGTCAATGACTTGCATTTCCTAGTCAATGACTTGCATTTCTTAGTCGATGATTTGCATTTTCCTTGGTCGATGATTTGCATTTCTTAGTCGATGACTTGCATTTTTCTTGGTCAATGATTTGCATTTCTTGGTCGATGAGTTGCATTTTTCTTGGTCGATGACTTGCATTTTTCTTGGACGATGACTTGCATTTCTTGGTCGATGACTTGTGTTTTTCTTGGTGATGACTTGCGTTTTTTTTTGGTCGATGACATAAATTTTTTAGTCGTTTTGGAGTGTTAACATTAGGCGGCTTGGCACTGTCGTTGGAATGGAGGAGGAGGAGGATGCTCTGGCGAGACCGGTATTTGATGCAGGCGTCTGCGGGAGTCTGCGAAGAGGAAGAGCTTGTTTGCGTTGAAGGGTCAGATCGAGGAAGCCCTGTCATCGATTGGTGTGACCAACTGACGTAGGGGCGCAAGAAGCAAAGGCGCCTGGAAGGATGTGCTAAAACAGGCCGTAATCCGTTAATCGGGATGTTAATGGTCAATTAGGTAAGTAAGTACGAATTGCATTTTTTTGCTGCAATGTACAGTATGTCAAAAATGTTGGTGTAAATTCCATAAAAGTGATAACAAAATGTAATAATGTAAAATAGTTTCATTAAAATGAATTAAAGTAAATAAACATATTTAAATTTTGTAAAGAAATCTATCAATAATATATAAAATTCTATGAAATACAAGTATGTATCAAAATGATACATAAGCTAGAATTATGAAGTTTTTTTAAGGCTCAATCTACGGTATATACGTATGAAGACGTATGATGAATATTTAATTCAGTAAAGTACGAAAGTGTTAAATATTAAGTATACGCCATTGGATTGGGTTATTGTATTGTATTGTATTGTTTAGTGTATACGTAAAGGGTTGTACTGTGGTACTATACAAAATGCTGTTTTTTTTTTTTTAGTAGGTCGTGTGCTGGCCATAGACCGGCCCCGGTTTATTATTTATTTATTATAATACAATTACAAATTATATAATTATTATTACGAACTGAGTAACTTAGACAATGTGCTAGGTGTAGTGCCTCTAGTGGGAATCGACCCCACGACCCTCACGCGAACAGTCTACACTACCCACTAGACCACCATTACTAAGAAAATTTTCTCGAAAATTTATTGTTCAGAGCAGACTTTATACTATAGGTACCACCACTCATGTATGAAATTTAACACATACAACAACCGAACACATTCGACTCCAGCATCGAAGATTAAGTGTCCAATTCATTAAAATCATACCTAAGCTTTGGTACGAATTATTTTTAACAATAAATTAAAATAAGATTACTTTGTACACATTGAAATGGTTTTATAATTATTGTTTGAACCCAAAGCTATTAGGAGTGTCCTCATCACTAATATTTAATTAACACTAATAATTTTATGATGGCATTCATACATACATATATGTACATACATACATATATCTTGCCAAACTAGTTACTGTCATTCATATGCATACACATACATATACACAAATACACATGAAAAAATATCCTTTATTTTAATCCATAAATAAATAGATATTTGCCAGTCTTACTTTACCTTACCTTACCTTAAAACAAGGCAGATAATAAATGTTGTACGTATAGGAGAGTTGCTTACAAATGAAGAACAACATGAACTGCAATAAAAATGTATGAGTAACAACACTTTTGTTGGACATTACCAATGATAGTGTAGTTGTTGTAGTTGTTGTATGGCATAAATTTACACAATATAATCCCAACTATCAACAAAATGCAGACAAATAACTGCCACAAACTATTATGTATGCTTTATATACATATGTATAGCAGTAGTAGTAGCAGTTGTAGTAGATTCACATACAAATAACGTAAAGCATACATGTATGACATACTGAATTTGTGTGCAGAAAGAGAGAGAGGGAGAGATGTGTGTATTTATGTGGCTAATACCCACAAACATTTGCATATGCATGCAATGCATACTGAATGGTTACATTTAACAATGTCTGGAGGAGAGAACAACGAGAATGAGAATGGGAAAGAGAATTAAAAACAACTTGTATTGTACACACATGCAAATGAGGTAAAACAAAATCAAAGAGTAAAGTTTTACAGTTTACATATGCATGTGTTTGTTTGTTTGTCTATCTGTTTGTCGATAGTTTGTTTGCTTGTGTCTGTGTATAATACGTGTAAGTACAAAAACAATGTACAGAAACAAAAACAAATAAACAAATAAACAAAATAACAACAGAGAGAATACATAACAACGGAAATACTGAAAACAAAAAAAGAGAAAAAAATTACAACAACAATAAAAACTAAAATGGCAAGGGAAACCGAAATACTGAAAGTAAACGGAAACAATAACTAGAGTAAATTATTGTGTAAACGTAAGAGAGAGGGAGAGCCTGTGTAAGGCTTGTGCTGTGTGCATTTCTTTCATATTTGCTTTGGTATAGGTGTATGTACATATGTACGTATGTATGTAGAGAATGTGTGTTGCATAAAAAGGAAAAGTGCATTCCAACTTTTTTGTTTTTATTATGCTCCTGTGTGTGTGTGTATATAAACCAGTATGTGGGCAGGTGTATATGTATGTGTATAGATAGAGAGATAAAGAAACCAAATTTGTTGTTATAAATTTTGTAAAGTGGGTTTGTATCGAAATATTTTTCTTCTTATGTACGCACGTTTGCATGTGCATTAAACCTGACTATAATTCTTCTTGTTTACCAGATAGTTTCAATAATGAAATGTACACACATGCATACCAACACCGGAAGGATATATAAAGACAACTTAAATGAGAAAAAAATCATACACACATACATACCTACACATTACATGTTAAGAAAATAAACAAATTTAATGCTTGTAGGATAAGAAATAAAAATTTCTTTCTATTTTTCATAATTTGTTCGGAGTTTTTTTGTTCGTTTTGTTCGTTTTGTTCGTTTTGTTCGTTTTATAAATGTTGTTGTATTTGCTTGTGTAAAACAAAATATTACACATTAAAATAATATAAAATATGCAGATGTATTGTGATTGAAATAAATATTTACAGCACACAAATGCAATCTACAATTTGTTAAAAAAAAAAAGAGAACAGAACACATTAAATTTCTATTTCAAATTCAAACCGAATAAAATCTATTACAAATTGATTATGCTTAAATATGCATTTATTTATTGTCTCTGGATTGCTAATGTAATGTAAACAATCTCTCTCAAATCTGAAACCACAGCTTTAAAATGGTTTACGAATAATAATTCAAAAAGGGAGTGAAAAATATTTCTGGGTTTCATAATTCTGTAATTTTGTTTACAGGAAAAACTTTACTAAAATGTAAACAATTTATAATTATAAGTAAATGTTAATAGATTGTAGATAAAACAAATTGTATAGAATATTAGTTAACCACCGGTGTTCCTTTATATCGTCATTATCTCAACGTGAAGGCCGTTGCAAGATTCGTCTACTTCTTCAGTTGTTCTCCATTGTAAAGGTATTTTAAACAACGGCAACGTTTCGACAACCAATTGTTCCAAGCTAAACAAAACATACTTGGCTGGGTACTTATAATTACATACATACATAATTCGCCATAACATCAATTCAGTCAGGATTACGGCCTAGCTTCACACACCACTCATGTTGTGTGCCTTACTTTTATACTTGAGTGACCGGACCTACAGTTTAACGTCGACTCCGAACGACAGATTTTGAGAAACTTTTTCATGGGAATTTTATTTATGCCTAGAGTTTTTGCCAGAAATCTGCTGAGAGGACGTCGGCAAAGAAATATTTCGTTTTGTTTGGTTTCCTGTCAGACCTGGGTTTCAAAACGTGGCCTCACGTTTAATAAGCCAACGAACTATCTACTAAGCTACGGAGATTATATACAATCTAACATACCCTTCAGTTTTCCAAGTTTATTTCAAGATCGGCCATAAAGGAGTACCGAATTTTAAAGGTATCTGCTGAGAGGAAGTCGCCGAAGAAATATTTTTTTTTTCCTATTTCGTTTTGATGGTGCTCGAACCCGGGCTTTACGTTTAATAAGCGAACACACTACCTACTAGACTACGGCGACGACTTACAATTATACATATACAGAACTCAAAACAACAAATCCACAGTTATTATGGTTCATAATAATGGGTAGGCCGTCTATCTGTTTATACTCAAGCCATCGGTTATTTCTAATCTGCAATACTTATGTCATTCTATTCTGTCACAAAATTCCGTATATTATTTCCACTAAACGTAATAAATCCATTAACACTTTAATATTCGAACATGAATTTCTTCTACAATTGAAACTTATAGGGCTGTAAAAAACCAAAAGCGATTGGAAAAAAGGAATATAATCGGAAAAAGTGTCTGTTTGGTTTGTATTTTCTTGAAAATTACCATCAGAGATTCAATACCGTCAACTCCGAGCTCCGGCTTGTGTGATTTTAGATTGGAAACTGAAGGATGTGCAACACAACGCAAAAGTAATTTCATGTCTTTCATCGTTCAGGTCAAGAGATGTGACGCCGTAGAACTTTCTTTTCGAGCTTCGCCAAAGGTAACTCAGCCTTTAAACTTAAATTGTTGACATACATACATACATAATTAGTCAGGACAACGACCTAGTTTCGACCTAGTTTCTGACACCACTTATGTTGTGTGTGTTATTTTTATATATAAGTGCCGACGTATACGGTTTAAAGTCGACTCAAAAAGACAGACATTTTGAGAAATTTTTCAAGTCTTTTTTTTTATTTACTCTTAGGTTTTGCCATAAATCTGCTGTGAGGAAATCGCCGAATAAATATTTTCTTTTATATTTCATTTTGTTGGAGATGTTTGATCTGGAGTGTGTTTCGTGGCCTCACGTGTAATAAACCGACACACTACTTACTAGACTGCGGCTGCCTTTAACTACTTGGAAGTCAATATTCTTCGAGTTATCGCCAAAATGCAAAGACGCCTATTTCGTACAGAGACAAGCATTACAATGAAATAAATATTTCATAGGAGTCAATCTTTTGTGTGTATTTATAAGTCAATAAAGAAGATTCCTGCCGAATATGAAATTCTTATTGTGAAAGAATTTAATTCAGTGTCCATCGAATTATAATTTTAAACATCAAGTAGCTGTGGGAGGTTTTATGAAAGTCAGGCAATTAAAATTTTTTCGTACACTAATGCATATTACACCATTTCCAAATGCACAAACAACTGCTAAAAATGTAAAATATCAACTGATTCGATAATGCGAAATCATTAAACGAAATTGTGTTTCAATAGTTCACAAATGTATTCCACATACAGTCACTAATATTGATTTCTAGCGTTTGTTTAAATGTTATATGACGTCTATGGCGTTGGCACACTGCAGCATATGGGCATTATTAATAAGAATCGTATGCCCTTGATGCCCTAAAATAAAAGTGTAGTACATTAAGGAGGCCAATGATCATATTCGTACATACAAATAAACAAACATTTATGTGACTACAATACATAGCAAATATTCAGTCATGTGTTATTGAACGTACGACCGTATGTCCATGTGCCTATACATACGGGTATTGTGAAAACATTTGGAGAATTAAATAATAATAGGAAACTTAACACATATACACAGAGAAATGGAACAATGGAAGAGTGTCATTAATTGACATGTTACATAAAATCAATAATCATAATAGCATATGATTATATGTATGTATGTGTATATGGTTTTGAAGGTTGACTTTAAGAACTTATTAAGTTTTGACACAAATTTATTGGAATAAATTTCATCGAATAGCCAAATGCTATTTTCGTAGAATGTTGTTGACCGTATTAAGCAACGTTGCAGCAGCCTTAAGAGTTTTCGAGAGAAGAGCTGTATGAACTCCTCAACGGTATAGACATTGTGCAGCGTATTAATATACAGCGGCCACGTTAATACACTTTACCGCTGGAGGAGGATACTCCGGCATGACGGGTCTTTGATGCGGGGATCTGTGAAAATCGGTGAAGAGGACGACCTTGTATCCATTGAAAGGACCAAATCGGGGAAGCCCTGTCGTCGATTAGTGTGACCAACTGGCGTAGATGCACAAGAAGCAGAGGCTCCTGGAAGGATGTGTTGCGGCAGGCTGAAATCCGTTAATCGGGTTGTTAATGGTTAATGATAGGTACGTAAGTCAAAGAAATTAAAAGAATTTAGAAACATATGACTTCTAAAAATACGTTAGAGTGCAATTTTCTCTCTTCAAATACGGGATTGCTCTTTCATCTCAATAAGCGAAGAAATTTTTGTTAGTTTCTGGTAAAATTTCAAATTATCCCCTTGAAGTCAAGAAACTCTTCACAGCTGAAGATGTAGCGGAGTTTGTTTCATAATAAAATTTTTAAAAACAATTCGAATTTCACTGGTACTAGATCTTGCAAGGGTAAAACCGGAAACCATCGCATAATGCCTTTCAGACCGCTAATGAAAACTGTTTTAGATAACAGTTGCTTGGAAGCTAACCTCTGCTGTAAACATAGGTTCGGTCAGGCTTTTTTGATTGCTTACTTCTATATATACCACATACATAATTGGTCATTACAATCCTTTAGTCAGGATTACGACCTATCTTCTCCCCCCACCCATGTTGTGTATATTAATTTTATCCATGAGTGACGGGACCTACAGCTTAAAGTCCACCCCGGGAGACAGATTTTTGAGAACCTTTTCATGGCAATTTTTATTTACTCTCAGAGTTTTTGCCAGAATGTTGCTGAGAGGCAAAGAAATATTTATTTTTACTTCGTTTTGTTCGAAATGTCTGGTCTGAAGTTTGAACCACGTTCTCACGTCCAATAACCCAGCGCTTTAAAAAGTTCAGTTTGGTTCAAGACTTGAAGCCGCATGACCATTAGCTTCGTTTTTGCTTCGCTCGATGCGCGACCGAGGAACGGCATGATGATGTCGATTTTGCAAAAAAAAAAAAAAACGGATGATGCTCATTTCCATCTTGGTGGGTATGTTAACAAGCAAAATTGCAGTATTTGGGGTTCAGAAAATCACCACATGTGGTCTTACAGAAGGCAATGCATCCATTACGCTTGGTGCGGCTTGTAGAGCGGGGGTATCATATTCTTTGAAAATGACGACGGCCAATGGCGACACCTATCGCACCATGATAATCGGTTTTTTACCCGCTCTTCATGGTATAGATGAGAACTATGGTTGGTTTCAACATGATGGGTCAACTTGCCACATATTTCATAACACAATCGATTTATTGCGTCAGACGTTTGATGGCCGCTTTATTACCAAAATTGTGATGTCAATTGGCAGCCAAGAAGCTGCGATTTGACACCGTTGGACTATTGCCTGTGCGGCGCCATTAAAGAAAAGTATTATGCCGACAAACCAGAAACAATTGAGCATTTGAAGGCCGACATTCGTGATGCCACTGTCGAGGTACCACCCCATCCACTTGAAAAAGTCCATGAAAATTGGTCCGATCGAATGAGATACTGTGAGGTTAGCCGCGCCAGCCTGGTGGATGAAGTTATGTTCCATTTCTAAAGGCAAACATTTTACTTCACAACAAGAAAATAATTTAGACAAAATTCATACCGTTTTCTTTTCCAAACATTTTTAAATTTAAACTTTTAAATTACCCACCCTATATAATATTTCATTATAAATTATTTAATTATTTCTATTTCTAAACTCTTCCAAGAACTGTTTTAATATAAAATTTGCTGACAACTAATGCCTTTTATTTATAAATTATTGAAATCGGTAACACATTTATTACCCTCTATCGGATAAGTAGACGAAATCCGATTTACTTTCATATCATATTCGCATTAATCTCCGTATAAATTTTCAAATACAAATACCACAGCACTGCTTAAACTGTTACACAGCACAGCTCTTAATAATTTAACGCCAAAAACCGACAAAAAGACAAATGAGCACAAAGAAAGGACAGAGTCATGCAAATGGTTTAATTTATAACATTTCCTCTGCTATTTGTCATATGACAATTGCAAAAATTTCAAAAAAGTGACATCATTTTTTTATGGTCGTTTTATGCCTCCGCCGTCACTATTCTCTCCATAACATGCTCAGCAACAGCGCGAGCTTGGCATGGTATGACATACAAATCAGAACCGGCAAAATACAACTTTAGCACGGAAACAATATGATGGCTTATAATGGCAATTGCAGGCAAAATATCTTCACAGCATAATTGCATGGCCACAAAAAAAAAATGAAAAGTGAAGCGAAAAGGGCTGAGGGATAGACATTTTTGAAACCACTACTATTGCCTAGTCTTCCATGGTAGACAGTGAGACAAACAGGCACACACAACTTAGCCAGTGACTAGATAAACTCTAAAACTACTGCGTTCTTTTCGTATAGAAAAAAAAGGACTTAAAAAGTGGCGCGCCATTTGTTTGCGGTTGAGCTTGAGGCAATTTATATGCATGACTTTAAATCGTACATTTCAGAGTTGGTCTCTCTCTCTCTGTGTGTGTGGTATGCATGCGGGTGAATGGTTGCGTTTATGTCTCGGTATGCTGCATGCAACACAGAACGTTTTGCATAAAATTTATGTTTTAAATGAAATAATTACGAAATGAAAATGAATAGAAGAGCAGAGCAATGCAAAGCAAGTAAAACTGTAACTATCACAGCAAGTTGAGACACAATTTAAATGGCTGATTTGTGTCTTCCATTACATCATATTATTGTCAACATTTTGTAAGTAGTTTGTAAGTCTTTTCTTCCTCCTTTCAGCCATTGTTGGCAAACGAAACGAAATGAAACATGCAAGAATACAACGAGAGGGAAAAAAATGAAAGAAATTTAATTGAAATTCTAATTTGTTACAACTATTATTACAAGAGAGAAGGAGATACTATTTCGCTCATCTTTTATTGTTATTTTTTATTAAATTTTTTTGCTCTCCGACTGTTGTTTTGTGAAACAACAACTGCTGCTATTTAACCCCAATCAAATATGTATGAATGTAATGTAAACGAGAACGTTACCTAAAAAAAAAATATTAAATTCTGGGGAAGTATGCTTACACTTCTCGTACATAATTTCCTTTATTTTTAAGGAACTCTTATATTCCTGTATTTTTTCTTTTCAATCTTGAAATCGAAGGTTCGTTTTTTGGCTAACCTTCCCTTGTGAAAATAAACAAGATAATCATTTCCTATCTCTCAAAAAAAAAAAAAAAAAAATACAAGACAAAAGAAAATAAAAACGTTGAAACATAAGAATGAAATGTGAGCCAAATTAGTTTGTGAAAATAAAAATAAAACACTCAAACACACACACAAAACAATGTTAAATAGAATATTAAATGGCCTCTAGGCCATCTAGCAAGACTTGTGAATAAAAATTGTGGCAAATTCACCCACACACAGCCATCAACAAATTCGCTTATTGTTGTACAAATTAACAGATTCAACAAATATTTTCACTTGAAAACACATAAACACTCACACTTCAAGATGGTGCTGAATGGCATTCAGACAGACTCTTAGGCAAAATTTAACTCGTAGACAGAGAAACAGACAGACACACAGACATTCTTACAAAACATTTAAACACTTTTTTCTGTCTTGTATCAAATTTACTCATTATAATTCCCTTTTTACATGATTTTTCTCTTTTTTTGTTTTGTATCCTTTAACTTGTAATAAAAACATTAACAACAGACATGACACTGTTTGTTTGTTTCTTGCCAAAATAACGAAATATAAAACTCCAAAGTGTGAGGTTAACTGTACACCCTACGTCTAGGCAATTGATTTCGATGTAAGGCTTTGATTCCAGTAAAAAAAATGTTATGATTAACAATTTCAGTATAGCGACCATACGTCCTATTTACGTCTGACCAAGCCAGTCACTACATCAGAACCCAGTTAAGTTGGGGCAAAAAATTCAAGTCACTTTTTGTTGTGGAGTACAATTGTTCTGGTTAGAAATGGAATATTATTTCATTCATATAGCTGCGGCGGCTGGCCTCAAAGTACCTCATTCGATAGGACCAATTTTCGGGCAATTTTTGCAGTGTATGGGTCTGAATCTTGGCAATGGCATCATGAACGTTGGCCTTAAAATGTTCAATTGTTTCTGGTCTGTCGGGATAACACTTTTCTTTAACGACGCTCCCCAAAAAATAGCCCAACGTTGTCAAGTCGCAGCTTTTTGGCGGCCAATTGACATCACCATTTCTGCTAATAGAACGGGCATCAAACATTTGATGCAATAAATCGATTATGGTATGAGATGAGAGGCAAGTTGCACCATCCTGTTGAAACCAAACATCGTTCACATCAATACCATGAAGAGCGGGTACAAACAAATTGGTTATCTTGGTGCCATAGGCGTCTCCATTGACCGAAATGGTTGTGCCATCCTCATGTTCAAAGAAATATCAGCCTTCGCCCTACAAGCCCCACCAAACAGTCACTCGTAATGGATGCATTGACTTCTGTAAGACCACATGTGGGTTTTCTGAGCCCCAAATATTATAATTTTGCTTATTAACATACCCCCCAAGAAGCTTCATCTGATAAGATGATTTTTTCATCGTGCAGTTTCTCTTTTGCGGCTTCAGCTCTTGAACCAATTGAACTTCGTTAGGCATCATACCATGATATTTTCGCAAAATTCGACGTAATTAGTTGCATGAAAATCTCAATTCTTGAGAACGTAGACGAGTTGATATTGATGTACACCCGCTTCGATATTTTCGGATGTACGCACTGTACGAACATGCTCACGTCTTGGCGCATCAACTATGAAACCAGTTTCACGAACATTAGCAAAAAACTTGCGTATGCCTGGCACTATCTGCGATCAAATTTTGTACGATATTTTCGAACAATTTCCGACCAATTGCCTCTGTTATGGAAATAAATTTCCACTAAAACCCCACGTTCCTCAAGTGTAAATCGATTCATAACGTTCAGAGGAGATAATATATTGAATTCTATGACAGAATAGAATGACATAAGTGTATTCAGGTTGGAAATAACGTATGCTACAAATTTAAACCGAGAGATGGCCTACCCGATATTATCGTCAATACCTTCTATGTGACTCTTAGATCACTTAGGGTAAATTGTATGTCTCTCTCTCTCTGTATGTATCCAATTGTGTTTTCCTATCTGTTCGCTACTTATGTTAGTCTATCTATCGCTGTATCTGTGTAGATCTGTTACAATTTTTATCTAATTTAATGAATTCTTAATTGGTAATTTTAATTAATCCTGCTAAAATCCCCACAAGATTGTAACACACACATCCATGCAGACAATAATACTTTGCTAATGTGTTGTATGTAATCTAACTGAGATATTTCTGTATGTGTGTTTGTGTGTGTTCTCTGATAACTCTCCCCCATTTTAGTTAAATTGTTTACATTGTTTGTTCAATCTCGTTCTGTCTCTTTATATCTCTTTGCGTATAACGGATTGGGTGAGTGTTTGTGTGTGTGTGTTTGTTTGCTTATAATAGAAAATGAGGGCCTTGGGGAGTGTTGGGATTATAACGAGTTTTACTAGATTTTCTATTGGTTTCCTTTAATGTTGTTGTTATCGTCGTCGTTGTCGTTGTTGGTTTTTTATTTTTTCTTGTTTTCCTTTCGTCTCATTTACGCTCATTTGTTTCTTTGTTTAACAAGTGTTTAAGAGTGTTTTTATTTATTTGTATTAGTTTAAGTGCGTGTTCAGTGCGTGTGTTTGCATAAATACAAATAAAGTGTATATTTATGTGTGAAGTTAAGTGTGTTAAATGTGTGTTAAGTGCGAGTGTGTTCGGGTGTTTGTATTTAAGCATTTATCTTGTTTAGCATGATTTTCGTGGTTATTTTAGTTGGTTTTTGCGGTTTAAATTTAATCACCGCAAAACATGCAGGTGTACAAGCGTTATTATTCATACATTTTAAATGTTTTTCTCTCTTTTTGGGGGACTTTTTTTTTGTTTCTGGTGCCTTTTCCTTTTTATTGAATTCTTTTCTTTTGTAAATTATTATTTATTCAATTGCTGGTACATATTTAAAGTTTATTCAGTGTTGTCTCTTCTCTTTTGTTTCTGTTTGTGTAAATTTTTGCATTATACGGGTAAATTATTATGTATCGTTTACTAATTGGTATTAAATGTGTGCAGCAAAATGATGTTTCCATGGTATTTAAATACCATTAAAAATTTAAAGTTTTAGCTTACTTGTACCTTAGTAGCTTTTTTTTTTGTATTTTTGACTTAAATCTGGAGTTCAGTTAAGAACTTTGTATTTACACGGAATTCATTAACATAATATGAATGAAATTTAACAATCAGAAATTGAACAAATTAATATTATGCTTTAAGTTTTTGTAGAATAATATCTCATATCATAACTTGCTTTTAGTGGTCACAGTCTAGTAGATAGTGTGTTGGCTTGTTAGAGGTAGGGCCTCGATTCAAACCACATGTATGACATCTCCACCAAACGAAATATGAAGAATTATTTCTTTGGTGCCTTCCTTTCAGCAGATTTGTGGCAAAAACTCTGAGAGTAAATAAAATTGCAATTAAAGGTTTTTTTTGTAGTGTCCACCGCTAATGTATAAAACTAACATACATTAAACAAGGTCGTAGTCCTGACTAACGAGTTGTAATGGCCATCATAATGAGAATTATAACTTTTTTTTCAGTGCTTTTCAACATGCTTGTGACTGCATTATTTATGTCAAATCATTTTTAAGTTTGTCAATATGAAATTGCCACGAAAACAACCCAGTTTCACGGTGATCGTTTTTATGTTAACCAAATTTGCCCTTTTCGTTGTTTTAATCGGTATGGATATAAATGATAGATGTACCAGAAATAATAATACAGTTCATACCCATCAGTTCTGATAGCTTTTTAGCAAATATACCGAACGGTATGCTCTTCTTGTGATAATTCAAGATGAATTCAATTGAACCTGCTGTCACTAAATTGTGCATTAACAAATAGTGTGAACGAACACCAATACCTTGGTATGTGAAGACGGGACGGGGATGATTTGAAAGTGATTCAAAGACCAAAATGAATGCAATAAACTGAAAAACACAGTCACAGAAAAAAGACTACATAATAATAATAATAATAATAATAATTCTAGGTTATATTTCTTCACATTCAACTTTGTTTTCAAACATTCTTAATTCTGACTGCCTTTTTTATTTTGTAAAAAATCGCCATACAGTGCTGTATGTTGACTTTTTTCCTTGACTGTACATACTCCCCTAAAAGAAGGACTATATTGTGGTATACATATGTTTAAGTATATATCTTAGGGTTAGAGTAGGATTTTTTAATCCCAAAGGGAAGGTTTTCGAGAATACTGGAAAACTAACAGTTATCTTCCAAGCGAAAATCTTTGCCATCGAAACACGTGCTCAGTGCTATAATAACTGATAGTCTGGCCGAAATTTGAGCAGCCAGCTCTTATGAGATTGAATCGAAGATTGGATGGGATTCTTTCGGTAAGATGAATCAGTTATGTAGGCAAAATATGGTTAACTGGGTCCCAAGTTTTATTGGCATTCGGAGCAAGCAAACGAACTTGCGAGGTGAAAAGTTTTTACGCTGTGTTTGTGGACAGAAACCTTTTGTGGAGTAAAGTTGGATGTATGGAAAGGTAAATTGAACTAAACCAAATACAGGCAAAGACTCTTCTAAACCCATGTAGGTTTAAGGCAATCAAAATTTTTATTTAAAATAAGTGGAGATCTGAGTCATGCATCAGACTATCCAGGAATAAGCTGAGGTTGATAATCAGTTTTTTGGCAGCGCACTTTACGGTACTTAATTAGAATGGAGATTGTTTCTACGCGAAGATATAGATCTTGTAAAGATGAGAATGAATCATCGGAAAATATTTTTGGTACCGGTGATGCATTAATGTATCCTAGAAGTCAATACCTGGGTTCATATCAGGTGTCAGGCAGAGAATTGTCATTACAGACACCGATCAGCACCTTGTTTGTAAGGGCAATAAGGTTAGGTATTGGTTTCATTACAGCGCACTGCGAGATTAGATCTGGAACAGATCCCAGCCGGACGGTTGCAGGGTAGGTTGCAATGAGGAGGAATTGGAGACTATCACACACCTTCTCTGCAACTGTCCAGTCCTTAATAGTACAGGTTGAGCACCCTGAGCAGGGGCTTTTTCGAAGGCTTGGACTCTTTGCCGAGAGGCGAAATTAGGACTCTTATCTGAAAACTTTCCATATGCAGTGAAGTAAACGATGTTTGTGAACTACGAACCACAGTAAAGGATCAAAAGAGTTGGATATGCCCAGAAAAACTGCGTTTTTTTAATAGAATTGGAGCCAAAGAAGGCACTCTTGTTAAATTAAAAATTGGCAGAAATCCGAGTTTTAAACAAAATTTTATTCGTATGTAGCTTTCGGTAGTTTTACGCAGGTATGATCGAAATATGATTTCTACTATTGTACTTAGTTTTTCTAAAAAATTCATTTCACATATAGTTTTCTACAAAACCTTTATTAATAATGTAAAATTTTTCCTAACACTTAAGAACCAATTATTTTTACTCTTTGTTTGAATATGATTTTGGCAATGCGACTGTCACAATGATTCTTTCAAAGCAAATACTTTATATCATATGAAATAAAGCTTTCATAACGTTTTCGTAATAAAATTTTAGTTAAATAATCCCAAAAGTCAATAAGACGGCAATTTCCATTACATTCAAAAAGAAATTCTCTATTTTACAACGTACTTTTTTACAATTTAATTAAAACAGATTTGTCAACGATAAAACAGAAATGAGTAAATATTTGAAGAACTTAAAAGGAAATTATAGAAAGCATTTCTTTTTCGAAAGTCAGATTATTTTCTACAGGGTCTTTTAAATATCAATTTCTTAGTGATTCCTTGTTCTGAACTATTTAAGAGACTTTTTCACATACACGTTCATAGAAGAATTAGCATGAGAATGGGTCCCAGGCCAGACATCAAAAGGAAATATAAAAAAAATATTTCTTCGGCGACTTCCTCTTAGCGGATTTCTGGCAAAAACTCTGAGAGTAAATAAAATCTACCGTGAAAAATTTTCTCAAAATCTATCGTTCGGAGTCGCCGTTTAGCTGTAGGTCCCGCCACTCAAGTATAAAATTAAGGCACACAACATGAGTGGTGTGAAAAGCTAGGCCGTAATCCTGATTGAAGGGTTGTAATGGCTAATTATGTACGTCTGTATGTACGGATGGAATGCTTTACGCTGGTCTGGTGTTACTAATCGGTGCTTATTTTTCATCCATAAAGAACGTGGCATATTCCGATATATCACACATACAGTATAATATACGTATATAATAATAATCAATTTAAATATCCCTCTCAAATGTATATTTAATTTGTGCTTTAAAAAAGAAACTTGAACTTAAAAAACACAGTATGTTACATACATACATTCATGCAAACACATGTATTTATTTAGCTTTTGTTAAATTGTCTGATGTATGATTATTATTAAATACAACATTATTAATATGACTCATACGCCCTGTTACCCTCAACACCAAAAACAATTTAATGACTTACTTTGTTGTAAACATTTAATGAACAGGAATCTAAACAAACTCCCTGCCACACTTCCATTGCCATACAGAAAGACTTTCTCCAAAAAAAAAAAAGCAAAGAAACAAAGAAAATCAAAGAAACTGAAGTGAAAGGCATAAGAGGTTCATGTTCATATGCGTGTATATTTACTTTATATTACCAAGAGAGGGGGAAAAATAAAGAAAATCATAAAAATAAGTGTCTTCATATTTGTTTACACAAGCTGCCAGGCTGAAGGGAAAAGGAATCAGGGTTTATGAGTCTATAAGTGGCAAGAAAATTGTGTAAATAAATCACTCAACATTTGTTACGATTGAAATGATTGTTTTTCCACTCAACTCAACTTAATTCTTTGTAGTGAGTGATTGTGATTGTGTGCTGTTGTTCGAATTCCTTTTTTTTCTCTCTCTATTCCTACTGATCAAATATACTTCCGCTCGTTTGTCTAAATAAATATTTAACACAGAAAATCTAACAAAATATGTTACAATGACAGAACTGCGCTGTCGAGAAAAAACAAGGAAAAAGAACAAGAAATAAATGAAACGAAAGGAAAGGAAATCATCACAAGAAAAGTGACACACAACGACAGTAGTAGCAGGAGCAGCAGTAGCAGCAGTAGCAGCAGTATCAGCAGCAACAGCAAATAAAAAAGGGAAACTTTAGCAACCATTGATGACAACAACTGTCATAATGTTCATATCGAAGGAAAAAGAAAAAGAACAGCAGCAGCAAATAAAAAAATCAACAACCAACACGTATAGCAAATATATACTGTCTCTATATACAAGCATACATACATACATGTACATGTACAAGTGCATGTTCGCTTGTATGTCAGAGGAACTTCAATACAAATCTGTTTCTGTTTTTGTTTTTGTTCTTCTTTTTCATTTTCATAGACATACAAACGTATGCCATTTCTTTTGTTTGGTAGTCATGTGTAATGACATTTACTATGAAAAATAAAGTCAAAGTCATGTTCGAAAACAAAAAAATCAAAAAAACAGAAAGAAAACTGAAAGGGTAAAACCAGGTCACGCGATAAAATTGAGTGACTGAACAATTAAGAAAACACGAGTTCAAGATTTCCAAGCAAAATCAAAACAGCAGCTTTAGATTTTATTTAAGAATAATTGTTCCTCTTCTCCTTTCTTTTTTAATAAATTTCAGTAAAGATTAGATTTCTGCGATTAATTTTTACAATCAGAAAATGATTTCAGTACTTAGAAAACTGTCAGAATAGTAGAAGAATTTGTAACTCATTGTGAGCATCTAAAACTGCAGTTTCGCTATGATATTTTCATTATCAGAATAATATGTTGTTACGTTTAACCCTCTAAAAACGTTTAAAATATGAGCTCGTAGATTGCAAATAAAATAAAAATAAATTCTTTATTATTCGCACAATTCTAGGTGCCACCCTTCACAACTTGATGTAAACAACAACAATTACTTTTCTTTGTTATTCCTCTTTTTATACACTTTGCATAAATAATAACGATTACTAGACAATTATTAGACAGACCTTCATAATAAAGATCTTCAAACGACGATTATTCTCTTCAGACACTGACTGAACATCACTAACTCACTCGCCTGCTTTGCCTTGCCTTTTATATGGCAATGCAAACAGTTTGATGAATGTTCTTGAAGGTGAACGTGCTTGCTTTCACGAAATTTCTATAAATGTATTTTCTCATTACCCTCCGCAAAGCACCCCTATCTGTCGGCGTTATTTACTTGTCTTCCCGTGTAAGATTATGAAGTCACAGTTCTTAGCAGTTTCGTCTATTATGGATATCAGAATGGAGTCACTGTTTGAACTCAACCATAAAACTTATAAAACTATCGACCTTCCTTTCCAACCGAAATAATTTCATTTGACAACAATAAAAGCCATAATAGTCTAGTAGGTAGTGTGTTGATTTACCAAACAAAGGATCGTGAGCTCAAACTGCAGCTTTAACATCTCGAGTAAAACGAAATACGAAAAAAAAAATATCCTTCAACAACTTCTTTTCAGCAGTCTTCTGCCAAAAACTCTAATAATAAATAAAATTTTCAATAAAATCTTTCCAAATCTATCATTCGAAGTTGACGTTTAAACTTTAGCACACGAACTTTCAGATCGCTCGTGCAGAATATGCAGTGTGACATGAGCAGTATGTCACGTAGCGCCGTTCTGTTGGTGCCCAAAACATCCAATTCAGACCAAAAAAGAGCCTACACAGCGCTTTGTTAACTGCATTGGTCTAATCAACGTCCTTCTCAAGGAAATATGGCTCGGTCACGCCGACAGTCCAAAATCCAACCCATTTGATACATTGGAGGCTTTTGGATGTCATTTTGATTCGTATCGTCCCAAATTAGACAATTTTGTTTGTTCAGTAACACATTCATCTAGAAATAGGCCCCAACACTATAGATGATTTTTCGACGATAATTAGGATCAGTTGCCAATTGCTCCAGTATACATTCAGTGAACAAACATGTTGTCTGTGGTCGTCTATGGTGATTTTCCAAAACAGAATAAATAAAATACAACTAATTTGACAAATGTAGCTTTAACAAGATGGCCATTAGAAGACCCTATACTTTGGATTTGAGATTTCATGTTGCGGCTTAAATAAACCCACACAAGTTGTCGCATTATTGCGTTCATGGTCGATTTTCAAGAAAGGCGGAACCCATCATGAAGGAATTTTTCTCATTCCCATGTGAAACTAATAATAGCTATGGTCACACAAATCCACACACTTTTTACTTCCATAAGGCTAACATGATATCATGAATTTTTCCACAGCCAAGAATTCAACTTAAAGTTCAGAATTTTCTGCAATTCACTTGATACACATACCTACATAATATACATAATTGGTCATGACAACCCTTCAGTCCGGATTACGACCGAGCTTCTAATACAATTTATGGTGTGTGTGTTAATTTTAAACATGAGTGGCAGGACTTGCAATGAAAAGTTGACCCTAAATGACAGATATTATTGAGAAACTTTTCATGGCAATTTTGTATACTCTTCAGAGTTTTTGCCAGAAATCTGCTGTGAGGAAGTCGCCGAAGAAATATTTTTTTATATTTCTTATTGTTGGAGATGTTTAAACTGGGTTTGGAACTATGGCCGCACACTACCTATTATACAAGGGCTTCTCCCAAATTACTTGGTAGTCTACTATAGATGGCTGTCAAACCCAAACTAAATGATGCAATTGCTTTCAATTTTGATAGGAGTCAATCGGCACTTGACTGTTGATAGCAGCATGGCTGGTATTTCCGTTAATAGGCGGTAAACATAAAATTTCAATGATTCTTTCTAATCAAATTTTCATATTCAAGTGCCTTAGTTAAGACACCTCGGAATTTTATTCTAATTCTGTAACCATATAAAGCAATTTATTTAATATTGTACATGCTATACGTACGGACATACCGACATATATATATGGTACCATGTACATATTTGCTTTGTAGTATAACATTATTAAGTAGAAGAATAAATACAATGTTTTTTCTATTTTTCATTGTTTTATACAAATTAAATTTATAACAAGAAAGCCGAAAGGATAAAAAGAAGCAAAAGACAAATAGGAATGAAAGGTTTGTTAGCTTTTTAAAATATTCCACATAATTTAATGAAAACAATCAAATCCATCCATCTCTTTGCTGATGTTGCTGTCACATTAGGTAAATAATTAACGAAAGTTAACATAAATGTTTCAAACGGAAATTTTTTGTATGAAAAATGTTCGTAAAGTGTTTAGTTTCTAAAATCAGAAGCTAGCGAAAATATCACAAATAAAGTCTTACCTCAGCTGGAAATGTATAACCGTCTACACTGTGTTCCGAACCAAACTGATCGTGCAAGCCATAATGTATGTGTATCTCATGAAATCGATAACGATACGAGAGAGGACCACCTGTTATATTCACCGGTGTTTGCATGCCATCATAATTGGCCACAGTATCATTGCCGGCCGTAAATATAACACTATGCCCGGTGTTCGTAATTAAACCGCTTATCTGGAGAACAAAAAGAAAACAAAAATAAAAATTTACTTGTAATTGTTAAACACCTATGTATATGTAGAGAAAGAATACTTACTCTATGTTTATCTATATGTATTGTTCTTAAATTTGGATCGAATAATAGGCGCTGAGGTTCTAAATTAACTGGTGATTGTCTTCGTCCTTTATTACACAAAGACCATTCGGGATTAATTAAACCCCAAAAGGCAGGACCTAAAAGAAAACAAAAAAAAAAAGAGAGAACGTAAATGATATACAAAAATAGTTTCAAGATAAAACATGTTTTCTTATCATAAAAAAATTTCCAACAAGTGGCTTCCAAATAAGAGTATCATTAACCATCTCTTCCTATTATTGACTGAGTAGAGTCTATTATGATGGCAGACAGGCAACATAAATGCAATTTCCGTTTATCAAATTGCTACTTCCGTTAGCTTGTTGCAATGCCATTAAGCTGACACCTTTTTTTGCTTATATGTACATTACAGTCATAAAAACTGTACGAGTATAAATCTAAAGGCATTAAACGGATGCTTTCGATTCAAATTTAATGATTTTTTGTCCTTTCTTTTCTGCTTTTTTTAATAGTTGTTTAGAGACAAACAGACAGACAGACAGACTGACTGACTGCCATGCTTAAAATCTTTAACGAAATTTCTTTAACATCCTTCAGAAAATTTTTTTGCTTCTCCGCTTTCCTTCTCTTGTTTGGAAAATACAAAATCGAAAAAAAAACCGAAACAAAAACTGAATAGATTTTGTCTCCTTAAAATCTTAGAAAAACAAATCACGTTCAACACACTTTGTTTTGATACGCTGTGATACTCAGTGCATGGTTTGTATGCAAAACTTATAAAACGTTTAAGTGTTTCGTCTTCTTTGATACGCTCTTTCAATGAGTGTCTTACGTTAACGCTAATGCTTGGCAAGCACTGGGACTAGCATGTCTTTAGACTGTTATCGATAAATGTTGTATTGAAAACATATTTATTTAGGTTGTGATAATTTCTTTTTGCATTTAAAATCAATCATGTTTATCAATGTCTATTTAGTTTCATTTCTTTTCTTTTCTTTTTTATTCTTTATTAAGCACTTTGCTACACGTAATTATTTTAGATTCAGACGTTTGTATTACGATAATAAAAATCTGAAAATGCTTTTCCATTATTTATAAGAAACATTTCATTGTGCACGGCTATATACAATGAAACACAACATAATGTCTCACAAATATTTTTTAAAGCATGTCAAACTTAAGTGATCTGCTGTAACAAAAGTGCTTTTACTGTCAATAAAATCTTGTGTATAAGATTATGATGTTGTTCAAAAAAGACTTTAAATTATCATTCCTATATAATTTTCATTTTTGGACTTTTAACTTAGGTCTTAGGTTTAAATTTGAACCAACGGTTATTTTGAACCTGGCAAAACTTATGTCCTTCTATTCCGGTCAGAAACTGCAGCATATTATCTGCACTGAACGTAATTAATCGATTTTCGCTTTAGCAACGTTGATATTTATTGAAATAGATGGGCCAACGAAAAACTACACGATAATGTCGATTTTCCCTAAACGAAAAAGATCATCTTTTCGGATGAAGCTCATTTTCATCTTTGTGTGTACGTTAATAAGCAAAATTGCCATATTCGGGGCTCAGAAAATACGCGCGGTGGCCAATGCACTCATTACGATCGACTTTTTGGTGCGGAGACATCATTGGCCTATGGCCTTTGAAAATGAAGACAGACAGTGGGGACACATATCGCACCATGATAACCGATTTATTTATACCTGTTCTTCATGGTATTGATGTGAACGATGTTTGGTTTCAACAGAATAGTTCAACTTGTTACACATCTTGTCTATACCGGGCACTGTTAGTTTTCCTCTGCTATCAAATTTTGTACCATATTTTCCTTCAATTTTCGAACAATTGTCTTTGTTTTGGAAATGAATACATAACAAATCTAATGAAATCAAATCGAACGATCAGAGTGGCCAGTTTATTTAACATCCATGTAAAATGAGCCTATTTTTCTTCGATAATGTATTATAGGAAACATAATCATAATCAATCAAAATGTCCCTTTTCAAATTTATAAGTAATCTGTGTTTTAAAAAGAAACTTGAACTTAAAAACTCAGTATGTTACATACATCCATGCATACACATTTATTTATTTAGCTTTTGTTAAATTGTCTGACGTATGATTATTATTAAATACAACATTATTAATATGACTCATACGCCCTGTTACCCTCAACACCAAAGGCAATTTAATGACTTACTTTATTGTAAACATTTAATGAACAGGAATTTAAACAAACACCCTGCTACACTTCCATTGCCATACAGAGACACTTCCTCTAGAGAAAAATAAGCAGAAAAAACAAAGAAAATCAAAGAAACTGAAAGGCATAAGAGGTTCTTTTGACAGTATATTACCGAGGGGGATAATAAAAAAATCATAAGAAAAATGTCTTCTATTTGTTTACACTAGTTGCCAGGCTGGAGAGAGAAGGCCACCATGATGTGATGTTCGTTAATTTTATTCATTACAGCCGGCTAAAAAACCTATTGATACTATTTTGTGAGGCGCGTACATAAATGGTGAAATTCATGTCATGCTATTATCGGAAAACTATTGTCGGGTAGCTGCTTCAGCGACACCAGATAGTTCTACAAATGTATTTAATAAGACTGCAAAGTTTCGTTGTTTCGAAAAAAAAAACAGGGGCCCACATACGATATTATCTTAGAACACACAGTGAAGACTGGAAGACCAGAACAAATTCAAAAATGCGTATTTTACTTTATTAGAGAATTTTGGTCCCGAAGCTAAAGTTTAAAATGCGTTACCGTATCAATCAGAAAAAAATCTGAAAAATCTTTCTAATTTTGGCTTAAAGATCTTCTGTGCTATACATTGTACCTTTCTTACTGGCGCTGTCTAAAACCTTGTATCAACAATGTTTCCCATTCAGAGAAATTAAATTTTGCATAAATGAAATGTATTTTAATATCAAAAAGTTTTTCGTTAATTAATTAATTTAAATAGAATTTTATCAGACGTACATGTTAAATACAATAGTTTTCCCCACAAAAAACTTATGATTTCTTTTATTCTTCTTAAACACATCAAAGCAAGGATTCAACAAATTGTTGAATACACATTCAAAGTACAACTATGTAGAGTTCTCCATCAAAGTAACACTGGCAATATGTAAGGTGTACGAAAAAGAATTCCATTATTTTTCAAACAGTGATTAGAATAACCAACCAAATCAGGAACAATTTCTTAACTGGAAGCACATCGATAAGGGATACCAACAAGGAAGTATCATAGCAGACTGGTCGAAGAATATAGGTAACTCGATAATATAATTTCTACAGAAGACATGGAGAACAGAGTTTGGTAAGCATGCATTTAAGGGTGTCTCAGTAAGAAGTCCGTTTTTCATTTTACAATTAAAACAAATATTTTTTTAATTTCGCTGTAATTTTTTCAATTGGATTGTTTCACGGCTCTGGAAAAGCGAAACAATTTGCACGGAATTCAATCGCACGAGCTTGATGGCCAGTTACCGTCAGAATTTGCTTCAGAACATTTGTTGCTACAATAAATTGATTGTAGTGTACACGATGTGAGTTGTGGCTCGATCTTTCTGATTCAAAAAGATGAGTAGCCTCGAATCATACTTATAACTTCTGATACTTATACGCATTCATACTTCCTTTAATGTCATACTCATACAACTCATATTCAAAGTTTGAAGTACTCATCGTACTCATACTTAACAATGCGCGTGATGTTGTTGATTTCGACTCTCCTTTACTCAACATTTACAAGAATCACAAAATAAGTATGATTCGAATACGAACACTACAATACTCACTAGAAGGTTGTGTGTTTGCTTTGCTTGCTGTCTTTGTCTTGCTCCTTCTCTTTTTTTTTTATAAACGCGACAACAACTATGACTAAATTTTGATGAATGATTCGAATCACTCGAATGAGTAGGCGTATGAATCAAACATATTTCGAATGTTATGAGTATAATGTCAACGTTGTACTCATACTCATTAAAACCTGTACTTATATATCAATATTGTAGTAAGTACGAATGAATTAGAGTAGTTGAATTTCAATACTGTTGAGTCACTTATACCAAAAATTTCATGAGTACTTATAAGTAGCGAAGAAACAATTAATTGCTGATCTCTGATACTGATCCATGTCATGCAAGTTAGGCTACAAGAACTTCATTTTTAAGTTTCTGTCATGAAGGCATTCACAGTGACTGCAATTCTGACATCGTCTTCAAAAAAGTCAGGACCAATTAACACCGCCTGACCAAAATTCCTACCAAATAATTTCTGGTTCTGAGGAAACTCTAGAGCACGCTTAATTTTGTACGCTTGAAGATGAAGGTCTTTTGCCAAAATTTACCATGTAGTGCCTCCTGAAATTTAAAGTTGATGTTCTCTGCGATACTCCCGTCTACAACAACAATGTTTTAAATTGGCCGGGATCGAACTGCCCCAATTTGAACCAGTTTCTTGTGCGCTTTTTCGAGCGAAAACTTTTCGAAGTTTGGAAGCAATTTCAGTATAACTACATACATACATACATACATACACGCATACATACATACATACACGCATACATACATACATACATAATTGATCATTACAACATTCAGGATTACAACCTAGCTTCTCACACCAATTATGTTGTTTGTGTTAATTTTATACATTAGTGGAGGTATCTACATTTTAAAATCATCTCCGAACGACAGTATAGTACCATACTACTACCCTTAAAGTATGCACTAAACAATACACTACAATACAATACCCCAATAAGCCAATCACATTGCGTATACTTAATATAATAAATATTCGTCATACACTATCATACGTACATGTACTTAATATTTAACACTTTTCATTTCAATTCGTTTCGTTGTTGAAGTCTGACCATTTTAAAAGCATTGACTGTAATTTTAAATTTTTAGCCATTTCTCTAGTTCCTTTATATGTTTCTGCAATTAACATAATGAAGTCAGGGAATATATATATGATATATAATGACAAAATCTATATCATTTGCAAAAATTGAGGTGTTGAAACTATACTAGGCATATCAATAGTTTAAATTGACTACATGACACTATAGTTTAAAGTCGACTCCGAACGATAGATTTTTGAGAAACTTTTCATGGCAATTACTCTCGAGTTTTTGCCAGAAATCTGCTGAGGGGAAGGAATATTTTTTCATATTTTGTTTTGTTGGAGATGTCTGAGCTGGTGTTTGAAACGAGGTGTCATGTCTAATAAGCCAACATATATACTAGACTACGGCGACTTCTAGGGCACAAAAATTTTCTGTAAGTTCGCGACGCTCCAATATCTGAGGACCAATAATCTGAGGACCTTGTTCGATTATTAGTGGCAAAATTGAATGCCATCACCACGCCATCCATATCAAGAGGGACGTACGTGGAACCTGTTATAGGGACCTGTTTAGGACGAATTTATGCACCCACTTCTTATAGTCCAGACCGATTACGACCTGTGTATTCTAAGGCAAATAACTTTGCTTCCGATAATTATGAGCTCCACCAATTCTATGCAACAAATGAAAGATTTCGTTTTACTACACCCTTTTATTACAATTTATTTGTTAAGCGTCAACAAAAACATCAAAACTTTAGCTACGGAATTCAGAAATTATTATTACACTTTAACAACAACACGAACAACAACAACCAGGAAAAGAAGCAAAAAAACTAAAAGAAAACCAAGGAAAATCAAGGAAACCATAAATGATTCTCATAAGATGCTCTTAAACTAATGCGGAAAATATGAAAAACATACAATAAAAAAAAAGAGGAAAGCAATGAAAGGGGGTTTGTGGGATAGTAAAGATATGAAAGGGAAATTATTTAAAAGTAGTGTTGAAATAACAACACAACGAAGATGCCATAGTAATGAAAACTGCAAGGCGGGTATTGTTACAGAGCTGAAGCTTTACTCGTTTTGTACTTGAACACAACTATGATGCCACGATGCTAATACCAGTGCTAACAGGGACGACAACTAGAAAAACAGACAAAGTAATAATGGTTTAACGGCAGAAGAAGATGGAAAGAAAATGTTATGAATGAAAATATTACTGGGAAAATCCTAATGAGATTTAGAAGCTATACGAAGGCGGTAGGATTATGCAGCTGCTGGATTTTTGTGCAGAAAGCAGTATGCATTGACAGCAAACACGCATACGCCATATTCCACGAATATTGCACCAAAAAACATTTCAAAGTTAACACAACAATACACTCATATAAAGCGTTTTTCAAGTAAACCAGTGTGAGTATGTTTGGGTTTTTGGCAACAGCAGAAGTAGCAGCAGCAGCATTAGTTATGCCAACTATGCAGCTGGGTGTCATACGTATTTTGTCATCAAATTTGAATGAATGCACAAGTATTAGTGAGTGAGCATGAGTGTCTGAACGGTTTTCTTTTTTTAGTTGTCTGTTGCTCTGCGTTTTGTCATTTTTTCCTTCATTTCATGCACTACGTTTCCTCTCTCTCTCGCTCTCTTTGTTTTTTCCTCATTCTTTGGCAGCCTTTTACGAAATTTTGAAGGTATGCCGGGCAAAAAAAAAAGAAAAAAGGACGTGCTGTTCCTTGCAGATGAGACTGTTATGGTATGTGACTGCTAACGCAGCATAAAATTGCCAGGAATTTTATATTTTTTTCCCCCAGTAAAGGGAATATAATGAAGGCAAGATGGCAAATTTCTGCTAAGGGTCTGTTTTGTCTAAGAAAATCCTGAAAAAAGGTAGAAGAAAAATATAAAATTCAACAGAAATTTTGACTTTAAACTTATGGCTGAAGCACCACTGCTTGGAACACCATGGTTGTGTTTAACATCAATTCTTTTTAAACGTAAATATCATGCTCATTTCAGTTTTCTCTATTTCTCTCTCTTTTTTTTTCTGTATGTCTTGTATTTCTTTTTGTATTTCAAATGAAACAAGTGTCGTTATCACGTTTCATCGGAGAGAAAAAGAATTTTTTTCCTTAAGAATAATGTAACCAAGGAGAGATAGAAACTATAAGTTATGCTGATAAGGAAAAGTCAACTACACGTTTCTCAGATTTTTTTTTTGCAGGTGCACAATGCCGTACAACAATTGTTAAAGTGCATTGTAGTTAAATACGCTTAAAAGCCATTAAATGCATATTTGTTTTCTGACATTTTCTTTTAGCCTTTTTCTACATTTTATTGTTAAAATGTTGAACTTTAAGGAACTTATACAAACAGGCAAAGAGGCAACAATTATACTATTTTATGGAAAATTCCTTAAATATTTTGAAATGACGGCGTACTCCTCAAGTACTCAGGTAGTTTAGACATAAATCCATGAACTTATCCACAAATCTTAGCATCAATATGTCAATATGAAACAATGCAGATTTCTTTTAAATTGTTTGGCAATAACAACAAAAATAATTAAAATTTATTTGAAGAAATTAATTCAGTTATTAAAACTTAAAAGCTGCTAAACTTTTGCAGTAAATGTCATCCCTAAGAGGTCCTTATAAACCTTCACATGAAACTAGAAAAATATTTCTTAACGTCACTAGTACCAGTACTAATACTTGTTAAGTCATTGTACTCTTTATAGTAGGGATATTCATATATATATATACAAATCGACAATAGCTCATGTTCAACAGATTGTTGTTCTATTTTCTTAGAAAAGTTTATCGATATTTCGATTTTAAAAGTAAAGCGTAATAAAAAACTCCCGAAGCTATGATGAAACTTTCAATTCATTTTAATACTCTGTCGATACCATCCTGTACAAACCAATTCTCTACCACTTCGTATCACATTTCTAGAGTTACATACATAAATAATTGGTCATTACAACCCATCAGTCAAGAACGACCTAGCTTCTCACACCACTTATGTTATGTTAATTTTATCCTTAAGAGGCCGGACCTACAGTTTAAAGTCGACTCTGAACGACTGATTTTTGAGAAACAATTTTATTTATTCTCAGATTTTTGGCATAAATCTGTTGATAGGGAATCGCCGGAGAAATATTTCTTCGCATTTCATATTTCCAAGGTAAGGACTAGTCGCCGTAATGTAGTAAGTAACGTGTTGACTCTTTAGAAATGAGCCCACGGCTCAAACCCCAGCTCAGACATTTCCAACAAAACAAAACATGTAAAAATATTTATACGGCCCTTCAGCAAATTTCTAGCAAAAGCTCTGAGAGTATATAAACATTGCCATGAAAATTTTCTCAAAACTCTGCCAGCCGTAGTTGACTATAAACTGTATTGCTCGCAACCCATGGATGAAATTGAAACACACAACATGAATGGTGTGAATAGCTAGGCTGTTATCCTGGCTTAAGAATTGTAATGAAGAATTAAGTAGGCGAGTTATCCTAACTCTTTTCGAGTGTTTAAGAGTATTAATAATTTTTATTCTTGAAGTAGCCTTTGTCTAGCAGGCCATATGTTAACTTATTAGACGTAGGGCAGCGGTATAAACCCAGATATCTCCAACAAAACAAAATATTAAAGAAAATATTTTTTCGTTGGCTTTCTCTCAGGAATTATATGGCAGAAACATTCAGAGTAAAATAAAATTACAATGACCATTTTACTCAAAAATCTGCTGATCGGAGTTGACTTTAAATTGTATATCCCGCTACTCAGGTCTTGTCTAAAGAATTGTAATGACTATTAAAGTAAGTTAAGTAAGCAATTACACCACAATCTATGCACATAGAAAGTGCATCTAAATTTTATTATTTAAGGAAAGGTTCTAAGCAGTTCATAACATAACAATTTTTATTTCCATTTCTTTTCGAACTGATGGAAGCAATGAAGTTTTAAGTCTTTACTTGCTTTAGTAAGAAGCCTAAAGGTTATGAATATCACAAATACATTTATTTTTATTTTATTTTATTATTACACAAACAAAAATTTGCATTTTTGTATACGAATTTCTTTTTTATTTCGCATTTTTTCGCTGCATAAAATTCTCATTTAATTCATTGCAAATTGTATTGCTTTTTAGGTTTTTTTTTTTATTAAAAAAAGAAAAAAAGAAAGAAAAAGTGAAATAAATTGTATGAAAGTAGAATATAAACGACATAAACAGACGTGGTCCATCAGACAAACAAATCAACAGACAGGCTGGCATTTATAAACGCTAGCCACGCAGGCTAGATGACTGGATAGCTGACTGGCGCTTAACAGCTAGGATAGGAAAACGAAGAGAGACCAGACATTTGGACACTTCCGTTTGGCTTAACGTCACCTATTGTTGCAATTATTGTAGTGCAATTCGTATTTTTGTTTTTTATTTTTATTGTTATTATTCATAAGAGAGGAAAAAATTTTTATATTCAAAGCTATTTTTTATTCAAAACAGAGAGATAGAGGGAAAGAGAGTAAGAGAAAGAGAGAGAGAGAGCGCGCAAAACAGGGAGTTATTCCCTCCAACATTTTTTCATTCTCTTCTATTTAAATGCTGGCTGACAACAAATATGTATTTCTTTCTGGAATATTTTTTGTTTATTTGTTAACGTTTAGTTTTTATAACTTTAGGCTGAATTTTAGTGTTGTTTCCTTTTGTGTTTTTAATACTTTTTATGCTTTTGTTTTATTTTTAATATTTAACCCAAATTTGTATTCATCGTTGACATTTAAATTTATTTCTTTATTTTATTACAGATATTTGGTTTTATAGGCATGTGTACAGTCAAAGAAGAAAGTCTATATACACCACTGTATGCAGATTTTTTCTCCCTAATTTTTATATATTTTCCTCAGTAATTTCTACGTCTATGTTCTTCAAACATTCTTAATTGTAAATGGCTTTAACAACTTTATAACATCTTCTTCAATTTGGAAAAAGCCAGCATCGTATGTAGACTTTTTTCTTTGACTGTATGTGTTACGAATGGAATAATTTTTCTTTTTATTTTTTATTATAGAACTAGAAAAATATTAGAATTTTTGTTACATGCAACATACCCGATATGCCATCATAGGTCCACCATTCTTCCCAGCTAACTGCATGAAGCACTGAAAAAAGGAGAAAAAAAATATGGGAAATTGTTTAAATAAATCATTTGAATTTTTTAACAATAAACAGAAATAACGGAAATTTGAAATTGTTGTCGTAATTGTTATCATTTTTCAATTCAATACTTTTTCCAATAAAATACAATTGCAAAAAGGAAATCAAAATGTTTTTTTCAATTGCTTTAAAGGAAAAGGTTTTTCAAGATAACAGTTCTATTCATAGTAGTCAATGGGGTATTTATTTTTAATAATATTTTTTTTTATAAATAATAATAGATTTTAGAATTTTTTAACAGAAACAATTCAATCAAAGCAAAAAAAAAAAATAAGATTTCTCAAAGTTCAGCAGATATAGAATTTAGCAAAAATGTTTTACAGGAGCATCATACACTATACCCCCATAAAAACCCTATTTTTAATGGCTTCCATCCAAATTACAGCACTGGTCGTAGTATTATCTCTATGCACTTTTCGATCCTGTCAGAGGGTACCTAAACAGTAAATGAAATTGAAGTTCGTTGTGTCTTATTAGAGTCAGACCACAGTTCTAACCCCAGGTCGGACATCTCCAACATAACGAATTATAAAAACTATTTCTTCGGCAAAACTCTGAGTGTCAATAAAATTGCTATGAAAAAGTTTCTCACAGACGACTTTAAACTTTAGGTGCCGCCACTCATGTATAAAATTAACACACACAACATAAGTGACGTAAGAAACTAGGTCGTAATCCTGACTGAAGGGTTTTAATGACCAGCTATGTATGTATGATTATATTTCATCACTACCTACATATAATGGACAAAGAATCACATGAATTTTCAACCGTCTGCAATAATTTGAGATAATTATCTCAATTTTTGTCACACATTTAAGTTTAATTTAATTGAACATTATTGCAGTTTAACATTGTTTTATTACTCGTTATACAAAGTTTTTTTTCTCTCTCTCTCTCCATGTGAAAATAAACATCCTTTTTTCGTTTTGTTTCGTTTGTGAAACGTAAATCAACAGACATAGAAACAGTTTTATCCTGTGGTGATGAGTTAATACTTCCAACGCAATTTTTCTTCGTTTCAAAGCGGCATTTTCTCGGTTTTTATCTTCCTATCCGTTTTATGCCTTTGTTGACGGGTGTGCTTTTCAACATTTTTCCACTCGAATAGTTGATTTAGGATTCGCAAGTGATTCAACTTAATTAATTGCTGCTTTATTTAAAGCGATTGCACCTCATTAAGTGTAGCTTATTTCCCAACGTTTGTTTTTGTTTTTCCTTCGTTTTGTTTGCCTTTCTTGTGGCCTAATGTGCTGTGTTTTTTAGTATTCATTTCTAGAAATTTGTTGCTGTACATGCAGCAGTTCGGTATTAACTTCCCAAACTGATGGGTGTAAGATTTTTCAAAGATTTTGAAGCAAAATTCTACTGCTAAGTTTTAGTCTGCCTTAAAAATCATGGCCTGTTTATTAAGATGTTGGTACTGAGTAAAGTAGGGTATTTGTTAAGCTTACCTTGTGCATATGCAGCAGTTAATTTCGTAAAAATTTTAAAACATCTCCCTCCCGGTGTATAAGTCTGTGTGTGGATACAGTGCTAGTGGTTGATCATGGTTGTGGTAGTGTTTTTAATCCCATAAAAAATACGTTTTCTGTGGCATAAAGGTATTAACGTCTTATTTGTCATGTGTGTCGGTTTGTTGAATTTATATTCATTCTCCCACTTTTTAATTCTTTTATTTGTTTTTTTTTATTTTTTGTTTTGAAAATTTAATGAGGCATTAAGAAGGAGTGTTAAAAACAAATTAAACGGATTTTTTTATTAATAACTTTCAACTGAAACATTAACAGCATTCATAGGGTTTGTTAATATGTGTGAGCAATGATTTGCTAAAATATGAGAAAAAAAAGAAAACAAGTTTAGGGTAACAAGGACTTTCTTTAATGGCTCCTTTAACTATTCTGCTTATATTGAAAGGAATTGAAAGAAAAGTTTTACGGCGAAAGCAACACAAACTGATTGTAATATTTTGAAAATGCTTTATCATTTGAATATATTGTTGAAAAGCGTTTCTGCTTAGTAATGGTCAGTTAAAGTGTTAAAAAAAATATATTTCGAATGTACGTTGCTATTCGTATTAAAGAAGTAAATTTCTATTTAAAACGTAAAGGAATAAATTTATTTTTATATTTCATTACGTACATAATTGATCGTTACAAAACCTTTAGTCAAGATTATCACCACGCTTCTCATGCCACTTATGTTGTATGTGTCAATTTTATACATGAGTGCCGGACCTTGTAGTTTAAAGTTGACCCCGAACAACAGATTTTTTTAAAAATATTTTACGGCAATTTTATTTAGTCTTAGAGTTTTTACCATACAATATTTCGTTTGAGATGTCTGACCTGAGGTTTGAACATCACGTCTAACAAGCCAACATACTACCTACTAAACTGCTTCCTCTCAGCAGATTTCTGACAAAAACTCTGAAAGTGAATAAAATTACCCTGAAAACGTTTCTCTAAGCACTGTGGCTCGGAGTCGACTTTATCTGTATGTGTATAAAAAAAATTGCATAGGTAGTATAAGAAGCAAGATCATAATCATAACTGAAGTATGTGACCAATTATGTATGCATGCAAGTCTGTAGATCTGTTAGGACAGTGACAGCATTATTCACAGTTTGAACAACGATTTTGAGATCCAAGTACTACCTTTTCTCTCTAGGAAGTAATGATAAAGTCCAATGTGAATTCCAGTTTATCTGCCTCAGTAGAAACCTCTCGATAGCTGAAATATTAAGTGGATTGCCCTATCATGCCCATATTTACTTTTGCAGGCCTATGGTTGACTTCCATGAACAATTTGTTGCAGTTTTCAATATTACATGCAAGGTCACATTGGTCTAATTTATGGGGTATTGTGATCTCAACATATTTTTGGATGGACCTCGGCTTTTTGCACCATAGGAACAGGTTTTTCTCTTGATATATTGTGTGATCAATCTCGTTTTGATATTTTTTATTATATAGTATTTGAGTATGGATTTCTCGTTCCTTATGTTGCAGTGATCCATGATCTGTACTTGGAAAAATAGATAAAGTGACCCTTTAGTATCACATCTAACATTTATGTATGAATACATTAGTTAGGTAGTTAAGACACCTCCCAAAATAAGTTAGGATAGACACACTTAGGCCATTTATGTTACCACAACTATCCACTTTCCCTTAATCAGGTATACAACTTTTGATGAAAAGACTTATGCTACAATTAGCCAAACGTTCACGGAACGTAACGGAATGCACATTCGTTCTTAGCATATGAATAGCAATGCAAACTCTTACCGAAATTACATTAAGATTTGGTAATCCCTCTCATTGCTTTTCATATACTGAAAACGAACGCGCGTTTCCTTGCGTTCCGTAATTAGCTAATTCTAGCTTTCAAATAACAATGACCATTACTGATGGATCATTCAAATTGTCTTTATAGTAGAACCCACGGTGACTTTTTCTCATCCAATATACTGCCAGCTATGTACACAGTAGGGAAAGAAAAGTTTCCTTCAACTATTACAGAATGTATTTGCCATGTTTTTAAGACTCCATTGAATTACGTGCCTAGCCAAATGGGCCATACTGTGGCGTCTAGTAATAACTTCACCTATCATACTGAGTGCTCCTGTACTCCTTTGGAGTTTCAGCGAACTTTTAGTGCATCCTCTATCTAGTTTTGCTCAGATGACGAAATGTAATTTGTCCTTTTTTCGTTGAAGAGGTTCACTTGTGGGCGATTTCTTTATTCAGTGGCTACAATTAAATGAGAACTCATAGTAGATGATTGCCTACCAACTCTATTGAAATTACAATCAAATTTTCCTGATATCCTATACTTTTGTCAATATTTGCATCGACCCAATGTGATTCAAAAACTAGTTTCCCCTAGACATTCTTGCTTTTCATGACCAATTATCTTCTGCTTCAGATATAAGTATGTCGATTTTATATGTATAAATTTCGTTCGTAGTCGTTTCCGTAGTCCAGTAAGTAGTTTGTTGTCTTATTAGACGTGAGACCACGGTTCAAACCCCTGGTTAGATATCTCCAACAAACCCGAGGTATGAAAAAATATTTCTTCGGCGACTGCCTGTCATCAGATTTCTGATAAAAACTCTGAAAGAGAATAAAATTGCCATGAGAAAATTTCTCTAAAACCTTTTATTCGGAGTCGACTTTGTTCTGTAGATCCCGCCAATTATGTATGAAATTGACACACACATAGGTGATGTGAGAAGTTAGGTCGACATCCTCATTGAAGGGTTGTAATGACTAATTATGTATGTATTTAGGTATGTATGAAAATTTCAACCATGTATGTATGTATGTAAATTCCATCCAAGTACGTATGTAAACACATTCGAATTTTCTACGAAGTTTTATACAACGCTTAAGACATTCTTTGTGCAAGGTATAGCTGCTTCACATTGCACGACAACTATTATTATTTACACGGAAATTGGTCTTCATCTATGGCGTAAACATAATTAATGAACCTTAACCTGCCCTTAACTGTAAAAGCCATGAACTCAATTCAATTTTAGAACCGCCTGTATAGAGTTTTAGCTGTTATCGTATGAAGACTGAAAAATATTGAAAATTATCTCTTTGTTGATGTCTACTTCTAACAAAGGCTCATTAAATAATATGCCAATCAAACAAATCAAAATACTTCTAGATCCATTCAACTTGATCTGATAGAACTACGGGTGCCATTTATTGAAATCTTGATGAATTTTTCCACCTCCACAAACTTAAAGCAAGAAATTGTTTTAGATTTAAATTTTAATTCTCGACTGAAATATATGACTACATATATGTATTCCATTCCATTATCATCATTTAATATTAAATTAGCAACACTTATTATAGTCCAACTATTTTCAGCATTTCGAAATCCATTAATTTAAATCATTGTCCATGACATTGCAAGAAAAATTGTAACAAAAATTACTAAAAAAAAAAACAAAAAACGAATGCCTCTAAAATCTTGCTTACAGCCGGGGGTAAGATAACCCTGAAAATGAAAACAAAAACTATACAACAAAAATAAAATAAAATAAAATGTTAAGCAAATAAAAAAAAACAAATAGAAAACTAAATAAACCAATCCTTTAACACTCATAGAATCTTCATTTTGTTAGCGGCTTGTTAATACTACTCGTACAGTAATGCCCACAACAACCAAAACTATATCGCACTATTCATACGATCTGCAGTAATTCTCTGGCATGGTTTGGCTTTACTGGTGTAAGGGAAAATAGAACTCTCAAAAAAACAATGGCAATACAAAAGTTGCCATGAATAGAGAATAAAAAAAAAAATTGGTTGGGGAAAAACAAAAACGAAATAAAAAGACTTGAGTAAGTAGTCAAGATTTCTATGGCGAAATTGGTTCGTTGAATATGGTTATGGATTATTTTCTTTCTGCAAGGCTAAGTTTTTTAAATGAAAATCGAGGTAAATCTAAAGCTAGACAGACAGACAGACGAACAAACAGACGGACATACAAACAGGGCCAAGGTTATTGCTTTTTTTTGTCTGTGAGTGTGTGTAATGAAATAAACTAACAAATCGTATTTTTGGGGAATAACTGTTATACAATCTACATGCAAACAGATATGAAAAATAAAAATAGAAACTCTGTGTACATAAAAAAAAACTATTTTTTTGTTTTCTCCATTTCGTTTCGTTTTCGTTCTCTAAATTTATTTTTTATTTTTGGCAAAAAAATAAAAAAAAAGTAAAAATCGATACAATTTTTTCCAGAACTTGAATAAGCTAATAAAAATTTATTTTTTATCTTGAGTTTGTATGGATTTAAAACATTCCGTTGCAATGTTTTACGTCAGAAAGGTAGTGGCGGTGGTGATGGTAGTGGTTGATTAAAGAAAAAAGTTTTCAAAAATAAATCAAGAACAACAAGTTTCGAACAATTCAAGTATTTGGCAATTTACATAATGGATATGAGGAATTTAATCAATTGAAATCTTAGAAAAGTTAAACGAATTATATTTTGTGCTCACCATTAAATCGAATTAAATAATTTTCGATAGAGAGGGTATCGAAAAATTTAAACCACAAATTTACATTCTTATAGTGACCAGGACACAACACTTTACTTCACTGTCACAAAGTATCACCCATAACTTTTCTTTATTATTTCATTGCTTTGTTTCAGTTTATTTAATCGTGACAGAATGATAACTATCTATTAAGACAACTATGATTTGACAGCTGAGCATGACAAACTGTGTTGACATTACTGTTCAGCAAGTCCTCATAAAAATCTAGTATGTAGTTATTAAATGCGAGGCCTCGGTTCAAACCCGAGGTCAAACATCTCCAACAAAATGAAATGTGAAAAAATATTTCATTGGCTATGTCTTCTCAGCAGATTTCTGGTCAAAAACTCTGAGAGTAAATAAAAAATTACGAATGAAAAGTTACCCAAAAAAAGTAAAAATAACACACACAGGTCCTAAGCCTGACTAAAGGGTTGTAATGACTAATTATGAATGTATTTATTTATTTATTAAATTTGAATTTCTGATACAACAAGACATAATATCTTATAATTTAAAGTATCAGAATCTGACAAGTTATATCGTGATGTATATATATATGTATATATGTATGTATATATGTATGTAAGTCATCATGGATCGCTTAAAGCCACAACAATGCCTCCGAATTGGGGAAATAATGAGCAGGCAATGCATGTTAGTTATCGTGATCGTTGCCCACTCTTCTCAAATCAAAATCATCAACAAGACAATGAAATAAGCGTGCCGAAAAAGACTCCGAAATGTCGATCCATTGTCATTATCAAGTTGTTGGCCTTTGTCGAACATGCCTGTAAAAAAAAATTCGTACAAGAATTACACACAAACGACAATGGCTTATGTTATACTTTTGCAGGTTGAACTTATTGCAATGAAACGAGCGTTTTTATCAAATGAGTTCAGTGATGTGGCTCATTTCAGGCTAAATGGCTACGTCAAGAAGCGAAATATTCATATTTTGCGCGGAGGTATTTTTCAAACCATTAATGTACCTGTTTCTTCTTCCACTAAAATTTAATGTTAGATGGTGTAGTTTTTTAATGCGTTGGCTTTTTAAACCCCAGTTCAAGCGTCTCAAATAATAAAAGAAAAATATGAAAACATAAATACTTCTTTCGGCCTCTTCCTCTCAGCAGTCGTCTGTCGAAAACTCAGAGAATAATTAAGAAATTGCCATAAAAAGTTTCTCAAATCTCCCCTACACTTAGGTACTCAACATCGATGGTGGGAGGAGATAGGTTGTAATAGTTACTAAGTTAGTTTGGCCCGGTTTACATGCTGTTTTTATGATTGACTGACTACAAGCTATAATGATTGAATTTTTATTTTCAAAAATTAATCAGCAAAACATCAACGAAATTTGGTTCCAATACGACCACACAACTTCGCTTACAGTGCGCTTAACAAACGATTCATTGCAAAATTAATTTGGTGATAACGTCCTTTCTGGAAGCGATTTTTGTTCACTGACATACACATTCTTGCCATACGTGCAGATGTTTGGAATAAATTTTACCAATTGAGTGGATCATGTGTACCGGAGCTGCTATGTAATGTTGAGATAACAATAACTCTGCTATCATGTTTAAAAAGGCTACAGAACATGATATGTGTTCCATTTCTAGATATTATATTCAAAAATTTTGCATAAAAAGGCAACAATTGAGATGAAAATCACCTCCTTGGTGATATTAAATTTAAAAAAAAATCTGCATTTACTTCTTAAACTAAATTTCAATAATCGAAGTAAATATCGATGACAGCTATTAAATATTAAAAACATTTTGTAATTACATATTAATCCATATATTTTGTATATGTATGGACACTGTAATCGATTTGTCTAAACACATTGTATCAACTAATCAAAATTTCATACAAGTTATCAGTGAATAATATTAAAACGTAATTAAATTCTCATATCTGTCTGTATGGATGGATAACCCATAAGTATTTTGTTACACAAATTAATTATTTATTAAGTATTCCAGTAATACAGTTAAATATGAGCAAAGTAATTGCGTTAAATTTATGTGGCCTCAATGCCCTAATATGCCACACTAAAGCCAACAGTCTGTAAATGTATGTATGTTTAATAGTCGACAAGGGTCTTATGAAAAGGGACGAATAAAAATTAATCCATCTACACAAGCACATTATTTACAATTCTTACATTCTCATAGTGTTGGTATTTGTTTATTGTCTTGTCTGAAATGAATGAAACCTATTAAAATGTCGAACACATCACTATCAAAGACAATATCAATAGACAAACATAATACAGTAGCACTCAATCGCAAAACAGATTGACTGAATGATATGAGTGAAATGGGTGATATGGGGTGAAATGGCCGAAGGAAAAATATATCGAAAAAAAAAACAATAAAATAAAACAAATAAATATTCTACTTTGCTATAATTAAGATCTCAATTTATAGACAAATTATTTACCCAACTAATGTCAAGATGAAGACCTACATACATACATGCCTACATACATTAATAGTTCACTGTGCTAGACATCAAATGTAACAAAGAATACCAATCAGAATTACTACAGCAACATACAAATGAAGAAAAAAAAAGGAAGCATTTGGCCATTGCATGTTTGTTTTAACTTGGCCAAGCATCAATGCTTAGAATAAAAATTACAAAATCGTCGTATATAAAACTAGACAGACAATGGCAACAGTCGCAACAAATAACAACAACCTAGATAGTAATATTATTATTGACTAAATAATAATAAAAAGCAAACAATTTATTGTACAACAACAACAGCGATACATCAGCAATGGTAAAATGTATACAAAAAAAAAAAAAAATCAAGCAATATAAATAACGACAGTAAAAACGTATATCAACTAAAGGCACATATGAAAGCATGTACTTAAAAGAACAGCTTTGGCTTGCTAAATATTATTCATATGGCAATAATATTTCTTTATTTTATTCACATATACGCGGCAGAATTTTTGGGATTTATGGGTGATTTGCAATGACTATTGAGACTTTTCCACAAACCAAAATAAATGCCAATCATACTGTACAAGATCTTATAACCTAGATGGGTTACATTGATATTGGCATGCAATAGCCAATAAATATCTTCTGTTAACAAATTACACAGGCCGATCAAATGTTAACAAACTAGACCGAATTTAACAAACTATACCCACGACTGGATCACAATTATCTCAAATTTCGTACAGTGCTAAATCCCATTACAGAATTGAAATTGCTTCAACACCCTATGCTTTTGAAGTACTCCAAACTAAAAGTGTAAAATACACAGTTTTATGCTGTACTCATGTGGATCACATGCCGACAACATTTTTAATACAAAAAACCAGGCTAACAAAAAAATAATGCATAGATGAGTCTACTACTCATAGAAACGTCACTGTATGCAAGTTACTGAAGGCAATGAAATTAATAACAGCATGCCTGCACAAAACAAACCGAATACCATGCAAACTTCCTAGGCTGAAGATGCCTAAAAGAGTTCATTGGAAAATTAAGAAATAATAAGAGATCAAGGGGAGACGAAATTCCAGCTCTCTATTGTCTAACACAATATCAATCTGGAGGGAAGAAAAGCTACCTTACCAACACTGGAGCAAAACAAAATTATTATTTTGTAGCTCAATTGTTCATTACTATGATGATGGCATCATGAACAAAGCCATCTCAGAAAGGAAAGAAAATAAATGGAGGCTACAACTCAAAGATTTGGATTTTATCCACCTACTCACGGTATCATGTAAACAGAACTGGAAGATTCGGAAGTTTAGTGCCTATTGTAGGACTATTTTGGGATACTGATAAAGAACCAAGGTTCGTAAAGGACTCATCCTGCTAGCTGCACAGCCTGGGTGTTCTGGTAGTCTAGTGGGTGGAGTGCTAGACTATTAGCGTGATGGTCGTAAACTTGATTCCCACCAGAGACTGTGGTGTCATAATAACTGCTATGTAATTTATAATTGTATTGTAATTTTAAGTAGACAAATGCAATAAATAGAGGGACAACCTGTGTCATATATAGATAGACATATCTAGGCAGTTTAGTGACATCTATTGGAAGAAACACTAGCAAAACGAATACTCAATTCAAGTTAAAAATATTCAACGCATGTGTAAAGTCTAATGTAGTCGTCTTCTCCTTTGTGACTATGTAGTTCCTCCGCTTCCTATTCTAACTTTCCTACTTCCTCGCCTTTTTTCCTATCCCCTCTATTATCCTCTCATCTTAAGGACGTTTTGTACAATGGGTCAACTTAAGCTCCGGGTACTGTATTTGTCTCATTTGACAAGTACACGTTCTCTAACCTAAACCTAAAGTCTAATCCGTTGTACGACATGGAAACCTGGCTAGTTTCAAACGAAAACTACTCGTATTCATAAATCAGTTCTACATGTTGGATACTCATTACCTTTAAGATGGCTCTTTAAAACATTGCCAATAGGGTTCCTTATTAGGAGTTGCAAGTCGAGTCAGTAGTGTTAAAAGCAGGAATTTAGAATTTAAGTATCACCAGGTTAATACTTAATTGCAATATTTAAGAATGAAGAATTCGAGGTCGATTATCGTGATACTTCAACGACTACATACGTAGTACATAATTGGTCATTACAACCCTTCAGTCAGGATTACGACTTAGCTCCTCACACCACTTATTAACGCACACAACATTAATTTCGGGACCTACAGTTTAAAGTCGACTCGGAAAGATAGCCGTGGCCTTATGTCCAATAAGCCGCCACACTACCTACTAGACTACGGTGACTTTCATAAATTTTTCAAATAATTACTACTAACTAGATGTCACTGCCTGTTGGTAATGTACATGTGAATGAGTGCATGAACAAGTGATTGCTTAAAATAGATAAATTGTCTGTCTATTGATGCCTTTTCCTTTTTTTTCCAAAATTTTATTTTCTTTTCTAAGTGAGTGAATGAATGTCTGTATTTGTTATTTTTTGTTATTGATGTGAAATACAAACATCTGTTTAAGGACAATACTGCTGTTATTATTTCGACATGGCTACTACTGACACTGACACTGACAATGCCGTTTCCACTTCACCATCACTGACACCATTTGAAGTACTTAACGTGTGGCAGAGCAGAGCAAAGTAAAACATTGAATAGAGCATATGAGAGTCGATTATAAGTATGAGTTCAATAACCAAATAACAAAACATATCAGCAGCAATTGTTACACACTGGCTATACTGGCTATAATAACAAATAAAAACAATAAAAACAGCAGCCATAACAACAATAAAATGTAACAATAACAAAAATTAATGGTTGTAAACAGTATAATTGTTATTGTTATAAACGTTTAACAAAATCAACAAACAAATGTTTTAATTGCCATTTAGTTTTCATTACGTTCGTTACATACCAACGACCGGGTCAATGGAATGTTGCCAAAGGGGAATTTAACACCGAAAGTAGAAAGAAAAAATACAACTAAAAGTGATAAAATCAGGGTGTTACTAACAATTTCAAACACTATACATACACCATGAATATTTCATATAATTTTAAATCAATTATTAAAAAGAGATTTTTAATTTCTTTAAAACTGTTGCCATTTAATCTTGCTACACTCAACGAAAATTTTTCTGTCGAAAGTATTTTTATTTCTCATCAAAAAAATTAAAGTAACTTGAAATTTTGTTGTTCTTTGTATTACATACTAAATTTCCTAAAAGGAGAATTAATTTTAAAACCTTAGGGTTATATAGGGTGGGCCATGTATTGCTTTAAATTTAAAGCATCGGTTATTTCGAATTTGGCAATACATATGTATGTCATTCTATTCTATCACATAATTCAGTTTATTATCTCCACTGATTAAGACTAAGTCGCCGTAGTCTAGTAGGTAGTGTGTTGGCTTATTAGACGTAAGGCCCCAGATCAGACAACGAAATATGAAAAAAATATTTTTTCGGCAACTTTCTCTCAGCAGCTTTCTGGCGAAAATTGTGAGAGTAAATAAAACTGCCATGAAAAGGTTCTCAAAAAATCTGTCGTTCGGAATCGGCTTTAAGCTGTAGGTCCGCTACTCATGTATAAAATTAACACAGACAACGTGAGTGTTGTGAGAAGTTAGGCCGTAATCGTGACTAAAAGGTTGTGATGGCCAATTATTTATATATCTCCACTGAACGTAATGATTCGATTTACACTTAAGCGACGTTGGGATTTGCTGGTAATTTATTTCCGAAATAAAGGCAATTAGTCAAAAATTGTGCGAAAATATCGTATTGTCGTAGAGAAGGACCAACAGTGCCCGGTATACGCAAGTTTAATGCTCAAGCTGAGAGTGTGCGTGAGAATCCATTAGCATCAACTAATCATCGTTCTCAAGAATTGAAGATTTCACGCATATGTTACGTCGAATTTTGCGAAAAGATCTCGTTATGACGCCTTACAAAGTTCAATTTCAATCGCTTCGCATTCGATTAGCCAGATGGGCCAAAGAGAAACTGCATGATGACAAAGTCATATTTTCGGATGAAGTGGGTACGATAATAAGCAAAATTGTCGTATTTGGTGCTTAGAAAGACCACACATGGTCTTACATAAGCCAATGCACCCATTGCGAGTGACTGTTTTGGTACGGCTTATGATGAGGTGACATCGTTGGTCCATATTTCTTTGAACTGAGGACAGCGCAACCATTACATTCAATGGAGACAACGATCGCACCTTGATAACCGATTTTTTTCTATCCGATCTTTATGGTATTGATGTGAACGATGTTTGTAAAATGAATGAATGAAATTTTGTTTCTCCTATGCTATTCATTCTTTATAGAAAGAGACGAAGTTTTTATTTTATTTTATTACTCTGTCCTTACTATTATTGGTATTTCAATCAAATATATTGTAAAATAATGTTAATATTTCAAATTATAATTTATTTGACAATTATTTTCGATAGTTTTATTATTATTATGCTGCAACAAAATTTGAATTTTAAAACAAGCAACGCATTACATATTGACATATTTTGTTTAACTTATTAAATAAATTGATATGAATATGAAATTAATTCAATTAAAACTTTTATTTACACAAGAGATAAATAAAGTGAAATTAAATTACTTTTAATATTTTACAAAATTCAATAATAAATTGTAATTAAATATGACCGACCATGCCTTTGTAATACTTACGAGATACAATATTAAATACCATAATTGATGAAAAATAAATTTCATTTAAAACTAAAACTCATTCTAAAGGGTTGGTCATTTAAATTTAAAAATGCAATAAAATAAAAACGGTTTGAGAATTTGCTAAATTTATTTCTCTATTGTCAAGTACAATAGTTCCGGTTAGAAATGGAATAATTATTTCATACATCTGGCTGCCGCGGCTTGTGTCACAGTTCCTCATTCGATCGGATCAATTTTCGTGCACTTATTCAAGTGTGGGGTGTCATATCTCAGCAATGGCATCACGATTGTTGGCCTTCAAATGCTCAGTTGTCTCTGGTTCATCCGCATAACACTTTTCTTTAACGGCGGCCCACAGAAATTAGTCCAACGGTGCCCAATCGCGGCTTCCATAAAAATGGTATTGTAAGACTAACTAATTACATGTTCCGATTCAATGTTAAACTAAAGGTTGTAATGGTAAATAATACATGATGATTTGTTCAAAACGTTAGCATTTCGAAAATTTCAATTAGGTGCCGTTTTTTGAACTCATTTCAAGTGATTATGGTTAGGTATACTCGTATACATACATACTAACTGCAATAAACCCAATAAAAAAATCACATTTTCTTATGAATTGCTTTCTCAATTTGTTTTTTTTTTTTAAATTTCATTACTCTTGTTAGTAAGGCTATTACCAAGTCCAAAGCTATAATAAAATTATGTTAATGCAGGTTTCCTTTGTTTTCTAATTGACTAACATTTAATTCCACCTTTAAAAGGAAGCAATTCATGTTATTATTTTATGGTTTCATTATTTAAATATTCATTTATGTTCACTACCACTCGCGACGTATGTTTTTCTCTCGTATGCCATTGTGCAGTTGAGCTCAATGTTTTATGAACTCAACCGTCAATGGTGGTGGTGATCATTTCGTGCAACTATAATGGCGAGATAATAAAAACCAAATGTGCAACAAAAATATCAAGAAGGAAAAAAATATACAACAAAACTTTAAATCCAACAATATCAATACAATATACAACGATACAACAACAAAATACAACCAACAATATAAAAAAACAAGTGTCAACAAATTGACAGTAAATAGTTATCAGTGTCGATGTCAAAATATACTCTCTCGCACTACAATATACAGAAACAGACAAAAACAGAAAAAAATACGAAAGAGAATGTCGTTTTTTTTCGACACAAGTCTATGTAAGTTCATTTACATAAGTATGTGTGTGAGTAAAGGCAGTTTTACACAAACACTAACACTCGGGCATTGCTAATGGCCACAAACAAAAAAAAAAAACAACAACAACGAGAACGTTAACGAGTAAAGTATACAACAACATATTGAAAAGTGTAATTGTCAGTAAAAACAAGCGATTAAGTCTGCACAATAGATTTCGAGTTGTCCCTGCCATTTAGTGTGTGTGTGTGTGTGGACTACATTGTATCAATGAAAACGAAAGATTAACTCATGTGATTGTATGTACATATGATATGTCTGTCTATATGTGTGCAAACAGTAACTACAAAAGAACAAAGAAAAGTTAACTAAAAAGGGAAATCTGGCCTTTTACTATTTCTCTCTCTCTCTCTCTCTTTCGCTCTTTATTAGAGGTCACAAAGGCATATTGACCTTTTTGTGTCATGTTGTTTATGGCAAGTTTAATCAGTAGGGGGAAAATATATCCTGCTTAATTTAGCCAGACCATTAACTGATTTGAATTGAAAATCCTGCACCTGGTGTTAACAGAATTAAAGAAAAGTAGAAGGAAAATACACATGGTTTTTGACATGTAGCTGTGGACAACACGACAGTAGTTAGAGTAGAAGTTAGAAACTTAATTCTGAAGGAAGAAATAAGAAATGTTAGGCATTAGACCGATCTGATGTCCATTTGTGAACTTAATCACATTATGAAGAATATTCTACAGAAGATAATAAGATTGTCGGTGAAGGAGTTCATAAGATAGCTAATAAGGTTAGCCTTGATGAATTAAACTCAAATTTTTGTGTAAAAATCGCCATAGTTTAATATGTAGAGCGTTGGGTTATTAGACGAGAGCCTATGGTTTAAACCCGAGCCTAGGCATGTCGAACAAAACGAATTTTTTGGGTGACTTCCATTCAGCATTCTTCTGATAAAAACCCTGAGAGTAAATAAAGAAAAATTTCTCCAAGCAGACATTCGAAGTCGACGCTAAACTATACTTTAACACAAACAATATGCGTACTGTGATATGTTAGGTTACAACTATGAATAAACGGTTTTTCCCCATCTATGTAAGAAAGTTTTGTATAAAAAAAATTTGTTAATTTCTCCATATACTTTATCCAACATTTGGTAAATTTCTTAGACGGAGGTCATCAATACAAAATGGTTTGTGAACTGATTACATCATTTCCGTTTACCAACTTACCACAAATTGGTCATTACAAGCCTTTAGTCAGGATTACGGCCTAGCTTCTCTCATCACCCATTTTGTGTGTGTTACTTTTATACATAACTGGCGGCACCTCTATTTTTAAAGTCGATTCCGAACGACAGATTTTTGAGAAACTTTTTCATGAAAGTTTTATTTACTCTCTGAGTTTTTGCCAGAAATCTCCTGAGAGGCAGTCGCCGAAGAAATATTTTTCATATATCGTTATGTTGGGGATGTTCTAACACACTACCTACTAGAGTACAGCGACTACTTATTTCATGATTGGAGTTAAAACTCCTTCCACTGAACCATTCTTCACGTTTAGAGCCTATAAACAGTCACTCCTTAATCCGAAGTTGCTTCGGCACATGAGGTTGGAATACATATGTACATACATGCATACATAATTGATAGTTACAACCTTTCGGTCAAAATTACGACTTTATGCATAAGTGGAGGGACATACAATTTAAAGTCGACTCCGAACGACAAGATTTTTGAGTAATTTTTCATGGCAAATTCAGAGTTTTGCCAGAAATCTGCTGAGAACATGAGTTAGCAATTCGGCGCCCAATTCTGACAGATATCCCAACAAACAGTCATCACAAATTTGTTGATTGAAAAACACATCTAGGCAATCTTTGGCATCGATTCCCACAGAAAAAAACACTGTTTTCACTGCAGTATGGTCTCTGGTATTATATGATCTATTCATGTTTTTGTCTTGTTTACAAAACTGCACAAAATCTCGTCCGTATTACGGTTCAACAACACCATAATTCTGCTTAGAAGTTGTCACTCATTTGTGGTTGTGGTTAAATGTGGTGTGAGACTTTTTTACATGAGAGGCGGAACTTACAGTTTAATGACCACTGCGAACGACATATTTTTCAGAAACTTTTCATGGCAATTTTTACTCTCTGAGTTTTTGCCAGAAATCTAAGGAGAGGAAGTCACCGAAGAAATATTTTTTATATTTCGTTTAGTTGGAGATATTTTAACCGTGGTTGGAACCGTGGCCTGACGTCTAATAAGCCAAAACACTTCCTACTAGGCATTAATTACGCTCTGGTGCTCAAGTATGAAGTTGAAACTGTGTAAAGAAACTTTTTCTATTACAGCGTTTAAATATTCTTTTTTCTTCTCGGTCCTGATTACTTATGCATTTATTTCCTTTAAAATTTTGATAAATTTCCAAAAACAGTTTCTATTTAAAGCAAAGAAAAAAATGTTTCTATTCACAATGCAAAATTCATTGACAAGATTTAAAAAAAAAGTTGTTTAATGCCTTGTCACCACTGTTCAAGGACATTATTATTATCCCATAATGGGTTTGAATTATTTCCTTACAACAATATGTTGTCCTAGTCGAGAGGTCATATTTTTAGATTTAAAATGATTGTGTTCATTATTGGACCAAAGCCTTGCTTTTGTTGTCGTTGTTATTGTTGAGTGATGATTATGATGCTGTCGCTATGTGTCGATGTCGATGTCGATGTCAATGATTTTGATGTTGATGGACGATAATAAAAAATCTATCGTGTGTAAAATTAAGTTATTTTTAACAAGATGACAAACAACAACAGCAACAACCACTACAATTTGGAAGCTTAATAAAATCTATTCAAGAGTATTTTGATAAAAAATTTCTTATTTTTATTGGAAACACAAAATAAAAGGATTTCGTTTTCGGAAGAAAATTTCAAACTAATTTAGATTTTTCAAAATAAAATCCAAAAAATCTTTGTTATTCGGCATTTGTGTGTGTGTGTGTGTGTGCGACTAAAAGGATATGGAATCCTTTTTCCATTTTGATTTCTTTTTCTTTTTGTTTTTGTTCTTGTTTCCTTTAAGTGTAAAAGCCATTTGTGGTTCAGATGTGTTTTCGTTTAACTAACCCTGTACAAAATCATGTTATCCTTTGGCTCCATTTAACTTAACAAGCACCTATTTTGTATAAAAAAACACACACATACATACATACAAAATGTAAGTATTTTCAAATGCATACGTGTGTGCATGTGTGTCCATGTGTGTGTGTTGTTTTGAGGTTGTCTAAGAGTTGTGTTGTTTAGCAACACAAACAATCATTTTCTCTTTTCGAAAAGAAACACATCTCTATACATGCACACACATTTACACAACTTTTTGTATAGGTGTGTATATGTATTTGAATGAATAAGTGATTTGCAATATTTAACTGTACGTATGTATATGTATGATGTGTGAGTATCCATATATCTGTAGTATCGTTGTCTAAACATTAACAAACGCAAAATAAACTCAATTTAACACAAAAGCAAACTTCTGATGCGTATCCTTTGTTTGTTGTTGCCTTCTAAAGTATTTCAGTACACACATACATATGGGTGCGTGTTTGTGAAAGAGATATAGGAAGAATGGGTGAGAATGTACATGAAAGTTGTTGCTATTTACTGTGCGGTGATCTTTAAAGGTTCTGAATTGTGTTCCCCATTCAACTTTATGCGGGTCAGTCAGTTAAACTTTTTTGTTTTAACTTTGTTAGTTGAGGTTGTTAGTGGTTATATGTGTATGTGTTTCAAAATTTAGTGCGTATGTTGACGTTAATCTAGTATAAAATAAAATAAATCAACATTTTTGCAACCACAAAACTGCAAATGCAAAATTTTTCTTACGAAATACACTCTAAGCTTTGAATAATAACATTTGCCATAGGTATGGTGATTATTAAATTGTAAAGTCTAAATGCACTCAAAATTATCCCAATTATTAAGGTTCAATCCGATATACTAAGTAAGATATTTTACAACTCTGGAACAAAAAAGAAAGAAAATAAAATTGCCATGAAAAATTTCTCAAAAAAAACTGTCATTCGGAGTCGACTTCAAACTCTAGGTCCCGCCACTCATGTACAAAATAATACAGGCAGCATAAGTGGTGTGAGAACGCTTCTAGCGCGCACAGGCCAGTTGGATTAACTACCAATTCAAATTCGTTGCAGAAATTAATTGAAAAAGTTACCACCTTAAACCTGACAAAATCGAGGAAGGTATTGTGGATGCCAGTATTAAAGCCAGACAAATAGCATTTGGAGCTAGTAAAACCTATTTGCTGTTGATGTGGGTCACATGTAACTCCTCTTATAAGGCAGGTTTTGATAAATTTAACTTGAAACATTAGATACATATTAAAAATTTAACATTTTTTAAAACGTCATTAGAATTTAGAATTTTAGCATTGTTTTTAATTAATTTTAAATTTAACATTTTTTCATTTCATTTTATTTTTTTAATTTTTTTATTTTTTTTTTTTATTTTTAAAGCTTCACTAGAATTATTATGTTAGCTTTTAAATGTTTGCTTGTAATTCCACATTAACGGTATACTTTATTTTTAAATTTACAATACATTACTCATACGCATACGTATTACTGGCATGGTACCGGAATAACTACTCTAAAAAGTATGCAATAAAAAATGTTGGATTTTGTTGGTTATGAAACTAATTGAATTGAATATCACTCATACGACACACATGTCATATGACAATAATATGTATTTCGTATTTCAATGTAAATGAATGAATGAAAGTGAAGAATTTAATTAAATTCGAATTTTACTAAAAATCTTTCAAATATATTTAAAATGTTATGTTATTTTTGGATAGTTTTATAGTCCTGGAAGACATCTAAATTGGGTTATAATGGTCGTTGCTTTAAGCACTACGTTAAAGTCCAATACAAGATAACAGTGTGAAACCGGAAGAATTATAAATGCACTCTAGAAAGATTGAAGCAGTTGAAAGAAGGCAGAAAAACTGAGTGAAGTAATATAACTTCAGTATTTCGTTCAATTCTCCAGTTGTCGATACCCTGAAGCATTAATAAAAGCAATGATAAAAGCATAAGGTTTAGCTTGCAAGCTTGACAGTCTAACAATGAATTTGACAAGATGCTTAGGCTTTCAAGTCTTTCAATAGGAACTTTCAAATTTAAACAGTTTATAACGATTATATCGTCCTCTACGTAGAACTATGCTCTCGAATACTCTCAAGGCTGGTGCACCAGTGCCTGGTAGGGTCCATGCCTATGCGCCATAAAGAAACACGGGAAGGATGAGCGTCTTGTAGAGTATTAGTTTTATCGTATGACACTGACATCATTTATGCTGGTAAAGGCGAAACCAATATTAATAAATTCATTGACTATATCGAAAATATATTCATCGACCGTAATCTGTGCGCCGCACGTCTCTACTTGTCAATAACATATACTTCGTTTTGCCTCCATTTACTGTCAGACCCATCACAGTACACTCCCGTTCAATAGCACTAAAGGCACCAGTAACATCTCGCTTGGTACGCCCTATGATGTCAATGTCGTCAGCGTACGCAAGCAACTGAACACTTTTTTGAAAAGTAGTGCCGCAGAACACTCTCCATAACGAAGTTAAAGAGGTCGCATGATATCAGATATATTTAACTATATTCGGAATGTTAAATTCGTGTCATTTTCATTTGCTGACCAAGTACTGTTAAAATACTTCGAATTCTAATAAAATTTATCAGATTTCCATTCACGAACTATAAAATATCTCTTTACTCTACTAAAACAATTTGTTTACTTCTATTTCTACCATAAACGGCTAAATTTTCTAAGAAAAATTCCTTAATAAATTACTTAATAATTTAGTTTTGTTTGTCAATAAATTATAAAAATAAAGCAAATTTTAATTTTGTTTCATTATGTTGTTCCTCTTTTTATCTTTCATTTTAATCAAATTTTTTTCTTTCTTAACAAAAAAGCTAAAATTTCAACACTTTTATTCATCAAAGTTAACACGCACATACTCGTTTCGTATGTATGTGTGTGCCCAGTTGTAGTTGGTTGTGCTATATGAAACACACGATAAAGATTAAATCGAATTTTCTTGGTTATAAACTAAAAACTTAAATAAAAGTTTTCCTGTTTTTTCTATGAAAAACTTATAGATTTCTAAGAAAATCTTAAAGAACAACAACAACAAAACATCTAATACGAGTACATATCGATGGTGTTAGTTGGGCATGCAAAACATGTGTCATCATCAGCAATGGCAATAACAACAAACAATTTATGTACAACATGCAAAAATACAACAACAAAATCTTGTTAAAGAATTGGAAAATTTAATCAAAACATTTGTACACCCATACTAGAACGACTTAATACGAAGTGTGACCCAATACAGGGGAGTTTCATACAAACTAATTTGCTATGTTGATGTTGATAGAAATGAATTCCTACAGAAGGTATGCGAACATATTTTCATGTCTTAGGTTAGTTGGTAGACCTCCTCAAATGAAGAGGTCCCACTTAGGCCAGCATTTAAGGTCATTGCAATACGACAATACATTCATCTCGGGTGTCATTTATTCCCTACAGAAAATCATCCTGAGCCTAAAATAAATCTTGCAATTGCAGCAATTTTTTTTATTAGAAAGCTCGGTCAAGGATATCAAAATATGAGAGGTCGTAAACTTCCATCTCTTATGATAAGAGCAGGCCACTGACATGACTTGCTCATGGTAAGAGCAAGGCAAAACAGTCTCCTCTTCAGACCCACAGCTCCTACAGAACCGACGAGTCTTTCGACATGCCTACTAAAAGGACAGTGGCCCAGAAGAATCACAATTGTGCTATAGATGACCATGCGATTTAAAGACAGAAGTGAGTCCATAAGTGTCCAGCAATGTCGCACGTACGCTCCTGCTGCCATCGAAATTGAGGCTCCTCGTAAAATGAGTGGACGAGTAAATTAACCAAAGTAACGGGAATACCTACGCCGGAGATTGCCAGCATAGCTAGTCGCAATCCATATAAGAGTTACCCCTGAATGATTGAAAATTGCGCTGAGAAATCCTTAACATGGCCGGACGTTGAAACTGCATTGTTTACGGATTTAATTACAGTCTGGCTATCCGATAAAATCAAGAGATTTTCAGCGAAAATCCCGCTACTCAACTAGCATTGCGGCGCCTTAAAAATGTCCATGACCTCTGCTTGGAAAGACTGCAGTCAGGTCAGGCAGCCTATAAGAAAGTTTAATATCAGGTCTCTTAATAAAGACATACATACAAGCAACCCAGGCATGAAAATAGAATGAATAAGCTCCGGTGTCTTTATTAAGAGTCGCTGTTGTCTAGTAGGTAGTGTGTTGGCTTATTAGACGTGAGTTCACGGTTCAAACCCCAGGACAGACATCTGCAGCAAAACGGAATATGAGAAAGTGTTTTCTCAGTGACTTCCTCTCAGCCAATTGTTGACAAAACTCTGAAAAGTAAATAAGTTTGCCTTGAAAGGTATCTCAAAAAAAATCTGTCGTTCGAAGATGACTAGAACTGTAGGTCCCAACACGGATGGATAAATTTAACACACACAACATAAGTGATGTGAGAAGCTAGGTCGGAATCCTGGCTAAAGGTTTGTAATGACCAATTATGTGTTTGTATGTATGTATGCATATATTCTCCTCTCTTTAACACTTGGTCCCATCAGTATTACATCTATTTGTTCCACAAGGAATAATGATAGCAAGCATCCTTGCTTGACTCCTGATGGCGTGAAAAGTGTTCTACTCTAGGAAAATATGGGTACATTATGCATCCAAATCTGGATAAAGAAGGTGTTCTGTAGTTTTAATTTCCTTTCTGCTTGCCTTACTTATTTATAGGAATTGAAGCATAGAAAATAGGTACCTATGAACGCAAATTTAAGATCTTAGTAAATCTTGTCTACCACATCTACCGTGTAATGGTGGCACAAAGTTTCAGTGCGAGTTCCGAGTGTAATAATTCACCTGAAGAATGTTCTTCATACAGAACTCCCCATATATGTGTCATAGTTAATGTATATGTTATACAACACATAAACAAAAAATAAAAATAAAATAAATATAAGGCAGGACTTTTACATACTAAAAGGAAATGTTTTTCTTTTTTTGTTTTATGTGTGTGTGTGTGTATTATTGTGCGAATTGAAATATAGAAAGTATAGTGTGATGTAAAAGTATAGTAAAGTTAAGTAATGCATGGTCACTCGCATGCAACGTTAAACAAATTTTAATAAAAAATAGAAAAAAAAACAAGAAACAAAACTTTTCCCACCCAAAAAACATTAAAAAAATTGTTTTTTTTTTTCTAATAGCAAAACATATGAAAAACGTGTTTTGCTACTCCTTTGATAGGAAATCGCAAACAACAATCACAAAATAGAAATCCATTTGAAAATATTTGAACACGTAAGTTCACAGAAAGAAATGTTTTTTTTTTTTTTTTTTGCTTTTTTTGTTCAAGCACTTAAAGAGTTAAGTTGATAAAATCATCATCATTTTTTATAGAAAAACCAAACAAAACATGAATACAGAAAAACAAGCGAAACATTCGTGCCTCCTACATGTAGAAAAATAAGACCTTGAAAGTGAATGTTAAAATTGAGAATTGACTTGATATTGGCAACATATAAAATGCCATACAACGTCAGTCACACATTCTCTAATGCGAAGGACAAGAGGCAAAATAAAAAGTTCATGTGTGAATAAATAAATGAAGTCATCAGTTACTCAATAACTAAATAAACGACTGAATGAATGGTAGAATGTGGTGGCAGAGATGTTGGTGGTTTTACTTTTCTTCCAACATATTATTTAAGTGGCAAAAGGCAATGGCGAATAGCGTATGCCAATTGAAATTGAATTTTAAAATTAATTTGAAATCATCATCAACACTTTTAACACTATTTCGTCTAATTCTTCTTGTTCATTTCACTATTTTCCATGACATGGTTTTTCTTTCATTTCTCAAAATGCGTGTTAAAGTCAATTTGAAATGAAAATCGGTTTTCGTTAAAAAAAATTCTCACAAACTCAAGAAAATTTATGTTTTTCCTTATTTTTCTATTGAACTGTTGCCTCTGAATTATTTACCAGTGAAAAAAAGAATTTTTTTTTCAGGGTTTTCTTCAATAGGTGTTCGTTTCATTTTTTTCACTTGACTTTCAAATGTTTCTTTCCAACACAAAACGTTTGATGATGGCTTGATGGCGTTGGCAAGCATGTGGCATTTAACTTGTGCTTTGATGAATTGTGGAAATTCATTCCATTTTATTTAAATCGTTTGAATCAGAAAATGTTTTGTTCATTTTCGTTTTCTTTTTTGTGGTTTCTTTTTAAAAAAAATTCCTTTAAGTGTTGCCTTGAAATTGTTTGTGAAGAAAGAAAATTTCTTAAAGTTCCTTTAAATTAAAGTTCAATATAAAGTTCACTTCATACAAACATATATATTTTGTGGTTTAAGGACTAAACCTTTTGTATTTAACACAAAATTATTGAATATTGAATATTTAACAAGAAATTTCATTTTTCATTTTTGCCATTTTGTAGGTAATTACTCCACTTCTCTCGTTTATATAAAAACCATCACCCCGATTGGTAAAAAAAACAGCCAATCGATTTTTATCAGTTTCTAGTGAATCAAATTTTTCACCAACTAAAGAATTTGCCATAAGGGGAAACAGACAGTAATCTCGTGACTCCAGTTGCTTTCAATAAGATGCGTGCCTGAGAAGCTGGCGACTATGTATTTACCCCGGATTTCAGATTAGACCACAAACATCTTTGATTTTGGAAAATTTGGTTAGATGCTGTGATGAACAATTTGTTGTCTTCCCTCGATTTCGAAAGTAGATCGCCTTAATTATTCTTCTAGCACTTTGATGAACTATTGCAGGCTACCTCTCGAGGAATATTTTTATAAATTCGGGTGGGCCCTAAATAAATCAAAGAACGTCATAAATTGCATGGACTCTCCACACCGCATACGTCGATACAACACCCACATTTGCTAGGTTCCGTGCCATTGTGACATGCAGAAGACGAAAAGCCGGAGATGTCGAGGAGAAGATAGAGGGTATATATGTATACGCCCCTACAAGAATACTTTTTCAAATAGGAAAAAGCAGCATGAATTTATACAAACAATAGGTGGTCCAACAAACCTACATACATACATGCATACATACATAATTGGCCATTACAACCCTTCAGTCAGTATTTCAACCTAGCTTCTCACACCACCGCATGTATAATTGTATACATGAGTGGCGGGACCCACTGTTTAAAGTCGACGGCGAACGACAAATTTTTGAGAAACTATTCATGACAATCTTCGAAGAAATATTTTTTTGCAATTCATTTCGTTCGAGATTTTTGACCTGGGGTTTGAACCGTGGCCTTACGGTCTTATAAGGCAACACACTATCTACTAGATTATGGCGACTTCAACATACCTGCTTGCAGAATTTCAAGGCTGTTGTGTCCAGCAGTGGTCAGGGAACTCCTTGAGATCGACAGTAAAACGGTTCGCCCTCTAACACGAATTCTAATGCGGCACTGAGCTATATTGGCAGTTTCACAGACAATCAGAAGACGAGCATTAAAAAAACAAATACACCCACTTATACTACCATACATATATTGACGAAATATAAAACCCCGTATAAATGAAACCCTTTAATCAAGCTCGCCCTGAGCCATCTGGATTACTACAGAAGCTGCCAGTATGTGGAAGAAACGGAATTAGTACAACAGCTTTGCACTTCAAGTTTTGGGTAACAGAACGTTTGAAGATCTGGGCATTTTGACGAAAATGCCACTAAGAGAACTAGGCTGTTTCATCCTGAGCTTGGGCTGGTTCAAACCCAGCACTAACAGATTATGACAAGGAGACTTGCCTGTGAAAAACTATCCGCTAAGCTGAACTACCTAACTGGGCCGCCAATTCATCAAAGACTTTTTTATTCCAGCCATTTTCAAGCCATTTCAGAAGGTGTTTCCTCACAATTGTAATACATCACTGCTCTCAAAAAGACGCTGCATTATTTGGCTTACAATCCTTTAGTATAGATTGCATCTGGCTTCTCTCGGCACCCCGAGATATATTTCATAAACCTTTCCACAGCAATTAGTTTACTGTCAATGCTTTTGCTAGTAGACGTCACAGAGGGCTGCCAAATATGATTTTCTACATTTTCTACATTTTCTATTACCCAAGTCGTCAGAGCTTAGGTTTGAACTTTCAAGTTTTTACCCAGTAAACCATTACACTATCCACTGGACCAGATAGTTCTCTCAAACTATCTAATAAACGAAGATACTGTTTTCTGCTCTCACTCTTCTTACCTTTGTATTACAGCAGAATTAACTAAGTTCTCTTTTTAATTACGTACCGTTTTTTTTTTTAGTTTCATATAAAAACTTATGGATTTGACACGTCAACGTTAAAAAATCTCTTGAATAAAATAACTGACACGTCCATCAATTAAAAAAGTACACACACGCACACATACGCACACTTAATATAAAACAAATTAAGAACATACATTTCAACCTTAATTAACGAAAATTTTCCACCCCCCAAACAAAATAAAAAAAATTATTTTATTTGTCCTTTTAAACGTATATATCTAGGATTCGTGTACTTGAAACCCCTTTCTGAGCGTCGTTTCTGTGTGTGTGTGTGTGGCATTAAAAAATCACACCCATTTTTAACACCATAGCGTTAACTGTCAAATATGGTAGTTCAAACTAAAATTGAACGAAAGGGAATAATAATTTGTTTATTTAAATAAAACAGCAACACAATACTACCCTACAATTAGGGTGTGACAGTGACAACTATTTTTTTGAAATTTAATTTTTCTTTTACCACCCCCCATCCTCCAAAATTTTATCATCGCATTATCTTTTCGTTTAACGGGGCAGCAGAGTCCAATTTCTTTACACGCATTAAAGCAAAAAAAAAATGGAAACTCATGGTGTTAAAGTTAATGGTAAATAAGTGTTGTGTGGTAGGTGGGTGTGGGTGTGGGTGTTTGTGAAGTGGTGGATGTTGTGTTGGTGTAATAGGACTCAAGGACATGCAGCCATTTACCCAAGTAACAACAGGTCAAACACTGACCATCAACAATATTAACAACAATAATGGTTATGGTTACAGCAACTAATAGCGCTTCTTTTTATTTTAAAAGCTTTATGACAAGTTGTTGCGATAAAATAAAAATAAATTACAACAACAATTATGATTATTAGCCATAATAAAGACAATGACGGTAAAGCAACAACAACATCAGCATTATTTTTTATTATAGAAAAAAAACTGTGTGGCAAGTATAGAAAGACAGAAAATCAAACAAATCGAACACTGTATAGTGCCATGGAGTCAAGATATCCATAAAGACGTTTTTTATGTGCTTAAGGGTGGTACCTTAAAGTATACAAAAATCACATAAAAAAGGTTTCTTTATGGTCATGTTTTTTTCTTTTTATTTTTGTTTTGTTTTGTTTTCCAAGTGATTTTATTTCTTTTTTCAAAACCAAACAAACAATTAATTGAATGAACGAATGAATAAATGAACGACTATAAGAAAAGAAAAGAAATCGAAAGAAGAGCATTAAAAAAACAAATACACCCACTTATACTACCATACATACATACGTACATATATTGATGAAATATAAAACCCTGTATAAATGAAACCCTTCAATCAATGTCTGCCATGCCATGTTTTGTAGATTTTAGGTTGTGTGTGTGTGTGTCTAAGCGTGTACGTCAGCCATCTATGTATGATTGTGTGTATGATTGCCTTTCAATTCATTTTTATTTTTCTTTTTTCGTTTCCAACAACTAATTTTCGTTTCCTTATAATTTTTTTTTTTATAATTTTCTTTTTTGTTTACCAATAATCATTGACAACCACACCTTCAAATGTGCTTTGATATGTGAGTGATTTCATATTGAAATGAAAATATATACACACACACAGACACATGCAAGCTATACTTGTTGCATGAATCCCTACAGGTTAAATAAATATTTTCAAGTATTTCCAACAAAAATTTAAATTTGTCAAATCTATACAATGTTTGTTCAAAGCACGATTTATTTGGTCTATTAAAACCAACCATTTTGTATGCTTTTCTACAGTGCGCTACGGAGAATAATTATCATTTTAGTGTAACGACTGCATATGTATAGAACATCGAATTGAAACGATACCCTGATAGGCTATATTGATACTCTCTATTCCAGATGCTATTGATTCTAAAAGAATTGGCAGCGTAGTCTAGTAGGTAGTGTGTTGGTGTATTACACGTGAAGCTATAGTTCAAATCCCAGCTCAGACATCTTCAACAAGACAACTGCCTCTCATCAGATTTCTGGCAAAATCTCTGAAACGAAATAGCCATGAAGCCATAGCCTCAAAAATTCTATCATTCGGAGTCGACATTAAACACTGGGTACCGCCAATCATGTATAAAATTAACATACACAACATAAATGGTGTGGGAAGTTAGGACGTAACCTGACGGAAGGGCTGTAATGACCAATTATGTATGTATGTAAACAAGTTGAATCATTGCTTCCACAACATCCTTAGTCCTGTGATATAATTTTGTACTCTTACTGTTGCATTCATACATATCATGGGACGTATAGAATTATAACACCATTCAGGAAAGATTGCCCTGTGGAATCCATCGTCCAGAAAACGCAATCTTAGTCTTTGTTGTTATCTTGAAGTTAGGAAGGGATGCATTCATACAAACATTACAACCCTGCAATCAGAATTACTGTCTAGCTTCGTACACACTTATGTTGTGTGTGTTAATTTTTATACATACATAAATACATACATAATTGGCCTTTACAACCCTTCAGTCATTCGGATTACGGCTAGCTTCTCAGCACCCCTCATGTTATGTGTGTTAATTTTATACATGAGTGACGGGACCTACAGTTTCAAGTCGACTCCGAACGACAGATTTTTTTGAGAGACTTTTCATGGTAATTTTTTCTTACTCTCAGAGTTTTTACCAGAAATCTGAGGAGAGTCCTCGAAGAAATATTTTCTCGTATTTCGTTTTGCTGGAGATGTCTAACCGGATCTGGGATTTGAACCACGGCCTCACATTTAGTAAACCATTATACTACTTGACAGACTCCGGCGACTACAATGGATACAGCAGCGGATATTTATTTCGCTGAACTAAACATTTTATTCTCACTCAGATTGCTCGATGACTCCAACCTGATTTCCAAGAGGACATTGCGTCCGTCATTGCCAATCTCGTGAGGTGTATTCGAAAATAAACTTTCGAAACTATAGATGCCTACGAGAACAACATTCACAACCATATGCTCTCAACTGCAACGCAGTAAAATCGAAGTGTATTTTCAACTCTGTAAGCCCAGCTTGGCAGACAGCATGTCGCTGTGAATTTGACATTCAAATAATTCAACCATCTAATCGTCGATATTCCCAAAGAGTGCGCTGCTAAATAGTTATCCTTTGGAGAGGTTTTTTTAAATGGCAAACTACATGTCTGCTTTAGTTGCACTGCCGAATTCGACAGCAATACCAAGCACAGAACGACTAGACTCCTCTTTTAATTCTAGTCAATGAAAAGCACTCTCCTTTTGGCGATATTCGACAACACCCCTGACAGGCATAATTATTGGTTACGTAGAAGGCTGAGGATGAACAAGTATGGTTAAAATGCCTACTTTCTGACTGCATACCACTTTAAGGGAACCTAGACTTAGGCACCCCTGTGTATATATCTTCCACGATCGACAATTCTGTTAAATTTTTTCTAGAATACCAATTGGTCCTCCTGAGAAGTACGTGGTATACGGTTTAAGATTTTACGCGAGAGAAGAGAATGGAACACGAGAGATCGTATACCACCATTTGCATCCGTTATGCATTGGCCTATTCTATCGAAGAATGTTGTAAAGAATTCACGCTGGAATTCAATAAGGCTGTTTTTAGTTGCTCTACTGGACAATGTAGGAGAATTACGACATTACGACAATTGTATGATTTCTTGAATAAGGAGAAAAGAAATTCAGTGCGAAGTTTCTTTGTGTAAATGTATGTTCTTTGAGCAAATGCATGCAAATTTTTGTGGACTCGTAACGAAATGCCATTGTATTTATAAAGTCCATTGAAAAAATCTTCGTTTATATGTACAGTTTTAACCACCGTGTATGTCTACATATAAATCAGGGAGAAATGCACGTTGAAATATTTTCCAAAAATTCCAAAATTCTACGTGAAATGACTTCAATACCAAATATGTGGTAGAAATTCTAAAGTCGGTTCAAACAAACAAACAAAATTCGTTTTTAAATGGTTCACTGCAAAGTATAGTTCGTTGCTTTGGTCTTCTATTCCATGTCGTCTTACTCGAATGTGTTAAATTGTGTTTGTTCTCTCGTTGTTGTTTCTCTATTTATTTATATCGTATATAAATTCCTTTCTTCCACAACTTTAAGGTAATATCAGCAACAGAAGAGAAAGAAAAATTTAAAGCAATAACAACAGCAATATCCACACCTTTTATTTGTAAACTTGTTTTAATGTTTCAACTCTTGAAGACTAATCGAAATTGGCATTTCAATTACAAAAATTATATTGAAATTGAAACAACAGCAAGCAAGGATCGGTAAAGCCATAAAAACTTGCCACAAAAATAAAAATCTAAAAATAATCAAAGAATTCAGAAGGATTTTAGCCATTGTGGGCAATTTGGTTACGCTATAGAGAGTAAGGAATCCAAAGAAGACTTGTTTATATAAATTATTATAAATTTTTAATAAAAACCTAAATTCATAAAAAATATTGAAATTAATATAATAAAAGGATAAAATTAATTGCCAATTAACTACTAAAATAAAAATATATAGGTTGGATCATCTATCGGTTTAAATTTAAGCCATCGTTTATTTCGAATCTGGCAATATTTATGTCATTCTATTATATGACAAAATTCAGTATATTAACTCCACTGAATGTAATGAACAATTTTTCTCATATTTCGCTTTTTTGGAGATATCTGACCTGGGGTTTGAACCGTGGCCACACGTCCAATAAGCCAACATACTACCTACTAGTCAAGAACTTCAGGACTTAGGCAGTTGATAACGATCATCTTGCTGTAGCTGCATCTGTTAAATTAGTTGTCACATATGTATATTCAATTTGTCTTGAATGGCCATAAACGACGACATTTGTTCACTGAATTGGCGCCGGAATAGCTGGCAACTAATTTTTATCGAAAAATCATTTTCTGGCTGAATTTCTACGTGAAGATATAAAATTGTAGGATTAGGGACAAACGATTTGTGATGCAAAAGTATCCAATGCTTCCCGAAAATTCAGTATTCAGTGTAGATTTTCTCCTGATGGCCTATTTTCTGTCAATGGCAGCATATCGTTGATTGCCAACTTCTTTTGGGGTGAATTGAATGGTCTGAATACCACTGAAATGTGGTTGTAAGAGTGCCGTGCGACGTGCCATACAACTCATGCCACATTGTATACTCTACACAAGCGCTTGAATTGCATGGTCATCCCATGTGGAGGTGATGGGAATTGCCACCGAGGTTGTGCTATTTGAAACCGTTAAACAGTTTCTTATACGGTTCTTAAATCGAAGGTATATTTTTTATTTTGATGGGAGGTGCCGTAGCAGGTAGTGTATAGGCTTATTAGACATGAAGCCGCGGTTCAAACCTCTGGTCAGACTTCTCTAACAAACGAAATATGAAATAATATTTCTTCGGCGAGTCAGGAGATTTCTGGCAAAACCTCTGAGAGTAAATAAAAAATTTCCATTAAAAAGTTTCTCAAAAATCTGTTGCTCGAACTGTAGGTCTCGGCACTCACGCATAAAATTAACACACACAACGTGGGTGGTGTGTGAAGATAGATTGTACTGGCTTAAGGGTTGTAATGACCAATTATATATGTATGTATGTATGTATGATGGGAAGAACTTAATCAAATACCCGATATATGTATGTCTACTTGTTACGAAAGTATACTCCACCTTCTGATCCAATATGAGCTCTATATGCGGTCGATTCTGTTTTAGTAAATCGTCCTGTAACCGAACATTGCTAACAGTTTTAATTTTTGAATGTCTGATATCACATTTTGATATTCGATAATTTTTTATACTTGTTTATCTAAAGCAAAACTCATACTTCCAAAGTCTGATGACTATATTGAAACTTATCTTAACGTCCCACCTATCACAATCCAGTATGAATAAATACTAAGCATACCTATTAAAGCTATCAGTTAAAAATAAAATATTTTCCATCTGCCTGCAAAAACACTTCTGACGTTTCTGTCTACAACAATAATATGAGAGATCGCAAATGTCAAATTTCTGTTAAAGTTTAACGTGTTGCCGGTACACATACATTTCATAACCAACCGTTAACGTTAAATACAATAAATCGTTGTGTTTGTTTTTTTATTTTTATTCACTAAAAGTTAACAGTAATAAAAGCGATATTAAACTAAAATGAAATGAAAATCATGAAGAAAAAAGACAAAATAAACAGCAACACAACGACAAATTATTTTCTGGCAACATCCAGCTGGGACTCCCGGCACCCAACAGTTAAAAATTTAATTCGAAAAAAATTCCCGGATTTTGGGTAATATTGCTGTTGCTGATGTTGTCGGAGTTGTCGTTCAGCACATGCAAACAATATGAATGAATAAAGATTTTTCTGTATGCGGAGTGTGTGTGTTTGTGGAACCGGATAAAAATAACAAAATATTTTGAATTGGTTAAAAACAATAACAAATAGCAACATGTACATACGCTTTTATAAAAAAAAAGCAACTGGGAAAAGGAAAAAAATAACGGAAACGGAAATTTGTTAAAGTTGCAACAACGTTAACGTCACATATAAAACAGAACATAACAGCACAGCACAGAACAATAAGAAACAAAACTTGAGCCATTATTTTGGCAACTCATACTCCTCGCACGATGCACACACAATCACCATTACCATCACCATCCTCATATATTGTATAATCATAACGAAAAACTGAAAGGAAAAAAAAGAACTTGAAAACAAGAGTCATAAAATGTTGAAGCAGAAGCAATTTTTTTCCGCGTTTTTTTTTTAATTTCTTTAGTTGTCGAATTAGTTGGCGCATTTTGTTGCTGTTTATTTCTGTTTTTATCCAAAAAGTTATAACCGACAAATAAAACTGATTCGTTTTTATTTATGCGCTTATTATTGTTTTCTCTGCTTCTCTGCGTTTTTTTTTTTTTATTTTCAAAAAGTTTATTGATTCAGTTTGTTTAACGTCCCCGTACGAAATCCATTTGCTAAATACTTCATTAATTTAATAATCGAAAGATTAAAATTACTTTAAATTCTACAATAAATTGCAATTAAAAATGGTAATTCAATGGAATGAGATTTACAAAATTGCATACACTCTCTAAGCAGCCCAAAATCCATTACAAACAACGACTTTCTGGATGAATTAAACGCATTAAACGTATACAAACAAAATTAGCGAATTTAAAATGATGCCAATACCCATGACACCCAAGAGCGTCGGATAAATTCATTGTGCGATGTAAGTTTTAAGTGGTCTTTGAGGACCACATTGGGTAATCCATCATTGTCACTACACACTTGTTTAGGTCTGAATTGAATGCTCTGGACACCAACGACGTGTGAGTTGAATAGGACGGCGCCGTGTGCTTATGCCACATTGTACAAGCGATTTGAGAGTATGATCATCTCACGTCGGACTGATGTAAATTGGCCAAGATCTTGCGATTTGACCCTGTTAGACTCATTTTTGTGAGATTTTCTTAAAGGCAGGTATAGTAGGTAGCTCGTTGAAAAAATCGACGTGAAGCCACGGTTCAAACCTCAGATCAGACATATCCAACAAGACGAAATATGAAAAAATATTTTTTTAGCGACTTCCTCTCAGCAGATATTTTATAAAAACTCAAAGAGTAATTGTCATGAAAAGTTACTCAAAAAACTATCGTTCGGAGTCGACTTTAAACTATAGTGTCATGTAGTCAATCTGAACTATTGACATACCTAGTATAGTTTCAACACCTAATTGTTTGCGAATGATATAAATTTTGTCATCATATATTCCCTGACTTCATTATGTCAATTGCAGAAACATATAAAGAACTAGAAAAATTGCTAAAAATTTAAATAATTTAATACAATCAATGTTTTTAAAATGGTCAGACATCAACAACGAAACGAAATGAAATGAAAAGTGTTAAATATTAAGTATATGTACGTATGATGGTGTATGACGAATATTTAGGGCCCTATTTGCAATTGGTATTATGACGTTCATTCGATGTGCATAGTATTATTGTGAATTTCGCTTATTTAAGTTATTCACAATAATATCAGCTGATACACATTGTGCGGGTTACAATTGAAATGAAATAAACAAAATTTGAAATAATATTAAAATTTTTTGGAATGTTCTAAAAAATAATAAAAAAAAGGAAGTGTAATAAAGCAATATGGATACGACGTAGATGTGGTTTGACGATTCTTCAGATGAGGATGAAAACTTATTGGACCTAGTCAGAAGTAGAAAAAAATTCAGAGATGCTTCCAATCCCTTGGAAATGGATTCAATTACATAAGTGTATACTATATTAGGATGTTGATGTGTGTATCATGTAGAAATTTTATTCGCAGATTTATTAAAAACTTTTGACTGTGCAAAGGGGCTTTAAGGATTTGCTATCCACTACAGATGAATTGCTACATCAATGTACACCTGCGAAATCCATTCCAAATATTTTAAAATTGGCAACATTCTTACGGTTTTGTGCTCAGGGTTCTTTTTAACAGAGTGTTGAACAAATACCTTTGGCAAATTGAGGATTCTCCTCCATTAGTGCCCCAGGTTTTTCAAGTGCTGTTTCGTACTCACAACCTTACTCCTTAATAAAATTAACAAAAATAATTGTTCGTATCTAATATTTTGTGAAAAAAAATTTAAAAGCTTACATTTTAATAAATTTTTGCACAATTCAATTCGGCAGCGAAAGCAAAATTGTCTTCGATAAAAAAGTAGATACACAACGACATTTTCGACAATATTACCAGATCATAATATGAATTTGGTATGCGATACTAGATTTTCGATAGTCAGCGAAGATCAGCGAAGATCAGCGAATTCAATTCGGCAGCGAAAGCAAAATTGTCTTCGATAAAAAAGTAGATACACAACGATATTTTCGACAATATTACCAGATCATAATATGAATTTGGTATGCGACACTCGATTTTCGATAGTCAGCGAAGATCGAATATCGAAGACGTATGATTAATATTTAATTCAGTAAAGTACGAAAGTGTTAAATATTAAGTATACGCCATGTGATTGGCTTATTGGGGTATTGTATTGTATTGTTTAGTGCACACTTTAAGGGTAGTACTATGGTACAAAGTATACGAAATGAGTGCTGTGGAAAATAAAAGACAAAAAAATAAAATAATAATTGTCATATTAATTCGCAGCAAAATTTTTATTTAATAAATACAGAAGAAATTATAATAAGATGATGAAGTAAATAAGAAGGTAATGATGACCTGGAAAATGATGACATGAAAACGGATAAAATTGGTCTACAAATAAGGAAGGTTCCCCAGCCCAGAGTAATGATTAAAGTTGTAGCATCATTAGCCACCACTAGAAGTGTGTGGGCCATAGTTCGGTACCTGTTCAAACCCCAAGAACCCAATCTTGAAGAAAAATTAAATACGAAAAAATATTTCTTTGGCGACTTCCTCTCAGCAGATTTCTTGCAAAAACTCTGAGAGTAAATAAAATTGCTATGCAAATTTCTCAAAAATCTGTGGTTCGCAATCGACTTTCAATTGTAGGTCCCGCCACTCATGTATAAAATTCGCACACACAACATAAGTGGTGTGAGAGACTACGTCATAATCGTAACTAAAGGGTTGTAATGACGAATTATGTTATGTTATGCTATTAAAAGGACTCATAATACTTTTATGCTCCAAAGAAACCTAGATGTTCTCCAAAAATATTCAACTTCTTGGTGTTGCAAAAAGTTAACGTGAGCCTTTGCTGACTTGGTCACGCCAATAGATTGCAAAATTAAATTAAATAAAATTTGAAACAAATACGTTGCAGTGTTTTCTGAATTCCCAATCAATTTTTGAATTAGAATAATAAGTTTTGTCATATAAAATAGAACATAAGCCAACAGGCATAAACTACAGAGAAGGCAGTTAAAGATTCTAAGAACCCATATGGCCGCCACTTGATATAGTGGACTACAACTACATGCATAACATAATTGATCCTCACAACCCCCAGAGTCAGGTTTACAACCTAGCTTTTTAAACGACTTATGTTGTGTTATTTTTATACAAGAGAGGCGGGACTTACAGTTTGAAGACGACTCCGAAACTTTTCATGTTTTTGCCAGAAATCTGTGGAGAGGAAGTTGCCGAAGAAATATTTTTCAAATATCGTTTTGTAGGAGATCTTTGATCTGGGGTTTGAACCGTGGCCCCACGTGTAATTATTGGCTATCTAGTAGACAACGACGAAAATTAAGGAAACCTCCAGCAACTAAATGGTAATGTTATCAGCTCTTTCGAACATCCTGAGGCAAGGACTGTTATTCTTTGAGAAGTAAACTGGCCTCAGAAAACGAACACTTCAATATATGTATATTAGAGCGACTCAAGTTGTATGGAAGCAAAATTTGTGCTCGATGTACCCCTCTCAAAATGAACCTTTGACTTTTTTAAGATGACATTTGAAATATTTTGGTTATAGCTTTGAGCTCTCGTGAGCTGGGCCATTTTGAAAAATGGTCTATTTCTGCATGTTTTGTTAATTTGAGAATATGTTTCCTTACCAACATATACAATATGGTTATCATAAGGAAGGGTTTTTAAGGCGCGTCCAACTGTATATACAATTTGTAAAAGGACGATCATCCATATCCTTTTTTTAAGGATACTCTGTAAAAAATAACGGATTTTGAATTTTTTGTTCGGGGTTGTTTTTCCTTTTACCAAGTACATCATCTTTGTATGTAAATAATTTAGATTTTTGAAAATTAGATGCATTTTAAACGGTGGAATATATATAAATGCAATTTTGTGGTAACTATAATATGATATCGGATTTTGTTTGATGAAAATAGGACTAAAAAAAAAAAGAAATGAACCACGCCTTTTTCTCGGCATATATTTTTTTCGAAAGTAAAAAAAGTTATTAAATTTTATAGTTTATATTCACAAAACTGTTCCCAAAAAACGCAAACAAGCGCGGATTACAAAATTTATTACAAACAACCGTGAACAAAAAATTCAAAATTCGTTAGTTTTTACAGAATATCCTTAAAAAAGGGATATGGATGATCGTCCTTGGACAAATTGTATATACAGTTGGACGCGCCTTAAAAAAACATTTCTTATGATACCCATATTGTATCTGTTGGTAAGGAAACATATTCTCAAATTGACAAAACATTGAAAAATAGACCCTTTTTCAAAATGGTCCAGCTCACGAGAGGTCAAAGCTGGAGCCGAAATATTTTAAATGTCATCATAAAATATACCAATGTTCATTTTGAGGGTGGTACATCTTGCACGAATTTTGCTTCCATACAACTTGAGTCGCTCTAATATATATTGATTTGGATAGTATGCTTGTAAAAGAAATGTTTATCAATTATTGTTGGGGACTCTATTTTAATTCATTTTAGTACTCGTTTTGCATATACAATATATTTTGTTTTTAATTTTTATTTATTAAAACAATAAAAACAAAACTATTTTAAATCTTTTCAAAGAATTGAAAAAAGTTTTGAAATTTAATTTTTTTTCCTCTTTTTTTTTAAACATAAATCTACAAAAAGTTTATTTAAAATTTTGTTTAATGTTGCTGGAGAAGAAAAAAAATTACCATAAAAAACCATTTTCCAATCAATCATAATTCGATAGCAATTAGAATGCATTCAACCAGCCAACTGACCATATAAAACTCATGAGCTTAAAAAATTTCTGAAACCAAAAAACAATTTACTGTGAGGATTTCAATTTGGTTTCTTTTTTTGTTGCCATGAAAATGTAGAGTTTTTTGCAAAGGAGGATTTAAAAAGTTAATAACCAAAACTAAATAAATAAAATTTAAATTTTTTTAATGATAATTTAGTTGCACAAACCATATTCGGTTTGCATTTTTTCCTTTCTTCTTTTTTGGATTTCAAGAGGAAACGAAAGTAATTTGAAGGCAAATAATAAAAAAAATATTTCAATAAATACGAGGTTACTTACTTACGTTTCCTAAAATTGTTCAAATAAATTTCAAAACAATTCTGTATCAAATATACAAACTTTTCAGAAAAAAATCTTTAAGCCCTACCTCGCATATGTTATTGTTATATAAAAAGCTTCATTAAATTCTTATTTACATTAAATCATTATTTAATGCAAATAGCAACAGAATTCCACATTAAATTTAAATTTTAATTTGTTTCTTTAGTTTTTTTCTTTTATTTTATTGGCATTTTTGATCATATTTTATGGGTATTCCAATGCACTCACTGAACCTCTGTTTTTTACAGCTTTATTGCGAAAAAAAATCTCCATAAAAATCAATTGAACAAAAGATTTACGTTTATCGTCTACGTTCGTTCGCAGTTGCACATACATATAAAGTCATCACATATTTTCACTTTATTTCCTCCCTTTTCTGAAAAATATTTTTAATATGGAATCTGATTGGCATTTTGGCTTTCTTTTTCGCAATTCCATAGAAATATCACAGCAAAAGAAAGAAAAATTGTCGTGCCTTTTTGTACCGTATCACTCATTCTGCTTCATACCCTACTGCGAATGCAGTAAAATATTGGATTTCATTATACATTATAGCAGCGGATAAGTAAAAAGGATTGGCATTTTTAGGTGTATAAGTTGATTCACTCGTTATTAAGCAATGAAAAGTGTTAAATACTCAGTCATTAATTAATTTCATTTTTAGAAGGAAAATTTACACGGCATTGATAAAATTCAACGTTCATTTGAATGAGCTTACCAGCATGGGGTCTCAAGAAGAATGAAGTTGAACTAGCTGATGGGACAATTACTTATTTTAAGAATCCCTTTGTAAGCTAATGCTCCTCAAAAGCATTGTATAATATGGGGGGGCCCAACTATCGCTTTAAATTTAAATCATCAAATATTTCGAATCTGGCAATACTTGTGTCATTCTATTCTGTCACAAAATTCAGTATATTATCACCACTGAAGGTAATGAATCGATTTACGCTTGAGCAGCGTTGGGTTTTATTGAAAATTTATTTCTAAAACAAAGACAATTGTACGAAAATGTCGTACAAAATTTGGTCGCACAGAACGTCCAACAGTGCCCTGTATACATACATACATACATACATATATAATTGGCCATTACAACCCTTCAGATTCTTCAGATTCTTGAGAGTATATTGTCAAAAATCGAAGGCACCCAACAGTTTACGTTGAATTTTGTGAAAAGATCTCTTTTGACTTACAAAGTTCAATTGGTTTAAGAGTGGAAGCCGCATAAGCATCCACCTCGTTTTCGCTTCGCTATATGGGCCAACCAGAAACTATACGATGATGTCTATTTTGCCGAAAAAAAAATATCTTTTCAGACGAAGCTCATTTTCATTTTGGTGAGTACGTTAATAAGCACAATTGCCGTATTTGGGCTCAGAAAACTCGCTCGTGGTCTTACAGAAGCTAATACATCCATTCTGAGTGACTGTTTGGTGCGGCTTCTGGAGCGGAAACAGTGTTATGCGGACAAACCAGAGACTATTGGGCATATGGTTCCATAAACTCGAAAAAGTGCTTGAAAATTGGTCCGATTGAATGACATACTCTGTGGCCAGCCGAGGCAGCCACATGAATGAAATAATATTCCATTTCTAATAGAAACAATTTTAGTGCACAACAAAGGAATAAATTTGGCTAAGTTTCACACCATTTTTGTTTGACTGCATTTTTATATGTAAATATATTGAATCCACCACCCTATAAGCAATTGACTTGATATCAATTCAGCATGGTACTTGGTATATCATAGACTTCATAATAGGTTGACGATATCGGCTATGTAGATGATGTTAGTCTGCTGTTTTTTCACTTCTCTGGCATGTCCAAAATTTAAGTATTTGACAAGCTTGCTAAATCTGGCTTACAAATAGACAGTAACGAAGTCAATGAGCATAAGATCATATTAAAATAAACCCTTTCGCTTTTTTGAACAAAGTATTGCATACTTTGGAAATGTTTCCTATTTGGGGAGACGTGAACTCATTCAGTCGATAGATGAAAGCTGTGTGTCAGGCGTATACGTGCATACATACATACATAATTGGTCTTTACAACCCTTCAGTCAGGATTAAGACCCAGTTACTCACACCATTTATTTTGTGTGTGTTAATTTTATACAATTTAAAGTCGACTCCGAATGATAGATTTTTTGAGAAACTTTTTCATGATAATTCTTATTAACTCTTCAGAGTTTTTGCCAGAAATATGCTGAGAGGAATTCGCCGAAGAAATAGTTTAATATTTTGTTTTGTTTGAGTTGTCTGGCCTGGCGTTTGAACCGTGGCCTTATGCCTAATAATACTATACTATACTATGGCGACTTCGGCGTTTTAGGCGTATTCTTAAAATATTGTGACCAGCCCTGGTATTTATTCAACCATTACTTATGGAATGAAAAATTTTTAAAAACTCTAGTGCTGTCATAATGTATAGGTATACGCTCTAAACTGCCACATTTGGCCGGCATTGATTTTATGTGTTGATTTCCTTTTATTTTCTACAGATATTTTTTAGGATTTCAAATATTGTTCTTTCCCCTACTTTTTTCGTTTCTTTTATGTTTTGTTTGTTTTTATTACTATTTTCTAACAACAAATCCATTGTAAAAATGCAGTTTTACACTTGAATTGTTTTTAGACTGATTTCAATCTGTTTTTCTTGTTGTGTTCCATTTCGATTTAGACGAGTTCAGTTCGGTATTTTTTTTTGTTTGTTTTTGTTTTTCCATCCACATTTAACAATGTGTTCATTTTTCCTGTTTTCCAAACAGTTGTTGTCTTTTTATAGTTATTTTTTTCTTTTCTTTTTCTCTATTATTTTCTAACAATGTTTTCTTGAAAAAAATATTTTTTTTCTTTTTTTCATTTTCAGAGTTTCACAATGAAAACAACGGTGATGTCGTCGACCATTGCAATCCTGCTGCCGGCTTAAATGCTTTGAAATGAAGAGATATGGAGAGCGAGAGAGAGCTAGGGGAGTATGTTATAACACAACTAAATAAATCCATGCAAAAGAAAAAAAATTCAGGAACCTAAAAAGGAACATTAGACGCGACGAAAGGACCAACATTTGTTTGAATCTTCAAAAAAAAAATGAAAGAATGGAAGAAGAATATAATTCTTACTTTCAATTTGTGGCCATTCAAAAGAGCAAAAACCAGATTAATATCCAGCCAACATTTAGTCAGCATGAACAAATACAATAGCCAGTACAACAACAAAAAGCAAAAATTAAAAAAAGGGGAGAAAAAAATAACCAAACAATCAGCCATTCAAGCAGTCATTTTTGTTTTTTGTATCCCCTGAATATGGGTTAAAATTAGTCTGCTTTTGTTACACATACAACCAGCCACTCACTCACCTACTCACTCCAGTATACAGGCATAAAGCTTGTCTAATTTGCCAAAGTTCATTTTGAAAGTCATTTCAATCCCATGGCTAGAGAGAGAGAGAGATGATGATATTTTTCTTTCTCACTTTATGAAGGCATAACAATGAAATTTGCAGGAGAATAAAACTCAACTTTTTATGATGCCATTCGCTTTGTTTTTTCTGTTGGAGTCATTCCTGTAGTCTTCGAAGGGAGGACATTGCACAGATGAAAGGAATATCGAACAAAATACACTTTTTTTTTTTCTTGAAATGGATACACAGCAGTGAGTAGTAGTAAAACGATTTACGTAATGAATGAAAACAATTAATTATTATTGAACAATGAATTTGCTTCACAAAAACAAAAAACCCAAACAAAACGTAAAGGAAAATTGGCATAAAATTTAATTGCAACACACATATAATATAAAAGAAATGGAATACTTTATAGAAAGAGTAAATGTGGTCTGCGTTTAAAGTAACATCAGCATTAAAGCTGAACAATTTTATTTTTAGCAAACTTTTCATTACAGCTGCCTTTATTAGTAAGCCTTTAACAGGAAAATAAAAAAACATACGTTTCCAAATAATGGCCTACAGAGTTATATTGCAATACAAGTAGTATTCCAAGTATTTTACTTCATATTTTCGACGAAAGATAAAATCGAATATTTTTATACAAAAACATGCGAATCTCTAGAGTGTACATGTGTTCACTGGAATGTCTACTTTTTTGTAATCCTCTTTGGAGTTCCAAAAATTGTGTATTATATTCAAGAGTTCCAAATGGAACAAAGTAATATGCTTTTATGAAATTCCCATCTTTTAATATCTCGAGGAATCTCTCATTTGGCTGTTAACGTAACTCGAACAAGTTGCATCAATTAGTTAACATTTTACAGCCATTGAAAGCAATCTAGCAATTTAAGTAGAACATGAAAAAAAATTTGTTTCATATGCTTCTAGTCTAAGGCCTAGCTTGATAAATATAGAGAAAGTCTGCACCACGAATTTGAATGGTATTTTCTATATGACACATAAGAGTCTTTACATCTGGAACAATTCATCACATATTGTTAGCTAATTGCGTATGAAAAAAGTGCGAAAGATTATGGACGTATACATACACACATACATACATAATTGGTCATTAGAACCCTTCAGTCATGGTCGAAAAAAAAGGGAATTAAAAACACAGTCTTATATTAGATAGGCCAACAATATATCGATAATATTTTTAGTTGTTTCGGGTATTAGGACCTCAATTGGTCTTTCAACGCGTTTGGCATTCCGCGCTTGTACGATCAGAACGAAATTTGTATGTACAACCTTTTTACCATTCAAATTTACTGTATGACACAGTACGTACATACATACATAATTTTCCATTATAATCATTCAGTCAGGATTATGATCTAGCTTCTCACAACACTTATGTTGTGTTAGTTAATGTTATGATGGCGGGACCTACGGTTTAAAGACGACTTCCAATGACAGATTTTTGAGAAACTTTTTTCTGGCAGTTTTATTTACTTTCAGAGTTTTTGCCAGACATCTGATGAGAGAAAGTCGCCGCCGAAGATATATTTTTCATATTTTGATTTGTTTGAGATATCGGTTTGGTGTTTGAACCACGGCCTAATGTCTAATAAACCAACACACTACCTACTAGACTATGGCGTCTTCAACTTACGATATAATGTTGCCTAGTTGAATATGAAAAGCGCGAAAGATTATGAAAGCCATAGGTATCAGATGAGATCAGAACAGTTGAGTATGAAAAGGCTTTCCTTAAGGCATGTTGTTGTTGTTGTTGTTGTTGTTCAATCGCAATATGAAATAGAATTTAAATCCTATTGTAGGTTCTTATGAGTCATGGGTTCAGCGAAAGTTTCTTGGATAGCAGTCTATATTGTGCAGACCTTGCGCTGACCAACTTCCTCCTTTTCTCTGATTTTGGTGGAACTTGGTTAGTACAGGGCCTGCGTTCACCCGTGGCATCACAACGGGCCGCTATGCGTGCTCAAGTGAGCTTTGTGATATCAGAGCTACCACTCCGACCTAACCTAACCTAACCTAAGCAGTCTATATAACCAACAATGCAAAGCTGAATACATGTAAAATTTCATATCAAACGAATAAGTATTTCTTGTTTATTTATTTATTTTTTTCTTATTCTGAGTTTCGTTCGAAAAGTCATACCTATTTATAACAAGAAAATCTGGCTTTTGGTTTTCATTGAATGATCAGATAAAAGGAACGAAATTAATCAAAAACTATGGTGGAATGAAGAACAGTATATTATTTTTGTAGACTTTTTTATTGAAGCTTTCGGAGGTTATTAGTATGATAGAATACTACGGCTCTACCGCCATCCAAATTGGTGATCGGAAATGACACAGTTCGTTGGTAATGTATGTGTTAATTTCTGTAGTAAATTCTCTTTAAATATTCTTGACAGAACTGGTAACAAACTAATCTACCGATATGACCTGATTTGTGTCAAGTCTTTCGTTTGTTTTGATTTCAAACTTAATTTGAATTGTTCTCCATGACCGATTTTAAATATAACCTCCATCTGAATTTTTTATTTTGAGTTCTAGTTAATAAATTCTAACGGCAGAGTATTTATTTCACCCGTAACTTGGATAATTCAATTATATTTCTCTGTTGGCACTTATGTGAATGTATCTGAACACCCTTCAAGTAAAGACTTAATGCGGTGTACCTTTATCTTCTATTCTCTTCGAACAGCACTCAGATTCGTGAGCAGACCAACTGCTTCCATTTTTTGTTACTTTCGACACTCTGTAGTTAATCTGTTTTTATTTATGAACTAGACTTCTTAAAGCAACAAAATATTAAACTTTCTCACCTATTTATATCGGATCTTTTATTAAGCGCTTCATAGTTTTAAATTTAATTCAAACAAAGTGTGTGTAAAACATCATCGTAAAAGCTCATTCGTTTCAAAGACCTATTGATGCTATAATGTGTGGAAATGTCCGGGGGCTCTCAGAGTGAAGTGCATCTGAACTGTAAAATTTTTCATGTCTCTGGCGCAGAAATCATTATGATGGCACGAGTTAAGTTGACTTTGAGGTTGGCTGTTGTTTTGAGACTGTGTGTATTAACGGAGTCTAATGTAGTCAACACATACTACTTCGATGGCCAGTTCACATCGCATTCAAGTGAACTAACCATGCCCTCAGATCGCTCGTGCAGAATTTTCAGTGTGGCATAAGCTGTGAGGCATGTATAGCTGTTCCTTTAAAACCACATGTTGTTGGGGTCAATTCACCCAATTCTGGCCAAAAGAAGTTGGTAATTATCAACCATTCCCAGCAATGGCCTGGCCACCATCGTTCTCAAAGAAATATGAACCAATGATATTGCCAGTCCAAAATTCATTTCAAACAAAAATCGAGACAATTCGATAATTTTATTTGTCCAAGTACGCATTCACCCAAAAGTGGGCCTAATTGCTGAAAATGATTTTTCAAAGCCGTAGTCGCCGTAGTCTAGTAAATAGTGACGTGAGGCCACGGTTCAAACCCTTGGTGATCAGACATTTCCAATAACACAAAATATGAAAAATATTTTTGAGGCTACTTCCTCTCAATAGATTTCTGACAAAAAAAAAACTGATAGTAAATAAAAATTGTTACAAATATTTTCTCAAAAATCTGTCATTCGAAGTCCACTTTAAACTACTCTTGCCACTCATGTATAAAATTAACACAAACAACATAAGTGGTGTGAGAAAGCTAGGTCGGAATGCTGACTAAAGTATAATATTTTTATTTTTATTTATTTTTTTTTATTTATTTTATTTTCAAATTTAGCACAACAAGATAGAAATCTTATAAATTAGAGTGCTAATGATTGCATACAAACAATAAATTTAATAATAATGTAATAATTAGATATGACTACAAGTTAAATTACAAAAGAATTAAAAAAATAAAAAAAAATAAAAGATTACAAATAATTTAATGCATTAATTTGATTTTAAAATACTTCAACTAGTCATTAACGAAAATATTTCATTAGTTCAATTTTAAATCTGGTTGCGTTGCTAATTATTTGAATTCTCTTCGGTAATTGGTTCCAAAGTCGAGTGCAATAAATAAAGAACTGACGTTCAGAAAATGCAGTTTTATATTTTCTTTGAATCAATACCAGTCCTCTAGCCGATCTGCCAAAACCTATTGCTTTATATAGGTAAGTCGGTTGTGCAGTATAAATTATTTTATGTAAAAACATCAAGGTCTTAAACTTCAAAAGATTTTCAAAACACATATTGCAAATTTGGTATGAGAACACAGATATGGAATCACGTATTCCTCGGTTGAAGATATATCTTGCAATATTATTATAGGCAACTTTCAATTTTCGCAAATCATTTGCATCACAATTCGCATAAATTTCCCATCCGTATAAAAGAACTGGTAACAAATAAGTTTTAGCAAGCAGCATTCTTATTTCAAAAGGTGTTGAACATTTTACAGCCCAAAGATTTCTCAACATACCATAAATTTTACCTACTGCAGAAGCAATGTGATTGGACCAGGTCAGTTTATTATATATATATTATTATATTTAAATTTCATTATTTTATTTAAATTATTATAAATAAATTTCAGCTGCTTCTGACTGCTTTTGTGGGCGTTATAAATGTTTTTAGTGTCAGCATCATTGCAGATTCGTGATATTTTTGAGCAATGGGTGCAGCTTAAGAAAAATAATACAACAAATGTGTTGCATCATATTGTAGAATTTGTGGAAAATAGTATTCAAAGATTTCTAGCAGATATAGAGAAGGACTAACTAAAATTCATTCTTTTAAAAATTAGTAATAATTGGACAAAATATAGACGTGGAAAAAGTAGGTTTGAAACTGAGTTGAGGAAGTGATGTAAATTTTTATAGATTATCGATTTTTTATATTTAAACATAAATAAATTCAATTAGGAACCAAGTATAAGTGTCTTTTCACTTATATGTATAAATTTAAGTATTTTAATATATATAAACAAATTTGAAATTGTTTAATAAAATATTGTTTAATTAGTATTTCAGCTATGGTAAAAATGTATACTTATAATTTTCTAAGGATATACAGAATGTGAGAAAATTAAATTTTAATGAGTTAGTAAAACATTTAAATCATAATTTCCGATTCGAAAAAAGTATATATTCAAAATGTTTATGTCTTTTTGATACTTTTTTGAAAAAGGACATTTTTAAGGTGGGCGTATCCTTGCTCCAAATTGAACGAAATTTTTAGGAAGTATTAAGCATGTTAAAGCTAATAAGTGTACTAAATTTTATTAACATATCTTTTGTTTCCTCCAAGTTATAGCAATTTTTAATTTCAGGATATATGGGAAGGACACGAATCCTTCGAGTTTAAATGACCAAATTTTAAGTATGATTATGTTTTACCAATTAATATAGGTGTACCTAATTTCATTACTCTACTATTACTCCTTCTATTTTTGGCCACTCGTTATATGAAATCGCGACAGTGTGCGTTGTCTGAACAGAACACTCATTTGCATGTGGGGTTGAATGGAATATGCGATCACAAATTCGACAGATGTAGCTGCAATGAGATGGCCATTATAGACTATGTAAGTTTAGAAGTTCCTTGTTGAAAGTGGTTTCTTATTCTTAATTTGAATGCAATCCATCAGTTACAAATTTTATAGATTTTATTTAACATAGTGAACTTGAACTAAATATGGATACCAATTCATTTAAATTAATTCAAATTGTTAAGGAAACTAAGAAATGACAACAATTTGTCACATTTGTTGGCTTAATGCCAACAATAATAGACAATAGACAATAATATCGTAATATAAAAGCGATAAAAATCCACATAACAATTTAGTCATAATAATAAAATTTCCTTTTTATTTATTGCATATCCTTCCTTCATTTTACACAATTAATCACGTAATCCGATTTAATTGTTAATAACAATAGTTTTCGTTGTTTCTTTTTCCATGTCTGAAAAGCTTTCATTTTCTATTAGTAATTTGCATAAAATTGCTTTCATTTTTTCTTGTTTTCTTTCTTTCGTTTTTTATTATTTCTAATAACAAATATTTATTTTGTCATTGTTTTGTGCCCCTCTTTCGTTCGTTCGTTCGTTCCTGGCTGCTTTCACCGATAAAACGCTCCTTCCGTAAATTACCGATTTCCCTAACAGCACTGCTAACTTTTACCACAAACAACATTTGCATTTTTATACAATTTCTTTTTGCTTTCTCTATGGCGTTTTTATACTTTTTTTCTATTCCTTCTTTTACAACACACACTTCAATATTCTCTTGTTTGTACAATAATACCAACAAAATGAAAAAGAAGAATGGAATTGAACAAAAAAAAAGATATGAACGAATAAACATGAAAGGAACATTAAACATGTGCACATGCAGAACAGTGGAGGTTAAATGTGAAATAATAATACCCTCAACAGAAATTCATTGTCAATTAAATGTTTTAGTAAACTTAAACAAAATTTTCATAAGGAAGAACAACAGCACTGGACGAAATTTATTACAGACTTCGGAGGTTATGCAGTCGTGAATGTGCACTTAATGTTTTAAGCATTCGAATATAGACTCTAAGACCTCTATCCGTTAACATATCGTTTGGTCTCTTAAAAATATTGCTGCCGTTGCCAAAAACATCAAAATGGTATCGTTTTCAACAACTTTAAATTTTACGAATCACTACGTAATGAATTTTGATAAAATATCTTCATCATAGTCGCCGTAGTCTAGTAAGTAGTGTATTGGGTTAGACGTGAGACTACGGGTCAAACACTAGGTGAGACATCTCCAACTCGAAGACATTTGAAAAAATATCTCTGCGGTGAATTCTTCTCAGCAGATTTCTTTCAAAAACTCTTTGTCATGAAAAGTTTCTCAAAAAGAAAAATTTGTTGTTTCGAATCGAATTTAAAATGTAGGTCGTGCCACTCATGTATAAAAAACAGCACCCACAACATAAGTGGTATGGGAAGCTAGGTTGTAATCCTAATTAAAGGGTTGTAATGCCGAATTATGTATGTATGTATGCACCTTCACCTTCATATGCACACAGTTCAGCATATTTCGAAGCCCAAACCATCTAATCCGCCAGCCATTCGTTCAATGAATGATGGAACAATGTGATCACATTTGCACCAATCGTCTTAATGAAGCAACGATTTTCAAAACAAACTATCTTCAGAAATTCTGATGGTAACTGTCCACCAAGATCGTGCGATTTAACGCTGTGGGATTTTTTCCTTAGCATGCATACACACATCCTTACAAAATTGGTCATTACAACCCTTTAGTCAGGATTACGACCTCCCACACCAGTTATGTTGTGGGTATTAATTGTATACATGAGTGGCGAGACTTACAGATTAAAGTAGATTTCAAACGATGCATTTTAAAGAAAGGGATTCCTGCGTTTGAATACGTTATCCAATGCATCATCAATGAGACACAGAAACTTTCAACAAATTATCACAGCCTTGACGTTCATCCGACGAATGTCGTATTTCATACTCAATGTTTTCATCTGCATGTCTACAGTGAATCGAACAGCCATCATTGACTGTTTGATGACACTTTAGTGCTGGTGTTATAATCATCGATCAAACTTGGTGCTTGACAACAAAGCCGTGAAATTCAGGTTGTTGTCAGAGACAAAACGATAAAATCATTTAAAAATTTTAAGAGACTTTTATACGTCTCTAACAAACCATTCGGATAACTTCTTTCTGTTTGTCTAGATAGGATATCACCAATATAGAAATGCTAGTCCAGCTCCATTTAAAAGAACGAAAAGGAAGAAAAAAAATTGAACATGGCATATTTAGTTTAGTGATTTAGTTAGGATAACAACCTAGTTTCTCACACCACTTATGTTGTGTTATGCTTTACACATTAGTGGATGGACCTACAGTTTGAAGTCGACAACAGAACGACACATTTTTGAGAAACTTTTCATGGCAATTTTATTTACTCTAAGAGTTTTTGCGCCAGAAATTCGCTGAGAGGAAATCGCCGAAGAAATATTTTTTTGTTCATATTTCGTTCTGATGTCTGACCTGGGGTTAGAATCGAGGCCTCACGTCTAATGAAGCCAATACACTACCTATTAGACTACAGGAATCTCAATTTAAAAATATATTTTCTTCAAAAAAAAGCCACGTCAATTATTTTTGCCTAGTCTAACTACCACTTAGTTCTGTGTCTACAGAACCATTCAAATGGTAAACAATTCACCAACCAAAGAAACGCTATGGAAAATGGCAATTCTACTAGACATTGATCAAGATTACAAAGTAAATGCTTCATATTCGAAGACATTGTTTTTTTTGTATTTGAAATATAATACAAATGTCTGTGCTAAGAAGTTTATAGCAACATTTGCCCATCATTGTTAATTTGAATGCATGTGACTATATGTTCTTACATTGGCAAACAAATATTAATATCGTGTAGTTTTTCTTTTTTCTTTTTAAATTTTTTTTATGTCCTTTTGCTCACTTTTCCTTTTGCCATACTTCACAGTGATTTGCATAAGTGTAGTGTAAGTAGTGTAAATGCTTCATATTCGAAGACATTGTTTTTTTTGTATTTGAAATATAATACAAATGTCTGTGCTAAGAAGTTTATAGCAACATTTGCCCATCATTGTTAATTTGAATGCATGTGACTATATGTTCTTACATTGGCAAACAAATATAAATATCGTGTAGTTTTTCTTTTTTCTTTTTAAATTTTTTTTATGTCCTTTTGCTCACTTTTCCTTTTGCCATACTTCACAGTGATTTGCATAAGTGTAGTGTAAGTAGTACTTTTTCCAGTTCTATGCTATTCTGTTCTGTTCGCTTCTATAATTTTTATGTTTTTTTTTTTTTTTAATTTTTTTCCTTTATGCTGATCCTTTTGTGAAATCCACTTTATTTGCATGTATTTATGATAGTGTGTATTTGGATGTGTGCTGGTGTTTGCGGTTGTGTTGGTTATGAAAATTATTAGATTTTCTTACAATTTTTCATTTCTATTTGTGTGAATGAGTGTTACTAAATGAAAAAAAAGGAATTTTTTTTCACTTTTATGCTACTAACGTGTAGCCATTTAATGGCAACAACAGCAACAACAAAAAAAGAAAATGTGGGGAAAGAAAAACGCATCACATACTACCACATTCATTTTGAGGACTTTAAGTACTTTTTGCCTTTTGTTGTTCACGCATATGTTACCGTTTATTTACGGTTCATTTGAAAATCAATTTTATTTTTACACGTTCAATTGCAACTCCATATACACAGACATACATACATGGCTACATATATTTATAGGAGTACGTATCCTTTTCACTTTTCTTTATTTGCTTTCTTTTTTCTTCGTTCTTCTTTTTTTTCTTCGTTTTTTTTTCTTTCTTGAAGGAACAGGGTCTTATAACAGAGTAAAGATTAAGTATGGATATGTGCGTACATACAACCAATGCTCTGACATGGTAATTTAGAGATTTATGATTTACGTTTTGCGAAAGTGTTTTATTAAAATGCTTCGCCTTTTTTTCCTTGCCTTTCCTTTTTTTTTTTCTTGCGCCAATTGAAAAGCGAAATAAAGATTTTATTTCTGTATTCCGTTTTGAAAATTAAATTATTTATTTCGATGATGTGTACACACATATGCTTTTATTAAAACGGCCTCTAAAATCATTTCAATGTCGTCTATAAATATTTATGAACCTTTTTTATGCCACATAAATCAGGCAGACTTAAAGTCCGGAGTTTTTTCGCTTTCTTTCATAGAATTTTTAACAATTAAATCACTTTATGTGAGACACGTTTCATGACATAAGAATGACTATTTAAGCGGATTTAAAGTGAGTAAAAAAAAAACAACACTTTTATGTAAAGTTATAAAATTTATTTTATTACACACATTCAAAAGATGCTTAACAACTGCATAAAAATATTTAAAGCCCTTTAACGTTTCAATTCACAATAGAATTGGGGACAAGGACAATACGCAAGCCGGCGAAGATTTTCAATTTCCTCAAACTCAATTTGAGTTTAAACGAATTAATCATCAACTGTCCATGCAGGTTAGTAAGAAATATGATATGGCCTTATGATTGCCAAGAATCGTAGAAGGAAAGTCTTATGAAACCATTGTTGAAATAAAACTTTCATTTCTTCGTAAATTCTCATAAAAAATACGGAGCAATTCAGTTAACTAATTTCATTTTAATTGAAATGAACACTTCTGTTTAACTGACTGATTAACTCAAGTTTAGTAGGAATAAAATAAAAAAAATTTCAATTTAAATTATTAACTTTCTCAGTAAAATAGGAGTATAATACGTACGTGCATTAAGGCCTTGCATCTGCTGCAGGTAAGGTGCTTTTGAAAGTTATACACTTTAATGAGCACTTTCATGAGTGCAATAGTCTTTACTGCATTACGGTTAAAATATGTTTCAAAACAAAAATTTTACAAAAAAAGCACTTCGATGGTAAAGTATCATACTAGCTAGCGCATAAATACTTATGAATAGAATACCAAAACGCTAATCATTTCTAAACCGCAGCAGTGCTTACTTTTTTAAGAGGCCGAGGGTGACATAGGATCAGCTGCAGAAAAGTCAAGTGAAAACAGGAGTGATAGCTTTGCAATAAGCCAGAATAAAGAGTGATCAAACCAAGATTGTTTGAGATTGTTTGATTGTTTTACGTGGCCGTCTCTGGACAAGAACACAACGTCAGACTTCTTGACAAGGTCAGAAGGTCTGCTGCCATTTATATAACTGGCGCTCTTCGCACCACCCCCACGAAAGCCTTGTTCGCAATGCTAAACTGGCTATCTACTGTGCTTCTCGCTAAGCAGGTAGCCAAGTTTGCTGCGACTAAACTTAATGCTCTCTCTCGTTGGCACATTGTACACTCTGGTCACTCCACTATTCTGGAGGTTGATCCAGTGGCCCCTGTGAACATAGACTATTTCCCTGCTGAATATTGTCTCGACAGATGTTTCCACTCTCTGATTCCAAGTAGGGATGACTGGAATCCTAATACGGTCGTCCCCCCGGAAGTCCTGGATATATATACCGACGGCTCTAAACTCGATAATGGGAGCTATCATCTATTGACATCAAGGATATAGCTTCGTTCATCAGACTTTCTGGCTGGTTTTCCAGTGTGGGGTAGTCGTGCTTTTATTGTGCAGCCCTTTCGCTGACCAACTTCTTCCTTTTCCCTGATTTTGGTGAAACTTGGTTAGTACAGGAACTGCGTTCACCCGTGGCATCACAACGGGCCACTATGCGTGCTCAAGTGAGCTTCGTGATATCAGAGCTACCACTCCGACCTAAACCTAAACCTAAACGTGGCCGCGCTAAAGTAAAAAGCTGTGTAGAATTCAGATCTATATCAGCAAACAGTGCTACATAATGTGTGTAATCCAAATGCATACTAACCACGTAATAAGTAGTCATTGCATACAACACATACCGCCATAGTCTAGTCGGTAGTTTGTTCGCTTATTAGACGTAAGGTCGCTGTTTAAAAATCAGGTCAGACATCAGAACGAAATTATGAAAAATATATTTATATTTCATATTTCTTCGGTGTCTTCCTCTCAGCAGATTTCTGGCCAAAAACTCTGAGAGTAAATAAAAATTGCCATGACAAGTTTCACAAAAATTTGTCGTTCGGAATCGACTTTAAAACTGTAAGTCCCGTCACTCATGTATCAAAAAATTGACACACACAACATACATAAGTGGTAGGAGAAGCTACGTCATAATCCTGACTGAAGGGTTGTAATGAGCAACTCTGTATGTATGTGTATGCATGTATGCACGTTGCAAATATTCTCTTCCTCTCCACACATATATGATAATGATTATAAAACAGTAGTTTAATCCAGTCATGAATATAGTCCCATAATTTATGAATATCATATCAGTACCCGATCATGCTCTTGGTATCTTATAGGCCATAATAGCACCCCCGTGCAGAATACCTCTTTTAATTGAACTTGTACATAACGATAATGAGAAACGGTAGAACGTATTTGTCAGATTCTGCAAGGCCCAACTCATTCGACAGTTTATTGCCATACAATGTCGCATGACTTGCGACCATTACTTAACGTTAAAGAAGGAATCATATGCTATTAAGTGCACTCTTATGGACCACTCGTGCCTTTTACAAATTCTTAGTTATATTCAAGCCACCTTTAGGCGGGGACAGATGCCAACACCATACTATAATGGTGTAAACTTCTTCTTCCACTATCCTTATGGGAATAGTCAATATGCTTTAGCAATTCCTCCAATCACACAGCATCTATTAATTGCGTCCGTATAGAGTTTGACAGAATTCCTATGAAGAGCCAAGATAATTCTGGTTTCTTTATTTCTTAGAGTATACTAAAGCATACTGGTATTAGATCAGTAATTAATAAAATTCGATATGATCTTAACCCTCTTTATTATGCCTAATTCACTGCCATCTAAATTACTAGCGAGACAACATGCGGCACTTGTCGCTATACGAACTAGTGTCCTATCAAGCAGTTTATTCTCTGGCACGCACACTCCTAAAGAATCCCAATCCACTTATTAACATCGATATGGCTTCTGTGCTAAGGAAAAATCTAATTTTATTGATACACTCACCAGACTTAGAGTGGATAGAAAGCGTATTAATCAATTACTCAATTAAAAATGTACTGACTTCTTTGTAACTGTATCGACTGCTGTATAAGCTAGGAGAAATCTGAAAATCACTGCTGCAGAGATTTTAGAACGATTAGCTCGACGCAGACATCTTTCATTTGACTCAATTCTTGTCTGCAGTTATATATAGTTATAGTATGTTAGCTTATTAGACTTGAGGACGTGATACAAACTCCCGCTCATACATGTTGACAAAATATGATTCCTCTCAGCAGTGTTCTGGCAAAAATTCTGAGCGTAAACAAAAATTGCCTTGAAAAGTTTCCCAAAATTCTGTCATTTGCAGTCGACTTTAAACTGTAGGTCCCACCAGTCATATATAAAATTAACACACACCACATGGTTAGTGTCAAAAGCTAGGTCGTAATCCTGACTAGAGGGTTGTAACGATCAATTAAGTAAGTTTCTTGATAGTCTACCGAGCTATCGTTGACAGGTATCGGATCGATGACTCAATTAATTAAACTTTCGGACTAATTTCCAGCTTGATTATAAGGGAGTTGTGACTTAAGTAAGAAGTTCGCTTGTTGATTGGTAAAACTAATTGATCGGGGATTGGCATTTATTTTTGTGAGCTTCGGGCCGTTATGCCCGATCTCTAAACCATGAACAGTCGTTTTCAACAACAGTAAGCTCTTTAGGTTGTCCTTTAAAATCCCCTTTACCACTATTCTTGGATACATATGAATATTTGTTAATTTATCTCTGAAAATACTTAAGCCATCCTTCTTTACGTTAAATGTATTCCCTTCTTACAATAATTTTGACTCCTTCCGTTTTACGTCGCATTGCTCCTCATGAATCCTTAGTATGTAACAATGCTTAATTTACCTTTTGCAACTTAATAGACATTTGTTTTAACGAAAACTAGAATTTAGTGCCACCAAAAAACCACAAGTTTAGGCATAAATTTAGTCTCATCCCACATACATACATATATATTCCCGACAAACAAAGAAACGCAACAAAATTTGCATTTGAAAATGTATGTTTTTTTTTATTTCTTTATTGTTGTTATTGTCTTAATTTTCTATAAATTTTAATTTCTTCCAGACATGAGATGCAAGACTGAAACAGCTGTAGACATTATTTTTATGCTCCTTTGCATTCACTTGCTTGAATGTTGAGTGCCTGCCTGCCTGCCGGTTTACCTTGGCTTTGCACTTTGGCAACTGATTTATGTGGACCATTAAATTTATGGGTGACTTTAACTTTAATCCAGGCATTTTACTCGTTGTCTTTAGAATTTAGAGCGCTTCTTAAAACATAAAATATTTTTTTACGGGGAAAAACAAAAACAAAAACAATAACAACAACACAACAGCAGAAGGTGAAAAAAATTGTTAATGTTTTCCACTTAAACAAAAAGAAAAACTTGCAGCTTCCCAAAAAAAACCTGAGAAAAAACCTGAAAGAAAACTAAAAGTCAAGAGCAAAAAACAGAAGAAAAAGACGAGAGAAATGAAGCCAGGAATTTTAAGAATTTCTTCGCTTTTGCTGCAAGAAGAATATTTTAAAAGGCAAAACATTCGTTGCACCTGTTTATTTCGTTCAAGATAAAAGCCAAGATAAAAGCCAAGCACTGCTTTAAGTTTGCATTTTAACTTTAAATGCTTGTTTGTATACATTTTCGTTTACCTAGATTTTTTTTTTAAGAAATTTCATCACATTTAAGAATGATTTTGTAATTTTTATTTAAATCCTACAGATCTTAAGATTGCCAATTGTGTTGCAAATAAAACTAAAAATTAACACAAGTCTTATCGTTGAGAGAAGAATATTTTAATAAACAAAGAAATAAAACAGAAAGTTTCTGATGAATCTAAGTCAACGTAGGCGTAGGGACGAGATTCAAATAAGTTCTGTGTAGGTTGTAACGGCACAAGTAAGTACATAAATCCATTTTCGTATAGCTATGATGTATCAAGAGTTGAGAGAAGTCAGATTGCTTTGATTTTCTTTAGAGAAAATTTTGTTTTAGTAGGTTATGAGTCACTCCAAGACTATTTGCAATGAAGTTTAGTACAGGCTACTTGCGTAGGAACTTCCCTCAGTAGGGGATGCCTCAAATTCACATCAAGCCAAAGGCCTTCTGTTGCTATAGTACTATAAAAGCTATGGGAAGTCACCGCAGTCTTTTAGTAGCGTGTTGGCTTATTAGGCGTGAGGCCTTGGTTCAAACCCCAGTTTAGACAAATCCAGAAAAACAAAAAATAAAAGAAAATATTTATTCGATGACCTCCGCTCAGCAAATTTCTGGCAAAAACTATGAGAGTAAATAAAATAGCCTTTAAGCGTTTCTAAAAAAAATCTGTCGTCCGGAGTCGTCTTTAAAACTGTTGGGCCTGCCAATAATGTATAAAATTAACAAACACAACGTAAGTGCCATGAGAAATTAGGTCGTAATCCCCGACCAAAGGGGTTGTAAAGTCCAATTACGTGAATATAGGTAACATATTAGTCTCTACATCAGGGCACAACCACCTAAGATAGCATCTCAATCCTTAATCAGACCGATTACCAGGGATTAAATGAATCGAGTGAAAATTAGATGGATGATGTCATAAACTTTGGTAAGACGTACGTACCATCAGTTCTCTACCATTGTTCCTTATAACTTACTGAATACGACATTTGGTCTTAGAATGCCATCTAGGAATTTTTGATCTGAAGAATCCGTAGGTTCACAATGATGGACCTAAAATGCTATACATAATGGCCTATGGTATATTTATTTAATTAATACAATACAATTACAAATTATATCTAATATTGCGAGCTGAGTAACTTAGATCATATGCCCGGTGAAGTGGGTCAGACCAGAGTCTATGATTGGAATCGAACGCAAGACCCTCACGCTAGTAATCTAGCACACTACCCGCTAGACTACCGGGGCAGACGAAATTTATCAAGGGTTTTGATATAAAAGTGAAAGTGGAAATGATGGTCATTTTGAAATCTAATTTACTTGGACGGCTACACTGTGATTAAGTCCTTAATGAATACCTCTTCGCCCCGCCATCTTCTTCCAAAAATGCAGAGAATTTTTCTGAGCAATTTTAAAGTCAACTCTTATATGGCTTTCAGTATATTGTAATGTCATTAGAAATTAGAAATTTTGGCCATCCGTTGCACAATTTCGATTCTCACGGGCGACTGTCTTATCGGAATGCACAACGCTACATACATAATTGGTCATTACAACCCTTCAGTCAGGACTACGACCTAGCTTCTAACACCACTGAAGTTGTGTGTGTTAATTTTATACATGAGTGGCAGGATCTACAGTTTAAAGTCGACTCCGAGCGACGGATTATTTTGGAAACTTTTTCATGGAAATTTCATTTACTCTCAGATTTTTTGCCAGAAATCTACGGAGAAGCAGTCGCGAAGAAATATTTTCTCATATTTCATTTTGTTGGAGATGTCCGACATCAGGTTTGAGCCGAGGCCTCATGTCTTATAACCCAGCACACTATCTACTAGACTTCAGAGATTTTTGTTAATTTTTTTGGGGATTTTCCACTGGATTAACAATGGTGTGACGAACATCACACATTGCAGGAATCAACGTACAGATGCTACAGCATTACTCAGTCTAATATAAGCTGGGAAATTGAACCTACAGGCTTACTAATCAAACTTTAAATATTTAAATTTTAATTTATATTTCGTTATCCAGACTGACTTTAATTACCGAGATTGTTTCCTTAGCATGCCTTTATTTAATGGAAGAAATCTATTGTTCAATGTTCCTAGTTTCATCAAAGTTTGGGTGTTGTTCGCTTAGCCCAATTCAATATTATTCAAGGCTAATATCACAATTTCTATTTCTTATAATCATACCATAGTTGGCTTATAAGTTTAATTATTTTTTTTATGCATATATTTTTTTATATGCAAATGAAATCCAAAAAAAAGCATTCTTAATTGTTGCACAATGTTATAATATTTATTTATTTCTTTAAATGCAAATAAACTAAAAACCATAATTTAAATATTTGACTTCTTTCATTTCTGTGTGCCTTAAAAATACAGACAAAAAAGATTTAAAAAAAGTCTAAAGCAGCTGAAGCCATTTATGGTTGACCACTTGGAATTGCTACAAAATTAAATAGAATTGCAATAGCCATACAGACAGACAGACAGACACATACATACATACAATATAATATCATATTTATTTGTCATGAGAAATGCTTTTCTTTTTCTTTTTAATTCTTTTAATTTTTCTTCTCTTTTCTTTTGTTCTTTTTGTCAATTGTTTGTAAAAATTTCAATGAATACTGTTGAGTTGCATACATACATACATTGTTAATTTAACTAATAATTAAATTTTAACAATATCAAGCAAAGAAAAAGAAGCAAACATTGGCTTGAAAAGGATAAGAATAATAATAAAAAAAAGAAAAATATTGAAATAAAAAAAACTGAAGCAAAATATTAATTAGTTTTAAAGCCTCTGGTCAAATATCATAATTTGCTTGCAAGTGTACAAAATCATTGTGTAGGCCTGTGTATGGCCGCCTATCTATCTCTATTATTTGATAATAATTAAAGTTAAATTAGAAAGAAAATAAAAAAATAAAAGAAAAATAATAATTTTCTGAAAAGAGAAAATTTTTTCAGGGCCTATACAGATTTCAAAATGATATTCGAAAACCTTAAAGATGTATTCATTCTTAGATACATATGAAAAATATAGGGTGGGTGATTTAAAAGTTTAAATTTAAAAATGCAATCAAACAAAAATGGTTTGAAATTATGACAAATTTATTTCCCTGTTGTAAAGTACAATTGTTGAGGTTAGAAATGGAATTTTATTTCATTCATATGGGGCTGCCACAGCTGGCCGCGCAGTACCTCATTCGATCGAACCAATTTTCATGCACTATGGCGATCATATGTATGGCGATCGTATCTCGAAATGTTGAAACCAAACATCGTTCACATCAATACCATGAAGAGTGGGTACAAAAAGATTGGTTATCATGATGCGATAGGTGTCTCCATTGCCCGCAATGGCTCCGCTCCACAAACCACAACAGACATTCGTAATGGGTACATTGGCTTCTATAACACCACGTGTGGGTTTTCTGACATAAGTATTGCCAGATTCGAAACAAACTTTGCTTCAAATTTAAATCGATAGATGGCCCACCCGACACTTATGTATGGTATGGTATATACATAGTATTGTGTAAATAAGTATTAAAACTAATTTGTATGCAACATTAAATGTCTTTATCATCGTACACATACAAATGCATTTTAAGCCACAGGCAGAATATATAAGTGTCTGGCAGTTAGACAGATACGATACGCAGATGGATGAATGAATGAATGAATATGGTTGTATAGAAAATTGTTTCAACATCATAATTACAGAAGTGCCCAACCGAAAATATAATATCATCATACATCACACTTACGAACATGCACACACATATGTATGTATAGGAATGCTGGAACACATTTAAGGAAAAATTTTATTTATTTATGCATAATCAAACGATGCATAAAAAGAATTTCAAATGAACAGTTAAGTCCTTAACAGATAGACAGATGGATAGACAAATAGACAGACAAACAGACAATCATACAAATAGACAAAGCCAACTCTGAGTAGGTAAAATTTCATAAGATTAAAACTCTATTAGCATTCTCTTTATGGCTTTCTAAGCATACTAATCAAAATTCTATACACACAATAACATAATCATTCTCATCATTCTCGTCAGCATCATCAGCAACAACATTTTCTTCAATTTATTTTCAACTAATCAAATAATACTGACCTGCTCTCTCAAACAATTCTGACAGCATTTTCTTAAAGAAATCGAATGTAAGAATTGAAAATGAATTGTGTTCATAGTTTCTGTAAATTTACAAGTATTTTCCTAAGATGATAACATTTTCTTCTACATTCTGTATCTTGTTCGATACAATTTAAATAAAATTATATGCAATACCTGACATTATAAATACACGTATATGTTAAGTTGTAACACCTGACGAGCATTGACATTTAAAAAGTTAAGACATATTTTGTTACAAATTATGACAAGAACATGATGACAGTGTCACAATGCAACAAAGTGACATAAGATTTCTTAATCAATTAATTTGAATATGATGCATGCATGCTTTAGAGCAACTTGTTTTCAAATTTGTCAAATAGTACACAACTCTAGCTTATAGAGCAGCCTATAATAGATATCGATTGGCATGGCATCTGTGTAGTTTGATATCCTTAAAACGAACAGCAATGAAATAAAGGCAAACAACCATACGAAATAAGTTTTGAACAGCAAGAAACTTTCAAAATCATGGCAATCGTATATCAGCAAGACTTAGAGTGTTTTCTTAATGTGACATATTCTGGCCAACAGCAACTACAGTCTGGTATCGCAACACAGTCTCCTGATCATCTTGTTGAAGCTGCATCTGTCCAATTAGTAGTAATTTAGCTAATGTATTATTAGACGTGAGGCCACGGTGCAAACCCCAGGTCAAACATCTCCAACAAAACGAAATATGAAAAAATATTGTCTCTAAGCAGAATTGTTTTATTAAAAAGGCTTCAGATCAAGCACCTTACAGCCCGCTTAGTTCAGTTTACAATCACCACTATCGTCCTACCAACAGGACTATTCGCAATATGTGGATTAAGTCAGAGTCCTTTGATTCAGTAAATGATTGATCAATACTCGTATTTTGAGTAGGTTGGATAGCTATTGGGTCAAGGTTGCCAAAACAGGTTTCCTTACGCTCTGGAGTTACTTAAGGCAAAAGTTATAGGCCAAGGAGCTAACATTTTTCGTAATTAGCAAAAGTTAAACAAAATGGAATAAAAATGGGAGAATGGACCTAGTGGAGGAAATGAACCTAGTGGACAAAATACCCATAGTCTCAAGGATTCCAAAACAGATATTCTTACGGTGGGGCGTTACTTAAGACAGGAGATATAGGCTTCGGAACTAATTGTTCTTTTCAAGTGAGCACAAAAAGTTCTCTATATAAAAAAGCAAAATTCTTGTTAAATTCTTCTAAATTCTTCTTCTTCTGCATTTTATTGGTTAATAACTTGTATTTTATTGGTCGATGACTTGCATTTTTTAATCGCTCTTTTGTATTTCTTTGGTAGATGATTCGCACTTTTTGAATTATAAGTCATTATCAGTGTATACCATATTATGGTGAATTGCACTGCAATTTATGCTTATTCAGCATAAAGTTTTCATATAATTTCATAAGACTTTACTGATACATAACCGAATGGAATCATTTTAATGCAATTATTACAGACATTTTCCTCATAGATGGGCACTTTGCAGTACCAGTAAAATTTCAGTAAAAATTGATTTTTACTGATTACTGAAAAAATTTTCAGTATTCAGTAAAATTTTACTGTTAATGCAATCTAAATTTGAATGAAATTTAAATAAAATTTAAATGAAAAAAGTAAAAAAAAGTGAAAAAGTAAGTAAATTTCATTTAAATGTCATTTAAATTTAGATTGCATTAACAGTAAAATTTTACTGAATACTGAAATTTTTTTCAGTAATCAGTAAAAATCAATTTTTACTGAAATTTTACTGGTACTGCAAAGTGCCCATCTATGATTTTCCTAAAGAAAATATTTTTGTTGTTGTTTTTTTCTTCTTTTTTAATTTTCTTTCAAAAATTTTTTAGATTAAACATAACCAAGTAATATCATAATCCTTCAATCTATCGATTGTATATAAAATAGGCATAAAACAAAGTATGTATGTGTGTGTATAAATTTTGAAAACTTTAAGAAAAACTCCATTGATTAAAAAAGAAAATATTTTTTATATGTTTATAAATCCTTTTCATATTTTTTTAATTTTTTTTTTATGTTTTCAAGTTTATTTTTCTCATTCAATTTAATAAAAATTGATTTTCTAATCAAAATGATTCTTCTAAAAGTCAAGCATGAATAATTCATAGAAAAAATATATTTCTTTACAAAACTATTACGAAATAAAACACAAACTGATACTCAAATGCATATATGTATGCATGTGTCTACATTAATGTATGCAAATGTATAGGAATTTTTGTTAGCAGTTAGTGTGTGATCTATAGGAAAGCTATTAAATGTACGCAGGCCCTACACTACAATTTCTTTGAAGAATACTTTGTAAATTCGTTTTGAATCAACTACAAAATTAAATGGAAAGATGTCGGGCTTATATATAAGCCCACGTCTGTCTTGGCAGGAATTTCATATGGGTTTTACGATATTTTCCTGACAATTTATCGAATTTGTAGTGAAATCACTTCACATCTTTAGAGACCACTATCAAAGTTAAATGAATCCTTGAAGTAATTTACATTCGTGATGGAAAATTCTCAGTCAAAAGTGATAATTTCAAGTTGAACAATCTTTAAACCCATTCCCGCTTTCTACTACCATTACAGATAAGCGTGTAGCGTAATAATAATACCAATTGCGCACTGTTTTGTGTTCATGTCTAGGCTATATCAATCAATAAGATTTATCCTTCGACTACACTATGTAGCTTTATTAATTTTATTTAAAGTAGAACCTCGCCTTATATTTCAAGGATTTCTTTGTGAAAAGTTGAATACAACAAACATTTATCCAAACAAAATATTCCTTCGGCGACTAATCTAATCAGGCTTCTGTTAAAAACTCTAAGAGCAAGTAAAATTGCCATGAAAAGTTTCTCAAATTTCTGTCACTCGAAGTCGACTTTAAACTGTAGATCCCACCGTTTTTTAACGCAAAATTAATACACACACAACATAAGTGGTGTGAGAAGCTAAACTGTAATCCTGACTGAAGGGTAGTAATGACCAATTATGTACGTATGAATGACCTGTTCCATGGGAAAATGAACTGCCTAGGAAATGTGTTCGCTTCGAATCTCATAGCCTTTGATAGGAGTTTCTAAAGGGTGATTTTTTAAGAGCTATAGGAAAATTAAAAAAAAACGCATAAAATTCAGAAAAATGCATGAAATCTTTATTTGAATCGATAGTACGGTCCATATAATTTAATGTTTGAAGATTATTTCATGCAAATGTTGGCCGCGACTGCGCCTCAAATGGTCCATCCGCTTAGTTCAATTTTGGCATACTCTTTCCAACATTTCGGCCGGTATCTCACGAATAAATGCTTCAATGTTGTCTTCCAATGCGTCAATTGAAGCGTCCTTGTCTGTATAGACATGAGCTTTAACATTGCCCCACAAAAAAGAGTCTAAAGGCGTTAAATCGCACGATCTAGGCGACCAATTGACCGGTCCCGAACGTGAAATAAAATGTTCACCGAACTCGCCTCTCAATGAGTCCATTGTTACGCGTGCTGTGTGGTATGTGGCACCGTCTTATTGAAACCACATGTCATGCAAGTCAAGCAAAAAAAAAGTTGGATATCATCTCAGGGTAGCGCTCACCATTCACAGTTACGTTACGATTCGCAGCATCTTTGAAGAAGTACGGTCCAATGATGCCACCAGCCCATAAACCGCACCAAACTGTGACTCTAAGTAAGCGTGTTGGTGGTTTAATGTCCAACAATGTAAATTTGGTGCGAAATTTAGTCACAATAGCCCGAATAGCCGCTTCAGTGGGTCGATTAAACTGACCATAAAATGGAACATGCGCGCGATGAACTTTCTTAACAGAGCACGCATTTTGATAATAAAATTCAATGATTTGCAAGCGTTATTCGTTTGTAAGACGATTCATGATTAAATTATAGACCAAACTGAAGATGTTTGATAGTGCAACAAAACACGAAACGTGCGTGAGCTGTTTAAACCAGTGTTGCCAAAAAGATAATAGCTAAAAAATCACACTTTATGTTAACCATATGAAATGTATGTAGAACTGTATTAGAATATAAATTCTAATTTTGTGAGGCAAACATGCAAACTATATATGCAACTTAATCAAACCTTCATTAGATATGAATTTTGATTAGTATTGGATGTAGGCATCTAGTGATCGACTTTTAGAAGTGATTCTGAATTGATTCTGTCGCAAGTCACATGATGCAACGCAATTTGATTCCCAAATATTCGATAAAAGACAAAAAGGGAACCTTTTTGGTTCTGAAGCATTTCCGTTTCTTCTTATCATTTTCCATTTTCATTGGAATTCAATTACTTCTAGTATTCGCTCATTAGCAATTGCTTCATATTCTGTCGCAATGATCATGCAGTCTTCTGCACTTAATCTATATAGGGTTATCCCTCAAATGTCCCTTCTAATCCCTATGTTTAGGCATATTTAAGAATTTTGTACGAAGGACAACACTCTGCCTAGCGCTTGATACATAGTTAGATATCTCACTATGACTTACGTTAAAAACAAAGACATTTCGAGTATGTGCTACAACTAGTCCAATATAAAAAATTTGATTAGAAAAACTGTTAAATTGGGTCTAAGAGTCATAAAACAATCATGATGAACAGCACTTGATAGGCATCCAGAACTTTCCCTTTAGGAACATTTCCCAAATATGTGTAGTAGCCGCCGTAGTCTAGTAAGTAGTTAGTTGGCTTATTAGAGATGAGGTTAGGTTTCAAAACCCAGGCCACACATCTCCAGCAGAACGAAATATGAAAAAATATTTTTTTGGCTACTGCCTCGGAGCAGATATCTGGAAAAAATTCTGAGAGTAAATAAAAACGCCCATGAACGATTTCCCAAATAATCTGTTGTTTGAAGTTGACTTCGATATTGTAGGTCCCGCCCCTGGTGTACAAAATAAACACACAGAACATAAATGCTTTGAGAATCCAGGTTGTAATCCGGCCCGAAGGGTTGTAATGACCAATTATATATATGTCCGTATGTGTTCATCAAAACATAGCCCTAGACTAGGCATACTCGAGGGATTTTATGGGCTTATTGGACAAATTGGGCATCAAATGAAGTGTATTGAGTAATGGGTAGTAGATGCCTTTTTACTGCATCGATTTCTATAGGCAAAAGAGGGCTGAATCATTTGAATATTTCATTATTTCTGCCGTGAGACTAACAATACTGAGCTGTAAAAAGTCAGAGACTTATCATATATTCAAACAGGTTTTCATAAATATTTTATTCTAACAGATGAAAATTGATTTTATTTTAATTCAATTCAATTTAATTCAAAAAATGTAAACCCAATTTCTCTTACCAATAAAAAGTTCTCATGAAATTTCTATTGTTTTATTCTACGTCTCTGTAAATAAGTACTTCATCAAAGGATTTCATTTCATAGCAAACTAAAATTACAATGAAAAGCGTTGTACTCAGACTAGAAGGAAAGTTAAAAGAAAACAACTCAAACGACGCATACATGTAATGAAAGAAAATCAAAAAGGAAGGAGTTTTTCCACTTACCATGTGTTTTCGTTAGCAGTGCCAAGAAATAGCTGCATAATATTTGTATAAAATCCATATTTCATCAGTAAATATTAATGGTTTGTTGTTGTTGTATTTGAGGAAAATCCGTAATATTTTATGTGTTATTGTTGGTTTAATGCGGATAGAATAGAGGTTGATTCCAGGAATTGAATTTAATTTTACAGTGAGTGGGTGCAGCCACAAACAACGGCAACTGCAATGACTGTTAACAAGTCTTCATTCGGGGTAAGGCAACAGAGATTAAAGAAATCAAAATGCTTTTAGACATCCACACATTTGCACAGAATTCTACTTATTTTGCTTTTATTTTCAAATTCAAATATTTTGCACTTTTTTTTTTTGTTTATGATTTAAGAATTTCACTCCTCGAACCGAACCCGAACCTTGTCTGACTGCAAAGAAATGTTAGAAAAGAGAGATAAAATGTTGATTCGAAATTTTGCAAAATAAATGAACAAATAAATTCTCAAATAAATGAATGAATAAAGGATATAATCTATTGCTTACAAAAATTAAGAGTTTATTTGTTTGTGCTGTGCCGTTAGTGTAAATAAATATTTTTTAATTTAAAAGTGCTCAGATTCAGTTTAAAAAATATTTCTCACATTTTCAAGTTCTGTTTAATTATGATCATAATTATTCTCTCTTTTTTTGCTTTTTTCATGAATATAAAATACTCTGACACTTTCTCACCAACTTTCCTGCACTTGCACACTCTCTCTCAAGAATGGAAGAAAAATTGAAAAAATTTTTTTTTAAAGCCAAAACTATGCATACTTGAATTATAATTGTTGAATGAGTATTTTTGCTTTATTTTCAATCTGTTTTTTTGTGTGTTGTTTTCCTTTTGTTTTCCTTTTTTCTTAGAGTACCCCAAATGCAAATAGCTTTTGCACATCAGGCAAACACAGCCAATGTAAGGGCTATTTCACAGTGACTTGAAGTTCAGAAGATCATTCTATACTAAAAATCAGTTAGGCCATCGGTAATTTTAAATCTGACAGTACTTATGTCATTCTATTCTGTCACAAAATACAGGATATTATCTCCACTCAACGTAAAAAACTGATTTACGCTTAAGCAACGTTGGGATTTATTTAGAATTTATTTCCAAAACAAAAACAATTGCTCGGAAATTCCATGAAAATGTCGTACAAAATTTCGTCGCAGAGAAGGATCAACCGTGCCCCGTATACGCAAGTTTGTTGCTAAAGTTCGTATTCATTGTATGTGCGTCAAGACGTGAGCATGCTCGTACAGTGCATAAACTCGAAAATGTAGAAGCTTTGGCTGAGAGTGTGCGTGAGAATACATCAACAAACATCAACTTGTTATCGTACTCAAAAATTGAACATTTCACGCACCAGTTGACGTTGAATTTTGTGAAAATATCATTGTATGACGCCTTTCAAAGTTTAATAGCTTCAAGAGTTGAAGACGCATGACCATTCGCTTCGTTTTCTGCTTTGCTAGATGGGCCAAGGAGAATTGGGGAACGATGATGTCGATTTTGCCAAAAAAAATCTTTTCGGATGAGGCTCACTTTCATCTTGGTGGGTACGTTAATAAGCAGAATTACCATATTTAAGGCTCAGAAAACTCACACGTGATCTTACAGAAGTCAATGCACCCATTACGAGTCACTGTTTGGTGCAGCTTGTAGAGCGAAGGCATCATTGACCCATATTTCTTTGAAGAAAAAAGGAGACACCTATTGCACCATGATAACCAATTTTTTTGAACACGCTCTTCATGGTATTAAAGTGAATGATGTTTGGTTTCAACAGGATCGTGCAACTTGCCACACATCTCATGCCAACATCGATTTATTGCGTCAAACATTTGGTGGCCGTTTAATTAGCCGAAATGGCGATGTCAATTGGCCGCCAAGAAGCTGTGAATTGACACTGTTGGACTACTTTTTGTTTGGCTCCGGTAAAGAAAAGTGTTATACCGACAAACCATAGACATTTGAGCATTTGAAGGCCAACATTCTTGATGCCATTGTCGATGTACGACCCCATATACTCGAAAAGGTGCACAAAAATTAGTTCGATTGAATGAGGCATGGTGAAGCCAGTGAAGCTAAATATACAAAGAAACTGCGGTACACATTTGTGAGTATATGTCAGAGGTTTCGTTCAATAACCTACTGTCTGAAGACATAACGCTTCCGAAATACAAAAATTCATTTATTTTCTCTGTTATGATTCCATCAATCAATGTGCTTTCACTTCAGATACTATTGATCTATTATAGGGGATGCTTTCGTGTGTTATCAAAAGGAGTAAATGCAGTAGAGTTTGTCCTGCGCGTCCCTACTATGACATGCGATAATACAGACGTCAATAAATATAAGGTCAGTACAAAAGCGTTTCCTATCTTAAGAAATCGATTATTTGGTATGGTATGTATGATCGTTCAAATACCTGGCATGGCTTCCTGAGTAGATCACATCTCAAATACCAAATTTTCCAACGACCCTGGTATATAAATCAGGCAGAACATGGGCCTTGAGGACTGTAAAGATTTCTGGCTTAGACGCATTCATGCGCGACTTAAGGAAACCCTGCAAGAAAAAGTCTAAGAATGTCAAGCAGCACGATCTCGGTTTCCATTTCACCTCACGTTCACGAGTAACACTATGCCATGCCCACAAATCGCTTGTGAAAAAGATTCAATATCACATGAGCAGTGTGGCATATAGCATATACAAGTTCATTGAGTACAAGCATAGGTAGGTAGGTTGGAGTGGTAGATTTGATAACCAAAAGCTCACTTAAGCCCGCATGGCGGACCATTGTGACGCCATAGGTAAACTTATTGCCTGTACTAATCGAGTTCCAATAATCTAGTGAAAAAATTCGTCAGCGCGATGGCTGTACATTTGAGTACAGTGAGTACAGGCATACCTCACCAATGTTTTTCGCCGATCCTACTTAAGTGTTGTTTTCACAGTACCTTTCTTCTCATCATGTAGTGTGTGATATTTGTTTGTCAAATATGGACAAATTATTCCGACAGCTAGATTATTATATCCTTCAAATAAATATACATGATTTTTATATTATAAGATCTATGCACAAAAATACCTGAGAAGAATCACTAGAAATGTTTAGAGGATTAAAGCAAAAGAAAGCAAAACATTTTTAGGTATTCTTGATTTCCAAATTTAAATCATAATTTACAAAATGACTCACATGAAATATTCAAAAACTGTATATAATCTGGTTGCGCTTCATTTGTAGAATATGCAAGAGAGTTGGGTAAACTAGCATTTCGCATTACACACACATAAATACTAACTGAAATATTCTCATATGTACATTGTTAAGACCTTCGATGTCCAAAGAGAAAAAATATATATATATTTGAGCTTGTATACACATACATGCATACATGCGTATGTACATTCATGTGTAGTTTATGTTCAAAAATTCCATTTTCAGTTTTGCAACTTAAATTTGGACAATCATACATACAATTTGGCCTGAAGACAAGAACTCTTTTTCAACAGAGAAATGTTCATACACACACTTGTACAATTATTTTAACTTTGAAATGTAAGTAAAAATAACTAAATAACCCAAACAAACAAATGCACAGATAGACACACACACGCAGACAAAAATTCATTTTCGTTTTCTAAAAAACTGAGTATCTTTCGGAAAAACTGGTTAAACTTCTCTGGATTGCTTCCCTTTTTTTAATTTTTAATATCTGTAGCGTTTAATATTTATTTGGCAATAGAAAACTGAATGAATGACGACTACTCCTCGTATTGAAGTTGCATTTTTAGTGTGTTATTCCAACATTTGCAGCATATTGAAATTTAAATAAAATAGAGCAACAACAACGTCAACAAAGAAAAAGAATTTGTTTTTAATTATTTTAAAGTCAGATAGATTTGGATTGCTTGTTTAAACAAAATGGTGTTTAAAAAAATTTATTTTTCATTTTATTTTAAACTGTGATAGTAGAACACAAATATAGGAGCACAAATATTTTTCAGTAGTCCGAACGCAGAATTCGTTTTATATAAGAGAAGTACGCATGCAAAAATTTACGTATGCACTTTACTTTGCAAAACCTAAACTTGGTAATGGTAAAATGATTTCAAACTGTAATTAAATTACAGAAAATACTGTTTAAGCTCTACAGCATTATCGGGAATTTCTGTTATTAGAGCTTAGTGTTCCTAGCTATCATTTTACTGGCAGTTTTGCATACTCTTACTACCGTTCAAGAAAGTACAAAAGATAGAATATGATTCTTCAATGATTCTTCTATCATGAGGTTAACTCGAATATATTTTGAGCCTGAAGTTATGTGGGAATTGTCGACAATAAGCAATCAAACCAGAATCCTTTTGTGTAATGGATTCGAGACAATCAAAAGTCTTGTTTAGAAACTGATATAAGAGGAAGTCTGAGTTATGCATCAGACTATCCAGGAATAACCTGAGTTTGGCATCCGGTTTTATGACTGTAGACTCGTGGTTTTATGTTCGTAGGGGTTGTCACAAGCCCAGCATCTAGATTCCTTGACATTAAGAATAAATCATCGGAACACATTCTAGCAACCTTGGAGGAATTAATGCTTCTCAGAAGAAAACACCTGCAAGCAAAAACTGTAAGCAGAAAATTGTCATTCTTGACACCGAGTAGTCGTACCGAGTACCCACAGTCTAGTAGTTACTGTGTTGACTTATTACACGTGAGGGCACGGTTCAAAGCCCAGCACAGACAGAAACACGTAAATATGAAAAACTATTTCTTTGGCCACTTCCTCTCGGCAGATTTTTGGCAAACTCTCTGAAAGTAAATAGAATTGCTATGAAAACATTTTCAAAAAATCTGTCCATCGGAGCTGACTTTAAACTTTATGTTCCACCACTCATGTATAAAATGTACAACCACAGCACAAGTAGTGTGAAAAGCTAGCTCCTAACTGAAGGGTGATTATGACATATTATATATGTATGTATGTGTGACACCGAGTAGCATCCTGAAATTTGTTAGAGCCATGGCCTTGTAGGAGGCATTATAGGTATACTCCCTACAAAGTTTGACAGGAGTACAATATATCGTATGGTGGCAGCACTAAGGCACAACTTTACGATGATAATAATAATAATAATAATAATGCTGCTTAATAAATATCACTGGGATAGAGTTCTAAGTAACTTGGTGAGTTGTCTTGCCACCCAACATAAGAAAATATTATTCGCATGATACCACTTGATTTCTCCCTATACAGAGATATGGCACAAACTGACTTCTTGTGGACACAAATAAAAATAATAAATTCGTAATCAAGTGCAAATGTATATGTGTTTTCAAGGACAGATGATTATTTATTTTATTGGCCGTTACAATCCTTTAGTCAGGATTACGATGTAGTTTCTCGTACCAGCCAAGCCTTGCATGTAAATTATAAAAAAGCTGTGGAATGTGTTAAATAAATTTTTAATGCGAAATTTTCAAAGCTTTTTCATGGCAATTAATTACTCTCAGATGTTTTGCAGAAATATTGATTTCACAGCTGAGCTTTGAACTGACGTGCAACCGTTTAGTAAACTAACACCCTAGTCTAGCAAATACCAATTAACGGCGATTATTTTCTGAAATAATCGTAAAAGATATGAGTCTAAAACCAACTCAAAATTTTTTTGTGGCCACTCCTCCAGATAACGCATGTTATTATTTCCCACATAAGTCTTAGACGAGTGCAATAATAAAATAAAAATGAAAAATGTTTGAAAATTATTTTATTTTTCATGTTTTTCTTCTGTTTATTTTTTAATTCAATTTTTTTTCCATTTTAAATGAATAGGAGAGAAAGAAATAAAAACCAACTTATTTGGCCTTCTGACTTTTAGGATTTTGTAGATGAATTTTTTTTTTCTTTTAAATGAGTTGATTATATAACAAAAGCAAAATAAATCTGTTACTGGAATCTTAAATGAGAAATACAAAATAAACACATTTTTAACTTTTAGTATCTTCGCAAACTATATCTGTATCTGTATCAGTAATTTCGAATTCCATAAAAAAAAACAAAAAAATTCTTTGTAGAATATTTATTTATATTGTTATGAAGCATTATGTTATATGTGTATGGGGTATGCACTGTATTATACAAACCGGTACAGTGGAGGTGGTTGAGATAATATTGAAACACAACTTACTATTCTTATACGATACAAGGCTATACAGGATACTAAAGCTTATCAAGAGCAAAACCTATCTGAGATATTTTTATACGAAAATTACAATCGAAATGCAATAATTTGGCTATCATTTAATTATTCCCACTGTCTTTATACACTATAATGCAATTATAAGTTTAATTGCTTTTAATACGAATTTTTTTTTATTTCATGAAAAGAATGAAAAACAAGAAAATTTTAAAATAAATGCATGCCACGAAATAGGTTTTAGGGAAGATGGAAGAGAAGAGGCCGGCAAAGGCTATGTATATAGGAACAATTAGACAATTGCTGCAAACAATTGTCCATTAAAAAACAAATCAGCTTCCAGGCGATAAAAATTTTTTCAAGCGAAAGTCGTCACGATGGAATACGCTTAAGTTGATGCATAATTTTCTTCGTTAACAAGCAAGCATCAATGAAAACCGAGAGTTAATTCGTCTTCTAAGATGTTCATGCGGTGTAATGAGAACTTAGTGTGTCTGAAATCGGATGGTCAATTAAACATGTGCTCTATTCTGCTCTGAAGAAGACAGCCCTATACCCTTGCAACATTTATAAGTTCTTATATCTGATTTATATGTGATGCCAATAGCCAATTGATAAAACTTGATATTCGGCACACGTTAACAACTAGAAAATATTTCTCAAAAATGAAGGAACAATGAATAAGTGGCAGTACACGGGTCCCTAATTACATTGGCTTGTACACCCCAAATCAGACATATGAAAACATAATTCTTCGTCGGCTTTTTCTTTTCCGAAAAAAATTCTAAGAGTTAATTGCCATGAAATAGTTCTCAAAAAATCTGTTGTTCGGAGTCGACTTTAAACTGTTGGTCACGCCACTCATGCATAAAATTAACGCACACAACATAAGTGGTGTGAAAAGCAATTAGGTATGTATGTATGTAGACAACAATGCATCCTGTGTGAAATGCCATGAAAACTGCGATGGAAAATCAGTGGCTCATTTGTTGGTCAAGTGTCAAACATTGAGGCTGCATTACATTAAGCAATGAAACTTTATGAAAGCATCAAAAGTCAGCGGTGAATGAAAATCACATCGACGTTGTTGGAAGGACATTTGTGGCATAAAACTGACACAAAGTCCTAAATGTTTCGCCTCGAAAAAATGCAGCTACCTGAGCCAACTGAGCAAATACGAATTAGAAATCATTTTTAGCGGCCAAACGTTTGGGAAATTTATCAAGTAATTGGTTTTAACATACGAAACATTAAAGTCTTATTCGTCAAGTGAATTAAAGAAAACATTGAGATCTGAACTAAATAAAAATCCGACGTAGTCTAGGAGATAAAGTGTTGCCTTATTAGAGTCCGTGGCCCGAACAAAACTAATTTGAAAGAAATATTTCTTCGATGGCTTCATCTCACTAGATTTCTGGGAAAAACTCGGGGAGTAAATAAAATTGCAATGAAAAGTTCTCGAAAAATCTGTCGTTCGGAGTCGATATTAAACTGTAGGTCCCGCCACTCATAAACAAAAATTAAAACACACAACATAAGTTGTCTAAGAAGCTAGGTAGTAAACTTGACTGAAGGGTTGTAAGGACCAATTATGTACGTATGCAATATTATAGTTAGAATCGTTTCTAACCTGTTTTTTGCATATGCTTCCCTCTCGCAAGGCTCACTTACCTCTACTTTATAGACCCTGTATTTTACACCCTGTATAAAGCTCTCGCATTTGAGTCATAATTTTTGCAGCTTAGTGTTGTACGTTTAAAATCAATACTTTAAAATCAATAGTAGTAATTCGGGCATTATACGATCCAACCAACGAGACTTGTCTGGCTTGACTGCTGCCTGTTCTTTTCGGAGGACAATTTCCATTGTTAGGGGTATGTGATCAAGTACTAGGGTAGATAAGGATTCCAATTATTAAGTAACCTGTGTTAGGCGCCTTGTTATTATGGATCTCAAAGCTTCAAGGATTCGGTTCCTATAGAGGAGTCCAGAAGTTTTAGCTTCTTAGGATTTGGTAATATGTGCGTGCAGTATTTCAAAGGTTGCTGCCAGTTTCAGTTGGATATTTGAAGTATGCTCTGGTGCTAGATTGGTGTATGATAAAAGTCACTTCGAGATATTATTCCATGATGGGAGACTCGGATATTACTCTATGCCATCATGCCGAAGTACTCTAAATCATCATGCTATTGCAGTGTTGTACATTTCATATCATATACAGTCTCTAACTATGGAATCCAATGCTTTTTCAAAATTTACACGGAGCAAGTGATTACTTTTATTGGATTGAACTGATAAATATGTTACCGTAAGAGTGTGAAACCAGCTTTTGCTTGTCCCAGCTCCTTAATTTAAAAGTGTAACAATACTGAACCAATTATTCCACACCGTTTTTGGGAATATTTGAGCCGCTGTGTTAACAGTTCACGGAGCTCTTTTACTCTTCTTCTTAAGCTTCTAAAGCTTTGGCTATTACTACTGTTAGAAGGATCATTTGCATATATTTTAAACATCTTTAAAATATTCTCTGCAATGAAGAGTCATTTGTAATCCTTTTTGCCGGTGATTTATCATATTTCTTTCCACGAAAGAAAGAAAAATTCCTTCAATTTATGACCTTTAGTGGTGTCTCCATTATTACGGCTTTCTTCAGAGATATGACTTGTTGTCATTCCTGGTGCTGTGCATTATAAGTGCATATAATTTAACTTCCATTAAATCATCTTTATTGTTGTTATTATTGTTGTCTTTCCTACTAATTATTTATACAAGAATAATATTTTTACACACACAGAGCAAATGAAGGCAAACGAATGAATGACTGACATACACATTACCAAGGCAACAATAATATTATATGAACATATTTAGCCAATTTCCTTTTGCCTTCCTTGCGTTACGTTCCACAAAGAGTGAGTAAGTGATGGAAGACTAAAGAAGAGAACAATAATGATTTGTTGCTTTATATTGTAGAAATAATTAGTGAAGTTGACATTTTTATTTTCATGCAATACTATAGGATTTCTTAGAAACATGCACTTTATTTTATTTTCTCTCTCTCTCTCTCTCTCTCTCTCTCTCTCTCTCTCTCTCTCTCTTTCTTTTCCTATCTTTATTTAAATTGTTTGCAAATATGAGTATAAGTGTATGTGTGAAAAAAAAACAAATCTCATGGGCCTTATTGAGTAAATGACAAACGGTTTCACATTGAACGTAAATAAACCTTAGCAACTATATTGTAATGTAGTCTTGTATTGTGTTGTGTTGCAGGAAAAGAAAGCGAAAGTAAAGGACCAAGAAAAAAAAAACAAACCGGAAAGAGTACAAAAAAAATCTCAAATTACATTCATGACTCGACATTAAATGCAAAATGCAAAGTGGAAAATGGAAATTAAAATCAGGTTAAAAGAATAACAACAACAATAGACTACACAAACTATACCGCCAACAATAATAACAACAACAACAGCAATAATAGCAACACCAACTATATACAAACAATAATAATTAAACAAAAGCAAATAATAAATTATCACAAAGGTCAACTGTTAGGTTGCTGGTGTATTTTTTTTCTTCCTGTCTTCAGTTTTTGCAATTAAATGGTGACACGTGAAGAAGGTTTTGTTCTTTTTCTACGTTCTTTCTCTTTATTTTTTTAATTAATGTCTCCTTCTCTTTCACGCTATCACGCGTTTACTGGCATTGGCCATAGTAGCGTATACGTAATTTCTAATTAAATATTGTGAATAATACTGTGGCACCGGAAAATATCATAAAACTATGAACGATTGTTTCCAGTTTAAATTAAAATCAAGGCTGTATTTGTTATGCAATATCACCTGGTATGAGTAAGGTAAATGAGTAATACAGTTTAAGCTGTAATAGGTTTTCCTTAAATCGTGAATATTACTACCTTGTCTTTTCAGTTTATTTTTAAAAATTTTTTTTTAAATTATGAGCTCAACAATTATGACAATCTTAAGTTCTCATGAATTGCAATGCACTTTAAATTACTGTTTTACCAAGAAAACAAAAGAAAATATGTATTTCACAGGGTTATTTTCACAGACCGCTACTGTTGAATACTTTGTATGTGAAATTACTGGCAGGGATGACATGCAATTAAAACCAAAGTTTGATTTTAAATTTTGATTTTGAATTATGATTAGAGTCCGTAAGATCAATCATATAAGCGATATAATTTCATGGAACTTCATCAAGAATTTAAGCACAGTTTTGGACCACTGTGTGGTTGAGCAACAGTCACATCGTTATGAATTAAATTCCTTATCCAGAATGATGCCAAATATACATACAGAGCAGCAGAGTAAAGGATTTACACACTGTTGGTTTTATCCTTTAATATGTGGGAGAAATATATCCTCGGAGATATGTCTGGAGAATTGAAAATGAGAACGCAAAAAATGTTTGATAGATTTCACACAAGTTAACGTTCTGCCACACAAGGATTACGGACGGATTCCATACAACACCTTGTACGTGAGTGTCCTATACTACGGCTTCGTTCCCACGGTTGCGAACGTAGTAAATAGGAAAGCGATAGGTTTCATCCAGAGCAGAACATTAACTCCATCATCGGTATGGAAGCTCTGCTACCAGAAAACTTATCCGTTTGCTTATTGTCGAGAGCTCCTACACGACCAGGTACTCAGCAGAGGATAAACTTATTTTTCCCCATTGAGCTTCTCTAGACAGTCCCATACTATATTTGTTTTAATCTCAATATGGCCTAGTGATCGAATGGCGGCCCTCTCCTCATATCTCCAAGCAATGAATCGTTTTTTCGCTAATCATAAGTACTAATGAAATTTTGAGTATGAGTGTGTCAACACTATTAAAATTCAACTACTCTGGTTCATTCGTACTCACTACAACATTGATTTATACAGGCTGCAATGAGTATGAGTACAACGTTGACAGCAAACTAAGAACATTGTTTGATTCATACGCCTACTCATTCAGATTCATACATTTGGGAAAATACTTATAATACTCATAAATGATTCGATTGATTTGAATCATTCATCAAAATTTAAAGTCTTTGTTGTTGTTGCATTAAAAAAAAGAAGAAAGAAAAAGACAAAGACAGCAAGCAAAGCAAACACACAACCTTCTAGTGATTATTGTAGTGTTCGTACGCGAATCATATTTATTTTGTGATTCCTGTAAATGTTGAATAAAGGAGAGTCGAAATCAACAACATGATGCGTATTGTTAGATATGAGTACGATGAGTGCTTCAAACTATGAATATGAGTAGTATGAGTAGGATATTATTTTAGTATGAATGCCTATAAGTATAAGAAACTATGAGTATGATTCGAATCTACACATCTTTTTGAATGCCGATCTCTGATCCAGAGCTCTTAAAAGTTTCAATAAGTTTGGTATACATCTCTCCCCTCTTAAGCTTATTTTAGATTTTATTTATAAATAAATGCCTCGTCATTAAAGCTAAAACATGACTTAAATAAAAATTTATTTATTTAGTATATGTTTTGTAAGCCACTTATTGGTTTTTATTATGGGTTTTGTGTAAATGAAATAAAAAAGAAACGAAAATGACGTTAATAAACCAAAAATATTTACTCAGCTCAAGCCAATTATCGAATGTCAGTCAGAATATATTTTACCACAGAATTGTTTGTGATGCACATACTAAAACTAAATCAATGTAAATGCCTGTCTAGCATCTAATAGAATCAATTGTAAAATTAATTTCACTTTTTTCCCTTTTTTTTTGTTGGTAAAATACTTTGTTGTTGTTGCATTTATTTTATGGGCAAAAAGCCACATTTAAATGCAGCAAAAATAATTTCCTTAATAATACAAATGAAAAATACCCACAAAAAAGAAAAAAAGTTCAATTAAGTCAAACTCATAAAAGTGTTATACAAATACATGCACATAATTATAGAGATATGTATACATATATGCATACGTGTACCATTTGGGGTAAATGTGGTAGTAGTTGTATGTACCATTACTAACTGAATTAGTGAAAGCAGTAACAGTAGCACGATGATTATTATTATTATTATTAATCGGGGTAAAAAAGGAAGAGTATAAAACTATTGGTGTAACTTTTACTATTGTTATGCAAAAAAAGAACACGACAACAACAATTCCAAATAACACAACCACAACACTATGGCTATGCTTTGCTATGCCATGCTATGCTGCTATTTGTTTGTGTTCATACATACTTATGTATATTATGGGATTGTAAAGGTATGTATGTATGTATGTGTGAGTGTAAGTTATTTGTTGTTGTTGTACAAACTGGAACATTTGTATTAATGCAACACACAAATAATTTTGGGTTATGGTTGCCAATAACAACTGCATTCCGTATACTACTGTATACCAAATAAAATCGATGTCAAGGAATACCGGCATATTCTGTTCCATATTTACTTACATCTGTCTATACAGTTGGCATGATCAGTATCAGTAGTGTTTTTTGTATAAGCCCGTATCTATGTATGTATGCACGTATGTATATCATAATTTTGGTATAAAATATTTACACTAATTCCCTGTGTGCATACAATGAAGTTAAAAATTTTAGAAATTTTTAGAAAGTTTAGAAGCTTTGTTACATTTAAAAATTTCTGTTGAAATCTTTGACAAAAAATTTCGAAACAAATATGAAAGCCACATAGAAATATTTCTGCGTACCATGGCCACCGATAAACCAAAGACATCACGATTTAAAACTAAAAAATTTTTATATGTACATATTGATGAACCAACATATGTATATTGAGACCAGGAGTTTAAATCGCAGTACTAAAACCTCTGGCACATAACAACATTTTACATGGAACTGATTAGCTTCGCTTAGACAGATACATGTATACCTGCACTTCTGAAATAGTCAGATACACTAATATCTTCCAAAAACGGATAGTTGATCACGACCATTTTATGGAAGTCTGTTTGCCAAATCAGCCTGGAACCGATATGGCATTTAACAACACGTGCAAAAAATGAAATTACATACGTACATACATACATTACAACCCTTCAGTAAGGATTACGACCTAGCTTCTTACACAACCCATGTTGTGTGCCTTAATTGTATACTTGAGTGGCGGGACCTATAGTTTAACGTCAACTCCGAACGACAGATTTTGAGAAACTTTTTCATGGCTGTTTTTATTTACTCTCAGAATTTTTGCCAGAAATCTGCTGAGAAACAGTCGACGAAGAACTATTTTTTTAATTTAATAATAAAATTATTTTATTAAAATAGGACGATCGTCAAAATCATTATACCTAGAGGGCTATTTACAGTGTGGAGGAGATTGCTGGACAGTTGATTTATAGTAGCTCACAAGAACGTAGCCTTCCGTAAACTACACCTTGACGAATTTTGATTCAAGATTGAAGTCTCCACATGTGCGTAATTCAACTAACCCAGGAACTGTAGGTACGCGACCAGAAACAACTAAATGGTCTTAAGAACTGTTGTCACTTGACTCTAATTTTCATTGAAAAATTATCTTCAGTGATGAGGCCTATTTCTAGATGTATCGGTTTGTGAACAAACAAAATTATTGAATTTCAAACGACACCAATCCCCATGAGATCCAAGGGTATCCATTGCATTCTAAAAACCACTATCTGGTAGGCATCACTCTATATTTCTTGAGGCCAGGCCATCACTAAGAACGGCGAGCACATATGTCAACAATTACCAACTTCTTTTGACCTGAAATAAATAAACTGGTTTCACACGACACGTGGTTTTAACAGGACGACGATGCGGTCCTCACTACTCATACCACACTGGATACTATGCAGGAGCGATATACATATGAGCATGGTTATCTCACGAGAAGGTACTGAAAACTGGTCTGTTCGATTTGCCTCTTTTTAAACTTTTTCTTGTGAAGTTTTCTTAAGTGAAATGAGTATGCGAATAAGCTTCAGCGGCCCTCAAAACCAACATAACTCAAGCGATGGATCAAATTTAGACTGGTTTGTGTGTGACAGTCGTGGAAAATTGGATATTTAAGATAAGTTTAAAAGAAATTAAATTCCACACATAATGCCATCAATAAATCCTTCACACTAATAAAAAAATATTGATGATGTTTTATAAAAATTTAAAGAAAAGAAGGGTATCAAACATAAAATCAGCGGCTAAAAATTCTACAATGTTTGTGAACATTTAATAATTGTCATCGTATAGTTGTTCGTTGGCCGAATAAATCTCAACCTTGCTCAAGCGTAAATTGATTCATTAAGTTCACTGGAGAGAACATACAGAATTTTGTGCCAGAATAGAATGACACAAGTATTGCCAGATCCGAAATAACCGATGATTTAAATTTAAATCGATGGATCCTTATATCCTTTTCCAATAACTTTATTATTAATTCATTTTTACATTTAATTTTTTTTTTATTCTATTATTTGCTGCAACACTGTTTGAGCGGGGATTAAAAATGTTTTACCATTTTGTATACAAAATATTTTGCATAGAAATATTATAAAAACCATATGCATTTACTGTCGTGTTTCTTTTTTGCCATTTTTGGAAAATTATTTTTGGTATTATTGGTGTGATTATAAATGAATACCCTCCCGACAGCCATACAGACACACAAAATAAATACAAAATTGTTCAAATAGAAATACAAACTTTCTATTAGCACAACAACAATAGCGAAAATTGAATTGTACGAGTAAAATTAGAAGTATTTTACGCCAGCATTAATATTTTTGTCGTAGAGTGAAAACAAAATCATCTGATTACCGTTTTACATGCAGTACAACTTCTCACTATCTGCCTCTCTCCCTCTCTCTCTCTCTCTCTCTCTCTTCAAGCTTTTCTAGGTGAAATAAAAATTGTTTTGTTACGATTTATGTTTGTTAAGTTATCGATAAATTTTTGTATTTTAAATCTATCCATATTTATAGTGATTTATGATGCCAAAGGGAATTTTACACTATCGACCAGGTATATTTAATTTTAGAATAAAAATAACAACAACCACAACAAAAATAGAAAAAAGCTTATAAAAGTTATTTTGTAATTTTTATTTAAAAACTTATTACATTCGATGGCATACACGTAATTGTGATTAAATAATAAGAATAATAATTAAACTAAAACCTGACAATACATACGTAATTAAAATTAATTGCTACTGTTTACAGTCTAAAAATTAATTGTAATTGAGTGATAATAATACGTATACATCTGGTGCTGCCAGTGATATTGTAACACTTTATTTATAGAATTATGATGACGTTTTTTCTCGAAAAATTTATATTTAAATACATGTATTTGGCGTGTGATTTATTGTTTTAAAAAATAAATTTCTTTTACAATAAAAAACAAAATTAAAATTCTGTTCTAATTTTAGAAATGAATAAGAAAACATCAAGTCTTAGTTCATTTCATAGTAAAGTCTTTACAATGTATAATGTTTACTGATAAAATTAAGAAAATTAAACACCAATTAAATTTTATATTGCAAAAATATTCGTATTAGTTATCCGGGTATATTTTCTTAAAGCAAAATTGCTCACACTTCATAAGTGCAGTCTTACATCACCACACGCAAAAGATTAAAATTAATTAAATATTGACTCATAGTTACACCAGCTTGTAAATTTGAATTTAATTCATAGGCCGGTTTTTTCTCCGGGTTTTTGATTAAATTTTTAATCAAATTTTTGTTATTCATTAATGTCAGTGAACTTTTGCAGTTTTTTCCTGTTGCTTCAAAATTGCCTGTGGTTTACATACATATGTAAATACCAGAGATCAGCAATGAGTATTCAAAATAATGAATACATTCGAATCATACTCATAATGTCTGATACTTTTTCGCATTCATACATACATACATACATAATTGGCCATTACAACCCTTCAGTCAGGATTGCGGCCTAGCTTCTCACACCACTCATTTTGTGTATCTTAAATTTATACTTGAGTAGCGGGACCTAAAGTTTTACGTCGACTCCGAACGACAGATTTTTGAGAAACTTTGTCATGGCAGGTTTCTTTACTCTCAGAGTTTTGCCAGAAATCTGCCGAGAGGAAGTAGCCGAAGAAATATTTTTTTTTCCATATTTCCTTTTGATGTCTGGCCTGGGGCTCGAACTCGGGCTTTACGTCCAATATACGCATTCATACTTATTTGAATATATATACTTACATACTTACGTTGCCAGCTGCCAAGTTTTCCCTTTTTTTACAAGTTTTTTGAGACCGAATATAGTTTTTATTAAATATGTTTTCTATAATAACCCGAAATATTTACTCCAGGGAAAGGTAGCAGAGAAACACCAACAGGGAAAGTAACAGAGTCAACAGACTCGGTACTTTCTTTCTAAAATTTTGATACCTTAGTAGAAAAAAAAGTTTTTCTTGCTAAAAACAAAGTTTTTTCCAGAAATAAAAAGTTTTTTAAACAAATTACTGGCAACGCTGCTCATACTAGTCATATTCAAAGTTTGAAGTACTCATCATACTCATACTTAACAATACGCATGATGTTGTTGATTTCGACTCTCCTTTACTCAGCATTTACAAGAATCACAAAATAAGTATGATTCACGTACGAACACTACAATACTCAGTAGAAGGTTGTGTGTTTGCTTTGTCTTTTTCTTTCTTCCTTTTTTGTAAATGCAACAACAACTAAGACAATAAATTTGTATGACTGATTCGAATCACTTGAATCATTTATGAGTATAATAAGTATTTTTCTAAAGTTTTGAATCTGAATGAATAGACGTATGAATCAAACACATTTCGAGTGTTTGATGTCAACATTGTACTCATACTCATTGCAACCTGTACTTATGAAATAATGTTGTAGTGAGTACGAATGAATCAAAGTGGTTGAACTTCAATACTGTTGACTTGCTCATACCCTAAATTTCATGAGTACTTATGAATAGCGAACCCTTCCGTCACATCATACCACTTATGTTATGTGTGTTAATTTTACCTATTGCTTAAATTCGACTACGACAGACAGATTGTTAATTTTTTGGAGAAACATTACATGGCAATTTTATTGACTCTGAGAGTTTTTGCCAGAAATCTGCTGAGAGGCTGGTTGGTTAAACTTTTAACCTCATGATAGTATTGCAGACTCCGAGAAGCAAATGATAGTGAAACAGTGCAATATCCGAGCCATACGATCAGTGTATTAGAACTTTCCGGAAAAGTATAACGGTATGATAGAGTATTGGTAAGTTGGCATGCAACATTGTATTGTTGGCAAGCTCTGGGTGTTAATTTCCGAAGTCGATGTCACCGCTATCGGGTAAGTATTTCTAGTGTTAATTAAACCTTATCTCGCACAACACTATTAAAGAATCTATTCGCCGGGTATTGAGTGCAATCATTTCGTGCAATCGATATTAATTTTAATACAAATTGATTTGGATCACTAGTCCCTAAATTAGCCACTTTGTTGGTTATTATTTCATTGAAAAATTGTTGTTGTCCAATTCCACGAAGCGGACAACATAACCATGATTGTTATCAAAGCAAATTAAGAATTTCGTATGTTAATAATCATAGGCCTTATATTAATTTTTTAATGATTGAGGTCAGCAAGTCAATAGCTTCCTTGTTATACTTTCAGTGGCTGCCTACTACAAAATTGCTTTGAAATGCCAACCCTTATGAAAAATTCCAAAATATTCAACAACAAAGACAGGATCCGTTAAATTTTTACAAAATACACGTCTCAAAAATGACTCCAGTCACATCCAAGAGAAATATGTAATTCGATTAATAAAAATAGTCTAATAGAAACAAAGTCGACAAATGATGGAACATCCGAAAAGATATAAAAGGACCTGAATCACGCAATGATAGTGCCACGAAGTAGTTTTTCCACTAAAAATTTCTCGGTTTGCTATTAGATTATGTGCCAGGTAATTGGTTGACAATCGAGGCATCATCTAATTAATCTCAATTTAATTGTTCTATACTACCTTTAGTGAGCTTCTTTGAAACCTCAGACTTGAAAGAAAATATCCTTCTGGAAAAAGGAAATCTATTGCCGTACGCCGAAAATCGAAACCATCTAACTCAATTTTAGCGTGTATGATTAGCCGGAAAGTTGTATTTATTAAAAAACATTCGAGTCTAGCATTTTCGGATAACAAGTTTTACTCCACATTGTGCAAGATGCCTAAGTCTGATGTCTATGTATATGTGTGGGCTCCGACGTTTTTCTGATCGAATGCAACTGCTCTCCTGTTGAAGAGCCAAAGTATGATTCCTTGCCACTGCAAAATTTTTCAGAACACATGGTTGCATTAAGAATTTATACTGACGGTGCTATCTGTTGTAACATCTCATTGCTTTTGAATAATGACAGGTAACGTATGGTGATGGTGACAGGTTTCGTAGTTCGAGTAGGAAGTTTTATGGTAGAACCTTTAAGGATCCAAAGGCCAAATAGCACACATATAAACCATTTATATGCATGCATATGCAAATAGACTGCAAAATTTGTTTTATTTCATATGCTAATACTCGTGTAGACTGACTGACTGACTGATGCCGGCATAAAAATTTCAATAAAAAACTTTGTTAAAATTCATTACATAAGGCGAAAAAAGGCAATAATTTATGGCGAGGACTAAAATGCCATTTAAAACACTTAAAAATTGTTAAAGTTTCTACAACTCAGGCTTCTTGTTTTCTTTTTTTCATGAATATTTTTAATTTTCAATGTTTTCAATAAATTTACAATTTGCATTATTGTTGTATAACACATTTAACACAGTGACGCATGTCACACACACACACTGCTACCACATACAATTGGCATACAAAACATTATTACATACACAGATATTTATAAATAAATAAACAAGTAAATGAGCGCATGAAGAAATTAAATAAATGAAGTGAGATGCAAGGCAATGAATGGATGTAACTATATGCAACGAATGAATGAATGTGCATGGATTTAAAGAAAAATAACGCATTGAACTGAACTTGAAATTGTTTTTTTGTTTTCTGTTTTGCACTTTATTTTATAAAATAAAATATAATACATGGAATAAAAAACAAAAACAAAAACAATCAACGAACGCAAATACATTAAAACGTTAATTTTTCACAAGCTGACGTGATGGTTTTTGTCCTTCTCTTCTGTTTTATTTTTCTTTTATTTTCTTTTCTTTTTTGTTTTGTTTCCGGTTGTATTTCTTGGCTGCTATTGTTTTCATTTTCAGTGTTGCGAAAATGAATTCCAGGGAAATGCAATTAATCAAAATAACAATGACAATAACAACTACTGCATATAACAAAATGCTGTATTACGAAAAACAATAACAACAACAGAACAGAACTAAATGAATTGAAATGATGAAAATGGAAAAACTATACATTTTAAAATATTTCTCCATTTGTAAGGATATGTTTTACTGTGTGTGTGCGTATAGAAATGTGGGTGTTTCTTTGTGTGCATGTGTGTGTGACTTTCAGTGGATATTTTGTATAAATAAATAACAAAAGCATAAATAAATAAAAACAATAACAATAACAATAAATAAATTCATCCATTTATGCAAAAGTAATGAATGAATGAATTTTAACCAGAGATGTATACAAACATTCTTCCATTTGGATACTTGGACTGGCTGGACGAAATTGGAAACTGTGAGTTTTTATCTTCAAATGGCCACAAAATCGAACCATTTTTGAAGGCACTAAAGTTGAAAAATTCATTTACATGCGACTACATTACATAAAACCTGTCGTTATTGAAAATCAATGAGCTTTTACAACAGATAGCCTTGTCAGTATAAATTGATGCAAACATATGCTCTGAACAATTTTGCAGCGAAAAGGAATTGCTCATGAACAGGACAGCAATTGTGTTCGATCAGAATATCTTACACAATGTAGAGAAAAAAAAAATTTTTGCTTACTTATCTCACTTGGACAGGAGAAGAGCCAGAGATCTACTTGAGGAACAGGAATTCTAATGCGACAGTGCACTATTGGCAGTCTCGCTAACAAGCTCGGCCTGCCCCACCAGAATTATTTCAGAAGCTACCATGATGTGGAGGAAACGAAGTCAGTGTAACAGCTTTTATGCGAGTGCCCTGCACTTCAGGTCAGACGTGATCGGTTTTTGGGTGACAGAACGCTTGACGAAGGTTTCAGCTTGGTGACAAACGTGTCACTAAGAGAACAGGCGGGTTTCATCCATTCACCACTAAAGGATAGTAACAAGGGGCTTACTCACACTGGGTAGCACAATCGGCCATATCGCCACCGAGTAAACTTGCCTGTAAACAGTCAGGATAACCTAACTTAATCTACTTAATCACAAACCTTTAGTCAGGATTATGACTTAGCTTCTGACACCACCCATGTTGGGTGCGTTACTACTATCCATGAATGGCGTGAACTACAGTCGATTGCGAACGACTGATTTTTGAGAAACTTTCCAATGCAATTTTATGTGCTCTCACAATTAAGTCAGAAATTTGCTGAGAGTAAGTCGTCGATATTCTCGAGAAGTCTGAGCCAGGGGTTGAGCAACGGATTACCATTTTATAAGCCAACACACTGCTTTCTATACAACGGTAACTTTAACTATGTACATTAGGCTGTAGTTTTTGCAGCTACACTTCCGCAAGAGGTATCAAAATTTGCGTAATTTTACACAGATTACGGTAAAGGTAATAAAAATCGAATTACATGCCATCTTGAGGGGTCTACTTTCGAAAACGTTTTTACATACCTAAACCCTATGCTTAAAATAAAAAATAAAAAAACGAGATACAAATTTATTTTATGAATATATTTTATACTTGCAGTTAATGTACAAGAAAATAAAACTTATAATAAATGACCAAAACCAAAAAAAAAATTTTAAAAAAAAATGTTTACCAAAATTTGGCAATTTTTTCCGGAATTTTTTTTTTATAAAAAAATTCGTTATAAACGGTGTACGTTATAAACGAACTCCACTGTGTCTAGCACATTCGTAGTCGCCAGTAAAGTGTTTTTTATACATAGTCGTGGCATATTTAGTCTAGGTGTCGAAATAAAGGATAGCGAAATATAATCAAACTTTGAAGATTGGTAGAACCCTGAAGATATAGTTTCATTTTATTTTTAAAATCATTTTGGTTATCTACGATCAATTACGCAAATTTTAGGAGGTCTTGCGTTTGGGAAATCTAAAAAAAAAAAAATTTTTCGGGACACTCTGATGTACATACATACTACATGCATTATTGGTTATAACAACCCTTTAGTTAGGATTACAACCTAGCTAGTTGTATGTGTTAATTTTTACATGAGAGGCAGGACCTGCAGTTTAAAGTCGACTCCAAACAACGGATTTTTGAGAATCTATTTCATGGCAATTTTCATTATCTCTCGCAGTTTTTTTCCAGAAATGGCTTCTATTAGCTGACATGCGGTTAAACCGGTCAGTGCAAATCAACAAAATGAATTAAGCAACTCATAAAAGCAATTTCGAGAATTTCACTACAAAATTTTCCAAATGGTGCCCTATTGCCAGACACATTGTCTGGTATCAACCGTGAAATTCTCAGTAGAATGGCTACTACGAACTGCTATTGCTCTTTAGCAAACAATTTAAACCTCTCTTCATTGCATTCATTCATATCAACACTTCAATGTATCCAGCTCTGTTATAAACGAGTTCATTATTATACTTTTTGAGGCATATTTTTTCACTCATTGTCACACACCTTATTCGACCATCATTGATAAATTTAAAGAATTTTATTTTATTTTATTTAATTTACTTTTCTTATTGTGTTTCGCAAATTTATTGTTCTTATTTTCATTACGAACTTTTGAAATGCAGATAAGTAATGAATATTCAACAATAAAATGCATATGCAAACTCAACTTAAATACAGGCGATAACATTTGCCTAAGAGCACTGAAATTACAAAAAAAAAATTTGCTTTTTATAAAATTTTATTTAATTCGGCTTCATTTAAAAGTTATGGCAACAAAATTGTATTTAAAATTAATTATTTGCCAAAATGCTTGAATAAAAAGTTTTATTTAAATTTCACACACTGTTTACATTTTCATAAAACAATGGCACGTGCAACAAGATTTTTGCAATTTTAAAAGCGTAAAAAGAAAAATAAATGCAAGTGTGACTGAATCATCACTATTGGAACAATGGTGTGAATGAACCAGAAAAATAAAGAAAAACTGGAAAAATAGTAAAAAAGAAATTGATAGGCAATAAAACAAACAGACAAGGTCATAAAGCACCAAATACCCTGCTTTGTAGTCCAATCCTGACAAAAATAAAGGAAAACTTTTTTAACATCCAGCCATATTCGCGGACATCACGATTCGAACACGTCTCATTTAACCTTAACGCTGCCGTAAGTGAACCTTATTTAGTCAGGTTTACGATCTAGTTTCTCACACCACACCATGTTGTGTGTGTTAATTTCATTCACGAGTGGCGGAACCTAAGGTTTAAAGTGGACTACAAACGACCTATTTTTTAAGAAATTTTTCATGCCAATTTTTATTTTTCTGCCAGAGTTTTTAAGCCAGAAATTTGCTGAGAAGAAGACGCCAAAGAAATATTTTTTTTCATTTTTCGTTTTGTTGGAGATGTCTCTCCTAGGGTTTGAGCTGAGACCTCACGTCTAATAAGCACGAACTACCTACTAGACTGCGGCGACTTCAAACGATTGACAATTTGTTTAAAAGCGTTTTTGTCCTACAAACACTTCAATAACGCTGTGTACAGTCGCTGTTGATGAAAATACTCATATCATAAGCTTGTCAGCGAACTGTTACGTCTTTGCACACGTTGGAGTTGGTTCCCTAGATGAAGTGTACCCAGTAAAAATTGTTTTGATTCTGTGTGTGAAATATTAAAGCCACTTTTATTCGTTTGTCACATTTTGATGCTTAGTTACTGCTTAGAATCACCAAATTGTTGCTGTTTTTGTCGATTAAAAGATTGCCTGACATCCGCCTCGCATCGAAATATAGTTCAGGCTCTAAAGATATCTCATAAATATGTTGGAGGTCTTGTGCATGAAATCTCCAACATATTTCTGCGATATCTTTAGAGCCTAAACTATATCAATCAGCTTAATTTTGCCGTCTCCAGAATTATTTTGTAGACAATTTTTCACTAATCATTTCGCCTAGTGGAAACTTTGAAAATTTTGACTCATCAGTTGAATTTTCTGTTGCAATGATCAACTCAAACCAAGCCTTTGTTACAACCGAATTTTTCTAAAGTAAATTTAATTCGATTTCTTTCCCCTTTCGCCTTATTGTCACTATTAAGTCTGTATACCGGCAATATTTTTTCATTTCAAAGAAATGCTTGTTGCAACATTCTCTTCTTCCCTTCTTAAACTGCTCTTTTTGTTTTTTTTTCATTTTTGTGCCGACATACATATTTTACAATGAAAAACAGCTTGTGGCCATAATAAATTCATCATTCTATAAATGACTACTTGAACGTACGTATGGTGGCATATGAGAAAGAGTATTTATGATGATATGCTTGCTGACATTAATACCAAGGCCTATACGATTGAAACCTTTACAGGACAAATGCAGGGGCTGTTGCACTATAATAACTATGACAAATTATTGTTTTAAGTGTAAGTAAAACAAGGCTGAGGTGTACTTATGTATATATGTATGTAATCATATTAAAATACAAAAATTAAACATCATTTAAATAATGAATTCATGTTTTCTTATATGCTTAACCCTATAGGTCAAACGTGACTATTTTGAATCGATTTTTTTGTACTAAAAAATTAAAACTTTTTCTGATATGTATTCCATGGGTATAGGAACTCATATCGTAAAGAAGATCGCATCAAATTATTGAGTTCCGTGACTGTTAATATGAAATCAATTCATAACAGCTTCAGTTATTGCCCAGTTTAACATCCAGTCAATCTGGATTGATGACACCTAGTCAATATTGTTTGACGACACCCAGTCAATCTTGATTGATGGTTTTTCTTTTTAATTGTTTTTAATTTTCGCCTTCCGAGTCTAGTAACAGGCTTGTTAATAAGCCGTGTCATATAATTTTTGTTTGAAAGCTATTGTTGGCAAACTACGCACACTGTCGCGATTTCATATAACGAGTGGCCAAAAATAGAAGAAGTAATAGTAGAGTAATGAAATTTGGCACACCTATATTAATTGGTATAATATAATCAAACTTAAAATTTGGTCATTTAAACTCAAAGGATTCGTGTCCTTCCCATATATCCTGAAATTAAAAATTGCTATAACTTGGAGGAAAAAAAAGATATGTTAATAAAATTTGGTACACTTATTAGTTTTAACATGGCTAAAACTTCCTCCAAATTTCGTTCAATTTGGAGCAAGGATACGCCCACCTTAAAAATGTCCTTTTTCAAAAAAGTATCAAAAAAATTTAATATACATACATATATTTTTTCGAATCGCAAATTATGATTTAAATGTTTTACTAACTCATAAAATTTAATGTTCTCACATTCCGTATATCCTTAGACCATTTTAAGGATAAATTTTTACCATAGCTGAAATACTAATGAAACAATATTTTATTAAACAATTTAAAATTTGTTTATATATATTAGAATATTTAAATTTATACATATAAGTGAAAAGACACTTGTACTTGGTCCCTAATTGAATTTATTTATGTTTAAATATAAAAAATCGATGATCTAGAAAAATTTACATCACTTCCTCAACTCAGTTTCAAACCTACTTTTTCCACGTCTATATTTTGTCCAATTATTACTAATTTTTAAAAGAATGAATTTTAATTAGTCCTTCTCTATATCTGCTAGAAATCTTTGAATACAATTTTCCACAAATTGTACAATATGATGCAACACATTTGTTGTATTATTTTTCTTAAGCTGCACCCATTGCTCAAAAATATCACGAATCGGCAATGATGTTGACACTAAAAACATTTATAACGCCCACAAAAGCAGTCAGAAGCAGCTGAAATTTATATATGTTAAAGTACATACCTGTGGCAATAAAATATCAAAAAATTTCAAAAGTGATATTGGGTGTTTTTCTTAATTCACTACTGAAATTAATATATGTATGAAAATCTTAATTTTTTGAAGACCTGTACTTTGGCTAAGGATATTTCACATATGATTAATATTTGTAAACAATTATAGCGTTGTAATTACAATTATATACCTGGCTTACAATTCTGTTACAAATAATTCAGTCATTACCAAAAGAATTTTTGAATTTTAACTATGACAAAAATATGTCAAATTTCAAGTTTTCGCACAAATTTTCTATATTGCATGGGAATTCTTAACTTTGAGATGCAATAATTAAAAAACTACGCAAAAAATTATAAAAAAATTTTACATATCAACTAATTGAAGTGTTTTCTATAAGATAAAGGTAAAAAAATATTGAATTTCCCACATTGACTTTAACCATTTTTGGCCACGCTCGCGACAGTGTGCTACGGCATCAATTGAAGGGAAAGAAGCCAAGCTTTATACATATGTACCTTAAGAACTCTGTATCATAAATGGTAATATCATACGAACGCACTGGATGTCCAATACAGTTTTGTGTATCAAGAATAAGTGAAAAATAAACATGATAACGTATTGGATGAAAAGTCACAGAATGCGAGTTTGTGGCAAATATAAGCCTCTTATATGGCTAAGTGGTTTCTAACTTAATATTCGTTTGATTGTGATAAAGCTTTCCTCAAGAAGGATTCCTCATTTCTTTACCATCGACCACAAATGCAATCATGAGACAACTTCTCATTATGGCTGAATTTTAGCATTATTTTATAATCCAGGACGAAATGCAGATCAACCACATCATGCTAGATTTAAACCAGAAGTTAAGAAGTTTCTTGTCATAAAAGTGTCAGCCAGCAAAGTCAGGATGACCTTTTTTTGTGCGGTACGCATTCTAATCTATATTTAAAAGTGTATAACAATCAATGGAAAATAGAACTGGGATGATTTAATGAGAATAAAAAACACCATAGTCTAGTAGCCTGCGTGTTGGCTTATTAGAGGAGAGCCCGTGGTTCAACACCCAGCTCAGGCCTATCGAACAAAACAAAATTTGAAACAAATATCTATCTATTATAGGCAATTGAGTAGCAGAGACTCTCTCGTTTGATAAAACTAATACTTTACAAGACGCTCATTCTCCCCGTGGTTCTCTATGGCGCAGATGCATGGCCACTATTAAACACTGATGCAGCACCCTTGAGAGTATTCGAGAGAAAAGTCCTACGTAATATCTTTGGTCCAGTGCGATTTGGCGATGATTTCCGCATCCGATCCAACAGTGAGCTGTATGAGCTTCTCAACGACGTGGACGTTGTGCTGCGTATTACCATCCCATGTCATATCGTTCGAATGGAGGAGAATGGTATTTGATGCGGGGATCTGCGGAAGTCGGCGAAGAGGACGACATTGTATGCGTTGGAAGAACCAAATCGGGGAAGCCCTGTCATCGATTGGAGAGACCAACTGGCGTAGGTGCGCAAGAAGCAGAGGGGCCTGGAAGGATGTGTTGCGGCAGGCCGAAATCCATTAATCGGGTTGTAAATGGGCAAATAAGTAAGTAAGTAAGTTAAACAAAGATATTTTCAATCTTATTTTTTGATTTTTTTATTCAAAAGCCAATTTTTTTTTGCATTCAGCAAGTCGGGGAATTATGGATCCTGCAAACATACATACATACATAATTGGTCATTACAATCCCTCAGTCAGGAATGCGTCCTAGCTTCACACACTACTTATGTTGTGTGCGTTAATTTTATACATGAGAAGAGTTTAATGTCGACTCTAAACGACAGATTTTTGAGCAACATTTTTCTTGAGTTTTTGCCAGGAGAATGTTGGAAGAAATTTGCCTAAATAGTAAGTATTTTTGCATATTCCGTTTTAGTCGACGTGTCTCAGCTGTGTGGGTTGAACCTTGGTCTCATGTCTAATGCCAACAAAACGAACTATGGAAAATATTTCTTTGGCGGATTACTGGCAAAGACTATGAGAGTAAAAAAAAATTGTCATGAAAAGATTCTTAAGATTGTCGTTCGGAGTCAACTTTAAACTGTGGATCTCGCAACTCATGTATAAAATTAACACACACACAACATGAGTGTGTGAGGAACTATGTCGTAATCCTGACTGAGGAGTTGTAATGACCAGTTATGTATGTTGGTACTACAATTAGATATTAAAGCTATCAGATATTACAGCATCAGAATCTGTACTGTTTTCTTAGAAATCTGCTTTAAGGAAGACGCCGAAGAAATATTTATATTCATTTTGTTGGAGATGACTGACCTAGCGCTTGAACCGTGGCCTCACGTCTTATAAGGCAACACACAACCTACTAGACTATGGCTACTTGGTAAACACAATCTAAGAAAAATATGTCCACTTTCACCTTTTTTAAGATATTACAGGGTTTGTCAGATAAACCAGAGTGAAATTTTCTTGTAGTCGTCTACTTATGACCTCAATGTAATGTCCGACTTCGCTTACTTAGAGATTCTTACAGGCTTCCTAAGAAAACTTAATTACACATGTTAAAAATGAGAACATATTTCGAATTTTTAATATAGTAGACTGCGGAGCCACCAGATCGAAAGCTGCATGGTTCTTGCGACCGTCATAAAACTTATAGCCCGATTAGTGTTAAATATATATTGAATGATGAAACAGCAAAAACAGCAAGCGTTTACAGAATTATTTATGAGTGCAAATTGCCTTGCATTCCATTGGAATATGAAAAGCAATTTACAATGAATATTTATTTTCATTGTTATTAAAACAATTTGTATTTCTGTAAAATGAATTCGGGGTAAAATAAATTGTTTTTTCCATATACAAATTGAGGAATATTTTGAAATATAAATTCCTTACCAATCATGAAATATTTTCATAATGCATCGAACTGAGATATTTTATATGAGCGTGACAACAAATGAAAATTCATACAAAAACTGTAGTTCTGAGTTTAATTTTATTTTTTACATTTTAAGTTCAAGAAATTACATAAAATTTTTCATAACGACAGGCTTTTCTTATAAATTCCAATTATTTTCGACTTTTTCCCTTTATTTTCCGGCAACAAGTGCAAGGGGACTTGCTTGCATTATTAAAACTGAAGTCAAATAATATTATATGAAAACCTTCTACGCCGAAAACAAATTAAGAAAGCTATGACTCGTTGTGAATACAATGAACAATAAAAAGTCTCCACAAAAAGAAAAATGTATTGCCTTTGAAAAGAAAACTAAAAAAAAAATAAAAAAAAAATTAAACAAAAGAATTGCATGCTGGGCTATGCATTCATTTACTTTATGAAAGTAGATTACAATGCAAAGTATTATAAAAAAAATTTAAACATAATAATCAATGAAATGCCCAAAAGAAAACCAATAACTTTATGTCATGTACGGTAATGTAAATAATGTAAAGAAAACATTTGCAAAAATATATGTAAAGATTATAATTTAATTTCATTAATTTAAATTAAAATTTAAATTAAAATTTTTGATATGAATATGGTTTTATAAATAAAAAGTTTTTTAAAATTGCATATCCCTTCCTTTAGGCAAGCTTCAGGAATATAACATTAACTGGCTAAAAGATGCCTTATTGTAAAACCATAAGAAACGGAACCTTTTTTCTTTACTAGGAAATATAACCTTCCGTACATTCAGAGTTGGAACTTATTTCCCTATACTTACTTGAATAGTCATTACAACCCTTTAGCTAAGACTACAACCTAGCTTCTTACTCCACATATGCATGAGGGGTAGCATCTATAATTTAACGACGACCCCAAACGACAGATTTTTGAGAAAATTTTCATGGCAATTTCTGTTTTTCATCTGGGGACTGCTAAAAGGAATTCGCCGAAGGAAATATTTTTCTATATTCCGTTCTGTTCAATATGTCTAAGCTAGGGTTTGAACCGTGGCCTCACGCCAAATGAGCCAACACATTACCTAATAGACTACAGCGACTTTAACAATGAATTCGATCTACAGTTAGCTATTAAAACTATTTTATGCATTAGAATCTGTGCTCGAAAAGTTTCCAATGTTATTTGCATAGACACATGAGTAGAAGGTTCAACTTGAATGATGTGGACCTCATTTCTATATAAACAGATTGCATTCTACCCATCTATTGAATCATCTGTAATCTGCTGAATATTGATCAAACTACTGAGATCAGTTATGTGCCTTTTTATGGGAAGCATGTAGAATAACTTCCATAGAAGCAAGTCTGGAATTGCACCGATTTCTTCATTTCTCTCTTCTTTCCTATTTTGAGATTAGATTAAGCACATCCAGATTTATTATGCAGAAGTATGCACTGATGAATCGAAATCAAACGTTGGCATTTATAAAAGAAAGAAAGAAAATTTTAAATTGGCTGGCTGCGATGTCCTTAAAGGCGTGTTATTTATAGGGTTGTAAAGAAACTGAAGCATTACGAAGGGTATTACGCAAAAATTTGAATCTTTATAGACAAACAGGCTGGCTGCCTTGTCCTTCGTGCCGAATTATTTAAAGAGTTGTCGGAAGTGTAAGATACAAAAATTCGAACGCTTATAGACAAGCAGCCTGTCAAGGTTTTGGAAGAGATCAAGTAATGTTGGATATTTTTGAAGAGGAAAACAGCTTCCAGACAATCTAGCATGAAATTTATTACGGAAGGTAAGGATTTCGATTGGCTGACAGCTTTTTTCCTTAAGTGCCTCCTGGACAGAACCAGTATTATGGGAATCATGATCTGCTGACACTCAAATCGAGGTACGGATCGGACTTGGCATGGATCGGACTTGGCTCACACATACGAATTCCATTTTATGTAGAATTTGAAACTGAGCTCCATATCACGTCGTAGTTTAAATCTTCGGTTGGCCATTAACAACCCCATTAACGGATTTCGCCCTGCCGCAACACTTTCTTCCAGGCGCCTCTGCTTTTTGCGCACCAACGCCTGTTGTTCACACCAATCGATGACAGGGCTTCCACTATTTGGTCCTTCCAACGGATACAAGGTCGTCCTCTTCGTCGACTTTCACAGATCCCCACATCAAATACCCGTTTCGCCAGAGCATCCTGCTCCATTCGAACGACATGGATGAGCCAGCGCAGCCGCTGGATATTAATACGCTGCACAACGTAAGAACCTTACATGCGATAAGGAGAAGGCTTATACCGCTGTAACTTGCGCATATCGTAGGGTCTCCCTTTTTCAGGACAGTGCAGACGACACTGAGGTTCTAATCGTTGGGCATACTTTCCTCTAGCCATATTTTGTAAATAAGCTGGTGCATGCGATCTACCAACTCATTACATCCGGCCATCAGTACCTGCAGCTTTATTGTTTGTAAGACGCATAATCGCGACTTTGACCTCTTCATGGCTAGGCGGCGGAATCTCCACGCCGTCATCATCGATCGGGTCGGAACATGATCTCTAAAGGCGGCATTGCTGTTGTATTCATTGCCTTGTAGCAGAGTAGAGATGTGTGTTCTCTACAACCTCAGCACCCCCTGCTGATCTGTTACCAAGTTTCCGTTCTCATCAATTAATAGAATTTTCTCACTGCAGTATGTGAAGTGCCAACGTACAACCTTTCTTCAAGGGTTGTCACATCAGTCGAGTATTTTAATCTGTACCCAAAAGTGCCTTTGAAGAGTATTTCAAAAGATGCTAAAAGAATTGATGCAAGTTCTTTATATCTAGTGAAACTTGTTTTGAACATAAGTAAACAGATTTCAATGAAGAGATAAATGCAAACTGAATGAATTGGATTGTAAACTTCGTATTTTCAATGAAAATTTTTAGTTTGTCTTTACATCTTCTCTCCTTTAGTTTGTGTTACATTTTCATTTCTCAAATGAAATTCGGAAATATTTGGACTTCCTTAATTTCATTATCCATGATTTCTTTCAACACATTCAAAGCTAATGCACGGCTATTTATAAGATTAAATAAAATAATTAAAAATTTTCGTAAAAAACGATTTATTCGAAAATCCACTTGAATACATAATATTGTTGGCAATCCCAAAGTAATTAAACACGTCAAGTGTTAAAAAAATAACTCCGAAAACGAAATGTTTAAAAGCATCTCATATTACTCTTATGCTCGTAAACATGAAATTCGTTTTAATTTATAAACAAATAAATAAATTAAATGAATATTCCATTCATTTTAAAATTTCATAGCTCTGTTATGTTATTGTTGTTTGCCAGTGTGTTATGAATTTCAGATATGGAATTACGAGGAAATTAATTTCCGTGATAATAATAAAAATAATTTTATTTTGTTTTTTATTTATTAAATTCTTATAACGTGTGGTTAAATATTAAAATTAAAAAATTTTAAATTAAAGAAGGATTTCTACTTATAATTACACAGGCCCAAGTCGATTAAGATAAATTTCAAACTTAAAAAGCTACGTGTGGTGTATATATATTGAAATCAAAATACTTTACATTTGTAATATATTTATCTTTATTTCGTTCCTTAGAAGATGGAACACTACCTTCATTAGATTTGGTCATCCCACAACTCAGTCATCAGAATTTTGTCTTCGATGCTATATGCAACTGCCTTAAAACCAATATCAGGTTCTCGCCTCCGAAGGACAGATTCTAAATGCCATGGTTATAATATTGCATTCCAGTCTCTGTATCCTACATACATAATTGGTCATTACAACACTTCAGTCAGGATTACAGCCTAGTTTCTCACACCACTACTGTTGTGTGTGCTCATTTTATACATGAATGCCGGGATGTAGAGTTTAAAGTTGATTACAAACGATAAATTTTTATGAAACTTTTCATTTTATATACTCTCAGAGTTTTGCCATCGTTTTGTTGGCCTCACGTCTAATAAGCCAACACAATAACTACTAGACTACGACGACTATATTATCTAACTCTAAATGAGCTGTTTTCAAATTAGTCCCACCAGCTAAAGCAGCTGCCACATGGCGCGCAGTTGTTTTATTATATAATGGACATCTAATGTAGCATTATTATGTTGTTCCACTAAGAGTTTTCGTAAAGCCTTCTCCGTATTATATGTAGACTGATTAGGTTTCCTTGAAACGCTCCCTATATGAACTTCCCAATACTAATATCCTCCACTGTATTGAGTAACTTTTGACTTTTAGAAAACTTTGATACGAAACTTTTTAACGAAATCATTAGCATCATTAAGAACTTACTTAAATACTTAATTCGTCATTACAATCCTTTTGGTCAGGATTATGTTCAGGGACATGTAAAATAATGCCAGGTGTTGGAACACTTCAGAATTGTTGTCTTAAACGAAATCATCTATAAAATTTCACAAAAATCAGAGCCATTGTATGACTTATGATGTCGACCTATTGTCTTACTAGTGCTGTCTAAGATAACTAGTCGGAGTGGTCAAAATAGTAGATCTTGAAATGAACAGTGAAAAAAAAACACAAGCCAGCAACTGGACTGAAGCCGGCGAATCAAGACGAAGATTAATTGAGGAAGATATGATGAGAACATAGTAAGAAAGACCAAAATGGCGTAAAGGTGCCTACATAAAACATGACACTTCTGAAAATTCTCTAGGAGGATAAATTTTAAAATCCTCTAGATCTGCCTTAAGCTACTGAGTTCTATAGAAGTAAGAAATTCACTGTGTACTATGTATACAAATGCGTCCAAACTATATGTCTCCGAATATTTAACAACTAAACAGTATAAACAACGCAGCAATATTCAAGCTAGTAATCTATTAACGAGTAGCAAAGTTGAAGCCTAACATATTACGTAGACCCCGAAGTAGTATAGTATTACAGACACTGCACTGTAATGGAACCTGCAAGGCTGTCAATACTCTGGTCGCGCCAAAAATACATGCCAAAGAGCAGTCCCATTACAACTGAAGAAGAACTTAAATAGTTTTTAAAACATTTTATAATTTTAAATTGAAAAATAAAAAACAAAATTGATTTATTTTATATTTTAAATAAATACGAGGAGAAATAGATGGCAGGCATTATTAAGAATAATTTTATTTAATTACGTATAATTACCACAATTGCTCGTCTTGTTAAACCGCCAATTAAACAGATGCAGTTTTTTTTCCTATTAAATAAGCATTTTTCATGCAAATTTGTATTGTATTCGTGTGGTCATTAACACGTATGCTAGGCATCACAACATCACGTGAATTTCATTGGCAGGCGCCTGGCTTGCAAATGAAACAGTGATAACAATAACAACAACAATTTCACAAGTTTAGTTTGCAAATGCAAAATACTTCAATAAACAAGATATTTCAATATGAAATAAGTTACAGAATATAATTCCAGATACAATTTAAATACAAGTTAGAAATTAAAAACAATTTTAAATAATAATTCTGACTCATTAATGTAAATCTTTGAAATAAAAAAAAAAATAAAAAAACAACTGAAACGTAAGTGAATACTAGTAAATGCTTGGTGGTAGTTTAACTATTTTGAAAATCTACTTGTTTTTTCTAAGGTTTTCTATGTGTAAACCTTCCAAGTTTACTTGATTTAAGTAGCAATTGTAGATATTTAAACTATTTGCGAATTATTATGATAAAATTCATTTCGTACTCCGGAGGCCTTCTTTTTAAAAAGTGCAGTCAAATAGGCAGTAATCTTTACATCGTACTGTATGTATAAATTTTGATTCGATCATGCACAGAACAATTTTCGGCAATTTCGTATGACTAAGTTTTGTGTGACTCAGTGTTGTTTGATCACGAGCCAAAACTTATTTCCAGTAAAATTAGAATACAAAGTTAAAGCAAAGTTGCCGGTATTAGCATGTCTGGGTTCAAAGTCTATTTGCATTCTAAGATTTTCTACATGTAAACAAATCATCTTCACAATGTACGACCTGCAATTATTTATTTATTTATTTATTTTGTTAATAATTTCACGATATTATTATTATTTTTTATACATATAAAGTACAGACAAAAGTCTAGTAATCTTCTCATTGTATCGTATAATTTATGAGAAAATCAAATATTTTTCGCATGACTCACTTTTATGTAACTCAGTGTAGTTTGAGAATAGTACAATTGAAATATTTTGTATTTTTTAAATTTTTCTTCTACAAAGGCGAAAACAAAATTATGTCAGATGAACAGAGTCATTTTTGGCTCAGTTTTGCTTCTTAAAGAACAATTTTCAAAGCAGAACGGGAACATTGCAGAAAAACTACCTGTAACTACTTTTATAAGGCGCGATACCAAAAGAAATGTAATATTTGCGTTTCCACATTGAAAACTTTGGGAACAGAATTTCTATTTGTTAAACGCTTCTAAACCCCGAAGCGAAATGAACTCACATCTCATAGTTATTGACAGGTATGGGGATGGGATTCTCTCTCCCTCTTCTAGGACTTATTTACAATGAATCCTTAAAAGTAACCTAACCTAACCTATATAAACTTAAGAGTCCATAATATTTCTGTAATTGAAATTTGCAACCTTAATTTCATGATCTAACTTTCCATAGCAGTAATTTCATCGTTCAGCTCTACATTACGTAAGACTTTTTGCCATTTGGTGTAACTTTATTCAGCATGAAGAAGCGATTCGTGACTTGTGTCAATGAATAGACTAAAAACGGACAATGTTCTTCAATTATTTTGTTATTCACATTCATCGTGTGTAAGAAATAAGTTTCGGAATTTACGTACATTTTATAGGCGAAGCTCATTTAGAGCTCAATAAACATAATTAACGAACTATTTACAGACTAATACGAGAACTACGGACTTATTTTGCAGAAGTAAGTATTTCATGCCTCACAATAGGCTATGCAGTGAATCATGAGTATGTTGTCCAACGCGATTTATCCCAATTAGAATGCTTTTTTACAAACACTGGAAACCTTTCACATACAATGACAAGCTAGCTACAATTCAAGTGCTGGAATACAACATTGATTAGATACATATACATACATATATATACGTAATTGATCATTACAACCTTTTAATCAGAATTACGACCTAGCTTCTCATTTTTATACATGAGTGGCAGTACCTACAGCTTGAAGCCGATTTCGAACGACAGATTTTTAAGAAACTTTACATGGCAATTTTTGTTTACTGTCAGAGTTTTTGCCAGAAATCCCTTGAAAGAAAGTCGCCGAAGAAATATTTATTCATATATCATTTTGCTGGTGATATCTGATCTGGGGTTTGAACCGAAGCCTCATGTCTATTTACTAGGCAACTAACTAATATTGATTAGATACCGACCGAAATATAAAAAACTTGTAGCATCTCTATAAGGAGGTGTGAAATATAAAAAGTGGATACAGATGACTTCGACTTCGTACCACTTTACAAGTTAGTATTGCTTCATATGCTTTAATTAACAAATTCAAAAAAAAAACGTTTTTGTTTTATTAACCCTGAAATCATGGCATAAAGTTCTCATATAAAAAAGGAAGATCTGTGGTATGACTAGGTCACCAACCTCATAGAAATTTAAGCTGTTCTATAGCGAAAGAAATTCCAGTAATAGAAGTGAACAAAGTTGCCTTATTGTAATCACCCCAGGTCAGAAATCTCCAATAAAAAGAAATATGAAAAAAATTTTCGGCGACTGCATCTCAGCAGATTTCTGCCAAGAACTCTGAGAGTATATAAAATTCTCATAAAAAATTCTCAAAAATCTGTCGTTCGGAGCCGACTTTACACTGTAGGCCCACCACTTATAGATAAAATTAACACAAACAACGTAAATGGTATGAGAAGCTAGGTCGTAGTCGTAAGTGTATGGTTGTTAAGAATCAATAAGGTAATGTAGGGTAACATAAGCCAACAAATGACTTGCACTTATTTTTCACTATCTAACTGTCTAGTTTTGGTCTATTAGGCATTCAATGCTGCCGTATTTCTGTTTTTTTTTTCTGGGCCGAAAAACACTACAAGTGTAATTATTAATAAATCTGATAACCTTACACCCTGACACCGTTTAACTGTCTAAAAAATTACAAATATTTGTTTAATAAACTGGGTTAAAATTTAGTTACTTTTAGTTATTTATTTGATTTTATTATTAAATATATAGATATAGTCCTTTTGGCTATATTTTTGTACATTTTACAAGTCAACAAACATTTCTGATGAAACTGAAATGAAAGTCAAATTTTAAATTATGCGACTTCGTCTCAGCAGATTTCGGATAAAAATTCTGAGAGTAAAAATAAAATTTCCATGAAATACTTCTCAATGATCAGTCGTTCGGAGTCGACCTTTAAACTGTAGGTGCCGCCACTCATGTATAAAATTAACACAATTAAATATTTGATTAACTGTGAACATGAGTTGTTTACTAAATCATTGTACTTTCATTTAAAATAATAAAAACAAAAAAAAAACAAGAAGCAAAACAATGAAAAACAATGAAAAACTCTAGACATGTACATTTCATCAACATTTAAAAGAAAATGAATGTCAGCGTAAAAGTAAAAGTAAAACAATGTAGACAACACACACACACACAGAAACAATAAAAACTACAAGGACAATACAAAACACATTGATTTGTTGATATTGAAGGATTAATTATTTGTATAAATAAAAGTACTTTATGTAAACACTGTCTATCTAAGCTTGACCAACTATTGTGTGTCAGTTGTGTGTGACATCTGACACACGTCAAACCACCATTACGCGTACAATTTAGTTTAGGAGTTAATTACAAGTTCCAAGTAAACTATGCCGCTAGGCCAACTGCCAGTTTAACCTCACCTAACTTAACCTAACCTTATTCTCAGTTCGATAATATGCACATTAACGATATGTGGTTCGAACAAGCTGCTGCTATGTGCCATAGAGCACGTGACACATTGGATACATACAATACATAATTGGTCATTACAACCCTTCAGTTAGGATTACAACCTAGCTTCTCACATCACTTATGTTGTATGTATTAATTTTATACATGAGTGGCGGAACCTACAGAATAAAGTCGACTCCGAACGATAGATTTTTGAGAAACTTTTCATTGCAATTTTATTGACGCTCAGAGTTTTCGCCAAAAATCTGGTGAGATGAAGTCGAGAAATTACCTGAGCCTCATGTCTATTAAGCCAGCAGACTGGACCATAGCGACTAAACTTTTGCGATTTTCTTAATTCCCAGATGTATGCGATTTAGCCACACATACATACATATATAATTCGCCTTTACAACCCTTCAGTTAGGATTACGGCCCAGCTTCTCACACCACTCATGTTGTGTGCCTTAATTTTATACTTGAGTGGAGGGACCTACAGTTTATCGTCGATTCCGAACGACAGATTTTTGAGAAACTTTTTCAGAGCAGATTTATTTATTCTCAGAGCTTTTGCCAGAAATCTGCTGAGAGGAAGTCGCCGAAAAAAAGTCTTTTTTTCATATTTCGTTTTGATGTCTGGCCTAGGGCTCGAACCCGGGCTTTTACGTCTAATAAGCGAACACACTACCTACTAGACTACAACGACTACACACTACCTACTAGACTACCCAAATTCAAGTTGGGTAAATTGCTAAAAGGAAAGTTAATTATTATTGTTGTTGTTGTTTAGCTTTATTATTTATTTATTATTTTTAATTTGGCAGACTACACACTGCAAAATTTAAACTTTTTTAATAATTTTTTATAAAACTTAGCCTCCACCCATTAATGCATAAAAACTTCAGGGCTATTGGTTTTAATTTTTTTTTTTTTTTATTATCTGTTCGTATTAAAAAAAGGGAAAAATTAAATTAAACAACTAAACAACAACAGCAACAAATTACCTTTTTACTCTTTCAATATGTTTTTTAATGTACTTGTAATACTTTAATTAACAGTAACATTACTTGTGATTAGTGCTCTCCCTATCTCTCTGTCTCTATTTTTAATTTTTTTCTCTCTCTTTTCAATAAATGAATGTCTGTCAAAACAAATAAAAACAAAAAAAATAGCAACAAATTCATCATCTCTCTCTCACTCCATCTCTCTAGTTAGATAATTTTCCCTGTATTTAGTTGAATGAAAACTTGTTAAATGGAAATGAAAAGAAAAACATCAACACTTATCCTCAAACTTAAAATGAAAATTTAAGAGAGGAAGCAAGAGAAAGGATTGAAAATGAAGGTAGAGATTACAACTACATTAAGGATTTAAACACAAAGGACTAAAAACAATTCGTTTTGTTTAACTTTTGACGATGACGTTTGATGATAAGCCAATAAAACACAGAAATTAATACAAAAAAAAACTGAAAAGTACCCAACAATAATATGCATCATTAGAGTACACTTTAAGACCTCGTATGAATAAAAAAAATTAAAATTTTAAAATAAAAAATACATAAAAAAAATTGCTTAAATAACAATCAACTATTTCCGCACTTAAAGTTTAATTTACTCTGAAATTTTGTTTTTATTTAAATGACTACTGGCTGCAGTTTACTACTGCCAAGCACCATCTTCAAAATTGTTAGTAACTTTGTGTACAAACACATGCATTTCATGCCATAAACAATGTAATGAAACCCAACAGAATCGACCATAAATTTCAGTTTAACAAATTCTCAAATAGACAGCAACAAACAAGAGAGAGGAGAACACCAAAAAAATATGAGAACGACGAAGAAAAGGCATTAAAAACATATTCCTTTAAAACCAAGGTTATCAAGCCAACAGCATTTCATGCTGCACACGATCGTAAAGTTGAAATATTTTCATTGAATCCCCCAAGAAGTTTCAAAGAAAAAAAAAAAACAAAACAAAAGAAAAAACAACGTATAAAACTTGGTAGAGTTTTGTAATTTAGCGTTTGTTATTTTAGTTGTTCTTGTAGTTGTTGTTTTAGTTGTTCATGCACATGCTGAATGAATGGTAAATGCGTGCTTGAAAGTGGTGGCTCAGAAATTGTCGAAATTGCAGACAATGAAAGGCCAAAAAGCAAAGATTTACAAAAGAAAAGTTAATTACACTTAAAGAAAAAAATGCTAAAAATGCAAACAACTTCAAAATATTATATTATACACACACACTTATATGTATATACATACAGGCGTTTTAATTAAACTATAACAGCTGAGAGCAAAGTTATTTCGTTTATTCTTATTTAATTAAGGGTTATGCGTGTATTTTCATTTCTTGTTAATTGTGTGTTAAAAATACCCAAACCCTAGGAAATGAATGAATTAACATCGTTAGTATCAGGATAAGAATTTTTGGATTGAAATTATATCACGATTAGATTTCTAGCAGCTCCATGGTACTACAAGGACAGCGCTAGACGCAATCCTGAAAGCTAAAGAAGCCGTGGTCAACCAAAACCTTCTAAACTAGGACTAGAATAGAGCAACCTTATATATAAAATGGTACAAAAATAATAAAAATAAGCCTTCCAATATCCAGACAATTTGTGTATGCTTACCAATTACATACACACATAATTGGTCATTACAACTCTTCATTTAGGATGACGACCTAGCTGCTCACAACACTCTCACACACTGCATGTGTTAATTGTATCTATAAGTGTGGCGACCTACAGTTTAAAGTCGATTCCGAACGACAGATTTTTGAGAAACTTTTCGTGGCAATTTTTATTTAGTCTCAGAGTTTTTGCCAGAAATCTGCACAGAGGAAGTCTCCGAAGAAATATTTTTTCAAATTTCATTTTGCTGGATATGTCTGACCGGGGGTTTGTATCATGGGCTTATGTCTAATAAGCCAACGCACTAACAACTTTTAATTCTTTTAAAATTCTCGTTTACAAAACCAGGTAATCGAGCAATTTTCTCGAACTCTTTTCGTGTCCTTAGACTAACGGCCTTCAACTAGTCCATCTAGACATTTCCAATCGATTAATTTTTCATTTTTTGAAATGGTGATGAACGGTGATGGCCAGAAACTGAAACGAGCACATTTTTCTAGCGTCTAGCGAATGAAACTTTTAAGCGCCTGGTTTTCTTAAGGCGGTGCAAAAATACTTCACTTTATCTGATCTTCTTACTATTAACACCACTTATATCCGTCATTTATGGACTGGTGTCTCGAAGTCTAATTTGAAGCTTTTCGACTGATTGCATCATTAGAGTATCTTCGCAATGTGGCATGTGCTTCACTGTTCTATCGCTACTATAACAGATTTTGATTGAACGAAATAAGGGGACTTGTTGACAAGAATATTGTATTGGTACGTAACACTCATCTTTCTGGATGAGCACATCCGATTGTGGTCGATTGGCCAGCAAATCTCACAGTACATTACAGATAAAATTCATTCTCTAGTCAAACTATTCATGTGTGGGACTCCCTTCCTGCAGAGCTAAGAGATTCAAAACTAGTGTCCACAAACACTACTCGTTCTTGCCTCCTTTCCATGTGATATTTTCCTATTTCCAACACAATGCACTGCATAATGGGGTGACATTCCCTAAGTGTTAATTGAAAAACTTTGTAGTCTCTTGGAAAAGTTCCAAGATATACTTTTGCCGTTACACAACACATTTTCGTGATGCAACAAGCACTTTAATGTGCGTATCAAGATGTATTGAAAGTGCCTAAATGCTGCTATTTTACCAACCTTATCAGGAAATCAGGTGGTCGTTGGCTGATATCCAGTGGTGTTGTCGAGCCGGAACGCTCCGGAATGTCGTTCCGCTACTTCCTTTTTGAACAGGAACGCGTTCCGGAACTAAAGATGATTTCTGATAACGAGAATTGGAAGAATTGGAATGAAGAGCGGGTATTTCCGCCTTTTTATCGTTAAATCATGGTTTTTAACTGTGGGTTAAATGACGGGAATTTCCGCGATGACGGGATTGCACTCAGAAATTCAATTAGTTTTATATATGTATGTATTGCTCGGCCCTGTCTATATAATTATATATACGCGTTCCGGTAAAAAAATTAGCACAACACCACTGCTGATATCTATCACCTTGAGTCTGGTTTTCGCCGCACTTATTGCCATAGTATTTATTTCCAGCATAAAATCTACTATATGGAGGAGAAACATGGAACAAGACATTACTGAACTTTTCAGAAGTACCCAGCACTGTCATCCTAAGAATAGAAAAATTAACGTTTTCACATAAAAACGATCCGAACATTTTGTAGAGTGATAGACATCGTAATCTCCTTAAGTCTCCTAACTACTTATGAAACATAAGATGTTAACCATTCACACAATAAGTGATCAGTAAAAATTAGGCAACATTCATGTAACCTGCAAAGGCAGTTGCACTGAACATTTCGACAGGTTTGTCATATTTTTTCAGCAAAAGTTTTTAACAAAAATATAGGAATAAAAAGAATTATAGCTGCTATCGCTGTTGTAGGTTCAAACCATAGCTCACATATATTCGACAAAATGAAATGTGAAAAAAATATTTCATCGGCTATTGCCTCTCAGCAGATCTCTGGCAAAAACTGTGAGGGTAAATAAAAATGCAATGAAAAGTTTTTCAAAAATCTATCGTTCGGAATCGACATTAAACTGTAGTAAGCTGTGTGTTTAAAATTAACACACACGACATAAGTGGTGCGAGAACTTAGGTCACAATCCTGACAAAAAGGATGTAAGGACCAATAATGTAGGTATGTTCTCTCAGACAGATTCATTTTTAATACAGCATAACTAACCTGTATTCTGAAGTACCTTATGATTTTTCATATATACACAATTTTGTCATTATAATTCTTCTTTCAGGATTACGCCCAAACTTATCACATTACTTATGTTGTTTGTGTCAGTTTTATCCATAAGAGGTGGGAGCTACACTTTAAAAGTCGACTACGAACGACAGATTATTTCGAACAACTTTTCATGGCAATTTTTATTTCCTCTCGGAGTTTTTGCTAGAAATCTACTGAGATGAAGGATGAAGGCTTAGCTTTAGCACATGTCCTTATTTTTGGAAATTAATCAAAACATCTTACAATGACTAGTTTCAAAATAAAACGAAATAGTGTTCAATAAAATTGTTAATTTTTCGTAAAAAGTAATCAACGAAATAATTCAACATTTCATAGTTTTTATTTGTAGTATTAAAATTATAAAGATTTCCTAACTTTCGAGAGAGTGATCCATTATGCACAAAAACAAAAACTATTCGTCGTATAAAAAACAATTCTAGAGCAGCACTTGAAAAATATTAAATTTCAATACATACCTGTAGTAGTAAAACAATTGAAAGCATTTTTCTTAAAACAAAACAACATAGACATTCATTGTATTTGTTGTATATGCAGCATAAACAGGAAGTATTTCGTTTATTTTTTCTTTTCGCACACTACCACCACTAACACACGATGTTATCTGGTAATACACTTGCACCAGCAAACACCGAATAACAATACGAACACAATAAGTATACTTTTTCTATGTGTATAGATGATACAACAATAACAACGAAAAACTATAATAATAATGGCTGCAATAAAGAACGGTACTTAGTTGTTGCATAAACACCTTAACGGTATTAGTTGGTATTGTTTTTGTTGTTGTTTTAACATCAATAGGCAAACACTACGACGTTACAATAGATGAGCATGGCGACAATGACGAACACCACTACACCGATGTATAGTGGCGAAGAGAACGAACAACGATAGTTGCATCAACCGAACCGAACCGGGCAAAAAACCAATTAAAACAAAAGCCCCAAAAACAAATGTCGAAATCGCTTTTCTTGTTTTTTTTTCTATTTTTGTCGTTCTAATGCGTGACAATCACACAAATGCCACCAGAGAACTAAATGCGTTGGTGCGAGAGTATTTGAGTGAGCATGTTTTTGTATTGGTATGAGTATTTGAATTTGAATTTGAATTTCTATTTTAGAAGGTTTACGTACGAGGCTTTAGCACATTTTCTGATTTGAATGCAATTTTGTGGGCACCATGGAAGATTTGCAAGAAAACTAAAAACAGAAAACCCTAAAACATCAACCAAAACTTTATTTGCAAAGTGCGTGTTTAATTATTTTGCAAATATTCGCGCATTTTTTCGTAGCACTTTAATGCACTTGGCATTGCGATTGAATTATCATTAAATTAATTAAGGACAACGTAATTAATGTTTAATGTACGTCACACGTCAACGTAATCAGCTTGAAATAAAATGGAAAACCGCGCGCTTTTTTTTTTACTTCATATACTCCTAGTTGAGGTTCTCAGTGCACGTAATAATATTTTTTATGACTCTCCATTACTTTTTCCTTTTTTATGAACAATTTCATTAATTTTCATACAATATTTATTGATTTCATTTCCTTAAGCACTTTTTCTTATTAATTCTCCTTAATGACTCGATATTAATTCTAATTTTTCTTGAAGTTCTTGTGCAGAACACTTAAAACTTTATTTCTTTACCGCCTCGATTTTATCGAATTTGATTCTTTTTTTTCACTTAATTTACTTTTTCTTCTTCTTCTTGTTTTGTTTTCTTTCTTAGTGATTTTATATTTTATTTGCCTTCAAGAGAGAGAAGAAAAAAAACCATCGTTTAGAGCAACGTCCTCTTTTTAAGCAGACCGTTTGATAACTAAACACTTGTTATCCTTACAGTTTATATCGCCACATAAAATGTTCGGTTTTGTATTCAGTTTGGTATTCGTTTCTCCCTTGAAACGATTGTCCAATCGTTTCCTTTAAATAAAGGCAACGAACGCAGGCGCTGTTAAATCCCAAAGAAATTCACCACAAAACAAACATTTTGCTAGCAGTGTGCTCTGTTTACATTTTTTCTTGGGAAATTCTCTCTTTGGAAAAGGAATTCAAAAACATGTGCGTTTTCCAATAGAGTAGTAAAGTAGTCGGTTTAGGAAATTTTGGAAATGCCGACACTAACAACAACAACACAAATAATAATACGAATGATAAGGAGTGTGCCATGTAAAATGTAATACATGTGGGGGTTTATGGCATTAAATCTAATTTGGAAAAAGTTTAAACAATTCTTTTTTAACCATTACCACAGTCTGGGCCATGACATCTCTTTTTTTTCATTGGTTCGGCTTTGTAATGGCATCAAAAGCTAACCAGACAGTATGGAATTGTTAGAATATGTACCAAATAAGCATAAATTATTATATTTAAATGAAATATTTAAAATAAAATGAAATCAAATCAAACTAAGTGAAGGCTTATCAGTATAACCAGGTTGGATTTAATTCGAAATTTTAATTCTAAACTAAAAATGTATGCTTAAAATTATTTTAAGATCTGGAATTAAACAATTAGGCCACCTTCAGTCAGAATTACGAACTAGCTTCTCATACCACTCATCCATAATTAGCAGAACCTACAACCTAAACTCGATTGCGAAAGACAGCGTTTTTACTAATTTTTCATGGCAATTTTTATTTGCTCTCAGAGTTTTTGCCAGAAATCTGCTTAGAAGAAGTCACCGAAGGAATATTTTCAAGCTTTTATTCACAACCGAATTATTAATTCCAAAAAATCCAGTCCTCAATGGGAAAGCATGATGACTTTCATCCAAATATCTCCATTACTAGAGACTACAACGCGTCAACAAACAATATCTGTTAAGTATACCATATCATATATAATACCCAACGTTAGGCCTTTTAGAAATTCTAGCACAATCAGATGTTTTGTGTTTCAAACTTATTTATGTATGTATGTGGAGTCATAATAATGACAGCAAAATGGAGAAGTCTCCACCCTCTGTACAGAACCATTGCAAAGGATATACTCTGAGCTCTTAGCTTCAATTTCAGAAAATCAACAGACGATGGCTTCAAAAGCACCAATTTTGTTCAAGTAATACCTTATTATGCAAGAGTCTTGAGATATATTCTGCTTAGTAAAAGCAACCTATTTTAGATTCTTCCACTAGCGATAAGGAACTGAAAAAAGCTCAAAGGTGTCAAGTGCCAATTTGATCCTCTTTTTGCTACATAGTCGTCTTTATCTCCATGTTCAGAAAACCATTTATAGAAAGTTTAGGCACTCGCTTAACGTGATTTTGATCAATTAAACAGCTATTAGATCTGCTTGACTATACCCGCTCACGTGTGCAATGGCATCAATTTACGCCTGAAAGATTATCGATAAGAAACTCATTGGAACCGATTTTCCAAAACTGCTAACACATTTCACCATGGCTCTGTTGGAACCCGGCTCACATTTTCAACGATAATTACCACGAACTTTTGAAAAAGCACTGTCCTTTATGACATCCTGCTATCACTATGGAGAATGGACTACTTTAAATGCACCGTAAAACTCTTAGAATCGTTCTTTGATGTGTTCTCTCTTTATTTAAAAAATATGTTTTAATTCCAAAACACTTGAAAAAGCATCATCTAATAAGTACATGAGTAAGACTATAAATAGTATATATTATACATCAACTTCGAGATGAATAACTTTCAAAAGTTTTAAACTTCAAATCAATAAAACTAGAAGAAGGTATACAATATACAAATAGCTACACATCTAATACATCAGTTGAGCGAGTTTCTATTGCCACTGTTACGCTCTGTACGGCTTGCCCAGCAGGTCCTATTTCAGACGATTAATTATCAAGTCAATACCTTTTTAATTAAAGCTAGCTGTCTCTTCATAATTTTAACTATTGACAGCACAGGATATATTTATAATTCTATGCTTATAGCAAAATCTTCCTGATTGCTAAGGATTATCCAAATTTCCCCCGTTAGGGATTATGATGATCATGACTAGGTTTATGACTAGGTCTATGACAAGATCATATTCGCTTATTACTTTTTGTTTTGATGTAATCCATGACTAGGTTCACGACTAGGTCCATGACAAGATCATCTTCGCTTATGACTTTTTGTTTTGATGTAATCAATCAGCATTTAGATAAAGAATGGTTCGAATTTATAGAAATACAGCATCGATTCATACATTCATACATACATACAAACATACATACATACATACATATGTACATACATACATACATATGTACATACATACATACATACATGCACAATTGGTAATTACAACCCTTCCGACAGGACACCACTTATGTTGTGTGTGTTAATTTTATACATGAGTAGCGAGAGTAGGCAGTCGTAGTAGAAATATTTTTCAAATTTCGAATTGTTGGAGATGTCTGACTTGGGGTTTGAACAGAGGCCTCATGTCTACTAAGCTAACACACTACCTACTAGACTACGGCGGCTACGATCCACAGTTGGAAATTCGAAATATATTGCTTTAATAACCGTTAATGCACTTGTTTCAAAGTAAAGTTTTTATTTTGCTGGCTTTCTTTGTACTAGGAATTACAACAAAAAAAAATTAAAGTGTCCCCACCTCCATTATTATATTTAATATTTAAGACACCTTTAATTCCTTTTAAACAATTAATTTCCAAGTCTCTTCCTCAAATTTGTAAGTTTGCAAGCGGAAATATGAGAATTTTTTTTCTACTTTCGAAATATTTGCATCGATTCTAGAAAAACACAACCAAAATATGCAAAAAGAATTCAGAATTTTCTTTACTTACTTGACCAAACATGTAGAAGTGTGGTCAAAAATGCTTGAAATTTAATTTTAATGTGTGTTTATATTTGCCCGCTGTTCTGTGGCTTTGAAACTGAAATTTTAGTTTTCCTTTCCTAATTAAACGAAATGAAAAGCAAGTGGACTTTTATGGTCTAGGGCACTTCATTTCAATGTGTATGTATGCGAGCGTTTGTGTTTATGTTTATACGAATGAGAATGACCGCTCGCACACACATAATTGTTGACTTTCACTTAAATGATAATGAAATTTTTAATTTTACTTTTTATTTTATTTGTTTTCAGTTTTTTTTTTTTGTTGCTACATTTTATTTCGTACTGTGTTAATTAAATGATAACCTCTTAATTTTTTCCCCCCCCATAAAAACCACTTGTGAAGAGCATAATGTTCGTCTCTATACACACAGAGTAAGCAAGAGGGAGAGAAAGTAGAGAGAAAGTGTATGTGTTGGTAAGAGTAATTGTATGTGTTCATTTTACTGGCACTTATTAATTCATTCATTTTTATTGTGGTTGGTAGTGTAAAAGCAACAACAATAAACAACAAAAGCAAAAATATGTATGAAAATGACCAAAGTAAACAATTCATTGTACTCTACGAGTCTATTACAAAAACATACACACACACTTACTTATAAACTTTTGCTCTCATTCAAATACACATTCACATTCAGATTCTCTTCTCTTTGGTCATACATTTAATATTTTTAAGTACAACACCATTTACAACAACACAAAACACACACAAAACATTATTACGTTAACTGTGAAAATATTTTTTCAAGTTTTAGTCAAACACACTTCAATTCCATAAAAATATTTCTTTTGATTCTTTTCTTTCTCTCTCTTTGCTTTTTTTTAAATTTTTTGTTTATTTCTGCATTCACTCCCACACACACAAGCACCCATTCTTGTCGGCTAAATAAATACTTGCACACACACACATAGAACACATATACAGACCAGAACATGCATGCTTTATAACAAACCAAAAATTTAAGAGAAAGAAAAAAAATATAAAAATCATTCTAAAATTATTCCTCTGTAGAGTGTATATATGCAATGCATTGCAAATACACGTAAGTACGTGTGAGAGAGTGTGATTGTGTGTGTGCATGAATTTCGGTAGGAATCAGTGGCAGTGAGCAATATGTGAAAGCAAACAAGTCTATTTAACTGCCAATTTCAGCAAATACTCGTATAGCATTGTCTCTAATACATACACACAGATATTTCACCAATGCACAGTGACCCCAAAGCTGATAAGCTGCTACTAAAGAAATAATCATTTTTAAAAGCTTTTTAAAGCAATCACATCCCAGAGTATATGAATTTTATAATTCAATCGAATTTTTCAAGAAAATTACTTCATTGAATGAGAGGAATAGTACGGTTGAGGGTTATGGCTGTAATGTCTATGTCTATATTGACGCCTTAAAACAATGGTTTTTATCTTTAGTAAGAGATTTCTGGCAAAAATTCTGAGAGTAAAAAGATTGCCATGATAAATGTCTGTCGTTCAGAGACGTCTTTGAACGTAACGTCACTACACTCATGTATAAAATTAACACAAACAACATAAGTCCTGTGAGAAGCTGCATCGTAATCTTGACTAAAGGATTGTAATGACCAATTATGTATGTATGTAAGAGATTGAAGTCGCCGTAGTCTAATAGATAGAGTGTTGGTTTACTATGTAGACGTAAGGCCATGGTTCTAACCCTAGGTCAGACATCTCCAACAAAACAAAATATGAAGAGAATAAGTCTTCGACAACTTCCACTCAACAGAGAACTCTTAGAGTAAAAGATATCGCCACTAAAAGCTTCTCCATATATCTGTCGTTCGGAAACAACTTTTAAACGGTAGATCCCGCCGTTCATGTATAAAATTAACACATACAACATAAGTGATGTGAAAAGCTAGGTGGTATCCTGACTGAAGATTTCTAATAACCAATTATGTATGCGTAAGAGATTCTTTACAATGTAACTCCGGTGGTTAGGTATACAATATGAATTGGACTTAAAACCGTAAAAGCTTTTCTAAAACTTTTCTAAATTGCTTAATGTTTTCAATATTCCAACTCATAATATAATTAGTCATTACAACCCTTCAAACAGGATTACGACCTAGCTTCTGACACCAGGCGGGACCTACAGTTTAAAGTCGATTCCGAACTACAGATTTTTGAGACACTTTTCATGGCAAATTTTATTTTTTCTCAAACCTTTTGCCAATAACCTACTGAGGAGAGGACAACAAAGAAATATTTTTTCATCAATAATCCAGCTCACTGTGCAACGAGAAAAGGAATTCCTGCAGTTCATTTTTATTCTAATTTTTTTGTTTCTTGTAAAGAGAAAATAGAAAAACTTACAAAAATATACTTTCACAGGAAAAATTATGGCAACACAAGCCCATTACCTACATTTACACAAACATACGCTCACATACAAACATTGCATACGTACAGTTTTCGATTATGTTTACATGCATAACTGTATGTGTTCAATTGCAAATGTATGACTGTATGTATGTGAATTGCAAATTTCAAGTGCTTTCAAATGTATTTCGCCAGGATAAAAGTTATTTTGTGAATACCAGAATATGAGTGTTTTAGACCGTGATATGCAATTGTATATTTGTTTTAAAGAAATGTATACATACATACATACATGCATATGTGCATACATATGCCACACACACACGCTAATATGCATTAATAAATGGCAAAAAGGCCTCAGCCAAAGAAAAATGTTCATTTTTATGCTGTTTTTTCTGTCGTCTCTTTGATTTTTTGATTTTCTAATAATAATATTACCAACAACAACTACAATAACAACAACTACAACAACAATAGACAAACATCAATAGCTTATAACAGCTATGCAATCTAAAAAAAAGGGGGGAAAACCAATAATAACAACAACACGATGATGATCAACATTCACCAACAAACATGCATACATATGTACATACATACATACAAGCATACATGCATTTGCAATTGAAACCACATTCGAACTTTGTGGTATTTGAACTGTTTTATGTGGTCAAAGTTTTCGCATATCCGTTAGACCTACATAAACCAAAAGACAGACAGGCTTGGCAGACGAACAGACAGACTGTCAAACACTTACATTCACACTCATACATTGAAACGATGATGAGTTTATGATAATGCCCTCATATTTTACCTCGAATTCGTTGTTATTTGCAATGTTAGCTGACTGGCTGGTTGGCTGTTAGTTCGACTGTCAGGCTGTGTTCATAAAGTGCAAGTGGTTGTAGTGCACAAGTGCAAAAATAACTGGGTGTGAGTGTGTGTATATATAGGGACATACAGGCCTAAATAACAAAACCACATTTAACCAAAAACTAACACAACAACATAGAAACACTTGCACAAGAAAAAAAGAAGTAAAAATGCGAATTCCACAATTGTCGAATGACAACAATAACAACAACAAGAATAACTACTACTAATACTAATACTACTACAACCACTTTAGCTACCGTTTTAAACACTATCACTTAATATATGGTATATGTGTGTGTGTGTAAGTGCATACTAACACACACGCAATTCCATGTAATACTTGGCCATTTGTCCTTCAAAATACTACAGTTTGATTGTTTTTTTTTATTTTTTGTTATACTTTGACAAGCTTTCTTTACGCCTGTCCTCTTTATTTGTGCTCTTTACACCGCCATTGAATATTTTACCTCTCTGAATACGACCTTTTCACTCAAACTCATTGCAATTCATACACATTTTGTTGGAGACTTTAGCGTTGAAATATTTTCAAATCTACGCGTTTATATCTTCATTTAAACCAAAACTAAATACAAAATTTCAAACGTGGTTATTGCCAATGATTGCCAGAGTTCAGTAAGTATATACTTTGGCAGGGTAAACAGTTTTGCAAAAATTAATATTAAAAACAAAGTTCGAAAGATACTTAGTTTCTACCATTTCTCCCCAATCTTTGCTATATTTACGCCTTCTGCTGTCACAACTACTACTACTGCCTAGACTACGGCATATAGAAATGCAGTGGATAAAAATAAAGAATAAAATGAATTCTAATGGAGAGTAAGGAAGTACTTTGTAAAATCTCTTGTAGCTGGCACTGCCAAAACGTTGAAAGTCCGTCTTACACCCGCAATATATCCATACATTATTTTCATTGAGCTCAAACTATAGTTTTCCTGTCTTCTGCTCCAGCTTATTTTGAACAACTACCTCTTTAGCTCCCCCATATATAGACTCCAGAAGTCGCCGTTGTCTAGTAGGTAGTGTGTTGGCTTATTAGACGTAAAGCCCGGATTCGTATCCCAGACGAAATAAGAAACAATATTTCTTCGCCGACTTACTCTCAGCAGATTTCGAGCAGATTTCGAAGGGTGTAAATTTATAAAATTTCATTACAGACACAAAGTTCAAGATGCTGTATCTATCATACAGGAAAAATAACTTCCTGAACGGGCGGATCAAACTTTCTGAAATTCAGTAACGACGCACAGGTTTTCTTTTTCTGTCTTGGGCTGGAGGTGGGAATCTTCGAAAGAGACTTTTGTTCCAACAAAAGAGTGCACGATTCACCAACACTGGTGCCTACCTACTAAACCCCCCCACTTCAAGCACTCTCCCTCCGCGGGACTGCCGTAAGGTATAACTTCGTGGAGAGCTGGCTAGCTTTAAAGCTTTAGCACGTTAACTCAAATTTCGCCTTCGTTCCTTCAACCTTCGGAGTTCCAGCATTACTTCAGCTTCTGCTGTATTGGCTCCATAGAATCCTAGAATTCAACACCTCTTTCATAAACCAAGTTGGTCCAAAACTCGTTTCCCCGGGCCATCTAAATCTGGGGCAGCATGTAAGAATATGCTCAGCATCGTCCTCCTCATCTACACAGTTTGGGCATATAGGGGAAGTATCATGTCCAAATCTGTGCAGGTACTGCCTGAAGCACCCATGACCAGTTCAGCTCGCAAAGTTCGCTCTCCATCCAAAGATTTACATCAGGGACAAGGTGAAATGTCCATCTTCTCTTTAAACTGTTCTCCCATAGCGACTGCCATTTTTGCATGAAAGTCCTACGTTTGTCTGCTTTTATAGCTGCAGTTCGTTCTGGAAACTCGAGATGGCGAAACGACGCTCAGGTACCAAATACCATATGTACTTTGGGTATACAACGACCACTTAAAAGAAGGTTTACTATCCTAAAGCTTTTATAAGACTAGAACTCAAAAGTCTAGGCTGTCTTAAACCCATCTGATTTGAGAAGCATGTTAACACCACTTTTGTTAAGCAAAAATTCTAGCCCCTTCACCACTGTAGAAGCGCCCTCCTGCCCATTTCATTTCCATGTTTTCTCCTCTGAATTCCTAAATGACCAGGAATCCAGCAGAGTGTGACCATTTTGTCCTGACATAGCTGGTTCTGATAACTTGAACAGTCTTGTACTAAATTTGAGTTTAGTTGAAAGGAGTTAAGTACTCGATTGATGGCTCAACTGTCAGATTGAGTTTTCCAATGTTAGCAAGAAATTTATTAACACTGCACTATTAAAACGAATGTATTTAACTGCTACAGAAATTTACCCCGTGTATCCATCCCGTTTTTTAGACAATTTCGTGGATATGCAACAATCATCCTTCATCCTATTTCGTGTTGTTTGTATTTGTGATTGTGCGGTTTTTGCTTTTCCTGATGGCTTTTAAAGTGTGTTTGATTTGTTGCAATCGTCATCGTCATCGCTGCCGTCATCAGCATGTACAAGATTCATGCAGTTGTAGCCGTAATATACGATTTTTGTTCACTATTTTTTGCTTTCCTTCTCTCTCTCTCTCTCTCATAGTTGGTCATCATAAACATGCAATTTTCAGTTAAACTAGAAATTTTCTCAAAAAGCGAACAAAAAAAAAAGGAAGAAAAAGAATGCAACAAATAATAGCCACTACAGCACACTGTTACGGCCAATATTTCGTAAATTGGCATTTAAGTTAGAATGTATGTGTGTGTAAGTGTGTATATATAAGTGTGAGTATTGGTGTAGCGTGTGTGTTGGTGTACAAACACTAGATTGTAGATGAAGATTGTAATTTAGTGGCCATTTTGTTAAATTAAATTTCGTTTTTACCACAAACACATAGCAGGCAGCAACACATGCATGCATATTCTCACTTACACATACTTATGGAAAACTAGTAGCAAGCACATGAAAAGTGGCCAACAATTCGATTTCGTTTTATTTGAGTGCAATTGTAGTGGTGATTGGTTGGTATTGTTGTTAGTGTTAGTCTTTTCGTTTTGAATTACAAAAAGAGAATGAAAGAGAGAAAATAAAACCTGCTACAATAACAAAAACAATATTGAATCAATGAGCATAAAATTAAATGGTATTTTAATACGTTTCAAATGCAAAATTGCTTTCCAGTTTTTCGTTTCTCCCCCACTTTTTTTTGGGGCAAACTTTCGGGTTTTTCTTTGCAAAATTTTGTTGGAATTGCTTGCAGAATTTGATTGAGTGATTGATGGAATGAGGCCGCATTGCAAAGGACCTGAAGTGTAAATGTAAAGCAAATAAAATACCGGCCAAAAATATTTGAACAAGATTTTCATTTTAAAATGTAAAAATGATTTCAATATTTTAATTGATTAAATGAAGAGTAACAATAAATATATACAGAGGAATTGAAAGGAAATATTTATTTTTAGTGGAATCGAGAGCATTTTTAATCAAAATGAAAGAAAGTAGGTGGATTCAGCCACATATTTATTACAACTTTAATGGTTTTTGAGTATAAAGTGAAAAATTTTTAATTTCTTTCTCCAAGTTATAATATATAGGGTGGGTGATTTAAAAGTTTAAATTCGAAAATGTAATAAAAAAAAACGATTTGAAATTTGGCAGAATTTATTTCTTTGTTGTGAAGTACAATTGACCCGGTTAGAAATGAAATGTCATTGGCTGCCGCGGCTGGTCTTACGGTACCTTAATCGATCGGACCAATTTTCGTGCACTTTTTCGAGTGTATGGGGTCGTATCTTGACAATGGCATCATGAATGTTGGCTTTCAAATGCTCAATTGTCTATATTTTGACGCCCCACAGAAAATAGTCAAACTGTGTCGATTTTCAGCTTCATGGCAGCCAATTGCCTTCACCATATCGGCTAATTAAACGGCCATCAATCGTTTGATGGAATAAATCGATGTGGATGTGTGGCAGCTGGTACCATCCTGTTGTAACCAAACATCGTTCACATCAATACCATTAAGAGCGGGTATAAAACTTTTGGTTATCATAGTGCAATCGGTGTCTCCATTGACCGTAATTGTTGCGCAGCTCTCATTTTCAAAGAAAGATGTGTCTGCTCTACAAGCCGCACTAGACATTCAATCGTCATGAGTGCATTGGCTTCTGTAAGACCATGTGTGAATTTTCTGAGCCCGAAATACAGCAATTTTGCTTATTAACGTACCCACCAAAACGGAAATGAAAAAAGATGTTTTTGTTTTTCTTTTAGCAAAATCGACATCATCGTGCTGTTGATCCAAATTTCCAATAAATACCAACGTTGCTCAAACGTATATCGATTCATTACGTTCTGTGGAGATAATAACAGAATAGAATGACATAAGTATTGCCAGATTCGAAATAAGCGGAATGATTCACATTTAAACTGACAGATGGCCCACCCGATATAACACATATGTTGTATATACTAGATGTATGCATATATGGATTCCTTTGTTCCCATGGTATTCAACTTATATCTCTCGATGTCAATATCTTTAAGTTGTTTCACATTTTGTCTCTTTACCACGCTTTCCTTCAATTAGTTCCTGGTAAAATCAGTTTCGAGTTCTCTAAATATTCGAGCAGCCTCTCCTGCATCAGTACTTGTCTCGTCCCCCATAATGAACGATTTGTAGTATTCCCAAGTATTAATAACAGTGGCAAAAAAAATTTCACAAATCTGAAATTTTTTTTTTAATTCTTCGCATCTGTTGCTTTCAACATTTCTCTGTTAGTTTAACCATACCCCTTAAGCCCTAATGTGATTGTTAACTATCCCAACAATATTCAAAAAATGTGTTTCTTTAATTATTGAAAACAGAAAAAGTTTTTTTTTCTGTTTATTTAGCCATTTAAGGCCAATTGTGTCGTCTAAGTTGAATAAAAACAAAAAGAAAAACAGCAAAAAAGAACTGAAGATAACAACAAAAAATATGATTTGGCCCACAGCTGCACTTAACACAAAGTAATCAAAAAGTTTTGTTATATTGTGGTTAAAACCATCACCGCCATCATCGCCATCATCATCATCATCGTCAACCTCTTCACCATAAGCACTGATGTAGTCGTTGAGATCATCATATTCGTCATCAACTTGCAGCAGAATGAACATAAACACACTGGCATACAGAAGACGACGTATTAACATTTACCACCACAAACAAATGCACATGATATAATGCTGACGACAAAAACTGGCTGCTAAAAGTCGCAAATGTGTGTGAGAATGTCATAAAAAAGGCCACATCAAATATTTCGTAGTCAATGTGTGTGTGTATGTAGTTTTGTTTTTTATTTTTTCGCCACTTTTTTTCATTCCTGTTATTCCTGTTGTTGTTGTTTTGCATTATAAAGTTAAAAACATTTTTTATGGCTGGCATAACTATTTCGAAGTCATTCTTTCCGGTGTTAAGCGAAAAACAATGAAAAAAAAAATGTTAAAAAAATAGAGCGAAAAAGAATTATTCACTCATATTGGCGGACGTTTGATGTTGTTCTCCTCACATTATAGACTGTGCGACTGTATGTCCTTATGTATGCGATACTGTTCATTTGGATTGTCATGCAATGTGTTTAGAAAGTCTAGAAACGGAACGGGAATAATGGTAGGAGGCAAAAGGCCAACGTATACAATCATCAAATGGAAACTTTGGTAAGTGACAAGAACTCGCATTAATGTTTTTTGTTTTTGGTCAAGTTTGCCATTAGAGAGGAATTGTTAGAAAACCAAACAACCAACCAACCAACCAACAACTACAGCAACAGCAAATAAAAATGAGAGAGAAAGAAAAAAACAGGAATGAAGCACAAAAAATCTACTCAAAAATGACGGAAATTAAACAGTAGAGCTCGTGTGGTCATTGTGCGAGTTTCATTTTATAGTAGTGTGGGAGGTGGTTTTTTTCTTTTTGTTTGTTTGTTTGTTATTAAAAATCGATTAATGAGAATGACAATGGTGGTGAACAGCACATGGCGGCGTATGATTAATATTGTATGTGAGTAACATACACTTGGCCCACTCTACGTATGAGTAATGAAAGTTTAGGAAGTTGAATTTGAACGTTTAACGATAATGATGAAATGTTTTTTGTTTTTTTTTCTTTTTTTGTATTAATTTCCACGTAAAGGATATCTAATAAGCCTATCGATTTATAAAAATCGCTTCAATATTGTAAAACTCCCCTACATTGGCAAGTGTTTATTGAGCATGGAGGTGATCATATAATGAAAATAATTGGTTGTCAAAGGTAAAGTAGATATTTTACAAAATATCATGTGTTGCATACATAAATGCGCTACAGCGAAAATATCATTTTCTTTGATATTTTTTAAATGACAATTCACAGACGGTGTGGTCCCAACAGTCAATACATAATCAAGTGAAGCCTAAACTGGTTCCTTACTATCATCTATCGATTTCAATGGATTTTTTACATGACAAAAATTCATTCCATTGGAATATGTAACAGAGAATATCTTTGTCGACGTATGTAATGTCTTGGCTTATTAGACGTTAGGCTCCAGGTCACACATCTCGATCAAAACAAAATATTTCTTCATCGAATTTCTCCCAGTAGATTTCTAGCAAAAACTCTGATAGTAAATAAAAATTACCTTGAAACGTTTCTCAAAAAAATCTGTCGTTTGGAGTCGTCTCTAAACTGTAGGTACTGCCACTCATGTAGAAAATTAACACACAAAACAAAAAGTGGCCCGAGAAGCTACGTCGTAATGCTGACTGAAAGGTTGTAATGACCAATTATATATGCATGTATGTAGAAGAATGAAAGATACCCACAATTCCTATAAGCTCCGAAAGCCAAGGGGCTCTTAGAACCCCTCAATTGAGCGCAATTGTCTTCAAATTAGTATGTGCGTTCCTAAACCCTATATTCAGAGGGTAGTGCGTTGACAAACTATCTGGCAAAACGAAGGACAAATTTGTCTTTGATATGCAATGATCTACTTTGTTAATTACAAAAAGCAACAGGAACATTGTCACTGTAGTCTTGTTGGTAACGTATAGGCTTAATAGCCGAGAACTCGTGGTACAACCATGGCTAATACATCTCAAACCTAACGAAAACTTTCCGGACAAATTCTCTAAAAGTAAATAAAATTGTCCTGAAAAGAAGTCACAACACACTAAAGGCTTGTAATGACCCATTAAGTAAAAGTAGCAGGCTCAGAATGTGTAGGGCATGGGTTGTACAATGGGGCAATTCGACCTCCGGGTACTGTACTTGTCTTAATTGACAAGTACACGTCCTCTAACCTGGGTTAAAATTACTATTTTCGGTTCTGTTTCAGTATTCTATTTCTTGTTTCGGCCGGCATTAGATCAATGTAGCAGAATTTTGGATAAACTGCTTCCACTTAATAGAGTCGACCTTAAGCCTTAAGCTTAATAGACTGTCTGTGGTACCACATGAATAAGAATGGTCTGAGCAGCTCTGCAGCTCCTGCAAAAGTCATTAGTCGGAAAGCCCATTCTTTGGTCATACCTACCAAAATAACGGTGCCCCTTAAGAATCACGTGATTGTGTGATGGATGGTCATGCGATTTATGGACAGAAGCGAGTCAGTCCTCCTTTTACGTCTGGCAATACTTTTTGCCTTCTCGTAAATCGAGTGGAGAATAACATGCCGGGGTAATGAACTTCGTACCAGCCCTGGTCAGCTCAGCAGCAATGCAGTTTTCAACAACATCGCTGTGTTCCAAAACCCATATTATAACTACCTTTGAATGATTCAAAATTTTTCTAAAACTCGTCGACATTGATGAACAAAGACAGACGTTGAAATAACATTAGTTAGGGCTTAAGTACAACTATAATAAGAGGTCGATGGTTTGCACACATCTCCTTACACTCCTTCATTTCTTAGCTCACAGAAGCAGAAAAGCAAAAAAAAAAACAAAAAAAACAACCTGGTTTTTTATGAAAAAAATTTAAACAAGTCGATACCATGTCAAAAGTATTAGACATGTTACCATTTTATAATTAATATATGTTTTAGGCCAAAAATTCTTTGCCACTTACTACTTGTTAGGCGAACATGGCCAAGCATTTGACTTTGAATCAGCAAAAGAAATCATCCTCGTACATATAGAAGCTGTGTGTAATTGGTGTACGAAAAGAAAAAGAGGAGAGGAGGAGAGAGAAAAAAACTTTAAATAACTTGACTACTTGCACTTCTAACTTTATTGCTTAAAAGTTTTCAAAAACTTGTTCTTCAATTCTTTCAAATTGTTCTCAGTTTTGTTTTCTTTCTTCTTCTTTTTTCCCAGTACAACCACTGCCAGGATCATTATTATTGTTTCATGGCTTCTAATTTGTAACCCGAGTGTTTTTTTTTTTTATTCCATGTTTCACACTTGATTGGTTGAGATCTTATAACCAAATTTATGTCGGCTATAATTCAAATGTTATTGCCAGTGTGTATGTATATTGTAGGCTAACAAATTCTAACACAAATTTACTTTGCATTCTATTTATTCCTTTTTTGTTACATTTTCTTTGAAAAAGTAAGTTATTTGTTTTAAGTAAAGGGTTCGTAATGGGTGGGAATATTTTAAAGTGACTGGTATTAAACGAATTTGAAATAGTCTACGTATACGTTAGTTAATTAAACAAGTAAGAACATGTAAGAATATTCAGAGAGTAATCTCTAGAAACAGTTCAGATCGAACTGCACACGATACAGAGGCTAGCATGTGATCGTAAATGTAAAATCGGAACAATGACAACCTGTCTTACAGAGACAATTCAAACCCCTTGTACATGATAGTGAGAACAAGACCCTAGGAGGCTTTAGTTATAGTAACAACATACGGAAATAATTGGTCATTACAACCCTTCAGTCAAATTACGACCTAGCTCCTGACACAACTTATGGTGTGTGTGTTAGTTGTATACATGAACGGCGGGATCTTGAGGTCAACTTCGAACGACAAATTTTTCAGAAACTTTTTTCAATGCAATTTTATTTGCTTTCAGAGTTTCTGCCTGAAATCTGCTGAGAGAAAGTCGCCGAAGAAGTATTTTTGTTGCGGGACCTGGGGTTTGAACTGTGGCATCACATCTAACAAGCCAACACACTACCTACCAGACTACGGCGACTTCGGGCACTAGCATATGAAAACCGGAGCAATGAAAACCTGTCTTATAGTGACATTGATGTGTTCAAACCAGTTGCTTAAGATAGTGCGAACCAGAGCTTTGGAGACTATGGTTAAGGTAACATGAGACAAGTCTTATGCGAGAATCATGAGAGGACTAATAAATCAAGTGGCTGGTAGCATGCCCTCTGATTTTAGTTTACGATTTTCAGAATGCTTCGCACAGAGATTTTGTAATGCAAGTGAATGGAGCAACCTAGAGGCTTCAGAGTCTTTTTAAGAGAAAAAGCATTCTGTGGTATACGAATGGTTCTAAGACAGATATTTGGGAGTGAATTGGCTTCAGAGTGAAATAATCTTCCTAGTAGAAGACTAAACCATCTAAGACGGGTCCAGTTTCATTTGGGACTCAACATAGCAATACCATCCTCATCGAATGCCAATCTCTTATGAAATGAACTCAAAAACAATATGAAACTTTCTGAGGAAGCAAAATCGGCTATAATTCAAAGCAATGATCAGACAGATGAGCTTTCTAGGAGGATTGCTACCAAACTTGTATTGGGTCCTGAACAATTCAGATATGATTACACCGGGGGGAGATTTTAGTCATGTATGCAGCTAGCCAGGAGCAACTTGAGGTTTATAAACGGACTTTTTACCAGGCACTGTAGAGGTAAAGAACTATTGCTTACAAAGACCATCGGCTCATAAGCAATATGTAGATTTAGTATTGATAGGAATAAATTCTCAGAACATAGACTTGCTGTACCGAGAATTATATCTGCTGGCACAAAACAGCAACATGAAGTTTTTCATGGTAATGGGATTGAAGAAACTTTATTGACAATACACACTATGCGAATATAATACGACCGTATAGGTATTCTATTCTTACGCTAAATATAAATTAAATATGATGCGATTAATGCAAGTATTCGCTAATTGCCTTCAATGCAACTTCATCGGGAGTACTCTTCTTATAATCCGGTATACAAATATTTTCAAAAGGAATGTATTGTCAATTTCTTCTTCAGTTTCTTCTTCAATAAGATATGCCTGACAAACTCATGCATACATACATACATAATTGGTCATTACAACCATTCAGTCACAACACTTATGTTGTGTGTGTTAATTTTATCCATAAGGAGCGGCAACTACAGTTTAAAAACGACTCCAAACTACAGATTTTAGAGAAACTTTTCATTGCGATATTATTTAGACTACGAGTTGTAAAGTAAATAGTCATGGTGAACTGGCGAAACTCGTACTTTCCCCGACTCCATCTATAAAATTAATGGCCAGTAATTATTATAAAAATATATAAATTCCGTTATTGAGCCGCGTTATAACTGTTCCACATCAACCTATGAAGTATCACGGTTTATAATCGTAGACAGCTGAATGATTCTAAAGTTGAAAACTGCACCAACATGCTCTCTACTGAACCACATTTGCAGTACACTCTCTCACAAGTTAATTCGCTGTTTGCAGTAGAAAATACTGCCAAGCTTTAGCCGTCACTACACAGATACTAGAAATGAATATAAAGTCAGCAGTTTGTAAGGATGTTTGATGGATAGACGTCGCCCGGCCACGGTTCAAACCCCAGGTCAGACATCAAAACGAAATATTTCTTCGGCGACTTCCTCTTATCAGATTTCTAACAAAAACTCTGAGAGAAAATGAAATTATCATGAAAAGTTTCTTAAAAAATCTGTCATTCGGTGTAAGCTTTAAACTGTAGATTCCGACACTCATGCATAAAAATTAACCCACACAACATAAAATGGTATGAGAGGCTAGGTCGTAATTCTGACCAAAGGGTTGTAATGACCAGTTATGATATGTAGGTTGTAAGGAGCATACCTATTCCGTATTATCATACCGCATATTGAAGTCTTTTACGACAAACGCCCCAACAAACCCTCAATAACCTCACTGTACAGCTCAATGTGGAAGTTAAAAAAGAAAAATCGAAATTCCATTCCAATTTTGCCAACAAACGAGTTGATATTCAAAATTCCTTGGCCCAATATCCAACGAAATGATACACACAAATAAATAGAGAGAAAAAGCAGAACAAAAAAAAAACAAGATGAAATTATAAAGAAAAACTACAGGAACAGCAACAGCAACAAAAACAACAAAAAACAATGAAAGTACAACGTGTTGCAAGTAACCAATATTTTCATAGACAAAGAAAGAAAAAGTGAAAAAACAAGTCAATGAAACAGCACGGGCAACAAATGATGAGCTTGTGGAACAGCCGATTGGGGCGTTAAGGACGAAGGCAAACAGCTAGAGAGAGACAGAGAGAGAGAGAGAGAGAGAGAAAGGAAAAAGTTTATGTTATATTCCGGTTTAGTGGTTTTTGTGGTTACAAACGAGAAAACTCATTAAAGTTTCTTCTGCATTTCAACACCAACAGACCAACGGACGTAACTACTTCTCTGGCAATATTTTCGATATGTTTTCGTTTTCGATTTATTTTTTTGTTCTTCTTTTTTTCCTTTTTTTTGCTGTTTTTCTGTTTTTTTGCCTTGAACGGAAAACGGACAGCACTGAAGCTAAAGACTTTAACAACTTAAACAAACAAAAATGCCAACAACAATGATTTCACATACAAATAAACCAATCGAATTACTTTATCCCACTGGACACGAGAATTTGGGCCAGAAAAAGTCAGCCAAAAACAGGAAATTTTTCTTCCTTTTTTTTTTGGTAGAAAAAACAAGAAATTACTCTTAGGAACACACACATGCCCATTCGCATATTGTAATAGTATGTATGTGCAGATGAATGTTCATTTAATAACAAATACTTTTCTAATGCTTAAATTAAAATAGGCAAAAACAATAGGAAGAAGGCCAGGCATTATAAGCATGAAGCAGTTGTTATGGCCAGAGTGAAGAGAGAGATAGTATAGTTTCGAAAGGATAAACTTTCCATATATGAAAATTCATAAAAATCTATTAGTTTTTCATATGGTTTATAAGTGCGTCATATTCTAAGCAGATTTTAATTAAATATTTTCCACTTTTTAATAAAAACGAAAGCAGAATATGAAATAACAACGTAATGTAGTTTTATTTTTAGTAACGACTATAAGAAACCCTATATCACCATGCATCTTTGCTGAATGATTTGTTTGTTGTATGGAAAACAATCAAAGGATCAAATTCAACACTGGATTAAGTAGGGCTTATCCGGAACAAAAATATAGCTTGGAATTTGTGAAATAGACTACTTTTGGGGAAAACTTTATTTGATAATTGAAGTCGCCGTAGTCTAGTAGGTAGTGTGTTGGCATACTAAACCTGAGGTCATGGTTCAACTCCCAGGTTAGATAACCCCAACAAAACTAAATACGAAGAAAAATTCTACGGTGACTTCATATCAGCAGATTTAAGTCGAAAACTCTGAGAGTAAATAAAACTGCCATGAAAAGTTTCTCCAAAAAAATCTGTGGTTCGGAGTCGACTTTAAACTCTTGGTCACGCCACTCGTGTATAAAATTAACACACGCAACATTAGTAACGTGAGAAGCATTGAGTTCAACTCTCTACTATGTTGTTGGTACAGTGATAAGTACTCTTGCTCCTGTCGCGGATTTGAACTTGGATTATTTAGTCAGGCACATTAAAGACTATAACACAACTACCTAAGCAACGATAAATAGCAAATTATGCTGCACTTAGTCTAGAAGGTAGTGTGTTGGCTTATTAGATATGAGGGGGTGCAAAGCCCAGATCAGACATCTCCAATAAAACGAAGTACGAAAGAAAATATTTATTAATTACATTAAAAAATTTCTATAAAAAATCTGTAGTTCGGAGTCGACTTTAAACTGTAGGTCCCCCGTCACTCATGTATAAAATTAACACACACAATGTAGGGGGTGCGATTGGCTAGGTCGTAATCCTAACTGAAAGATTTTAAGAACCAATTATGTATGTAAGTTGATATGCCATGTGTCTAAAGTTATAAGCTTCCAGATTATATAAATCTTCAATAAAGTTAACACACACAACATAGGTAACGTGTGAGCTAGGTGGTAAACCTGACTGAAGGGTTGTAATGACCAATTATGTCAAATTATGTATGTAGAGTTTCTAGCCTATTGTGTGTGAACACAACAAATTCTTACGAAAAACTATACATTCATTCTGCTATCAATTGTAGCCCTAAACGATCGATCAGGAACTTAATATCTAGTTTAATTAATTTAATCGAATAGCACTTCCTAACCAAATAAATCAGAATTATTTAAATTGAACTACAAACCTTATGTCGAACACAACACACTCTTACTGTTTGTAATTCTGAAGAGGGAAAGAACTAATAAAGCACTAACGAATTCATCAAAAAAATTAATATGCATGAAATGAGTATAATATACAGAACAATAAAATATTGACGTTTATCCTTAGAATTAAGTGAAGGAGTTTAGTTAAGTTAGTTTAATTGAAAAAAGAAACGAAAATAAAAAATATTCATATATGAAAACGTGAAAGGCGTAGTAATGTTCTAGTCCATTTAAACTAAGATCCGAAAAAAAGATTTTCTCGAACTCAAAAAAGGATTTCTGGAACAGATTCGAGTTCACTGGCTATACAAATGAACTCTTGTTAACCAGACCAACAAAATGGACCTTAATTTCTTTTTTTTTTTACTTACAGTTTCAAAGATGTATTCTTTTTCAACACCCAGAAAGCCACTTACAAACGATACCTTAAACCAATTTTATTACAATAACATGTTAAATGCTTTTATTTCTTTAAATAATGAACACATAAACACACAAAACCATTTAAATATGCTTTTAATATGGCTTAAAAGAGTTTCGGCAATGTTCTTAATCTTTAAATTTACTCTTAAGCGGTTTATCTTCATATCTGATGATAAACCTTTAAAATTGTTCACTCACACACACGCAAACTAATGCATATACATACAAATAACTGGGTTGTGAATGTGTTCACTACCTGTATATATTTTATCGCTACTTAAAGCATGGCTAAACATCAAGTCAAAGGACGAAAAAAATAAAAGCACAAATAAACACTTACATTACAAACATATAATTACACACACATTCACATACGCGAACACGCGAAATAAACAAAATTGAGAAAGAGAGAGAGACAGAGAGAGAGAGAGAGAGATAGAGAAAGAGAGAAGCATCTTAAACGTGTTTATTTTGAAAATCAAATATTTTTGTAAGCGTTCGACTCGTCGCCTCCAAGAGCGGGTATGAGTTTAATGGAACGATGGAGAGGGCCTTATTAAAGAATACCATTTGTACACATACTTGATGACTTAAATGAAAAAAAGAGAGTGTTTTCGAGGCACCATCAGTGCACAAAGTTATTGAAAAGCACCGTATCAAAAACAGAGTCCAGCTTTTAACTCGAGTAACAATACAATTTCACCAAAAAAGGGGGCCTTTTCTATATATTCCCCGCATAATGTTATTGGTGTGGATCATATCACAATAAATTGAAAATTTTTGGATGATTTTGTTTAAGTTTAAGAACATTTTTTTTAATCAAAAAAAACTTTGAATAACGTTCTCTACTATACGCGTACTTTGTAATCTGGGAGAGACCACTTCACGTCATTAAATAGGACATTACCACTGTTAACTAACCATCAGTACCGTAGTATATATCAGTGGTATACACAGTATACAGATTATTTTGTTTGGTACTCTTCTCTCTGGTGGCTGACCACCAGTGCATATACGGTTGTCCACCACCAGCCACCAGTGCGTATACATAATTATAGTAAAGAAGAGTATCAGACAAAATAATCTGTTTTTGGAAATGTTATACATTGACGTAGCTCAGGCGACAACTGCATACAGCGTCAAAGTTACAAATTGTTTTCAATGACTTGATGTTACAGGTATCGAAACGTAATAGAAGACGTAGCAAGAGAATTAATCGGGATATAATATGAAAAATATAAATTTATTTCCGGTCAACATTTTGTAAAGTACTCACCATGTGTACCAAAGTGAAAGAGTGAGAAAGAAAGAGCTCATGGCAATTTCACAATCTCCAACATGATAAATACAACAAAGATATTTCGATTGTCTCAATCTCATTAACAGCAAGAGTATACGTGGAACATTGTTACACTCCGCTGGACATTATAGCGATTTTAACTATCTCCTTCAGTTATATGCTGAAGTGTGGCTCTCAGGCAAAGGAAGAGGAAGTCATCTTTAACCTCGTGTGTCAATTACCAGCTCTTGTCATAAAAAACGCAGATTTCTGATCTCACACTTTCTGACATTCTCGACCGAGCTCTCAAACATAAAGATTGCTGGTTTTCTCTAGGGCATGTTTAATATCCGGATTGAATGGACCAAAATGCTGTTCTAAGTAGTATCTATTTCCTGAGAATCTGACACCTTACCCAACCCAATTGTTTGATAGTTCGTTAGATACTACAGCATATACTTCCCAGACTATACCTTATTCTCATTGAATAGTTCTTTAAGCTAATCGATGAATTATAGAGAGAGTAGATTTGCCGTGACAATAAAAGGGAGATTGCAGAATCTCTAAGGTTCTTTAGACAAAAATGAAACATTTTATAATGGTATAAAGCCTCGTAGGAACTTGATAGAATTTCTGATTGAATATTTTGCTTTGAGGGTAAGGATTAGCCGGTAGGACGCTAGAATATCGGTTTTCAGCAGATTCTACAAATCTCTATAAATGTAAACATAATTGATTACATTTGTTATTGTAGCATTGTTTGTGTATTTTGCTTACATTTATTCTTGTAGTATTGTTGGTGTATTTTTGTTTACTTGTTTACCATTTTTTTATATTGGTATTTGTTATTATATTAAGCAATACAATAATTTGCAAACAGTTTTGTTTACTGCATTGTTTTGTTTCTGTAGCTATTGTTTATAATTTTAATGTTAAGCGATATAAAAGTAAAATACCAGTACTTAGATTTTTCATTTTCGTAATAATATTTTATGTACCAGAATTTTCAATCACAGCCTCAGTCAAAGGTTTCTTGAATAGTCCTTGTAAATTAGAGATGTTAGAAGTTCAATCTTGAACAGGTTCATCTCAAGTAGTCATTGGCTACTGTGAAGTATCCCTATCTACCTTCCACCTCCATCGTTCCAAACTTGCATTCTTTCTCAGTTGCCTTTAAATAGACTTTGGGCAACTTTTACAACAAAAGCTATCCAGAATGGAGATTTTATTGGTGTTTGAATTGAAACGTTTGTAAGCTAACGAAATATAACCCTTTTAGAAACAATCTGGGTATAATAAATAGGCCCCTGGGTGCCCTGGTAGTCTAGTGGGTAGTGTGCTAGACTATTAGCGTGAGGGTCGTGGGTTCGATTCCCACCAGAGACTCTGGTCTGTGACACTCCACCGAGCATATGGTCAAGTTACTCCGCTCGTATATAATTAGAATAAATAAATAATAAATAAATAGGCCCCACTTTAGAAACACCTTCCATAACATCATAACATATTTGAATGCGTCATGTCCACCTTTTTTGATTGCGATTCAAACAAGCATCGAAATAATGTTGCAAAGATAAGACTTTATTCAAAATAATAAGAACTTAATTAATTAAACTGAAATAAAGCATAGAACTAAACGAAGAAAAGGAATATGCTTTGTAATAGATAGACCTTCTCAAAAATTATGTTTGAATTGAGACGTACCATGCGTCTCTGATCTTTAGTGGTGAATTGCAATCAAACAGTATTTGGCCAAGCAATTGTAAAATACGGAATAAAAATGTATAAACACTTCATCTGGTCTTATGGTTCAATATCCTTCTGAATTAATGTAAAATAACTCACATGAATCTGTCTGAATATGTTTGCATGTGGAATTTATATGTTCATATGTGTTTAAGAGCATGTTTTTCCGACTTGGTTACGTATTACTTACACATGACTTTGTTTACGCGAATTCAAAAAGCGGCATAATTTTTCCACTCTTATAACTTTAAGAAAAAAAATTTATTTTTTTTCTGTTGCTTCTCCTTTTTCTTCTCTCATTCCTTTAAGAAAAAATAAAAACAAATTTTTTTTTCCGTTAAAGAAGTCTTACAATTTTCCTTTTTGGCGAATGTTTGCTGCTGTGTAAGTACGCGTTAAGAAAGTGGGAAAATGTGAGGAGGTAGTTGTCTGTGGCATTTAAAGTCTTCAGCTGCTACAAAGTAAAAGAAGCTAACAACATCAACAACATGAACACAAATGAATGAATTGAATTTGTTTGAGTGTACATACGTACGTTTTCAGAATTTTGATATTTCCATTGTAAGTGCAGTTGAATGTAAGCGTAACTGTAACTGTTTTTGCTCTTTTAAATGTTATTTACCTTGTGATGTATTTACTATTAAACACAATTTTTTTGTTTTTGCTTTTATCTTTACATTATATTGTTCATACCTATAAATAAACTTGACTTCTTATCTTTCCTTTTTTTTCTTCGTTTCTTTGGGATTGTTAAATCCGTGGACTGTATGGGGAGGGTAGAGCACAAAAAGACACTGTTGCTCCAAACACGAAACGACACTTTCCTTTTCTAGAGATGAATTTAATGTCACTTTACACATATTTCATTTTGTAGGTTTTATTTCCTTGGAAAAAATAACACAATTCACAAGTTTTTTAATGTTCTTATCTTCTCTGACAAATTTTATTATATATAGCACAAATTATTTTTACAAAGAATTTTATAAATTTTAAACAAACTATAGAATTTTTAAACAAATAAGTTGCATCCTTGTGGATGTTACAAAAACGTATTATTTCACAAATTTTAAAATCTTCTTTTTTTTAACAAACTACAATGGTCAATATAAAGCCAAATTAATTGCATCCCTTTGGATGTTACAAGACGAATGAATAAATTAATAAAAGCAAAACAAACATTTAATGTCAAAAAAACAACAATAACATTAAAATATAAAAAAAGCTTTATTATATACGGCTGCGCCCTCTGTTGCTAGTTTGCCATCGATTAAACAATCCTGTTTATGTCGCCAAGGATGGGAAGATTGGACTATCAGACATAAACATACCGGCGCCCTTGCAGTACTGCAACTAAAAGGATGTCCTCCATCTAAAGAGAAGATAAAAAATCAAAAGAAAAAAAACTTTCATGTTAGTTTCATTCTTCTAAAAGCTTGACATCTTGCAGCAGTTCCAACTCTGATCCGTCAGGAATAAGTGTCATGGTCTAAGACTGGGTTCGAATTCTTGAGGCTTATTGTTCCTCCACTAAATTGGAACTAGAGCTTCCGACGAACTAGGTCTTCAGCTCTCACGACCATAGGACGAACTAGGTCCACTGGTGGTTTATTAGGACGAACGAGGTCCGTTATTTTGCTGGGCTAGTGGACGGGTTGTCCTCTTCTATGCTGCAGTTTTCCAACTCAACCTTCCTAGGGACAGACGGACTAGGTCTATTGCCCGGTAAAATGGAAGGTTTAACTTCAGCGGCCCGTATTACCACACGTCCACCAGGTATGGTCGTGGCTCAATTAACCCTTCAGTTTGTCTGGTCCTCGACATCTTCACCTCTCTTCTATTTCCTCCGGGTACCATGACACTGTACGCTATATTTATTTATCAAAATATTTGGTTCGCTGGAAGAATTACAATTTCATTCGAAGCTGTTGGCAATCCTAATTTTCCCTGCAACTTTTTCGAAATAAAAAATTGCTTGCGAACGGGAGTTTATCGGAGCCCTAGCTATAAATATTTGCCCTCGATGACAAATACCAACTATGGCTTGGCTAAAAGAATCTGCCATAGTTGTCTGTAAAACAGTTTTGCACATCACTACCAAGCTTTGCTGCACTAGTAGAACTTGCCGCATCGAAAACTCCAAGTTCTCAAGAGGATCGAAACACCTCCCGGTGCAACAAAGTGTGATGTCGCAAGTCGCAGACCGAACAATCCAAATTTTGCCTGCACTCATTCAACCTATGACCAACATCGAAACAGTCAATACACAGGTTGTTCTGTTTTACTACCATCAACCTGAATAATAAGCCGAGCCCGTATAAAACGATAATTATACCTATGCACCGACGGATTAATACAGGAAGATTTTCAGCTAACTAACAGCAACAAAAGTAGGAACCAAAAAGAATCCACGGGAAGGTTGAGATTCTGTTCCTCACTAATTCTTCCAACGAAATTGAAATAAAGTACAAAATTTCAAAAAATTAAATAAATAATAAATTGAACTTAACCGAAACTCGAAAATATCCGCGGCCCGATGGTAACTAATCTTGCGATACGCAACAAAACGAAAATATTTTCAAAAAACAAGCAAAAGATCACCGTGATTACCCCGACAACGTACTACCGCAAACTTAACCAAGTAATATATTCCAAAATATTACGCACTTCGTGAAACTAAGCCAACAGGACGAATTCCTAATGGCCAATAACCCGATACTTATTACCGTGTCCCAGCATAAACGGGGAACAATAAAAGAAATACAAAGGTGAAAAGGTAGTACCGAAAACCTACACGTTTTCACTTTGTATTCCATATACATATATGACAACAATAAAGAAAACACAAAGATGAAAAGGTAGTACCGAAAACCTACTCGTTTTCACTTTGCATTCCAAATCATATACGTATATATGTAAATATGTATATGTATATATGTCAAGTTTGCCAACGCAAATTATATTATCAAAAAATTTAAATTTAAATAAAAAATAACGAATTCAAGCTTTTATTAATTTTAAAGTCCTAAAAATAATTCGACTTTAAATAAATTAAATAATTGTAAAACAATTAACAAATAAAGGAATAAAAATCAAAAGGAAAAACATAAATAAATATTATTGCGTTATTTCACTTCAGTTTGACGAAAATTCAAACTTTTTCATTTACTCGAAGATCGTTAACAAACCAGATCTATCGAGAATTGAAGTAAATAACATTTTATTTGTTGGTACGTCTTTCATATACTCGGTGGATTTAAAGATTTGTTAAAAAAGGTAATGTGCTCTGCTATTTAGCCAACGCACCATCCCCAATTATAACACCACTATTGACTTATAACCGATTCAAATTGGGTGGTTGAATTCGATTCACCAACTGTGATATTCACACCACAATTTGACATCCCAGTCACTTTTGACTTTGTTATAAGCCAAGACAAATTGGTATAACAGTGCATAAAAAGAACACTTTGGTTCTTGTATCCACTAAATTCACAAAGTGTGCCAGTGCTATCGAAGTTATAACACAACACTTTGTGAATATATATGCACTGTTATACATTTTATATACTTGCAAAGTTCGTTGTCCATTCTAACAGAACTTTACTTGTATATAAAATTATCACCAAATGATCAAAAAAATAAAAAGAAAAACAAAAACAACTTTACCTTATAATTTCAAGGTTACTTTACCAATTGATGGTGTAGCGATGTCGCAAAAATCCAAAAAAAAGTTCAAAAAATCCGGTTCGAAGGACCAAATGTTAAATCCGTGGACTGTATGGGGAGGGTAGAGCACAAAAAGACACTGTTGCTCCAAACACGAAACGACACTTTCCTTTTCTAGAGATGAATTTAATGTCACTTTACACATATTTCATTTTGTAGGTTTTATTTCCTTGGAAAAAATAACACAATTCACAAGTTTTTTAATGTTCTTATCTTCTCTGACAAATTTTATTATATATAGCACAAATTATTTTTACAAAGAATTTTATAAATTTTAAACAAACTATAGAATTTTTAAACAAATAAGTTGCATCCTTGTGGATGTTACAAAAACGTATTATTTCACAAATTTTAAAATCTTCTTTTTTTTAACAAACTACAATGGTCAATATAAAGCCAAATTAATTGCATCCCTTTGGATGTTACAAGACGAATGAATAAATTAATAAAAGCAAAACAAACATTTAATGTCAAAAAAACAACAATAACATTAAAATATAAAAAAAGCTTTATTATATACGGCTGCGCCCTCTGTTGCTAGTTTGCCATCGATTAAACAATCCTGTTTATGTCGCCAAGGATGGGAAGATTGGACTATCAGACATAAACAGGGATTCATTGACTTTTTTTCTAATACTTACATGGCTGTCCCACGGGTGGTATGAGTTACAGCATAAAATGTAATGTTTACACCGACACCGACACAATTGATTTGTGTTTTGAAATTTTTGACTGATTTACCGTAACGATTTGCATAAATCAAAAACAAATGTTTTGTTTTAAGTGAAAAGGAGCTCAAGAATGGTGATTTTTCAATTATACGAGCATGAGCACGAGCATTATTGGTAGACGTTAGAGAAAATATTTTGTTTTAATTTCGTTTATTGACAATTTGTCTTATTTTCTGCTAAATTAAGCACACATACTCATGTATTGCAATCGTGGTAAAGGTGGTGGCTTTGTGAAACGTAATAAATAATTGATTTGTCTGTCCATAAATCAATTATTTTAATTTCTTTAAAATTTTTGGAAGTTAAATTTTCTTGATTTTTTTTTTATTATTTTCATGTTTTCACTTTGAATATTCAAAGAAGTCACAAATAATCTGGAATTTCCCACAATCGCAGTCGCTTTAACTATGTTGCTTAGTCATATCAATAACTCTGAGTATTTAAAAATATTAACGTTTCACCTAATATAGGATGCTCCAGCTATCGGCTTCAATTTAAACCATCGCTTATTTTGAATCTTATGTCATTCTATTATATTCCAAAAATTCAGTATATTATCTGCACTGAATGAAATGAATCGATTTACGCTTGACTATCGTTGGGTTTTATTGGAAATTTATTTCCAAAACAAACACAATTGAACGGAAATTGCATGAAAATATCGTACAAAATTTGATCGCAGAGAAGGACCAACAGTGCCAGGCATACGCAAGTTAATTGGTAAAGTTCGTGTAACTGGTTTCATTGTTTTAATGGGCAAAGACCTGAGCATGCTACCTCAGTGTATGCAGCCGAAAATATCGAAGATGTGGCTGAGAGTGTGCATGAGTTCATCAACATGAACTCGTCATCGTTCTCAAGAATCAGTCAATTCATGCACCAGTTTACGTCGAATTTTACGAAAATATCATGGTATGACGCCTTACAACGTTCAATTGATTTAAGAGTTGAAGTCGCACGATCATTCGCTTTGTTTTCGCTTGGCTAGATGGGCCAACGAGAAACTACACGATGATGTCGATTTTGCCAAAAATATCATCAAAAAACGGACTCATGGTCTTACATAAGCAGATGCACTCTTTACGAGTGACTGTGGTGACGTTTGTAGAGCGGAGGCATCATTGGCCCATATTTCCTTGAAAATGAGAACGCAACGATTACGAACAATAGAGACACCTATCGCACCATGACAACCAATTTATTTGTACCCGCTCATCATGGAATTGGGGTGAACGATATTTATTTTCAACAGAATGCAGTAACTTGCTACACATCTCAAGACACAATCGATTAATTGCGTCAAACGATTGATGGCCGTTTAATTAGCCGGAATGGTAATGACAATTGGCCGCCAAGAAGCTACAATTTGACAACGTTGGACTATTTTCTATGTAGCGCAGTTTAAGAAAAGTGTTATGCCGTCAAACCACAGTCAATTGATCATTTGAAGGCCAACATTCGTGAAGCCATTGCTGCGATACGATCTCATACTCTCGAAAAAGTAGACGATGATTGCTCCGATCGAATAAGGTACTGTGGGGTCAGTCGCTGCAGTCATATGAATGAAATAATTTTCCATTTCTAAGGGGAACAATTGTACTTCACAACAAAAAAATGAATTTTGTAAAATTTCAAAGCGTTAAACTTTTAAATGGCCACCTTTTATTTGATAACTTCCCAGATTCTTCTTAAATTAATATAAAATTTTATTGATAGTTCGTTAAAATAAAACCTCTTCCGAGACCTATCGGTGGATCCTTTATGGTTGTTCCTTTTAGGAATTACAGATTTTTCCTTAAAATCTCTTCATTTTCTAAGCTAAGTTGCCATTTAGTTCCTGACAAATGTCTTTCCAAAGTCCGTCTTTATCTATGAATGTCAAGGATTTTTCAAGGAAATTTCGAAACATTCAAAAGTGACTCTTTTGTGGGTACCGGGACATAGGGATATTGTTGGAAATTGCACTGTTGAGGAGCTGGCCAGGATCTCACTATCTCTGGCATGTTAAATGAGGCATAGGTATTCCGACAAAATAGGTATTTACACAAAATTATATGTTTTTGGAAGTATTATGCAATTCGCACCCAGAGTGCAAATGCCTGTGTAGAAAGACGAGCGACAGAGTTAGAAATTATTCCCGATGACTGGATGTCATACGTATCGAAAGATAATAGAAAACTTAGCAAAATAATTAATCGGAGTAATAATATGAATAAATGAAATTCGTACACGGTAAACAATTTGTAAAGTCCTCAACATAACATATCCGAATGGGTGAAAGAGTGGTCATCTGTGTGAATTGGGCAATATATCACCTCAAGGCAATCTCACCAGCTCCTACATGTTACATAGAGTATAGGTATTCCGATTGCCTTAGTTGAATTGGATATTATCCACCTATTTTGCAGGGATGTTGACTGCAAGTGATGTTGACTGCAAGTGATGTTGACTGCAAGAGATTATATGTAATACTGCTAGTCTCAGCTGCATACGAATAAATAGCAATTATCAGGGGCCATTGTCCAATTGATAATCATGTCAATGGACTCCGCGTTCCAGCAAATGACTTTTGTAAGAACTGTGGCCTTCAGGCGAAGGTGCCAGTGACATGCTCTTGTAATAAAAAAAAAGCAGATTTCTAACCTCTCACTATCCGACGTCCTCGACTGAGTACTCAAACATAAAGATTGCTGCAATAGTAAGATTTATTTTAGACTCAGATTGGTTTTCCCTAGGGCATGTTTAATACCCGGGTTGAATGGGCCAAAATTTTGTCCTCAGTAGGATCTATTCTCTGAGGATCTACCACCTTACCTAACCCAATCGTTTGATAGTTCTTTAGATGCTACACGATACAAAAGCTTGCAAAACACAGTATTTTTCTTGTATTCAAATACAGCAACTTTACTTACGTTCTTTTAAGCCATTCACTTGAAAACCATTGCCTAGTTGTTCACTTATTTTTAGTTGTTCACTTATTTTTTTGAAAACCCATAAATGCATTGTTAATAATTTTATGTATTTAAATTTAACGAAAAAAAATTAAATAAAAACACACACACATTAAAAGTATTAAAAAGTACAAACAAATCCTTTAGACAAGACAACACAATCAACAATCAAAGTGGTTTACGAATGAAATTCTCATTTCACATAAAAATACTCACATGGAGGATATGGAGGATACTCGGCATGTACATATGTATATACATAGATACTCCAGGCAATGATAATAAATAATTTTGAAATATTTACATACAAGCACTAGCATAACCGAACAAGCCTAGTAAGTAATTCTACCTTAAAAGTGTATGTGAATAATGAACATGAATGAATGCATAAATGGGTGCATACGTATGAATGCCAAGTAAGTTCATACAATATATGAATAAATGTAAATAATAATTCGTAACAATGAAACATATGTACAAACATATCTATATATCGGAGTCTTAGCATATACAATTTTCAAAACATACATGTATGTTAATATATATGTCTGAAGCGTATATAAATCAAAAGTGTACATACTTCCATATCAAGAAAGTCTTAGCATGTTGCATTGGTACATTTAGAACTGTATGTACAGCTTTGGATTGATCTGTACAGTTTTGGATTGATATAAGTTGTGAACGGAATATGAAAAATGTTTGTAAGCGATCCTATCACACAGAAATTATATATCATTGCGTAGGAATTTTATATGGATCTCCCAAGATGGACTTCTAGACTTTAAAAGTTGCCAAGTCGCCGTAGTCTAGTAGGTAGTCTGTTAGCTTATTAGACATGAGACCACGGTTCAAACGCTCATAGAAAAAATTTTGTGAGAATTTTTGGTACTTGATCCTCATCTATAAACCTTGATTTAAAAAAAAACCTTTAATTTTAACCATAAAAGTAAAAATATTTCTATTCGAACTTATCATGTGACATTTATGTAAATAAAAATGCAGGAGACTACAAGGGATAGATGTAACTGAAGTAATAAATGTGTATAATCCTACAATGCATACTATATACACATACATATATGCAATTACATATACAACTGCACACATATGCACGTATGTTACATATATGTAGTCATTGAAATAATGAAACCAAAATATGGACACACATGGACGGACACATTCGATTACACCAAACGATTCTTCATTATTAAACCGAATTGTTAACAAAAGGTGTCCAAATGAAAAACTTGACAAACGAACTATGACTCATTAAACACACACACACACACAGAACAGAGGAGACAATATACAATGTATTATATGTATTCTACCTTTATACATGTATGTACATATGTAACATATACATTTCTGAAGACGTATGTATGCATGTCTCAGAGATAAAATAAATTTCTAATTTCATGACAAATGGAATTGAAAATGTAACTTTTTGTTCAATTTTTATTTAATATTTTTTATTGTTGTCTTTGTTTTTGTTGTCAGATAATAATAATGATGATGACAATGATGATGAAGATCAGTATTTTGATGAAATTCTATTTGTTTTATGTCTTGCTGGTCTCATAAACTCTGTCTGTCATACATGAGTAAGAAATAATTGCCAGGATATGATTTTTAACAATATTGCCGAAAGACTGTAAGTAGCTACAATTTGAAAGTGGTCAATCACACTCGAAAATTAGTTGACAGTTAAAAACTTATCTCATTAGATATACATTTGTGTACGCACATACATATATAGAAGACTACATTGTCTTTGAAAAACTTTATGCCGCTAAACTTTGCTGAATATTGTGTCATGCAATAAAGGCAAAAAATCAACCATGCAAACTTAATAAGATGTGTGTCCTCATATCAGTAAATCACTGATATCGTCCTCACACAGCTAAGGTTACATACTTACGTACGTAATAGGTCTTTACAATCCTTCAGTCAGGATTACCACCACTTATGTTGTGTGCGTTAATTTTATATATGAGTGGCGGGACCTACAGTTTAAAGTCGTCGAAGAAATATTTTTCTCACATTTTCGTTTTGATGAGTTTGACCCGTGGCCTTACGTCTAATAAGCCAACACACTACCTACCAGACTACGGCGACTACACTCACTCATCTAAAGTTAAGGAGTTGAAATCAAACAATCATCAGTAATTCTTACAACTGATGCTATAAACCCAATAAACGTAGCGCATCAAACATACAAATGTTGTCTCGTTGTATCTAAAATCATCATGTCCACATACACCCATGTATTCTATGTATATTTGTATATTTGAAATATTGCTGTGTTTGCTGTGTTGCCTTTATTGTGTTTATGGCATGAAGAAAAATCAAATAATTTAATCAAAAATTTTTAGTGATGATGAGCTCAGAAGCTCTAGACTAGCCTGCGTCCATTATTTGTCCATAATGCATCTGTCTGTCACTTACATGAGTAGTATTTCTAGGAACCAACCTCAAAGAAGTATAAGTTTATCCTGTTCAACTGTATTAACCAGTATCTCATTCAGCTTTGTGGTACAGACTTTATGATCAACTGTTTCATCCACTAGCAGTCGCCGCTACCGCTTATCCTTGGTCTTGCTATTATTATCATCATAAGAGGTGCATAGCACTGCATCCTAAGTAAAGGCATATACTATGTACTCGTATTTAAATTCTGTCAATTAACTTTGTATCACGCTTGTCTAATGGTATGTTAACTTTTTAACATTATTGTACAATTCTATTGAAAACATGATAAAGAGAATGAAAGTTGTCAACCAAACTCCTGTGATTTAGCATTCGTAGGTAATGGTTTTGTGGGCGCTGTATTCTAGTAGGTAGTGTTGGCCTATTAGATGCAAAGTCACGATTTAAACCACAGCTCAGATATCTCGAACAAAACGAAAAACGAAGAAGTATTTCTTCGGCCACTTCCTCTTATTAGATTTGTGGCAAAAATTCTGAGGGTAAATAAAATTGCGTTGAAAAGTTTCTGAAAAATCTGTCGTTCAGAAACGATCTTAAACTCTAGGTTCCACGATTCATGTATAAATTTAACACAAACAGCATGAGTGGTGTGAAAGCTGTAAAGGAAGTCGTCAAAGAAATAATTTTTCATATTTTGTTTAGGTGGAGATGTCTGACCTGGAGTTTGAAACGTGGCCTCGCGTCGAATAAGCCAACACTCGAATACACTGACCACTAAGCCATTATCTGCGAATGCTAAATCACAGTAGATTTTATGACAACATTCGTCCCCTTTATTATAGCATAGGTGGTGTGAGAAGCTAGGCCGTAATCCTGACTGAAGGGATGTAATGGAAATTTATGTATGTATGTAGTGTTAGAATTATAATGACCAATTCACTTCCTCTGGTCGCCGTAGTCTAGTAGATATTGTGTTCGCTTATTAGACGTAAAACCCGGGTTCGAGCTCCAGGCCAGACATCAAAACGAAATATGAAAAAAAAGTTATTTCTTAGGCGACTTCCTCTCAGCAGATTTCTGGAGTAAATAAACCTGCCATGAAAAAGTTTCTGAAAAATCTGTCGTCCTGAGTTGACTTTAAACTGTACGACCCGCCACTTATGGATAAAATTAGCACACACACAACATAGGTGGTGTGAGAAGCTTGTTCGTAATCCTGACTCAAGGGCTGTAATGACCATTGTATGTATGTAATGTATGCTCCATCCATACTACTCTCTCAAAGCAGTTAAGCAGGTGCTTGTAGTGGCTGGCATAGTGAGCTGTAAGCAGTTACTTAAGTAGGGCCACTCAAACACCGATCTCTTAGCCTCAAAAATGGGAAATTTTTTTGGAATAGTCATTCCAATATTGCTTTGCAATATGAATTTGACATAAAAATAGTACTCTAGCTAACGAAATAAATTAATTTTTATTTTGAGCTTAAATTTCATATACAAGTGTATTACATATGTGTGTATGTATGCTTGTTTCCATTTTTCATTTCTCAACATTTGACATTTAAAGATAGTCCATCATGCTTAAATTACTTCCTTATGTGAATGAATACATTATCAAACAAATACCCTTTAAATGAATAGTTTCAACAATTGACTTAAAAAACAAAAAACAAAATAAAATAAGAAGAATTATTCGTTCCTAAAGGCAAATTATTTGTATTAAAAATCATTTCTAATCTTAAGACTTAAAGCAAACACTTGTATGGTTCTGTTTGATTTATAATTTATTACATGAAACATGACAAATTATTTGTTCATTCTTTTTCTATGTTCAAGAAACAGAATGAAATAAAACTATAAAGAAAATTTCAAATTAGTTTTGACTTGCAAGATTGACTAGATAAGTATTGAAATGGATTTTTGAAAATTATTTTACCTGTAATGCACTCTTGGCCAATAAACAGCAGAATTTGAACTGATAGTTAAGGAAATTGCTTTACTTATATGTGGCCCTATTATTACTTACTCCATGGGAGTTAAGCTAAACTGCATTACAATATAAGATTGAAAATGTGTGTTCACACACACACACACATGTTTAAGATATTTCAGTACAATTAATGCACATACTTGTACTCAATTACCGAATGGAATACAATAGTTTTAGTATTTAAGGGATTTCATTTTCTAATTGTAATTTTCCTTATTGTAAAGAGAATAAATTATTAGCAATTAATAAATCAACAAATATTGCAACTATTATTGATTGTACGTATGTATGTACATTGTGTGTGCATACGTTGCATGCATTTCATAAAATCAACATATGTATGCAATCTCTTCTAACCTTACAGATACTTTGTATTTAATACATATTATCTCTCGCTCTCACTCTCTCTACCAGGTGTATGCGTGTATATACGATACGTATGTATTTGTGTTATTACTTTATCTTTCTAAGATTGTTTGCTTTTTGGATTTTCCATAGCCCTACATAACTTGTTAAATATGCATCTAGGTTTTCCTTCATTATTTTGTATGCCAAACGATTATTTTGTGGTATAGCAAAAAGGTTTTAAATGTTTGTATTCAAAATTAATTCAACATTTTATTGTGCACTTAGGAGCATTATTAAATTGAACATATACACCTAATAACGACACAATATCGTATATTTATTATATGAAAATTGTTTAAATAATTACGTATTATAATTATTTATAATTACTTGTAGTTAAGCTATTAAAAGAAATTGAAATTTTATTTAAAATTTTAAGAACATCAAGAGAAGATAAATCGTAAAATGTTTTAAAATAAAATTGTATAGCATTCAAGGACTTTTATTCATTTTCTAAGGCCATATAAAATATCTTACTTAATTGGTCAGGATTACGATCTAGCTTCTCACACCACCCATGTTGTGTGCGTTAATTTTCGACATGAGTGGCGCGACCCGCCGTTTAAAGTAGGCTCCGATTGATAGATTTTTAGGAAACTTTTCATAGCAAAATTTATTTACTATCAAAGTTTTTGCCAGAAATTTATTGAGATGAAGTCGCCCAAGAAATATTTTTTCGTATTTCATTTTGTTGGAGATGTCTGACCAACACACTACCTACTAGACTACGACGACTTCAACAACAATTGTGTGCGATGTATGTTCTGATCACATCAGATGAAGTAAAGCCAAAAGATCTTGGCATTTAAATTTGAACTCGAACAGCAAACTCTTGTGGTCATATTTCAAAAGATTTTGTAATATTTGGGAAGGAATACTGCATAGCATCGCCGCTTTTGTGGCCGTAAGCCTTTGGGGAGCTCTTATGAAAATTGTTGTCACCATTATCCTATTGCTTGCAGGACTTGCTTCTAAGTTTTCCTGAAAATTCTTCAGCATTTTAGACTCAGAGCATAATTAGGCCAATATATTAGTGGAGACTGGTAGCCAAAACATCAACCTAAAACGTCCTACTACGTTCGTAAACTGGATTTTATTGAGTACACCAGTATAATAAAGAAGAAAGGAAGCATTGAAAAACGGGTTGGATTTTTACTGCGTTCTTCTAAGATAGTATCTGTTAAGGCAACTAGTGTTCTATCCAAATCTGCCAACTTTGAAGAATTGTTTAGATTTTATAAAACATCCGGTAAAATAAATTGCGATTTAATTACCATACAAAATACAGTTGGATTCAGGTAGTGCTGATGTATAAAAATTAGATTTTTTCCCGAATTTGACATGTCATATGTTAATTAATTTGTATGTATATTTCAATGCCATGTTAAAATTTTCATTATATTATACAGCATTGAATAGCTTGATTACGTATTTTAAAGCAATTTTTCTAAACAAATAACGACTTAAGTATGGAAAACAATGTTTCGTGCTGACGTTTAAGTTCCTTTTTGGTTGTTAAAATAAGAAAATAACAGTAGAAAAAGAAAATCATCTTTCAGTAGTTGACTTTTTCATCATTTTCGTTATTTATTTTTCATTTTTCACTTTCCCCTCCTTTAAAATAATCATTTGCTACCACGAAATTGTTATTGTAAGTAAAAAAAATAAAAAAATAAATTCGTACCTTTTAAGTATTTGTGCTTCATGTATTTTAATACCTCTTAAGGTGTGTGTTTTTCACGATTCTTTTTCGTTTCATTGTTTCTAAAATTTTTGGAAACAAAAAACACATTAAAAAAATTTTGTTTCTCTTTTATGGGAAAGGGAAAAATTAGCAGAGGTTGGTACAGTAAGACTTTATGATGCCCAACAATTGGCGGTGTTTTCAATATTGAAGTGAATCAATCAAATTTAAATAAAGTTTTGTTTTTCAGAAATTATAAAAAATAGCAATTTAGAGATTCAATATACAAACTATAGATCGAGTATAAACATTTATGAGATGAATTAATGCAGAAGATGAAACGAATCACAATATTCTTTCCTTTGGCAAGAGCATGTTGATCATTCTATTTACAAGTTTGTGTTTTTAAGTGCGTACAAGATCGTCTTGGCTTTACGCTCATTAAACGTTGCACTAATACTAGGAACATTTAAAATCAACATGATATTAGGCATATGGATGTGCACCATGTAACAGAATAGAAGTAATTATCCACAGTCTTTAGAATTTTATCGAGAACGCCCAATATGTGCATTATTTTCAGATCCTCCAGGATCAGGACTACAACATAGCTTTACATACCTCTTTTGTTGTGTACGTTCATTTTACTCATTAGTTGCGAGCCCTATAGTTTAAAGTTGACTCCCAAAGACAGATTTTTTTTTAGAAACTTTTCATGACTATTTTATTTACTTTTACCAGAAATCTGCTGAGGGGAAGTCACCGAGAAAAATATTTTTTCATACTTCATTTCTGACCTAGCGTTTGAACCGTGCTTTCACGTCTCATAATCCAAACACACTACCTACTAGAAACCGGCCACTTCATCTTTAGTTATGATATTTTCATCATATCCCTACCTTTCAACTTAATTCACACTAAATAAACGATAATCTGGTCGAGAGTTTTTTAGTTAATGAAGACCTTGACTGCTTCTATTTTTAAAGACTTCAGAATTCATTGTTAAAGATTTCGTTTTGATAGTTCCTCCACTTATTATTTTCCAGAATTTCAAATCTTTAATGCCACTCACTGCAAACTGTCTCAGTATGAGCATATAATTACTGCTGTTGATTTCACTAATATTCTGTCTGCTTGGCTGTACACTGTTGCGTATGAGTCATACAGGTAATTGACATTTTATATGACAGTCATACGCTAACATACACTAACGGTCTACGTGTTGTTCGCACAACAGACAAATCTTATGAAATTATGATTTTTATTTTGTATGAATTTTATGAATTTTCTTGAAATGACAAGCGAAACATTACAATAAAAATCACTTAAGGAAATAAGATTTGTTGCATAGATGGGCACTTTGCAGTACCAGTAAAATTTCAGTAAAAATTGATTTTTACTGATTACTGAAAAAAATTTCAGTATTCAGTAAAATTTTACTGTTAATGCAATCTAAATTTGAATGAAATTTAAATAAAATTTAAATGAAAAAAAGTAAAATTTTACTGTTAATGGCATCTAAATTTAAATGACATTTAAATGAAATTTAAATGAAATTTAGATTGCATTACCAGTAAAATTTTACTGAATACTGAAATTTTTTTCAGTAATCAGTAAAAATCAATTTTTACTGAAATTTTACTGGTACTGCAAAGTGCCCATCTATGATTTGTTGTAATAATAAATATAGAAAAATTGTAATAAAACTGAATTATTATTCTATTTGACACATGCGTATGTATGTATATACGTGTCTGGCTAAAATGTCATACACATCACACGTTTTCTGCCTTGTCTTTTAAAAACTGAAAAAAGAATTTTTGAATAAATTCTCTTAAATTATTAAATAATTTTACAGCAATCCATAAGCGAATTAGCTGACAGTTTCAACTGTAATTTAATAATAGGGGAGTAGTTTTGAAGTTTTTGTCAGAAATCTGATGAGAGGAAGTCGTCGGCGTAATATATATTTCGTTTTGTTGGAGATATTTGACCTGAGTTTTGAATCGTGGCCTTAGGTCTAATAACACAGCACACAACCTACTAGGCTACGGCCATTTAAACTGATATGTCCATCGTTATTCAAGATCCCACGGCAGGGTTGTTTCTTAATACGTATTTGATTTCTAACGGAGATTTATTCAGTTTTTCATAAATGGATATATAACACCAAATACCTTTTAACACTGAGTTTTATAAGGGAAGTTTAGAGTCTATTTCTAGTACCTAAATGCTATCAAACAGCCTAAAACATTGTAAAGGTTGTTGTGCCCTGTACTGCTTTATTAGGAAGTTACAAACCCGATGTCAAACGCAACATAACATCACCAAGCTCTGTTAGTATGGAATAAAATTGAGAAAAAATTCATTTCATTTAGTTTTCCTTTAAACAAAAATTTAACATTATTTTTCAATGATTTCTGTGGTTGTTATAGTTAACGGTAACGTACAGTGAGCGTCAAAAGTAACTATACATCAAAAAAATGCATTAATATAATTTTTATTTTAAAATTGTTTCATTGCCAGTGTTTTTAAAATTAAAACATAAAAAAAGAAAATTCCGTGATATTTTCAAATTTTTTCGGGCACTTTCCTTAAAAGTTGAGTTTGGTGGTTGTTAGAATTTTATAAATAGTACACAGTTTCGTTTGACGCTCACTGTATATACACATACATACATATGTACATATTTTTATATGTTTGTTCTTCTAGTCGTTACTTTCACCATTTTTTGTTTCTTCTTTTTTACTTTTGTTTGCTATGCTTTCTTTTGCGGCATTAGATGGTTTTAAAAGAATTCAACTGTTGTCGTTTTTGTTGTTGTTGTAAGTAGGTGTCATTGTTATTTTTTTATTGTTATTGTTTTTTATTAAGTTTGTTTTGTTTTTGTTTTTTCCTTTATTTAGTGCTTCTTAACAACTGTTATTGTTACTGTTGGCTGGGGCTGTGTATATTATTTAAAAGCTTTTTGGTATTTTGTGGGGTCATTAGCAAGAAATTTAGAATAAAAAAGCATAAGTTTCAAAGATTTCGATTTTTTTTGTTACTCTCGTTGTTCCTTATTTTCTGTTTGTTTGCTGGTCTGGTCTTTGTTTTTTGTTTTTGTTTTTGTTCCTGTTGTAGAGAACATTCTGTATGTTTTTCATTGTTTCTATTGTTTCTTTATCGACTTTAAGACTCGTGTGAATTCCTAACAATTGCGTGTGTTTATTTAAGCGGCATAAAAGTAAATAACAGCGCCACTTTGATGAAGGAGAACGCTTTTTAAAATAAACTTCTTAAGTTTTTGAATTTTTTGTTTTATATTGGTTTGTTATATGAACTTTATTTTAAGTAGAATACAATACTCATATTCAATTTAGAGTTTTTTGGGGGTAGTGTAATCTTGAAATGCTAGAATTGTCACATACATACATATATATATATATATAATTGGCCATTACAACACTGCAGTCAGGATTACGGCTTAGGTTCACACACCTCTCATGTTGTGTGCCTTAATTTTTATACAGTGGTGTAATCAACAGTTTAAAGTCGACTCCGAACGATAGATTTTTCAGAAACTTTTGATGGCAGGTTTATTTACTCTTATAGTTTTTGCCAGAAATCTGCTAAGAGGTAGTCGCCGAAGAAATATTTTTTTTTTCATATTTCGTTTTGATGTCTCAGAGTTTTTGCCAGAAAGATCGGCAAACGTGTTCTTTGGCTCTTTTTAATTTAATGTTGCATATTTTACGGAACATATGCTAAAGCATAAGCACTGATACGTATGAGCAATACTTTTTTAACACAGCATCGTATTACATGTAACTCATACGCCTTAGTGTTGGTTATCACCACGATTATTAATATTTTGAAAGCAAAATGTACTGAAACTGCGTTAATAAAAACGAACTTCATTGATTTAAAATAAAAAAAGTTTTTCGCCCATTTCGCTAAGTTTGCTCCATAGAATAGTTGTGGCCTGTGATCTGCGTATAAACTCCCCATGCCTAAGATCTTCTTCCTCCTCAAATTTTCTGTTTTTTTTTCATGCAAAAAAAAATTGCAAATCTTATTTACTTACTTAATTGGCCATTTATATCCCGATTAACAGATTTCGCCCTACAAACAAGCTCATCCTCTTCGCAGACTTCAGCAGACGCCTGCATAAAACTAACGAACGACATGCTAAGCCAGCGCAGCTGCTATTATCGACCAATAATGCAAGTCATCAACCAAAAACATGCAAGTCATCAACCAAAAAAGATGCAAGTCATCTACCAAAAAATGCAAGTCATCTACCAAAAAATGCAAGTCTTCGACCAAGAAAAAAGCAAGTCATCAACCAAAAACATGCAAGTCAGCAACCAAAAAAGATGCAAGTCATCTACCAAAAAATGCAAGTCATGACCAAAAAAAAGCAAGTCATCGACCAAGAAATGTGCTAGTCATCGACCAAAAATGCAAGTCATCGATCAAGAAAAAAGCAAGTCATCCACCAAAAAAATGCAAGTCATCTACCAAAAAATGCAAGTCATCTACCAAAAAATGCAAGTCATCACCACAAAAAAGCAAGTCATCTACCAAAAAATGCAAGTCATCAACCATAAAAATGCAAGTCATCACCAAAAAAAGCAAGTCATCGACCAAGAAAAAAGCAAGTCATCAACCAAAAAAGATGCAAGTCATCTACCAAAAAAATTTAATTTGCAAAAAATACGACATTTTGTTATATATATACACATAAATGAATATGAACTCAATGAGAATTATAAAAATTTTGAAGTCTACTAAACTAAAATTTCATTTTTAACCGCATTTGCATAGAGCACTTTATCATATCTCCGGTTCCACATAACGCACGACCATAAACAAACCAGTTTTGGAATCCTTAAGACTATGACTACGCAGCCCACTAGGTCCATTTTCCCCACTAGGTCCATTTTTTACCCGATTTTGCTGTTGTTGCCCATTTTAAGAAATCAATTAGCTTCCTCACCTATATCTCCGATAACAAGTAAAGCTCGATCGTAAGGAAACCTATCATGGAATCCTTGAGACTATGGCTATCCAGCCCACTGAGTCTGTTTACCCCACTAGGTCCACTTTTTAACCGATTTTACCCGATTTATATAAAATATTTTTTTTTCGCTAATCTCCGTCTGTATCTCCGAACTTAAGTAAGGCCCGACCATAATGAAACCTGTTTTGAAATCCCTGATCCAATAGCTATCTAACCCAAGAGGTTCGAAAACTACACCTTCTTAAATTTAATAAAATTTTATCTGATTTATGGAAGTGATATTTGGTAAAAAATGCTTGATTTCTTACCTTTGTTATCACCAATATACCGATGGTTACGATTGATATACATACTAAGCATCCTCTCGGATAATTCTGCGTTGAGCCAGTACCTATCTAGTGTTCCAATTATACTCTATTGATACGTTTAGAGACTCCGGTTGATCTAATCCACCGAAGACTGGAGATGAGCTAATAACCATCCAGTGCCTCCATTATACTCTGGTGATAAATGTGGAGAATCAGCGTAGACTGGAGACAATACGTTTTAAATGCCGCCCCAAATCAAAATCGTATCTCAATCGGTTGTATAAAGAGTACTGTTTGCAATGAGTTTGTAAATGATATCATAATCGCGTCATATACCCCTAAGCAACACATATTTCTGAACTTTTATAATAAAGCCTTTCCTGTCCATTGATTTCCACAACTAGGCCTTGGTAACACACTTGAGCATGCATAGCGGCCTGTTGTGATGTCATAGATAAGCGTAGTCCCTGCAAAGATCGAATTCCATCAACATAATCGAAGAAGTCGGTTAGCTGCACATTATCTAACACACTGCTTAATAAAAATACGTAGAACTAGCGTATCATTCTCGCAAAAAAAAATTCTTTTCGGATGAATCTCATCTTCAGCTTGATGGATATGTTATAAAGCAAAATTGCCGTGTTTAGTGCTCAGAAAACCCCCACCCAATACATCCATTACGAGTGACTGTTTGGTGCTGCCTGTGGAGCGGAGGCATTATTGGCCCATATTTCTTTGAAAATGAGGACGGCGCTACTATTACTGTCAACGGACGCACATATCGCACCATGACAACCGATTTTTTGTACCCTGTCTGTGATGTGAAGGATGCTTGTTTTCAACAGGATGGTGCAACTTGGCACACACACACTAAATTACAGTTGCAACTGTCAGCTAATTCTCCTATGCATTGATTGCAAATATTTAATAATTTAAGAGAATTAATTCAAAAATTTTTTTCAATCTCATAGTCAGGATAGAAAACGTGAGATGTAAATGACATTTTAGCCAAGACACGTAAACACATACGCATGTGTAGAATAGAATAATAATTTCAGTTTTCCTATATTTATTATTACAACAAATTTTATTTCCTTAAGTGATTTTTATTGTAATGTTTCGCTTGTCATTTCAAGAAAATTCATAAAATTCATACAAAATAAAAATCATAATTTCATTAGATTTGTCTGTCTGTATTGTGCGAACAACACGTAGACCGTTAGTGTATGTTAGCGTATGAGTGTCATATAAAATGTCAATTACCTGTATGACTCATACGCAACAGTGTACAGCCAAGCAAACAGAATATTAGTGAAATCAACAGCAGTAATTATATGCTCATACTGCGACACGTTGCCGTAAGTGGCATTAAAGATTTGAAATAATAAGTGGAGGAACGATCAAAAAGAAATCTTTAAAAATGAAGGTTTGAAGTCGTTAAAAATAGGTGAAGTCAGGGTCTTTATTAACTAGAAAAACTTTTACCAGAATATCGTTTATTAAGTGTGAATTAAGTTGAAAGGTAGGGATATGATGAAAATATCATAACTAATGACAAAGTGGCCGTAGTCTAGTTGGAACTGTCTTGGCTTATTAGAAGTGAGGTTAAGGTTCAAACCCCACGTCAAACATCTCCAACAAGACGAATTATGAAAAAATATTTTCTTCGGCTACTTCCTCTCAGCAGATTTCTGCTAAAAACTCTGAGAGCAAATAAAATTTTCTCAAACATCTGTTGGTCGGAGTCGACTTTAAACTGTACGTCCCCCGTCACTCACGTATAAAATTAACGCACACAGCATAAGTGATGTGGAAAGCTACGCTGTAATCCTGACACTGAGGGATTGTAAAGACCATGTGTGCATATATGATTGTGTTTAGTGTAAATTTCATTTTGAGAAATTACAGCACTTAGATAGAGGACAGGGCTCGTGGATTACTCCATTAAAATTGAATTTTTGGTGTGGTTCAGACTATGGTGACATCATCGATACTTATTTCTTATAAAGTGAGCGTGTGCTATGAAGCCATGCTGACCGAATTTTAGTTTCCAAGAATAAATCTGATAAACATCAACAACATTTGATTATAATCAGTTCCAACGCAATGCACGGCATGAGTAGAGCCCTACCCTGGGTGTTAGTCATACAAAAATAAAATAAAACACAGAAAGCTCAATTTTACAATCGAATTATTGCAAAATGAATTTGGGGACAACTAGCTTTCCAGAAGTGGCCCTGTTCAGTGGCTTCGTTCGTGTAATTTAACGCTTTTAGACTAGATAGCCACATAAATGGCTTGTGTCTGCATACGCTACACAGAATGATAAAATGAATGATAAAAATGTCAAGAATAACAGCAATAAGCAACAGTAACAGTAACTTCTCCGTATTACCAGACCAAAATAAAATATGTGCAGAATAAAAGTAAGTTACAATAGTCTAGTAGGTAGTTTATTGGCTTATACGACGTGACACCACGGTTTAAACCCCGAATCAGACTTCTCCAACAAGTCGCAATATCAACACATATTTCTTCGGCGACTTCCCCTGAGCAGATTCCTGGCAGAAACTCTAAGAGTAAATAAAACTGATATGAAAAGTTCCCCAAAAAATGTGTCGGGATCAGAGTCACCTTTAAATTGTAGGTCCAGCCTCGCATGCATAAAAATAACACAAACAACATAAGTAGTGAGAGAAACTAGGTCGTAATCGTGACTGAAGGATTGTAATGACCACCTATGTATGCATGTATGTATATGAACAGAAAAATGACGTCCTTAGTCTGAAGATAATATGTTGTAGTATGAAATAAATCGTTCGTGCTGTATTATACACTGGCAGTTTGATTATTTTTTTTTTATTGTTTTGTAGATCCTACTTAACGTAATAAAAATATGATATAATCATGCAATTTATACTTCTTGCCCACATTTATTTTCTCATTGCAACTAAGAAAATATACGAAGAGCAGGACGTTCATAAATTTCCGACAAGAAAAACTATGATGGAGAGTCACAAACAACATCAGGCATAAAAGTTCGTAGACACAAATTTATACTGCAACTACAAGGCAAGACAAATAACGAAAGCAAAAATAAAAAAGAAGGAAAATATTCTGCAAAACTTCTTCTTCCATTCTCTTTACTTTTTTTTTTTATTTGAATTTGCAATGCAAAAACTTGTGGCCGCTTTACTCAAAGAAAAAAAATGGAAAAAATTGTATACAAACCTACAAAGTTTTTGTTAAATGTGCAGTAAAAGAAGAATAACGCGTAGCAACTTAAAGGAGGTGATCCACTATTTTCTTTTTTCTTCTTCTTTCTTTATTTAACTCGGCTCTTTGTTACAATCTAATTTAAGTTTTACTAGTTTAACGTGTATTCAAATAGCAGAGAGAAGGATGATTTAGCTTTAGTTTACACAACAAAGTTATGATACAAATGATACAACAACAACAACAATTACAACAGCAACATGAAAAACAAAAACAATAATGCAATTTATTTAACTAACAGATAAAACATTGTCAAGTTAACGAAAATAGTATAAGACAGAGCAGACTAGTCCATAGCCGTACATAAATTTTAATTTTATTTCTCGCAAAAGACGTGAAAGAAAGTACAGCGTAATTGCATTTGTACTCAAATCTTATTGCAGAAACAAATAATTTTGATATGAATTTCTAAATTTGTTTTCCTTCATATGGAAAAGACAATGAACCCATCGAGTCTAAACAGAACTGATGATGGCATAATGATGATTATTATTGCTGTGAAGACCTTGCAATCTATTGTATTCCCCTCCACAGGATAATCACATAATGCCTTCGCCGAGATTATTTGCACTGAGAAACTTCAGTATGTTGCTCGGTATGCACCCAGGTCCATCTCTAACAAAATATGAAAAAACTTACTTCTTGGGTGACTTTCTTTTAGTTGATTTCTGGCAAAAATTCTGAGAGTTATAATCTGTCGTTCGGAGTCGAATGTAGGTCGTAATCTTGCCTAAAGAGCTGCAATGCCGCAGATGGGTCTAAGTTAGGTGGATGTACAGGTGCTGCGGTTTTCTGTAGGGAACTCGGTCTTGAACTCCACTTTAGGTTGAATGATGACTGCAGCGTTTTTCAGGCGAAGAATTTCGTAATCTTGAAGGCTATTGAGGCCATAGCTGGTGGCAATGCTTCGGATTCGGAATCTTACGTGATCTTCGTTGACAGTCAGGCTGCCCTTAGAGTCGGTCTGGTGCAAATCACGTCTCGTTCGCAAATGCAAGGAGTCGTTGAGGACTTTTGGACTGGACCGTATCCGTCTTTGCTGGGTTCCGGGTCATAGCGGAATACTGGGCAGTGAGACGGCGGATGCCCTCGCAAGGTTAGGTTCGCTTTCTGGGGGCGATTTAATAGTTGGTCCTGACTGCCCGGTCTGCCACCTCTACGGTCTCATCAATGGATGGGTCGGGGAGGAAGAGCAGAGACGTTGGGGAAATGGATCGGGTTGTTTTGTCCCTAGATGTCTATGGCCTGCTGTGGACAGTGAGAGAACAGATTGGCTGCTGGGCTTGGATAAGGCCTGCTTAAGGTTTCTTGTCGGTTTTATAACGGGGCACTGCGAGATTAGGTGGCTGATCTGTTCCAGATCCCAGGCGGACTATTGTAGGGCATGTTGCGATGAGGAGGAGTTGGAGACTATCGAACACCTCCTCTGTAACCGCCCAGTCCTTGGTAGGTTGAGGACCCTTGGCAGGACCTCCTTTGAGAGTTTGAACTCTGTGTCGAGAGCCGACATCAAGGCTCTTCACAGATTCATTAGTGGCTTAGGCTGGTTGAGAGGTGCTAGGGCTTCATCAGGGTAGTCGCGCTCTCTCTTCTTAGTTGTGTCTGTGTGACCCCTCCGTTTCCCATTCTTCTTTTCCTACATCCTCTCCTTTTTATCCTATTCCCTCTATTATCCTTCCTCTTTAAGGACGTTGTACAATGGTTCAATTCGACCTCCGGGTACTGTACTTGTCTTAATTGACAAGTACACGTTCTCTAACCTAACCTAACATCGCAATGTTAAGAGAATTCTATGTTCTTGGAAAGTTTTTAGATGCATGAGATCTCAATGGATTATGGATGATAGTACATATTTAAGGAAAAAAATTAGGGGAAACATTTACCTTACAATCTATCTACTTACCAGATCATACTGTACAGTTTCCTTATTAGCACGGTCGCCACCGTAGCCATATTTCCAAAGGTTCTATCACCCAACGACCGATGACGTCTATTCTGAACAGCAGGCTCTCACATGATAGGTATTGTATTGATTCTACTTATTCCACATCATGACACCTTCTGCAATAACCCTGGTGGAGCAGACCGAGCATGTCAGAGTAATTGCCAATAGCGCAGTGTCACGATAGAATTCCTGTTGGAGCGCGAACCATTCTCTATTCGAACTCAGGTACTTCCACTACTACAGCACAGCAGTTTTAAAATTCGGTTTATTGTATTCTTCAGCTCATCTTAAAGCTTTTCATTTATAGTTCCCTCATTTACAAACTACCTACCATATGGAGATCACATAGGTTTCCATTATGACAAACACAATGCATGCAGTTCGCTTATAACCAACTATAGTTCAACATATTTGATGCTCTTCTAAACCGCACTCATTTTGTAGGCCAGCATTTATTAAGTGTATGTATGTAAGGTTTCTCATAAAATCTACCACACACCACTTTTATTCACATAATAATTGTAAAAATGTCGTTTGAGTTGTAAACAATTTTTCTTCAAAAGTTTACAAGAATTACAAAATATAAAGAATAACTAAAGCTTGTGAACAAAACAGAATGCAACAGAGTAATAGTGACAATTTATTACTTTTACTATAGAAAAAAAACCAGAGAGAAAAAGAGAGAGAGAGAGAGAGAAAAATCTTGTAACAAATTGCTTAATAAATCTTAAATAAATACAATTCAACATGGAATATGAAAAAAACTAAAAGATGAATGTTTAATTTTTATATAAATACATATATGTTATGTACAGTGAGCGTGAAAAGTAACTGTACACTATGGACAAAATTCTAGCAATTACCAAACTCAACATCTACCATTTAAGAAGAGTGCCCGATAAAATTTCACAATAATTCGAAATATTTTGTAATTTTTTTGTTTTAATATTAAAAACTGTCAATGAAACAATCTTAAAGTAAAAATAACGGTAATTTCTTAATATATATTTTCTTTTTAATGTACAGTTTCTTTTGACGCTCACTGTATAAACCATATACATATACAAATATATTTTCTTAATTGAAATAAATCAAATAAGAAAACATAGAAAAATGTACAAGGAATCTTAAATGTCAGATCACAATTCAAGTGATTCACAACAAAAAAAATATTTTAAATTTGAAACTAAAAAAAATTATGGGAAACCCATTAAATTACAATATATTACACAATGCATGATGTTACAGGGGGACTCCAATAAAAAGAGATTTTAATATAAAGACAGCTCCTGGTACTTGCAGCAAACATTTCGTAATACTTGACTTGACCTCGCTCCAACACTTTTTAACTTGTATAATGACTTACACAACATTTCCAAAACTGGTAGACTAAAAACAGTCCTCATGGATGTTGTGTCCATTAGTTCATTAGATTAGCCTTTTAAGTCCTCTCATAACGACTTTATTTCGATATGGCTGCAGTATTTGAAAAATTAAAAACTTCAATCACAAAAAAAAAATTAAAAAAATTTGAAATGAATTTCTGAAAACTACCATTTAACAGCAAAATATCATGCAATGGTAGCCTGGTAGTGGATCGTATGTTAGACTATTGTTAGACTCTTTTTTTTTTGTGTCTCTGTGTGTGGTGGGAATCTTCGAAAGAGACTCTTGTTCCCTCAAAAGAGTGCACGATTCACCATCACTGATGCCTACGTACTAAACCTACCCCCTACATACTTGAACCACTCTCCCCCCGCGGGACTGCCATAGGTATTTCTTCGCTGTTAGCTTTAAAGCTTTAGCACGTTAACTCAAATTTCGCCTTAGTTCCTCCAGCATTACTTCAGCCATTTTCTGGCTGGATTGGCTCCACAGAATCCTAGAATTCAACACCTCTTCTATAGGCAGGTTTGGTCCTAACCTCATTTCTCCTGGCCATCTAAATCAGTTTGGGCATACAGAGGAAGTGCCATGTCCAAATCTGTGTAGGTACTTCCTGAAGCATCCACGACCAGTTAGGAATTGGGTCACTTAGTATTTCAGCTCGCAGTGTTCATTCTCCACCCAAGGTGTTATATCATGGACAAGTCGAAATGTCCATCTTCCTTTTAAACTGTTCTCCCATCGTGATTGCAATTTGTGCATGAATGTCCTTAGTTCCTCCGCTTTTATAGCTGCTGTTCCTCCTCATCTCATCCGCCAATATGGGTATCGGTATTATCTTTGCCAATACCAGTACCGCTTCATCAGACACTATTCTGAAGCCATTTATCTGTCTAATCGCGCTTAGACGATACACCGAGGACAGTTTCCTTCTTGTCGTCCCCACGGAGAGTACCTCCGACCACATTGGGCAAGCATATAACATTATCGACGTTATATTATTCTTCTCTTAAATAGATTTGGCCCTCCAATATTTGGCATCATCTTCGTCAGTGCTCCCTGAGTTACAGATGCCTTTTCGCCGATGTATTTCACGTGCTCCTTGAAGTTCAACCTGTCGTCAATAATCACTCCCAGGTATTTTATCGTCCTCTTAAATCTTAGTGCCTCCGACGGTCACTTCCATCTTCTCCACTTTCTTCCGGCCACTTATCTAGACGGTCTCCGTTTTATGTACAGCAGTGTCAAACCTGCTTCATCAAGCCATGCTTCAACTTTTCGAATCGCTATGTTAGTCTTCTCCTCTATTTACCTTACCGTCTGAGCAACCGAGACTATGGCGATGTCATCTGCAAAGCCCACAACTATAGTGCCGTGGGGTGGATATATGGGTATGTAATTAGAATGCAAGGATCGGGATTTCTTTTTTTTAGTGACGAGTAAAGAAAACGTCTACTATATGGTGTTAAAGTTGATTTAAATTGAATAGGAAAAAGAAATTATAATAAAACTATCCTCTTCCTGAAACTTATTGAAACCTTAATTCAAATTAGAGCTAGAAAAAGCAACTACCACTGGAACTTGTGCATCAAATGTTATCCAAAAAAATAATCTATGAAAAATAAAACTCAATTCTCTAACATAATTTAGAGCGGCATTCTCAAAATTGGGGTTTTAAACAGCGTCGTACTTTCGATATGAAAATTATTTTAAAAAAAATTTCGTACTTATTCTTATAAAAAACATTTTGTTACACTTTCATTTCAACATATAAGCCTCTAAGAAGAACAACATTTGGTTACCAATCCATACTTTCGTTGTGTTTCGAACATTTGCTTTTAATGTAAAGTTTACATATTTCGGGAATTATTTTAAAACTTTGCTTACAATTATTGGGAATTTGAATTGGCATAACAAAATGCTTTATTGGAGAAATTTTCAAACACATTTTGACATCGCTTGATTGTTATTCTAATTGCTTTCATATAGCAAATCAGCAACCTTCAGTTTCATTGCCAATGACTCATTGAGATGGGAAATGAACGAAAAAATTACCCTCAAACACAGTCAGTAATATCACCAATCGTAATATGTTCAAAACTTAATTAATTTATGTCAAGTGAGATCATAAAAATATGTTTTTTTTCTTCTTTTGTAGTTCACTGAAATATAATGCATGCCTTGGATGACTCAAAATTTAAAAAAAAAGCTGTCTAGTAGATGCTTAAAATTCCCCTTAAAATTCTGTAAATTACCATACCTTCATATAGCATCAACTATTTGCCTCTATAAGCCGGTATAAAAAATTCACACACAATTTTCAATAATACATATTTCCCCATAAACTTTGAATATGTATGTACGTCTCATTGAATGGGAGAAATTGTGACAAAAAACATTGTAAACAAAATAAAATATTTACATATACATATTACAACAAAATACCCACTAGTTAAAATTATTATGAAATATAACAACAATTTAATTAAATAATATCAGTTTTTCCCTTAACCAATTAGAATGCGAAAACCTGTACAATCAATAATAATAGTGATCGTGGGAATTACTACGAAAAAATCACGTTTCAAAAGAAACTCGTAAAAAAATTAAAAAAAAATATATATATTAAAATGAAAACAAACGATCAAACGGCGATCACTACTTGATCACTATGTGAGTACAATTTAAATTCCATAAATTATTTAAGGCATGAACGTAGTTTGTATACCAAGAACGTTTTCATATGAATAAATGTATGGCATGTGAATAATAAAAACATTTTTAATTAGAAAACAAAAATTAAAACTCGTTAAACGCTGAAAGTTCAAAGAGAGAACACGCTAAGCACACGTCCAGCAATTTAAGTTGCATCTAAATACAATGTTTAAAAAAAATATATTTTTTTAATGAAAAATCCACGTCATTTTGGTCACGATATGAATACTCATCGCTTGAAAATTCAATGAAATTAATTATAAACAAATTATTTCAATTTTTATTGGATTTTTTGTATTTTTTTTTTTTTTTTGTAATTCGAATTTTATTGTTTGTTTTTACTACAAAGCTCATGAGCGTTGTTGGCTGGGTGTATCAAATGCAATTCTTGCAATAAAACCGTATAAAAAAAATTTCAAAATAAAAATTCGATTATATTTTCTTTACTTACATACATAATTCGTCATTATAACCCTTCAGTCACCATCAGTGGAGACTGGTAAGGACTTGTGCAAGAAAAATCATACTTTTGTCCATTTGAAAGCTGCTTTTAATGCAATTTCCAAGTTCAGACAGCCTGCTTAGCTCTGTATGGCTGTGTAGAATAACGCTCACAGACCGAAGATTTTTTGTCTATGAAAATAAGCAAGAAAAAAGGCTTCTATGAATAGCAGTGACACTATATCTTACAATTCTCATACGAGTTTAGCATACACCGATGACATCAAAATAATGCCGGTAGTTAGTTTTGTCGAAAATACACTAGAGCCAGCTAAAGCGGGTTTGATGGTCAATGAGGTTACGAAGTTGTTAATGTTTTCCAAGGGGAAACAAATCATATATTTTTGGACTTCCATACCTCTCAGCAGATTTCTGGCAAAAAATCTGAGAGTAACTAAGAAATTGTCATGAAATGTTTCTCAAAAAAATCTGTCGTTCGTAATCGACTTTAAACTGTAGGTCCCACCACTCATGTATAAAAATTAACACACACAACATATGTGATGTGAGAAACTAGGTTGTAATCCTCACTAAAGGGTTGTAATAACCAATTATATGTATGTATGTTTTCGTAAGAAATATTATCCAAAATATATATGAACCCATTCTATTAACTAATAGATACCGAAACCGTATAATTTCTGAACTGTATGCGCTGTATTACCATATTGACAAGTAGATCTTTTAAGGGTTCACAATGGCATATTTTTAAATCTACTCTACGTCGATAATAATCATTTTGAATAGTAGTTTAATAACTTTAATAAAATAGTTTCACATAAAATGTAGTCAATTGTTTATCACTGTATACAACAAATTCTATCAGTTGATACATATTATAACTAGAATATATCCATTGATTTAGTTTTCCTTTGAACTGTGTATGTACACACGACACCTCCTATCATTTGTTTTTTTTTTTTTATATTCTTTATATTTATCGTTTATTTTTTTACTCATTTCTTATTATTACGATTTATACGTAATTGAATCGTTTAGCATTTTGCATCAACAATAACAAAAAAAAAAACACACAACAGATCATTGTACTTAGTGGACATTGTATCAGCGGCATGCGTTATGAAATTTAAATAATTATCGTGACTGTTTGGCTGGACAATACCTATGAATAGTATCATATGATGCCTGATTAGAAATATATTACTCTTAGTAAAATGTTACATGAGTGTGTACAGTGAGCGGCAAAAGATAATGTACATTAAAAATAATTTCCTTTAATTAATTACCGTTATCCTTATTTTAAAATTCTTTCATTGTCTGGTTTTAAAATTGAAACAAAAAAAATTACAAACGATTTCGAAAGATTGTCAAATTTTTTTATCTTTACCGTATAATTTCTTTTGACGCTCACTGTATATGATTATAAAATATGTTTTATAAACAAATTATCATATTAATGGTTAATATTTCGAATTTTTAGGAATTAATAAATATTATTAAAACAACTGAAATAGAATTTTATAAGTTAGTTAACATCCGTATTTACTAATTAACATGAATCATCGGGGTTTAGCAGAAAATCTCATACTGGCTAGACTTGTAACGATAAATTACAAAACTATACAGACAAATAACAGATAATTACTCACTATTGCCTAATTTACATGAAAAATATTACCAAGAAATTTAGATATATTATATATACATACATAATTGATAATTACAAAATTACAACCCCTTAGATATGATTACAACCTAGCTTATCACACCACCTATGTTGTGGTTTTATACATGAGTGGAGTGACCTACAGTTTGAATTCGATTCCGAACGACAAATTTTTGAGAAACTTTTCATTAAAATTTTATTTAGTTTCAGAATTTTTGCCAGAAATCAGCTGAGAGGAAGTCGCCTAAAAAATATTTTCATATTTTCGTTGTGATGTCTGACCGGATGTTTGAACTGAAGCCTCACGTCTAATAAGCCAACGTGCTGCCTACTATACTCCAGCGATTTTATATTACAAGTAATGTTCTTTTGTAGTGTTTGAAATTTTAGAGGTCAAATGTCAAGTGGTTTGCTGTCTATAGAATTTTGCTTCAACGGGATAAGGCTGCACTGAGTTAAGGAACGCAAGTAGTTTTACAGATTTCACCATGAACAGAATGACAAAGGAAAACTTTATATACCACTAACAGCTACAAACTTTTAAAATAACATGGAAATTGTATTTAATAGAAATTTCTGAAATTCTTCAATTCAATTTCGTACAACCAAGCGCGCCTAAGTGACGTAATTTAGAGCGACTAATATTTTAAAATTTCTATGTAAAAAAATTATAAAATTCGCATTTTGTTAACATTATTCCCGTATTTGCGCAGTTTAGCTTTAATATTTACTTCATTAGAGGAGAGATCTTTGAAATCTGTACCAAAACCTTTAAACATAATGAATCGATTTACACTTGAACAACGTTAGGATTTATTGGTAATTTATTTGCAAAACAAAAGCAATTGATCGGAAATTGCACGAAAATGTTGTATAAAATTTGGTCGCACAGAACGGTCAACAGTGCCCTGTATACGCAATTTTATTTCTAAAATTCGTGAAACTAGTTTCATTATTGATGCGCCAAGCTGAAACATGCTCGTACAGTGCATGACACTTGAAAATATCGAACCAACTCATCATCGTATTTAAAAATTGAACATTTTACTCATCAGTTTACATTGAATTTGGCGAAAAGATCTCGATATGTTGCCCTACAAAGTTCAATTGGTTCAAGAGTTGAAGCCGCATAGGCATCCTGTTCGTTTTCATTTCGTTAGATAGGCCAACGAGAAACTGCACGATGATGTCGATTTTGCCAAAAAAAAATCATCTTTGCGGATGAAGCTCATCTTCATCTTAGTGGATATGTTAATAAGCCAAATTGCCGTATTTTGGGGCTCAGAAAATCCACACGTGGTACAGATACAGAAGCCATAACCATCATACATACATATGTATTTCTTTGTAAATGAGGACGGTGCAACCATTACGGTCAATGAAGACATCTATCGCACTATGATAAACAATTTTTGTATCCGCTCTTCATGGCTAATGATGTGAACGATATTTGGATTCAACAGAATGCAGCAACTTGCCACACATCTCATGCCAGAATCGATTTATAGCGTTTGATGGCCGTTTAATGGCCACCATGAAGTTGCTATTTGACACCGTTGGACAATTTTCCGGGGGGGCGCCGTTAAATAAAAATCTCATTACTCTGCTATGAGAGATCTTTAGAAAAGCAAATCCCTCTTATGTTCATTGAAGATAATAAAAGATTTCAAATGAATCGATGTTATTCTGAGTGTTCACTTACATCAGCTTTAAAAACTGGAAAAAAAGTTGGTGTGAATAATATGTACATCATAATGTAGTCAATATGACGGCAAGATTTAAAGCAGAGCTAGATTTTGAGAAAAGAGTAAACCGCAACGGTAAAAATTTCCATAGACAGAGTTATTTCTAAACGATAACAGATGGTGAAGCTTTATAATATCCCTCAAAGCAACGAAGAGGTATACAAAAAATTAGAATATGATATCAAACTTATCACCACCAAGCATCAATATTCCTGGAACTTACCTTTGTGTTACAACACTACCTCTGTCATTTATATGGAGAGTACAAAGTTCAATTGTTTTTCCTCTGAATTTCATTATACGTTTCACAATTTCTTTATAATCGCCACTTCGTCACTTTATATATGTTCATGAATGAAATGAATATTAAAAAAATTTTTATTTATTTATAAGAAATTTTTAAAACAAGTTTTTAAAAATCCAAAAAAAAATAAAAAAAATTAAACGCGTTGTATCGATATATGGCATACGATCACAGGCAATTGTTTGACCGCACTTATATATATTTTTTGTTTTTAATTTGATTTCTTTAAATTGTTGTTACAGTTACTGCCAGTTTTGCTTCTTTATTTATTTTTTAAAACTTAATTAATAAAATAATAAGTAAATATGCATTGATTGTGTACAAAATTTGTTTGACCGCAATGGTCAAACAGTTCAATAATTTATACTCCTAGGCGTCGTCTGTGTAGAATAGTGAAATGGAGTTGTATGCCAAAAAATAAACTTGTTTTTAAACCTCATGTACGCATATTCCAATTGACAAATCACACGGCCAGAAAGTATATTTTCGCCAATACATTCCAAGCTCGCCATAGGCGATAAAATGCTCTCCGCTATGAATGGCAAATGCGAAAACCAGTATACCTACGTCCAACGCCTTGAGGACTTGAAATATGCTATACTAGATTTGTCTTTTCTGTCAAGTTGTAATACATCTACCGCAGAATATTGATGCCATTAGATTGGGCTGAAAGTCGACACATCCAAACTAAAATAATGCCTTATTCATTTCCCATCAGCTACCTCGACAATGTAGTAATTCCAAAGGAGGCCGTATTTATAAGACAAAATTTGCACTTAGCATGCACTTTTGTATTTGAAGATTTTGATAAACATTAAGAACTACTAAGCTAAGCATGTAAACTTTTAATATCAAGTCTAACCTGTGTCTAAATAAATATTGGCATATGGTGGCACCTACGCAAACCTAATTTTGATCTATTGAATGCAACACGCCAAATCTCTGCAACTGTAGAATTATGTCAACGGAAATGGTGATGGTTGGACCAACTAAACAATACTGCTTGCAAAGTTATACAGAGGAATCTGCAAGTGGGATAACGAGAAGATCAATTGATAGGCAGCTGCAAGCAGCAAACTGCGTCTAGAACAATTTCAGCTCATGGAATAGCTTTTGCCAGGTGCTCTCTACCCTCGTATATATATTAATAAACATGATAACCGTTTGTATTTTTATTATTTTCCCATTATTTGCCAATTCTAAACGAATTTATTGGCTAAAGGGGTCCAAAAAATTTATAGATTTTATTGAGTGTTACACTACTTTTACTGTTACTGTGTGTAGTATGCCTTACAAGTCGCATTTGCTATGAGCTACAACTTACGTATTTAAGATATCCGGTTTATTTTGCTCACATTAAAATCTTGATAAAAACGCAAACAATCTTTAGTTTCATTTGTGCATTCAGCTGAACACCAGTTCCGATAGATATTAGCTCACAGTAAATTAACAAAAAGAAAAAATATATACCTGACTAAAGATGATAAATATTATTGTAATATGTACACTATTATTAAGTGGCACTATTGTTGCAAGCGAAATATCAAAGGAGACAATAAATGACACTGTGGTAAAGACGATTTTATCAACAACAAATGAATCAATTAACATGGGTGAAGAAACAACGACTGCCGAACAACGAATTGAGTCTAGGGACCACACAAAGGCATCGACTACTAAAGATCTTAATTCGACGGCCATCGATCAGTCCGAAACTCATTTGATCTCAGAAGACATTACGTCCGGCAACTTATCTTTCTCTGAAGAGTTAATGGGACACTCCGAAATGGAATATATTGAGGAGAAACCAAGTGGTGGAGGTTCACGATTTAAGCCCCGTATAAATTGTCGTTGTAAAGTCTTCAGTAGATGTGTTGACAATGCCGTGTGCTTGCGACATAGAAAATCCCGTTAAAAATGACAAACAATTAAAATTAATTCATTAAGCGGAACATATGCAAGAAAATCTTACAAAAAAAAAAAAACGAAACAAAAATGTATTGTTAAACGTATTATAAAACGTAATTAATTTAAATGTGATACTATTAGATGTATATGTATGTACATATGATCTATGAAATATTTTTTTATAAATGAAACTTAATTTGATATTATATTCATAAAGTTTAATTAAATTCATACAAATTTAACCCGTATATGTCCAACTTTTGTATTTATTGTAATCTAAATATATGGCGTACCACATAGCTGATCAATATCTTACCGTTTTAGAAATGGGGCGAAAAGCACATAGGGGTCAACAAAACAGTTATTGTGTTAATATTTTTTAATTTTCTATTAATTATAGATTATTGGCACCAATTTTCTTAATTAAAAAATAATTATTAACTAAACAAAACGTTATTGATAGATAAGCCAGCTGAAATGCTATTTCCAATTAATTAATTTCAAAATGAATAAGAAATGAATATAATTGTTTAGTTTTAAAAACATTAAACATTTATTTTTAAAACAAAAGCAAAATAAAAATAAAAGCAATTAAAAAAATAAGAGCAATTGTAGCGTTTATTTAACACCTTTATAATGATATCCTTCTTTAATCTCTAAAAGCTTTACGTCGATTACTATTTGAATATCCTTTTTTTTCTAATCGATAAAATTATTCGTTTCGAAACAGATAACAAATGAAAACCACATAGTAAATGTATGACATACTCTTAATATAACATTCGTGGAGAGTTTGTTCTGAAATCTAAAAAAGTGTTTGGGCGACTTCCTCTCAGTAGATTTCTGGCAAAAATGTATACATGCATAATTGGCCATTACAACCCCTCAGTCAGGATTACGGCCTAGCTTCTCACACCACTTATGTTGTGTACCTTAATCGTATACTTGAGTGGCGGAACCTCCATTTTAACGTCGACTCTGAACAACAGATTTTTTTGAGAAACTTTTGCATGGCACGTCTATTTACTCTCAGAGTTTTTGCCAGAAATCTGCTGAGAGGAAGTCGTCGAAGAAATATTTTTTTTTTTCATATTTCGTTTTGATGTCCGGCCTGGGGCTCGAACCCGAGCGTTACGTCTAATAATCGAACACACTAAATACTAGACTACGGCGACTACTGGTAAACAATTTACAAGTTTTTTAAAATTTGCCACGAAAAGTTTTTGCAAAATCTGTCGTTCGGAGTCGACTTTTAATTGTAAGACCCACCACTCATGTAAAAAATTAACATATACAACATAAGTGGCGTAAAAATCTAGTTCGTAGTCCAGACTGAAGTGTTGTAATTATGTATGATTGTAGTCCTCTACTAGCATGGAACTAGTCTAATTTCCCTTACAGCGGAAATGTAGCACGCAATACGCTTTATGGTTTCCTTGCTTTTTTTCTCAGCAATGTAGATCATGAAATTCAACAATTTAAAATGCTTTCTAGGCCAACAAAATTTAAAAATTCCACAAGCAGTAACGATCAAGCAATTGTAACGCCAAAATTTTCATCAAACAGCTGATCTACTTGGATCTTAATTTTTGAACATTTCATTAGCCTGAAAATCTATGTCACCAGTATTAAGACTAGACATAATTTACTCTCAGCTAGTTGTTACTCTGTCCATAGTCTAGTAAGTAGTATGTTCGCTTATTAGGAGCGAGCTCGTACATCTCGAATCTGTCGACTTAGATCGACAGATTTTTGAGAAACATTTTATGAGAAATTTAAAATACTCTCAGAGTTATTGCAAGTAATCTGCTGAGTGGCACTAGCCGAAGAAATATTTCTTTTATATTTCGTTTTGTTTGAGATGTCTGACATGGGGTTTGAAACGAGACCTAATGTCTAACAAGCCAACACACTCCTTACTAGACTAAAGCCAAATACGCATATTATAGTTGAGAAATTCGACGACCAGAAAGTATACATTTATACAAGCGCAGGTACCAGTGGACATACTTCCAACCAAAGATCAGCAATGAGTATTCAAAAATATGAGTAGATTCGACTCATACTCATAATTTCTGATACTTATACGCATTCATACTTATTTTAATATCATACTCACACTACTTATATTCAAAGTTTGAAGTACTCATCGTACTCATGATGTTGTTGATGTCGATTCTCCTTTACTCAACATAAACAAGAATCACAAAATAATTATGATTCGCGTACGAACACTACAATACTCACTAGAAGGTTGTGTGTTTGTTTTGCTTGCTGTCTTTGTCTTTCTCTTTCTTCTTTTTTTTGTAAATGCAACAACAACTAATTATGAGTATTATAAGTATTTTTTGTAAAATTTATGAATATGAATGAGTAGGCGTATGAATCAAACATACTTCGAATGTCATGAGTTTGATGTCAACGTTGTACTCATACTTATTGCAACCTGTGCTTATAAATCAATGTTGTAATGAGTTCAATACTGTTGACTCACTCATACTCAAAATTTCATGAGTACTTGGGAGTAGAGAAAAATGATTCATTGCTAATCTCTGCTTCCAACGCCTTGAGAAGTTGAAATATGCCTACTAGGTTTGTTTTCTGAATCAAGTAGTATTACATCTACAAGAGAATATTGATACCATTAATTTCTCAATCTCCCATCTGAGAGGTATATTAATTCCAACGGAGGCAATATTTATAAGACAAGAGCTAAATTCAGCATGTTCTGCTGTATTTGAAGATATTGACAAATATTAGGATCTACTAAGCTATGCATGTACAATCTCAATGTCAATCTCAATGTCAATCTCAATGTCAACCTGCTCTAAATAAATGGGTGACTCATACGCATACCTAACTTTGATCTATTGAATGCAATACGCCAAATCTCTCTACGTAAATGGTGATCGTTGTAACTGAACAATATGGTATGATGGTTGTAACTGAACAATATGTAACTGATGGTTGTAACTGAACAATACTACTTGCGAAGTTATACAGAAGAATCAGCACGTACGATAATGATAAGATCAATTGATAGGCAGCTGCAAGCAGCAAACTACGAATACAATGATTTCAGCTCATGGAATAATTTTTTCGAGGTTAGGTAGAACAACATGCTCTCTAGCCTCGTATATATATTAGTAAACATGATAACTGTTTCTATTTTTAGAATTTTCCATTATGGGGCAATTCTAGACCAATTTATTGACTAAAGGATGCTAAAAATTTATGGATTTTGAATGATTGTTATAATGTTTGCTAGAATCTCTAAGAAAAGCATACATATATACGTGACATAATTAGTCATTACAACCCTTCAGGCAGCATTACGACCTAGTTTCTCACACCACTTATGTTGTGTGTGTGTTAATTTTATACATAAATAGAGGGACCTACAGTTTAGGGTCGCCTTCGAACGACAGTTTTTTTTTGAGAAGCTTTACGTGGCAATTTAATTTGCTCTTAGAGTTTTATCCAGAAATATGCTGAGAGGAAGTCACCGAAGAAATACTTTTTTCATTCTATTTTCGTTTCTGGTGCATGACCTCTAACAAAAGCACTATTTATTTTTGCTCGCATTAAAATCATGATAAAAATGCAAATAATCTTCAGTTAAATTTGTGCACTCAGCTGAACACAAGTTCCGACAGATATTAGCGCAGAGTAAATTAATAAAAAAAAATACCTGAGGCAAGATGATAAATGTTATTGTAATATCTACACTATTATTAAGTGGCACTATTGTTGCAAGCGAAACATCAACGGAGGCTGTAAACGATATTGTGGTAAAGACAATTTTATCAACAACAAATGAATCAATTAACATGGGGGAAGAAACAACGTCTCCCGAACAGCAAATTAAGTATAATGACACAAAGGAATCGACTACTAAAGATCTAAAGATGGCCATCGATCAGTTCGAAACTCATTGGACCGCAGAAGACTTTATGCCACTAAATATATCTTTCCCTAAAGAGTTTATGGTACCCTTCGACTATAGTGATGAGGCTCAAGGCGATCGACTTAAGCCCCGTAAAAATTGTCGTTGTAAAGTCTTCAGTAGATGTGTCCACATAGAGTTGTGTTTCCGAAATCGAAGAATCCCGTGAAAGAGCAAACAACAAAAAATAATTCATTGAGAGAAACATTTACAAAAACGTATTGTAAAACGTAATTAATTTAAATGTGTTACTCTTAGATGTATATGTATGTATGTTCATATAGTCTATGACATATTTCTTTATAAATAAAATTTATTTTTATATTATTTTAATGAAGTATAATTACATTCATACAAACGAAAAGTTTTCCAATTTTGTACACTCATATTAAAAAAAAGTTATAAATAATTGACTACTAAAGAAAACGTTATAGATAAGCCAGATGAAATACTATTTCAAAGTAATTAATCTCAAAATTAATAAGAAATGAATATAATTGTTTCGTTTTAAAAATATTAAACATTTATTTTTAAAGCAAAAGCAAAATAAAAATAAAAGCAATTAACGAAAACAAACAGTGCAATTAAATAAAACCGATTTTATGATTTAGTTAATACCGTTATAATGATATCATACATAATCTAAACAATTGGTCATTGCAACCTTTCAGTTAGGATTATGACGTATCTTCTCACACCACTTATGTTGGGTGTGTTAATTTTATACATGAGTGGAGGGACCTGCTGTTTCAATTTGACTCGGAATGACAGATTTTTGAAAAACTTTTCATCTCAAATTTTATTTTCTCTCCGAGTTTTTACCAGAAATCTGCTGAGATGAAGTTGCCGAGGAAATATTTTTTCATATTTCGTTTTAGTGTCTGACCTGGGGTTTGAACTGTAGCCTCACATCTAATAAGGCAACACACTACCTACTGCAATGCAGCGACTAGTGATTAGAATACAATAAATCTTGTCTATGTAGTCACCGTAGGCTAGTAGGTAGTGTGTTCGCTTATCAGACATAAGGCCCGGGTTCGAGCCCCAGGCCACTTCCTCTCAGCAGATTTCTGGCAAAAACTCTGAGAGTAAATAAAAATAAAGTTTCTAAAAATCTGTCGTTCGGAGTCGACGTTAAACTGTAGGTCCCGCCACTCAACTATAAGATTAAGACACACAACATAAGTGGTGTGAGAAGCTAGGCCATACTCCTGACTGAAGGGTTGTGACGGCCAATTATGTATGTATGTATGTATGTATTTATGCAAGGGTTTCAGCATCCAAATATTCCTGATTAGTCACATAATTGATTATAACTTAGCCAGAGTCAAAGCATATAGTACTTTTTACACTAGAGTTTTACACAATATTTACAATTGTTTTTATATTATTTTTAAATTAATTTTAAAACTATATTTATAGAAACAAACTTTTGATAAAAAAAAAAAAAATTTCACATTTTATTTTGTAATTGTTTGTGAAATTATTCACCAAAGCATACTGCTACCGCACATATAAATCATATTTTTTTTAAATCTTTAAGAAATACAATTACAACCGCAACTTTTATTGATAAGTTATGTATGTATTTCTTTATAATAAAACAAAAATAAAAATAAATAATTTCTACATGAGTAGCTATCGAAATATGTCCGCGCATTAAAAACGAATTTAAAACCAGTCTACATTCTTAAGTTGAGTAGAAAGCAAAACATTTCTTGAAATAAACTGGAACGCGAAAGAAAAATAATGAGAGATACAGTAATTGGCCTCCTACTTGCAGTCATTGTTTTACTATATATTACATTGAGTCTACCGCATAATTCAAGTCCAGTTTTAAGTCACCATAATAATATTCAACAACTCCAGATGGTTAATAAGGATGATGTCATCCACAATAATACATCGATTAATGTCGGGACCATATTTCATCCACCAAAAAATTGTAAATGCAGAACTATGACTGGAAAATGTCTGCAACAGATATACTGTAATTATAAAAGAAAAGCATAATAATTGAGAGCGTGCAATAGTGTTGATTGGAAGTAAAATAATTTAAAATTTAATTCAAATCATGTGAAATTTTTTTATGATATGCAACTGTCATATGAAAAGAATAAAAATTAATAAAATAGTTAAATGTAATATTAATCAAAGCAATAATAATTTCATACTTTTATTTATTTACTTTGTCAATAGCTATTGGATCAAGGATATCAAAACAGTTTTTTTTACGTTTGTGCATTACTTAAGACCAGAGATATAAGCGACGAAATTAACTTTCTTTTATTCAAATGAGCAAAAACAAAGTACTCTACATAATTCGAACAAAATCGGAAAAAATGGATCTAATGGGGAAAATGGTCCTGTGGGATAGATAGTCTCAAGGATTCCAAAACTAATTTTCTTATGGTCGGCCATTACTTGGGACGGAGATATAGGCGTCGCAGCTAATTGTTTTCTTCAAGTGAGCACGAAAAGTTCTCTATATAAAGCAGGCAAAATTGTTGATATCTTACATTCTTTTGGCGATGACTTGCAGTTTTTGCTGATGGCTTCGATTTTTTTGCTGATGTCTTGCACTTCTTTGATCAAAGACATGAATTTTTGCTGACTTATTTTTTTTTTCTTTTGATCGATGACTTGCACTTTTTTGGTCAATAAAAAGAATTTTTTTTTGGTGGATGACATGCATTTTTGGATGGATGACATTCTTTTTTTTTGCCGATGACTTGCACTTTTTTGGTTAACGACTTGTATTTTTCAGTCGACAACTCGCATGGTTTTGGTTGACGATTTGCATTTATTTTTTGGTCCAGGACATGAATTTTTTTAGTCGATGACTTTCCTTTTTTGTCTGTCACATGCATTCTTTTGGTCAATGGCTTGCATTTTTTTTTTAGTAGATTACTTGCTTTTTTTGGTCGATGACTTTAATTTTTTTGGTTGATGACTTGCATTTTTTGGTCTATGACTTGCATGTTTTGTGTTAATGATTTGGGGTTTTAGGTCGATGATAAAGATATCAGCTTCAATGCCTATATTTGCTTCGTCACGGATATCTCCGGTCCTAAGTAATGCCCGACCGTAACAAAAACTGTTTTTGGAATCCAAGACACCAGGGCTATCCGGCCCAGTAAGACCATTTCCAATACAATTTCATTTTTTATCCGATTTTTGACCGATTTATACAGAGTAATTTCATTTAAAACGAAATATTGATCCACCCTCGTAAAATGGTATTAACACTTGTTGTTTCTACAAGTTTTATATTCAACTTGCGGTGTAGGCCACAAAATTGTTGTTTCCCTAGGGGAGGACTTATGGAACATGACGTTTAATTCGAGGATTACTAAATGAGAGCGAATCGATTTAATAAAAAAGAGGGTAATCGACAACTAATCTATGAAAGCCAAGTCGTAGTAAAACTGAAGACTGTTCAATTAAATTAATTTTATTGTGATAATATATTATAAGCAAAATTAAACGGAAAATATGCCTGTAAAGCATGAATGGCATTCACCCCAATTTTATTTTTTAAGTTCAGTTATTGAATTAAAATCCATCGAAAAACTCACAAATACAGAGTATGGACAACAAAATGCTATTTTCGGGAGATTGTTTTTAAAATTTTAAAACTCAAGCTTAAACACTCTCAGCACTGCGCATTTTATTTAAATACAGTTGATAAGAAAGAATTCATACGATTTTATTCAGTTCAGTTCAGTGCAGTGCATGCTTTTATACATTTTTTAAAAAGAACTCGTGTAAAGCGTATTAACAAAAACAAAAAAGAATTTAAAATGAACAAATATTTGTTGTTGTTTTTGATATTCTTAAGAAATTTCAATTTTTTCCAAAGTCTACCACTTTTGCCAAACGCAAGCAATTTTCACAATAATTGGGAAGCTGAAAACAATGAAGATGGAATGCAACATGCACATCATCATAACCACTACCGCCACCATCACCATCATCATGATTATAATTGTAACCATAATTATGAGCACCATCAGTATCCGCAACATAACTTCCAACATGATCATGACTATCGTGGTAAAGTAAATGAAATTAAACCTACTGATGACAGCATTAAGCATATCAACAGAAACGATATTTTCAATGATAATCAAGCGATAAAGAATACGGACGTTGACATTACGTTGCGTACTGTTTTGGATCCTCCCAAGAATTGTAAGGAAATGGATTTCAAAGGGCGCTGCCTTTAGTTTAATAAGACTAAAAATAAAAATATTCTTATAATTTATTAAATAAAGTAAAAGTATGTACCATGGAACATAAATTTTTCTTTTTTTTCAATTTTATTTTCTTTAACTCTTATCAGTTAAATATGAATAAAAATAAAGCCATTCTCTGTGGCTTTTTTGTATTATTTTGAGTACTTGTGCACTTCAATTATGCGACTATGGAGTCTTTAAGTTCATTAATAAAATCCGAAATAAAATAAAATTTTTTGTGCCTTAATTTACTAAGTGGTTAGGTTTTCAAATCCATAAAAGGTACTCTTGTTTAATAATTCAATAATTCTACATTCTGTATAAATTATATTAACCAAATTTATTTGCAGTTTTTATCTGCTCAACTCATTCCTAGTTCTAGTCCTAGTCGATGAAGACGTACTGCAAAATATGGCTGGAAGAATGTGTAGTTATCACGCCGCACTTCGAAAACTTAGGAACAAACTTCATTCTGTATCTTCCTACTGTGTATGAGTTTTAAATATATTCACTGGTCAAGTGTGCCACTCTGTCCACAACTTCAAAACCTGTTATCGTAAATAGTTCGTGAATAGTGAGCTCCTGCCTTATCTTTTGTGTCTGCCTCGAATACATATATATTTAGTCATTATAACCCTGCAGTCAGAATTATAACCTAGCCTCTCACACCACTTATGTTGTGTGTGTTAATTTTATACATGAGTGTCGGGATCTACAGATTAAAATCGACTTATAACGAACGATAGATTTTTGAGAAATTTTTCATGACAATTTTATTTTTACTCTCAAAGTTTTTGCCAGAAATCTGCTGAGAGAAAGTTGCCGCAGAAATATTTTTTGAACCATGGCCTCATGTGTAATAAGCCAACACACTACCTACCGAACTACGGCGACTTCCTCGCATAGAGTTGCAATTTTTAGAAGCCTAGCTGAAAGCATAAAATGAAAAACACTCATCAATCTATATTTCGTAGTCGAATTCACGCTCTTAGTATTTAAGAATGGACTTTATCATGTCCATAGACCCTAATACCACAGTGTCATTATCAAGCTGTTGCTGTAGCTTAGGTCAAGTTATACCGGTTGCTCACAAGTTCTCAGCTACTACCATAGTCGTATGTATATATAGAGGCCAAATGAGCAATCATACAGAGTCAAGTAATTACATACATTCGAAAATAGGTTGTTTGAATGATCAATCTGTAGATTATCTACCACACAAAACACTTGTAGTGGAGTGGTATCGCTAGGCTTTACTTACCGGCAGGCTACTAGGGTATTTCAACCAATAGCTTTGTGGAAACACTTTAGTAAAGTTTAGTACAAAAAATGATTTGATGTATACTATTCGTAAGAATTAAACAAAAAAAAACCCTTGTGGATCAATTTCAAATTCTCTAGTGTCTGAAAACAACAATGATTGATGGTTAAAGGAGATTTTTACTGATAAATTGAAAAAAAGGTTGTGCTAGAAATGGTAGCTAAATATTGGTTAAAAGGCTACCACTGTCTGCGGGAAGTATTGACCCACTAGCTACCAATTCTAAACAAATTTACCAAGTTTGTAATCATGCTCAATTACTTGTCGAAAGAAGTAAATAAAAAAATACTTTGTGAATCAATTGAAATTCCCTTGTTCCTGTAAACCATAATAACTGACAGTGAAAAGCGATAGCTTCTGATAATGCTAGACTATAGGCACCCCGATGGTCTAGTAAGTAGTGTGCTAAACTTCAAGTTTCAAGGCAATGTGTTTGATTCCCACCAGAGACTCTAGGTGTTGGTCTGGTCATTAAAAAAAAATATTGTCGCACACCACCTCCTCTTTCCTTTTTCCTATAAACTATCTTTCCTGTATTCCAACACAATGTACTGCATGAATAGGGTTCATCTTCTGTTTGTTGACTCAAAAAAAAAAAGAGAAATATCAGTCGTGGAACAAACGGTTGCTAAGGCTAAAAGGCTCCCACAGCCTGAAGAAGATAATCAACCACTAATCACCAATTTTAAACAATAAGGTAGGCGTCATGCTCAATTAGGAGCTTCGGTGGATTATATGCATCCATCTTATAGACTGGAATTGTCTATGGCGCCTATTATTGTTCAAAAAAAAAAAGTTTATTCACGTAAAAGTCGCCGTAGTCTAGTAGATATTGTGTTGGCTTATTAGACGTAAGGCCCGAACTCAAGCCCCTTCAACAAAACGAAATATGAAAAAAAATATTACTTTGGCGATTTCCTCGCAGCAGAGTTCTGGCAAAAATAAAATAAAATTGACATGAAAAGTTTCTCAAAAATTAGTCGTTCGGAGTCGATGTTTAACTGTAGGTCCCGCCACTCACGTATAAAATTAACGCACACAAAATAAGTGGTGTGAGAAGCTAGCCCGTAATCCTGACTGAAGAGTTGTAAAGGCTAATTATGTATGTATGTATGTAGAAGTCTGAATAGCCCTAATTTTTGTTTCTCGTGTATCTCGAGTTTCTATGAAAATAGTAAGAATTTGATGTACATATTTGACCCATTCAATGGCTTCAACGAACTCTTACCATTAAATGGAAAGATAATGGATTCAATTTTAATATAACCTACAGACGTACATATTTTTCTTGTTTCTATCAACCATGATTTTGCTTTCTATCATCGCTCGTTTATTTAGTTCGATCTCTCTCTCTCTCTCAGTCCATAGATTATTCTCTTTGTTTACATACGTATATCTTTCAATTCCATGTGAGTGAAATACGCTAATTATACGCTTTTCGTAATGTTTTGTTTATATATTTTTTTTTTTTTATTTCTTTCGAATATCTTCGTATTATTTTTAGTTCGTAAAAGATTCGAAGAGTTTAGCATGAGAAAATTAATATTTCGCTCTCTTTGTTATGCTTACACATGAGGAATTAATCGTTTAAGAAAAACCTCCAAACAGATCGTTTGTGTTTCGAGAACTGAGAAACAGAAGAAGCCGATTAGTTGATCAACAAAATTTAATTACCCAGAATTTTGTTGCTAATCTAGGAAAATAACAAGAACAACAACAATTCAAAATTAAGGCGCCAAGATCAAGATCAAGAATCAAATTAATATAGCGTCTTACCCCTGGTTTCTATTGATTAGTTAGTCTCGAAACACTAGAAATTTTATTTCGTATTTTATTAACAGCATAGATGAGTCAGGCCTTAAATTACTCCCTTATCAGTGATTCAGTCGTTAAAATATTCTTATTTCACAATTTTTAATTTTTTTTTTTTTTGGTTTGTTTATTTATAAGTTTGATAACAAAACTAAATTTGAATTTCTATTAAAAGAAAAAAACAATGTTAATACTTTATGCAACGACCCTTAAAATTCCGTTGTTTACAATTCTTTGGTGCATCGAATACAGTACGCGCCCGGAATTCTATGTTATCGTCAGCCACTTCTTCTATCTTCTCCTCCTCGTCAGGATCGGCAGAAATTTCATTGTGTTTAGGATTTGTTGGTAAATTCAAGGGCTTAACGTAATAACGGTTTAAATGCCAAAGATCGTATAGAGAAACATGTGATGATGAGGGATGCTGCATTTCAATGTGATTATACTGTTGCTGGCAATTATATTGTGGCTCCTCTTCGAAATTGTAATTATTTAAATTGCGCCGATCCTCATGCTCATCATTATTGTAAGAATAATTATTACTTTTATACGGTAAACTGCAACAATATTGTATAGTTACTAAGATTAACACTAATTTGATTATAAATTTAAACATTTTAATTTTTTAATTTAAATTTTTTTTTTTTTTTTTGATAAAAGCAAATTGGATCGGTGATTCTGTTTTAACTTCTAAAATCGTACTAAGAAAAGTTCTCTCAATAGCGTTGAACTTGAGTATATTTATGGACTAGAATTTTTTAATTGTTTTGCTTTCATTTTGTCGATGTTATTTTGCGATCAGATATTTAAAGGAATTAAAAAAATGTTTTTAAAGTCAATAATTCATTTGAAAGAAATTAAACAACAAGCGATATACATACATCGTGAAGGCTGTTTCAGCCTAAAGGCTTGCTTACAACCTAAGCTTCAGTACTGGCATATTATTTGATATGAAAAACTTCCCATAACCCGGTCCTATTTTAAAAAATAATTCCGTGAAATGCATTTCTTTCCTCATTTCTTTAAGGTGCCCGGCCACACATCATATCGCACACCCAGTACAAAAGTGACTCAACTCAAAATTTTAATTTTTCGAGTTTATATGCTTAAACTATGTAGAATACATTTGTTTATTTATAAAAAAATATTAGTGTATTTTGTTGTTGTTAACTGTTACTAAATGGTCCAAAGATTTTGTTTTTAACTATTTTTATTTAAGTCAAAAATAGTTTTTAGTCGATTTCTGAAAAATGACAAATTTTGAGTTGAGTCACTTTTGTACTGGGTGTGCGATATGATGAATTAAACTCGGCTTTTTTATTATATTGTTAGTAAAAAATACTCACTTAAAATACTTTCGATTTAGCTACCTGTGTTGCTGTGCTAAGCAAAACAAAAATTACCAACACATCAGTTAAATTTGAAGTGTCGCCAAGCGCCATTAGACAGGATTACTACCCAGCTTCTCACAGCACTTACGTTATGTTTGTTAATTTTACACATGAGTGGTGGGACTTACAGTTTAAAGTACGACAGATTTTTGAGAAATTTTTCCATGGCAATTTTTTACTTGCTCTCAGAATTTTTGCCAGAAATCTGCTGAGAGGAAGTAGCCGCAGAAATATTTCTTTATATTTCATTTTGTTCAAGATGTCTGACCTGCAGTTTGAACCGTGGCCTCACGTCTAATAAGCCTATGTACTACCAACTACACTGCTTTCAGATTATTGAAACTAAATCCATGACATTTTTTCTTGGCTTTCGAATAAAACCTCTGACTGTCTTCAAATACTTAAGAAAACTTAAAAACTACGTCGTAAAAACTGTATTAAATTGATTTTAAAAAACAAGAAAATTTTATTTGAAAAAATTTATTTAAACAACTGCTAGAATTTTTTTGTTATTTCGAATTTCTTATCAAAAACAAACAATGCTTTTGTAAACAAGATTTTTATAGCCCAGCGAAATTTTCTTAATCGATTGAAATCGAATCCAGAATACATGTATAATTTTTTGAAATTTGCAAAAGATTTTTAGTTACGTACTCAATCTAGATACATTTTAATTCGATTTGCTCAGCCTGATAACATGGTAACGCCTAATCACTTAGAGAAAAGATGTAATGTATATGGTAATACAGTCCAACAGATCTACTTATCAAACGATATGGGAAGGTATCTGCCTTAGACATTTAAATATTTGAGTTGAGAACACATAATTAATTTTTGATAAATTTAGTCCAGTAGTAGTTTAGGTAGTTTGTTGGCTTATTAGATGAAACGCCGAGTTTCAAACCATGACTCAAACATCTCAATACAAATCGAAATATAAAAAAAAAAATATTTCTGTTTGCGACTTCGGAAATTTGTGTCATAGAATCTGTTGTTTTCTATTTTTCGTCAGAAATAATGTAATCAGCCGGCAGCTGTCAGGTTTTCATTGTTTGTTTTGAATTTTCTTTCAGGCGGCTTATTATTAGCACACAATACACATTTAAAGTTAAATTAATAGCAAGAACATCCATTAATAATAAAAAAAATGTTTGGCACAGTCTCTACCATATTTTTCGCTTAAAATGTATACGCCAACAAATTATATCAATCAAAATGTAAACATAATTAAAATATAATGGAAAGACATAACAAAGAAAATGTAAAAAAACCTTAACAGGTGTTTCGCATATTGGTTTTCGAAACAAAAATTTCATTCCATAACAACAATTTATATCAGAATAGATTTTCAATTCAAAAAAATAAAAATTTTTTTTTTTCTTGGATTCTGTTATACCCCTGAATCAATCAGACCTCAATCAATAATGATGCGACGCGAATGATGAACGTTTCATATATTAAATAGGCACGTAGGTCAAGATCCTAATGTAAAACTTTTTCTGACGACAAGGCCAGCAAATTTAAAACGGCAAGAATTTCTAATGATCGGAATCACAAGCGTTGTGGGAGTTATCTGATGGAATACACTTGAAAATCCAATTACAATCAAACAAGCAATAAAGCCCTCTTTTTTTGCCGGCATACATGTATTTTGTAGTACCGCTTATGTTTTAAGCTAAAAACGGCAACAATTTCAAATTATTGGAATCATATGCATTCCGATGGAACAGGCTTGAAGATACAATGACAATCAAACAAACAATAAAGTTTGTGCCGATTTACCTGCATTGATTCGTACTAATTATGCTTTGGGTTGTCACGTTATATTGGTAGATTTTGTTGAGATTCATAAGTATGAATGTGGATCTGTACATAGCCCAGTTGCTAGGCAAACGATGCTGTACTAACAGAGTGGTCGAATAGTTCTAATTTCATGGACCAATTTATAATATTTCCCTGGTATAGCACCGATTTGTATGATTGAGGTTAAGATGGCAATCTCTATTTAGCCGTTTAAGTTTAATTATAGTTTTTTTTAAATTAAAATTAATGTTTAAATAATTACCATGTGTTAAAGGCATTTAAATTTTTTCGCCAAACAATCTGATTTTATTTGTTTATATGTATAATTGCAATTTATAAACAAACAAAAAAAAAAAAAAATATGCGTAATAAAAAAAATTGTTTTTCAATACAAAAATTATTATTGGCCTTTGCTAATCTCCCAGAAATAAAAAAAAATAGAGCGTAAATAACAACAGCAACAACTTTTTATTATCATTTTATTGGCTGTGTACATATATTTGCATAAATGTAATTGTATTAAATTTATTTTTTTTATATATCATTCGCATTTTTATTTCTTATATTATAAACACAATAATTAATACTCCTCCTCTGAATCGTGTTATTGTTTGTTTTTATTTTCTACATTTTTCAATAGACATACAACGCCCAAAAATTTTACATGCACAATTCGTTCTCGTTCTAAATAGAAAACGATCTTCAAATGTTACATCTTGAACATCCTTTCCGCTTGAGTTTAATGAACCTGCACCTTCAAGTATACGATGTTTTGATACGGTTTTATGATTGCTCGGACTGTGTTCGTCAATTACTTTGTTCGTAAGCAATTGATTAGTCTTATCGTCGTAATCATCTTCGGGAAAAAGTATCGCTCTACTATCTGATCTTGTATTCACTTTGATATTTCCGTAGCGTTCCTCGAATTCATCATCGGATGGGTAAACAATGCCTCGTTTTGGCAAGGCACATGACAATGCTGTCAGCATAACAGTCAATATTAAAATTTTCAACATTTTCACACGTTATTTATTTAAATTTTTCTTCTCTTTATTTTTTTTTTTTTTTGGAATTTGATTATAAATTATTATCTTTGTTTTTATTTTTTAAATAAAAAAAAAAAACTTTTTTGTTTTCCTTTCATTAATTTATTTAAATCATGTGTGTGCCATGATACTTTCTCTTCCAACGCGTTGTTTACAACTGATTCGTTTTATACTCACACATAAATGTTCAACACAAAATCGAATCAAATGAATGATTTAAAGCAAATTGAATTGCCTTCTTATTACTACAATTAGTATTGTTTCGACTTTTGCTCCGACACTCTCCCTTCCTTAAGATAATCCCCATGCATATACAATTTGTATGTGGGGAATTATTTAGTAGTATTTAAGCATACGAGGGTGACTAGAAAATGTTGAAAAATGTAAGACAAGATAAAAACAGTAAAGGGTTGAATATGTAGCCGCCGTCATCTAGTAGTCGACGTTAAACTGTAGGTCCCGCCACTCACGTATGAGAAGCTAGGCCGTAATCCTGACTGAAGGGTTGTAATGGCCAATTATGTATGTATGTACGTCATCTAGTAGGTACTGTGTCTGGCTTATTAGGCTCAGGTCAGGCATCGAAACGAAAGTATGAGAAAATATTTCTTCAACGACTACCTCTCAGCAGATTTCTGGCGAAAACTCTGAGAGCAAGTAAAAAACTGCCATGAAAAAGTTTCGTAAAAACACCTGTCGTTCGGAATGGTCATTACAACCCTTCAGTCAGGACTTTCTCAGACCACATATGTTGTGTGTTCATTTTATTCATATGTGGCGGGACCTCCAGTTTAAAATCGATTCTGAACGACAGATTTTTATGAGAAACTTTTCAGGACAATTTTTATTTGCTCTCAGAGTTTTTGCCAGAAATCTGCTGAGAGGACGTCGGCGAAATATTTTTTTCATAATTTCGATTTGATAGAGATGTTTGACATGGGGTTTAAACCGTAGCCGCACGTCCAATAAACCAACACACTACCTACTAGACTACGACGACTTCAACTCGTCAAAATGGCTGTGATAACGCGTTAATTATGGTTAACATAATCGACCTACTGTACAAGGAACTCAGAAGTTTATAAATGAACTAGAGGGGACTGTGCTCAGGCCATAGCATAATCCAAATGTATGCACTTCACAAAATATAGAATCACCCAAATTTGTTGGAACTTATCCTGCAACTTATTATGTCGTCACATACGTATATTTCAGATTTAAATTTTTACCTCCGTTCGTATAAAGTGCAACCAACGCAACATTTAAAACTGGTTGACCATTTACAGCCACAAATATAACGATTGAGAGCAGGAGTAATAGGCTTTCAACGCTGATTTTTTAGTGTCAACAAGCAAACATGAATCAAATAATCAAGGAAAAGTGAAGAGTGGAACTAAAAGAGTCATGGCTTACCAAAAAAGTGACTGTTTAGTAAGCATTATGGTGGAGGGAGCCAAATTATTTTCGTAAATTAAAATATAAGAACTTTTGTCGTCAATTAGATCGCTTTAGCTGTTTGATAAATGTCTTCTTTTGGCCTGCAAATTCAAGATCAGGAACTAAAGGATACGGTACGTGGTTTCTACAAGACGATACCGTGAGCCACAAAAGAGAATCACTCATGAATTTATTGCATACAAAGCTTCCCAAAAGAGCAATTTCATATGTATATCGGCGACTTCAATTGGCCACCAATGTTATGTGATTTGACGTCATTGAACTTATATTTGTAGGACTGAGGCAAAGATCGGACTAAGAACCAAATTTCTATTCTTACTTTCCAATAAAAGAATCTTACGGGTTTGTAGTCAAGCACTTTAGTCTTTGTAATCTAAATCAGTAGATGGCTTATGACTTTGAAAACTTGTAAGGCAAGTCGTAATATCGTAAACAATAATTTTCAGACAATAAATCATTATTTGTGTTAGGTTCTGTTTAACTTCTTCAACTAGAAAAAAAGGGGAATCGATTGCTCAGCGAAACTTATCTTATCTGGAATACATTCTATCGATTACAATGTACAACAATTGGTATATGCGGTTCAGAAGTGTAAAATTTGCAACGAAAGACTACTGCCTTCAAAAACACCAAAAAAGTTCATTCATAATGAATGCGAGGCATTATGAACTAATAATGAAATTGAAGTAGAATTTTTAAAAAAAAGTAGAATTTTTATAGCAAGCTACTCAATCACAATTTTCACATCAATTTATGAGGCAGAAGCCAAGAGACGTTGTTATGCGAATATTCGACGTAGCGTAAATAAAAGGAAATTTTGCATTACAATAAATATACTACAACAACCTGAAGTGCAATAATATAAATCCAGCCAATTCAGCTGCGATTACTAATGAGAATTTCTGGTCTGTAATTGGAGGATAAGACCAATAATTGCTATGAAAAGTTTCTCAAAAAAATCTGTCATTCGGAGTCGACCTTAAACTGTAGGTCTCGCCACTCACGTATAAAATTAACACACACAACATAAGTGGTGTGAGAAGCTTGGTCGTAAACCTAAATGAAGGTTTGTAATGACCAGTTATGTACGTATATCATACCAAATAATCTCAAGCGTCATGTATTAAACAAAATTGAAATTCATAAGCTTGTAACAATCCATTATCACAACTCTCGGTTACATGTTCGAAGAAGACTCATAAACTGTACAGTTGGTAAGTAGCGGTTGCTAAGCTTAACCTCAGTAAGTTGATAGCACAGAGATCTTGCATTATTATTTGCATTCTCACTCAATGTTCGACTACCACTTGTTTCGATCAACGATGTAGAACTTTACCATAAGTGTATGCTTACTTCAAAGCGTGATATTTGAAATTGGTTTGATTTAATCTTCGCCTCAAAAAATGTACAATTTCCAAATATGGTGCCTCATGGTTTTCATACTTGTAAAATTAAGGGGCTTCAGTCATCCTCCAAATAATCCTTCCCACCAGAGAGAACAATACATTTTCACAGATGCAGGCTGTCCGAACGTTCTGGGACACTTCCCACACTGGGCTAATTATCTGTTTAGCTTAAAAAAAAGTTGATCAATCAAACTGAAAAATGTATGCTTAAAATAATGTGGATATCACATGTGTACGAAAGTATTGCGAAAAAATGAATAGAATCCGACGAATCCGGTCATATAATTCGAAAGGCAAAATATCAAATATCGCAGAAATTTTTGAAGCCAACATTGTTGAAAAATGCATTGGAGACAGCCTGGGCTTAAAATCATCAGCAGTGACCGAAATTCCAGCATGCAGGGAATCTTTAGAATATAGTGCAGAACCTACGACTAGCTGGTAATGCGTTGTTTATTAGAAGTGAGAACACGATTCAAACCTCAGGTCAGATATCTCGAACAGAGCGAATTATGAAAAAATATTTCTGCGGCGATAACGTCTCAGCAGATTTCTGGCAAAACCTCTGAGAGAAATTAAAATTGTCGTGAAAAGCTTCTCAAAAAATCGGAGATAACGTTGGTTTTCGAAGCTTAAAAGTTAAACTATTTAATCCATACAGGAAAATGTATTGTTCCTATCACGCAGAAGGGTTAACATCAACGACAAATACCACAGGAAAGTCATCGTGGAAAAAATATTAGGGCTGTGTTAACAGAGTACCTTACAATTACATCAAACACAAGTTCGCTGAGAGCGTTGTTTCTAGCTAGTCAAATGACAATCCAATCAACTGTTTAGCTAAAAGACAGATAGGTAATGCTTTGGCTCATTAGACGTGAGACCACGGTTCAAACCCCAGATCAGATATCAACGAACACAACGAAATATGAAAAAATATTTCTTCGGCGACTGCCTCGCAGCAGATTTCTGGCAAAACCTCTGAGAATAAATGAAATTGCCATGAAAAAGTTTCTCAAAAATCAATCGTTTGGAGTTGACTTTAGGTGGAGGAGGAAAGGATATAGTCTGGCTTCAAAATCTTCTTGAAATGCCAGCATACAGAGCATGTTTAGAATACAATACCGCTAAAAATAGTGACGTTTTTGCTTATTTTGTAAGAATATTAATTGTCATGAAGTTTTATAAAAATAAAAACAGTTATTTTTGATATATCAGTAGCTTTCTGTAAAAAATCATAAAAATCGATTTAAGGGTCATATATATGAACTCATAAATGAACAGCGATTCTGTTTTATATATTAACATTTAGAAATAAGTTAACAAATACCAGTTTTCTATTCAAATTAAGAAATCTAATAAATGCCAATAAGTTTAGTCCCCTAAAGACATATGCTACTCATCGTATACATACATACATAAAGGCACGCATCTTTAAAACGAGTATAAGAAAAGAGAAACAAAAAGAAATAGTTTAGATGACTAGAATGACCAACAGAATGAATAAAAAATAACCTTTTTAATTACTTGTGTTTTTGTGTTCATTTAAAAATGGGGTTTACTTACGATCTCTTTTCAAATCTAAATATGTGATGAAAATTGTGTGTATCATACTGGATATAATATGGTATAAACGAAATGGGGAAATACCTTGTTTTGGGGAAAACCAAGCACACTTCAATTGTATTAGTCAGCGTTGCAAATTGTTGAAGAACATTTACTGTGTGTTGCCAGTGATCACCACGCAGACACTAGACAAGCATAAGCGTGCGACCAGTTAGTTGAAATTCATCAAAAAAAAAAAAAAAAAAAAAGAAACCACAACATGCGGTACTTCTGTTTGCGAAAGATTCTTTATTTTCATTTATGTTTGCAACTAAAACGGGTTACTGTTGTTTACGTTGAAGAAATTTTTAAACCGAATCTGTTAAGAGACGTTATAATTTCGTTTCGTTCATCTAATACCTACGATTTCTTAATTACGTATTGTCTGTCTCGCACAACAGTAGAACAAGAATCGCCTATAAAGCTGTGTTAACATCACTTGTTCACATCTTAAAAATATCTATAACGATATATCTGTGCTCAGTTCAAAATAACACTTCGAAACGTTAACACGAATCAATACACTTAAAAAATAAATACAAAAACAAAACAGAACAGATTTAAATAAATTGTGGAGCAAAATGTTTAAATGTTATTTATTTTTAATAATTGCTATGTGTGTAGTGCAGCAAAGGATATGTAAACCTTTGGAAATGATACACGACAATGAATACAATGGCTCGAATGAAATAATTAACAAAGCAATAGACTTTAATGTTTCCAGTGGTGGTGATACAGAGGCAGTTCATTTAATACGAAGGTACTATTGCCTAAAATAAGAGAAAAAAAAGAGAAAAAAGAAAGAAATGTCTTTCTTATGAAACAGTGCTATATTTTGTGTGAAAGTGTTTATCAAGCCTAGAAAAAAAAACTATGCCGCTAAGCCATAATGTCAAAGAGTATTTCCAATGAATATAAATTTAATTTTTTTAAATTAAATTACAGCCCTAATTTTCTGTGAAAAAAAAAAAATACAACAAAATTTTCTTTGTTTTTCCTTTATAAAGTAGCCAGCATAAGTCTTGATACCCTAAAAGACAAATAGTCATGAAAAAATGTTTCTTATTTTTCTTTTGTTTTGTTGAATATATTAATTTTCTTTGTGTTTTATTATAAAATAGAATTAAATTAATAGAATGAATATGTGTTTCATAGCATAATTTACTATCAAACTTTTGTAGGAGTGCCTAGACTTATGCTGTCCACTGTATATAGTCACGTGATCAGACCCAAGAAAAAAACAAACAATTACACTACATTGTAGCTGACATTGGTTCTTTTCTCTTACTATCGCACACCTACACTCTGGACTTGTATGAGTCATTAGTTCTTCTAAGTGCGATGACCTTAATTATCAATATAAATTTCTTGGCAGGTGGTACGTTTAAAACTTTATGTATGTTCGGAATCTATCATTGATACATTGACCCAGAGCTGAATTTCATAATACCAAATACTGCATTTCATAATGCAATATGCAGAGCTAAATTTCATACTGCCAAATACTGAATTTCACAATGTAAATCAATTTACACAAGCAAAGAAAGACATGCAATTTCAGCTGAACAGTTTTTCATTTTATTTAGTTTTGCTTTTGTGTAATTTTTTAAAATAAAACTGAAATAATTTTCCGTACAGGTCTTTTAATGCCTTAGACAAGTGTTTTCTGCAGGTATGTTCTTATCGGAAGAATTCTTCTTAACAAAGTTAATGTCCAGCAGATAAACCAGAACAGATAAGTGGATTCCATTCATATTATAAAACTCAATTGTACCGAATAAATGTTTAAAGCATTCAAAGCACACAAAAATTTATTGAAAATTGTTCTGCAATATATTCAGGCAATGGATCAATATGTCTCTTCCAAACCTTGACTGAAAGGACAACACTGCTTCTGTTGACAGACATTTGTCAATTGTCTACTGTCAATATCAGCCAGTTGTGTTGACATTGGACATTAAAAGAGATTTCGCTTTGATAACAAAAATATTTTTTTATAAATTAATTTCGTGCTTTTAACTAATATAACTTTAAATTCAACTAGATTGCTTTATATAGGAAATCTTGTTGCAATTCACAAGATTATGATCGAAATCTCTTCAATTATAGATCTCTTTCATATGTAAATCGAATTTTAAATATGAAATATCATTTACTTACATACAATGTTATCGATAAATTGAAATACTCTCCAAAACTTTACCTTTAAAATCTAATGTTAATAGTAAAGCTTTATAAAGACAATTTTATATCATGAAAAATGTTTTTATTATCGATAATTTTTTTTATTAAAAATATTTTTTTTTCGATAACAATTTTCTTTGTTGATGCAAATTTGTTTCACTTTTTTTTATAATTTAAATTTTTTTATCAATCGTCATTTATTCTTTACAAAATTAACACACAACAAATAATTTAACATTGAATTCTACAAAAAAACATAAATATTTAGTGATATCGATAAATTGTGTACAATATAATGCTCAAAATCTAAAAAGGAAAACATTCATAACCGTTGATTATTTAATTAAGCAAGCAAATATTGTTATCGATAAATTATTTATAAGGAAATTTAAAATTAACTGTTAGCAGACAACAGAATTCAAAATTAACAATTTAAAACTAACCTTTTGTTATTTCATTAGAATAATTAAAATAGAAATAAACAAACAGGTTTCTGTTGCCAGTAATTAAGCGAATAAAAGTTAACACGTTTGATATAAAAAAAAATGTTCAAAAGAGAGAATTCCCATGAACAATTTTATTTGTTTTTTTTCAAATAAATCAACATGTTATCGATTATAAATCAAAGCGTTTAAATATTAAAACAAAGTGTATCTAATTTTTATTAAAATCTGTTGTTTAATAAAATTTTTTTTCTTAATTTTTTAGGGCTCGTTCCCTATTGAAACCAGCATCGAATTGCAAGCTGAGATTCTTGGGCAGACGTTGTAAGCCGACAACAACAACTGCAAATCCTTTGGAGTGAAGGTGGGAGTGTAATAAATTTCGAGAGCAAAAAACTAACTGAAAACAAAAAAACAATCTGTGATTAATATTTAATAGTTTTTAAGCAATGAAAAACCAAAAAAGTTTAATTTATTTAGAAATCTAAATAAAAAATGTTACGATATTTATTTCTTATTTAAGCAATCATACTCATCAAATGGTACACACATACATATATTTTAATATTTGTTAACAATCTCAACTCCATTTAAGATTGTCAAAATATAACTTAATTTTTAATTTAATTTTTTATATAAATTAATTACATATTAAATTAAGATTAATTTAATTTTTTGTGAAATAAAATTTTAAAAAATTAAACAAAAATTGTTTTCCATTACATGTAAATGAGGGGGTTTAGATAAGATTATGATTTTAAATAATGTCTACGTAATATAATCGCAGAAATCAATATACAAAGAACTGAGAATGCACAAGATAACCAACCATAGGCAAGTATAAAAATTTCTAAGATTTGTGGATTGTTACTACCGCTTACCTTATCGCTGTCAGTGGATGTGTGGTAATTTCGTTTTATATCACCGCGCTCTTGTCAATTGTGAGCAAAGATTTTAATTTTTTAATTAATCTCAATAAAATTTTGAGTTTAAATTAAACAATTTAGTTTCTGTGTTGATTGTTTTTGGTTATGCTGGTTCACAGTACAAAATTTTCTACCAATTATAAAATTGTAAAATTTTAAAATTTTTTGAAAATCAAAATAGCTTATGAAACTGCCTCCAAGGCATTCTTTGGAAGTTAAAATATAATTGTTATTAATTGAATTACTATAACCCTTTAGTCAGAATGACAACCCAGCTTTTTGCAGCATCCATGCTGGGTGCGTTAATTTTCTATTTATTTAAACTCAACTGCGAAAATTATTTGCTCTTAAAGCTTAAGAAGACAGAAGAAGAGCGCCAAAAAATAAATTATTTTTAATATCTAGTTTTGCTCATAAAGTCTAAGTCAGGGTTTAACTAGATAGGCTCTTGTCTAATAACCCAACACGCTACCTACAAAATATGACTGATCAGGTCATATGAGATGGTGTGATGTAGTGTAGTGGTTAAACTACTTGACCCAAGTGCTCCATTAACACATCAATTTCTTATAAATAATCCAGCCAGGAAGACCTTTAAATCCTTACCTCAGAAAGCATAATATCAACAACGAATACCTTAAGAAGGCAATGTAGCAGCGGTCATCTCTTGATAAAGAGATGAACTCAAGCAACTAAAAGTTTATAATCAAAGCACACAAATGATAGAGAAAAAATAAAAATGAATACATAAATAAATAGAAACAATACATATAGTGACAATATGGTTGCTCCTTGCTCCTTTCTCCTTTGAAAAAAAAAATAAACAATACATATAGGTAAAAAAAATTTTTTTTTTTTTTTTTTGGAAGAAAAGGACAAGGTGCAACCAAATTGTCACTTCTACGAGAGCAGAAAAGAGTTTGTTGAATTTTAAAACGTAAAATCCAGCGCTGATCCCAAATTTTTTTTTTAAATTTTTCAGTAGAAAAACTGCCGTAAACATACAAGTGAGCGTGTGATCGTCTCAGAGTTATAAAAGTAATCGAGATTTTCTATTCTACTTCGCCACCTTTACTTATTCTTTTTAACTTTTAATGTAAAAATTTTGATAGGAATTGAATACCTGCATTTCAAAACTCTCGATAAAAAGTACTAAAAGACTCTCTCATTTCTCTTCTTACTTATAAAATTGTAGTTGCTACTGGACAACACATGAAGAATTCTACATTACAGTGATTCAATGGCAAAGTTTATAAATGATTCCAAATGAGGATAAAGAAACTTTCTGAAGTCTACAGGAACTGTTCAGTTTGTCAATACAAAGCAATTTTTATCAAAAAGTTACTGATAATTATGTGAGAACTTAGGAGCAGTTTTTTAAATCAAATCTAACTTATGATACCACACGTAGCGATAAGTCAAAGATAAACTAACAAGTCTTGATTAATCGGTATTTATAATCAGCATGAGTTCAGTTAAACTATCAAGAAAAGCTCAGTTAAATAAGAGAAGTCCATTCAAGAACGAAGTTTTCCCACATGCATATTCATTGGTAATGTCATAGCCTCACTTACTTAGTCAAGTTTAGAACTCTCCGTATATACTTTCTCTGCTTGGAATTCTAGTGTATGATGTTCTATTGACACGGTATTCCGATGAGTTACAATCAATTTTACATAGAGTTTGGAAATACTTCGATTAGGCTATTAAAAAGTGCCCGGGTGATAGGGTATAAAATGGTATTGCTATGATAACCCCCGGTTGCGGGGTTCCACTGGCGAAGAGACTAAGGACAACGGAAGATTCTGCCAAATTAAATGCGAAAAACTTCTGTTCTTGCTTAATTATAATTCGAATTTCTTTCTAAGTTTCATTCTATAATTCGATACAATACCCTTTGCCCGCTGCTAATTGAAATGAAATAACAATACCCATGTGGCGGGACCTAACATGCCAGACAAATAACATTCCAATACAAGAAAATATACCTTTGCATTATGGTTCAGTATCCCATTTATTATCACAATTAGACAACATTTTCCCATTACCAAACCAATTTCAAAAATTACGAAAAATTCGTTTACATTTTAAAATGTAATTTCTGTTCTCATAGGTTTTCATATACATATATATTTATAAGTGTAAAGTTTTATTATTAATTATAAGTACACATAATGACAAGGGTTTATAAAATAGTATATAGCAAATGTTTTTTTTTTTTTTTTTTTTATTTGTATTTATAATAAAAAAAATTTTAATAAATGGAAATTTTTTGTGTTTTTTTTTTTGTTGGCTTTCACTACGCTTGGCGTCTGAAAAACTATTGGAATATCAGTCACAGGTTGTTTGTTTAGTTGAGATTTATCTCCTCGATAATGGTCTTCTTCATTTTCCGGCAAAAGCGTTTGATGTTGGAATACAAACACATGGATTGGAAAAGACCCTGCAGAAACAATTATGTCCTGGTTTCAGGTGACGGACTCTAAAAAAAGTTTACAGATATAATTTTATTCCAAAATTTATCACACATACATACATATATGTAAATAAATAAAAAAAAACAATATTTATTTAATAGTCATACATAACATATATATGTATATATAATTGGTCATTGCAACCCTTCAGCAAGGATTACGACTTAGCTTCTCGCACCACTTATGTATGTTGTGCGCGTTAACTTTATACATGAGTGGTGCGACCTACGGTTTAAAGTCTACTCCGAATGACAGATTTTTAAGCAACTTCTCATGGCAATTTTATTTACTCTCAGAGTTTTTGTTAGAAATCTGCTGAGAGGAAGTCGCCAATGACATATCTTTTTTATATTTCGTTTTGTTGGAGGTGGATACTGGGATTTGAACAGTGGCCTTACGTCTTCGAACGACAGATTTTTGTGAGAAACTTTTCATGGCAATTTTTATTTACTGTCAGAATTTTTGCCACAAATCTGTTGAGTGGAAGTCGCCGAGGAAAATTTTTTCATATTTCGTTTTGATGTCTGACCTGGGCCTCACGTCTAATAAGCCAAGACAATACCTACTGGACTACGGCGACTCCATGTAATGATACTTAGAACCTCTACGACCCAGAAAGAAACTCATGAGTGCCTATTAAGCAACCAATAGTACATTAAGCCATCATCATTGCAACCCTTTAGTCAGGATTACAACTTAACTTTCCACACCACCCACGCTGTTCTGCGTGTTTAATTTTATCCATGAGTTTCAGGACCTACTATTCAATATCTTAAGAGACTTTCTCATGGCAATTTTATTTTACACTCACAGGCAGATTTTTTGATTTTTTGCAGGAATATATATGTATATGCCCAGCAAACATGCCAAAAAAACTATTTTTCATATTTCTTTTTATTTCAGATATGTATCGCACAAACTTCAAAGATAGAAAACAGTTCTTATACGATTTACAAAAGACTTTTTTAGAAATCGAATTTGATTGAAAAACCCTAGACTTTCCCGTGATTATTCATAACTTTTTTTTCGTTAAACATATTTCAGTAACATATTACGGACTTCACTTTGATTTTTTTTTTTTTTTTTAAACAATACCTTCTTATTAAATGTCCTCCCTCCATAGCAGCTACCACGTGCGGATCTATTGGTTCTGCAGCTATTTCATATGCGCCATTATAATCCAAGTCCAAAGGTCCACAAACCCTTTGACGCACTACACTCAATACAATTATTAAAAGCAAATAATATTTAAGCATCTTGAAGATTTCTTTTTAACTTTTTTTTAGTTTTTTTCAAAGAGGTTTATTTAAAGCCTGAGACACGTCTATACGATTGAAGGTGTGATTAAACACTAAAAGCACATCACGAAAGAAAGAAATTAAGAAATGTTAAAAATGTTGGCACGAGTCTAATCTGAGATTGTTGCATTAATTTGCATGTTTAGATGCAATTCTAATGCAACAAGTTGTTACTCGATAATAATTAATCGGTAGTTTGATATTGTCTTAACGAAATACATTCGGATTTAGAAGGCGATCTTGGGTATTTAAAGTTTATTGTAACGCAACTGTTGATTGTGTTTAGATATTATCTTACCAAGCAAAATAAAACAAACACTCGACTTTTATGACGCGTTGCTAATAATTAATTCGTTATCATTCATTAGTATTTTGTGTAACAGTGTGGTAGCGGATTATGCAACGAATTAAGTACAATTACAACTACAATTGGGTATAGAAAATATGAATGAATTTCTAATAGATTGAGTCATTTTACTATGTTGATGACGTAGTAGTTTCGAAACCAATCACATTTTAATAAACCTGCCGTCAGGTAATTGCATACAAACTGTACGCAGTAGGTCCGTTCGCACATCTTCTGGTTACAAATCTCTTAAGTCTGGTAATTATTGCAAACTAGTATATGCTTTGTTGATTTTAAATCGTACCCGGATCGTAGCGAAATTAAACTTTGTTTCCTGTTAAAAATCATTCGCAAAAAAGTGTGTTCCTACAAAACTGCAGTACGACTCTGCGCAGGATTTTTTTCTTATTCTCTGAACACGAGGCCACAAAGAGTTGCCTTCCAGGCGGAGCACTGAAATTATCACAAATGATAACAAAAATAATTTGGATCTTAAATGTGTAATGTAATGTAATGATTTTAGCAGTATACAAAACAATAGGGATGAACTTTGACCGCTTTTTAATATCAGTATCACTCGATCGTAACACAAACACGATTACGAATCAATCCCCTCCATACGTAACGGCAAGTAATCATATTGACCGTGTAATCAATACATTTACACGATTGGTTAAAAACCAAATTAAGAACAACAAAACATTCAAGTAATTGTTAATAAAATAAGCAGCACCGTAATCATCATGGACCCAAAAAGGTTTGAACTTAAGCCAGACAGACAATTAAATTGCTGGCGTTATCTCTTTGGTCGGTAGCCATTCAACATCTTTCAAAGTCAGCAATCACTCTGTTAGAGTAATCCTTACAGCAGAAACCACGAAACAATTTATTGACACACACATTATGAATTAAAACAAATCAATTTATAAGCAAAATAAATCAATGATTTAAGGCGTGTAGATTTCATTTAAATAATATCTATAGGATGGGCCATCTATCAGTTTGGTGGGCTTCAGAAAATCCGCACGTGGTCCTATAGAAGCCAATGCAACTATTACGATTAACACTGTTTGGTGGGGCTTATGGAGCGGAGGAAAATAAGGACAGCGCAACCATTACGGTCAATGGAGACAACTACCGGACTGTGATAATCGCTCTTAATGGTAATGATGTGAACGATGCTTGGTTTCAACAGCATGATGTAACTTGATACACATCTCATGCCATAATCGATTTATTACGGTCAATATAACCGATGTTTTTGAACCCGCTCTTCATGTGAACGATGTTTGATTTCGACAGGAACAACATCTAATGCCACAATCGATTTATTGCGTTCAACGTTTTATGGTCGTTTAATAAGCCCAAATGGTATCGACAATTGGCCGCCAAGAAGCTGTAATTTGACACGACTGAACATTTTCTGTGGGGCCGACGAACCATAGACAATTGAGCATTTGAAGGCCAGCCAACATATGTGATGCAATTGCCTCAATTGCCTATTGAGGCCATAGTAGCACCTGTTGGCAAGAGTGATCTTGCGTTTGATGTTTGGTAGTACCCAATGCACTGAGACCCAATGCACTGCATGTCTCTACTAGCCGATAACATATATGTACTTCGTTTTTCCTCCATTTACTACATGGTTACGGGGAAAATACAGGTACTGTATGTCTATGAATCGAAAAAAAAAACAAAGATCAAAACTGACAATCAATATTTGATTTTTGACCAATTGCTTAGGGCTTTGACAACAAGAAGAATAAATGGAAATTAATATGAAAATCAATAATATGCATAAGCATCGATCAATTTAATAAATACTCTCGGTTCGGTGCTTTATGCCATAAAAGTGGTATTTCTCCGCTAAAAAAACTACCTTATTATAAAGGAATTTAAAACAGACGTAATCCGTCGTCCATCTAGATAGTTCTATATATGCAGCTAGATTTGAGACTGCCGCAATTACCGCACCTGAAGCAATGTTGTCAACAACTCTTTCGATGTCCAGGAAAGGGAATATGTTCTCAAAGTTCCTATTTCGTGATAAGCAGTTGCAGTTGTATGCATGTAGATGACGTGATTTTAGATTCGTATATGTTTTTTTGTGACGATAGTGATGTAATGTTTTTAACAGAAATTATAATTGACTCTCTCTTCATACTCTGTGATGGTCGTTCTAAAACAGATAAGTTGTCCTATATGTAGAATATCATTAGAACCCGGATATTTTGTACTTTAAGTCAAACGGTACCTAAGACCCAAAGCAATACATCATTTCCCTAACTTTAGATAAGCCCTCGTATTGGATTGAGACTGAAGACGTTGGTATATTTTGTGTTTTTCGATTTTGTGTCTATCGATAGGTTCTCTCAAAGAGAAGAATGAAATAAAAGCACTAAAATCGAGAATCTGGAATATTTGCATTTAAAAGAGTTTTCTGTTGCGTTCCACAACTTCATAATATTTACGACCTATGTATAAAGATGAAAACTTAAATTCAAGTAAGCTGTTGCTTGGATACATGTAGACAAATACTGTTTCTCCTTTCTTTCATGCCTACATACATAATTCGTCATTGCTAGCGTTCATCAGGACTACGACCACGTATGTTGTGTGTGTTAATTTTATACACGAGTAGCGGAACCTACAGTTTAAAGCCATCTCCGAATAACAGAATTTTTTCAGCAAATCTTCGTTTCACTTTAGTAAATTCGATTATGAATTATTTTTTCTTTCCTTTCAAATTACCCTCGTATACAATAAAGGAAATCCCCTTAATACATTTGTACGTACTTTATAGTTCATTTAATTGGCCTTTAAAAAGGGCAAATGTCAACCCATTGAAATAATAGAGATAAGGAGGCATTTGATTATTTGATGATATGCTGCCGCATCAGAACTTAAGGAACACAATGGAAATAATAAAATGAATACGAAAGCATTTTATAGTACAGCCACTATTAATGCAAAAGCTGACCAAGATGATATCAAATACAATCGCGATTACCATCAAATATTAGCAAAACAACGAACTAATGAAGGCGAAGGCTATTATAACTCCAATGGAAAAGATAACAAGGACGATAAGGATACAGAATATGAGGATCGTTTCATAATCAATACAAATTTTAATTGCCGGCATCGTTATTGTGGTTACAAGATAATTAAAATTAAATATTGTTGTGACTTGTACTAGTTATATATTTTGTTTCTTTATTGTCAATAAATTTTTTTTTTTGCTGTGAAATAAAAATAAAATTAAATTTATTAAAAAAAAAACCATCTTATCATGCAAAAAAAAAATTAAATAAAAAACCGATGTATCACACAGTAAATAGAATAAAAATCATATGAAATAAAATAAAAAAAAATTCTGCCGTTTTTTTTTAAAGAAATGGAAACTAAAATAAAATAAAAAACCGCTGTAAAGTATGGATATAAAAAAATTGAATAAAAAGCCGCCACTAAAAATACATTCTTTGGAAATACCATTCAACTAGCAGTAGAAAGTTATTTCGATTTTTTTTTTATCAAATCATCATTATAAATGATATGAAGTCGCCATGGTCCAAAAAATATTTCTTAGGCGACTTCCATTCAGCAGATTTCTAGCAAAAATTCTGAGAGTAAATAAAATTCTCACTAAAATTTTCTCTGGAAAAACTTTATTTATTTAATACAGGCCACGTCGCTCTTACTATAAATAGACCTATAAACACAATGTACAAGCCACAGTCCACAGTCTTAAGACGATAAGACCTGGTGGCGTTAATATTGTTGTGTGGAGTTCGTGTTACTCCTATTGTATCGGATCACTATATCGTATTACATAGCAACAGATCTGAAACTTATCTGAAGTTGTGAAAATGTGTGTATTGCTTTGGGTCTTAAATACCCTCTGGCTTAAAGTACAAAAGTATTCAGATTCTGATGGTATTCTACACATAGAACAACAATCATTGCCTCTTATCGGTTTTAGAACAACCATCACAGCGACCATTCGGCTGCCCAAGACAGAGATACATACAAACATACAAACATACATATGTACTTACAAACATACATACATATGTACGCGGCGTATTGTCTCAGCGCGATTAGACGGATAAGTGGCTTCAGGACAGTGTCTGATGAAGCGGTACTGGTATTGGCAAAGACAATACAGATAGACATATTAGCGGATGAGATGAGGAGGATATACTTTCACCGTCTCGAGTATCCAGGACGAATAGCAGATATAAAGGCGGAGGAACGAAGAATTTCCATGCACAAATGGCAGTCACAATGGGAGAGCATTTTAAAGGGAAAATGGACATTTCGCCTTGTCCCTGATGTAACCCTTTGGATGAAGGACAAACATTGCGGGCTGAACTACTACGTGACTACGTCCTAACTGGTCATGGATGCTTCAGGAAGTACCTGCACAGATTTGGTCATGACACTTCCCCTATATTCCCAAACTGCATAGATGAGAGGAAGATGCGGAGCATATTCTAACATTCTGCTCCAGATTTAGATGGCCCAGAGAAACGAGTTTAGGACCAAACCGGCTAATGGAAGAGCTGTTAAATTGTAGGTATCTATGAAGCCAATATAGTCAGAGAATGGCTAAAGTTATGCTAGAACTCTGAAGACTGGAGAAACGGAGGTGAAATTTGACTCAATGTGATGAAGCTTTCGAGCTAACCAGCCCTCCGCGAAGTAATACCTTACGGCATTCCCGCATATATACATACAAACATACATACATACATACATACATACATACATACATACATACACACATAAATACAAACATACAAATATGTATAATTGGTTATTACTACCCTTCAGTCAGATTTCCAACAACCTAATTTCGATAGTCGACTCCGAACGACAGAGTATTAAGAAACTTTTTCATGGCAGTTTTTATTTACTGTCGAAGTTTTTAATAGAAATGTACTAAGAGAAAATCGCCGAGGAAATATTTTTTTTATATATCGTTTTGTTATCTGGCCTGGGGTTTGAGCCGTGGCCTCACATCTAATAAGCCAACACACTACTTACTAGACTATGACGACTTCCTTTATCCATCCACATTATTTAACTTCAAATACTATACACCAGTGAAATGTCAGTTTCATTAATTTTTACTTTGCCTTCTCTCCCAAGAAGCGCAATTTTCTATTTTTATGCTCAAATATACTCAATATTTATTTATAAACAGCCTTATTTAAAATTGTTTTTTTTTTTAATAAACGCATGAATTAACGCTACTTTTGGTTGCTCATAACTTTTAAATAAGAAAAAATAAATAAATATACCATGATAAAAGTGTACGCCTGTGTAATTCCATGTACTCATATACCTATGGCCTCATCCTCTACAGAATGGATTTTGTGATTAAGAGCAGCAGAAATCACACTAATGCCCATACTTGAGAATGACGGACTAGATAAATATAACAAAATAAATAACCGCAATCATAATCTTGTTATCTGGTTTTGCTCTCGTGCAAATATATAAAAATAATTTAAAAAAATATATAAAAACTATATATAAAAATGAGTTATTATCGCCATATAAAGAATGTGCGGCGTTCTATTGTAGTGACAGTTTTTTTTTGTCTTTTCTGTTCATTCATCGTTTCTGTTTTTTTTTTTTTTTTATTTATTTATGTAGAAGTATTCATAATACTTTAAAACATCTTTGAAATAAAATTTTTTTACTAATTAATATTCATTACATCATTCCTTACAAAGTGAACAATATTTCTTTTATACAAATTAAAATCCGTTTCTGTTTTTATAAATTCTGGCAGCAAGTTATAAAGTTTAAGTCCTTTGAAAAAAAGTGACCTTTGCATGAATGTTGTTCTCGCCATTGGTAAACGGAAATCTCCAGTGTTTCGCAGATGGTATGGTTGAACATCCCTTACATATCCAAGTTGGTCGGTTAGATAACTAGGCGCTTTTCCCATTTTCTTTTTTTGAATAAATTGCAAGGTGTTAAGAAGCAGTCTCTGGTGGATATTTAGCCTTTTTAGTGTGTCCAGCATAAGTTGAATTGGAGTGTATCTATTATATTTAAGTATCGATCTCATGGCCTTATTTTGTAATTTTTGCAGTCTTTCTATTTGAGTTGTCGAGCAACATGTATACAAAATTGTAGATCCGAATTCAAAGTGAGGTTTTATCATTGTATTATACATATTGATTGCAGTCATTATTGATATCTTATTTCTAATCCGTTTTAGGAATCCAATTTTTTTCCGATTTTTTTACATATATATTCAATGTGTTCATTTAATTTTAAGTCCTTATCGATTATAAACCCAAGGTATTTTATTTTATTAACTTTTTCAATTATTTCATTATTAATCCTAATTACTGAATCATCGTTCATGTTAATTTGAAGTAGCTTGGTTTTGTTTTCATTTAACTTCAGTTTATTCATCTCTAGCCAGTAATTTATATTATTTATGTCGTGTAGTAGATATTGTTTACATTGCTATCTGTTTCTCCTTCCGCATATATGAGGGTGTCGTCTGCATAGAGTATAATTTTACATCTTTTGAGTAAGTGTGGCATATCATTTATGTAAATTATAAATAGCAATGCTCCCAATATAGAGCCCTGAGGTACTCCAAATTTATTAATTACTTCATCCGATTTTGTACCATTCACCTTTGTCATTTGCTTTCTGTTTGTAAGGTATGATTTAAACCACTCAAGTTCCTTGTCGTTAATGCCATACATATTTAATTTTTGAATAAGTATTTCTCTGTCAATTGTTTCATTTTTATATCTTATTTATATTTTTTTATCTATTGCTTCATGATCTGTTATCTTATTTAAAACGTTATTGTTTGCTGTAATGTTTGTGTTATTTGTTATGACATAGTCTATGATTGTTTTTGTGCTTGCCGTTATTCTGGTATAATCATTGACTATTTGTTTGAGTCCGTTATCCCTAAAGGCCCATTTCAGTCTGTTCTTATACGTTCCTTCTCTGCTCCACTCTATATTTAAATCTCCAGCTATTATTATATTGTGTTGAAATTCACATATTTCTTCTATTATTTCTTCAAATATTTGGCAGAACTCCACTTCACTGCTGCTTGGTGATCTATGTATATACTGCTACTATTATAAATTGATTGTTCTGGACTGTAGCCTTGTATGCACTTATCCAATAGTTGTAGTCAGAAATTTCTCCAATTTTTATGACATTATATTGTTGTCTGAAATATACAATAACTCCGCCAGTCCTATTTGAATTTGAGTACGTGATGTAACTATTATACCTATTAATCTGTATTACTTGTTCTTCAATATCCCGCGTTAAATGTGTTTCCGATAGAATAATAAAATCAGGACTTTGTTCATTGACTATAACTTCTAGTTGGTTGTAATTGTTAATTAGGCCACATATGTTCGTATAAATACAGCTGTAAAAAGATTATGAAGTATGCGCAAAGGATAATAGCTTAATATACCCCAGCATATGGCAAAATGTTATGAATCAAAAGATGCCAAAATTTGTTGCCATTTTAAGAACCATTTGTAATAAAAGTTTTCTATATTTATCGTGTATATAGTATAGTAGGTAGTGTGTTGGCTTATTATACGAAAGGCCCGAGTTCGAATCCCAGGACAGACATCAAAACGAAAATATTTCTTCGGCGACTTCCTCTCAGCAGCTTTCTGGCAAAAACCCTGAGAGTAAAAATTGCCATGAAAATCTTCTCAAAAAATCTGTCGTTCGGAGTCGACTTTAAACTGTAGGTCCCGCCACTCATGTATAAAATTAACTCACACAACATGAGTGGTGTTGAGGAGCTAGGCCGTAATCCTGACTGAAGGATTGTAATGGCCAATAAAGTAAGTAAATTAATATAATACAAATTTTATTTCATTTAATTAAACAGCTTTTCTTTATATTAGGAACTAGATTTAAAATACAAAAGAAGTTTATAAAACTAAACATTTCTTATGAAAGTTTACAGCAATTTAAGCAGCATTCTCGAAATAAATTCAGTTCCATTGCCAGTCATTAGCTATTGAGACAGGGTGTTGTTATGTTACAACATCTTGCAAAACAAAAACATTTACAGTTCGGAACGACAAGTAAAGTGTTGCGTTTTCTGAAATTACAAGAAAATAAATGCAAAAATTAATAAACGAATAAACAAAAGCGGATGATGCAGTAACCATTGAAATCTTTTTTTTTCCAAAAATATTGTCGAGTAATTTAAATAAAATTTTAAAAAATTTATCTCACCTTCTATCTTGATTGTCATCCATATTGAACTGCAAATACATATTTCCAGCATTGTATGTTATACTATCTCCTGCGAAAACCACCTCCTTCTTTTGGGGTGTCTTTATACTTCTGCCTATTACTTGAGATAGTCCGTTAATGACCAGAAGCAGATATAAAAGAAATCGTAACATTTTATACGGATTTTTATTTCTTCTTATTATTCACTGAAAGACACTCGCTATTGCAGTCGTTTGCAATTGAAATCTTGAAAATGTTTTAATTGATTATCAAACAATGGGAGTTATTTTATATCACGATTTATTTACAATAAATAAATAAACAGATATACAGGCAAAACATAACATATACATTTATTGTGATAGTCGCTGTAGTATTATCGATCGTATTAATAGCAAAATATATCGTTGTTTAAAATATATTTCCCCTAGCCTTGGAGCTTTTAATGATCGTTAAGACGCATGCATGCGTCCCATTCCCATTATTCGCCATAGGGCGAATGGCATGTACCCAATAGGTGAAGAACAGTTGACTCTCCTTCTATGTCTCTCTCTCTACATCTCCTGCAGAATTTATTTTCCATATCTCCACGACAAAGGTGTGTCTCTTATGAGTGTCCAAAATGTAATTCTTAGTAAAAACTCCCCTGAGGAGCTCATCCTGCGGCATTGTCACAATCTATCACATGCATGCATGGATTGCATGTCTTTTAAACTCACCACGAAGTTCTATGGCTATGTTCTATGGTCAGTTTATTCGTTGTGCAGCTTACTGTTTTTCCGCTCTGCTGTACCCTATATGATATAAATGTCTTACCGTATGCTGTCACGTTTGATGCCATTGCTCTGTTAGCTGCAAACTGCTTCTTCTAAATAGAAAAAACTTTGAAAATAAATAACGTTGACGTTAAACTGTAAGTCACATCACTTATGAATACAATTATCATACACAACATGAAAATCGTCTAGTAGGTCTAGTAGGCAGTGTGTTGGCTCATTAGATGTGAGGCCACGATTCAAATACCATGTCAAACATCTCCAACAAATCGGAATATGAACAAATATTTCTTCAACAACTTGCTCTCAGCAGGTTGGAGTGGTAGCTCACTTGGGCACGGATATCTCCCCGCTGTGATGCCACAGATACGTGCAGTCCCTGCACTGATCAAATTCCTCAAAACTCATCGAAAAGGTTGGTTAGCGCCGATGCTGTACACTAAAGCACAACTCCTCTCAGCAGATTTCTGGGAAAATCTCTGAGAGTAAAAGTAAAATTTCCATGAAAAAGTTTCCCAAAAATCTGTCATTCGGAGTGGACGTCAAAATAAGGGGCACTCCTGTATAAAATTAACACACACAACAGAAATGGTGTGAGAAGCTAGATCGTAATACCGATTGAATGGGCTGTAATGCACAATCATGTATGTATGATGCATCTCTCAATGGGTAACCAGTTACACTACAAGTGAGTTTGGCCAGCATAAACCATTTGAAGACATCTGGAAACACATACAAGTCGGCGTTTGATGTCACATGATTTAACGATTAAAAATTGAATGGACCGCCTTTCTATTTGTGATTCACAATGGAAACGGAAAAAAAAATTAATGATGATGATAATCTTCGAAAAACGGATTATGGACAATGCAAGGAGAAACTATAGAGACGATGGCAAATTCAGTGTTGACACTAAGAAAGAACATTTAATGTGTCTGATAGAATTACAAGAGAATTGTTAATTATGAGCTTTACAACTTCATCACACACTTGATTGTGATATTCATTGCCAACAATTAATGATATTGAAGCAAACAATTCAATTGCAAAATCCAGAGTTGATTAACAGAAAAGGTATTATGTTCCATCATGGCAGCGGCAAACCAAACACATGTTTGTTGACTCCAAAAGAAACTGATAGAGCTTAGCTGTCTTAGCAATTTCCATCTTCAAACTAGAATCTTCAGATTAAATCAGATCACCCGTCTGTTTGACGACTCTAACTCTTGGTTTGATGCATCCTCCATTTTCAGATTATAATTTGTTTCGATGCTTATGAAGTAGCTTTCACTTCACAACTGCAGAAAATGGCAGATGTTCCATTCTGAGGAATAATGACTTTACTTTGATTTAATAAAGCTCGTTTTAAATATAAGAGAGAGAGGTGTTTCACTTTAAGTAAAATTTGTTACAAAGCTTTTTTGAATGAATTTTCCATAATTTATGAAAATTTTAGTTCAATTTTGCAATTCATTTTAAGATATTATTAATATTTTTTATTTTATTTTAATTTTTTTTTTGTTTAATATTTTGTGTTTTTTATAACATATGTTTTTTATTGTTTTTATTCACATGAAATAAAATCAAGTTCGTTTCCAGTTCTCTCGAAATAAATTCAGGGACAGGATGTAATTATGGCACAACAACTTGCAAAACAAAAACATTTACAGTTCTGAACGACAATTAAAGTATTGCGTTTTCTGAAATTACAAGAAAATGAATGCAAAAATTAATAAACGAATAAACAAAAGAGGATGATGCAGTAACCATTGAAATCTTTTTCTTCAAAAATATTGTCGAATTAAATTTCAATTTTGAAAAAATTTAACGCACATTTTATTTTGATTTTCATCCATATTGAGCGGCAAATACATATTTAAAGCATTGTATGTTACATCATCTCCTGCGAAAACCACCTCCTTTTTTTGTGGGTTCTTTGTACTTCTACTTATTACTTGAGATGGTCCGTTAATGACCAGAAGCAGATATAGAAGAAATCGTAACATTTTATACGGATTTTTATTTTTTCTGTTTATTCACTGAAAGACACTCGCTGTTGCAGTTGTTTGCAATTGAAATCTTAAAAATGTTTTAATTGATTATCAAACGATAGGAGTTCTTTTATATCATGATTTATTTACAATAAATACTGACACTGAGACTTTTTCTGACCCCTCATGATCGGGATTATAAATTTAGACCAATTTGCAGTGAAATCATCTAACCGTGTTGGGCGTCAGTAAGCTGCCTCCATCGCACGTTATAAATTTAGCTTGTGGTTATTGGCCCTCTATAATCCCCTAGTTATTATATAAAACCACAGAATACAAATAAATTATTTATGAATGTAGCACTTTCATATGATTATTATCATGATCATTATGTGATGTTGTGTAAATTTATAACGTGCGATGGAGGCAGCTTACTGACCACACCGGTTAGATTATTTCACTGCAAATTGGTCTGAATTTATAATCCCGATCATGAGGATCATCATCACATAATGTTGTGTGATAAAAATAGCTACGCTGCTGGCCTCGATTAACTATCCGCTAAATTGTTTGAGCTGGTAGGATGCATGCATCAGTTTATTTACCGGATATAGCTGTAGGGAAGTATGCATAACGAATCGCGTGAATCTGCATCGTAGGCAAAATTCCATTTCTTCTCATCTTTTTAAGTACAAACAAATTATAATAAAGGTTCAGCTTTTAAATCACAACGAAAAGATCCAGCTGTCCAATTGTAAACGTTACTATATAATGCTCTTACAGGTGTATTTGGTAAACTCGGCACAAGGCACCCAAATCGAAGGATGCCCACTCTATGTTGACCCGATAAGGGTATTCCGGCAGAGATAAAACTGTGCTCAATAGCAACTGGGCAAAAAATAACATCTCCGAACCTTTTAATACCATGCGAAGTTACAAACTACACAGAGTTTTATTATACAATCTGTTCAACGTCGCCAAGGTAAGGGTCCTCCAAAAGACAAGATTACATCGCAATGACGTTGTTTTTCTACTGAAGTATTAAGTTATTTGACATTATTGGGTGAGATTTTACTGCCGCCTTTAGCGGTATTTAACGGTATTCTAACAAGTTCGGCCTGGTAGTGACGGAGTCTACATATGTTGTGAGAAAAGTGGTGAAGTGCGACTATATTGATCATAGCAACCCATCAGTCAGGATAACAACCTAGCTTCTCACACGACTTATGCTGTTTGTGGTAATCGTATACAGGAACAGCGAGATCTAAAGTTTAAAGTCGTCGCCGAATGACAGATTTTTGAGAAACTTTTTCTGAGGGAATGTTGCCGAAGAAATATTTTTGTTTGAGATGTCTAACTTGGGGTTTGAATCGAGCCCTCATGTCTAATAGGTCAACACACTACCCACTAGACTATGGCGTTCTTAGTCAAATTGTTTATCTTGGCTTCGTCGTTCCCAGTAAAAATGATTTCAGTCTGGAGAACAAGCATATAATTACTCTTGCCAACTGGTATTAATATAGTCTCAATGGTCAATTGAGCAGCAGAGACCTCTCGCTGCTAGTCGCTCCTAGTGCTTCTCTATGATACGAAATCATCATGGGCATTCTTATACACCCATGCAGCAGCCTTGAGAGTATTCGGAACGAAATCCACACGCACGATCCATTGCAAGTTCGTTATAATTTCCACATCAAAAAAGCAATTAGCTATGTGAGCCTTATGCTATGTTCGCACGAGCCTTCGAATTACTTCGCTCTCTGTTTGAATTACTTCTTTGAATTATCATGTTCACACGGTAGTTTCGTAATTCTTTTTTACAGTTCTTCTTCTTTTTATTACCAAATTATTATTAATATTTTTCATACAGCTTCTTCAAAAGCTGCAAATACTTTTCAAAAGGTTTTCTACACACATAGTGGCTTCCTCCGCTAATTTCGGGAATAACTTTCTTATAAATAATACTTTTTTAAAATATTATTTTTGTATTCCATTATTGTTTATTGTTTACAATATTTTTTGTTTATATTTTTAGTGCTTTGACAGTTGGTGATGGCAAAAATACGATAAAATTTAGAGATTACATTAATTTTTAAGTAATCCACAGGGTAATAGAAATTGGATTACACACAATTTGGGTAATTCGCTCACAAAATTTTGTATGGCGAATGACGTAATTTAGCACATAATTGGGTGTTGAATTGCGAATGAGGGAGCGAATTACGAAAAATTGCTGCCGTGCGAACATGGCATTAACCTTATGTAAACATTGTTAATCACATTAACAATATAATGCCTAAGCTGACTAGGCTTTGTCATTCTGATGGACAGGGAGTTACCAAACGTCGGGCGTAAAGGATAACTCTGCATTGAAAGAAAGCTACCATCGATTTGTGGAGCCAACTGACAAAGGCGTGTTTTAGATACGGCTGAGAGAAAATATTAAAGTCAGCCGAACTAGCACAAAACTAGTTGTTATTGCCAATTAGGTAAAGTTAGTAAGTAAATAAATTATTTGAATAATCTTTACTTACATTCTCTGCATATTTCCGCCCTCTGCATTCACTGAATTTGTATATTTTACCCTCTTCTCAATGGCATATTTTTTATAGGAATTATTTGCAATGCCAGCCATTACGGGCCAACTGCCGTAAATTATTAGAATGAGAATAATAAGTTGCTTAAAATCCATGCTGATGTAATAAAAGTAATCACATATATACACACTTATTTACACAATTTGATTCGTGATTTCATGTGATACGATATCGATTAATTCAGCAACTGTTTAGTAAACTAGTGAAGCACTATTCTTATAAACTATTTTGGCCACCAAATAAAAAACAAAGGAATAATCCCAAAATTTAAAAGAGAAAAACTTAGAAATTTGTGTACACCTGTAAAATTTTCCCAAATTACAAAAGATAAGACAATTTTCTATTGATTAGCTATTGAATAACAATGAATAAGATAACAATGAATACGAAGTCGCCGTAGTCTAGTAGGTATTGTGTTCGCTTATTAGCCAGAGTTCGAACCACAGGCCAGACATCAAAACGAAATATGAAAAAAATTTATTTCTTTGGCGACTTCCTATCAGCAGATTTCTGTCAAAAACTCTGAGAGAAAATAAACCTGCCATGAAAAAGTGTCTCAAAATCAGGCGTTCGGAGTCGACGTTAAACTGTAGGTCCCGCCACTCAACTATAAAATTAAGGCACACACAACATGAGTGGTGTGAGAAGCTAGGCCGTAATCTTGACTGAAGGGTTGTAATGGCCAAATATATATGTATGTATGTATGTATGAATGAGTAGACGTATGAATCAAACATATTTTGGAATGTTATGAGTTTGGTGTCAGCGTTGTACTCATACTCATTGCAATCTGTACTTATAAATCAATGTTGTGGTGAGTACGAATGAATCTGAGTAGATGAATTGCAATACTATTGACTCACTCATACTCGGAACTTCATGAATAATTATGAGTAGCCAAAAATGATTCATTGCTGATCTCTGTTCGTGACATCTAACCCAGGTAAAGAAGCTCGTAGAATTTGCCATTTTACTATGCATGAACTAACAAAGGACAATGATGTCGTGAATCTGGTCCCTCCTTCAGGTGGCATTTTTCTCAGGCTTCTTTTCACAACAAATTTGAAAATTCTGTTTGTTCATGTATCTACTGAAGATAATTTTCTGGTAGAAACGTATTTTTGGCACAAAACGAATTTTAATGACGTAAGTTCCTTTTTTTGGTTAGGATCAGTGTGCAAAGTATCGTCCAGTCGTTACTGTTGCTTTTTTGTCAAAATGAAGGAATTGACATGAGACGTATGACTTGAATAAGACGGCACTATATGCCATATGCCACTTGATATGCTGAACTTGTTGAGAGAAGACTTTGACGAACAATAAAACGAATATCTTGGAACAGTTCATTGGTCAGCAAGTGGACCATTAACAACCAGATTAACGGATTTCGGCCTGCAGCAACACATCCTTCCAGGCGCCTCTGCTTTTTGAGCGCTTACGCCAGTTGGCCACACCATTCAATGACAAGAGTTCCTTGATTTGGTCCTTCCAACGCATGTAAGGTCGTCCTCTTCGCCGACTTCCGCAGATCTCGCCGGAGTATCCTCCTCCATTCGAACGACAGGGCCGCTGCACAATGTCTTTGTCGTTGAGGCGCTCATACAGCTTACTGTTAGGTAGGATGCGGAAATCATCGCCAATTCGCACTGTACCGAAGATCTTACGTAGAACTTTTCTCTCAAATAACCTCAAGGCTGCTGCATCAGCGCTTAATAGGGTCCATGCCGCTGCGACATAAAGAAGCACTTGAAAAATGAGTGTCTTGTAGAGTATCAGTTTCGTCCATAACGTAGACCATAACGCCGACCAAAATTTTGGAAATTTTAACTCACATACATATGAACCAGTTAGCCGTAAGCAACATTTGTATAAAAGAATGACAGACATTTGTTTATCGTCCCAGATCAACATTTTATTCACTTTTACATATTTTTATACAGTTTTTTTTTAATTTTAAAAACCAAAATGCTTTCCATAGGTATTTCGTGAAGAATCTTAAAAATTACGCTGTAATGAGCCCAGGTGTAGTCAGTAGTTACAGCCAATAGTATTTTATTTTTTATTTACCACATTTTCATATTTTGTATCATAAACACTCAAACATACATATGTATAAATAAAATACTATACATACATATATGTAAAAAGGATTTTGCATCATTAAAAAGAGGTATTGAGAGATTTAATTCCACTAATGAGTTGCATAAAACACGTGCCTATTTCATGTTATTTAAGCAGATTAAATCATTCAAAACTCATGTTACAACATTACAATATAAACTAGAAATGAAATATTGTGTAATTAGCGTAAAAGAGATTAATTTATGAAACAAACAAACAAAAACAAAAAAAAAATTAAATAATACAGACCACAATATGGGGTCAATTCAAATGAAATTTATAATCATAATGTAATAACAATATGTGTAAAAGAATTTTTACAAAAATTCAACTGATTTAAGTTCACTGATCTAGAAGAATTACCGAAGAACTTATTTCACTTTACTTATGGTATAAGGTGTAGTAAACAGAAATCCTTCTTCTTCTCTGGAGTAATAATTTCTCAACTGATGATGGTAAATGAAAATATAATCGGAATTTCAGAATTCTCATCAAAATTTTTTTGAGATATTTTGTTTTGGTAGTTTTCCACACATCGACTGTAAAGGGCGTGGTGTCGTATAGATCCTTGCCGTCCAAATTGAAAGCACATGAACACCCGTAGCAATGTTCCTGTAATAAATACCGTTTACAGTCCCTAAAAAGTAAGAACCATTTATGTCTCCTGAGCAAAATTCGTATCAAACAGTTACTTGCTGTGGATACGTTTATTTATTGTGGATTGCATGAGAATTTTCTAAATTCGACAATACGCTTCTTACTAAGCCATTCCACTTATGCGAGTGGCAGGACCTACAGTTCAAAGTCGACTGCAAACAATAGTTTTTTGTTTTTGAGAAACTTTTCATGGCAATTTTATTTACTCTTCAGAGTTTTTGACAGAAATCTGCTGAGGGGAAGTCTTTTTTTCCATATTTCTTGTACTAGAGACATATGAGCTAGGGTTTGAACTATGGCCTCACATCTAATAAGCTAACGCACTATCTATCAAGACTATCGTTTACAACTGCAACGTTCTCAAGAGACTTTTCACAACCGGCCCAGTTTATTCAAATTTTTTGATAGCCTTTCGTTTGACCGACACTATCTCGACTGAAAATTCTTTAAATACTGCAAGATGTTTATGCAGTATGTATTTACACAAGTAAAGAGTTTTCCAAACAACAACAAAATCGATTGTAGGCTGCTTTTCAACATACAGTGATAAAAAGCCATAATTGATCATGACAACCCTTCAGTGAGGAATATGTCCTAACTTCTCACACCACTTATGTTGTGTGTATGTTAATTTTATACATGAGTGGCGGTATCTACAGTTAAATTCGTTTCCGAACGACAGATTTTTGGAAAAGTTTTTCATGGGAATTTTATTTACTTTCAGAGCTTTAGCCAGAAATCTTGTGAGCGTTTGTTTCGTTATGTTGAAGATGTCTGGCCTTAGGTTTGAACCGTGGCCTCACGTCTAATAAGCAAACACACTACCTACTAGACAACGGCGACTGCTAGCGATTGCGTTTAATGCAGTTCATTGGAGTATAGTCGAAAAGTGGTTTGTGTTTCATTATTCTATCACTACTACAATGTACTCCACGTAACACTCGTCGGTCTCGGCAAGCATATACGTTTGTGGTCGATTGGCCAGTGAATCGCACACTGCATTACAGACAAAATTCGTTCTTTTGCCGAACTATTCATATGTGAAACTCCTTTCCTGCAGAGGTCTTTCTTGTCACTTATGATATAAAAAATGAGATTCCAATCTAGTGTCCACAAACACTACTCCCTCTTTCCTCCTTCCCATAACATATTTTTCTAGCCTCAACACAATGCACTGCATGCTTAGGCAAGATTATGTTGCTTTCAATGACTGCTGTGGCTTGTGCGACTCAAGAAAAAGTTTAACGAAAACAAATTCCACGATCTCAATCGCCAGATTACATAATCTCCACAAGAGATGATCATACCCCCAAATCACTAGTGCAGAATACCCAATGTAACATTAACTGTGTAGAATGTATCGCTGATCTAATGAAACCACATAATCATCGTTTGTGCAACTCTATTATAGTTTAACACGTTGACTGCTGACTACGAGATAACTCGTAGATTGCGTTCCCTTCTAGGGTGTCAACTACGAGTTATCTCGTTCTCACTAAACTTGCCATTTTTGTGTAGCTACGTATTATATCAGTGCTAGTATCGAGAAATGGCTTCTGGGAAAATAACAAAAAGTCAATGTTGGCTTGCGTGGCCAGTTTTCTTTTTCACGTTAATTGGCGCGGCAGTTAACGTGTTAAGTTTTTTTTTTTTTTTTTTTGATAAAAACTTATTGCTCACTACGTCGACATAATTTTTGAAAGTTGTACACATGTTTGGTATGACAGCACAATTGTATACATAGGCGACAGTGTGATACAATTGAAAAAGTGGGGAAACAATAATTTCTATAAATAATTATGAATTATTTTTTATCGTATGGTGTAAAGAATAAAAATTAATGCGTCATTCGAAATATCCCCAGACAAAAACATTTGGAACTTTACCTTTTAAAAAAATATTTCATTAAAATATAAAAATAAAAATATTGTGGAATTTTAAATAAATTTTTTTTAATAAAAATGTTTAAATAATAATAATAAAATACAATGTTTAACATTCCCTTATCTAGTAACCTTAGTTAAAATTCAGAAAGAAAATAAAAGCTTAAAGCTTTGATACACATAAAATAAATTCATAATCATAGTACAACAATAAGAGAAAAAAGTGGTGAGTATAATAATATAATAAATAAATAATAATAATAAAAAAAATGTAAAAAAAATATCATGAAAATAATGAAAATAATCTCTTGAACAAAATTTCATTTTGAATTCTTTAAATTTCATTGAGACTGTCATTGGGTGTGGCTGTTGTAGTCGTTGTGGTGGTGGTAGTGGTAGGATCTTCAAAGCCTTGGACAACTAGAGCATCGCCAAAAATTGGTTTGAAGAATAAAACAAAACGGGCATAACGTCTAGCGGAACCCTGTTAATTAAAACAACAACAAAAAAGCCAAACAAAAAATTAATAAAATATAAACAAAAGCTTAAAATAAAGTTAAAATTATAACATTGCATTAACAGTAGTTTAAGCTTTTTATAGCAATGTAATGTTATAAGAGAAATAAATTGTTTCTCTATTGCCTGGCACTTACCATAATAAGTCTGGATATGGATTGTGAGACTTTTGTCAGTGTGGAAAATGATTTATTAAAAAGTTCATCGGGAAAATCCAACGAGACATTGCCTCTATCAAATTCGGGTGTATCATCGGGATAGGGTTTGCCTTTGCCACCAACACCGGCCCGCTTAACACGTTTATGTTCAGGCTAAAATTAAAAGAAAAAAAAATAGAGTCAAGCATTGAAACACAGACGCAATAAAATAAAATTTTCTATTTTATCCATCAACCAAGGTTAGTAAATTATAAATACGATTTTGTTTAAAGCATAGATTAGCGGATAAAATATTTTAAACACAAGACACATGACATTTGTTGCATTCAAACACAAGATTTATTGATTTCGTTCAGGAAATATTATGACTGGCATTAACACATACATATATACATACATACGTAATTGGTCATTACAACCCTTCACTCAGGATAACGACCTAGCTTCAGAGACCACTTCTTTTGGGTGTGTTAATTTTATTTATGAATGTTGGAACCTACAGTTTAAAGTCGACTACAAACGACAGATTTTTGGGTAACTTTTCATGGCAAATTTTGTTTACTTTCCGAGTTTTTGCCAGAAATCTGTTGAAAGAAAGCCGCCGAAGAAGTAGGCAATGTCTGACCTATGGTTTGTACCGTGGCCCCATGTCTACTAAGCCAACATACTATCTACTAGACTGAAGCGAATGCTACCCAGTCATGATTGTCAAGAGTTTTTAAAAGTCTTGATTATTGATTGCCTCAATAATTTACATGATTTTTAAATCGCTTGGAATGTGAAAATTTAAAAAGCACAGAAAATTTTTTAAAACAAAGATTATTGTTTGTTAATATTGCACATAAACTCAACATTTCTGGCAGAATTTCACCAATGACAGTTGAAATATTGTCTCCCCAAACAAATCCAATCCATTAACTGGCTTAGGTACACGAATAACTTCATATTACCACACAGAAAATAGTCTAGAAGAGTCATAGGATCCCGATAGCAAGTCCTCTTAAAAGTCTCAAATGTGATCTTTGTCGCTGAAACCCGATTTTCAAGAATGAGCTTCGTAACTATATAAAATTTTTCTCCCACAAAACAAAGTTTGATAACAAAATTCAATTGATTTGCAAGCGTTGCACGTCTTTTGACTATTCATAGTAAACTGATAAATCTTCCACAGCAATTTGTTCATTGTCACATGTCACGAATCATTTTTATAACGAAAAATTTTACATTGCAAGATCAAACAGTAAAAAAATCACTCGGATCAAAGTAACACATAATGTTTATAGAACTCTATATAGTGCAAAGATAACTGTATGTACGCATTTAACGTTGAAATCGTCTGATTTAGAATTCGCGACAGACATATGGTCAATGGTTGATTTTTAAAAAAATCATTAATAATTCCTCGTCATTCAAATTCTTTATGTTTTGTATTTATGAAGATATGATCCAATGATTAACTTTATCTTAATCTAAGGCTATTAGAGCTGTAATAGTGATGAAGTTCATAAGAAAAATTTTACCAATCAAACCATTCTTTTGAAAGGAAAAATTCATAAATTTAAAAACAATGCTCTGGCGGTTGTTTATTTGCTAGAAATAGTACTTCATCGTATTTAAGCACCAAAACGACGAGAAATAGAAATAGAAATGATTTGAAAAGTAGTCCTTCAAGCCTCGTCATTCACAGTAAATTTAGCGTCAATCATTTACGCTTAAGATTACGTAAGCATTTATAACGTTTGTACCAGTGATGCCCTTTATACAGTGACACCCAGATTAACTCCGGCAAATATAGGAAAAAGAAATGAGTGCATAGTTGTACAGGAGTAGACATAAATGCGCAAAACAATCAACATTCGTTTCTTTAAGAAACACAGGACTGTCGCAAAACACCTCCCTCATTTCACTAGTTGTTAACTTTTTTCATTAATCTTTTGTACAAGATACCAAAATTCTAAGAAAGCCATTTGTCGCAGTCTAAAAATAGCTTGTTCTGCTGAAATACATAGATATGTTGTATAGCGAATAGTGGTAATAAAAGTTGCTCTTTGAATCCTACTCTTTTCTCTAGAAGTAGTGCTATTTAACCTTCCCTTCATGTAGATGGATTGTAGATGATCTGCTCTGTGGAAACTCAAAAGTCAGAGGGAGTTCTTTAAGAAGTCAATTTTTTAAATTTTTCAAAATTCGAAAAAAAGTCGTCGTCATATACTTTCATTCATTTTACTGATGAAAAATTTTCTACTGTACATCAATCAGTTCATCAGGATTTACAAAAGGCATTCAACATCTTATTAAATTTGCATAACAATAAAGTGAAGGACGAGAATTCGTTCGTATCCCAGGCACTTCTATTCAAGCATAAAATTTTGTTTATTGCTGCTGAAAAAAAGTTCTCACTGTGCAGCCATCTATACATCAGGATTGAGCTGGACCTCGAGCAATTTTTTAAATGTGTATGGCAGTAATGGTAAATCAACCTTGAGAACGTTTTGGTCAATGCTTTGTTACCTTGGGCATGTTAGTAACTTGTTGGAAATATGAAAGCTTTTTGACAGACTCGTCACGATCCACACCAATGTGAAACACATGGTTCATGGCCATGGTTCAAACCCTACGTCAGACATCTTCAATGAAACGAAATATGGAAAAAATTTCTTCAGCAAATTACTTTCAGCAGATTTCTGGCAAAAACTGTGAGAGTATATAAAAATGTTCTCAAATATTTGTCATTCGGAATTGACCTTAAGCAGTAGGTTCCATTAATCATGGATAAAATTAACACACACGACTTAAGTGGTCTGAGAAGCTAGGTCGTAATCCAGACTGAAGGGTTGTAATGACCAAATATTTATCTTTAATTTCTTAACAACAATTATCAACATATTCATCGACCTAAAACCTTATCGTCTTTTGCAGTATGGGTTCAGTTTGGAGTCCAAAACATGATATGAGACTATCAACGCCTTATAAAAATTGCTTCTCGCCTAAAATACTATCTGATTGCATTCATGCTGCGTATGAAGTATACTTAGGCAGAAAAAGTTTTTTTAATCGGTGCTACATTCAAAGAACAGATGGACAAGTTAACAATTCGCAGACCAATTCTTAGATTTCTTTTCAGTACATAGAGTAACAGTACACGTGTAATGTGTCCTTGCATAGTCCTGGTGAAAAGAAAAAGAACTTTTTAGGACCGAAAACCCTCATGAAGTCAATTCAAATATTGATCAAATTATTAAAAAGATTTATTTATACTTAAAACAAAATGACATCATAGTTAATGTAACAAATTAAAAAAATAGAATTCTCTAAATATCATTATCCTTCTCCTCTGGGTTAGCTGCAATCGGTGTTATTGTGGTTTCAATTGAGTTATCCATTGGGAAAGTAAAATCGAATTCATATTCTGGAACACTAGTTGTTGGCTGTTCTGTGGTTGTGGTATTTGCTAAAGAAATTTCTGCGGTATCTTTTATCATTAAAGCATCACCAAATATGGGTTTCAAAAAGAAAGCGAAATATGAAAAACGTCTAGAAGAATTCTAAAAACACAAAGGTAACGTAATTATTGAAATAATTATCATAATTACAATTCGGTGTCAAGATTATACTTACTCGTATCAAATTTCCTATCAGCTTCGATGCACTACCGGTAATGGTGAAAGTGTTTGTGAATAGTCGATCGGGTAATTCTAATGCTACACTACCACGATCAAATATGGGCGTATCAGCAGGATAAATTTTTTTAGTTGCATTAGCCGGTTTCACACTAAACTTTTTCACTGGCATCTTAAACGGGAAATTTATTTAATTTAGACACGAGATTTATTTACACATTTTTTTTTTTACCAATTTTACCATAAGATGTCAATGATGAATGAATTTTTTTCAAGATTTTATTTGAAACACATAAAAATGATACAGAAAACGTTTAAAGCCGACACAAATCAAAAGCATGATTGAATGAAGTTTAAGCACAAATAAATATTTCAGTATGATTAAGCAGTAACATGTCCGAAATTATATACCTGCAAATAATTACAGTCAAAGAAAAAAGTCTACATACACCAATGTACCACCACTGTATGTAGACTTTTTGTCCAATAATTTCTACGTTATATTTTTTGTTTTTTACATTCTTAATTATAAACGCCTTTGACAACGTGGTGTATGTAGATTTTATTCTTTGACTGTAAATAAAATTTTACAAAAATATTTTAAAAGAATTCAAAACATACATGCAGAAATTACTCTATTTCCAGACAGCCATAAAAAAATTAAATAAAATTTTAATTCTGAAAATAAAGTCTACGCAACATTTGTACGCAAATTTTAGTGAGGCCTTTAGTTCTACAATTTTAAAATAGAAACGGGAATCAAAGGGAGAATTTCTTCATCTTCCAACAGGAACTTCGATTATTAATAACGGTCATCAATTGTCAAATCAGACGCCCATAGACAACCACTGTTCTCTGTCCTCTGGAGCAGTTGGCATCTGACCCCGATTTTCATCGAAGAATCATCTTTAGCGATGAGGCCGCTTTCTGACAGAATGGGTACTTAACAAACATTTTTTTCTTTAGTCGCAGAAACCACAGCAGTCCTTAAAGCCAACTTAATCACGCCTACGCATGCAGTGCATTGTGTTGAAATTAGAAAAATATGTTATGGAAAGGAGGAAAGAGGGAGTAGTGCTTTTGGACACTACATTTGAATCTCATTTTTTTATATCATAAGTGACAAGAAAAACCTCTGCAGGAAAGGAGTCTCATATACGAATAGCCCGGCAAAAGAACGAGTTTTGTCTGTAATGCAGGGAGCGATACACTGGACAATCGACCACAAACGGATATGCTTGCCGAGACACACGAGTGTTTCGCACAAGCAAAATCTATTGTAGTAGTGAAAGAACAATAAAACGCACGCCACATTTCGACGATACTCCAATTAATCAATAGAGTTAGATACCCTACTGACATTAATGAGCTCCTAAAGTCCATATCAGAGATCAGCAATGAGTATTCAAAAAGATGAGTAGATTCGAATAATACTCATAATTTCTGATACTTAAACGCATTCATACTTATTTTAATATCATACTCATACTATTCATATTCAAAGTTTAAAGTACTTATCGTATTCATACTTAACAATACGTATGATGTTGTTGATTTCGACTCTACTTTACTCAACATTTACAAGAATCACAAAATAAGTATGATTCTCATATGAACACTACAATACTGACTAGAAGGTTGTGTGTTTGCTTTGCTTGCTGTCTTTGTCTTTTTCTTCCTTCATTTTTTTTTTATAAGTGCAACAACAACTAAGACTGTAAATTTTCACACGAATCATTTATGAGTATTATAAGTATTTTTCGAAATTTTTGAATCTGAATGAGTAGACGTATGAATCAAACGTATTTCGAATGTTATGAGTTTGATGTCAACGTTGTACTCATACTCATTGCAACCTGTACTTATAAATCAATGTTGTAGTGAGTACGAATGAATCAGAGTATGTAGTTGAATTTCAATACAGTTGACTCACTCATACTCAAATTGTCATGAGTACTTATGAGTAGCGAAAAAACGATTCATTACTGATCTGTGGTCCACATTAAACAGTGACTTTTTCGAGGTGCACTAAACACAATAGACGTGAGCTACGGTTCAAACCCCAGCTCAGACATCTTCAACAAAACGAAATATGAAAAATAAGTCTTCGGTGGCTTTCTTTCAGCAGATTTCTTGCAAATGTTCTGAGAGTACATAACAATTGCTCAAACATCTGTCGTTCGAAGTCGTCTTCAAACTGTAGGTCCTTCCACTCATGTATAAAACTAACACACACAACATGAGTGGTGTTGAGAAATTAGGTCGTAATCCTGATTAAAGGGTTGTAATGACCAATTATGTATATGTATGTATGAAATTCTCATACTGTTAGAAAATGCTGCGTTCCCATAACACATTTATTTTATAATTTTAAAACTTAATTTATAAAACTTAAATAACAATAAGTTTTATTAAAAAAAAATTGATTTCTTTTGTCTCTAATTAGTTTAGGATCGTTTTTATTTAAAAAAGAATTGTTTAATATTCAAAACAAAATTAAAAATTGTAATAAAATAATAAAAAAAGAGAAAATTTACAAAATTAAAGACCAAAATAATGACAATTTTCATAATCAATTATTTTGATTTCTTTTTTTTATATAAAATGATGAAAAATATTTACAATCGCATGCGTTAGAAAAAAAACAATAATTATTAAATTATTTATACAATAATATTTATATGTGTAGAAAGAAAAAAACAAAAAAACAGAAACAGGAATTGAAGGCTTAAAATCTAAATGATTTTTTTTTTAGTTTTCCTATAAAACACGAGTATTTAAACAAATAGAACACGTATAATAATGATTAACCATAGTAATAATAAAAATAATGATTTTGTTTTTGTAATTTTGTTTTTTGTATGAATGAAATAAAGGAGGAGGAAACAAAAAAACTAAACTTAATCTAATCAACAACAACAAAAAAATAGGAGAAGTAATAAAGGAATTTACATTTAATTTATGTTGAATTCTTTAATAGAATTTCTTTACTTCCATAAGTAGTAACTACTAACTAACACCTGTTTACACCTGTGTCTTTCTTTTCTAATTTCAAAAAATAATTAAAAATTTTCATTTGTCTCTAAATAATATTCGTATAATAGAATAGTTTTAATAACCAGCCTCATCAGAATCGGGAGCAGCTGTAGTACTACCAGCACCTCCGGAAGAACCTTGCAGTATGGGTCCAGAGAAACTCAAGAATTTCGATACAACATTACCCAGACCGGCATTGGGATTATTACTGTTGCCACCCGAAGAACCACCACTGAAGGCAGTAATTGTGGTCAAAACCCCGGTGGTCAAATCATTGGCAATATTACCAATCGAACGTATCTTGGGCGAAACAATGGCTGTGATCAACGATTGAAAATCATTGATGGGCACTGGTTTTGGTATGTCATACTGTTTGTTTTTCTCAACATTAGCACGATCCAACTGTTCAATCACTCTAGTCTTGGTATCTAAGAAATTATCGATTTTCTAAAAGAGAACAAAAGAAAAAGAGAAAAGAGAAGAGAACCAAGAGAGGAAGGTGTGTTATTAGAAAAGAAAACATGACAAATTTCTAATATATGTAAAAAGGATCTATACTCACGCCAAAAACGAAACCCAAAACAGCATTTTTCGCCTCAAATGTAGCATCAGGTAGTTTTCTTTTATTACGTTCTAATTCACCACTAGGCACGTCCTACAAATGAGTTTTTAACAATACATGTTTTGTTGGATTTTTGTTTGTTTGTTTGTTTGTTTGTTGTTGTTAAGGAATAAAAGAATGATTTAATAATTACATGCATTTAAAAGAGTGGTTTTTGTATTTTATTGCATAAATTAAAAGAAACTAGAAAAATGCGTTCAAATTATTGTATAATAAAAGCAATAGAGGGAATGAATACTTTCAGAAAGTAATGAAATATTGAATAGAACTACAAACAAAACTAATAAATAAAGAATTTAAAAGTAAAAAAAAAATGTATAAACAATATTGACACTGACACAAGCAAGTTTCATTAGTTTATTGGTTTCATTAGTTTATTGGAAGAAAAAAACCAAGGCTACCCATTAGGGATTTTAAGCCTTCTGTGGGTGTTACTGAAGGCTCAAGCAATGCAGTGCAAACAAGTAATTGAACCTTAATAACTAGCAAATATGCCAGCAAAAGACAGAGATGTTGTGCTTTATAACAGCTCCAAAATTGAAAAGGTATGGACACCTCTTTTTTCCGCTTATCGTATGTTTGAAATGCGACAGAATAAGGGAGAATTTTGAATCCTCTTGCTACTTGCGTTGTACTTTATTTTGCTATACAATACAAAGAATAGAAACGATCGTCAACAAATGTCTTTGTAAATTACTAAGAATGTGCTGACTATACACTATGCAATATAAATCTCCTAACAAAGGCTACGATGGATACTATCAGTACAGAGATTTTTGTCATGCTTCGTTTTGTTCAAGTAGTCTGATCCAGTTATCGAACTACGACCTCTCGTCCAATAAGCCAATACACTACCTACAACCCAGCTTCTCACACCATTCATGTTCATATATGAGCGACGGGGCGCACAATTTAATGAAGACTCTGAACGACAAATTTTAGAGTTTTTGCTAGGAGACTGCTTAGAGGAAATCGACAGATGAAACATGTATTTGGTTTCCTTATTTTATTTTTCGAGCTGCCTGTGGCAGTAGTCGAACTACGGCCTCTCGTCTAATAAGCCAATACACTACCTACAACCCTATAGGATTACAACCTACTCATGTTGTGTGTGTTAATTTAATACAGTGGTGGGACCTAAACTTTGAAGTCGACACCGAACGACAGATATAAGCAACTTTTCATGGCATTTTTTATTTCATTCTCAGAGTTTTCGTCAGAAGACTGCTGAAAGGAAATTGGCGGAAGAAATATTTTTTTTCATATTTTGTATTGTTCAATATGTCTGAGTTTGACAACTGGAAACTACGGCTCTCGTCTAATAAGTCAACACACTACCTACTAAACTACGACGACTTCACACATTGTGTAAAGGATTAAGTGATGCGATATACCCAAAGTGATTTCAATTTATCACCCAAGAAAAGGAAAAGATCATTCGTTTTTGATATTCATAGCAACTTCCTGCATTAAATAAAATCAATAAACTCACGGATTATCAATGGCACAAACTAATAATTGTTAGAAACTGTTCAGTATAGCTAAATGACGTTCCAGCATTAAAACCTTACTAATTGCCTATGACTACATTTAGGTTTTAATACCAACAAACAAGGCACTATTATTGTTACTATATTCGATCACAAATATGGTAATGAGGTCTTCAGCCTGGAAGTCCATTTTCAAACGTCATAATCTTATCTGGAAGCCATTTGAGATTCACGACATCAACATTAACTGCATACAAAATTTTATAAAGAATTCTCTCTTATTAACCGGTCTGCACGGACTTTAGACCCACTTTATTATACTGATATACTCTTATTCAGAATATCAATGAAGTTATTAAAGAATCGACTATTTTCTAGAAATTTTCTTAAGGCAAACAGACCCCCACATGCTGCTTTGATTACGTATTCTGTATAAAATTAAAATTTTTATGTAAGAAAAAAGCCAATCAATATTGTGTTAAATAATTTATATTCCACTGTATTTAAAATTCATGTCGTTAAGCTATTACTAATCAATGGCTGTTAAACTTGACCTAATAAAGCCACAAGAATGTAATCTTAAATATTTATTTGAGTAACGAACGTCAAGAGTTAGAGAAAACCAGTATTTAAAAATTAAAACAATTAACGATTTTGTATTAGATTAACAGATAAAACAACAACAAATATGAATATAAAGCATAAAAAATATATGTACCAAGGTTAATAAGAACAGAAAGAAAAATTTTTAATTACAAAACTTCAATGATTTTTTCTTTTTCTTTTTAATCTTAAAACAGTTTAAAATAAACGTGGTAATCACTTTTGATTTCAAATCAAAAAAAAAAAAAAAACAAATACATTAATATCATTAACATTTACATGCCCAATGACCTTGAGATATAATTTTAAAGCTTAAATAAAACACAGTCTATAGACGGTTTAAGTTATTTTAAATCAAAAGACTTAAGAAACAAACTTTAAATCAAAATACCGAAAAATAACGCTAAACACAACAACAATCAAAAAAAAAAAAAAAAGAGAAAGAGAAAAACAAATAAAATGGAAGCGATAGAGAATATCCACAGTCAATAAAATAAATTTTTTTTTGGTTGTTATGCTAATGGGGTATCGGTAATGTAAAGCTTGTTAAACATTTTTGGTAACAAAAACAAATCGTGTTATTAATGACAGCCACAATTCATAACATAGAAAGAAGAAGCCAATATGAAAAAATATATAAAAAACGTTAACGCTAGTTATACTAGCCGCGACCTACGACAATATGGATTGGCGGGTAATAGTACAGTTAAGAGTATAAAAACGTAATGAACGGAAGCTGCTGGAAACAAACCGGATTTAAGAAAAATATGTAATAAACTGTAGCTGGTAGGAGATTGTTATTTTTTCCTTAAAATATAAGATTTTTGTACTCGAGATCAATTGTAGACAAGTGTCTCCATAGGAATTCGTGCAATGTTAAGCATCTGCATAATTAAAAATATGCTGACATGGTAGTGAGACAAATTACAAATTATATCAGAAATCAACATTTTTAGAACGTAATGAAACAAAAAATTATATGTGATTGTCTGTTACAGTATCGGAACCAGAGATCACCAATGAGTATTCAAAAGGATGAGTAGATTCGAATCATACTCAAAATTTTTGATACTTATACGCATTCATACTTATTTTCATATCATACTCATACTACTTATATTGAAAGTTTGAAGTACTCATCGTACTCATACTTAACAATACGCATTATGGTATTGATTTCGACTCTCCTTTAATCAACATATACAAGAATCACAAAATAAGTATGATTGGCGTACGAACACTACAGCACTCACTAGAAGGTTGTATGTTTGCTTTGCTTGCTGTCTTTGTTTTTTTCTGTCTTCTTATTTTGTAAATCTTGCCACAACTAAGATAGTAAATTTTTGCTCGAATCATTTATGAGTATTATAAGTATTTTTCTAAATTTATGAATCTGAATGAGTAGGCGTATTAATCAAACATATTTCGAATATTATGAGTTTGATGTCAACATTGTACTCATACTCATTGCAACCTGTACTTATAAATCAATGTTGTAGTGAGTACGAATGAATGAGAGTAGTTGAATTTCAAAAAGGAGGGATTCAACTCCTACTCAAAATTTCATAAGTACTTATGAGTAGTTAAAAAACGATTCATTGCTGACCTCTGATCGGAACAATAATTAGGATTTTCAGATGCTCGAGAAAACTTGATATATTTCGTCAAAGAAGGAATACATTCTGTTGCTTCTGTTGCTATACAATTTTAGATTTTAGGAACTGAAGCTATTTATTGAATTAGGTTACTTTGGCATTAAGGCTCTACCAATAAAATTTATTGGGAAAATAAGAAATTTTTTATTACTACGGCTAATTCCTACTGATAAATAGGTGTCTATAAAATATATGAAATATAATCATAAAAAAAATTAATAAAAAATCAATAAAAACAATACTTTGAGGACTATAGCAAATGGCATTTAATGTGTCTCTTTAAAGAATATGGAGAAATAGAAGGGAATCCAATGGTGTTGCAATCTTTGTTGTTAGGAACTGAAGCTATTTATTGGAAAAATAATATAACTTTTATTACTACATCTGATTTTTACTGATTAAAAAGTGTCCGCAAAATATATATGAAGCAATACTTCAGTACTTCGCTGATTACTTTAGAATTAAACTTGCCTTTCAAAACGATGTGTCTCTTTAAAACGCATGAGAAAATTCAAGGTAATCCCACGGGCTTTATAAACATACATAACATACATAATTGGTCATTACGACCCTTCGGCCAGCATTACGATCTAGCTTCTCACACCACATATGTTGTGTTTGTGTTAATGTTATACATAACTCCAAACAACAGATTTTTTAAAAACCTTTTTATAGCATTTTTATTTTCATCCTAGAGTTTTTGCAAGAAATCTGTTGAGAAGAAGTCGCCGAAAAAAATATTTTTTCATATTTTCGTTTTAATGTCTGACCTGCGGTTTGAACCATGGCCTTACGTGTAATGAGCTAACACACTACCCACTACCGTAGTTATCTATCACTGATTCTTGTTGTACTATAGCGTATCGGCTTGATAGCGAAATTGAATGTCTCATTGTGCAGAATTTGAGAAGGAGTAGTGGAAAATTCACTCTGGTGATTATAAAAACTTTGATGCTAATGAAGGTTGGAATGAGAGCTGGGCCAATAGGTATATTGAAAATAGAAGAAGATGAAGTAGAGCACCATATTTTCGGGCCGGTAATATGTATTTTATATTTATATATAACATATAAATTCGATGTAAGTAATTTTTTTAAATTTTATTACAATTATTTTAATTATTTTTATAATTTACAACAGCATTGTCTATGCTTTTACTAGAAACAAACTAAGAAAAATTCATATAGTAAATCTCTACAATTAATTACGCATCCGTAATCTATTTTCAATAATCGTAACTCTCAAATGAATCTTTTCTTTCTTCTTTTCTTCGTCGATTTTATTTAAATAAATTATTAACACAATACAAAATAAATATTTTACAATTAATACAACATACATACATATATAGTAAGTTGGGAGTATCCCAAAATAAGAAATGTTATGCAATTGAATTAAGAGAAATAACACCTCAAAACAACAATAAGCAAGAGACTGTAATAAAAAAATATTTTAAGCTTAAAATGCTGGCTTTGATGACTAATGGATTTTATAAATGGATTTTCGTTAATATTTCTGCTATGTATTGTATGATAATTGTAATCCATGATAATTTTAATTCAAGTCACATTTAATGAAAAAAACAACGAAAATAAATTAATAAATGTTCTGTTTTAAAATCAGTTATAAAAACAAAATAATAGACATAAAAGAATTAGAAAAAAAAACTTTTTAATCATTGGGGGCTTAATTAGTATTTTGTATAGCATTTGAAATAACATTGATATTGAAGGCAAATCGTATAAAACTTTTAGACATTTAAAGTAATTTATTTATAGCGCAGTTCACAACAAAGTAGTTATTCTACCGAAATTTGTTGATATTTATAGTTTCTAACAAGTTTAGATTTTTGAATAAAAAAAAAAAACCTTATTGGTCAGCCAAAAAAAATCTCGTTCTGTAAAGCCACTCAAGTTTTACATGTTTTTTTATATTGTATAGGAAAATATCCACAGGTTACAATATACTTCTTAGTCGTTATTATTAATGATTTGTTAATGCTTTTAACATTTAAAAATATATTTTTTATTTTTAAAAGACATCTTCGGCTTAAAATCCAATACGTCTACGAAACTATGTTAAACTAGATTTACGACGTTAGGAATAATTATCGTTTAATTAAAATTCTTTTAGCTATTTTCTTATTATTTCTTTGCTTTGTTTCGATTTCATTAATCAAGTTGTAACAGTCAAGTTGGTAATTGTTCTACTTTAGCAGATCCTAGCATGATAGGTTTCCCATGTGTTGTTTTCTAGGAGGCATTGCCTCGGTGAACATGTAAACCCAACAACGTGGTGCGAAATTCTATTATTTTATTGAGTCTAATCTTATTTAGGAGGCGTCTATGCCTTATACACTGTATTGTTTGTGGTTGATGTTATTCTCTCTGTGGCGCCAGAGTTGAAATTCTTTCGGAGGAGATAGAATGCGTTTACTGGGTTTGAAACTTAATTAATTAGGTTTGTAATCTTAGTCTTTATCCTCCCCAAGATGTGATCCTGCTGGGCTACTTGTGATTATTAATTTTTATGTTATCCTTTGTAGTAGTTTTTTCACAAAATTAAACGCCATTGAAAACTGAAGAGTTTAAAGCAGTTTAATTAAAGTCAACTCCGAACGACAGTTTTTTGAGAAACTTTTTTATGACAATTTGATTTACTCTCAGAGGTTTTTGCCAGAAATCTGCTGAGAGGAAGTTTCCGAAGAAATATTTTTGCATAATTTCGTTTTGTTGGAGATATCTTACCTGAGGTTAGATAAGCCAACACACTACCTACTAGAATACAGCAACTTCTTCTGCACCTGCACTGTCTAATTTCGGTTTCCACTGCAGCAGGACATTCATACACACAGAAAATACCCTAAGAAAAGCTTACTTAAACAACATTAATACAGATATTCAGGAATTACAGGAATCGCTACGTATATTTTATGTCCAACAGTTGTTCTGATAAAACATAATTCTTATCCTGTATACGTCCATATTGCAAAAGGACATCTCCAATCAATGTATTTCATTCAGATTCAATTAAAAATTGTTCATCATCAAACAATATTGTTTGGTTGTTCAACTGCTTGCAAGATTTTTGACAATAGTAACGCTGCAGATATTTCAGACAATTGGATTTCAGAGGAAGATAGTCGATGTCAATTTTCAAAAAGCTTTTAACCAAGGATTCCATAAAATTTATATTCGATTTATTTCTATAGGCTGCTTGAAAATTACCAACATTAAGAATGTTAGGCTTTTAAGTTTAGAAGATTGGGGAGAATTCCTACGAATTGAATCTAAATTGAAAACATCGTCATCATAGAAGAAGCGGTTCTACTATCCTTATATAAGGTAATGTAGTCTCTTATGCCCCAGGTCAGACAACTCCAACTAATCTCAAATGTGAAAAAATATTGTTTCGGCGACTTCCTCTCAGCAGACTCCTGCCGAAAACTCTGAGAGTAAAAAAAATTTGCAACAAAAAGTCTGTCGTTCAAAGTCGACTTTAAGCTATAGATCCCATGGCTTATGGACGAAATTAACACACACATCATAAATGGTGTGAAAAGCTTGATCCTAATCCTGGCTGAAGGAGTGTATGTATTGTTTTACTCACAGTATGGGTTATCTCATGTTTGAGAAAACTTTTAATATTTTCGAAAAGAAAAGCCAGTCAAAACTTTATCATCTGTTTAGGACACTCAATCTTTATGATTGTTTGACAATTATTTGTAAACTAAACGTAGAAAATTATCAAAAGAAGCAGAGTATTTGATAAAATATATGACGAGTTTCTAAATAATTTGTTATAATTTATCCGGGGTTTTTGCTACCTTTTACATCCAAGTTCAGGACTATTTATGCAACTGGTTGTGCTGTCTAACTTTGGCATTTACATTTTATTTTACCGTGGTGTTTAGAAAAATAATCTTTAAGAATATGACTCAAGTGGAGTTTTGACCAACAATTTAAAAATTAAAATAAAGTTCTAAGGAGATCAGGGACAACAAGTTGTCTTTATAATGTTTATTAGGAACACAATTAGAACGTTAGTTATTGACAAAAACAAATATTGAAAATTTCTTTGCCACATTTAAACAAATAAATTCAATTAATTAAGGAAATTCATAGGCTCTAGTTAAGCAAACCAAAAGGAAAATATATTTTCAATTAAATTTTTTTTTTATATAAATAAAGTGAATGTAAATTGAAAACCGAAATTATTGGGAATAAAATTCGATACAAAACCATTAATTTTATTTAAAACCATAACAAATCATTCACTTTTTTCTCTGTTAAAGTTTTTTTTATTTTAATTTTAATTTGTTTTTTGTTTTTCTAACGATTTTCTTTTACAACTTATTTTTATTAAACAATGGAAGCAAGCAAATAAAAAAATTGTTTTTTGCTTAAGATGAAGACAAATAAAAAGCCATTTGGAAAAAAAAGTAGCCAAACATGAAAACAAAATGCACATTAAATAACAATGAAATATTGTACATACATATAGGTGTAGTATGAAAAAAATGCACACAAACACTTATAAACATAAATAATAAAATTGAATTGAATTGAATTTGTAACATACCTCTGCATTGATGGGATTTAAATCATTTACGTCATCTGTCAACTGTAATTGGATTAAGGAACCGTCATCGGAGGCGCGTATATAACGTCCTGGCATGGCCATGCACATGTGACATAAGCCCAAGGCAACAACTAAGCTTAAACTGCACTTGAGTGATTGCATCGTGTGTATTTTTTCTTTCTTTCTTTCTTTCTTTTATCTTCTTTGTGTATAAGGCTCTTTGGTTGGCTCTTTTTGCTTTAAATTGTCGGTTTGTAAGAAAAAAAAACGTTGGCTTTTCTTCAAAAAAACACTTGAGGTATAAAAATAATACTTTTCTTTTTAATATCGTTTAAAACTGCAAAGAAAATTAAAAAAAAAAACAATTTTTTTAGTATTTTTATAAGAAAACTTAAAGGTTTTTGAATTTTCTTTAAAAATTAAAGAGTTTTATTGTTCAAAATATTTTAAAGGTTTTCAGCAAGCAATGTAATTTACCAAATTTACAAACACGACACGCTTAAATTTAACAGGAGCAACTATATTGAGCGGTGTTAGCAAAAATCTACGTTATTACTACGTTCAGTAACTTTAAGCAAATGACTGCAGACATACGAATTGTCTGCGATTTAGCAGTGGCCAAAAATTGCGCTTACAACAACCCACGGACAGGCGCAGCACCACTACCATCATAAACACCCAATAAAATATAACATTTTTACAAACTACCACCACTACACCGATTATGTTATGTTATGCTGGCTCTAGGAGAGGGGTTTTAATAATGCTTAAGAGTTTATTACACTTCCAGAAGCTCCCCTTATTTGATAGGCATCAATGACAATAGCTAAAATAAAATTAAAAACAAAAACAATGCCAAAAGTAAAGAAAAAGCATATGCGCTTGCGCTTGCGCTTTTTACACCACCATTACCACTATATTTGAGAGTGTGAAACTATAGATTCGTGTTTATTGGTGTAAAAGACGAAAAGCTTTTGATACCAACTAATACTCAATTCTTGGCTTATAACAAAGAGCTGCTATACGGCTGCTAATACATTGAAAAGCTTTGCTTTTAAATGAAATTATTGTCATTGAAAGACCATCACAAGCAATCGATTGGTTTGGGTGTAGTAGTGCTAGAGTGTTGTTATTAACACCACACTCTCTCTGCAGGCTTTTACACATACAATGAAGTGTTACTCATTTCAACACTATGAAAACAATAATTGAGTAGTTTTTTAAAAGTCACTCAATACATAGTTTTTTTTTTTTAAATAAAAACAAAAGCTGGTTTAATAATTAAAACAAAACAAAATTGCAATAAATGTGAATGTGCAAATATATACAAAAAAAATATAAAAAATTATTGTACTAAACAAAACAAGATCTTGTTTTTGTTTTATTTTTTCTGAATTTATATTTAATTTAAATTACAAAAAAAATTTGCATACAATTCATAGCCTTATGACCTCTTTTTTTAAAGCAAAAAATATATTTTTTTTATTATTAAAAGATTTTATGTTCTCCTCAATTATAGCCTCTTAAAGATCATTATAATCTATTTAATTTAACTTAATTTCATATATAATTATATCAAAAGTGCTTAAATAATTCTATACGCTTTCAAATAAAAAATAATTCTTATTGTCAATTTCAATTGCAAATTTAATTTCGTTAATTATATTCATTATACCGAAGCAGTTTTGTATTTTACATGAAACTTTATATTTTGCAATACAAATACGATCAAAAAAAAAAAAAGACAATTTAATTAAACCTGTTATAAATTAAATTTAAGTTGTCATTACAAGTAAAAATTTTTTTTTTTTCATTTTTTGTTTTTAAATTTATTGAAAGTGCAATAATATTATGTTTTATTAATTAATTTTTGCAACATTTAAAGATCAAGGATTTTGATTCTGAAATATGTATTTATGTATGTATGTATGTATGTATGTTATTTCAATAAACAGACATTAAAACTAGTGTTAAATGCAAAACATAAAATGTTTTAAACAAAAGACTTAAGACGCATACATGAAATTATTTGTAATTAAAAATTAAAATTTCTAAAAACACAAACACATTAAATGTGGTGCATTTATGATTTTATAAATATAGAAGCAGTTTCAAGGATAAAAAAACATATTGCTGCAATTGAAGGCTTCTATACAGAGCTAAAAGTAGTTGAAGTCTCAACGTTACTTGCCATTTATAGCTATTGAAAAAAATTTCTATATACTCCTAAAATGTAAAAGGAATTTCAACACTCTTGTTTATCATTTTCCGAGATGTTATTATAAAAAATAATTTCCCTGAAGGTAAACAGTGGAAAAACAGAGATATATTAAGCCTACTTAGTGTATTGAATTATGCACACAATATCTTTCTTCTAAGCCAAAAGTACAGCGATATAACAGCTAAATCAATCAAATCAATACAAATAAAATGACAAAAACTATAAAAGGTTTTTATAAATAAAGTTACCATGAAAAGTTTCTCAAACATCTGTAGGTCGAAGTCGACTTTACACTGTAACTTCGGCCATTCATGTATAAAATTAACTTACACAATATAAGTAGTGTGAGAAGCTAGGTCGTAATCCTAACTAAAGGATTGAAATAATCAATTATGTATGTATGTAAGATAGAAGTTAAGATAGAGTGTGGTATGTATCAGAGATCAGCAATGAATCGTTTTTTCGCTACTCATAAGTTCTCATGAAATTTTCAGTATGAGTGAGTCAACAGTATTGAAATTCAACTGCTCTGATTCATTCGTACTCACTACAACATTGATTTATAAGTACAGGTTGCAATAAGCATGAGTACAACGTTGACACCAAACTCATATCATTCGAAATATGTTTGATTCATACGCTTACTCACTCAGATTCAAAAATTTAGAAAAATACTTATAATACTCATAAATGATTCGAGTGATTCGAATCATTCATCAAAATTTAAAGTCTTAGTTGTTGTTGCGTTTACAAAAACAGGAAGAAAGAAAAAGACAAAGACAGCAAGCAAAGCAAACACACAACCTTCTAGTGAGTATTATAGTGTTCGTACTTATTTTATGATTCTTGTAAATTTTGAGTAAAGGTGAGTCGAAATTAACAACATCATGCGTATTGTTAAGTATGAGAACGATGAGTACTTCAAACTTTGAATATGAGTAGTATGAGTATGATATTAAAATAGGTATGAATGCGTGTAAGTATCATAAATTATGAGTATGATTAGAATCTAATCATCATTTTGATCTCTGGTACGTATTTCAAAGATTTGGATATCAGGAACTCATAAATTCGGGATCAAAGTAGTAACTGTCAGGCTGAAGTCCTGGCTATTCTCATGACTCAGTAGCAGAATATTTCCTGATTATATAGTGATATACACAGTCAGTCTGGCCAACAGTCTGGCCCCTATAAAGTCCCTTTTGAATGTAATGTGGTTCTCCAAGCTTATAGAATAGAATAGAAGACATGTTCGACCGCTAGGTTAAACTGGCTGAATATTAGCCCATGGAGGACGAAACATTTTTTCGCCCACCTTGGTTTTTATTATGTCGTCTTTGTTCTTACAGGACTTTGACGTTGAAAAAGTTGCAGCTCAGAGACCGTCTATCAATTAATGTGTCACTGACCAGCACTTGTGCAGACGTGTGTAATAATAATTGTAAAACCATTCTTAATATCCCAACTGAAACTGTCTGAATTTAGGATAAATGACATTTTTCTTTGATATTAAACCAATATAATATGAGGTATAATATGATCTAAAATTCCACGTCTATTTTTTGCATTTATTTTTATTGAATGTGTACGCAGGACTGAGCCAAGTACACAGTACTCGAAGACGTTTATTGCTCTTATTTAGAAAAAAATTTCATATTTTTAAAGCCAACCTTTAATCGCAGTTGAAAGTATCAAATACATATACTTGAATACATACACACAATATACAATCTGTTCAAATTGATTTCTTTCTATGTTTTTTATTTCATGTTTTAGGTTTTGCTCCTACATGCTACGCCACCATTGTCATATAAAAGAATACATTTTTGGAGTTTCCTACAACGGGAAGCTCTGAATATCTACATAGCTTTAAACTTCTAAATTAATACATTGCTAAAGAGTCTTATCATATCAGTTAACACCATATTTTTAGTCTAAAAAATTAATTTTTATTTAAATTTTTTAAATTGAAAATTTTCCTGCTATTTTTTAACAGAAAATACACACACCCAATTAGCCGACAGTCTTTAATTGTATACCGCTTACTTCCTAATAACATAGTATTTGTTTCATATCGTAAATAGTTAAGATCTTTATCAATGAATTCCTAAGGTCTTTGTTTTTTATTGAAATGAATTTAAAATTTTAATGTTTCTTGTATGCAAATGAAAAATGAAGTTTCAAATTTAATTGATATTTATTGAAAGGCATGGAATAATTTCAAATCATGAGTGCATAACAGAATATTAATTTAAAAATCAAAATTAAAACAGATTTTAAAAGTTTATAATGTTGAAGCTATGTTGACTTAATTTAAAATAGACCAACACAAATAAATGCTAACATTCTGCTATGTAAGACGGGTACAAACTTCTGCATATTGTTGTGAAAGAAACATAAAATATTAATGCAAGAAAATTTCCGACTTTTCTCAATATACCAGTAAGTGAGAGGTGGCCAGTTCTCTTGTAATAGATTATGATCGAACTAAGAGACGAGGGGGTAGCTAAGGAAGAGATAACATCAGTATCGTAAGAAAAAAGCGCCTCTGAAAAAAGAATATACATCTCGAGCTTCTGTAAAACGTTATTCAGAATACATCTGTGTGACTAGAAATGAATTAATGATAGGGATGAGAGAATTATCATAAACAATACCGAGTCGCTTTGAAACAAAAGAATTCATTGTGACGGTGATGCAATTAATAATGAGCATATCTTCGTTTTCTCCTTTTCCTATCCCCTCTATTATCCTTTTCGTTGACCATACTTCTTCAAAAGAGAGGTAAAGAGGGTTTTTAGGCAATCAAAAGATTTGTTGGGAAATTATATTAAGAAGAGCAACCATACATCAGACTATCAAGTAATACACTAAGGCTTATAACCGGTGATTCGACAGGGCATTCTATACTGAGAATACATCAACATGTTCTGTGAGAGTGAGAATGAATTATCGCAACACATTCTTGGGATCTGTGAGACATTAATGCATTCTTGAAGGAATCACTTGGGTGCATACGAAGTGCTTGGCAGGGAATTGATGAAATCGCTGAAAAGTATACTGAAGTTTTTTTGGGGCAATAGAAATCGACTTCTTACGACAGATTTTTGAGAAACTTTTCATAGCAATTACATTTACTCTCAGAGGTTTTGAACCTTTGCCGAATAAGCCAACACACTACCTACTAGACTACGGCGTCTTCATTCTAATGGTATCCCACATTGTATTTTGCGCTTCTGTGGATCTTCTTTAGAAGTAAGTAACGTTACTGCAATATACTGACCTCAATCACAGTGGCCATGCTTACAGGTCATTGTGTTATGAGTAGACACGCGGAAAGGATGCGGCTCCCATTTAACGACTTCTGCTGTGGATGCAGATCCTCTGAGGAAGAGGAGACTGTTATCCACTTTCTTTGTCAGTGCCCATCTCTTGCGATGTGCAAATATAGGTTATTTGGCTCTCCATTTCTTGTCAGCTTGACGGAGCTATCATCTATTAATGTCAAGGATAAAGCTTTGTTTATCAAACTTTCTGGCTGGTTTTCCAGTGTAGAGTAGTCGTGCTTTCGATGTGCAGCCCTTGCGCTGACCAACTTCTTCCTCTTCCCTGATTTTTGGTGGAACTTGGTCAGTACAGGGACTGCATTCACCTCGTGGCATCACAACGGGCCGGTATGAGTGCTCAAGTGAGCTTTTTGATATCAGAGCTACCACTCCGACCTAACATAACCTACTGTAATAAACTTTTAATGGACCTTCGGTTTTCAGTTTCTTTGATTATATTTTATGAGAAAAACAAGACAATATTAATATTCCTCATGACAGTTTAACTATAAAACAAAAGACTTAAGAAACAAACTTTATAGAATCCAATTTTATAGAAATGAAACAAATACTCATACTTATGATTTTATAGCAATAATATCAAACAAATATTGAAATTAAATAAAAAAAATAAAAGTAGTCTAGTAGTAGTGTGTTGGCTGTAGGTCCCGCCACTTATGTGTAAAATTAACACGCACAACAAAAGTGGTGTGAGAAACTAGGTTGTAATCCTGACTAAAGGTACTAATTATGCATCTATACATGCATGTATGTAAATATTAAACTTTCGGAAATATTCCATGAACAAAAATGGATTTGAATGGCTTCAAACAAAAGATTTAAGAAACGAACTTTTTAATTGAAAAATGTCTGTGGAAAAAATAAAATTTTTTATAAACATATGAGACTTAAGAAACTCATTTGTTTATTAACAAAAACAATTTTTCCCACTATATTACTTCAGGATCTCATAAAAAAAAACACAACTCTTAAGAAATAGGTGCCAACTACCACTTTTATTAGTTGGCACTTTCGAATTGTTACATTATTTCCCCTTTTTTCGTTTTTAATATTTCTCGTATCGTTAATAATATTATTATTGCGTTGCTTTATGAAGAGGTCTGTGCATAATATACATATGGTATGTATGTATGTATGTAAATATATCTTGAACTATATATTGTTTTTGTTCACATTTTATACAATATTTTAGCAAATTATACAAACACCATATATACAATAAAACTATTACAACATCATTATCATGATCAGGCAGACAGACAGACCAACAACGTCATCGTCATTATATATTTGAACATCATAAGCAAGATAAATAATAAAAAAATAAAAAAAAAAACCGAAATGAAGACAAAAACAAAATTTAGGTTATGGATACTAAATTGATTAACATGGCATTAATAATGAACTAAAAAGCTTTACACGCATATACATATGTATGTATGTATATGAACATGTATGTAAACCAGTACATACATACATACATACGAAATATGTATCATATAAAATCGAAAAAAACCCCTTTTTAAGTTTACAATACTAACAGGCAACAGCTGCTGCAGAAAAGAAAGAAAAAAAAAAACTCAATCAAAGCAGATATAAGAAACGATGCGAAGACAACTTAAACAGAAATTAAAGATAAAAGCAACAAAAATTAAAATAAAAAGAAGCCCAAAACTTCAAATATTCGAAAATAAAAATTTTTGTTTTTATTATTATTAAACCGGTAATAATCGTCTCAAGGTCGTTCGTACGTTCGTTCGTTCGTTAAGCAAATGAATTAATTGGACTTGAGCGGCAATGAAATTGTAACAAACATTCAAATAATGATGTTAACGATAATGATGACAATGACGATAATGGTGATGATGATCATGGTCCTGATGTCGTTTGATGATATGAAATGTTTATGCATCAAATACATTAACAAATATCAAAATCTTTATGTCGATATATTTTAGTTCACATTGAAATAAACAACCTACAGTGGGCACGTATAGTATTATCAGTAGGAATAATTTAAAAAAAAAAAAATTGGGATTTTTTAAATTTCTGAAACATTCAATAAAAAGTACGATGTACGATTTACTATGCGTTCAATCTACTCTGTAGATTTTACTCTGTGGTTATTTCTATGTAAGCAAATAGTAATCCAAGTCTCATAGCCACACAATACTGTTGATTTTACATTACATTGCATATACTGCAAGCATGGCTGTGAGGAAGGAGCAGTCAGACAGATAGCTGTGAGAGATGAGACAGATATGTTATCTTCATATTCAAGATGCTCTAACCTTTCATGAAATCCCCATATGATTAATGCATTGCACTACCTAAAACAATGTTAAATAGTACTGGCAACATCATACAACTTTATAAAACATCAATGGCAATCTCAAAACTACTATTATGTAGAGTACGGAAATTCCCTGTATTTAAGGACATTCTGCGCAACATTATGAACCAAAGTATCAAATCTTCGAAGCTGATCGTTTTACGATTACTCTCAATGAATTAATGTTGTCAACACATGCATGACACGATGCATGACTCCTTAGACCTGGCATTAAAACTTTTTGATTACAACATGTGATAACACTTTATTCACTCATTACACTCATTCATTACACGCCAGTTATTGCGATTTATTCAGTCGCTTCTCTTAAATGTCTTTCCAATGATGGAACTTTATTGTATTTTCGAATTATGTGCGTTGACTTAATTTCATCTACCGTAGGTAAACTGAGCTCTGCACTCGTTCGTAGGGTCTTACCTTAAGAATCTCTGTGTTTATATTATCACTACTTGTGCTTTTATTGTTCTTGAGACGCCTAAAGGCTTTTAGACATTAATGGAAACACATATACTTACATTACACCTCTTATGTTGTGTAAGTTAATTTTATACATGAATGGTGGGACCTATGGTTTAAATTTGACTTCGAACGATAGATTCTTCAGAAACTTGTTCATGGCCATTATACTTACTCTCAGCGTTTTGTTGGAGATGTCTAATCTGAAGTTTGAACCATGACTTCACGTCTAAGAATCCAATACACTACCTACTAGACTATGGCAACTAATGATGCATTAATTTGTAAAGAAAACGCATTAATTTCAGTAGTTTTTCTTGCGACTTAACAACTCTGATATATCTTTCAATTCTATTCTATTCAAGTCCACTGTTTCTCCTGAAAGAAAAAACACCCTATAAAATAAATATGCATCTTATCTACATAATGATTGTTTAAAAAATATAAAATTTTCTTGATTTTAATGTCAATATCTGGTACAAATGTTCAAAAACGTTTCGAATATAAAATTCGTTCAAAATTTTTTTAAATTTTGAAAATCTACAACCTACTCACCTTAATTCAAATGTATCTTCATTTTAATTTTTAGTTTCTTTTTTTTCTTTTTAAAAATTTTTTTTTTTTTTGTTTCCTTTGTTAAAGTGAAGGCGTAGTTAATTTAGTAAAACAAAATAAAAATAAAATTATGTCAGCAAAAGGTTGAGTGACCGATTAGTAATAGTTGTTTGTAATACATTCACTAACTCATTCACTCAATTATTCACTCACTCACACATTCATAAACATGAAAAAATATTATAGTTTTTATGGATTTTGTTGATAACAATAATTATTACAAAATCTGTTGCCAATATTAATCACTTGATTAAAAATAAAGAAACGAACACTATGAATCGATAGAAAAAAAATTTGGTAATTTAACATATTCTTCTTAAATTTAAAAGATATTTATTTAATTATAAACACTTTTTTAGGTTTTGTATAAATTAATCATTTTATGGATGTGTCTGATTGTATAGTTGACACCCTTTTTTTAATCTTTGATCGTCCATAAGGTCATCTAGTGGTTGTAATGCGGTTTCTTTTCAAAAGATGGATCATTCACAAGTTTTTGTCATTAAAACAATAAAATTATAATTAATGACTCTAGGAATTTTGAGGAATTAATGTTATAAAATATTTATTATATTTAAACCATTTCGATGTTATTATACATGCCCAAGGGACTTGTATGAAAGTAAATTGAAGGACTTCTTTCGTCGACGTACGATCATCGAATGACATAGTATTCGATTTGTGAAGATTTCCATTAAAAACTTATTTTCTTACGAAAGCCTTACTGCTACTAGATGCTTAAAATATTCTACACATTATCATTAGTATCATGCGCCCAGGCATGCCCATTTGATTTTTGTGCAAGTTAGCCTTCTTAATCATCAGGATCATTTCATTCACCAAAATACAGGATCCTCAGTCTACTAGTTAGTGCGTTGGCTTAGTAGCCGTAAGGCCAAAGTTCAAACCATAGGTCAAACATCAAAACGAAATATGAAAAAAAATATTTCGTCGGCGACTTCCTCTCAGCAGATTTCTGGCAAAAATTGAATCTGAAAGTAAATAAACATGCCAAGAAAATTTCCTAAAAAATATGCCGTTCAGAATCGACTGTAGGCCCCGCCGCTCATGTATAAAATTAACACACACAACATGAGTGGTGTGAGAAGCTTGGCCTTTAATGCTGACTGAAGGGTTGTAATGGCCAATTATGTATGTACGTATGTAGTCTTTTTTAAACCAACACTCAGGAGATAAACTCTTACTCATGCAGTGCATTGTGTTGGAATAACAGAAGGATAGTTGTAGGAAAACAGTAAAGATGCTTAGTGTGTGACAAATTTTATTTTAAAATATTTATATATTTATATATTTATTTTCCAAGCCGTGTCGAAACAGCATTTTTGTTATGATAATTAACTTCTCCATATCTTCTGCCACACCATTCGTCTATCAATCTTGGTGCTGTCCACCTTTCGTGACGGAAAATTATGTCACTTGGAGCACATCAAAAAAAGAAAAATTAAATTGTAGGTCACTTGCCTAACATAGATTTGCGTGCCTTAATTTATGAAACCAAGTGAGCTTCGAATAGACGTCCTCAAACTAAGGCAAAACCATGACATTAAAGATATGTACATATTTGAGCTAAACATCAATGGGTTGTCAAAAATACGCCATTTTATTCCATAACCTGTTGTGCATTAAAGTAAACAATTATGCCTTTTCCCATCATAACCCTCGCCTGTGTTAGCAAATTTTCCAAGTTGAACTTTTTACCATAAAAAATTATTCGTTATAGACAGTAGCAGCATATTTGCTGCACTTTTCGAACTATAAGAATTTACCAAATCATAATTTTTTTCTGTTGACCAATGACTATCTCTGGTAATAGATGAATTCATGCCAATGCCAAAAAACGCACTTCAAACGCTGCTTTACTTACTTATTGAAGTGGTCACTAGTCAGAATTAGCTTTTCACACCATACACCTAGAATGTAGATCGTTTCCGAATGACAGATCTGAGGAACTTTTCATGACAATTTTATTTACTCTCACAGCTTTTTCAAGAAGACTACTGAGGGGAAGTTGGCAATTAAATATATTTTTACGTTCTTTTTATTAGAGATATCTGAGATGGGGTTTAAACCACGGTCTCGCATCTCATAAGACAACACTCTCTCTAGTAGTCTACGGTTTTTCCTTACTACTGTTTAAAAAGTAGCTTAATTTGCAATGTAAACTTGCTTGTGGGAAACCATACAAACATTTTTTCAAAAACCAAACTAGACGAATTTTGTTAGTTCATCTATATTTTCGGCAACAAATCAAATAGAATTCAAAGTAGTAGTGTAATGAATTTGCTTATTTGACGTGAGGCCACGATTCAAATTCCAGGTAAAACATTTCCAACCAAACGAAATATGAAACAAATATTTCATCTGCGACTTCATCTCAACAGATTTCTGGCAAAACCCCTCATAGTAAAAAAATATCCATGAAAAGTTTCTCAAAACATCTGTTGTTCGTAAATTATGTATAAAAAGTACGCATACAATATAAGTGGTATGACAAGCTAGGTTGTAATTAAAACTGAAGGGTTGTAATAACCAATTATTTATGTATGTATGTATGTAATATTTAATCATTTCTATCATAATGTTTTCTAACTTTATAATATTGAACAATTTCATTGAATCTTTGCTTATGTATGTATGTAATATTTAATAATTTCTATCATAATGTTTTCTAACTTTATAATATTGAACAATTTCATTGAATCTTTGCTTATTAGAATTTGAATTTTTTAACATTTAACTGCGCATTGGCAATTGGATTGGGGTTGGCGAACAATTCTTGAACTCAAACAAAGTATTGTTCGAATAAATTTTTTTTCTTATTTAAGTTTCTTTCAACTAATCTATGGTCTTTAGGCATAAAACTTAAAGATTGTTGAAGATTGTTGTTTTGCGATTATTGATGAGTGAACCTTGCCAATAGATTAAACGTCAAGTTCGTTGCTTAAATCTTTTGTTTTATGAATTTAGTTCTAATACATAAACTCAAGCATAAACAACAAAAACTAGTTTCTTAAAAAAAATAAAAATAAAAACTCAATTACAATAAATAAATATTGTATTAATTTTGAAAAATAATAATTATTTTTATATTTATTTTCTAATAACATTGAATTAAAAGAGGTCTTAATTGAAAATTGAATTTTCTTTTTTTTTGCATTTTTGCAACATTGTAAATAGAATTTAAACATTAATGGTTAATTGGTTAAACTGTATATAATGTCTATGATTTATGCAAAAGCTAATGATAGCCTATGATTTCTAACTAATTATTGTATGCAGGTATGTATGTATATAATATATTTAAATTAGAATTGAAATTGAAATTGAAAAAGCCAACACCTTACTTACAACTGACCTCATTTGTTTTGAATTTTGTTTAGGCACTCTATTTTAATTCTTTTTTTTTTTTTTTCTTTACTTTTAGTTTTCATTGAAATAGTAAAACTGTTTAAAATAAATTAATGTTTTGTTTGTTCTTTTAAAATGATTACAAAAATACGTTTTGAATTGTAACACGTCTTAATAATGTTTTAATCAACAAATTCAAACACAAGCTTTTTAAATTAAACGTTAAATACAGCGACCAAATATTTATGAGCATAAAGTATTCCGTTCACACGCTCCTTTAAATTGTAAAAAATTAGAAAAAAAAACTGTTCGTTCATATTGCTCGCATTAACCTTAAGGTTTCAAACATCAAATGTCTCATTTGCTGAGACCAACAAACATTGGACTTTAAGTAACCCAACTCCATTCAGTTCGTTGTATTTTTAATGTGTTTTGTTAGAATTTTTCTATATGATGGCGGCCCAGTTCATTAAAAGTTTTATGATTTGTAACAATTAAAATGCATTTAAAAATAATAACAATTTGTTTAAGACAAAAAAAAATTAAAAACAATTCTAAACAACAACAAAAACAAGTATAACAAATTATAAAAACAAACTAAAAAACACTTAATAAATCCATATTTAGAAAACAAATTGCTATAAAGAAATAAATGTTTTCATATATATTTACATGATCGTTTTGTTTTTATTTATAAAAAATATCTGTTTAAAGTTCTGTTTCAGTATTCAGTTTTAATCATTTTTTTTTATTATCATTTTGGCATATCAATTGTCTACGACCTCAAATAAAAATTTTTTTAATTACATAAGTAGAGCAATTAAAAATTCAATTAAATAACAACACAGCATGATTTTTGCATTTGCCTATAAAAATACAATAAATTGTATGTTTTATTTTGAAGAAAAATTCTTGAAATATTGAGTTTTTATTTCAACACGTACTCATAAAAATTCTAAAAATACTCTTAAGCTTGCGGATAAATTACATGCAAGATATTTCATTAGGATCGTGATGCCTTTAAATGGCATCTTTCGTCTTTTAAGTTTTTAATTATATTTTAAGAGATCAAGCATGGATGCTTTGCTTCAAGCATCAGATATTCCTTTACTAGATGCATACGTATGATTATTATTACATATGCTCATACAGACAGAACTTCATATATTAATAAGAGTTAGAGAAAAGAGGAAGAGATATTTGAAGACTTTTAACTTTACAAGAAGATGACTGGAAGTCTAATTTTCACTATCAATCCTTTATAAATAGGTGTTAGGTTAGGTCGAAGTCTTAGCTTTGATTACCAAAGTACACTTGAACACGCATAGCGAACCGTTGTGACGTCACAGGTAAGCTCAGTTTCTGTTCTGACCGAATTCAACCAAACTCATCGTGGAAGATGGTCAGCGCGAGGCTGCACATAAATAGATGTGCTCTGTGTTTATGAAATACTTACCTTAATAGGAACTACATTAAGTCGCCAGAAGAGCTGCTTCTAAAGAAACCATACTACGCATGATATATAATTTGTATCATTTCCAATACTTACAACCTTCCAGTGCAAATATATAAATTTGGCGATATATGAGTGGCCCATGACCTATTATAATTTTATTATAATGATAGATAATACGTCCACTATTGCATGTGCATATGATATTGATATGGTCATTAGCGATTGCGTAAATAAAGCCAAGACAGAGTGCAAACCAGTGGAATTCTTACTCGTTCCTGCTGAATGAATTTAATTTTAAGCTGCCCTATTAGATCAAAGATTTACACCTAAATTTAAGTACCAAATTGGAATGAGGCTTAAATATTCAAGCGAAGATCTCTACGAACAATATTAATACTCATGTATATACAGAAATAATATCAACACAATTAGGATTGAATTGATATCGCTATGGAAGGTTCTAACTCGATGAGGCAAATGCATGTGGTTCTTAAACCTAAAACGAAGTTTTTGCAATCTATAGAAAAGCAAACTGAATATGGCTTTAATGAGTTTACGGTTACGTATAACTAACACAGGCGTCTTGGGTAGTGTTTGTACAACGTTCATCCTGAAATGGCGTTCGTCCCGAAATGAAATGGCGAGATATTTAATGTCACCCCTGGTATGGAAATAATCGTGTCAGAAATAAAGGAAATTTAGTAGCCGGTAAGTAACAGTAACCTCCGGGTACTGTACTTGTCTTAATTGACAAGTACACGTCCTCTAACCTAGTAGCCGAAAACTACTGAACTTGAACCTTTCAATTAAAATTAAACACAGATGTATGCTTGCTTCCTCCATGATCAAAGGAAAGCATCTGTTTTCATTAGAATAACAATTGGAACTGATAAAGTAGTTGAAATGATTACTGATGACTATTTTCTGGTACCATTGTGTTAAAGCTAGGGCCCCCTACTACGACATTTGCAGGCAATGCAATGACACGGAGAAGAATTAATTTACAAGTTTTTAGGAAGTATACATTATAATTCGACCACTCCTTGTTGTGGGTATCGAACTTATCATTATTCATTAACCATTTAATGACTAATCAAAAGCTAATACATACATACATAGATACATAATTGGTTTTTACAACCGTTCAATCAGTATTGCGACCTATCCTCTCTTATATTATGCGTGTTAATGTTATACATGAGTGGGGCAGCACATACACTTTAAAGTCGATTTCGTACAACAGATTTTTGAGAAACTTTTTTATGGCAATTTTATTTTCCTCTTAGAGTTTTTGCCAGAAATCTGTTCAGAAGAAGTAGCCGAAGAAATAATTTTTCATTTTGTTAAAGATGTCAGACCTAGGCTTTAAAACGTGGCCTCATATCTAATAAAGCAACATACACCTACTAGAATAGAACGACTTCGACAAAAGCTAATAATTTTCCTAAAAAGTCTTAAAATCTGTCCCGATGTCCTACATACGATATAAGCATGTGAGTATTATCGGTTAGAAAGCTTTTGTTGTCTTTTTGACGGGATTGGTAAAAAAAAATCACTCATTTTTTGTTAAAGACAATTTATGAAAGCTTTGAAGACAAGTCCCTGTACTATTGAAAACAAAGTCTTGGTTTTAATTCCACAAATTTGTATAAACATTGTAGATACGCATTCAAAACAGGTGAATTATAGAGCTTGGTTCATATGAAAATGTTGTCTTGTGTGTGTCATTACAACTGTAGATAACAATGACATTTTGAAAAATAAAATAAAATCAATTTCAATATATTTTGTCATGTCAAGGATTGCTTATGAATAATTTTATATTAAAATGTGGTAAATTATGTTCTGCGACAGGTTGCAAGCGAAACAAAAGTCAACAAAATTTAATTAAAATTAAAAATATTTGAATTAAAATGCGTTAATTAATAAAAAAAATTTTATAAAAGAAAAATGCGGTTTTATGACAAAATACATATTTTATTCTTGAAATAAAAAAATGCATTTTTTCAATGAAATATTATGAGTTTTAGTGTCTATCGTATCATAGGCCATATGCTATTCGATGCTTAACTGAAATTCTTTATTATATAAATATTTTAATTAAATATTTATTTATTTAAAAATAGAAAAAGTAATTATGTATGTACATAATAATTACCATAAAATTTTTCAAAAAACAGAAGCTGTATGAAGTACTCTATCAAATACTTCTCATCTTTGGAAAACTTAAATAAATTAATTGACATGATAATCTCTTGAATCAATTATTAATTACAATAAATTCCAAGTCCGACTTGACTATATCGTAGGCAATTAAAATCAAGAAATTTCTAATTAATATGCAATAATATATAATTAAATTAAAAATAATATTAATTGTTAAATTTTTATAATTAAGGCTTGAAATTCTTTTAATTTTAAGATTTATTGATTGTTTTGAAAAAACTGTGCAGACATCTTAATACAGGCTATAAACGTACGGACTAATACCAGACAAGATTTTTAAAATTGAATGGCGCTACATTTTGATGAAGGACGGAATATAAGAGCTGTATAAGAATCTTGATATAAAAGGAATGATGAAATGAATTACAGGATAGGCTGCAGATAGTTTAGAGTTGTCACTGAATATTAGAATTAGAAATGTTTGAATCAAATCGATACCGAGCCTCATAGAGGCAAGTTATCTGCTGGATAATCGACATGGAGACGGAACAATATTTGAAGAATTGAATGAAATGAAACTCTTCAAGAGTGCCCTGATGCTCTAGTGGACAGTGTACTAGACTATTGGCGAGAGGGTTGTGGGTTCGATTCCCACAACGATTGCCTAAACTCAGCATAAGCATGACATCGAAGTTACACAGCTCGTAAATAATTAAATATAGATTGTAATTAATAAATACATAAAATTAAAAAATAATCTCGAATAAATGATTGGATATTTTCACGGCCTACAAGGACAGTAATATCTGTGACTCCATAATATGTAATATGGTCTCATTTTTTAATGACCCAAAAATTAATACAGTAACAGGTGTTATTACATCAACAGAACATTTTAATTGTTGACCTAATCAACATACTTGACTTATCATACATACATACATACATAATTGGCCATTACAACCCTTCAGTAAGGATTACGGCCTAGCTTCTCACACCACTCATGTTGTGTGCCTTAATTTTATACTTGACTGGCGAGACCAACAGTTTAACCTCGACTCCGAATGACAGATTTTGAGAAACGTTTACATGGCAAGTTTATTTACTCTTAGAACTTTAGCCAGAAATCTGCTGAGAGGAAGTCGCCGAAGAAATAGTTTTTTCATGTTTCGTTTTGATGTCTGGCGTGGGACTCGAACCCGGGCTTTACCTTATAATCGGAAATATATCTAAGAAATGTTTAGTGAATTTTATATACGAATCTGGTCTTTGGTGTATTGTTACGCAACGATAACTCCACTTTTCATTGTAATAAAATACTCAATGAATGTGATGGAAGAGAATGAGTTCTGTTTAATACAGCAACAAAGATGAACTATGGTTTTCGCTGTCAAAAATCTCTTCAGTCTGAATTACGGCCTAGTTTTCAGGAGTGTTTCTTGAAGGCAAACAAATGGTTTCATCATTCGCAAAGGAATATTGGAAAAATTAATCGCCTTGTATTGAAACCACACAAAATTTGCCTTGTTTATAACGTACTCACGATTGAGGTTCATTCCATTCGTTCCTCGAATGTTTATATATTACAGTAAGTAGAACGAAATATTAAAATCCTCTCAGCAGATTTTTGGCAAGAAAACTCTGAAGGGTAATTAAATTTTTTGCCATGAAAAGTTTCTCAAAAATCTGTATTTAGAAGTCGACTGTAGATACCACCACTTATGTGTAAAATTAGCATACATTAGATGTGGTAAAAACCCTCAAACATTCAAAAACACTCAAAATAACTATGAGAGGACAAGTAAATCGATGAACCCAAGATTTCATCTAGAACATCATGATAGTCAAAGCGGAATCCCCTCAGTATTAATTCAGAAAGCTTAAAAAGGCTCCACAACCACTTCTGAAGACTTTTGATTACACTTAAGTGAAGTGTTTCAGACAAAATGTTTGGCCACCATGCCACAAAAAAGAATTATAGTGACTTTCCCCTTACCTTACTCGTCATTTTTCGTTTACATTTTAATTAAAACGTATTTAAATTCATATAAGCATTGAATATAAACATAAAATTCAATTAAAATGTAAAAATCAGAGTGTTTATGAATTCTATACTCGTTTTGAATTGTAAAACTGAAAAACTAAATCTAAAGACTTAAGACACAAACCGGCCAAAATATGAAACAAAGGTTTCGTAACTGTTTGCCGTTCGGTGTTTTTTCGTTAATAAAAATATAAAAATTATAATTAAAACAAAGAAATAAAGAATGTAATAATAAAATAATAAATCATAATAAATACAATAAATGTTTAAATTTAAAAAGAAATATGCAAAGTTAATGCAAAAACAATTTACCTTAAAAAACTACAACGCCAGATCAAAATCACAACATCAATGTGAATTATAAAATGAATAAAATTTGAATGAAATTGAATACAAGAAAAAACTATTGCAACATGTATTTTTTCACTGCAAACACACACTCACATATACATTTAAAAACTTATTTTAATACAAACACTTTAACAATTTTAAGTTTGCGAAATTTAATTAAATTTTTTTTTTTGATTTATTTTTTGGGTTTTTGCAAACTATTACAACAATAATGTGCACGTGTAAAACATATGATAAATGAAGAGAGAGAGAGAGATACGCGAGAAAATTTTGCTCTTTTATAAAATTATTTTGAGTAATTTTTTGCTTTATTTTTTGACGTCCAAATACACCAAAAATTGTTATTAAAAAATAGAAAACAAAACAATTTTTTTATTTCAAATATTGTATGATTCTGCACTAAATTAACTATGAGCTATGAAAAAGCCGCCGAATACTTTTCATTTCTTTTCTTTCGATTTTCATATTCTGTTTCCACGACGTTAGTTTTTCTATTTTCATTTAACTTTCTTCTTCCGATTTTCGTTTAATTTACTAATTCAGTTTAACTATTTCAGGTACATGGCGACTTATGAAAGATCCACGCGTAACTGACACTTAGTGTATGTGAAATGAAATGTTTTTTCTCTCTTTTTTTCTCTACTTACTGTCACAACGCAATTTGAACACGCAACCCAACCCATTACAGCAACAAACGTACACTATTTTAGGCAAAGTATTAAACATTTTAAATACAAACAACAACAATGTAGAGTGTCATCGTTATAGTAAACGTTATTGTTAATATCGTATAATTTATTAAACAAAAACAAAACAAAAAAAGAAAATATTATAACGGCCGTATAAACAATAAATTGGTATTGAAATCGTAGAAAAAAACAATACAAGAAATAAAAAAAACCATCATGTGAAATTACAATAAAGCGCGTTGCTTTGAAAATCCAATTCGTGTTTTATTATTGTATTATTTTTTATTATTGTAGATATATTTGTTGTAATTACTAAGGTTGAACGACTAGTAATGCAAACGAAAAATTTCACTTTTAACCCATTGGGGGTTTAATACTTTACTTTAATCGTTTGATTACAGTTACACTACTCTAAAAGTAAAAAGTAAGCAAAGATATTTAAGTCTACTTCAGTTTACGGTTGTGTGTTCTGCAAATAGAATATTAAGAACAGGGGAACTCAAATATTATTCCGTAAAGAGACTTCTCGCATAGTACGGGCTTATTTCCAATATCAAACCAAATTATTACAAAGTATTTACATCGAACAAATTGAAATGAAAGGGTTTGTGATGGCCCTTTGTTTCAATTAGAACCATAGGCATCAGCATACTCAAGGTTCTGCTTTAAAATTTGCGAAATCAAGAAATATAAAATACACATCAATAGAATATGAATTTCAACATTATTGCGTAATAATTTAGTTAATGGTGTTGGCATAGCATGAATGTAGATGTTGATTTGCCAGTTTCCGTCGCCATCAAACTAAACACTATGTTCTTAGTCTAACACTTCAAGTATTACGGAACAACAGGAAATGTTTTCAAACTTCTGTTGAGAGCATTACGTTTTTAATGAAAAAGTCACAAAAGACCCCACCCAGACATACATGCATACATACATAATTGGTCATTACAACCCTTCAGTCAGGACTACGTCCTAGCTTCTCACACCACTTATGTCGTGTGTGTTAATTTTATGTAGGAGTGGCGGTACCTACAGTTTAGACTCGACCCCGAATGACAGATTTTTTAGAAACTTTTCCTGGCATTATTATATACTCTCAGAGTTTTTGCCAGAAATCTGCTGCGAGGTAGTCGCCAAAGAAATATTTTTTCATATTTTCGTTTTGATGTCTGACCGTGGCTTCACGTCAAATAAACCAACGTACTACCTACTACACTGAAGCGGCTTCTAGACTACATGCAATGTAATTGTACATCAGTAGGGTGTCTATGACGATAAGTTTGGTAAAAGAATTAAAGTGCTTGTTAACCATATCCTAGCCTTCCTGTAACTCTACCATGAGGAAGACAGCTCCCCTGTCATAAATCAACACACTACCTACTAGACTGCGGTGACTTCTAACGAAAAAATAAAATTTGTCATCGAAAAATCGTCATTAGCGGCGAGGACCATTTCTATCTTCGAGGATACCTATTGCTTCTGGGACTTTAAAAATCCACATAGAACACACGAAGAACTCTTAAAACCACTCAGTATTACTGTTTGGTGCGATGTCTGTACTTCAACGGAGTTGCAACCCTAAATCAAAAAGACTCTTGAATATTTAGAAGAAAATATCCGTCAAGCATGTGCAAACCTAGTGCCCAAAGTTCTGGCAAGATTGAATGAAAGTGCACTAAATAGGGCCCATATGATCATTAATTCTTTTTGAGGCCGCTTGGCCAATATCTTTTGTTTTACGAATGAATGAACGAGAAATTTTGGTATCAAATAAACACAATGAAAAAACTCAAGTTTTCAGTTGTTAAAAAGTTTTTGGGTGACTACTTTTGCGTCTCATTGTACATACATACTTTATTTATCAATTATCGCTTAAGCAATATGTCTTCATTGACTTCTAGATGATATAAGTGACGGATGTTTGCAACAAAAAACGACGCTGTCATAAGAACTTTGATTGTTACAGCACCGTGAAGTTGAAGAGAGAGTAACACAATAATTTTACATTCTGCTTAATTAATGAAAATGACTTCATATGAAGTTTTATTGTTTTAGAAGTAGGATTCTGTGACAAAACGATCAATGTGAGCCAAACTATTAATGCGACATATTCATCGTCAAAAGTTAAACTGGTGCGCAATCGATTAAATCTTTCTATAATTTGTTAATAATTTTTTCGCAGAAATTTCAATTAAAGAGTAAACCAACAAAGAAAGAGAGAGAAACAAAAGAGTAATTGCTGGATAACCAACTCTCTTCAAAATCTCTTTAAAGCTCATCACAAAACAAAAAATTTATTTTTCGAAATAAAACTTAGGAAAATCCAAATCGTCAGAGCGTTAATAATTGGGAAAAAAAGCTTTTCTTAAATAATTGTCATCTATGCAAACTTCCGCCTTAAAAGCAAAAAAAAACATTATTATTCCTCAATTTGTACAAAAATTGTACATTTTCATTATTGTGCCCTACAGCACCATTATTAGATATATGCTGACTTTTGTAACGGTTACAAATATATTGGGGAGAGGAGAGGTACTTCAACGAGTTTAAATAAAATTGAACAATTAGAGAGAGAGAATAAGAAATGGTCGAACAAATATCTTTTGGAATTACAGTCCAAAAAAATTTTGGATAAGAAGCATATTCCATCAGATATATAGGGTAAGCCATCTATCATCTGGCAATACTTATGTCATTCCATTCTGTCACAAAATTCAGTATATTGTATCTAATGAACCTAATGAATCGATTTACGCTTGAGCAACGTTGAATTTTATTGAAAATTTGGGCCACGATGATGTCGATGATTCATCTATTCGCATGAAGCTCACTTTCATCTTTATGGGGATATTAATAAACAAAAGTGCCGTATTTGAGGCTTAGAAAACCCGTACGTTGTCTTATAGTAGCCAATGCACCCATTAGGAGTGACAGTTTGGTGCGGCTTCTAGTTGCCATAGTCTAGTAGGTGGTGTGTTGGCTTATTAGACGTAAGGCCACAGTTCAAACCCCAGGTCAGACATCAAAACGAAAATACGAAAAAATATTTCTTCGGCGACTTCCTCTTAGCAGATTTTTAGCAAAAACTCTGAGAGTAAATAAAATTGCCATGAAATGTATCTTAAAAATCTGTCGTTCGGAGTCATGGGGTCAACTTTAAACTGTAGGTCCCGCCACTCATGTATAAAATTAACACACACAACATGAGTGGTGTTGAGAAGCTAGGCCGTAATCCTGACTGAAATGTTGTAAAGGCCAATTATGTATGTATGTATATGTGGAGTGGAGGCATATGGGCATGGGCCCATATTCCTTTGAAAATAAGGACGGCGTAACCATTACGGTCAATGATTTTTTGTATTTGTATATCTTTATGGTATTCATGTGAACGATGTTTGGTTTCAACAGGATGGTGCAACTTGCCACACATCTCATGCCAAAATCGATTAATTGCATCAAACGTATGAAAAAGCTAGGCCGTAATCCTGACTGAAGAGTTGTAATGGCCAATTATGTTATGTTTTATGACCGTTTAATTAACCGAAATGATGATGTCAATTGGCCGCCAAGAAGCTATGATTTGACACCGTTAGACTATTTCCTGTAGAGCACCTTTAAAGAAAAGTGTTATGCCGACAAACCAGAAACAATCGAGCATTTGAAGGCCAACATTCGTGATGCCATTGATGAATACGATCCCATACACTCGATAAAGTACACGAAAATTGGTGCGATCAAATAAGAAACTGTGACGGCAATCGTGGCTGCCATATGAATGAAATTAAATTTCAAACTGTTTCTCTTTTTTTGCGGTTTTAAATTTAAATTTTCAAAATTTCCCACCCAATATATAAAGCTTTTGCTAACATATTGTATAAAATCATTCTTAGAATTTTATATAAAACGTATGTATATAAAATCAATTAGACAAGTAGGAGTATAATAATTTCGTACACATGGCTAAAATGTCGAATCTTGTTATTTTTCATTTTTCTTTTCTTTTTTATGGTCGACGGTTTTAAAGTAATTTTCTTTTAATTTTACTTTGAGTTTTTATAAGCTTTTTTAAAAAGTTTCGTTTTTAAAAAGCAGAAAGCAAAAGCAAAACTATTTTTGTTTTATTTGCCTCCAATTACTTTTTATTTTCTTTGTATGTGAGTACTTTTATTTTTATTTTTTCTTTTTTTTTTTTTTCTTTTTTTATTTATTTTTTACTTTCGCTTTCATTGTTGCGGTTCATGCCAACAACGATTACAACATCGTATACTAACTACACTGCTCACTAGCTCTACGTTGCGAGAAAATATGTAAGAACTCATATTGATTTTTAACAAATGTTAAACGAGACTCTAGTGTAATTTTATTTTCATATGAATTGTAATGATATTTTCTGTCTGTGTGTGTTTCTTACGTGATTTTTCTTATAAAATTGGAATTTTTTTGCTTTACTCTCTTTTCTTAGAGATTTTTAGTGGTTTTCATTATGTTGGTTGCGGGTTTTCGTCTTAAATTTTAAGATTAAGTGGAGGGAAAAAAATTGTTTATGCAGTGGCAAATAATTTTTAACACACTTTATTGTGTGTAATTTTATGTGGAGTATGACACAAATACCTCAACGCAAAATCATAAAAAAATGTATGCCATTTAATCTTTTAAAAATTTAATGAATTGTTCAGTTTGTTTTGTTTATTGTTTTTATTTATTTAAAAGTTGTTCATTGAGCTTTAACCTTCATTAAACTTTGTGGAATTGGTGTGGTTTTATTAAGGAAATATAAAACCTTTTTATAAATTATTTAAAATTTTTATTATCTGATTTAATATCATCAGATATACACTTTGATAGTCTATATAAAATTCATATATTTTTGTGGTTTAAAAATCGTAATAAAACATTGCAATGTGAAAAGTGATTGTAATATTTCCTGTCTAAAATGAATAATGAACCCTCAATTTTCAATGATTTAAATTGAAATGTAAAAGTCCTTGAAAATGTTGGTCCTGAATAAATATATTTTACAACATGTAGTCAACATACAAGGAATAGGCATGCACCTGCAGCTTTTAAGAATTTAAATAGTTTTTAAAGTGAATGTAAAAAGATATCTCGTATATAAATACGAAAAAATTTAATTAATGTAAAATGAAAAAATTAATATTTAAAATTTAATTTCAAGCTTTCCCTTCACAAATTTGCAATACAATGACAACATTTTCCAACTGTAGGCTGATTTATAAGACTTTAAAATGTTTAAAACTTGTATTTAAATGATCTTATAAATTTTAATTCTTACTTCTTAAAAATCAATACTACATACGTAATGAGTACAGCATAACCAACATAATAGAAGACTTCAGTACAGCGTAGCCAGAAAAAGGTATGTCAATTCCGTCAAAGTCATATGAATGAATATAAACCACAACCATATACTTTGTCTACGGCGCTATTGGTTATTGTAACCTATAGCAGTAGGAACATGTTCAGCTCTAGCGAAAATTAAACATCAACTAATGTAAAATGCCAAGCAGTAGAGGTCCGAGTATTGAAAAAACTCTTGGTCATGGCAACTCTTTAATCAGGATTACAACCTAGTTTCTCACACCATCCATGTTGCGTGTGTTAATTTTATCCATGAGTAACGAGATCTACAGTTTAACGTCGACTCCTAACGATACATTTCAGAACTTTTTCATATCAATTTGATTTATTTTCAGAGTTGCTGAGACGAAATTATATTTATTTTGTTCAAAATGTCTAAGCTGGGGTTAGAACCAGAGATGAGCAATAAATCATTTTTTCGCAACTCATAAGTACTAATGAAATTTTGAATATGAGTGAGTCAACAGTATTGACAGTATGACTACTCTGATTTATTCGTACTCACTACAACGTTGATTTATAAGTAGTACAGGGTGCAATGAGTATGAGTACAACGTTGACATCAAATTCATAACTTGCGAAATATGATTGATTCATACGCTTACACATTCAGATTCATACATTTAGAAATATACTTATAATACTCATAAATGATTCGAGTTATTCGAATCATTTATCAAAATTTACAGTCTTAGTTGTTGTTGCATTTACAAAACAAGAAGAATTAAAAGGACAAAGACAGCAAGCAAAGCAAACACACAACCTTCTAATGAGTATTGTAGTGTACGTATGAGATTCATAATTATTTTGTGATTCTTGTAAATGTTGAGTAAAGGAGAGTCGAAATCAACAACATGATGCGTATTGTTAAGTATGACCACGATGAGTACTTCAAACTTGGAATATGAGTAGTATGAGTATGATGTTAAAATAAGTATGAATGCGTATAAGTATCAGAAATTATGAGTATGATTCGAATCTACTCATCTTTTTGTATACTCATTGCTGATCTCTGATCTAAACAACGGTGATAATTTAGGGATATTGTGTGTTCAGATTGAGAACAGCATAACTTCTCAACTTCTCTTGCTCTAAAACACTACTGTGGTCTTGTTTACAACGATGATTTCACGAGACATTCCACTGCAGCTAACCATATCACAGCTTTATGAGTAAAAACGATTCATTGCTGATCTCTGGTTTAGATGAATTTAGTATTAAATGCAGGGTCTATATAATTACATTACAAAAATAAAATCTCTTAACAGTTTCCAAATGCAGAAGTTAAATTTCGGTTCGTTACGCTTATATAATTTGTCAAGTGCATTTGCGATGGATAATAATTCCAACTCCAACTCCCATATAAAATAGTCATCATGATACATAATAATGATCACGTTGATGGCATAACTTTTATGGCTTGAAAAGTAAATATATCGCACACTGTATTGTATTGTGTTGTATTGTATGGATTACGTGAGTAATTATCGTTTTTTACTGACAAACCATAAATTATGATGTGGTGTTTAAAAAATTTTATGCTTCTTCTTTTAATTACATTTTCAATTGAAAGTTAAGAGAAAAAAATATGTGCCTTCAGCAGCCGACAATAATTCATTTAAACTTGAAAATGGTAAAGAAGCAGTGCCAGCACAATGTTCAATGATTGACTGTAAAATGTTGTCATTTTAAATTTTGTAAAAGATGTTTTCCTATCTGAAGGTATAGATTTTTAGAGCAATTATAATTACAATACAAGCTTAAAATGTTTAATGTTGCAGTTAAGTACTATAAAGTGGATACTTTATGTACCACATGTTTACTGTGTTTGTAATAATGTTTGACAGCAGATTTTTTGGTAAATTGGTTGGGTTTTATTAGACAATTTTTTGGTTGGCATTTTAAGATCACTTAGGGTTAATTTCAAATTTAAGTGTATGACATTAAAAAGGTTTATAAGCGTATATTTAAGGATTAAATTAATTGTCAATTTAGTATAATTAAGTGATATTATTGTACCAAAAACCTATTAAAATAAATGTTGTAAATTAAACGTCAAGTAATCCAAGTGGTATTTCTAAGCAAATGTTTTATTTAAACAGGAATATTTTTCCCATACAATATTTTTATTTAAATAGACAACTATCACTGTATTTTGTGTGATTTAGCAAGACATCTAATAAAATTTACTAAACAAACAGTACTAAATATAATTACGACTTAAAAGGCTGCATATCAAATCGATATAATACAACAAGCAAATATTTCTTAAGAAAAATAATAAAAAGAATAAATAAAACTTAGTATGGTTCCTCGTATCTGTTAATCATTAAAAATACAGCTGTATTGTTGCCATTTCCCATTTTGAAAGTAATTTTCATATGATTTTGCTCTTTGTGTCTGCATTAGTACGTTTGATTATCCTACAGAATTTTGGTCTATTTTAGCTCTGTTTGCTTACTTCAATCAGCTAATTAACAGCACATTTTGCTGTTCAGTAATATTTCAAAATATATTAAGTTCTCCACAAAGTTATGTTACAAATTCAACTAAAAATTTAACATTTTTATGTTTTTATCGAGCTTTATTAACCATTTGCACTCGGCACCGATTCGATAGTGGAAACGTGATATTATACAGTATAATTTTAGAACCAAGTAAGGAATTGCAATGAAATTTGTTTTATATGAATTTGCGGACATTAAAGAACACATATTTCCAAAACATATCGAAAATTTTTTCTATTCGCTTTACTACGAACTGAGGTCTTGTACATTTCTTCTCTCGGTTATCGGATTTCTTTATTATCGTATCAAGTTTCACGCTTCATTGAGCCACATCCTTGTAGCTTTGGACGCCTACCCTACTCTAATATCTATAATTTGCTCAACGGATCAGAGAAATACACAGTCCGTCGTGAACTCACTTCGCACGTTCTTTTTCGACGTGTAAAACGGTTGATTTATTTATCATGCATCCTGCTAATTTGATCATATTTTTATTAGTTTTATGTGTCATTTTAACAGAAAACTACAGGAGAACAAGCATATCTCGAAAAAATTGCGGTGGAAAAATTTCGTTGTTCGTAATCGCTACCAAACTATCATGTCCCCTCAGAGGGGACAACCGAGCAATATGCTAGACTTATGTTGGCCCCTCAGAGGGGACAGCCGAGTGCAAAGGGTTAAACCAGATATGTATTGTTTTTATTGAAAGGTCTCAATGGAATTTAAACAATAGTTTCTGTCGGGTAAATAAAGATTTTTGTGTTCCATCATTATTACGTGTTTCGTCATACACAATACCTTTTCAGGTGATCAATTCCTTCTGTCAAACCCCTGTTGCCACATACATACATAATTGTTTATTACAAGCCTTCAGGTTTACGACTACATATAAGCAATGAGTAATAATTTCTGATACTTATACGCATTCATACTAATTTTAATATCATACTCATACTACTCATATTCAAAGTTTGAAGCATTTTATGAATCTAAATGAGTAGGCGTATGAATCAAACACATTTCGAATGTTATGAGTTTGATGTCAACGTTGTACTGATACTCATTGCAACCTGTACTTATAATCTATTTTGTAGTGGGTATGAATGAATGTAGTTGAATTTCAATACTAATGACTCACTCATACTCAAAATTTCATTCACGATTCATTTCAGATTTCTGATTACTACATAGGTTGTCACAACACTAATGTTGTGTGCGTTAGTTTCATACATTAGTGCGGGCACCCACCGTTTAAAGTCGGTATAATTATTCTTCGACGATTTCCTCTCAACAGATCTCAGGCAAAGACTCTGAGAGTAAATAAATTCCATGAAAAGCTTCTCAAAAATCTGCCATTCGGAGTTGACTTTAAACTGTAGGTCCCACCACTCATATATGAAATGAACAAACACAACATACATACATAAGTGGTGTGTAAAGCTAAGTTGTAATCCAGGATTGTAATAACCAATTATGTACATATGCACACATCAACGAAGATCAATGTGCATTCAGGTGAATGTGAACGTTCTCTGCTAATGTTTAATTCCAATTCTAAATTCTGACATAAAAAGGAAGTTCCTGCGAGTGACTATGGTATGTCCAATTGCTCCTGACACAGGCATATTAATAAAATTCTATCTTAACAACGGCATAATTTTTAGTTGAACGTCATCTGTACAGCAAAAATAATTGGTTATTATAACTCTTTAGTTAGAATTAAAAAAGAAATGCGGACTTGTAAGACCCTGTGCAAACATTAAAAAATTGCATAAAAAATTTCGATCAAATATTTTAAAATTACCGAATATCTCTGGCCATTATTAAAACAAGTCATTTGAATATTGTTGTAGATAAAAATTACATATGCCAGCGGAAATAAACATTTAAATCGAAATTTATTGTACATTTCCTTAACCGAAAACAAACAACAAGAAATCAATCACCCTTAAAGAAGATAGCAACAACAAAACAATAACAGTAACTAAAGCAAAAAATGATGATCAATTGCTTTACAAAAGACTTGAAGTAATGTAATCGTGACTTAAGAAAATACAATCATAATAAACCTCATTGCAATTGATTGAAAAATGTGTATCACTTAAAATGTCATAAATGAGGTAATTGAACGCTAAATTGAACCTACAAAATCAAACTCCATAAAGTCTAAGAGACACGCCCACTATTTTCCATAATGACCAATAATATCGACAATTTCCCTGGTATATAAACGCTAAAGAAAATTGTCAAATGAAAATAGTATTAAGCGGTTAACATAAGTAAACGGTTAGAAAACGGTAAAGACGATAATCGATAAATAAATAAAAAAAATTTAAAAGATGCGCAAACCCTTTATAAACGCATCCTTGTTCGTAACATTAATACTGTGTAACCACCATCTCTGTCGATCAGTGCCAATACAAAAAACGTCCACCATAAGAGCCCAACTTAATCCGTATTACCTTAAAGCTATGGCAGCCTATAGAAAATTGGAACCAAAATTGCCACGAGAAGAATTACAAGCCATAACCACCATTGGAATTTTAAATGGAGCCAAACAGGCTGAACAACAAATGGAAAAAAATCTCATTGAAGTTGTCAAAGATCTTCTGCTCAACACGAATATGAGCGATAAAGAGAAAGTGTTTCCGAAAATTGAAAAAATTGAAATTCAATTAGAACGAGATCAAAGAGCATTAGAAATTCTAACAAAATCATTGGATATGGCCACTAAAAGAAAGGATGTCAAAACATTTCGTACAGAAATGTTGGACATGCTAAAAGACTTAAAAAATCCCTCACGTTCTGATAATGAATCTGACGATGAGACTGATGTGGGCTCAAGAGTTGCACATTTAAGGAAACAGATTTTAAAACAAGTTAATCTAATGAAACACGTTGTCGATGATAAAATCGATTTCACTTTGGATTATTTAATCGAACATGCTGCTAGAGGTGGTCCTTTAGCTAAAGCGAGTAATAAAGTGATTAAAAAACGTCAGGTGGAAACGGAAGAACCAGCACGTATAAGACAAATCAAATCGATATTGACAGAGGTGATTATAATAGAAAAGTAAATGTATAAAAAAAGTGTTTGTAGGTTTAGGTAGGTGTAGGTGTTTATGTACCAAAAACGTGTTACAAAAATCAGAAACTTCTTCTCAGTAAAAAATGATTTTCTGTTGATTTTGAATGTGAAAACTGTAAATTTTTTCTCTTGTTAGTATGTAGAACTTGTAATGATATGCATATACATACATAATTGCTCATTACAACCCTTCAGTCAGGATTACGACCTAGCTTCTGATACCACTTATGTTGTGTGCGTTAATTTTATACATGAGTGGCGGGACCAACAACAGATTTTTGATAAACTCCTCACGGCAATTTTTATTTACTCTCAGAGTCTTTTTTTCCAGAAATCTGCTGAGAGGAAGTCGCCGAGGAAATATTTTCTCACATTTTGTTTTGTTGAAAATGTCTGACCTGGGTTTTGTACCATGGCCTCACGTCTAATAACATCATATTATCGCTGTAGACTGTAGGTCCGAGTTTAAAGTTGATTCCGAACAACAGATTTTTTGTGAAACTTTTCCGTGGCAATTTTATTTACTCTCAGAGTCTTTGCAAAAAAATCTGCTGAGCGGAAATCGTCGAAGAAATCTTTTTTTCATATTTCGTTTTGTTGGAGATATCTGAGCTGGGGATTGAACCGTGGCCTCACGTCTAATAAGCCAACGCACTGCGCAGACTATGAAGACTTGATTTTTCCTTTACGGAACTCATACGTGGTTAAAACGATTTTCTGTAGTTCTTCTGCAGTTTAAACAGTGTCGTCGATAATTGATCTTCCTGAGCAATATACCAATCTGAACATCAACATTACCGAATGAAATAAGTGAAACTAAAATTATGCATGATTTTCTATGTCAGAACAGTGTTGAAAAATTTAGTACTTTAGTACTTTTTTCAGTACTTTTTTATTTCAAAAGTATCACGGTACCCTCGCTACATTTTTAGTACTTTTTTATTATTACATATTTTATGGTTTGCGCGTTTCAACTATTAATGGGTTAGCAATATGTTCAACGTAATGATAAAGGTAGAATTAATCTTTAGCCCCGGTTAGTCCAACGGCCACGTAACGTACGTTTGTTTTTAGAGTACGAAAAGCAATGAAAACGTTTGCCGAACTGTAATGTAATTTCCGTAACTATTTAATTTGCTCTTTATGTGCTATAATAAACGTACATTCCGTTACGCTCCGTCGACATTTGACTAAACGGTGCTTTTACGTTCTGTTACGTTCCGAATCGGTCATTATATAACATTAGTTTCTTTATTCGATTTCTATTCCTATTCCATTCCGTACGTGTATTGAAATAAATATTTTTCACAAAAGTACCATTTGATGCAAAAAAGTACTCTTTCAGTTATTGTTCAGTATTATTTCAAAATTTAAATTTTTTCAACACTGTGTCAGAATCAATTCACAATTTTCCCATTTAATACGTATTTTCACTTTTCTGAAGTCTGTTTTGGATAAGTGTTGAAATAATAAGAAAAGTCAACAAAAGCTTTCTTCATTAATGATCAAATTACTTCCTCAATTTCTAAGATACAAAGCACATTGTGGCTCCCATAAGATCATGTAGTAATTTCCCACAGATAAAACTAGCCACGTGCTATAGTTATCATCAATCGATTCTTATGTCATCGAAGTGCAATGTAAACATAATATTTGCTAACGATTTGTAATTGTAAAAATAATAAAATGAGGATTTAATTCAAATTCAAAAAAAAATGGAATATTAAATAACAGTTATTATCGATTTTTATTGTTTTAATCATAAAAAGAGAAAAAATTATCAAACCAAACATAAGAGAAGACAAAAGACTTAAGCAACAAGCGTTTTATGATATTTTTTTTTTATTTTGCCACAGGATGACTTTCGCAACAATTTGGTCGAAATATCAAAGAGCGACGCCAATCCAGATAATGATGAAGAAGACGATGACGATCTCACTCTGGAAGACGACAAACTGTTAATGGCAGCAGCCAATGTAAGTGTACAAGTTAAGGATTACAAAACAAAAAAAAACATAGTTTTTGGTAAAGAAGCACTAAAAAGGCTGGGGGAAAAACACTAACATTTTTCGTTGTAAACTTTATTCAAAACAAATTTTATACATACAAGCATAAATATTGTAAAGAAAACAAAACAACAAGAAAAGTAAAACTGAAATTTGAATTGAATTTTTTTGTCTAAGAAAGAATGTTATTGAAACTAATAACAGCAGTGCAACACAACGTTTAAACATCACAGTTGTAGTGGCAAACACAACGAATGACATGAAACCTGCCAAACAGGAAGACGGATCACCTGAACTGTTAGATAATGGAAATGATGCACCAGCAGGCGGTGGTGGTCTCGTTGGCATTATAACCAGTTTAAGTGGAGTAAGTATGATTGACACGGGCTATTGTGGAAAAGAGAAAATAAAAAATAAATTTAAAAGATCAACAAACAAATTCTGTGTCTTTCAAACAGGGTGAGGGTGGTTCAGATATTGGAGCCTTAATAGGTGCTTTGACGGGCGTAATAGCACAGATATTTGGGGTAAGTATGTGCTTAAGCAAAATGTGAAAATAAATTTAAAAATATTTTTCTTTTACAGCCTGGTGGCTTGGATATTGAGACCTTAATTAGTTCAGCCACATCCTTGATATCGGGTTTATTAGCGGGCGATAAAAATTTTGGCACCGTTCTGGGTATATATGTGGGTACAGCATTAGATGGTCTTTCCGGTGGAGGAGGAGCTGTAAGTTGTATTGTTTTCATACATAAAAAAATATATTATTTGTCTAATATTTCTTTTGCTCTTTACAGATCAACAATGGCCAGTTTATAGGCAACTTTTTGGGCACTGTTGTGGCCTCTCTGAGCGCAGTACTTATTTTGTTTTTTTTAATCAGTTTTTTAAATTCTATTTTATTTACTAACCTGTGGTAGTTAACTAATATGTAAATAATAAAATTAGTTTATTTATTAAAAATTCCCCCACCTTTTTTTCTTAAATTTATACAAAAAAAACTTAATTTCTTATAATTTTTAAAAAAAATAATTTTCAATTTCAAAACAATTTATTTTTCCAGGATCCCGACGAAGATGATGAACCTCCGAAACCATTGATTTTTCTCAAAAGTCTTGTCAACAGTTTCTTAGAAGCCAAAAATCGTCCCTTAACTGAAGAAGAAGAGTCGTCCGCCGAACGTAAAGACAAAGATCCTCCACCTAGCAAAGGTGGCTCTGATTCATCGGCCTTCATAAAACATATTGTTTCTCATATTGTAGGCTCTGTGGTGAGTGTGATATTAAATGCCTCATTAGGAGCCTCTGGTGGTGCTTCACATGCTTCGCATTCTTTATTCGCTGGCAGCTCGGCAGGACATCAGCCAGCGGCTATTAAAGGTTGAAATCTAAACTAATATAAGTTTTAATTGTAATGAATTTTTAAGTCCATACATTTAAGATGCTTGTTTTTTTTGTACGTAAATTTTTCTCATGTTATTTAAATAAAAATTTGTTGTTAAATAACTTTTAGTTAATGAAAGAAAAAATGTATTAGTGCCTATTGCTGATCAGTTGCATTAGCAATGCCAACAACCATATATTCTTGAGGTTTCAAAGTATTTCGATATTTTTGACGTTAACAAATTTAGTTTTCTCAAGGACTATGTTAAAGCTGACATCGTTCATGGCAGATATGTTTATACCATACAGGCATAGTCCTTACTCAGTAAAATAAAGTCTCTATAGAGACAATTCCTGCTCAAGTGAAACTTGTAATTATATCAGGACATTTAGACAATCATTGACTGATGAATGTGACAGAACTCGGTTAACCTGCATGTCACGGCAGTATGATGAAAGCAAAAAGTTTTCCAATGTAAAGACTTCTTGAAGTAAAGGAATGAATTGGAAGATCACAGGTACTAACTGATTAGTCCCTGCGCGACCCTTATAGTATAACGGACTTTTTCGTGTGTGTGAATACGTAAGATATGGCAGAAGGAGGAATTATGCAAAGACTGTGGTTAGTTTAAGAACATAGCAGTTGATTTGATGCTCTCCCTTGATGGATAGTACATAAAGCACTGTATCCCAATCTACGTCAGAACTAATAAGAAACACTTTTGCAAAAATAATGCTTTTGCACGACAAGCATTGAGATTAAAGCTTGACTTTTCTCCGTAATGCTTTAAGAAACATATATTATGAATAACCTTAACTAAACCAAGAACATGGCAATAATACTACCGATCTCACATGGATAAATAGTTTTAATTTTGAATGACCGCTTATATCTATCAGAAACTTCTCCATAAGCTTTCATTATCTTGCAAACGTATCCCTTTTAAAAATGGTGAAATTTTAATTTTTTGGATGAAAAATTTGTAGTCGCCGTAGTCTAGTAAGTAGTGTGTTAGGTTATTAGGCGTAAGGCCGCGGTTCAATCTCCAGGTCCGACATCTGTAACGAAACGAAATATGAAGAAATATTTCTTCGGCGACTGCCTCTCAGCAGTTTTCTAGCAAAAATTCTGAGAGTAAATAAAATTGCCATGAAAAGTTTCTCATTAGTCTGTCGTTCTTTAAAATGTATAAAATTAACAAACACAACATAAGCAAGGACGTAATTTGGAATGAAAGGTTGTAATGACCAGTTATGTATGTATATATGTATGAATGTATATATACACTATGTACGTACGTATCAAAGATTAGCAATGAGTATTCAAAAAGATGAGTAGATTTGAATCATACTCATAATTTCTGATACTTATACGCATTCATAATTATTTTAATATCATACTCATACTACTCATTTTCAAAGTTTGAAGTACTCATCGTACTCATACTCAACGATACACATGATGTTGTTGATTTCGGATCTCCTTTACTCAACATTTACAAGAATCGCAAAATAAGTATGATTCGCGTTAGAACACTACAATACTCACAAGAAGGTTGTATGTTTGCTTTGCTTGCTGTCTTTGTCTTTCTTCTTTTTTTTGTGAATTTTGATGAACGATTCGAATCACTCGAATCATTTATGAGTATTATAAGTATTTTTCTAAATTTATGAATCTGAATGAGTAGGCGTATGAATCAAACATATTTCGAATGTTATGAGTTTGATGTCAACGTTGTACTCATACTCATTGCAACCTGTACTTATAAATCAGTGTTGAAGTGAGTACGAATGAATCAGAGTAGTTGAATTTCAATACTGTTATCTTACTCATACTCAAAATTTCATGAGTATGTACTATATGTATGTTCATATGTATGTATATACATATATGTATGTCAGGCCTCGCTTTTTTCGATGTCCCTTAATAAACTTCAAGCATCCAGTACTACTTGCCAAATACTTAATAAGCCTAAACGCAGTCCATAATTTTGATTAACGCTAGTGCACGAAAATATTATGTGTGAAATCCATTCTCTATACCCGTTATAAAAGGGCTACTTGAAGATTTAAACACTCCTTATGCCTGATTTCCGAGCCGGATTGAAAGTCGTCGTCAAAAAACCAAAATTCATGTATATAAATGTGGTAATACCGAAGCGATCATATACTGAACGAATATGTTAAAGAATTTTACTTATTTTGTTACTTGGTTAAGGTTTGTGGGGGGGTGAAGCAGCAACAATGTTCGATCAGGTATAGATCACTATATCTCAGAAAAATTATTCTGAAGACATTATTCTCTGATGTCTTCATAAGCATCAGTGCAAAAAAAGAATACATACATACATACATGATTGGCCCTTCAGTCAGGCTTACGGCCTAGCTTCTCACACCACTCATGTTGTGTACTTTCATTTTATACTTGAGTGGCGGTACCTACAGTTTACGTCGATTCCGAACGAACGATTTTTGAAAAACTTTTTCATGGCAAGTTTATTTACTCTCAGAGTTTTTGCCAGAAATCTGCTGAGAGGAAGTCGCTGAAGAAATATTTCGTTTTGATGTCTGACCTCGGATACCTACCCGGGCTTTATGTCTAATAAGCGAATCCACTACCTACTAGACTACGGCGACCTCGAACATATAAGAAAAAAAAGCAAAAAAAGAATAGCATCCAATAATTGCATATGTATACGATAATTTTTTTCCTTTAGAACGAGGTTTAGAAGTTGGCGCTTTTTTCAAGCAGGCGAAAACACTAACCACTAGACTATGGTTATGGTGTATAATAATTTATTTATTTATTTACAATACAAAACAATTAAGCAATAATTTAAGCAATTAAACAAATCTCAAATGAAAATGAACATAAGTTGCTAAACCAAATCCAGTCAAATTAGATTTGCCCGTATCAATATTCAAATGAACCGCTTTAAATGTCACAACGTGAGGTGACAGCACAATGAATTGCAAAAATAGTTTCATTTATCACTTGACACAAATTTCTGATTATATTGTGGCACTTTTTATTCCCTTAACAATTTATGTATGTTGTGGATTTATGGTAAGCAACAATGGCTCTTAAGATCTTATAGTTTTCCTCTAAAGCTATTAATTTATTGCAAAAAGTCTTTTGTGTGTGTGTGTGTGTTTGCAGTTTTATAGCGGATATTTCATTTAACGTTTCAGTTCATTCAACTTTTTATGATTTTGCTCTCAATTTAATTCGCTTAAAATGTGGCAATAATTCAAAAAAAACAAAAACAAACGAATGGAAGGAAAAAATATGTGACAGGTATTGTGATACTTTAAGATTTGTTAAGATTTTTAAATAATAATTTTCATTTTTATTTAAAACATTTTTAAGAAAACATAATGATGAGGTGTACTCAATTAATTTAAGTACTCTGTGTACAACTGACGGGTTAAAAGGTGGCAGTTCTTAAAAGCTTTTTAAGTGTAGGCTGTAACTAAACCTCAATTTTGTTTGTATTTTTTTTTTATATATTTTTTATTGCTCCAAGTAAATTCTTTTGATGTCATTATGTTTACCATCAAACTTTTAATTTTATTGCAAATTGCAAATGCGATGATATCAGAAATACTTGGCCAATTCATACGACTTTGTATCATGTATGTTGTATTGAATACACTTGGTTGTTTGAGAACGCTCAATGCTATGCTGTATTGTATATTTCGTATTCGAAATGTTCCAAATACGCAAATAATTAAAAAAAAAATAACATTTAAACAATAATGATTTATAATGGACTTCAAAAAGACAAATAATTCCAGTTCTTACAATGATCCACATTTTACAACCTTTGTCCATATTTTGGGCAATTCACACAAGCCCTTGTATCGTTGTATGGCGTGTATTGTTGAACGAAAATACAACAGTGTATGCCTGTTGTTGATAATTTTCATATAAAAATTCGATACATTTATACACTTTTCTTTTCATATGTTTTTAAAAGTTGTATTGGTTTCGTGCTATCAGTTTATGTAAATGTCAGTAATCCAGAAGCAAAATAAAAATACAAAATATTTTCTATGCAACTTGAGTCAACAATTAACATTTCAAAATTATATTTTTCGCACAGATAAATATTTAATTTATTTTTTTTTCGTAATATTTTTTATTTTGCTGCTTGAAAATCAAATTATTAATAATGTTATTCTCGCTCTTATCGGTTTATGACGTTTGGAATACGAAATACACAATACAACATAACATTGAGCGTTCACAAACAAAAAAGTGTATTCAATACAACATACACGATACAAAGTTGTGTCAATTGTCCAAGTATCTGTTAGGCAGTGGTGATAACGATTTAAATGTACGCAGTGCTTGGTTATTAAATATGGAAAACCAAGAATTCTTATTAATCCAGCCTCCATTAGTTTTAGACTTTAGGGGACATCAGTATATGATTTATAAACATGCTTTTAAGTAAGAAATCATTTCAGTTTTCACACATAGTCTCCTTTTTAAGTTCTAAGCAGTTTATCCAGCTTTATATCGCCAAAGTTTCCATCCTCACTTACTTAAGTAGGTCATTACAATCTTTATCCAGGCCAAGCTTCTCACACCACTTATATTATATGTACGTGTTAATTTTATTATATGTGTTAGAGGCGGGAGCTACAGTTTAAAGACACATTTTTTTAAATGCATTTTTTGCCAGAAAGGTAGCATTAGAAATATGTTTCATATTTTAATTTCTTGGAGCTATCTGACCTGAAGTCGCCGTAGTACAGTAGGTAGTGTGTTGGCTTATTAAACCGTAAGGCCACGGTTCAAACCCCAGGTCAGACATCTCAAATAAAATGAAACGTGAAAAAATATTTCTTCGACGACTTCCTCTCAGTAGATTTCTGCCAAAAATTCTAAAAGTAAATAAGATTGCCATGAAAAGTTTCTCAAAAATTTGTCGTTCGGAGTTGACTTTAAACTGTAGATCCCGCCACTCATGTATAAAATTAACACACACACAATATGGGTGGTGTGAGAAGCTAGGTCGTAATCCTGACTGAAGGGTTGTAATGGCCAATTATGCATAAGTATGTATCTGACCTGTGGTTTGAACCGTGACCCCTCGTCGAATAGGCTAACACACTACCTACTAGACTATTGCGGTTTCAAAACACAGTCATTTAATAAAACTCTGACTACGCCTAGTATTTTATAGGCCCTTAAGCCAACATCCCTGCATAAAGTTTTTCACGTAGTCCAGGAGCAAATGGCCAACAAATTAAGAACAATGATGAATCTACTTTTCACTGTCTTCTTCAAGTGCACTTTTAATTATATAAGTACACTAGCCTATCGACATGAGAATGTTCCTAGCGGACAATGCTTAAAAGTATCTCTGAAATCTTGCGAATTTCAACAATCGATCTGCAAAGCGACTGCAGCACTTCACAGAAACTGTAGTAATTGTGGTAATTTTTGTAGCTTAAAGTTTACAGAAATTCAAGTTGAACATACCGGTAATATGGCATATAAAGATCGTTAGACAAGTAGGACTGAAGTAGTAATGATACGAGTACCAAAGATTCGTGACTATGCCATTATCTATTTATAATATAAAAATGTTTGCTGCTTTATATGCTTGCAACTCTTATGTGATCTTTGACTTGTGACTGGTAAAAACAATGGTAAAAACAATGGTTAATACATATGCTACGCCACATTCATGATCATCATCATATAATACCAATAGTGTTAGCGGTCTTATTTGTATGATGATTGTTTCAAACAAAAAAAAAAGAAGTTAAAATCATTATTAATAAAAGTATAATAAATATTAATATTGAAATACTATTGACATTTATGATAAATGATGAAATTATAATTTACAAAATGAATTTATTAACAAAAAACACAACAAAACCATCATCTTTTGAAGGCAGCCATTTAACATAACCATAAAGAAACACATGCAGACTCTGGACTTTAATTAATTAAATTTGTTCAGGGTTTACCTTTTTTACACACTTAAAATATAAAAGAGAAAAAAAATTGCCAGTCATTATAAACAAACAGAATTTAATTGTTAAACAAATGGACAACAAAATCTGTGTTTAAATAATTTTTTTTGTAGCATAACATGGCATGGCATGTATACATATGTATGTATATGTATGTTGTACTCGTATGCAATTTTGGAAAGGATAGACTAATTAAGTTAACATTTATATCCTTGATTGTGATTAAGCGAAAAGAAGAAGGGGAGGAAGGTATATAATGTTAAGTAAATTAACATTTTACATAAAAAAATAAATGCTAAACAGCTTTTAAAGGTTATTTTAAACATTTTTTTTTTTGAAAAACTCTTAAAGCCAATAGGGTATGGCCAATTTAAGCAAAAAAAAATTAACAAAACAACACGTATTTAACATGCTCTAATAATTCTATCGACTATAATAATTGCATCTAAATGAAGAGAAAAATATCAAAATCAAATAATTCTTTTTTTTCTTTTAGTTTAGTATATAATAAATATGTATGTATGCATATCATAAATATATAACAACTTTATTAAACATAAACCAGATGCTTGTTATTATCATAATACATGTATTGTTGTATTAAAAAAAAAACTTTAAATAAAAACAATTTTTTTTTTTTTGAAAAAAAAATCATGTAAATTTAGGCTTCACCCAGCGTACAGCGTACAGCGTACAGTTCAAACGTTCATATGCACAAGGCCTTTTACGGGGAGGGGTTGTGGTCACCTGTGTATGGTAAAACGAAAAGTTAAATGTTAATTTGACACATTAAATACCGGATTTAAGTAAGTAAGAGGTTTTTGATTTGTTCTCTTTTTTTTCTAGATTTTTATAGTTTCTGTTAATTTACAAGCACTCTGAAAAACAACCTGAAGGCTTATTTAGTTATTGAAAATCAAAACAAAAACAACATGCAACAAAAACAAAAACAAAAACGAACAACAAAAATCCTAACACAAGTATTAGTCATTGAACTAAAAGTCTTCGCTACGAACTGGAAAATGTTTTTAATGGCAATGCAATATTGTAATCAAAAGACTTAAGACACAAGCACCCAATTTAAAGTGTAAGAAAAAAAATACAGCCGAAGTGCTGTGCTGAAAATCTACAAATAAACTGGTATTTAAGCCAACCTTTTGCATTTAACTCAATATTAATTTTGTTTTACTTTTATTTTTAAGCCTATTAGTCATGTTCATCAAAATCAATCAAAACTCGTCATGCGTATTAGCATGAGGTTATGTGCCAAAGAAGCAAAATGTATTTATTTTTTTATCAAAACATTTATCAAGGAATTCATATGTTTGTTTGTGGTAAATAAATAAATTAAAAATGTTTGAAATAATACCAACTGAAGAAACATTTTCTTGAGTAGATGACTTTTGATGAAAATTTGCGAATAAATAAGAAGAAATTTTGAAGATTTTTAATTTCACGCTACTTGACGTTCTATGTGACAAAAAAAATTAAGAATATTAATTAATTCGCTTAAGACAAAATCAAGTAAACCTGCATTACCCATTACTCTGCTTTGGCTATTGTATAAGAAACTTGAAATTAATTTTCCATAACGTATTCCACAATAACGAAATTCTTTCGATTATTGATTGTACAGTAGAACATGATTACATACATACATAACTGACCATTATAATCCTTGCCTCAGGATTATGACCTAGCCTCTCACGCCACCTATATTGTGTGCGTTTATTCCACAAATGAGTGGCGGTACCTACAGTTTAAAGTCAACTCCGAACGACAGATTTTCTGAGAAACTTTTCCATGGCAATTTTATTTGCTCTCAAAGTTTTTGCGAGAAATCTGCTGAGAAGCAGAATCCGAAGAAATATTTCTTCATATCTCGTTTCGTTTTTTTATGTCTGAGCTGTGGTTTGAACCGTGGCCGCACGTCTAATAAGTCAACTAGACTATGGTGCCTTTGGATGATGATTATTCAAAAATAATTTTATTTTGCCTCCTATTGGTTTTACATCTCAAGAAATATTTGTTCTACGAATTTTTGTCAAGAAGGTTTTTTATATTATTTGATTAGTTGTACTGATTTGTTTGTATTCATTTGTTTCCCATTACACATACAATTTTCTCCGTCGCAATATATCCAAGATGTGTTGTATGCAGTGGCTCACACTGTACGCACGCATTCACTTTCATGATCGTATCGTATTGTATTGTATTGTATTGATTTATGCACATTGCAATTGTTTTCTGAATTTCAACACTTAATCACTAGTGTTGTTGATTTTCTCCTGCACATCCTCAGATTTCTGAGATGTAAAGCAGATAACATCTGCAAACTCAAGGTCTTTGCGTTATCAGTGGATTTATACGTCCTTTCATTTTACATATTTCGGTCATGATGTGAACAAGAGTGACATCATACGATAACACTGCAGCCATGCCTTACTACTATTCTTGTTGTAAACGGTTTACAGTAAAGGCCACCATGAGAAATTTGCAAAGTAGAGTTGCCGTACATAGTTTTCATAATGTTTACGTATTTACTAAGGGCTCCTTTGTATTTTTATACTGTTCGCATATTACTACGTCTTATGGTGTAAAAGGATTTTTGAAATCAATAGAATAGAGAGACAGTGAATAGCGCTATTTAATCTATTATTCTGTCATAATTTTTGAGTGTATGGTTGAGCTTGAAAAGTACTTTTTAGTGCTAGAGAAATTTTATATACACTGTAACTTTTGATTGTTTAATGTGTAACACATAAGGTCAGTCTTAATCTGATCAAAAGTCCACAATATTGTGAAAATTCCAAAACAAACTCTGAATTAATTTTCTTCTCCTAATGGACTAGATTTCCATTGCCTGATAGAACGTAAGATATGATATAGGGTGCGCGATTTAAAAGTTTAAATTTAAAAATGCAATAAAACAAAAACGGCTGTCCTCACAGTACCTCTTTCTATCGGACCAATTTTCGTTCACTTTTTCGAGTGAGTCTACTAAGATGGGTTTGGCAGTAAATGAGGGCAAAACAAAGTATATGTTATCGACAAGTAGAGACATGCGGCGTATTAATTCTCAGATTACGGCCGATAACTATACATTCGATACAGTCAAAGAATTTATTTATCTTGGCTCCGCTGTTACCACCAAAAATGATGTCAGCCTGGAGATCAATCACATGATCACTCTTGCCAACAGGTGCTACTATGGTCTCAATAGGCAATTGAGTAGCAGAGACCTCTCTCGTACGACAAAACTAATACTCTACAAGAAGCTCATTCTCCTCGTGGTTCTTTATGGCGCAGAGGCATGCAGCAGCCTTGACAGTATTTGATTTCCGCATCCAATCCAACAGTGAGCTGTATGAGGTCCTCAACGACATGGACGTTGTGCAGCGTATTAACATTCAGCGACTGCGCTGGCTCGGCCATGTCGTTCGAATGGAGGAGGATGCTCCGGCGAGAAGGGTATTTTAAATCGGGATTTGCTGTAGTCTAGTAGGTAGTATGTTGGCTTATTAGACGTAAAGCCCAGGTCAGACATCAAAACGAAATATGAAAAAATATTTCTTCGGCGACTTCCTCTCAGCAGATTTCTGGCAAAAGGTCTGAGAGTAAATAAACCTGCCATGAAAAAGCTTCTCAAAAATCTACCGTTCGGAGTCGACGTTAAACTGTAGGACCCACCACTCACGTATAAAATTAACGCACACAACATGAGTGGTGCGAGAAGCTAGGCCGTAATCCTGACTGAAGGGTTGTAATGGCCAATTATGTATGTATGTATCTGCGGAAATCGGCGAAGAGGACGACGTTGTATCTGTTGAAAGGACCAAATCTAGGAAGCCCTGTCATCGATTGGTGTGACCAAACGGCGTAGGCGCGCAAGAAACAGAGGCGCCTGGAAGGATGTGTTGCGCCAGTGCGAAATCCGTTAATGGGGTTGTTATGGCCAATTGAGTAAGTAAGTAAGTTTTCGAGTGTATTTGGTGATATCTCGGCAATGTCACTACGAACGTTGTCCTTTAAATGTTCCATTGTCTCTGGTTTGTCACCATAACACTTTTCTTTAAAAGCGCTCTACAAAAAATAGTCTAACGGTGTCAAATCATAGCACCTTAGTGGCTAATTGACATCACCATTTCTTATATTAATATAATATATATTAAAATTAAAATAAATCGATTGTGGCATGAGATGTGCGGCAAGTTGCACCATCCTGTTGAAACCAAACATCGTTCACATCAATACAATGAAGAGCGGGTACATCCCAAAAAAACAATTTTTCCAAAAAATTTATATCATAGTGCAGTTTCTCGTTGGCCCAATACATCGCAACATTGCCCCAGCGTAAAGCCATGACTGAATTTTGTGACAGAATAGAATGATATAAGTATTCTCCAGATTCAAAATAACGGATGGTTCAAATTTAAAACGATAAATGGATACCTACATATATAATTAGCCATTACAACCCATCAGTCAGGATTATTGCCTAGCTCCCACACGATAAATGGATAACCCGATATTATATTATATCCTATTCGTATGATGAGGTCAAGAAATTGATTGTCTATACAGAATTATATTGTGTACTATTAACACTTAATTTTAAGTTCAATCGATTTCAAAGGTTGATTAGAACAATACTTATATGAAAAAATACAACATAATTGTATAAAACGCGTAAGACAGTAACCTGTTTAGTTAATGTTGTAATCAAACATGCTCTTTTGTACTCAAAGATCCAAAATCATTATGTTATTGAAATTATTAATAAAAAAATATATAGACAACATAAAAATATTGCTTTTGGACTTTAAAAAAATTCATTCATAAATCATTAATCAAATCAATTTGGCCAACTTTATTTTAAAAAAACTAATAAAATTTTAAAAATAAACATAAAAATCTACCATACTAGAGCAACAAAAAAAAGAAGAAGAAATTACAGAAAAAGACGTCAGCAAAACAAAACTCTGATGGCTTAAGGTGAAGGTTATAATGGCCAAACTAAATATAAAAAAAATAAATAAAAAATGTCTACTCAATACAACTCAATTTAAATTTAGTTTTTTTTCTTCTCTATAAATTTGTCTATAACTGCTCTAAACCGAATTACTTTTATTGTCATATGTTTTATGGTCCACAGAGATTTCTTAAGTAATATTAGTGAGCATACAGTTTGAAGATTTGAGGCATTTCCTTTTCTTGCATTTGGCTCGTGTTTTCTTTTGGTTTTATTTTTAATGTTGTTTTAAATAGAGCCTGAATATAAATTAGATTTTTTGCTTCTTTCGTTATATTTTTGCTTTTTGCTTTTGCATAATTTTGTTTTTTTTTATGATAATTTATGCCACTTAAAATCAAGTCATTTAAATAATCACACAAACAATCAAAAATGAAAACCTTTTCTTATGTTTTTTGCTGCATTTTAAACTGCTGCTGCTTTAAGTATTGAAGTCTTGCTTGAAATTAACTGAGGCTACTGCTTCATGCGATTGCATTGATTTGAAGACAGCAAAAAAAATCTCAATCACCTTAAACTAATATTTTATGCTCGTGTTTAATTTATACATACATGCATCATAAAACTACATATCTCGCTTGAAGACTTATGTACATCGAACTGCAGCAGTTCTCAAATGTTAATCATTTATAGTCACATAATAAAATTTCAAGGATTTTTTTTATTTGCATTTATTAATATTATGTATTATTATTATGTGTTAATGTAAGATTCCTAAAATGATGACAAATACAAACAAAATTTCCAATCATTCCAAAATGTATATCGAAGAAGCTTGAATAAAGTCTTGTAAAAACGTTCATTTTATATATTTCCAGCATATTTTATAACCCTAAACACGTTCATTTATGAGAAATAATTAAATTAATCTATTTCTTCTTTGCTAAATCCGCCATCAACAAATCTTGCAATAAAGATTTTATCTTATTAAACAATTTTAATTTATTCAATGTCAAGTAGTGGAGAACAATTCAAAATAAAAATAAAAAATCACTTTTTTAGTTTTAAGTCCTTCTGAATCCATAAATTTAAAAGAATTTATTTTAAATCATTAGATCAGCTTTATAAGAATAATTTAATGTTCTTGAAGCAACGATTTTTTTTAATTTTAAACACCACTAACGCTTGCATTAGTATTCTTGGAGTGAACAAAAATTCTATTTGTACTCAATACAAAAACAATGTTGCTAGTTCCCAACAAAATGAGTTATAATCTCTGATCTTATGATAACCAAAATAAAAAAATCTTGATCGAAACGAACTCTTGCGTGGTGGTCGAGTGTGAATTAAATATCAGAAAAGTTTTTTATTCTAATAGCTGCTAATTTCCGCAAATACTTAAGTCAGTAGTCGCCGTAGTCTAGTAGGTAATGTGTCGGCTTATTAGACCGTAGACATTAGACCGGCCGCGGTTCAAACCTCAAGTCAGACATCAAAACGAAAATAAAAAAAAAATATTTCTTCGGCGACTGCCTCTCAGCAGATTTCTGACAAAAACTCGGAGAGTTAATAAAATTTCGAAGTCGACTATAAACTGTAGGACCCGCCACTCATGTATAAAATAAACGCACACAACAAAAGTGGTGTGTGAAGACAGGTCGTAATCCTAACTGAAGGCTTGTAATGACCAATTATATATGTATGTATGTATGTACTTAAGTCAGACGTCTGCTGTCAGTAATTGAAATATCAGCGTGAAGTGGTAGATAAGTAGGTGTGTGTATAGAGGTAGCTGTCTACCCAAAAAAGAATTTGAATAGGTACATTTAGGCAACAGAAGGTCCAGGCGGAAGCAAGAGCCCATTTTTGGTCAGTAGAAGGGGAATTTATACACTTCAGAGAGAACGAAAAGCCTCACTTTTGGAGTATCTCTCAAGCTGTAATGTTTCCATTCCTTCTATAATTATACTCCTGCAGTCTTAAATCTAATTGTTGCTTGCTTTGACATAAGTTTCCCACTTGTAGATTTATCCTCTAACAAGTTGAGGTTACGGCACACGATTAAGGGATGTGAAGACCAACTTTTGCATTGATCATAGACGTTTCCATCAGGATAGAAAGTTATTGTACATACTTCTTAAATGATAGATCTCCGAGGGAAAATTCATACCAATACATAAATATATGGTCATTGCAGTCCTTTAATCAAAATTACTTCGTGTGCTACGTGTGTTCATTTAATCCATGAGTCGTTCGTGTAGTCGCCATAGCCTATTAGGTAGTGTGTTAGCTTATTAAATTGGAGGCAACGGTTCAAACACTAGGTCAGACATCTTCACATAACGAAAATAAAAAAAATATTTCTTCGGCGACTTTCTTACAGCAGATTTCTAGCCTAAGAGTCTGAGAGTAAATGAAATTGCAATGAAAAAGATTCTCAAAAATCTGTTGTTCGGAGTCGACTTTAAACTGCAGATCTCGCCACTTATGTCTAAAATTAGCACACACAACATACACAATGATGTGAGAAGTTAGATCTTAATTCTGATTAAATGATTGTAATGACCAATTATGTGTGTTTGTAATAGCACTACTACCTGACGCTTCTAGATGTGTATGACAACTGCGTTGCACAAAATTTTGAGAGTATAATGCCTTTGAAATCTGCGTTAATTGAAATTTTGGGAACCGATAGTGAATCACTGTATGAAATTGAACATTTTTTTTGTTACATTATGTCTATCGCTGTAAACTTTAAACTGTAAGATACAATATTCCATGGTTGTTGCGGTTGAAATTGGTTGCTCTTGCAGTTGCAGTTGCATTTGCTACTTGTTATTAAAAAGTTGATGTGGAATCAAGCAGCATGCGTTACAATAGGCAAATTTTAAATATACGAATAACAAGAAATAAAAACTAGATGAAAGAAAAAAAATTATACATACATTGAGTAACACTTCTACAAATTATGATGACTATGATGATGATTCCAATGATTAAAGTGCTTCATATTCAAGAGAAAAAAAATAACATGACTTATGCTCAGCCTGGCGTATACTTTATATGAAAATGGTAGTAACTAAAGGCTGTATGGTGGTCTAAAGATCATAAAGAGGATTTTTTTCACACTGTAAGAACTTTTGGATTAAGCAACAGCTAAAACTCCACTTTAAATTGTAAAAAATTTGTTTTGTTTTAATTTTTTTTAAATGTTTTATAACAGGTTGGTTCAGTTTATGATCAGTTCTAGGTTTTATATATACGATATATGGTAAATGCGTTTTTATAGATATACACATACATATGAGTGTAAGTGTGTGTGGCCTTAATGTCGATAACCGAAAGACAGTCTACAGCTGCAAGCGAATGTCTTACCAAAGTTGTAGTCCTTCAAAACAAATTTACAATTGATAGTTGTTTCTTAAGCATTTAGTGAATAACAATCGAGATTTGTCTCAAATGCTCTACAAAAACAAGAAAACCAAACAACAAAAATTTGAAGGTAAAACAATAACAAACGACGAAAAAAATTTATTTCAGAAAACCATTTTAAATTCAAAGTAAAAAAAAGCAAAATCTCAAAGACTCAAGGAATTACAAGAGAGAAAAAAAACCGCCTCAAAATCATATAAACGAAAACAATTTATTGGTAGTAAAACTTAGCAGCAATGGCACCAGCACCAGCACCTTAAGCAGCATAGAAAAAATGAAGAAAATTTTAAAAAAAAAATTCAAGTGGAAATATCAATTGTCATCATGATATTCAACTTCCGCTTTAAATTCTTTAATTGTTAAATTAAAATTTCATAACAATTCTTTCAATCAATTCTTTAATTGTTTGGTATACAAAACAAAACAAAAAAACGCTTAAAAACTTTAAAATCGAAAATAATTTTCTTTAATCACACAATCACTTATAATTTCATTGTAAGAAGGAAATAACTTCAAAACCTTATTTATTGTTTATGGATTTTAAACCATTCGATTGGCGTCTTATAAAGGTTTTTCAATTAGTTTACCAGAAATTAATATGAGACCTTTACGTTTAATTATCAAAAGTTGTTTTGAAGTGTCAAAGGAATTTCGTAATGAAATCTCGTTAATAATTTTTTTCTAATTAAAGTTTGTCTTCTAGTTTTTCTTGTTTACTTTATTATTTATTCATTATTAGAATTTATTTCTCATAGAGATTAATTTCAAATTAATAAAAATCTTTTTTTTTCTGGTGAGGCTATTAAACGGAATTGAAATTGCTTTAAAGGCATATTTGATTTGTTATTAATTTGTTGGTTATTATCAGTGATTATATGTAAGTTAATATTTTTTATTTTTTATCAAATATAATTTTAAATAAATAAAAAAAAGAAAGATATTGCAAAATGCATATAATTAATTAATAATTGACAATGAACGCAAAATATTTTCTTTTATTTAGTTTTGTAACTATTTATTGCATTTATGCAAATGGCTGAATTAAAGTGAATTTTCCATTGGTGAGTGTACAGCATGTCACGTATACCTATTAAACATTAAAGGATGAAGGTCCACCTTTATTCACAGTCCTACCGCGATTCTCTTAGAATCGTTATAATACACCAGAAATTTTTCTCAAAAGTTTATGCATATTTTTCACTTTATCCTCTCCAAGGAAGTGGTATGACTCTCCATGAAGAATAAGGTCCTATTAAGGCCAGTGTTTAGGATCATTAAAATACCACAATTAATTACACAAATTTGAGGCCATACTTTCTCTAAAGGAAAACGACCTGACTCCAGAATAAATCTTGCTACTGCAGCAGTCTTTACATTGGACAAGTCAGTTAAGAATGATAGGAAATGAAAGCCTAAGAACCTCCAACTCTTCATGGCAAGAGTAAAGCAAAGTTAATTTTTTCTTCCTCCTTAATTCCACTTCTTTTGCAGAAGCCATTCAATAGATAAAACAGAGACTTCAGATTTTAGAAACAAATATACAAAATAGCAATAACGTATATATACCAGAGATTAGTAATGAATCATTTTTTCGATACTCATAAGTACTCATGAAATTTTGAGTATGAGTGAGTCAACAGTATTGAAATTCAACTACTCTGATTCATTCGTACTCACAACAACATTGATTTATAAGTACAGGTTGCAATGAGCATGAGTACAAGTTTGACATCAAACTCATAACATTCGAAATATGTTTGATTCATACGCCTACTCATTCAGATTCATAAATTTTGAAAAATACTTATAATACTCATAGATGATTCGAGTGATTCGATTCATTCATTCGTCAAAATTTACAGTTTTAGTTGTTTTTGTATTTACCAAAAAAAGAAGAAAGACAAAGACAGCAAACAAAGCAAACACACAACCTTCTATTGAGTATTGTAGTGTTCGTACGCGAATCGTACTTTTCTTTTGTGATTCTTGTAAATGTTGAGTAGAGGAGAGTCGAAATTAATAACATCATGCGTATTGTTAAGTATGAGTACGATGAGTACTCCAAACTTTGAAGATGAGTAGTATGAGTATGATATTAAAATAAGTATGAATGCATAGTATATGTTTCAGAAATTATGAGTATGATTCGAATATACTCATCTTTTTGAATACTCATTGCTAATCTCTGATATATACATTCTGCAATAAGACGAACGATTCACCAGAAAACACAGTTGGAACTTTAGTGGCGTTAACGCATTTCCCTAGAAAACAACTGGGGATAGTCTGAAACAGCTTTGGACAGCTCTATATGAGAACAGGGAAGAAGAATACATCATAGGAAATACATATGTGTAGAGGTTTATATATAGCTTTGCGGTAATTGTCTAGTGCCTACACGATAATAATAATTGAAATTTGAGGACGTCTTCCTAAGCAAGTCTCATAATCCAAACAAGCCGTTCAATTTTCTTATTGTTTTTATCGTAAATGTACGAGAAACTTTACTGAATTTATTTCATATGTTGTTGTATGTTGTTTCCTCAAATACCTCAATATTTAGAAAATGTTTTGAAAATGTTCTTCTTTTTTTATTTTTCATCATAAAATTTTAGCAAGTTTTTGTCTTAAGTTTCTTAAGTCTTTTATTTTAAGTAACAAGTAAATTCTTTCCAAAGTTATTTCGGTATGCCAGTCAGGTGAATCAAATAATTTTGCTGTGTAGCCAACATAAAAACCCATTAAAAAAAAATGTAATTAATAATAAAAGAATAAAATACGTTTGCAAATGTAAGATGAGTTAACAAGTTTATTAAACAACAACATTAAAGAAAATGCAAACTTATGCAAGATGTATGTGAATAGATTAAGAAAGCTTAGATTTTAAATCAAGTGTTTAACATTTTAAGGCAATGACTTGAAAAATCAATCTTGAAAGAAATAAAATGTGCAAAACTATGTAAAGGTACACAGGAAAGATTACCATCCAACATGATCTTAAAAAGAGATGGAAAATGTTGTAACTCTGATGGTTTGCTTGATAGTTGGGCCGTTAGTTATTATTTAGACAACTTAGCAACAGGTCTTTTGAAAAATTCGGCAGCCAGTTTTATGCATTACAAATTAATGTCGATTTTACAACTCAACGGTTGATGAGGATGTTGGTTGATGGGCCTGCTGCTGATGTTGTTGGTTAATGTTTGAGACGATGTTGATGGATTTTTTAATTTTTTTTTTTTGGTTTTTTTTTTTTTTTTGTAGTGTTATTTAGAGAGAGGGCAGAAACAAATCAAGTTTATGTTGTTTTAGTTAACATCGTAAACCGTAGAGTAACCAACAAATCCAGTTTGTATTATGGGTGAGTTGGTTTTACTTCAGTTGTTGCTATTGTAGTTGTTGCGTTTTTTTTCTGCTTGTATTTTTATTATTTTGCGTAAAACCGTGTCAGCAGTGTCAGTTAAACCAGAGTTGAGTGGTTTTTTTTTGTGTTTTTTGTTTTTGTTTTGAGTGCATAACTTTATGAGTGTCTCTGTATTTCACTTTCAATTTCATTTTGAGTGAGTTTGTTTGCATACAATGTGAGTAGAAAGCTTTTTTTGTTTTTTCTTAATACAATAACAAGAAAATAAGAGTAAAGCTTACTGTTAAAACCATGAGAGTCATAACAAAAAACCATAACAACAATTTTCAAATTAATAATGGCATGTTAGTATTGGTGTTCGAGTATTGACGTTAAAGCCTCCTTTTTATTGCACTTACCCTTTCCTCTTGTTTTAAATGTATGGATGGCATCGCATAGTATAATAAGTACTTATACATTTAAAAACTTTTTATTATACTCACATGTATACACTGTATGTTGTATACACAGTATTTTAGGCAATTATTAGTGATTTTTAGACTCTTGTTGCTTTAATCAATTTTAACTGCTTAAGCTTTAGTCTGTTGTGGTGTGATAAAAATACGTTAGTAATCAATTGCAACTCCAACAGCATAGACATTTCTTGTCTCTTAAGCGCGTCTAGTCGTTATTTGAAAAACCCCGTGTATCTAAAAACCCCTCAAAATAAAACAAATCAAACGGAGGATACCCTATAAAGTTTTAACACTCTATTAAAATAATACTTAACGCCAACAACAAGTTTCTACGTTTCTACTAAAAAATGTATGTGTAAAATAGTAACAAAAAATAAATTATAAACAAATCTAAAGAGCATTACAAAAAAAAGTGCAACAAATTTGAAAATATTTTATTTTGAATTAAAAAAAAAGTCAAATTAAGAAAATTTAACTTGGAAACTATAAAACATTATGTTAAACAAAAACATAAAACACAAAAAGTGTTCAAATAATTTGCAAAATTTAATGGATTAAAATATTGCAATAAATCAAATAGAATGTTGTAGTGTGTGGATTATTTTTATTATCAATTTAGGACCTTGTGTTGAATGGTTTTTGTGATAAAGAATATCTTAAATATGTACCACAAAAAGTGTAGGACAAAAATGATATGCAAAAAAAAAACTGAGAACTTGATATCACAATATCTAACGAAAGTGTTACGATTGCAATTTAATATTATCATTATTTTTTCTTCTGAATGTGCAAATTTAAGACTTATATAATATTACATTTATTGTTGTAAATATCGTCGTCATCGACTGTTTAAAATCAACCAGAATTTAGAAAAGAAAAATAATAATTTTTAATTAAATGGTCAAATAAAATTCCTTGGCGTGTTAGAAAAGTAGACTATACAAACATTATTGTGACAATACTATTTTTTCCATTTGGAATGCTGACCATATCAGTAATTTTGAATATAATTTAATATCACAGATGCTTTTTTATTAAGAATAAAGATGTACTTTTTGTTGAAAAAAAAGGAAAAAATTAAAATATTTTTTCATTTCAATTACATATATATACAGTGAACGCCATATGTGAGTCAACACCCACTATAATTTTAAATTTTCTATTGTGTTCTTAAGTATAAAAGAATTTCCTTTATCATGAATTGTTATTTTTTTTTTAACATTTTATAAGTAATAAATAAACGTTTTTATTTTTGGAAATTTATTCGACTACTCTCACTTACTTTTCTCGCTATCCTAAGAAAATGAATTATTTCAGTGGTGTTTACTCACTTTTGGCGCTCACTGTACATGCATATTTCGTCATTACAACCCTTTAATTAGGATTACGGTATAGTTTTCAACACCACTTATGTTGTATGCGTTAATTTTATACATGTGTGACCGTATTGACGGTTAAAGTCGACTCCGAATGGGAGATTTTTTTTAGAAACTTTCCAAAGCAATTTTATTTACTCTCCGAGCTTTAACCAGAAATCTGCTGAGAGAAAGCGGTCGAAGAAATGTTTTTTTCATATTTTGTTTTGCTGGAGAAGTCTGACCTGGGGGTTAGAACTGTGTTCTCACGTCTAATAAGCCAACATACTACCTACTAGACTATGGCGACTTTAAATATTCCAATGAATTAATATTTTAAAGAACATTTTGCACATAGTATGCTCTTCTCTCGGGGTTTTCAAGTTCGAGTTTATTGTGCAAACGATGAATGCAAATGATAGAATGAGATAGAAAGAAGGGCCCGGCACATTTTTAAAAAATGAGGGCTTTTATTTCTCCAGTCCTAACAGTCAAAGTCAGAGCTCCAGATACCAGATAATATTGAGAAACTATAGCTCCTTTAGACCATCGAGAAGCGGTGAGTTAAAATCACTATGAAAAGTTTCTCAAATCTGGCATTCGAAGTGGACTTTAAACAGTAGGTCCCGCCACTCATGGATAAAATTAGCACATACAATATGTATTGTCTGAGAAGTTAGGTTGTATTCCTACATATGTAAAGTTTTAACCGTGAAATTCCAATACTATTCAATATAACTCAGGTCTCCTATCTCCCCAGATGAACTGTATTTAAATGAATTTTTTTCTTTAACTTCTCTAATTTACATACATAATTGGCCATTACAACCCTTCAGTCAGGATTACGGCCTAGCTTCTCAACGCCACTCATGTTGTGTGCGTTAATTTTATACATGAGTGGCGGGACCTACAGTTTAAAGTCGACTCCGAACGACAGATTTTTTGAGAAGCTTTTCATGGCAATTTTTACTCTAAGTGTTTTTGCCAGAAATCTGCTGAGAGGAAGTCGCCGAAGAAATATTTTCATATTTTCGTTTTGATGTCTGACTTGGGATTCGAACTCAGGCCTTTCGTCTAATAAGCCAACACACTACCTACTAGACTACGGCGACTTCTCTAATTTAACACCATTAAATTATTAGAACTTTTTTGCATTAGAACTGTTTTTCAATCGAATTTAATTCAGTCATTATTATAACACTATCTGCCACCAGAAATAAAAACTTCCACTAATCGCCAATTGCAAATAGACATTGAACTTTGTCGCTTATTTTTCTTATTTAAATATAAAGTAGTAAACAATTAAATGAACTTTCCACACAAAAAACAAAATATAAGGCAGCAAGTAAATATTGATTTTCATAGATTCGCTAAGAAATTATTACCTGCAATACTGGTATACAGAAAAAAAAAACGAAAATAATTTGAATTTATAAATAAAAGCCACTGTCTAAACACTCGGCGTCTCACGACGTCAGTAAAGAAAAGCAAATAAAAACACGTGTATTAAAATACTTATTAAAAGAGGAAATAGTTGTATATAAAGATCACAGTTTGAAAGTTAAATGGCAAATAGAATTAAAAATTCCATATAATTTTCAGATGAGTTCAATGTGATCTAGTTTAAATTGGAATTTCACGAATTTAATTTAAATATGAATAACAAATACTTGCATTAATTAAAAGAACAATTTGTGTATCTCTATTAAAAATTATTTATTAAATAATTTAATTATAAAATAATATTTCAATTTGTATTAAAAACTTTTTTGTGAAATAAAAAAGTTTGTGTCTTAAGTCTTTCGTTCATAATACATGTAAATATGTAGATATTATTGAAGTGATTCTATTATGAACTAAATTTTTTAACAGTTTTAGAACTAATTTAATTTGAAATTGGTGTATCTCAGTTTCCCAATCAGCTATGTTTTTTAGTTTTTTTTCTGGCGCTGTGTTCGCGGTGTGAATGAATTCCCTAAATTTTACATATTTTCCTTTCCTTAACATCTTCAGCATAATTGATAAGAGCAAAAATACTTTATTACTGCTTACTATAGTAGTTAAGTTTTTGAATAAATGCCACATTTTATGTAATGTGGGTTCTAGAAATTGTTGTTATGAAAATCACAATAAAAATACCCTACTTAAATACAATTCAATGATATCCAATATTAGAAAGGTATGTCTCCATATCATAGAAACTCTCATTCAATGCTTAATAAGTTCAGAAAATTGGTTACTAAAAATTCTATTGGAAAATTTTCATTTTTAAATGTATTGATAATAGGTAATTTGTTTGCTTATTAGACTAGAATACGTGATTGAAAACCGGCTTTCCTCATTATTTATTTTTATTTAAAGTATAACAGGATGGAAGTCACCGTAGACTTGTAGTGTGTTGGTTTATTATACATGAGGCCGCGGTTATAATCCCAGGTCAAACATCTCCAACAGAACGAAATATGAAAAACTATTCCTTCGGCGAATCGGAATCAACTTTAAGCAGTAAGTCCCCCAGTCACGTATAAAATTAACACACACAACGTAGTAAGTGGTGTGAGTAACTAGGTATGTAAATGTGACCCATTTCTTAAAAATAGTGAAAATCCACTGCAGAAATTCAGGTACTTTGTTCCCATTCAACAGCAATTTCCACTTGGAAATTCGTTTCATTAGGTTTCTATGCCTTAACTCACATGGTATGTTTCTAGCCTCATTCAAGTGATTTAAAACAGTTTTTCTTACAAAATTTAGACTACAAGCAATCTTATCTAGCTTTCCTAGAACAGAATTGACGTAAAATTCTTTATTAGGTGTTTTTTCTGCGTTGCTGGCCATTCTGAAACAAGCTATTTGTGTTGTGTCCAGGTTACAGAGCTAATTTTAATGTAAATCATCACAATAATCAAGCTATCAAGCATGAGTTTTCTTGTTCTAAAATCTCACTATCATACTACAAGCTGCTGTAGTAGGCCAATCACCTGCTAAGCTGGAAGCAAATGATTGATGAAACTAAAAGAAGGCAAAGAAATAATTAAGACATGTAGGAGATGCCTTGTAACAGTCCTATGATTTTTACATGAAAGAAAAAATCGCACTTATACCGTTGCAGATATAGATTACTAAGGTCTAAATAAATAGAAAAAAAATGTACTACTCTTTACCAATGACAACCATAATATTAAAATTGTATGTTAAACATTTAGGTCCAATAACTACCATAATATTCAAATTGTATGTTAAACAATTAAGGTTCTAATGTAATAAAAAAAACAAAGAATTTACGTAGAATAACTTATGATAATTGGGCTATATAATAACATGTAAAATAATTTAATACATATTTAAAAAAAACAAAATAATTTTATTGGGCAATATTTATTTTTAAAATGCATAAAACATGCAAAGTATAATTTCTTTATTTTTTTTTTTTTTTTGTTGCCAATTTCAACAATTATCAATTTATTCGAATATAATTTCAATGTAATCGATCGATTGTTAATAATTGTTTTTGATTATCTTATAAAGTTAGAAGAATACAATACAAAATAAAAATATTTATAATTGCATTCAAATAAAATCTATTAACCTTATTTTTTTCTTGCACTGTTGTTGTTTTTATCATTGTATTATTAGCAATAATTTGTTAATAAACAAATAATCGTGATTTTCTACTACAATTATTATTATTATGCTTTAAGAGAGTGATTTAATAAAATATTTTATTTGTTCAAAAATCCAAAAAAAAACCCCTGAATTCAGTTGAAATAAAGCTCCGCACACAGAAAAGTGTTAAAGACAAGAAGTGTTAGATTGATTGACCAAAATACTGAAATCAAATACACCAACAACCAAAGCAATAAAACCAAAAATATGTGGTAATATTTCAATAACAGCACATTGCTACATTGCAAAGTGGCTGTTATGATGCAGTCATGATTTTTTCAAAGCAAAAACAAAAAACATACAAATAAAATTTTGTATGGGAATTACTTGTATTCAGCTGCTGGCCATTTATTATAGCCGGCATTTAATTTTTTTTTTTACAAATAAAATGTGTTAAAATAAACGGACATAAAGACTCACGCAATACACCATATGACTTGCAGCAGACTCAAATCCGCTTTTGATATTTGCCAATAGATCTTGCGGTTTTTATGTTTATTGTGTTTTGTTTCTTTTTTCTTTATCTTTCTTTTAATTTCTTCTCACACACATACACACACACACATAGAGACACACACTCTAACATTACAGTTATTATGTCATCTTTAAATAGTAATGTGTGGTAGTGATGTTTGCACTCTCGCTAACTGTCTGTCAATCAGCCATTCATACAAATCACTTCCAACGCCTTTTTCCATTGTTTGTTGAAAAAAAACTGCATGATTTTAATGTACAATATTTGCCTTTTTTTGTTGGTTGTTGGTTTTTTTTCTTTTTTTTTTTTGGTTTTTTCTTTGTTTTTTTTCACTTTTACTTTTACACATGTTTCTTGTGCTTTTAGGGCCTTAACAATTGCCACACTTTTGTTTTAACCTCCTGCCTCGTGTTTAAAACCATGCAGCCACCTTTAACTTGTAGTTGGTAAAACCGAAAAAAAGAAAAAAAACAGAAACAAATAAATTAAAACAAGATCATGTTACCTAATGGTGGCATAAAAATTTTAATCATTTTTTACATTACTAATGACAGATATAGGGCAGGTAACAAGTAGTGCAAAATATATATATACACCTACATATATATCCATAATACATACAGTCAAAGAAAAAAGTCTATATACAACGGTGTACATACAACGACGTATGTAGATTTTTGCCCTGTATGTAGACTATTTTCTTTGACTGTATATATATACACAAATTGTTGGGAGGAAGTTGTGTACAAGCATTGAATTTGAATACATTAGCACTGTAAAAGACTAGGCCCATTAAGGCATTCCACATATCAGCTGTTACAGATTAGATTTTCCCTGTAAAAATGTTAACAAACTAGGAATGAATCGTTCAAATATTCTCCATGATTTATCTGGGTGGAGCTTACCCGAAATGTCCAAGTTATATTGGATTGGAGGACCACTGTGGCTTATGACTTATTGGCATACACTTGCAACTTAAGAAAAATCCCACTAGAAAAAATTTGATCGATTTAAAACGCACTATTTCGGTGACCAGTTCACTTCATCTCCAACTGAGATGATCATGTCCTCCAATGACTTGTGCATAATTTCCAATGTAGAAGGAACTGAAATATGTATGGATGGTTTCGGCAGTCCCAAAATCCACACCAAAGAGTAACTTTTTTGGTATGCTTTGGACCCACTTGGGACTCATGAAGATAAATGTCGTCCGAATTTCGAAAGTTTTGTTTGTTCAAGTACCCATTCATTCGGAAACCTGTCTCATCGCTGTATATGATTTTTCGATAGAATTTATAATCAGCTACCAACCACTCTAGTGCTCCCTCAACGAACACAGGTTATTGTCTACGGTTCCTGACTATCGGTTCATGGTGATTTGGCCAAACAGACTCAATACAATTTGGCAGTTATAAACTGTAAAAGTGTGGCAGTCACCGTAGTCTAGAAGGTAGCGTATTGGCTTATTATTAGTAAGGCCTTCGTTCAAACTCCAATTCGGACATCTCCAACAAAACGAAATATGAAAAAATATTTCTTCGCCGACTGAGAGGAAAATATAATTGCCATGAAAAAGTTTCTTCAAAAATCTATCGTTCGGAGTCGACTTTAAACTGGACATCCCGCCACTTATGTATTAATTTAACACTCACAACATTAGTGATGTGAGAAACTAGGTTGTAAACCTGACTAAATAGTTGTAATGGCCAATTATGTTATGATATGCTATGTTCGCACGAGCCTTCGAATTACTTCGCTCTCTGTTTGAATTACTTATTTGAATTATCATGTTCACACGGTAGTTTTGTAATTCTTTTTTACAGTTCTTCTTCTTTTTATTACTAAATTATTATTAATATTTTTCATACAGCTTCTTCAAAAGCTGCAAATACTTTTCAAAAGGTTTTCTACACACATAGTGGCTTCCTCCGCTAATTTCGCGAATAACTTTCTTATAAATAATACTTTTTTAAAATATTATTTTTGGATTCCATTGTTGTTTATTGTTTACATACAATATTTTTTGTTTATATTTTTCGTGCTTTGACAGCTGGTGATGGCAAAAATACGATAAAATTTAGAGATTACATTGATTTTTAAGTAATCCACAGGGTAATAGAAATTGGATTACACACAATTTGGGTAATTCGCTCACAAAATTTTGTATGGCGAATGACGTAATTTAGCACATAATTGGGTGTTGAATTGCGAATGAGAGAGCGAATTACGAAAAATTGCTGCCGTGCGAACATGGCAATAGACTCTCGTGGGTGTAATGTGAATTAGTATCAGTCCAAATTTGATAGTTTTGTTTGTTCACGTCCGCATTGATTCAGAAATATGCCTCATCGCTGAATATGATTTTTCAATGAAAATTATGGTCAGTTACCGACTGCTCTAGAAGTCCCCTTAACGAACACAGCTTGGTGTATATGGTCCATGTCTGTCGGTCCATGGCGATTTGGCAAAACAGAGTAAATACAAATACCCGTTGTTAGCTGTCAAGCTGTCAGAAGTCCCTGTTGAAAGACCTTTTATAAGAATTTAGGTGCGCTGCTAGTGTAAAAAAATGATAACGAATTTATAAACCCATAACGTAATGGAAATATAGTCACGACCAGTTCATTACGCGATACTCCCTAATTATCTCTTTCTATAACTTAGCATACCTTCCGAATTTCAAAACAAAGCATTGCAATCCATGTCCAAAGTATAGTTTTCAGTTTAAAAGAATTTAGAAGATCAAAGACTAATTATTTGTACAGAATGTTCTCTTGCGAATCCAATCAAATTTTTAAGCACCAGTGTGTGGAACAACATGTGTAACATGATTCATTAGACTCAATACCACAAACATCGTATAAAAACTCCCCGGCGAAAAGACCTTAATAAAGGCACGTACAACGCGTATGCGACATGAACATTTTAAAATATACGAGAATCAATAAATTTACGTTCAGACACATAAAAAATTCACAATGAATTACAAAACTTATGTGCACACGCATATGAAAAAGAAAAAAATTGCAACAACAATTTAATTTGAAAAAATTTTTATTTTATACATATTATTAATCAAAATAAAATTATTCGATATTTTAAACATGCATATGTATGCATACATATACATATGTAGTTGTACGAATGTATTTGTTTTAAGCGTCTATTGACAGTAGAAATTAACATAATTTTGTGATTTGCCATGAAATTAACGTAAACGAGTTTGAAAAATGAAATTGATGCACAAGAAACTGACCTTGGTCGATAATCGGTTGTGGGACCATAATCCATTAATATACATATGTATGCATGTTATTTGACAGAGATAGAAAAGATAATGAAGATGATTTTTGTGAAATAAAATAATTAAATGACAAACCAAAAGTTGAAATCAAATGAAATCAGAAAAAACAAGGTCATCTATCTCAGTGGCTTTTAAATCATAAAAATCTTTCATTTTTAAAATTCGTTTTTATTTATTAATTTTCAAGTATAGTTTCATATGATATTTTTTTTTTTTTTGTTTTAAGGTTGAAATCTTTGTTTATAATTTTATTTTTAAATTTTATCATTGATTTGTTTTAAAATTTAAATAAACGGAAGTTTTTAATTTTAAACTGAAATACTAATGAATTTTTATGTTTATGTTTATTTTTTCTTCTATTTGCAGTTTAGTTTAGTCAACGTTTTGGTTTCAACGTAAAACCTCATAATAAGTTGTTGGTTAAATTTTAAAACTGAAAAAAGTTTTAAAATTGAAATATTTTTTATACACGAAAAAAGAAATCCCCACTAACCAAAAACACTCACACATACACACAGATCAGCCAAAATGAGGCCATATTTAATAACATTTGTCTGTCTCTGCTCTGCCCTCGCATTTGTTAATGCCGTACCAGTGCCTGGCTCCAATCAGGAACTTGATGTATTACAGATTCCATTATCAAATGGAAAGGTAAGTTCCTTTAATGATTTTTTTATTTAACAATATTAAAGTAAATTTTTATTGCATTAAAATATACGTAACACTTATGATAAGTGTTTCGTTAAAATTGTAAGAAAATAATTTAAATATAAAATATACAGAGAGAAACTAAAATACAATGCGAGGCACATAGTTATGGTTTGTAACAATTCTTGTATTAAACATGCCATTTTAATTTTATATTGCAACTCACATATTCACACAAAATTTTTTCGATTTATAAAAGCTTTATAAAACCTAAGTTTTATAAAAATTTGTTCCATAAACCCTACATGAAACAAAAAAAAAATTTATGAATATGGAAGTAAATATTTACGTGTCATATTATAAAGAAAAAAATATTTAAATTTATAGTAGAATGCTAACCAAGTTAATATGTTCTCTGAAAGTAATTCTTTACCAAGGAAAATAATTTTAATAGAAAAAAAATCTACATCGTTAATTATAGAGGTCGCCAGGCCCTAAACTTTGAAAGTCCTTCTTTACTAAAATAGAATAAAAATAGCTTAAAATAGCTAACGTGGCATTAAGATATGTATCAGAGATCAGCAATGAGTATTCAAAAAGATGAGTAGATTGGAATTATACTTAAAATTTCTGATACTTATACGCATTCATACTTATTTTAATATCGTACTCATACTACTCATATTTAAGCTTTAAAGTACTCATCGTACTCATGCTTAACAATACGCATGATGTTGTTGATTTCGACTCTCCTTTACTCAGCATTTACAAGAATCACAAAATAAGCATAATTCGCATACGAACACTACAATACTCATTGTCTTTTTCTTTCTTCTTTTGTTGTAAATACAACATCAACTAAGACTGTAATTTTGATGAATGATTCGAATCGCTCGAGTATGAGTATTATAAGTATTTTTCTAAATTTATGAATCTGAATGAGTAGGCGTATGAATCAAACATATTTCGAATGTTATGAGTTTGATGTCAACGTTGTACTCATACTCATCGCAACCTGTACTTATAAATGAATGTTGTAATGAGTACGAATGAATCAGAGTAGTTAAATTTCAATACTGTTAAGTCAGTCATACTCAAAATATCATGAGTACTTATGAGTAGCGAAAAAACGATTCATTGCTGATCTCTGGTTGTGTAATGCAGGCAAACTTATGACAAGTTTCTTAGCTACTGCTTTGAGTTTTTCAAAGTTTCAAAATTTCAAAAAATATTGAAAATTTTCAATTGAACAATGTTCGTTTAAAAATTCGTCAAATTATGTAAATATACACACATACATACATACGTACATGATTAATCATTACCAGTTAGAATAACCACCCAGCTTCTCACACCACTTATGTTGTGTGTGATAATCTTATACATGAGTAGCGGTATTTACCGTTTAACTCGATTTCGAATGACAGATTCTTAGAAACTTTTTCAATTCAATTGTATTTACTGTCAGAGTTTTTACCAGAAATCTACTAGGAGGCAGTCGCTTAAGAAATATATATTTCATATTTTCGTTTTGTTGGATATGTCTGACCTGGGGCTTGAACCGTGGCCTCATGTCTTATAAGCCAGCACCAGACCTACTAGACCAAATAATAGAAATATTCATGGTATTTACCTACGGCTTATAAGTTAGTTTTGCCCATAAACATACAGGTCACAGTTTTCTTAAATTCAATCGTTCACAAGTTTAAATGATTCCTTTGAAAAATTAAAAAAATTATTAGAAATATCTTTTCATATTAAGGAGTGTGCATGAAAAAATTTGGACATACTCTAGGCTTATAACTTTTAAACGTGAGCCACGAAAAAAATTCGCATAAGAGAACAATTGGTGTTAACCAAGCAACTGTTTCACTGGATGTGGAAAATGTAATGATTTCTGCTAATAAACATCTAAACATCAACATGGATAGGCAAAAAATAGGACAAAATGGGAACTGCTTTAAAATTTCTTTCAGAATATTTAAAAAAGAAACTAGAAATTTGGGGTTTTCAAAGAATATGAATACCGTATGGGGAGAATATATACAATTATTCTATGTTGCGAACTCAAGTAGAAATATTGAGAAAAATTGCGATGCTCAAAAACCATCGTAGTGATCAAAAAACATTTTTAGTTTGTCAAACAATATCAAACATGAGTAATCAAGAATCACTTCTTTCTTTGTTATTTTTAATGCCGCCAATGTTAATGTTAATGAGTGCCAGCATATCATTTAATAACGGTATAATATACTCGTTGTCTCTAATCGCTAATTATCACTTGTCACTAATTGTTTAGATGTATACCAGTCACCCAACCTAGCAACTTGTATAGAACTGCGCCTTATTGAGAGGTATTGGCGTTTGAAAAAACAATCAGCAAAACTGAAAATGAGTTTAATAGGAAATATAGAATTGTCAGTAAAATGATAGTAGATATCACAATAAAGACTGTAATGGAAGTAGTCCCAAACAAAATTATTAAACCCTCCATTGGAACTTAACAATGTTTCTTTACCTGAATTAAGACTTGAAATAATTTTACTATTAAGTTTAGTTTTTATAAAGAGAAGTAGATGGCCAAATTTTTTGGTGCTCACACTTTATTTTAATTTAATGCCAATGATAACAAATAAAACAGTGGCACACAATCAAGCACCTCTTGGTTTTTATCAACGATGTTTATTTACTTGATAAAAGAATTCAAATGAATTGAAAAAAAAAACATTTTTATTCCGATCTAACTGGTATAATATCTTAAATATTAAAATGTTTTATAGCCAGAGTAACCAACCTTAGAAAAAAATTTATTCATACCTTCCACTCTGTATGTATGTATGTACATATATGTATACTGGTAATAATAATAGAAAATATTTGCGCCAAATAAACACATCAGACATGAGGATGTTATTCAAAGTGAATAAGTTTAACAAATATTTTAAATAAACAATCACAAAAATGCTCACATAATTGAACAGTCAATGTACAAACTTTCATCAGGTAAATATAATAAAGACATGAAAAATTATAAAAATCGTACAAATGACCTCGGCAAGGTTAGTAAACTTTTGGAAAAAAAGTGAACAAAAATTAAAAGCAACAACAACAACATAACAAATGAGAAAGGCAATAAAATAAAAAGTGGAAACAGCGCAAACCGAGCTGTACTATGAGTGCAAATAATAAGCAGAAGTCCTTCAACTGTTACAATTTCATACACATACACTTGCACATACGAGTATGTACGTGTTGCTGTGGCATGAATCATTTAAATTTCCACTTCCTTTTACAAAATACTGTAAAACTACAACTGCTTTATTGAAAATGAAAAAACAAAACAAAAAAAAATAAATAAATTTTAACATAAAACGGTATTCAGGTCTTTAGGTTTGCATGGCTAATCAAAACAAAAGAAAAACAAAAAACAAAATAAAACGAACATGGCTAAAACAACTTTAAAAAATATAAAAACCAGTTCCTGACTTAATGCCACCACTAGGCAAGGAAGTTTTACAAGACATACAATACTCAAAACAAAAAAAAAGAAAAACCAAGACTGCATTCAATTTAATTGAGTTAAGAGAGAGGGAGAATTGAAATTGAAAGTAATTTTCCATTAATACCAACAATAAACATCTGAACCCTCATTTATGGTGACTGTTAAAGAAAATGAAAAACAAAAGACTTAAGAAAAAAGCTTTTTTTTTTTGATTATTATACTACATATGTTTTCTTTACACAAAAAGTACCAAAATCATACATACGTACTACTTTGTACTTGTTAGTATTTTTCCATTTATTTTTGGTTATAATCGAGGCAAAAAAAAACTAAATTTAGGCAGTTTTTTTAAAATTGTTACAAATATATAAACCGGCTTTTATTTCTATTTCTTTCGTTTTTTTTTTTTTTTTTTTTGTAAAAAATTTAACGCCTTAGTTACTGTGACTTAAAAATGTTCGACTGTTTTTTTTTTAATACAAGCTTAAATGCAATAGAAATCAGTTTCTATTGACTGACACGTTCCGCTGTTATTATTTAATTACAACATACAATATATTATTACGGCTGGTGTGTTTTAAGTCAACGGCTCCAATGGAGACGCCATTCTTCTGTCAGTTGAATTAATTGCTACTCATGTTGGTACTTTTTTTTTTGTTACTACTGTTACAACAACTGATCTTTATATTGTTTAACATTTTCGCTTGCAATTATCAGAACAAGTATTTAACCCTAAGCGTTTGCTAGATAAAAACCTATTGTTTTCATATAACTTTTTACTAAAAATGGTTTGTGGTGGTAAAAGATTTAAAGTTTAAATTAATAACCACTATTAGGGTTAATGAGTACTGTACCCATAGATTGGTTTATTATTTATAATACATTTTTTTCAGAGATTTAATAAATCTTTTGAAAAGAAAATGTTTAAGAATATTTATGATCTTTTAATTATATAATTTAAGTTTGAGAAATATTTATTCAATGCAACATTGTATAATCACTGAGATTATCTTTAATTTCAATTTAAAACAAAAAACTGGTAATTCAACAATATTAAACATGTTCAACGATTCAATATAGTCTGTTGAAATAATAAATGCATTCATCTCAAAATAACGAAAATAATAAATTTATAGTTAGTATTAAATAAGTTAAAATAGTAGTCGCCTACCGTTTGAAAGTTGACCTTAATTTATTAATGATTTTATAATTTTATATAATACTACATCGAACATACATAAATCTTTACATTTTTTAATTAGGCATTAGAAATGTAATACATGAGTGGTGGAACCTACAGTTTAAAGTCGACTCCGAACGACCGATTTTTGAAAAACTTTTCATGGCAATTTTTTATTTACTCTCAGAATTCTTGCCAGAAATCTGCTGAGAGGAAGTTGCCGAAGAAATATTACTTAATTTTTCGTTTTGTTGGAAATACCTGACCTGGGTTTGAACCGTCACGTCTAACAAGTCAACACTCTACATACTAGACTATGGCGACTACAAGACTTACTTGGTTCCCAATAACCCAGTGATTAAACCGTTTAGTGAAAGTCATGTTAAGCATTGCGAGGCGTTTCTGTCTTTTTCCTTTAATATACCTTTTGCTACTACACTCTTGTGTAAGATCTTACACCAACACCATTAATATTAAGGAACTTACAAGTGTACATGAATGTATACTTTAAATATTTGTTGAGTATTGAAAATAAACCTTTTCTTCATAGTTTTTGTTAAAAGTTATTGTAATTACCAATATCTCTCTCTATTTATGTTTTTTACTTCCTCTGTTTTTATCCCTATTCTTTTATTTTCTTCCTTTCCTTTCCTTTCTTCTCTTTGAATTTGGCATTATGGCCTAGTCGCCACAGTCTAATAAGTAGTATGTTGGCCTATTAGTTGAGATCCCGTGGTTCAAACACTAACTTAGACAACAAACCCATTTTGTTTTGTTCATTTGTTCACGAATGGCAGAACTTGTAACTTCACATTAACTTGAACTGATATTTTTTGGAAGGCTTTTCAAAGCAGGTAGTTACTCTCAGAGCTTCTACCAGAAAACTGCTGAACTGGGGCATCGAAAGAAATATTTAAAAAAAAATTTTTAATGTAAATACTTCGTCTAGTATCCCACCATACAACCCACTAGGCTAGGCTGGCCAATTGCTTAATGAATAATCGCTGTAATCTAAATTCCTAATTTTTTTATTCGAACTATGCCTCTAGGCTTTTAAACTGATGCCAGACACCTACGTTAGGAGAATATTGTAGACCACGATTTTAAGTGATGAAATTTTAAATAAATTTTTAAATTTTCCAATCACCCGTAGTCCATTGACATTCGTGCGCATATGATTTTGAATTTTAATTAAAACAACAATTTAAAATAAGTATCAAAAAAAATTTACTGATTAAAAGGAATTTTTTGTTAACGTAAAAAGATATGAGGCCTGTTTGAATTCACATTCTAGAATTCATATTCTAGAAAAGATTCGCAGCGGAGCTGTAAACGTATTAAACTCGATTGATTCTTTTATAGATATGAGAAGAACCTAATTCTTTTCACAATTATAAAATAAAACAACGATAGATAAATATAATAAATCAGCTTTTAATTCCTTACAAAACATACTTCATTATAAGGCATTGTATGATTTATAGAAAAACTATTATTTCATTTTGCAGTTTACATCCTTCTAACCCATATATTGTATTTAAAATTACATAAGATTTTCCTGCTTGGCGTTTTTCTTTTTCCAGATACATATTATTTAAATAATAAAAATTTTTTTAAAACATATATTTAAAAATACATTGACTGGTCTAAAATATTTATTGTAACCAGTTTTAATAAATCAACTCTTGACCAATTCACACAATAACTTAGAGACCCACATTTTCATTAAAGAAAAAAAAAACAGAGAAATAATTTAAAATTATTATTTAAAAAAAAAACAAACGCCATTCACTATATTACAAGAAAAACGAGTCTGTCCCCCTATACTAACAGTGTTGTTAAGCGTCAATTTATAAAGCAAAAATTTAGTTTTTCTCTTCAACTAAATATAATAATCCTCGACAATAATTTCATTATATTGAACAAGTCTTAAAGGAGATTACAAAATAGCGGCTGGCTGGCTGGCTACACTAAAACGCCGGCATAAATTTGCAATTATTTAACACAAAAAGTTAACAAAGAAAATATAATAACGTATTGATAATTATTCATATACCATATACAGACTCAATTGTCATTTTTAATTACGTTTTTATTTTTATTTTTTTTTTTATATTCTATGAAAGTTAAATAAATGTATGATATTGGGAAATTTATTTCGAGTTACATTTTGTATGGGAATTTTTTCTGTAATGGAAAATTGAAATTTATATTCTACGCCAGATCCTAAAAACCAACAGCATAAAAAGAAAAAAAATAAAAACATGAGAAGTTTAACAATTAAATGATTATCACTAATGACAGCCTTGTAGAAACTTAATAAATTTAAAAAAATTGTTTAAAGCAATTTTAATAACATAAAAACAGCTGCAAAAGTTTATTAAACAAATTAACAACACTGGCAAAATTGTGGTTTTATGATGTTTAAAATCTTATTTTTATTGATTTTTTCCAGTCTTATGTAATCCAAGCCAGTCTGCCAGTAACGTACGCTCTTTTATTACGGATACCCAAAGCTATTCTATAGTTTCATAAAATTTGTTATATGCACCTTGTTAGACACTCATTTACTAATATCTTTGCTGTTTCGTTTTTTTTTAATTTTGCAAACATTTTACTGCAATTTTCAAACATAAATTCATCTGGATCCAATATGCATTTAAAAGTTTATGAATACGTTTCCCAATATTATTGAGGATTATCATTCTAATAATTTTTTTGATACTTCGTAAATTTCCAAAAAAAAAAAGTAATTATTTTTATTTTTACAAAGGGTGATTTTTTAAGAGCTATAGGAAAATTAAAAAAAAACACATAAAATTCAGAAAAATGCATGAAATCTTTATTTGAATCGATAGTACGGTCCATATAATTTAATGTTTGAAGATTATTTCATGCAAATGCTGACCGCGACTGCGCCTCAAATGGTCCATCCGCTTAGTCCAATTTTGGCATACTCTTTCCAACATTTCGTCCGGTATCTCACGAATAAACGCTTCAATGTTGTCTTCCAATGCATCAATTGAAGCGGCCTTGTCTGTATAGACATGAGCTTTAACATAGCCCCCCAAAAAATAGTCTAAAGGCGTTAAATCGCATGATCTAAGCGGCCAATTGACCGGTCCCGAACGTGAAATATCGTGTTCACCGAACTCGCCTCTCAATAAGTCAATCATTACGCGTGCTGTGTGGCATGTGGCACAGCGCGCGATGAACTTTCTTAACAGAGCACGCATTTTGATAATAAAATTCAATGATTTGCAAGCGTTGTTCGTTTGTAAGACGATTCATGGTTAAATTATAGACCAAACTGAAAATGTTTGACAGTGAAACAAAACACGAAACGTGCGGGAGCTGTTAAAACCAGTGTTGCCAAAAAGATAATAGCTAAAAAATCACCCGTTATGATGTGTTAATTACTAAATCATTAACAATTATTTATGTTTTTGCATGTGCATAATTATAGCATATTTTTTAAAGTTGCTTTTGAACGAATTTTTTTTTTTATAGTTTTGAAAATTTCCGCTAAATATGTAAAAATTTTATTTAAAAAATATTTAAAAATTTTATGTAAAAAATAAATGGAATAGTATATTAGAAATTATAATTTTTTAATAAATATTAATTATGTTTGAGCCACAACCGCAATAAATTACGTAAAAAAAGGAATTTCTAAACATTTGCCTTAAAATATTTTTAAAATAAATCAGGAAAATATTTTTAACGAATTTTATATTTTAAAATATGCTCTTAAAGAATATATAGCAAAATCAATTATGATTTAAAATTTTATTTTTTAAATTATAATATAAAAATAAGATCATATAGGTGCATAACCCAGTTCTATTTAAAATTTTGCTTTATTACGAGTTATTCTAAAATGATATACAATTTTTAAAATCATATGCCTTTAAATTATTTACTTAACTTACTTAATTGGTCACTTCAAACTTTTAGTCAGGATTGATGAGGGGCTATGTCGATTCTCTCACCACCCATGTTGTGGGTATTATATTTTGATTGGCGGGACATACATTTTGGGTAACTTTTCATGGCAATTTTATTTACTCTCTTAGTTTTTGCCACATTTTTGAGTTGGGAATGAAGCTTGGTCTTAAGTCTAATAAGCTAATACACTACCTACTAGACCTAAAATCTAAATAAGTGACTGTAAAATAATTTACAAAAAAATTATAACAATTTTCTAATATGCTTAAATATGCTATTTAAAAAAGTGATATACATACATCTGTATACATGTATCAATGGTTTTATAAAATGTTTATTTCATCTAAACATGTTGATGCATGATGTTTTACACCGCAGTACATATATATATAATTCCACTTAAACATATGGCGTAGTAAACAATTCGATGACAATTAGAATTTCAATTCCTTAGGTTGTTAGACCAGTTTAGTGATAATGCTACTAACTAAACACTTAAGCATGCTACAATGCAATCACGCTTCAGAAAATATTCATTAGGATTTGCCTACCTATCTACGACATTAGAATAGACTAACTATACAGGATATGTGAGAGGAAAAGGCAAAGGAATCTGGAAACCATTGTAGAGGGAATACTTAAACCAGGATCGGAAGATATTATCTGTTGCGACCGTCGTATAAAGTTATAATTTCTGATTGCTCTCAAGTACATAAATGATAGTCTGTAGTAAATCCTGTCCTCATTTTAATGCATGTCTTCCTAGAAAATACTGCAGTTAACTTAAAAGACTATTATAATAATAAAAAAAAAATTTTTGATAACAAAAAAAAACCTTTAAATATTTATTAAAGAAAAATAAATTGCAAATTATTTTATTTGAAAATCACACTTTTTATAGTGCCTAGTCTAACTACTGTGTATTGTTGATATTTCACAAATTTCACAAAGATTCGCTATAAAGTTCTAGTAGCATTTAACATGCATATTTGCATATAATTGCATATTTAAATTTATTTCTATTTTCATATGCTTTTTAGTTTATTACAATGATGCTTACAGACCATAGTCTAAGGTCATAGTAATTTTTTCTATAATTATTTTCATTATTATTGTAGAAGAAAAATATCATAAAAGCAATTTAATGTTAATTATACTCGTACTTTAATTAACATGAGCCACACAATTAATTGCTACAAATAAATCTTTAATTCCAAGAAACGAAGTACAAATAAATTTACAACAATTGATCAATTATAGCTTAAGCACTTGAAAAAAATGAAGTGAATACAAATATAAATTGATTAGTTATATTGGTTGAAATACTTTTTAAACATGTTTTTATTGTTATTATTTGTTTAAACCAACGAACAAAGTTATTTTATTAATGTATGTATGAACGACCTTAACCGACATAAAAGCAATACTTAAGTACTTTGGGGGGCACATAACAAAAATACCAATAAAATAATAAAAAAAAAATTTTAAAAAATAATATAAAAAAGCAGAAAACCGAATGGCATTTGATTTAAAATAGTCAATTTATTATTTATAATCATTGGTTAGGTTACTCGCCTATGTGCGCACTGCGCACTGGGCATGCGTACCAACAATTATAAGAATATTATATGAATACTTACATATCTACAATATTAACATAAAATTCATGACATATATATGTTTCAAAAATTTATAGCCCAATTACAAGTGCTACTGTGATTTTAAATGTCAGAGATCTAAAGAAGATTAATTCATATAATTAAAGAAGATTACATTTCATTTTAAAGTCATAACATTTTATAAATGACGAATTGTTTTAGTCATGTAATCTTTCATCATTAAATTAAATATGCTTTTATCAGTTCATGTTGTCGAAACGATTTCAAAAGATTTATAGTGGCTTTAACAGAATGAATGCCATGATAGTTAGAAAAATTATTTATAAATTAAAAGCACATATCGAAGAAGCCAAACACAGGAAGAAAGAAATAATTTTTTTGATTTGATTTTTCAATGAAAAATTTCTTTCAGTGTACTTAACAATTATCATTAAATCATTGAATTTTATTGTCAAAATTCGCGCTGTGTACGAAATGTGTTTCATAAATTTAAAATTTATCCCCAGATTCATTAACTGTGGGCTCTATGGGTACATCAACAATATGAGAAACAACAAGAGGCTTTTCAAGAGTTGTCTATGCAGCCTGTTTGGTGTGGCACCATACTTTATAACAACAATACTTCCTCTAGAACAATGGAAATCACAACATTACTGTCTGCTTTAGGCTCACCGCAATTATTACAGACTTTTTCGCCCAACAATTAGACAGGGTTGATATGCGAATACAATAAAACGGTATTACATGTCACAGTAGTCGCCATAATCTACTAGGTAATGTGTTTTCTTATTAGACATGAGGCCACGGTTCAAACCCCAGGTCAGACATCTTAAACAAAACGATATATGTAATAAATTTCTACGGCGACTTCCTCTCAGCAGATTTCTAGCAAAAAATCTGAGGGTAAATAAAATTGTCATGAAAAGTTTCTGTCGTTCGAAGTCAACTTTAAACTGTAGATCCCGCGCCTCATATATAAAATTTTTACACACATCATAAGTGGTGTGGGAAGCTATGCTGTAATCCTGACCTGATGTATGTGTTGCATATCATTCGACACGCAATGTTGCAAATCTAATAATAATCTCCCGTTTTTTAGCAAAGTGATGTATGTATGTATGTGTTGCATATCATACGAAACGCAATGTTGCAAATCATTATCAAATCATTTTTTTAACAATTTATTGACTTCCAGGATCAAGGGACTAGACCCTCACAAGACTATTTTTTATGGGCATACATTACATACATACATTTCTGACTCTAGGGTTGTAGTTATGCATGTATGATGCAAGATAAGAATTATAAATAGATTGACACTTTTACTACTGCCATTATTAAAGTACATATATCATCACATGTATCATACATTTTGTTTTACATTAAATCATGCCACAAGAGTTGCGTGTAACATATGCATTCAATTAAAATCAAATTATGACAAGTTATGAAATATTAACACTTCTTTGCTTATATAAAAAAGATAAAACAATAAATTAGCAGCTAGGGAGGAAAGAATTAAAACCAAACAAAAAAAATTAAATTTATTTGTTGTCATAAAAAACTTACTTATAGCACGCGTCATCTGTCACGAAACTCCCACGATTCTAGTAATTTCAACAAGCAAGAAAAAAATAAGTATAATAATAAACAATTGTTGTTATTGTTATTGCTGTTGTTATTGTGTTTGAAAACAACATACATAATTAACATTAAAATGTTAAATATTTGCATTTAACAAAAAACAAATACTAGAGAAAAATAAGCTGACAATATAATAAATGGTTTTCAATTTGTCTTCAAAGTTTATTGACTCTGGTGATTTTCGAAATAATTTTCGATTTTTTTCAAAATAAAAATTAAATCTATTGTAAATTATATATAATTTCCCCTTAACACCTTGTAAACTTAAAAATTATAAAAATTATTGGTGATTGCCTTTTTAATTTCTCGAACAAACTTTGAAAGTGAAATGGTAAGCGGTAACAGTTGCCAATTTGAAAACGTTTTTGAAAATAACCAGGAAAGAAATTGTTTAGGCAACAAATTAATGTTGATTTTGTTTTTTTTATATTTTAACAGTATGATACTTTTGTTTAACGTTTCAGTTTTTCTTTTTTTATGTTTTTTGTGCTAATGCTACAGATAATGAATTTAAATAAACAGGGAAATAAATTATGGTTTTCCAAAGTATGTATACACGCCTGTCATAGACAGTTCAAGTAACAAAATAAATTAAAAACAAAAGAAAGAAGGTAGTGGTGCTATACAATTATGAATAATTTTTTGATTTGTTTGTTGGATCATAATTTTAAATATGACGTCAATAATTAATAATAGCAACAATAGCATATGACAATTCTTGAATTTTAAATTTTGTAGAGGATTGCTCGCCAAAAGTTTAATGAAGTATTTGTTGAAAATTAAGAATAATTTTTTTTTGTTTATATTCGGTTTTACAAATTCAAAACAGGTATGGATTAAATGAGTTTTCAGAATTATTACGTTGAGCCCAAGAATTTTATGCATGAGTGCTTATGCTATTAATATTTACAATAAATAGTTGGCAATAATAAAACTTCAGTTTAAAATAAAACTTAATAATGAAAAACTAGTATTAAATTTGCTTTAAAATATAAAATTTTAAAGAAAAATAGCAAATTTCGTAATGTATACATACAAAAACTAATCAAGTTTTGAAAACTATCATGTAAAACGTGTTCTCCTATTAACTGTAAACATTGTTAGGAAGTTACTTCAAAATCCAAAGTACTTGATAATTTAATTGTAGTAATTGTAGGTGTAAAAATTGTTGAAAAACAAATTAACAAGCGCTTACATAATCATACCCACAGCATCCCAGGCACGATCCAAATTGCAGTTTGTGCTTGAACAAATATTATACAACAAAAATCGTTGTTTTGTTTTCCATTGTTTGGTTCATAAAACAAGGTGATCTAACCTTTATTTTTATTTCTTTTTTGGCTTAAACATAAAAACAATAACTAAAAAACAAAAACGAAAAACTATATTTAATGACAACTTTCACTTTTTATTTTTGGCTTAATAGGCCCTTAAAACAAATGTTATTTAAAACAAGATTTTATTTTAAATTGTAATAAAATTGTTAATTGTTTTCATAATTTTCTTAATTAATTTCTTTAAAGGAACTGGATGTCTTAACATTGGGATCCAAAGATCAAGAGCAATTATTAGCAGAACGTAATAAAAGAACAATAGGTTTATTACGTGAACTGTTTCCCGATATAACCAAGGTAAGTACTTTTTTCTTTAGTACTTTTTTTTTTTTATCAATAATAATGCTATGAAAACAGCCATTTATGGCTCATATGCCTATTGATATTATAAATAGTTTAGTTAATAAATTATTCACAAAACGCATCAGCGTAAGACATCATAGAACTATTTCTAATAAGGTGTGTTCTTAGGGTAGAAGCAAAACTTCCACCAAACCACTTTATAAAATTGTCAGCATGTCATTTGATTATTTTCCGACATGACATGAAATAATTTCTAGAATTTTAACTACATTGTATGTACTCGTATAAATATATGTATATATTAAAATGTTTTGCTATGCTTAGCAATTAAACCAGGAAATAAATCGTTTCGTTAACAATATTCTACAACAAGTGGGCCCTATTGTCTTGGGTACCGCCTTAAATCCTCTCAACGATCATCCACGTTTGCCTCTAAGCGAAGATGATGTTGATGATAATTTTGATGTAAATGCACAAAATTCTACAATACCAAAGGAATTAACCGACTTTGAGCCAGATGAGGAATTTGAAGCATCACAACAACAGGAAATGCAAGCTGATGAAAATAAACGGGCGGAAAATTAAAAGTATCATACTCTCATAATAACATGTACAAACACATTGAAATGACATTTACCATTGGCAAAGCTACAAACTGATTGGCAAATACTAAGCAGCTGTGAGAATAAAAATTCACGATTGGCATCCATATTTTAAAACGGAAAACGAAATTTTTTAAGAAAAATTTCTTTTAAATTGAAATTCGAGATATTTAAAGGCAACAATTTTTTTAATAACCAATAGAATTAAATTAAATAACTAGAAATGAAATATTAAAGGCAACACATTATTTAACATTTAAAAGCAGAAAGAATTTAATTTTATAAAAATAAAAATTGGCAACACCTGCACTTAATAAAAACGGATACTTAAATTATTTAATATGAAACTCACCATACAATATGAATCTAGAAATTGACAACACTATACAATACAAATGAATGCAATGTTATCCTTGCGGCAAAAAGGTACATACATAAATAACTTTGTTACTAAAGGAGGAAATCATATCGAATCGATTGCGAATTAAACTGTTAATTAAATAATAATAAACGATTTTGATAATGATTGGCAAATCAGAGATTGGCAAGCAAAGACATAACATTTAAAAATATACATAAATCACATCCTAAATAAATACAAAGTTCGTTTCTACAATTTGATAGCAAACCCTGACACTAAAGTTTGATCAAATTTATAAAAGCAATTGTGGATTAAGGATATTTTCTTCAGAAAACTCTATACAAATTCTTACAAGGCCTATTATAAGAATTTCATGAACAACCTCTTCGAAATAAGGGCATTACCACAAATCAAATTTTGCAAAGAATTGAATACGGTGTAAATCCTGTAAATATCAGTTAGTTTGAGCCAAAAAATCGAGGCTTATTAATGTAAATAAAACAGACATAAAACGTTGTTTTATATTATCCTAACACGTGAAGAATAACTACCAATATCAAAAGGATTGTCTTCTAATATGATCCTTGAGACATAGAAGCTGAAGTCCATCAAGCTGAAGTGCATCCAGCTAAAGTCTATCAAGCTAAAGTCTATCAAGCTAAAGTCCATCAAGCTAAAGTATACCAAACCAAAGTCCATCAAGCTAAAGTATTTCAAACTAAAGTCTACCAAACTAAAGTCCATCAAGCTCAAGTCTATCAAGCAAAATATATCAAGCTAAAGTCTATCAAGCTAAAGTATATCAAACTGAAGTCCTTCAAGCGAAAATCTATCAAACTAAAGTCCTTCAGGCTAAAGTTTATCAAACTAAATTCCATCAAGCTAAAATATATTAGGCTAAAGTCTATCAAGCTAAAGTATATCAAGCTAAAGTCTATCAAGCTAAAGGCTATCAGGCTAAAGTCTATAAAACAAAAGTCCATCAAGCTAAAGTCTATCAAGCTAAAGTCTATCAAGCAAAAGTCCATCAAGCTAAAGTATATTAAGCTAAAGTCTATCAAGCTAAAGTCCATCAAGCTAAAGTCCATCAAGCTAAAGTCTATCAAACTAAAGTCCAACAAGCTAAAGTATATCAAGCTAAAATCTATCAAGATTCCAGTTATTGAGAACAAAAGGCATAACAGACGTTCTCGGAGTAACATCATCGTTTAATTCGCAACATTTAGACAAATTTGACATACACAAACATCATAAAAATTAATTCACAAATTGATATCACTTCACAAGATGGTACACTACCTTAAAAAGGAAATTATAACAACAGGAAATGAAAAGGAAAGTTAAAAAAAATTTACAAAATTTTATCCAAGGTCCTGATATTTATTTACAATTTGATTTGTTTTAAAAACTGTCACATCTAATGGGTTTTTTAATAAAAATATAATCAGAAATAAAAGAAATAAGCAAAAAGGTTTTAAAACCAATATAAAAAGCTGTTGCCTTTAATTCATAGAAAAAAAAAAACGAAATTAAATGAAAATTGGCCTAACTGAATTGATTATTTCATTTAAATGATAACTAAACATGACAAAACAAGTGTTACTAACTACAATATACGGAAATTGTCTTCTTAAAAAAAACACAAAATTCTACTAAAATAGTACATGAAATTTTACTAACTATTTGACACTTTATGATACAACGTTAAGGTAGATGGTCCACGACCTTGTTGCATGCATGAATATGTATATCAAATGCCACTTCAATCTTTATGTTACACTTAAAAAAAACAAATAATTCAAATGAATTTTGGAAGAATTTTACACTTTTGTTATTAATATTGAATATCATTTACAGAAGCAATTACAAAAAACAAAACAAAAACAAAATCAAATAAAATCAAATAAAACTGCATAATATATTTGTGTTTTACCATAAATGTGTCTGTATGTATTCTGTTTTCAAAATAGCAAATTGATGGTATAGTTAATCGTATCATAGCTCAGGTGATACGCGTAGCTGGCCCAGATGTTTTACGTTCGGTTTTGGGTAGCAATCGTAATACAACACCACGACCAAATTTAGCTGCTGATTTTGATGATGATGACGAGGACGATGAGGATACTAATGGTGTTAATAAAATCGATAGTAATGCTAAAGCATCTACAGTTACTTCATCATCGTCGTCACCTTCGAATGCCGGTAATACTAGAGTGCAAATAGATTTGCCCACATTTCCGCCAGAAGCTGAGGCCACAAATAAAGTGAGTTCGAGCAGTTTAGGTGACAATAGTTCCTCAAGTCCTACTACTACTACTACTACTACTACTACTACTACTCCAACAACAACTACTAGCAGCACAACTCCTCCTCCTACCACCACTTCTACTACCAGCACGACTACTACTACCACTTTCAGTCCCATTTTTATAATATCCCCAACAAAGACAACAACAACGTCTACAACTACTCCCAGTCCAACTACCACTTCCTCTTCTACGACCTCAACGACAACAACTTCAAGTCCCAATTATAATTCCTCAACTAACAGTGATCCCCTTGCACCCGCATCCGATATAACCCTTAATGTACCGAATACTTTAACCTCATCAATGGTGAATTCATTAACAAATACATTACAAAATGAAATCAACGCAAATACCGACACCAGAAGTGTTAATGAATCACAATTGATGGCAATTGTTGAAAGTTTAAATCGTTTATTAAATTCTACAAATTATTTTGTTGCCACCAGAGATAATTTGCCCTCTTCAGCATCCGTACCATCAACACAGACAACAACTTCAACAACAGCAGATTCAACAACAGTCTCAACAACAACACCAAAAATTACAAAACTATTACCAGTCAATAACTAAAGAAAGTTGAAAAACTAGCACCACTTAGAAGATCATCTAGAAATTTCATGTTTTTCTTTTATTTTTTTTTTTAATTTTTTATTAAAATTCTCTTTTCAAAACGTTACGAAAACGTAAGAAAATTTTAATAAATTTTCTGGTTTAACGAAAAACTTAGTAATTAATTAGTACCACTCATCACAATTTTAAATTCATCGTTTGTAGTTTTATAATTTCTTTTTATTCTACGGTAGTTAAAGATTGTGTATTTCGGGCACTTATGTACGTACATATATCTCATTTTATTTATATCATTTGAACAAAATTTTTAATTTGTCATTCTTGTTTTTTTACCTATTAATATAAATATATATAATATATTCTTCATTTTAGAATTTGCAAATAGTAGTTTAGACAAAAAAATTTATTTATTTTATATTCTAAAATCATTTCCACAAATAATTCATCATCAAGTTTTAACGTTTTCTTAACGCAAAAGGCATGAGAGTTTAAGTGTTTGATTTAAAAAATTTCAAATTTCAATTCAAATGGCAACTCTTACAAATGTCTAACAGTATTTAACAAAAGGCAAAGATATCAATCAACATAGAAACAAATAAAATAACGGTATGATTTTACACATAATATGCTTATGTGTTACCAGATATCTTAAATCTGAAGGGTTTAGTTTCAAAAGGGAATTTTTATGTAATTTACTTCGTTTATATATGTATAAGGAAATAATTATACTATTAATGAATTAATCATGCAATTAACGAACTTAATTGAGAAAATTGTACTTTTTATTGTGGAAGTACAATTTACAAACATTTTCTAGTAGCTTTATTACTTTTTTTGTTATGAGTTACATAAATGGTACCTTTGATTAAAACTTTCGGAAAATTAGTTGAAAATTTGCAGAAATACTACTGTTAAACAAATTAACTTAAAACTTTTAAATTTTTGTTGTTATTTAAATGTACACAGAGGTACTGATAGTCCTCTATACCTTAAGATACGGTCAGACTTTTCAAAATATTTGCTTACTTAACACGTTGACTGCCAACTACGAGATAATTCGTAGATTGCGTTCCCTTCTAGGGTGCCAACTACGAGTTATCTCGTACTCACTAAACTTGTCATTTTTGTGTAGCTACGAATAAAACCTTATTATATCAGTGCTAGTATCGATAAATGGCTTCTGAGAAAAGAACAAAAAGTCAATGTTGAAGTGCGTGGACAGTTTTCTGAAAATTGCCGTGGCAGTCAACGTGTTAATATAACCAGCCCACAGAAATGATTTCTGGTAAACATAAGTTTTTTATTTTGCTGTTTACATACATACATAATTGGTCATTACAAGACTTCAGTCAGGATTACGGCCTAGCATCTCGCACTACTTATGTTGCATGTGTTTAATTTTATATGTATATAAGTGTCCATTCCATTTTTATTCACTCTCAGAGTTTTTTCCAGATATCTTCTGAGAGGCAGTCGCCTAAGAAATATATTTGTCATATTTTCTTTTTATTGGAGATGTTTGACCTGAGGTTTGAACCGTGACCTCAAGTCTAAAAAGCCATCACACTGCCAATTATTTTGCGACTTGCAACGTACATAATTCAAAAAGAGTTTTTTCTACATACACCAATTCAACATTTAGAATAGTTACAGGACGCATTATTTCATAAAAGTTTCGTTAAGTAAGGCTTATTAGACATTGAGCCCTCTGTTCAAACCGCATCTTGAACAAAAAAAAATACTAAAAAAAATATTCTTTCGCAGACTTCCTCTCACCAGATTTCTGGTGAAAAGTCTGAGTGTAAATAAAATAAAATTGCAATGAGAAGTTTCTCAAAAATCTCTCGTTCGCAATCGACTTGGAATCGACGGGACTGTAGGTCCCGCCACTCATGTATAAAATTAACACACCGTATGTATTGTGAGAAGCTAAGTCGTAATCCTGACTGAAAGATTACAATGGCCAATTATTTATGTATGTAAAGAGTAAGGTTTACATTGTTTTTGTTTTTTTTTTCTTAAAGATTCTTCATTTTTCCCTAAGTTAAGATTCAGATAAAGTAGAGTACATTTATTCGTTTTCATCGCATATTTGCATAGTGTGACTTTAATTTAATAGTTTTAAATATATTCTCTTGAATCAATAATCGAATTCATTCGTTTGAAATTTGAATGGAAGTTTTCAACTCAAAGTGAGTAACGTAACATAAAGTCAAATTGAAGTTATATTTTTACATATTCAATCTTATTTATGAGAACTTTCTGGGATAGAAAGGTCCGTAATCTTGAAACAAAATCATTCATAGAAATTTGATTGCAAAATTATTTGTTCCACATACAGTCAAAGAAAAAAGTCCGCATACACTGCTAATTTTTATTTTTTCCCCAATAATTTCTACGTTATATTGTTTTCATATTCGTTTTATTTTTTTCAAACATTCTTAATTGTAAACAGCTCTATAACCTCTTTTTCAATTTGATAAAAATCACCAGGTGTAGACTTTTTTCTTTGACTGTAAATTAAATGTTACATAAACATTTTTTAAACTGTACTTATTTTTCTTATAGAATTTTGACCCAACTTTTCACAGTTTTAGCCGATAATTTTTTTAAACTGAGTTGTGATAACATCGTAAAGAAACATTGTCTCCTTTATTTTAATCCCATTTATATAACCATTTTTTATTGTCCCCTATTCTGAAAAATATATTTTCTTCTTCGTTCACTTTTAAAAATCCAACAATAATCATACATAGTTGTTGCAATTATATAGTACATACAAAATCAAATTGGCAACTCATCATTTACACATACCACAGCAAAAAAATTTGTTATAACAATAAGAGCAAACATTAAAATTATTTCCTACACAATTGTTGTTGTAGCAAATCGATGATCAAGTTAATATGATTGTATCGAAACTTTTACGTACTTTGGGACCCACTATTTTACGTACTGCCGTACAAGGTAATACCGCCAATAGAGCAAGAGCTACATTTGATGCTGATTTTGATGATGATGACGATGACAGCAGCAGCAGCAGTAGTAGCAGCAGCGGTTCTTCATCGTCCAGCGGTACTAGAGTGTCGATAGAATTGCCAACTTTTGAACCCGACGATGATGATAATGAAGTAGGTAGTGGTGATAATAAAACCACCACCACTACAACAAGTGCATCCACAAAATGTGAGTGGGGAAAGGATTAAAATTTGCTACAGCAACTACAATTTTTAAACGAATTGCTAAAGAAAAAAAATTTAAATTGAATGTTGGAAGTATGGCATTACTTACATACATACATACATATGTATTTGGCAATTCGTTTTACATTTTAAACAATTGGTTTTTAACTAAAATTTTGTTTTCTTTTTTTTTATTGGATTTTTTTAAACAGAAATTCTTTGAAATTTTTACACTTTCAAACAATAATTGGCAGTAAACTGAACAACAACAACAACACCTCGAACAACAAAATTATTCTTAAAAAAAAATAAAGAAATTAAAAATGCAACAGCAACAAAACTATAAAAAAAAATATTTAAAATTAAGAAAACTTGTTTTTCTTTTCTTTTCCGTTTCCTCTAACATCTTGTTATCTTTTTTTTTTTGTATCTAATGATTAATTTTTTTCACCTTTTTGTAAGCTTAGTTTAAGTTGAGTTTTATAAGCTAGGAGTGTTTTTTTTTTAACCTACTGAATTTCTTCTACTCTTTTTTTTTAATTGTTTAACATAATTGGCTTTAACTGTTTAAGGAAAATTTCTATCATTTGAATGATCATGTTTTCTCATGCTTTTTGTTTTCTCTTTTTCTTTTTTTCTATTTTCATGCGCATACTACATATTCAAAAATCAAAAAAAATAAAACTGTATTTTGCAACTTGTGTAATAACTGTAAAATTTCAAATAAAAATTTATAATATTTCGTTTGAATGAAATCATCATCAAAACCACCACCACCACCACCTCCACTACAAAACCAAACAAATTAAAAAAAAAATTCAAATAAAAATGGACTAAAATATACCAAAAATCCAAAAATTAATAAATTGTATACAAAATACATCATTATGCACGTGTATTCATTTTAATAATGTAATTTAAATAATGGAATAATGAAACAAACAAAAATAATAACTAATCATTTGTTTTGGTTTTTTACAAAAAATATTTCAAACAAAATCAATTTTTGCCAACTATCCACACAAACTGTATACACACACACACATATATATATAAATATGCATATGAACACACCGTATCATAATGTCATTTACACTTGTTATATATACTTGCACTATCCTACTCTATAACTCTCTCTTGTCTCTCTCCCTTTTACTTTCAATTGTTTATAACTTCTATCATAACTATCATATCTTTCCACCTACATATTCCTGTATATTTTTCCTATTCTCCAACTTAAATTCTATCCTTTTTACTGTGCATGTGTATCTCTCTCTCTCTGTTTCTTACACTTCCTATCTATCTCTCTCTCTTAAACTTAAACTCTTGCACTTTTATAATAACAAAAATAAACAATTACAAATAATCACCAAACAAATGGCATACTCCCCCTTAAAATAAAAACAAACAAACAAACAACAACAAAATATATGAAAAAATGGCAACCATGGTTTATTTCCCAATTAAACATCATCCGGTCGTTTTAAAAAACAAAAATAACAACAACAAATGAAATAATTAATGCACGAAATTATGTTTTTCGGAATGACAAACAAAATCAAAAAATTCCCATTATCAAACGCTGCATGTTGATTGATGATTTTTTTTGCCATCCCTCGTACAAAAAAAAATCAAAAAAAATATCTGCTTACCATTTAAAAGAATGGTGCCACTGATACACAAATCGATTTATCGGCCATTAATAAACAATTGGAAGAAACTATACGTGTTGCTCGACAAGTTAAGGAAGCCGAAGCTGCTGCCCAAGCTGTAGCTGCTCTTCAACAGCAACAACAACAACTGCAACAACAGCAACCACCTCAACTTCCCATACCCACACCGAAAATTGAGGAAACCATTCAATTGAGTTTCAACAATGAATTGACCAACAGCGATAAACCCAAATCGATTAGCAACGAATTGCAATTGAGTGACTCCAAATCACCAGCCATTGATGAATTGACATTGGATTCAAGTGAAGATGCTGCCGATTTGGATGATAGAAACAAAAGGTTTGTAGATCTTACAGAGGGATAATATTATTGAATTTGGTTTACACTTTTTTTTATAATTGGCCTTAAAATGGTTTGTTGGGTTATGCGTCAACAACCGTACACTTTTCAAAATTATTGATAACACTTGGAAATTGTTCTTTTTTTTTTGTCTTGGGCAATATCTCATTTATAGCAATATTTTCAAAAGGTTTTTGCAATTCGGCGGTAATGCCGGTTTAGCTGGCGGCGCTAGCAGTGGTTCAAGTGGCGGCGGTGCTGGAGGTGCTGCCGCTGGAGGTTCCGGTAACTTTTTATTCGATATTGTGAGAGTAAGTTGTTTTTTTTTTATTGAAAACATAATAACTTTTTTATAAATAAAAATATTAGGATTTTACAAAAATATTTTCTACACAAATATTTTAAACAACATGTAAGAGTACTTAATTAAAAAAATTTATAATGCTCTCCATTTTTGGTATAGCTTTTCTCTGGTAGTGTACAAACTCAAGCTGGTGATGAAGCAGCCAACAGTGTAAGCGGTTCTTCAGATAGTGATTCCGATAGCGATAGCAATCGTGCCAATGATGGCTACACGGAAGGTATTCCCGGCCCTGTAACCAGATTAGTTGTCTTGGCCAACAGAGGTTTAGCCAACTTGGTACAAGATTTGATTCTGGTAAGAAAAACTAAACAAAGAATACTTTTCCAAACAAAATTAATTAATAAATTTTTCTTTTTTTTTTTCTTTTAGCGCGTGGCTGCCACAAGTGAAAAATTCGTCAACTTCAAGGCCAAACTTATCACAGCCCTCATTTAAGTGCCTGTATTATATATTTGTATTTCTGTACACAACTAACTACTTCTGTTATACATTTCGAAATTAGTCAAAACAACGAAATTATTCCTATAAAAAGAAATATACATATAATTTTTAGTTTAATTAAAAATTGTTTTCTAAAATGGCAAAAAATTAGTTGCAAAAAACAACAAAAAAAATCTTTTTTTCACCGACTTTTTTCACCCACTGTACACATGCACTATTTTCATCACACAATATAATTTTTGTTTATATTTTCTTTTAATTTTATTTATTATTAAAAAACGAACTACACAAAATTAAAATTTAACTTTAAAATATTAACAGAAACGATCATTTGGAGACTATAATTTTTGTAGTAATAAACTGCTTGTAAATATGAAATACCTTTTCCTTAATTATTTTTGTAGTATTTTTGTTTTCACTGTGTTTATGTTTATGTTTTTATTTTAAATTAATTTTGTTTTTCCTATTTTTTTTTTCGTTAATGATTCCTTAGAAATTTTTCTTACATAATAATACACAACAAAAAAAAAAAAGAGACCAGATATTATTATTAATTTAAATATGACTGTGGTGTTTTATAAACAATTACTATTAAATTTAAAATCTTTATATAGAGTAAAATAATTTTTATTATTTTTTTATGCATAATATACATATTTGTAATACATTTGTGAAATATACTGTAAAAAAAAATTAAACATAATCTGCTTAAATTGTGAAGTTGTTGTTAATTTTTTAATATCTGCTGAATTTTATAAAATATTTTCCTAATTAAAGAAAAAAAATGTAAGTTAATTTTTATAAGATTTATTTTTTTTTTTTATAAATATTATGTTGGAATTGTTTCTAATTTTCTTTAAGTGTAAGTCATTTTTTTTTATTCTATTAGTTTGTAAGTTTGTAAAAATGAAACGTATTTTTAATTTCCTTCACAAATTCTTCTGTTTGTTTTTATTTTTATTGTAACACAACTCTGGTATGGAATTTCTAATGTAATTATTTCCCGTCTCAATATTTCCCTTTTAAACTTTGCTTTTTTATGAATATTCAATTCAATTCAATTTAATTATATTTTGTTCTGTGTATAATATCTTTTATAATTGTTTTATAAAATTTTTATACTATTTTTGTAATTACTGCTATTTCTTTGTATTAATTTGTAAGTGTTGTAAATAAAATAAAATAAAATTTAGTAAAAAAAAAAATAAAACATAAAATCAGCATGAGTTTTTTATTTAAAAGATTTCTGTCGACGTCTATATATCTCGACCACTCACATGCGCATTTACTTTTATTTAACAGATGTTATTTGTTGTTGAGGTTATTTAAAAACTCAATTCTATTTGAGCTTAATGTATATGAGTGAAAGCAAATCGGTGGTACAACCATAGCTGCCATATAAATAAAGCATCAAATCGTCAAATATTAGAAAAAATAAATCGTTAAAATCGTCAAAGACGTTCATGGAAATTGTAAAACAATCGTCAGAAAAAATAAATACATAAATTACTTACTTTCTTACTTAATTGGCCATAACAACACGATTAACGGATTTTGGCCTGTCGCAACACATCCTTCCAGGCCCCTCTGCTTCTTGCGCGCCTGCGCCAGTTGGTCACACCAATCGATGACAGGACCTCCTCGATTTGGTCCTTCCAATAGATACAAGGTCGTCCTCTTCGTCGATTTCCGTAGATCCCCTTATTCGAACGAGATGGCCGAGCCAGCGCAGCCGCTGGATGTTAATACGCTGCACGTAGGACTTTTCTCTCGAATACTCTCAAGGCTGCTGCTTCAGTGCTTAATAGGGTCCATGCCTCTGCGCCATAAAGAAGCACGGGGAGGATGAGCGTCTTGTAGAGTATTAGTTTTGTCGTACGAGAGAGGTCTCTACTACTCAATTGCCTATTGAGACCATAGTAGCACCTGTTGGCAAGAGTGATCCTACGCTTGATCTCCAGACTGACATCATTTTTGGTGGTAACAGCGGAGCCAAGACAAATAAATTCCTTGACGCCGCACGTCTCTACTTGTCGATAACATATACTTTGTTTTGGCACTAAAGGCAGTAGTAACATCTCGCTTGGTACGCCCTATGATCTCAATGTCATCAGCGTACGCAAGCAGCTGGACACTTTTTTGAAAAATGCATTACCGCCTTTCGCAGAACACTCTCCATAACGAAGCTGAAGAGGGCGCATGATAAGGGGTCGCCTTATCTGAAACCTCGCACGATATCAAAAGGTTCTGAGAGGTCCATTCCTACATTAATGGAGCTGCAGGAATTGCTTAACGTCATTCTGCATAGCCTTATCAGCTTCGTAGGTATACCGAGCTCAGACATTGCGGCAAAAACACGATGCCTTATGGGGCTATCGAAGGCTGACTTATAGTCGACATAAAGATGGTGTGCGTCGACTTGTTTTTCATGAGTTTTTTCCAGGATTTGGCATAGTGTGAAGATCTGGTCGATGGTGGACTTGCCAGGTCTGAAACCGCACTGATAAGGTCCAATCAGTGTTCTGACGATTGACTTCAGTCGTTCACACAATACGCCTGTAAGAACCTTATATGCGATAGGGAAAAGGCTTATTTATACCCCTGTAGTTGGCGCATATACTATGGTCTCCCTTTTTTAGGAAAAAAGGTTCGCTTTCGTTGCACTCAAAAGCAGCGAATCGAACGCTTGTGGAGACTTTCGGGGATGCAGAAAATCATCAAATACATAAATTAATTGGCTTAATACTGTTTCTATATTAGCTGAAGAATGTGATAATACTAATATAATAAATCAAGGCTGAAAATTAAAGGCTACCATTTCTTATTTTCATATCTGTATTTTTTTTTCCAAAAATCGGAAAGTTTTATTTCATTTTCAGGAAAAAATTGTTTATGCTTTAAAGAATCTATCCCAGTATTATTTGACACATAAGCGCAGCAATAATATTGAATCATCTATATCTACGGGTGGTGTAGATATTAGGGAGTCAGAAGATCTTGACGTTCTGAGCACGAAAAATCAGTGTGATGTTCGCTGGAGCTGACACATTTTTCAGTACCTTGGCTTCTTAAGACGGTGCAAGAAACATTTCACTTCATCTGGTCTTCTTACTGCTTAAACCACTTAAATCCGAAAGAGAATGGAATACACCTCTCAACTATAGGCCGGTGCCTCAACATCTATTTTGAGACTTCTAGACCGCATACAGGAGAGGGCGAAGTTGATTGTTAATAAAGTTAGGGTATCGAACTCTATTGAGTCATTGTACTTCACTCCTCCTTATTACTAACCTAAATTAGTAAAATAGTAATAATTGCAAAGCAAATAAAAAGCTTAAAGTGGCTTATCTTATATATAAAAATGAATGTGTGTTTGATTGTATGTTTGTATGTTTGCATGTTTGAAGTTTATAGACGATTAAACGGCTGAACCGATTTTCTTGAAATTTTCACAGTATCTTCCTGTATGTCTGGAAGGAGTTATAGGCTACTTTTTATGTTGATATTCCAAATGAACGAGGGGCCATGCCCACGTATGCTACATACTACATACTTAATATTTAATTGCATTTGAAATATATTACTCATACGCATAGTAGTTACCCCTACAAGTATGCTATCTGTGATTCTTGATGTATAAAACCAAAGAAAATAAAGTGTAAAGAACGACGCGGGGGGAAAGATAGAAGGGAAAGAAAAAAATTTTGTAACCAACATTTGTGAAAAAATTCACCAAATAAGAAAAAATATAACCAAAATTAAATTCGTAGACTTTTGTTTTATTTATTTTTTTTTCAAGTTTAAATTATCTATATATATAAAAATGAATGTACTTTATGGAATCGTAAACGATGCATTTAATCTTTAGCAAAGTTGTTGCGCATGAGCCGACGAAGGTTTCTAAGTTGGTATAACCAATTTCCGACAGGTGGCGCCACTGAAAATTCTTCGAAATTAATTAAATCGTAAACTGTGCATTTGATTCTGTGTTGAAAAGAAAAGAAAAGAGCATTACTAGCCTCAGAATCAGCATTGAGACTGAAAAATCTTCGAGTACATGCCGCACAGATCCGTTCGCTTGAATCACTTGAACAATGAATCACTTGATCGAATGCGTACTACTCAGGCCCGTTCGTCTGAATCATCTGGACAACGGGAAACAAAATCAATAAAATGATTCAAACTTAATTGGATATTTGTCTAATGTCTTTCCTTCAAATTTATTTTAGTTTGTAGTGCAGCAAAGCGCGCAGGGTACAGCTAGTAATGTAATAAAATAAAGAATATGATGTAAATTTTTAATTTCTAAAAGTCGTCAAAATAAGGGCATAAATCGTCCTATCGTCAATATGATATTTTTGGAGCTCAAAATCGTCAAATCTGACAACAACCCTTTAGTCTGGATTACGAGATAGCTTTTCAATCCACCCATGTTGTGTGTTCGTTAATGTCATGCATGAGTGTCGGGACCTACAGTTTAAAGTTGACTGCAAACTTTCTGTTGGCAATTTCTCTTGAATCTAAGAGCATTTGCCAGACATCTGCTAAGAGAAAATCGCCGAAGAAATTTTGACTTGAGAAATGTCTGACCTGATGTTGAAATGGTGGCCTCACGTTATGTACATTTAAGCAATTGGTTCAAATGCTAAGTTGCTTTTCATTCAGCATGTTGTTTAATATCTCTAGTATTTAATATTTCTTGTTTATCAATTGCCTTTAATTCCTATATCTTTAAGCATGACATGGATTATATGTATATCATTATCACTTTAAATATTTTTATGGTAATAAAACATTTAATTTTTCATTAAAACAAATTACAAAAGAAATATTTTACAAACTTGCGTTTCATTTGCAAAAGAGAAACAAATTCATTTTAATTAATTTATCTAAATGAACATCAGCAATTTTAATTAAATAAATCGTTCTACAACAAAACTATTGTTTGAATGTTTTCGCATACACTTAGAGAAACAATTGTGTAACATTGTGGGTTTACATATCGAATTTTTTCTTTTGTACAAAAATTGAATTTTTTTTTACGATTTATAGAAGAAGAAATTTTTTCAATAGAAGGCTTTAGTGATTTGTAGCCCTCATTGTGGAAATGTGATCGAATCACGCTATCTAAACTGTAAAAAGAAAGAGCTCCTTAACAGTGATTACTTATTTAGGTATTGCTATAGAGCGTGCGCATTACGTAAGTATTTGTCATATTTGTCATACTGCTGACAACGTAATTCAAGTGTCTGAAAACCTAAGAATTGTGTCTGATCCTCAGAGTGTAATATTCTATTAAGCGCAATTTAGAGTCCATCCATTCCGCTCAGTTAGTTTGTACGTCAAAGATGATACACGTTTTAAAAGGCTATATATTGGAAATATCTATAAAATAGTGGGAGCTGTCGGGTCCGACCATCATTGAACACTGGTATTATTGTCCTGATGGTAAGCGCAAATATATGCATGAGACATATTGGTGATGGCAACATTAACCGATTAAACAAGATACAATGCCCTAGCAAGGATACAATGCCCTATTCACTTTGGTTAGGTTCACTTTGGTCAATAGGGAAAAACTTGTCTAACTCAAGGCTAGTTACAACTTTTGTTTGTTTATTCCTTCAAATTTCTTTAAGGAACATTATGGCTGCCGAGAAGCATATGCAACATCTAATTTTTGCTTGCTGTCTTTTAGTTTCAGTTAACACGTTGACTGCCAACTACGAGATACGTACGTACGCACGTACTACGTAGATTGCGTTCCCTTCTAGGGTGTCAACTACGAGTTATCTCGTACTTTCTGTAGCTACGAATAAAACCGTATTATATCAGTGCTAGTATCGATAAATGGCTCCTGACAAAAGAACAAAAATGCAATGTTGACTTGCGTGGCCAGTTTTCTGAAAATTACCGTGGCAGGCAACGTGTTAACAAAATTTTTTCTTTAGTTTAGCAGTTGACTGGTCTACTTCATCAGGTCCTAGGGCGGCAGCAGCTCTATCTGTCGTTACGTATATACAAACAGCATCCCATCATTTGTTTTTGCCCCTTCTCTGGAATTTTATCTTAGATTAGTCGAAATTATAGTCGAACATTTTAACAACAGTTACTTACTTACATAATTGCCCATTACAACCCTTCAGTCAGGATTAGGGCCTAGATTCTCACACTACTCATGTTGTGCGTGTTGATTTTTATACTTGAGTGGCGGGACCTACAGTTTAACATTGACCCCAGACGACAGATTTTTGTGAAACTTTTTCATTGCAGGTTAATTTACTCTCGGAGTTTTTGCCAGAAATCCGAGGAAATATTTTTTTATATTTCGTTCTGATATCTGGCCTGGGGCTCGAACGGGCTTTACGTCTAATAAGCGAACACACTACCCACTAGACTACGACGACTACTCGAAAGTATAGTCGTACATTTTAACAACAACTCCATGACAATTGTTAACGTTGCGACCTTATAGAGTAAGTCCGGCTACCTATTCCTGTTTATATTGTACAAATGTGTGGTCTCAATCACGACCATCGAACTTTCTGATGAATTTTCCACATTGGGGATCCCTTTGGGTACCTGTAAACTTATAATTGACAATGCAACCGTAGATCTCGTCAACAGAATGTGTGGCAACTTCGTCTGTTAAAACTCCAAAGAAGTAGGCTTAGCACTGTTATCGGGGTTATTATTGAGCATTGTATTATAGGAACGCATGCGAGGCGTATTGGTCTTGGACACATTGCTAATGATTTCTGCAGAAGCTGTGGACTAATCTTTACCTACTGTGCACATGTGCGGCACTTGGTCGGAGGAGAAAGAGGTAGCTGGGTGGAGGAGGATACATGGAGGATATAGATGAACTGTCATGTATGGATATTGGCAGTCTATGTCGCTTCATTGGAAGCTTCGAATGGTTCCTAGAGTAGGGGAAATGAGAAACCGTGGTATCACAATGGGCCCTCTGTGCGGCCTAAGTGTGTCCGCTCAAGACTCCATCGAGGGACAGCCACTTCTACCTACCTACCTACCGTGGTCTCAATAGCAGCCCCTGTTTTTTCAATAGCGGAGGGTGTTTCTAAAGAAATACTTTCAAATTTTTAATATTTTAAATAACTATTGACCACCCACCATAACATAACAAATTAGGTCCTTAAGAAAATCTCCCACTGATTTTGAACAATAAGACCAAAAATATTTCAACAACTTATCTTTTAACTAAGTACCAGTATTACATGTACATATATAGAATATCGACACTTAATATATTAAAATAAATAGAGAAAGATTTTGTTTTTTTTTTTAAGAGCACAATGATGATCATCGCATACGATTTCTCATCGTTGCTTTTGAGCCACAGCCCATGAGTGTTTATGGACAATTTGTCGTCATTAATGACTTAATTCATTTTACAGTGTTTGTTTAAATATATACTATAAGTGGCATAAAGTGTGGAATATCCATGTGGATGCCACAAATAACAATAAAAACATTTGATACATTTGAGAAGACAAACAACAACAGTAGCCCAAACGAAAAACGAAACGAAATACACAAACAAAAATCATAATTGACCATCTCCAGCTCATTCCATGCCAAAACAAACCAATCCACACTTGTGTTCTACTCGAAATACTGAAATAATTCTGAAGAAAAAAAACCGAAACAAAACAAAATAAAATAAAATCATTTAAAAATTTATTTTAAAAAAAAGAGCAGATGAATGAGATACACTTGCTTGCCAGTTCAGAATATGAACAAAATTTTTAACGATCGAATTAATACATATAAGTGTAGCAGAGAGTAGTGCAGTAATATCAGTCTTGTGGGAGAAAGCCAGCCAACAAGTTACATTAGACATTTTTAACTGAAACAACATATACTATGTACATATAGATCACACATACAAATTATTACACACAAAACAATTTAAATTAATAACAATATTTTAATTAACGAAATATTTAAATAATAATCAAAAAAAAAAGTATGGAATTCTATGCAAATTATACTCCTATGGAAATGTGTACGAACAGCCGCATCAGTCCCTCTGAATCTGATTCATCGAACAGTACCAGCACCGCCAAACCCCGACATGTTGTAAATGCCCGTGAACGTTGTCGAACTCAAAGGTATGTAGACTAAAGTTTTTTTTTCGCTATGGTTTTATGTGGATAAATTATTAAATTGCTAGTTTTTCCAGCGTTAATTCGGCCTTTAATACATTGCGCACATTAATACCTACTGAGCCATATGATCGGAAATTATCGAAAATCGAAATATTACGTTTGGCCAAAAGTTATATTGCCCATCTGGATGCTGTTATCGTAACAGGTAAAAATTTTAATTTATAACGGTTTTCAATCTTAGATGGCATTAGTATTAGTATACTATTTATTATCATTAGTATCACATTAAAAGTGCAATGGCTTGAATCCTCTTTGCCTTTAGTAACTGAAAGGATTGATAATTAATAAAAATCATCTGGGGCGTTTAACAGAATAAAATTCAAAGAAATGAAGCGAAAAAAAATGTTTAACTTTTAAATCTCCCGATTCAATAGTCGACTTTAAATTTCATACATGTCTTGACCTGGATAAGTTTCTTGCCATGATAGTTCCCTGTTATCAGTGGTGTTGTGCTAATTTTTTTTTACCGGAACGCGTATATATAATTATATAGACAGGGCCGATCCTGGGTAGGCGGCCGCTCTGTGCGGTCTCATGTCCCAAATTTAAAGACGGGAGGAGGGGGATTTCCCCCAATTTTCGCCCGAAAATTAGAAAAAAAAATCAGCAATCCTTTTTAATTTTTTTTTTTTCAATACGTCAGCCAATTCTCGTTATCAGAAATCATCTTTAGTTCCGGAACGCGTTCCTGTCCAAAAAGGAAGTACCGGAACGACGTTCCGGAGCGTTCCGGCTCGGCAACACCACTGCCTGTTATTATTATCTAACGTAGATATGAATGCACAGAACTACTGCGTAGCATTCGCCGCAGTCTAGTAAATAGTGTATTGACTTAGAAGACGTGAGGCCACGGATCAAACCCCAGGTCAGACAAGTCCAACAATTTCTGGCAAAAACTCTGAAAGTTAAATATAATTGCCATGAAAAACTTTCTCAAAAATCTGTCGTTCGAAGTCGACATAAACTGTAGGTCCAGCCACTGATGTATAAAATTAACACACACAACTTAAGTGGTCTAAGAAGCTAAATTGTAATCCTGACTGAAGGGTTGCTATGATCAATTATGTATGTATGAAGCTATTGGGTAATGACTTTTATAGAAATTGTTTTCCAGTCCTAGGAACGTAGGCAGATATACTTATGGCATCAAGTATACTATAAACATAACATTGAATTGTCTCCTTATTTGTCTCAAAAGTACTGGCTGGTTTAACGCTAATCCCTATAATACAAAGCAAAGCTTAGGTACACAGTAATGTGTACATCAAAGAGATAGAAATCCTGTCACTCAAAAACGGAAAATTTTATTCCAGTGAGTCTATCAGTGTGAAGTCGTCGTAGTCAAGTAGATAGTAGGTTGGCTTATAGGATGTGAGACCTCTATCAAAAGAGAATAAAATATAATTGCCATGAAAGTTTTTCAAAAATCTAGGTCCAGCCACTGATGTATAAAACTAACACACACAACATAAGTGGTGTGAGAGCGATAGTCGTCATCCTGACTGAAGGGTTTTAAGGACCAATTATGTATGTAAATCTACCATTTTTTCTACTAAAAATCTAAGATATAATCATGCAGAGACACTCAAATGGGTGAAAAATTTTATGGACTCAGAGAAGCTCTTTCAACTGACATGTTTCCTTAAGTGCTTTATTCGATAACACAACGCATAAAGTTGGTCAAGTTTCTACTGTTTACGCTATTAGCTGGTTCATTTGGCTTTTTCTTAAAATTTTTTTATTGTTCAGAATGTGCGTCAAAATACTTATTGTGTTAGCCTAATACGTTGTTACTTTGTTGTCAGTTGAAAAAGTCAAAGTACAACGCATTACGGATTCTACGTACCTTGGTATTTTGTGTGATCAAGTGAGTTTTGATTTAACAAAGCTGTCATTTCCTTCCATCCTAAAAAAATATTTCAATTTGAATTTTGTCTGGATGCCAGCTACGTGGTAACGAGGGTTGGCCGTTGACTAATGGCTAATGTGGGGACGAAATGTGGAACGTGGAAAAGGCATACTAAGGGTGTGCAACTTATTGTCCTAGAAGTATAGTCCGGCAACGAACATTTCAATTCGTGAAGCAGCATATTCCTCAACTACATCAGTGCAATGATTTTTTAAAAATTTCGTCGGGTGTTCAGAGTTTATGGGGGAACCAATACCTTTAACTACAACTCATAACTTTAACTACAACTCATAGGTCTTTAGCACTTTGCAACTAGTAGGTGCATAAGATTATCTTCATAATTTTGAACTCAGCGACAAGCATCCGATATTTCTGCACGTACATATGTTTTTTATAGAAATCAATCAATATTATTATTCTTCTTCTTTCAGGGGACACAGAAAGGCCTTGCAGTATTTACTCCACAGAGCATCACCATTGTGCCGAAATTTTAACGGAGAGCAGAACAACGATATGTACATTTTGTGCGAATAAATTTAACAAAAGCTAAAGAAAATAAATTAATTTTTTTAAATATTACAATGTCATCGTTTAGTTTGAAAACTAAAGGGTGGGCCACTTAAAAGTTTAAATTTAAAAATGCAAAATCACTCACAGTCACAGGGTATTGATGATGTGGCTCGTTTTCGTAGAATGTTGTCTAAGGACCCCAAATCTTTGGAACCTTCCAAAAGAACGATGGCATTTGGACAGCCTTGAAGAAAGAAACCCTAGAGGTTCTATTGAACACTCATTTTCCCAACTGTGTGCATCCGGCTAGCTTTCCACTGAGAGTAGCTGATCCTATCTGTAATGCTGGCATGACGAAATTATTACCAGGGATAGGGTCAAATAGGCTATAATTAGCTTTGAGCCTTTTAAGACGCCTGATCCGGATAGTATCGTTTCGGCTCTTCTTCAGCATACTGGTAATATATTATACAAATACCTGGTGAACGTGTATAGAGATTGTCTCCGATAGGGTAACATACCTTACGATTGGAAAGATATGCTACCGAAAACCGGTAAACCCAGTCACATCGGCCCTAAGGATTATAGACCGATGTCCCTCTCGTCCTTTGTTTTGAAAGCTTGCCGAGCTATATTTGAGGTCAAACCTAGACCGGTCTCTGTTGAGTACGTCGCTACATGTTTACGTCAGGGGTAAGTCGATTGAGAGCGCTCTTCATGATGTGACAGGTTTAGTTGAGGCAATTTTAGCCAGGGGTGATTACACTTTGTCAGCCTTCTTAGATATTGAGGGGGGCTTCTACAATTGAGGATGCATTTAGGGATATATGTATATTCCCCAGACATTCTGGTGCGGTTTATCACTCAAATTCTGGGTAATAGACTAATCCGATCAAATCTGGGAGGATGTTCTATCGTTAAGCATGCAAACAGGGGTATTCCACAGAGGGTGTACTATCCCCTCTCTTATGGCTCCTGGCAGCTAATATTGTTTTAAAACGTCTAGAGGGTAGGGGCTTTAAGGTGATGATGTGGTTAGGTGGCAAATTTTTGTCAATGCTGGGGGAACTGAAATCCCAATAAGGCAGACTTTGTTTTGTTCTCATGTAAGTACAAAAATGAAACCTTCAGGTTATCGAGATTGGTTGGTCGGGAGCTTCTGTTGCCTTCTGAAGTCAAGTATCTCGGTGTTGTTCTAGGCAGCAAGCTGAACTAGAAACGAAACACCGAGGAAAGAATGAAGAAGGGACTGAATGCCTTCTACCAGTGTAGGAACTCCATAGGTAAGAGCTGGGGTCTTCCGCCTAGGGCCATTCGCTGGATATATCTGGCGATTGTTAGACCGGTTATTACCTATGGCTGCGTTGTTTGGTGGTGTGCCTTAGATAACAGTTTTCAGCGGAAAATCTTGGATAAGGTTCAGCGGATTGTTTCCTTGAGTATCACTGGAGTGAGGAATAGTTGCCCTCAGGCTGCTCTTGACACTATGCTCTGCCTGACTCCGCTTGATTTATATGTCAAGCGGTGTGCAGCGCGCAGTGCCATTCGTCTGAGGGAATCGGGCTGCTGGAAACAGCGCTCGACAGGTCACTCCAGAGTTCTGAATGTCATCTTTCCTGACGGGAGATATCGACTTTCGGAAAAAGCCACCGATTATATTGTGCCTGAGGCTATGTTAATGCCCGGTTTAAGGATACTTATACCGGAAAGGGCACAATGGAATGGTGGGGTACTCCAGGGACAGAGAGGTACACCCATCTTCACAGATGGGTCTAAGTTAGGTGGATGTACAGGTGCTGGGGTTTTCTGTAGGGAACTCGGTCTTGAACTCCACTTTAGGTTGAACGATGACTGCAGCGTTTTCCAGGCGGAGATTTTCGCAATCTTGAAAGCTATTGAGGCCATAGCTGGTGGCCCAGCTTCAGATTCGGAATCTAACGTGATCTTCGTTGACAGTCAGGCTGCCCTTAGGGCCATTGAGTCGGTCTGGTGCAAATCACGGCTCGTTCGCAAGTGCAAGGAGTCGTTGAGGACCTTTGGACTAGACCGTATCCGTCTCTGCTGGGTTCCGGGTCATAGCGGAATACTGGGCAATGAGACGGCGGATGCCCTCGCTAGGTTAGGTTCGCTCTCTGGGAGCGATTTAATAGTTGGTCCTGACCCCCCGGTCTGCCACCTCTACGGTCTCATCAATAGATGGGTCGGGGAGGAAGAGCAAAGACGTTGGGGGAACGGATCGGGTTGTTTTGTCTCTAGATGTCTATGGCCTGCTGTGGACAGTAAGAGAACAGGTAGGCTGCTGGGCTTGGATAAGGCCAGCTTAAGGTTAGTTGTCGGGTTTATCACAGGGCACTGCGAGATTAGGTCGCTGACGGGGATCTGGAACAGATCCCAGCCGGACTATTGCAGGGCATGTTGCGATGAGGAGGAGTTGGAGACTATCGAACATCTCCTCTGTAACTGCCCAGCCCTTGGTAGGTTGAGGCTGAGGACCTTTGGCAGGGCCTTCTTCGAGAGTTTGAACTCTGCGTCGAGAGCCGACATCAAGGCTCTCCACAGATTCATTAGTGGCTTAGGCTGGTTGAGGGGCGCTAGGGCTTCATCAGGATAGTCGCGCTCTCCCTTCTTTGTTGGAACTATGTGACCCCTCCGCTTCCCATTCTCCCTTTCCTATCTCCTCTCCTTTATATCCTATTCCCTCTCGTATCCTTCCTCTTTAAGGACGTTGTACAATGGGTCAATTCGACCTCCGGGTACTGTACTTGTCTTAATTGACAAGTACACGTCCTCTAACCTAACCTAGATCAGTATTATTTATGGTTGTGTTTTTTGTTAGAGTGCCTTGGATAAGACATTCCAATGGAAAATCTTGGATAAGATTTAGCGGGTTGCCTCTTTGAGTATCACTGGAGTGAGAAGGAGTTGTACTCAGACTGCTCTTGACACTTTGTTCTGCCTGACTCAGCTTGATTTGTATATCAAGCAGAGGGCAACGCGCAGTACCATACGTCTGAGTGAATCGGGCTGCTGGGAACAGCGCTCGATAGAACACTCCGTACGAACCTTTGTACCTGAGGCTATGTTCCTGCCTGGTTTGAGGATACTCATATCGAAAGGGTACTATGGATTGGTGGGGTAATATAGGGGCAGAGTGGTATACCCATCTTCACAGATAGGCCGAAGTTAGGTGCAGGCACAGGATTTTTTGTAAATATGTCGGTCTGGAACCTCAGTTTAGGTTAAAGGATGACTGTAGCGTGTTCCAGGCAGAGATTTTTTCTATCTTGAAGGCTATTGAGGCCGTAGTCTAGTAAACCCACTTCGGATTCGGAATCTTTTATGATCTTCGTTGACAGTTAAGCTGCCCTAAGGGCCTTGGCGTAGGTCTAGTGTAAACCACGGTTTGTTCGGGAGTGCAAAGAGCCTTCAACGCCCTTTGGACTAAACCGAATCCGTCTATGCTGGGTTCCGGGTCATATCGGTATACTTAGCAATGAGACGGCGGATGCTCTCGCTAGATTAAGTTCACTTTCTGAGGATGATTTGACAGTTGGTCTTGATGCCCCAAATCTGCCACCTCTACGTCTTCATCACTGGATGGAACAGGGGGGAAGAGCAGAGGCATTGGGGGAATGGACCGGGATGTTATACGTCTAGGTGTATATGCCCTACAATAGAGAGTGAAAGAATAGGTTTGCTTCTGGGCTTAGAAAAGCCCAGTCTAAGGATAGTAATTGGTTTTATTACAGAGCACTGCTAGATTATATCGCTGACAGGGATATGCAACAGATTGCAGCAGCCGGACTATTGCAGAGTATGTTGCGACTAGGAGGAGTTGGAAACTATCAAAAACCTCCTCTGCAACTGTCCAGCCCTTAGTAGGTTGAGGTTCAAGACTCTGCACAAAGCCTCCTTGGAAGGTTTGGACTCTTTGTCGATTGCCGACTTTAAGGCTCTCCATAGATTCATTAATAGAAAATATATTGAATTTTATGACAGAATAGAATGACATAAGTACTTTGAGATTCGAAATAACCGATGGTTTGAATTTAAACCGATAGATGGCTTACCCTATTTTATCTACACTAATAAATAAAAATTTAACACATTGTGTAGATTTTGTTACACCCTGTGTTTTTTTTATGGAGTACAACTCTGTGCTGACAATAGCAACCCTGTTGTGTAGCAAAATCGGAATGCACAGTTTTAAAAACAACCCTGTAAAACATACTCTTGTCATTCGCCATTTTCATTTTTTTTCCATACGGGTGTTTTCTTTGGCTGTGAACAGAAAACATAATAGTGAATCAAAATATTTTTTATAAAAAATGGTAAATTTTCTTCATTTTATTTTAAACTATAAATAAAAACTTTAACTTTACATGTCAGTGAGTGGTTTAACTAACAATTATAAGAAATTTCTATGATATTTATAAAAATAAAAGGAAATAAATTCGCCGGGTGTTGAGAGTAGAAAAAAGAAGAATAAAAACGATGTGTGTATTTGAGAAGCACAATGACCGCATCATTAAATTAACTATTAGCGGAGACGGCGGGGTAAAATGAATGAGTCTCACACACAAGCCCCTATGTAAAAGCAGATGAAAAAAAAGCGAAACATGAATAAGAAAATATGCACGTGAGGTTTTATTCGAGATTATTCTAAAATATAATGGTTTTTAATAGAAATAATAGGAATATAATGAATAATAATATATTAAATTACTGTTCTATTGAATTCTATAATTTTTGCAATTTGATACAATCAACTTACTGTTAAACATTAAATTTATTTGTTATGTGAGACAAAAACAGCGTGCTTACGGCGATGAATCATACTCTGTCTGATGAAACTCTATTAAATTCTCTCCAATGCAAACAGAAGAAAGGATTTTAGTTATTAAAAAGAATTCCATATTTCCTAAAGTTAGGTTATGTTTAATATCTTAAATATTCCTGTTTTTTTTTAGAAGCCTGCCAATAAGAAAGAGTTACCAGATGTCTAAATTTAATGCATTATACATTATTATAGGTATTGGGAATGAAGTTTTCAAATAAAGTAATAGATAGTATATACTTAAATTTATTATGGAACTGAAATTTATAACTTACAAAAAATAGAACAGTATAGCGTACATTTATCCACATTAAAATGAAGTTAGTTTCGCTGAACAGCAATTCATTTTACTGTTTTTTTTTCTTATAGGAAATGTCTTTAAATCCTGTACGTGTACTCAAGAATGAGGCACAAGAAGAAAAAGCCGAAATGGCTCGTTTGTCGTCTTTCATAGGAGCCATCGCTATCGGAGACTTGGTTAAGAGTACCTTAGGCCCCAAAGGCATGGACAAAATCTTAGTCAGCCATGGTCGCGACAATGGTAAAGTTAGCATAACAAATGACGGCGCCACTATATTGCGTTCTGTTGGTGTTGACAATCCTGCAGCCAAGATTTTAGTCGATATGTCCCGTGTCCAAGACGAAGAAGTCGGTGATGGCACCACTTCCGTCACTGTATTAGCTGCTGAACTTTTACGTGAAGCTGAAAAACTAATCGATCAAAAACTTCATCCACAAATCATTATTGCTGGCTGGCGTATAGCCACTAAAGTGGCTCGTGATGCGCTTACAGAGACTTCTCAGGACAATTCAGCCAATGACGCTAAATTCAAAGAGGATCTTATGAATATTGCCCGCACTACATTGTCATCGAAGATTTTGCATCAACACAAGGACTTCTTTGCTAATTTGGCCGTCGATGCCGTCTTGCGTTTAAAGGGTTCTGGTGAATTGCATGCAATTCAAATCATTAAGAAGTCAGGTGGCACTTTGGATGATTCATTTTTGGATGAAGGTTTCTTGCTGGACAAAAAACCAGGCGTTCACCAGCCACAAAGGGTAGGTAGCAAATTAAATTTCTTATTCAATAAGTGTAAAAATTATGTTACATTACAAAATTACTTTAAAATGTACACTCTTGGACCGTCAAATTGGTTGTGAATTATGTTTCTTATTTTATATATCATATCACAGCCATTTTGACGAGTTTGATGGTGTATGCAGAAGTCATCAAAAAAGGAATCTTATAAGCAAAATGTTAATCGGATATATTGCATGATTTTATAAACATGAAAAAGAAAAACAAAGTGAAAACATCAAAATTAATTCGGTATTGAAGTAGCAATTCATTATTCATATGTGGTTGAATGTAAACAGCATGGTTCTGGAAAATACATTCATACTAAAATGTATCTTTAACACTTTATTTTCCAGATTGAAAAGGCTAAAATTTTAATAGCTAACACACCCATGGACACTGACAAGATTAAAGTTTTTGGCAGTACCATTAAGGTTGATAGCTTAGCCAAGATTGCTGATTTAGAATTGGCCGAAAAAGAAAAAATGAAAGATAAAGTACAAAAGATCTTGAGTCACAATTGCAATGTCTTCATTAATCGCCAATTGATCTACAATTATCCAGAACAATTATTTGCTGATGCTGGCGTTATGGCCATTGAACATGCTGATTTTGATGGTATTGAGCGTTTGGCCTTGGTCACTGGCGGTGAAATTGTATCGACATTTGAAAATCCTTCATTAGTTAAATTGGGTGAATGTGACGTAATTGAACAAATTATGATTGGAGAAGATACACTATTACGTTTCAGTGGAGTTAAATTGGGTGAAGCCTGTACCATTGTTATACGTGGTGCCACACAACAAATTTTGGATGAAGCTGATCGTTCATTGCATGATGCTTTGTGTGTTTTGGCTGCCACAGTTAAGGAATCACGTGTTATTTACGGAGGTGGTTCATCTGAAGCATTGATGGCTAATGCTGTATTCAAAAAAGCCGCTGAAACTGCTGGCAAAGAAGCCATTGCCATGGAAGCCTTCGCACGTAAGTTATAATTGTTCTGCTAATGTAATAACAAATTAAACATTTTTTCCTTCGTTCTTTGTAGGCGCTCTTTTGACTTTACCTACGGCTATTGCTGATAATGCTGGTTACGATTCGGCTCAATTGGTGTCTGAACTGAGAGCAGCCCATGTCCAAGGCAAAACTTCATTTGGTCTTGACATGGAGAAGGCTAAAGTGGCAGATATGAAAGAATTGGGCATCACTGAATCATTTGCTGTTAAACGTCAAGTCCTTTTGTCAGCCGCTGAAGCCGCCGAAATGATTTTACGTGTCGATAATATTATTAAGTGTGCTCCTAGAAGACGTGTTCCTGATCGTGGCTACTGTTAAGCTAATTATTACATATTTTTCGTCATCATCTAAAATGAAAATATATTTCTCATGTTCTCTACATTTTATAACACACACAAAAAAAACATAATTTAATTACTCGACTTATTTCCTTATTTTGCTAACACCACTACCACCCTAACAACCCAAACAGCAAACACCTATAAATCTTTTTAAAATGTTTAATTTTAAATTATCTATTAATGTTCTTTGTTTTACAATGTCATCTCAACTTTATTATTAAAAAAGAAATTATTTGGCTAATAAAGTCCAGCTTAGCTCAGGCTTTGAAGCATTTCTTCAAAGATGAATTTGAAATTTTGCTTATTGGATAAGACTATTCATAAAAGTCTTGATATTTTCTTTAAACCAATTACATTAAAAACTATAACAAATAAATACATACACAATTTGGTAAAAAAAAAAAAACATTAAAACGTTTTTAATTACGGGAATTAGACATTGGAAACGTATTTTTGGATATAAAGGGCTATCCATTTCGTAGTTTAACAAGTATGGGACTGGAATTCGACATCTGTCAAACTAAGTTGCGAAACCAATTTTTTCCTTTTCAGTTGAAAGTCTGACATTGACGAAAATGGATCGCTTAACTATCACACAACGCATAAAAATTATCAAAACCTACTACAAAAATGGTGATTCTGCCAGAGCCACGTATCGGCAATTTTTCGAACAAAATTTTCTTCAGCGATGAAGCACATTTCACACGGTGGGTATGTTAATGTTCTGAGAATCCTCAAGTAATTGAAGAGAGATCATTACATCCAGAAAAAGTCACTGTTTGGTGCGCTCTTTGGCCCGAAGGTGTGATTGGACCTTACGACAATGGAACGACTATCACCGTCAATTCGGAGCGTTATGGTCATATGATAACAGACTTTTTTTTGCCTGATATTGAAGAATACGACTTGGAGAATATGTGCTTTCAACAAGACGGTGCCACATGCCACACAACTCAAACAAATATGGCTTTATTGCAAGCGACATTTCCTGGCCGCGTAATTTCTCGTCGTGGCGATATCAACTGGCCACCAAGATCATGCGATTTGACACCATTAGACTTTTTTGTGGGGCTACGCGAAAGACCGTGTTTATGCAGATAAACCTTCAACTCTTGAGCACTTAAAAACCAACATTCGTCAAGTTATGGCTGAGATACCGCACAATATGTGTCAAAAAGTGGTCGAAAATTACCTCAAAAGAATCAATGCTTGCACACTTCGCGTGGAGGTCATTTAAATGACGTAGTGTTTCACACATAATGTCAACGTTCAAACTTTACAATAAAAAAAGAAATATCATGAAAAAAATATTTTATATGTGTTTTATTTACGTTTACTTTTGAAACCACGAAATGGATAACCCGATATTATAATACAAACTGTTTCTTTTTATAAAATGATACACAACTTAATTGAATATGATGAAGGAAAATATCAAAAACGAAGTTTGGCTCAAAACGTCTTATTTTGTGCTGTATTTTGTTTCGTGATAATCCAGTTCGGAAACTGGCTTAACGGTGTAAAGACTAATAGAGTAGATAATGACAATTAAATGCTTATCTTCATACTATACAGGTGTTTAGAACCTATCTGCGTATCAATTTCCGAAATTTTAAAGGATATTTGTAAACAATTAGGAATCTGCTTTTCAAATCAGTATTTGATTAAAAGATGAGTACTGCATTCATATATAATGCCCCTAAGCTACTCCACAATAACAGATGACATTCACTTATGAATCAGAAAACGACATTGGATCTTGCAGTATGATTTGGAAATATCTAAAGCTTTACTTTTAACGTCTTTCGGAGCGTATTAGTCTATAGAAACCATCTTCAAAATCCATTTTACAAAATGTTGAAATAAAAGAATTTTACAACGCATTATTTTTGTTTTTTTTTTTTTATTGGATTACAAGAAATAAATAAAATGTTTACCTTATTCCGGTTCTCGTATTTCGATACTTTGTCCGGTAACCGTAATAAGTTTAATTGTAGTAGAATTACAATTTAATAAATATAAGTATATGCATGCATGTCATTTTTACACTATTAAACGATAATTTTTGAAATAAAATTTATATTAAATCAACAAAATTTCGAGAAACACTATGAAAGTATAATTGTGCATAAATTCATTATTTTTAAACAATTAATACACTTTAAAAGTATTGTCAAAAGAGCAAACATAAACCAAAGCTATTGTGTAATAATTTTAAAAACGTTAACTTAAAAAGTTTCACAATAAAGTTTTAAATTATGTTTACGATATGGCGCATTCCATTTCGCCGTGTTTAGGAACACAATCCAAAACTAAAGCTACTGCGCGAGCCATATACGTCATAGTACCATAACTGCCACTAGGTGCACTAAAATGTTTAAAATGTAGAAACAAAGATAGTAAGTTACTGATATTCGAATAAATATGGTTAGTAACTATACCTGTCGTATAAGTGCTGACAGATATAAGCTGCGCCACCGCACAACAACATGCCAGAGGCCGCTTGATGTTGTTCTTTACTATCTTTAGTCTTGGCACAGCAGAGAGTAGCATCACCCTGTACTTTGCGCTGATCTTCTAAAAACAACTGATTGGCTTTGTGAACCAAATGTTCAACATATATGACATCGCCCAAATTAGGCACCATATTATGTTCCGTAACAAGGGTCAACACCATTAAAGCTTCCACTACCAGCTGACGATATTCGGGTTGGGGTATTTGATTTAAAGCGGTTTCGACTTCCAAAGCAAACTTTAACTCGCCAGGCGTCATTTCTTGCGTTAAACTCTGCTGCAGTACGCGGCCTTCTATGGCCAAACCTTGGCATTTCTCCAATACTGACCATACTCGCGAGTAGAAATCACGTGGCACACGATTAAGAGCACCGTCTAAACGGCGCCTACGTAACCATTGTCCCTGACGATCATCAATAGAAGCTATTAAAGCATCATCACCCTCTGGATCACCTAAACCGATTTGACTCTTCTTGCTTACACGACTTGATTTACAACTGACTATGGACAGATTTCCACGAGCAACTGTAAAAGATTTAATCGTCATGGGATTATTTTCAATTTTGTATAATTTTCACACAATAATTACCGCTGCTCACAGCGAACTCTTTGCCACTTAATATATGATATAAAAGGTTTTTCATTTCGAATGGTGACAAATTCAGTAAATGTTCAGATGCTGCTTCGCCATCACAATTCAATGTACGTGATAGTTCTTTGGCCATAACTTGTATAATGAGACCAACTCTAAGACGCAACATTTCGTGGAACAATTGAGGTTCAGTTCGTATGAACATGGCCAAGTAGACCATTAGTTCTTGCGTTAACATAGCGGTACTTTCATCATCGCCGTAGGCCTTTGAGAAATAATGTTCAGATACGTATTGTAATTATGCGATAAAATAAAAATGTAAAAATCCATGAAGGAAATAATGTACTCACATCGTGAATCAATTGCCTAAGATCGGCTTCTGGTAATGGTGCCGTTATGGTGAATTCATTATTAGGCGGCATACCAACTGTAACTTGCTTCTGTCGCACCAGCAAATCGGTAACGGCTTTAGCTAAATCTTCTACACGTTTACCCAACATACCAGCTGTATGACGTACCAACCCCCATAGTTTTTGTTGACAGGCTTTTTCGTATAAGCCCTTTAGCAAATCACGTACAGTAACAACGCGTCCTTCTTCAAGCATGCCTTCAGAGGGGGAAGAATTAATATTAATGTTCGGCGTATTAGTAGCTATTGCAGTTTTATCGGGCACCACCAACAGTACAGATGGTGGTAATGGAGGCTTAGCCGCTATATTTTTAAAAGCTATGTCTTCGACACATTCCTCCTCAAGGTCTTGATCAATTACTTTTTATATTTAGGCAATAAAACAATATTAACATGCAAAATACGAGTGAATAATATACGACGATAATATAAATTTTATATATTTCCAATAAAGCATATGTATTAAGCAACCCATTTAATTAATAGCCAAGATATAAGTATTATGATTTATGATTATAATATTCGAAATTAAACAATTTTTTTACGATTCGTAAACAGAGAAAAGTTAGTTTTAAAGAAAAAGAAGAAGAAGAAGAAAAAGGAAAGCAATAATATTAAAAGAAAATTTTTAATAATTCTGAAATGTTTATTCAAAAAGAAATGTGTTTACTTTTAATATTAAAAAGCATAGTGTAGGCTGTAGAGTGTACATGTTCCAATGTTTAAAGATTGTTTAGAATATATTTTTAAACATCACTGTTTTGAAAATTATTTTACATTAATATCTTTCAGGACAAGCCAATGAAACATCATTTTACCAGATAGATCGATTAAAATTGTTAATCTAGTTTTCGAATTCGAACAATACCAATTTTCTAAATTATTTCTAGTTATGTCAATGCTTGCTATACTTGCTTTTTGAAAACTTTAACTTTTAATTTAAGTCCTAAAAATTTAACTTCATTTAGTTTTTTAACTTCTCTGCAATAAAACTAACGCTGTGAGATAAAATACGTTAGAATTTCCGTATTACAATTCATTTTGTTGGAATCTATAAAGCATGAGAATATAACAATTAATAGTTTTCTTCATTACTTTAATTAACATTAAGTGTAGTAAAAAGAATTCTACAGAGCGATAAAAATTTGCAACAGGTATCTTCGATAAAAACAAGATTGAAGGACTGGTGTATGAAAATTAATCGAAGTTTCATCTGCGACATGCTGCTTAACTTACTTTTGAAGAGGATTCAGGTGGTTCTTACACGACAACGTCAAGTGCAAACGCTGATGGACGGATAGCGGTGATACAGCACAATTGGTAGCCAAGCAAATATTCACAGTTAGGTCAAGATGTTTAGTGAAGCTGTCAACTGTCGAAAATAAGATCTCCTGCAGTAGTCCATTCGGCACAAACAACTGGCATTGTCAAATAAGAGTGAAATTCTTTCCATTTGGGATAACACCAGCCCAGTAGCTGTGGGTTCTTATACATATTGTGCTGACATCAACCGATTATCACCTGTTCCAGACTATGGCGTATAAATTTATTGATAAAAAGATCATTCTCTCTCTGGGTTTTTATATATATTATTCTGTTATCAACAGATTACCACCTGTTCCAGTCTATGGCGGATAAATTCGTTGATAAACACTACAAACCTCAATGGGAACTTATGTGTTTTTGACAATAGGAATAAAGATTCTTCTCAGAGGTATATAATAGAATGGTAAAAAGAATTCCTAAAGCATTCTTTTTTCAACAACTTACATACATATATTTTCTTGATTTATGGACTCCAACAAAATAGATTGCCTGCATTTAATTAATAAAATATATTATTTTTCTTATTAATACTCTGATAATTTACGAATTATATTTTAAACAATTCACTTTAATCAATTCACTTTAATCAATTCATATTAAAATTTTAAAAATTTTTAAACGTTTTCATTACAAAATTCACTAACAGTGACGAATAATTGAATAAAACAATTTCTGTAGGGTTTTAAGTGTACGCTGTGTAAATAGAGTCTAAATAAAGAAAAAACTACACAAAATAACGACATTAAAATACGTATGTGTGATACAATCAAAAGGATAATTAATATGTAAACCAAAAGTACCCAATAATTAAGAGACACAATATTAAGGAAATATCACAAAATAACGTAAAACACAGTTTAGAAATGAAAATAAACCCACAAACATACGATATGATCAATACAAGGAAACATTTAAATTGATTTTTTTTATTATTGGTAGGAGGAAATTTATGTTGAATTAATATATTAAATGATGGGACTTTTGAACTTGAACTTACCGGAAGAAGTGGAAGAGGACGATGATGATTTATTTTTAAGTCCTAAGCCGGCTAATTATGTCAGTAATAGAAATAGATTCACAACGACATTATCAAAAACAAATTAAAGGTATATCACAATAAAAAAAAAAACGTATTAAAAACAAAGGAAAAATGTGATAAAATATAATAGAGAGTGATGTTTAAATAATAATACTAAAAGAATAAAGTATGTTGTATTGATACAATTCAATAGAAAAAAAATAAGACATTGGACAGGACAGAGGTATATAGCTTGGAAAATATGTGTTGTTTGCTTTTTTGAGAGGAATTTGTTTAATTAAATCTGTTTAGTGTATGGTTAGAATAAAACTGACGTTAATTTAATTATAATAGTGTATATAATATTTTTGGCAGAATATGTTTCATACTTAACATACCTGTATTGAAATCTAAGCCTTGTGTATCAACTAAATATTGCAGGATGTCACCTTGTTCTTCCAGATTCTCCGTTTCTCTTAACATGGCTATAAGCTCTTCAACTTCTGTGTCAGCAAAATTTGTTTCCGGACGATGGCGTTGCACAAGAATTTTAGGAATATTATGGGCTATTTTTAGCATAGTATTACAGTAGGGTATAATTTATACAAAATCCAAAACAATATGCATATGCAACATAAAATGGTGTACACACAATACGTAAATCGAAACAAATATTTATAATCGAAATCATATATGAAAATAAAAAGAAGATAATAAAAAAAATAAAAATTAATAAACCGAAAATAAGAAAAAAAAAATTAATTAAAAATTCAAAAATATACAGTACACCCTACACCACACAGTTAAACAATTTTTTATAAAAACTAATACAGATGAATGCATCCCTTCATCAACATATGTTTATGTAACCATAAAGGATCTTTTATTTTTTATATTTTAGATACGATATCTTGTTTATATAGTTTGTCCTCGCATTAAAATCAATAGTTATATATCGTTGGTCTCATGTAGAAAGGCCCTAACTCACACTTTTTTCGAAATTGTTTTTTTTTGTGATTCCAATTCATTTAACACAAATATACATTGGAATTACAAAAAAATCAATTTCGAAAAAAATGTGAGTTAGGGCCTTTCTACATGAGACCAACGATATATTATATGTATTATATAATTAATATAAATTTGAAATTTCATACTCGTTAAAAAATACTAACAATATTTCTATTAAAGGTTACATTTGTCTTTCATTTATCAATTGTGCTTCTTTTTTTGCAACCCTCATATTAATTAAAAAGTGGTGTAGGGTTTTTGAATAAAACACAATGCGCTACAAGGAAACTCACTTTCTTGTTGTCTAGCAAACTCACTGCGTTTTTCAATTGCCGAACGGCTATGATTAATATCAATTGGATAGATATTTTCACGTATTAAAACTTCCGATTTTACTTGATTTGGATTTTCACCATTGTCCTCGTGTGTAATAGCAAAAGCATTCAAATGACTGGGAGGATTTGCCTGAAGCCAAGGTGGTGGTACTACCGATGACAAACGTCTTTCGGTCAGAGGTGTAGGACCTTCCATACCCAAATTGTCAGCTGAAAAAAGTAAAATATTATAAATTGAACTTAAAATTTCTCTTTATTTCTCACTTACTATCTACATTAATTGATCTTGTTTTTTTGATTGCACCCTTGCAGGACATACGACGTCTCAAATGTCTGGGTCTCAATTGTCCGCCTCTCAGATTCATTGTATTGCGATGGCTAAAGGAACGTAACAAATGTTCATCGAGATAGGTTTGCACATCTGGATGTAAACGATCTGGATAGCCATCTTCAGTGCTTCCCAGAAAACTTAAATCTGTTATAGCGGATGTGTTAAGGAAATCCTTAAGATTGCCCAACATTACACGTGTACCGTTAATATAGCCCGATTTTAATTTACGCATTGTTTGGATCATGGCTAATGGTATTCTATCTTGGTCTATTTTTAATTTAAAAAGAAGAAAATCAAAAACAATTAGTTTTAAAGGCGTAAATAAGAAATTATAAATTTAACATACAATTTTAATAACATGTTAGTAACAAGACTCTAGTATTGAGTAAAATAAATCCTACAGTTAAATGAAATTTAGTTATTTTCAATAATGTCAACAAGTTAGCAACAATTTTATTTTTACTCTTTATCGAAAACTTTATTCCTACTAACTAAGAGCAGTTGTATAACATATGTAAATATAAGTATGTATATAGCCAAGTATATACAAAAAAAACCCTTGTGTTAAAAAAATATATGTATATAATAAGTATACGGTTCCCAATATATTATAGAATTTGGTAAAATTATTTATAACAATTGTAATAATAATTTGGCTTGTTAATTGCAAAGAAAAAGAATTTATTTTTTTTTATATATATGTATATAAGAATAATTTAATAAAGTGGAACCTTTTTATACATGTTAATATAAGTTTAAGTTGTACTAAAATAAAAAATCTATTATTTTCCCAATAGAGGCCTTAAATAATCTGTATTGTGCTAGACGCCTTTGTGTTACAGTCGAAAGAGAAAGTTTGGAACCGTTTATATAAAAAAAAACGCATCAGATTCCACCCATATTCGAAACATATGGTGATGTTTCCAGCACGAAGGGCACAATCGATCCCCATTAAACCGGCACACAAGGTTTTGCTGAGTGTTTTGAAGGATTGGCATCTAATCATGTATTACAATCTACAAGAAGTCAACTAAAAAAATCTAATAACATCGTTTAGGAACAGACGGACAAAAATTACACTCTACAGAATCCTAATACAGCCCGCACTGCTTTATGGTGCAAAAGCACAAACACCCTAGCCTTGAGGTGTTTAAGCGATATATACTTCCCAAGATACATCAACCTATCTGCACCAACAAAAAGCATCCTTATCGAAAAAACGATAAATTATATGAACTGTACGGAGAAATTAAAATTATTAGACGAGCCAACGTACAATGTTTAGCAACGCAATGCACATGGTCGAAAACAACCCAGCGAGAAAATCTTTCGATATAAATCTCGTAAAATGACGTAGAAGGATAAGACTAAAGGGAAAATAATAAAACCTAGTGTTAGAAAGTGAACTAAAAGCGTACAAGATTAACAAGCATGGAAACCTACTGTGGATCACACCAAAACGGTTATACATAGTCTCCAAAATAAGCTAGCAAAAATCTATTTTACTGTATTTTACTAATGGGCACATATATTAGAGGGAAATCCAAAAATATTTAAATAATCTGTCGAAGTTAACAAAAACGTTGTAATTTATTTACCTAAATGTTATGTTAAAAAATATAGCATTATTGTGAAATAATAGACTTCTTATTTCCAAATCTTAAATTGACATGTAATAAATAGAAACCATACAGAAACTTTATAAACAATTTTATATAATAATCAACATAAAGTGTAATTCAAATGTAATAGAATTAGTTACAGTAGATTCTAGCTGATCCAAAAGGGTCACTTTGTTTAGTTCTTAGTTACATTTGATACAAAAAATTTATATTTTTAACTCAAACAGTACAAAACAAAACAAAACAAATAATATAAAATGAACTTTTAAAAGCATGCAGACAACATACCAAATAGCAAATAATTAATTTCGATTTTAGATCAATCAGCAACAAAAATAAATATTTCTTTAAAAGCTAAGCAAATTATAAAAAAGTTAATCTGAAGAATGATATAATTTTTATAAAATTTTAATGTTTTATGAATGCTTGTATTGCTTTGATATTTGGATTTTATTTTGTTTACGAATTTTGAGGGGTAATTACCTAGCATATAATGTGTTGCCATTAGAGTTATAGTGGGTCTTCCTAACATATGACGCCAATTATTTGTTAGGAAAGCTAAATTGGTGGTGAAATTACTTGCAAGCAAGTCTGGATCACGTGTGGTGTAATATTCTTCATAATCGATATGCTAATTAAATTAATTCGAAAAATTTTTATAGAATGTAAAATGAATTCGAGTGATAATCAAATCTTTTAAATGATATAGTAAGTCTGTCAAAATGCTTTAAGAAAGATATTTAAAAATATATAAGTTTGTTTAAAACTAAAATTGTTCAAGACAAATTTAATAAAAAAAAACAAAAATATTCTACAATTATTTGCTAAGTAAATATACATACAGTAAAAGCAAGTTTTCTAGAAAATAAAAAAATAAAAAAACAAATTTGAAATCTATAAAACTAAGGCAGCCATAAATCAGAAAGTGTTTCCGTAGCTCAAATTTGGCTAAACGCGTTTGATATAATCGAGGCTCAAAGTGTTATCAAGTGCTGGAAACCTTTAACAGTAAACATTTTATAATTGACAACACTTCGAGCAACTAATCTTATAAAGGTTTTTTAATTAATTCTGTCTTTTGATCACCTTTTCTAAGGTTTAATAGTTAAAAGTCTTTACTAGCATTTACTTTTTGCATTATTGTATTCTTAAACATTTTAGTGTTTCTGAGAGGACCATTTCGTTAATATGATTTTAACGAACTCGTATAGTAAGAGTACGGAAACAGTTCGGAAAATATGTATTACATACATATAACTTATACATTATCTTTGGTTACCCTGTTTTATAGAAATATATAGGCTTACTAATGTTTGTTACCGTTTCCAATATTTATAACTATCACATTTATTCCTTTATAACCAATTGTTTAGTGTGAAATACCATAACCAATTATAGCCTAATTAATAACCATCAAACAAAAGAAAAACTTGCTTTTATTAAAAAAAAAAAAATAATAGTGATAATAATAAAACATTTAAATTAAACAGATTTAAAAATAGAAATTAAACGCATCCCTTGCAATGTAAACAGTTAAGAAAAAACTTAAAATGCAAAGTAAACAAATAGTTTCTCAAAAAGAAAAAGAAATAAAAAAATACATATAAAACAGACCTAAATGAATTTTCTTCAAAACTAAAGTAACCAAGGGACGTCCAAGCAAATCCCAAGCAGACTTTAGGAAATTTATTTCGCCTTTTAAAATATCAATCATTAACTCATTGTCAGAGGCGATATAAAAACGTGATAAGTCGACAAACTATTTTGTACATTAAAAAACAAAATAAATAATGTAATAGTTAAAAAAAAATTCATAAATTCTAGAAGTTTAATAATAATAATCAAATAAGACTTTTAAAACGTAAAATTATAATAAGATTATAATAAATTCTCAGACTGTAATTTTTTATAACAATTCAGAACAAAAAATCCCTAACTTTTGGACTTACCTGTGGCGTAAAAGCAAATATTTTATCTTTTAACGAATATAATTTGCTCGTACTTAATATACCCACATCGCGTGACTTACGACCCGTCAAACCCAATTTACGATTTCTTCCCAAATACGTATATAAGTGACTCAAAACTCGTGCTGGCTGCACTTCAATTGGTGCTACTTCAGCTATAGTTTGCACATGTAAATCATATTCAGCTAATTTATCACGTATTTCGTTATCTTCAGCTATTATAACCACCTGTACCACAACATCGGGTTTTTTCTGAGCACCTAAGCGACGATTTAAAGGATCCAATTCGCCTACAGCCAAGAATCCCTGGAATTTAAAGATTTTTCATTACTATATTTTTAAAATATTTCAAGAGTACGACACATTACCTCTTGTAGTAGTCTTCCCAAAATAAATAACGACTGACCCCATAAGAACGGGCAACGACCAACCACTTCTCTGGGTTGTGATCCCGGGAGTTGGTATTCTTGCGCAACTTTATTATACGGTACTGCATAGCTTTCAGGAATTAAAAGTATACCATCATCTCCTCGTACCATTATTTGCTAAAATATCAGTTAAAACAATTATGATCATGATAGAAAAAAATGGAAAGTCCACTAAGCCTAGACATAAAACAATATTCTTTAAAAATATATTTGCCTATAAAATTACTGCCCCAAAACTGTATATATGTATACCCTATAAATATATTAATGAAAATAAAATTTTCTTTGAATTCTTTTCATTATATTCGTTTAGCTTTTAAATGTTTTAATATTTAAATCTATGGATTTTAAATATTTTTATATTTATACACCTATGAAATGTGTTAACCCGTTATGACACGAAAATGTCTATCTTAATTTGAATTTGTCACGAACTGTTCCCTATTTTAGCCTACAGCAATTAGCTTTTATTAAGTCTTACCTCCAGACGATCAGCATATTCTTTGACAGACAATTTATCGTTTTGAAATGCATGAAACAATATTAAATAACAGTAGAACAACGGCCATTCACATTCAATATTCTCAAACATACGCAGTTCCCACCTTTCGTAGTACAAACGTGTAGGATCCTCTTTAGGTGTGCGGTAGCCATCACGTAAGAAACGCTTACAGCCATATTTGCCTTGTAAACGTTGAAGGATAGCATCTTTTGTATTTCGAATTAATTGGGGATCATCTACAGCAAATGCTGGAAAACCAATAACGCATAAAAGACCTGAATCCAATTCTTTGCTATTCGATTCTCGGGGCAACATTGACTGTAAAACAGCCTGACACTTATGCGCCTCATCTGCTAAAACATGTATAACACTTGCGGGTCCACCACGAGCACCAAATAAATCCAATTCATTCATAGCCTCTAAGGCAGCCTTAGCCATACCAATAGAGCTAGCATTCAATTCCGGTTCACCATGATTTGTTTTGTCTCCACGCTCCCAGATGCCATAGTCGGGAATACAGTAGGCCGATTCAATATAGAATACTAAATTCTGTATAAAAGACACTTCGTCCAAAGAAAAAACTATCTGCAGGCCAGATGCTGTCATTTGGGCTAAAATCAGCAGATACAAAGAAACAGCATCAATCTGTAAATGTCCCCATTCAGCATCACCCACAACAGGTTGGCCATTTTTGCTTGAATATTTGGCATGAAGGGAATCCAAAGGGTTTTGTGTTATTTTAAATTTTTCCACTTTGTCTTTTTGATTCATCATAGCCATTAACAGACCACGCATTAATTTCACACAACTCTGTTCGAGTTCATAGCACTTGGCACGATCCTCATCCTGATCGGCGATCTTTTTGTAGGCCATTGAAAGTCCCCAAACGGCTAGTATGCAATACACATTATCTCTAATCCAAGCATGGGAATTAATATTGGAAGCTGGAAATAAACCTGTAACAGGTTCCTGATGACTCATAATCAAACGATGGACTATACGCTGGTAATAATCCAGGCGAACGCCTGAATTGCTGCGAGAACGCATTTTTTCTTATATGCTTTACACGATGTACAACTAAAATAATAACAGCGACGAAATATAAATTGTTATTAGAATTGTTTACAAACACAAGTTTCTACGGAAATTGCGACAAATGAGACAACTTACATAATTTTCGATATTCAAATCTATTTTTATAATATTTTTAGTGCTGCTATTAATTCTGGATACGAAGAACACGTTTTTTATAGCATTTTCTATTTTTATTAATACAATTTTTTTGATTTATTTATTTATTTGGCATGCAGTCTATAATTTTTCTATTTTATTAACTTTTTTTCCAATAAAAAAAATTTAAGGAATAAATTCTCTTGTTACAACAAATTTTCACTGTAATGGAAAATGTCATGTCAATGTCAAATTAATCGTTGCATTTTCTCTACAGCTGATTGTCATTTGTTGTTTTGTTTATTTCTATCTCACAATCGACAGAATTGCAATGCAAGTGAAATGATTAACACTGCCAAATGTAAACACAATATTCATTTGTTGCTTTTTTTTCTTCCTTTAAACAAAGCGGTATAATTACAAAAATAAACAATTCCATTAACCCTTATAAGGTAATGGGTACCTACATATATGCAAATTATGAAAATTATATTTGAACAATTAAAATTATATTTATTAAGTTGCAACTTAAATAGTGCTAAAACTCTTGCCATAAACAAAACCTAAGAAAAAGAACTAAAGTAATCAAATTTATATTAACTATTTACACGCATACGATCTATAGGACGACGTCCTTGTATACGAAAACGTTTAGAAGAGATGTTGAATTTCACTTCACTTTCGGGAGAAGTGTCTTCAGAATTCTGCAATTGAGCAATACACGCTGATGTAGACTGACCATCAGTTGTGTATGAACGCTTACGCTTCAATGAATTCAAGTCATTTCCATCCACAAGCGGATTAGAATGAACCAAAGAACCTAAAATTAAAGAATATAAAAAAAATTAAGCACCCTTTGTTTTTGCAAATTTTTTAAGGTATACAATACCTGCAATAGAAGCGCATCTTTTTATTAAAGAATTAGAATTGGCACTCGTTACGCCGTGTGAATCAGTCTTTTTTGAGACATCCTTAGACTGAGATCCCTTACGTAAAGGCAATCGCATAACTGAAGACATGAAAGACCATAAACCGCCAGATTGTTGAGGTTCGTTAGTTTTGCTAATATCACCTGTTTTCTGTTCAGAATTTTCGCATTCCTCTGGTAAAAATACTTCATCATCATAGTTGTTATCTGTTACATCTACATAGTCATCGTCAAAAGCACTGGCTACTTGTTCAATGCGACTGAAAGCGGTGCTGTGGGCACACTCTTTTATTGATGGCCTCCGTAAAGACGCAAAACGTCCACTTAAATTTTGTTTCACCAATAATTTCTTTTCTGTCTTGACTTCAGTCGATTCTTCATCCTCATTGCTTGTGGGCGTGGCATTTGGTGTGAAAAACACATCACCGGGAGAATTTTTAACTTCACGTAAATCTCGTAATTCCCTCTTAGGAGTATCAAACTTAATCAACTTTTTATGTATAGTAGCACCAGGTATGCGAGTTATCGGTGTAAGAGGTGGCATTGCTTCAACAATATTCTCGTTTTTCACAGTTTGTATCTGTTCAGTAGTGGCCATAATAATTTTATAGCTGCTACACGATTTAAATACTGAATTACTGTTTGATGTTGTCGATTGGAGTGACGTATTTGTGGAACTTCTGGGCTTCATAGAGTTTATGCTTACATTTGAACTAGCTGATATAGAAGACGAAACAGTAGACAAATGTTCGGTACGTGTTATAACAATGGATTCTGTGGTAAGTTTCTGAGCTGATAGTAAAATATTCCGTCGTAAATTTGGTAAATCACTATGGTACTGCTGTTGAGAAATTCTACTGGATATCGAAGGCTTCTTTAAATATTCCTCACTTGAATTCTGACTACGTCTAACCGCCGGCGATAAACGTAAATCTAAAGCTGACAGCTGAGGCCATTCTTCAGGATTAATATCTGGAGATGAGGTAGAATCAAATATATTTTTACGTTGATGCGTTTTAGAAAGTCTTAAATCAGTCGCTGCTGATAATCCATGCTCAGCAAATGCTTTTTGTATACTTTTCGACATAACCTGACGTAATGGTGTAACAGCGGTCAGTTTAGAACGCGTTCCATGGACTTTTATGTAACGGTTAATTGGCTCCATAGCTTGACTAAAAATAAATGCCACAGTTCTTTTAATATTTTTCTCTATTAGTGTGCATTACAATTAATACATAAGAAAGTTAATTTAATTTAAATTCCTACCACCTTTCTTACTTACTTTACAGATCCCTCCAAACATATCTGCATATATATATACATATACAATACTTTATTTGATAAATATTTATTGCGCCAAATAAAAGAAGAGCAATATATTAACTCACCTACTTGGTTGAGTATAGGCTGGACTAATATCTGATTCAGAACCACTAATACATTGTATGCTTGAAATGTGTCCAGTTCCGGTAGCATTAAATGTCTGCTCTTTGGGCTTAGAAAAAACCATTTCCAAGTGCACAGGCGTTGAAGAACAGCGTATAACTTTTCCTTTGACTGCTGAAGCTGCACTCAAACTACGTCTTAGAGAAGAATTACTTATGGATGATAAATTTTTTATGGACGAAACACTATCACTTATGAACTCTTCATGTGTTAATTTACTTTTAGCCTTCCAACGCATATTAATTATAGATATTGGTGTCACCTGATTCTCACTAAAATCTTGACGACGCATTGGAGAACTTTGAGCAGCCGTCATGCCATGAGGCATTACAGCCTTTGTAACGGTAACTTTAGAGGCTTCGTCAGTGTAGCATGAATGATTCGAGGCCAAAGATTCTTGATTTTGACATACTACTGTAGGTTGAATGCATTTTGTGAATTGCTTCAGGTCATCAATTTTATTGTAAATCTTCAAACATTTCTTACAAGACAATGGCAAGTGACATGATTCGATGTGCAGGAACATTTCAGTAGGCAGTTCTGCCTGTAAAGGCAATGGTCGATTTTCACAGATCGGACAAAACAAATATTTTGTTTCATATTGTGTTTCTAATTTTATATTATCATTGTCTGTATTCTTCTTGGCGGAATCAGAATCGGCTACGGCAATAGGTTCTCGTATAAGTATAGCATGACTTCTGATTTCATGTTTGTGACGGCATTCAGCACAACAAAAAACACCTTGACAAGTTTTACAAATAACCTACATAAATTTCGAGCATTTAAATCTATTCAATTAAATTATTTCAATTAATAACACTTACATCATCTGGTATACGCATGATTATACTCAAGTTAAAAGAAATCGAATAATTTCTAATTAAACTTTTTAATTTCCAATCACATTTCGTAAAGTAATTATAACGGTAAAAGAGAATTACTAGTAATGTCAACCTTAAAAAAAAAACACACCTCATTAAATTACGTTTAATTTAATTTAATTATTTTTTTATTTTTTTTTTGTGAAAATATTTCGGATGGAAAAAATGAAGAAGCTTAAAACGAATCGTATAATAATTGATAAAACTAAGCACTTCTTATAAATTTCTAAATAATATTACACTTATACTGTTATTTATGTGATTGAAAACTTTAAATAAAATAATCGTTAAAGCTGGCAACACTATTACACACTGATTAACCAACCATTATCGGGTTAATATTTATGATCACAATTGTATAACACACCTGTTTTACACGATACAGCTGGTTTGGAATACTCGCTTCTACATATTTTTACTGTGTACGTCGGAAAATTTTCTGCTCATAGGCGAAATTACATTAATTTCGACCGATATCAATATTTAATTTGAAAAACAAAATAGCGGTCATAATAATATATTAAGAAATATGGAGGTATTTGATAACTGTCGGATATGTTTACGTGAAATCAATCATGAGCCAATAAAGATGACACGTCTGATATTAAAATTCCTGGAGAAATCGCTACAGCTTCCAAATGTTACCAAACCAAATACCCAAGAAAATGTTAAACAAAACTTGTGTGCAGTTTGTTTTAATAAAATTTCAGAATTTCAAGATTTCTATGAACAATGCAAAGATTCCGATGAGTTTTGGAAAGTACAGTTTGCTGATTTTAAGCCACACTTGCAAGAAAAACAATTGAGTTTTGAACAAACGGTCCTATTGCCGCTGACAGATGATAGCAGTTCGCTAGAGGCAGATACAACTGTACCCACAACAGAAGAGGAAAATCCACAGCAAACAAATCAACAGGCTATTCTACAATTCAATGGGGATGAAATCACGCGGCTGGGGGAAGATGACGCTCACATAATTATATCGGCATCACGGTCTCCAACAAAGGAAGATGACGATGACAATCAAATTGAAAACTTCAACCAAAGCATTGATTTAACCAATTGGTCGGATGACATTAATAATGACAAAGAAAGCGATATTCAAATTGTCGAAGAGGGAGTACAAAGCGTTGTTACTAAGACCATTACGGAAGAATTAATCGAATATGAATATCAGATCGATGAAATTGAGGAGGACGTGACTGTTGTTGAAGAGAATATAAGTTCCGAATCGCTGGATGTGGATTATCGTTCTTTTGACTATGAGAAAATCGAAACGGAAGCCTCAAATGAAAGCTCCACTATACATCATACAATTGAAGATTCGACGGAAGAGCAGAACGAGTCAACAACGACAAGTCAAAATTCATTTTTCATGACAACAACTATAGATGAAACCGGAAAAGTGAAAATGTCCTACAAATGTCAACACTGTGGTAAGTGAACGTTTAAAAGTGATCTTTTAAATACTGCTCTTTTTCTTTTTCATTGTATTTCCACTATTTACAGATAAAAGTTTTAATCGGGTGTATGATATTGAGTCTCATTATAACATTCATAACGGCGTTAAACCCTATACGTGTCAAGTTTGTGGTAAATCGTTTAGACAAAAAAACATTCTTACGACACATCAGGCTTTACATTTTGGTAAAAAAGTTGAATGCGGGGAATGTGGAAAGAAATTTGCTCGTAGGTCTCAACTCATACTTCACTATCGAATGCATCGCAATGAAAAACCTTTCGTCTGCAACTATGACGGTTGCGATGCAGCTTTTCGTCAAAGAAAGCAATTAATTGATCATTCCTTTATACATTCAGGAGAGAAAAATTTTCAGTGTCCAACATGTACGAAGTCTTTTCACACTAGAAAACGTTTACAGGATCACATATACAAGGTTCATTCTCAACATCGTTATCGTTGTGATTTATGTGATAAGGCATTTTTAAAGCCACATATGTAGGTTAAACTATTAAGCATCACTTTTTTTATTATTTTAATAAAATTTATTCTGTTTTAAGGCTTAAACATCACATGATAACAGCTCATAATGTAGAGGTAGATGATGTGTCACACCTAAAAACTTTAGTGGAGGATTTGAAACCGTCGTTAAAAAGATCCACCAAACAAGTGTAAAAGTATTTTTAGACATAAGTTATTACAGACATACAGTTCTTTAATAAACAAGAAAGAATACCAAAATAGGTAATAAGTTATGTGTGTTTAATAAATACGAAACTACAAGATATTTAAGGTATAATCTAATCAAGTATGCAATAAAACAACTTCAGTACTTCATTTTTTCATATATTTTACACTTCATTTCCTTATTTACAAACTATAAAAATTCATACATATACTTTTTGGTTGACTAAAATAAAATTTGCTTCAGTGGCAGCAATTAAAAATTATACTTATTTTATAAAATAGAATTAAATTGAAAACGGATCGCAATCATCCTCATTATTAAGAATAGGATTGTAAGTTTGGTAAAGTTCACGTTCACTGTCATCGTCGGAATTATATTCATCTCTTCTTTCCGTGCTACAAAACAATTCATTGTCCAGTATGGTGTGCAGACATTGTTGTGGCATAACATGGTCAATGTCACTAGAATCAAAAGCATTGAAATTATATTTTAACCAACAATATTTCGTGGATTCATTTAATAGACGTGGCCATTTTTCGAAAACTAATTTTGTTAAGCGTACAATGACATTAAGGCCTTTAATTTCATGTGAAATGTAGCATGGGTCTATATAGCCCAATAGATTCATATGTAATACTGATTTTTCGCCTTGAATTAAAGCAACAAACAGTACTGTTTTAGATGTCACCTCTAGGTAATACTCTTTAACATCGGGAGCATGAATTGATAGAAAAATCATGCAATCGTTTTCATACCAAGTAGTGAGTGGACGTTTATAGAGTGTCTTTAATGGTGGAGGTGACTCACGTGAGCAATTAGAGTTTTCGGTAGAACTTAATGAAGTAGACGATTTAGTACTATTCGAAATACTAGAGCAATGGCCCTGTTCTTCTACTTCACTATCTGATGTAGGTATTTTCGATCTCTCAGGGCGTGCACAGACTTTATTATAATTTAATTGTGAAGAATGCGATAATATAATTTCATTATTGTTTAAAGTGTTTGTATCTTTAGCAGAATCTCCAATTGTTTTCTCATCGTTCATCTGTACATTATCCATTATATTACCCAATTCAATATCAAAGGCTCCCGACTGTATAGATTTCATTAATTGCTCGCATGTAAATAACTCACTACTGCTATTCATTTCTTCTTCATCTTCGCCTTGTTTTATATCCTTACAATCGATTTCGTAATCTAGAAAGACTTTAGTGCTTTCATCGTGCACAGTAATACCATTATTTAATAATGTTCTATTAAACAGAATCGCTGAACTAAATTCATTTTCGTTTTCACATTCGTACAGTAAGATCTTATATGAATTTATAGGTAAACGTAATGAACTCGTTTCTTTTATTTCATTTTGTAATACAGCGCAAGCGTATAGATAAGCTTTGGTCACTTGATATCTCGTGGTAAGTGAATTCCATTTTATACCAGCTAAAGTGCAATGTACAGCTTGATATGGCGTAAAGTTGGTAATTTCTTTTGTTGTTTCATATAGACAATCTTTGTACAGATCCTCATATTTTACGTTAGTAAAACATGCATAGTCGCATAAGAAAAATCTATATAAACGTTGTTCTCCTTCACCATAAATACCATAGACTTTAGCTCTTAAGTATCTATCATCATATTTTACTAAACAGTTATGTAAAATGTTGAATTCAAAAATTTCTTTCTGTTTGACAACACTTAATTTGATTGTATCAACATGTTTGCTAATTAATTTGTTTAACTCCTCGAATACGAACATGAAATTTTTATCTGTTATTTGTAGGAAAATATTTTCCCAATTACCATTTTCTCTTTCATCACCAATTTCAACTTTTATAATTTCGTTTAAGGGTAATTCTGACCAAATTTCAGATTTCGATGGCACAGTCAGTTGCTCAGTTTCAGTGTAAGAAAAATGGCTTTTAGTTAATTGGGACGTATTAGGAATTTCGCCCATTGAAAGCGGAACATGAACCTATAAAGGAGAAGAATATCAATAAATATACATTTGAAAAATTAAAGTTTCGATTATAAATAGCAATCGAAGCAGTTATAAACAGAAAGTTATGTTTTAACGCTTAATATTCGTTGTCATCTGTCAATGCTACTAAAAATTCAGTACTATAGTCTTTATTTAACATATGTAGCTAGAACAATACTAATTTTACTGAAAATAGAAATCCATGCTTTTATGATAAAGAGTTTTTCAAACTTCTTACAAACAATACTACTCGCCATAAACGAAATCGGATGGTAATATTTTATATACAGCACAGTTCAACATTTCCAAAAGTAAGTTTTATGTGAACTTATTGCGTAAATGTGAATAGCATTTCAATTCGCAAATGTCATAGAGTTCTTTAAATATATTCTAATACATTAGGAACATTTGAACTTTAAAATTATATACACATAAATATAGTTTTACATACCTCATTAAAGGCCTGGTAATTTTCTTTATTGTCCCAATCTTCCTCATCGTTATTTATAACTTTCACAGCCTTCGGCTTTTCCACCATTTCTGATTCATGTTCTGCAGATGTCATACTACTATCATTGGACGAGGAGAATTTGATTAAATTTATGCTATCATTTTTGCATGACTGATAATCGAGATCGGAATCTTCATTATCAACTTTGACTTCTTGAACAGAATTAAGTAGACCAGCTGCATCAGCAAGATCACGTATATGTTTTCGATTTCCTTTATATATAATACCAAAACTTTTCTCGACCAGCGATTTCTTTAGATGAACAACTTGACAGTAGGCATCAATGCCAGCTAACTTTTGCATAACTACTATATTTTTAACCCATATGGTGTTAGCTAATGCGAAATCGATGCTAGCTTGTATGACATTGTCCGATTTGATGTCTTCCATTATCCATTTTTGTACTTGCTTGATAGTTTTAGAATCCCAGCTACGTTCATTATCGAAAGGCACAACATCCATTAAACGAACATCAATAGCTTGGGCAGGGAAGTCCTTAAATTTATCATCGCATAAAAATATTTCACTACATTTAACCGAACTTATAATTGGACCATCGTCTATTAACTTAAGGGTCACTTTTAAATTTGATTGCACAACATTGGTGTTTTTTTGATTGAAGACGGGTGCCTCAAGTATGCGGGCTCTCCTAAAGTTATCACCGTACTGATAAATACATAAATCATTTACATGGGGAGGCCAGTGAAGTGATAAATTTTTTCCGTTGCGATAGTGCATATCGAGTTGTACAGCAAAAGTTAGCGCTTCACTGGAACGTCGTACTTCAAGCCATTTAGTACCATTAAGAGCTTTATGACGTAACAAACGCACCGCATAATGTGTAGGCGAAAACACTTTTAGTAAGTGTATGCGGATTTCCCCAGCATATGGTATACCGTCATTTTCGTTTCTAACATCAAAACGAGTGAGTTCATGACGATTGTCGCAACGCGCTTCATCACATTCACCAAATTCCAATAGCTGAGGGCAAAGTTGACATCCGTTCAATATTTTTTGTTCTTCAATCGAGGTCATGACTCTTTTCGATACCGCCACAATTTCTTCTTGCACTATTTGATTGTGTTTAACCATAAAATCAACTAAACGAGGCAATTGCATGTTATTATTTTCGTCTAAGAGTATCATAGAATGCGCATAATGCTCATTGGATGGCGTTGACAATAAGATTTCTTCGAAATTGCGTGAAACGTAATTTTTATAAGTTTGAGCTAAGGCAGAAAATCTTGTGGTGAAGCGAGTCCATGAAGTAGGCATGGAGTAATGAATGAGATTATTTACATTTTGAATTTGAAGCTCACAGAAACGGGTATCGGTACACACTAAAATTTGAGATGAAACCTGAAATAAAAGTTAAACAATTTGAATTAATGTATGACAAATATTTACAGTTAGGTAGCACATTGAATTAGGCTAACCTGTGTTAATGCTTCCTATACTTCTTATATACAAACAAAAAAAAAAGTATATGAATGTAAATGCGTAGTTACCTTCTTTTTCCATTCTTCAACCGTAACACGTTCAATTTCCGTGGAGCGATTATAATATCCCAAACAAGGATAACCGCATTCTTGTAGAAACTTTATAATATTCTGTACATCTTCATCATCGTTACATATTATCAGCGTACGGTTATTTAAGGATTGTGATGACATTGCCATTTTCTTAATAAACTTATGTATGACTTCATTTTTCTTTTCGCTTGACTGGAGTTTAATGGATATTTTGGCGTGTCCATACACAGCCGCTTCCAAAAAGTCACCAATTAAAAGAAGTGGTTGATTCGATTTCCGTATCAATTTAACCATTAAACTATCCCAATCGCGTGAAGTGACTATTAACTGTGGGGTTAGCTTCTTATGTTTATTTTTCTTAGCAATTTTGAATAAACTTCTCAAAGCATTTTCGAAATCTTGCTGAGCTCTAGACATCATTATGTCCACATCATCAATGACAATATGTTGTAGGCGTTCGGGGTTAAATAGGGGTTCATCCACATTATCCTGGAGTAAACGTAAAACACTTGACGGCGTGGCAACTAATAAACCACAGCCATTAAGAAGTTGAACTTTTGTTTCAATAAAGTTCCGCATGCCATACGAAGGTATACAAGTAGGAGCATCTGCTTTTAGGCCACTCATTAGCCGGCGACAGTAATTATTAACCAATTCAACATGCTTCAAAGAAGCTACCAAAATTAATGCCATTGGTCCATGTGAAGATGTTGTTAGAGCTTTTCTACAACAAAGTAAACTACAAAGAGGTGGCAGGTAAGACCATGTTTTTCCAGATTTGGAGGGATTAACAACAAACAATGAATTGTTTCTTAATACATGAGACCATGAATAGACCTGTACGCGCAATACTTTGTTAACGCGCATTTGGCGCATTTCTTCATGTATTTCTGGTAAAAAGGATATATCGGATATATTTTCCACTGGTATTAGTTGTATACTTCCATGAGCCAGAACTAAGTGATCAATAAACTTGGTTTGGACTTTTCTTTCTCCTTCCACAATTGGAAAATTTTCTGTTGGCTTGACTTCCATCAGTGCTTCGTAATTGCAAACATCTTTCATAAGCTTTTCGCTTTGCACCTTACCTGCTGATGATGACGACGAAGAACTGTGTGCGCTAATATTTTCAAAGTGACCACGTATAAAATTTCTTTCGCTGGTTGAATCATTTGACAATAAACTTATGTTTTGTGACTGTGAACTTGAGCTTGCATTGAGAAGCTTTAAATTGAGTATATTAGAATTTCCCAATTCTCTTTCAATGTTATGTTGCTCAATGATGTGATTGATTTTTGACAATTGAGAAGTCGGTGATTTTAATTTACGCCTTTTGTAAGTTTTATGATTCAACGGAGTAGAGTTTGATGAACTGTATTCAAAATTATTAATTAAATGTTAATATACATATGTATATAAATAAATATTTAAACCTTGGCCATTTATTTTAAAACTGGATCAAGTCTTCTTGCTCTCAACTATTTTGTAATTGTGACGAATAGGAATAATACACAAAAGTAAAACTTGATACAGTTTTAAAATGATGTATGCCATTATCAATACATATTTACCAAAGACTTGATCCATTTTTAAATAAATTTTATGCACAAAGTTTTTCAATAAAAAAAAAACAAAAGTTTATTCAAAACAAAAAACGAATTTCACGTAAAGTAAATTAATTGCGAATAATCCATGAAATTATAAAGAAAACTTACGTAGACTTTTGACTTGATATTATTTCTTTTCCAATGTTCCTTTGATTAAAAAAGGAAGTGTTATTTGGTTCGTTTTTTTCAGAACATCTTCTTGAATCATTGATGTTTTCGTTTTTCAAAAAAGAGTTTTGAGTTTTACATTGTACAGCATCACAAGAATCCGTTGATGAATAACTTCGATCATTCGTGTTATTTGAAAGCTGCAATTCATCTCTCGTCCCGGAGCTATCGTGTGCCACTGAATCGTAAAGTGTTGTCTTCTTACGGTGCCAATGGCTATCTTCATTCTTATAGGTCTGAAGTCTAGCTAAATCATACCCTGCTGGTATTATAGTAAGATTATCATAACACGATTGATCATTCTGAAATGTATGAAGAAAATTGAAAAGAAAGTATTTACAAAATATTCACATCGAAACTTTTTAAGAGTATATTTTCTTCTACCTACCTTTAGTTTCTCTTTTGTTGAAACTTTGGCAGCAGACGAACAAGTTTCAGATATGTACATATCTTTTAAATTGATTAGATTATCTTCAGTTTTAGAAAATGTTTTTGGTTTAAGCTCAAAATTCATTTCATCAAGTGACATGAGTATATCTTTCCCTTTAATTACAGGTTTTTCTTGATGTAGTTTTCCCTTGAAGAATTAATAAGATGTTTTTCAAATTATAATAAAATTTGTTCTACCCCTATTTTATATAAATCCTACCTTTTCTGTACAACTTTTAGTTTCACTATTATTTGAAATAACCGATGAGGAATCTAATTTTTTCCTTAAAGCAATTAACCGTTTAGTTCTTGCATTATCTACAAACTTTCCGCTTTTATTGTCCTTAAAATAAAATAATAATGATAGTTTAATTATATTTCAATAACATAGAATTATGCGTACCTGGGTTTTAGTTGTTGAGTCCAGCGTTGATAACGTTGTTGATTGTTCAAGTAAATCGCATGAAAATTCATCCAATGTATTTGTAGCACTTATTGTTGTACTAAACTGTTGGTAGAAATATCGATTATAAAATGTTTTATTTTATTATATTTATATTTATATATTTCGGGCGTATCCTTTACCGCCCGACCTCAATCCCCTTCAGCATCTGTGCGATTTATTAAAAAGATAAATAAGAAACCACAGAGAAACTTCACCATCTATGCCCAATGAGGTCATGCAGCATTAATGGAAAAGTATAATCCACGAACACACTAAACCTAAAACCTAGTTCATAGTATGCCAAAAAGATTGATAGAGATTTTAGAATGTATCTACTACCATACCAGCTATTAAAAATAACTTAAAATGCCTCAATTATTATAAGTTTTGAATTGACTTCTAAAATCATACAAACATCAAACAACAATAATAACATTGTAACAGTCTTTAATCACGAAATGGTATAAAAATATTCCGTTGGATTATAAAAAATAACTACGAATTATTCATAAAACTTACCTTATCTTTTAAATTTTGGGAATCTAAAGCAGAACTAGGTATAGTCACATTTGGTTCACTATTATTTGTTTCGGTAGTTTTATATTGCTTTTGAGCACGAGCTGTTTTCTTTCGCATTTCCAATAATTTTTGACAACGTATAGAGGTACTTGACACAATGGAACTTGAAGTTGACTCCTGAGATAATGGTAACACATCTTTCATTTGAGTTGCTATATTTTCTGAAGTCATAACAAGTTTATCTTTATATTTGTTTCTGGCTGTGCTTCTGCGTAAATCGGCAAGTTTTTGCAGGCGAACGGAAGTGTTAGTGGATGCCGAGAACAATGACCCAGAAGGCGGGGGAATTGCATTGGCTTCGTTTTTAGTAAGCATATCGCCCATTTGAAAAGCACTTGCAAGTTCCGTCTCCGAAATTTCAGTATTTGTATGTCGTTTATTCTTTGTTATGGTTCCAGCTTTTCCTATATAATTTCTTTCTTTCACAACTGAAACTGAATCATCAAAGGTTATCTCATCCACATATCGGTTATTTTCAACAGCACAAACAACTTCAGGTATTTCGGAAAATTCATCAATTTCCTTTATTTCATTTCGTTTTTGCCAATCTTCAACTTTACGTTTAGCTTGCTCGTCGATCACTGCAGCTGCCATTTGCTTAGAATGCTCTGCATAATTGTGTTTAATAGTATTAAGTTTCATTTTTGTATTACGATCATTACTAAGCCAGGGTGCAACCTTTGTTGTAGTCAACTTGGAGCAATTCTTTTGGAATACAGATAAATTTTTCTCCTCAATGGCATTTGTAGTTTTAAGTAAATAATCGAGAGCATTAATTTCAGCACCACGATGATTGATCACTACTAAATCACCCCAATTTTGATGATTGGCCGAGTTTTCATAACGTTTAACAAAACTAATTGAAGAAGCATCTGTTAGAAGCTTCTCTAGCATGTTACAGGTTTTCTGCAACCATTTATCCTTTTTAACCAATACCAAGTTACCTTCCTCATCATCAAATTCCTGTTCGGCCGGGTAAACACATGAAATGCCACCCATTTGAATACTACTATCAACATTGCGCAAATTCATAGGCAAATGTCTTAAATATTCCTTCTTAGTGAGTAAAGGAAATCCATAATCAATGACCCAAACTATGTATTCCTCTTGTTGGAATTCAGCCTTTTGTAGAATTTCAGCTCTTATAAATTTATTCCAAGCTATAAAATTTACGGCAACTTTATCGCCAATCTGCAGACGCAATTGATTATCGCAGTGTGGTTTATTTTTATAAAGCTGGTCTAAGCTTTGTTCTAAATTTCTTAGCACGTGGACGTGATCTGCATTGTTCGATTCAATGGTTTCATACCAAAATAAATGGGGGTTTATGAAATGCGTTATTGTAATAAACAGTTCCGACTCCATTTTGTAAAATCTGTAATATATTGTTCATAAAATTTAATAATAATCATTCATTTAATACATTTATAATACCTCTTTTCAAACTCCAAGTAATACTTTTTTCTCTACATTTGTATTAGTTTACAAATAAAAAGTCTTTGTTAGAGTAAGCCGAGATTTTCGTAAGGATCTAGAAAAGGCGTCGATATTTACGATAAAAATTGTAATTGAACGTTGCGCCCAGCAAACAGAATTTATAAAAATCACCGAGCAACATAAAAACAATAAACGAAAAATGTTTAAAACTGGCGTCTTAGTGTTGCCAAAGTAAATTTTTAAATGGAATTACTAGAAAAGTACATTTGAGATAATGTGACAACCCTACATTGGATTGTTAATGTAATGGAAAAAGAATCGAATAAACTATAGTCACTTAAAAATTATCAAAAAACAACAGGCATTCAAAATATAAATATTTTGAACATAGCACCTCTAAAGGAACAGTTTGCTATTTAATCTGTGTTAGAGATTAAATTAAACATTTTGAGCTTAATGGCTTGCTAGCCTTAAAAAGTTGTGATTATTTATCTGGCAGCATTAATTTGCAAAAATTATCTGAAATATAGATGACGCTGATATCATCGGTGCAATTCATAGTTGATTGATAATTAATTATCTTAACAAAACAAACAACAAAGGGAACGATATTTGTTTATCAATGAATTACTCGGTGGTAAATTATCAATTGCAAAAATAAAATGGAAATTTTTAACAATTTGTGCAGATGTTGTAACTCAGAAAAACAAAATGTTTTGAATATACACAGTAACGACTCTGAATCGATTATAAATATGTTACAATATTGCTTACAAGCAACCATATCGTATGAGCCCAAATATCCTGCACTCATATGTTACGACTGTGTTAAACAACTGGAAATTTCATATAAATTTATAAAAAGGTTTCGTTTGTCGGAAACTGAATTCGAAGAAGCTTATAAACATGTGCAAGAAATAAGTGACGAAAGTCTTCAGTATAATGTTACCGAAAACGTTTGTAGCATCACCAACAAAAATGCTGTAAATAAAATTTTATCCGAATCCGACGGAAATGCTCTGGAACAGGTAAAGATTCTAGATAAAACAGAGATTTCAACTGAGATTGGCTTGCCGTTAAAAAATTTAAAACCGAAAAATGAAATTCACGATGAAAAGGTCTCTCCAAGTTTACCAACGATTTTTGTTGCTCCACCGAGGGATACATTGCCTGACATTATTTGTTACGTTTGTCACAAAACATTCTTCACAACAAAAGCGTTAAACTTGCATTTAAAATTGAAACACAAAGAAAAATATTCTCTTAGATAAGAATAACTTCAATTTGTATTTGTAGAGTCGAAATAAAGATCATCCTAATTTAAATATTACACACTTATACATTATTCTCTACTTCTTAGTCCTTGTGGACCTTTGCAGCTCTGGGATCATCGGGACGCATAACTACATAGCCCAATTTGTAGCGGCGGTTGTCACCGTCATTAGCATAATATGTAGCCAGACCAATACCAGCTAAACCTAAACCTATGATTGCCAATACAGAACCTCCGACAATATCGGGTATTTCATTCCAGGCCCTCTTCAGGAGGCCTACTGAGCTGCGGGCGGCAGGAGCAGACATATTAATCTATAGGAAGAAATTATTTTAGAAAATAATAATTATTTATTAAAATTAAATTTATACCGAAACAAAATGCAATATTACACAACACGAGCCGACTGAGATGTTAAAAACAGCTGATTGTCAGTTTTGAATGGTTGATAGTAAAGGTATTAATTTTTGTCTAGGTGACAGAGGTGTTAGACATAGCTACAATAGCTGCAGCATATCAACAATTGGAGCACTGAATATCGCTACTATTCTATTATAATATTTCTGTAAAAAGTCTTTAACTTTAAAAATATCTAAAATATTGTCAAAAAGGTTAAGTTTCTATTAAATATAAGAAAAAGCAAACTTAGTATAATTGTCGACCCTAATCGAACTACGTTATGCGGCCCCTACACGTTGCTATTAGATGCTGTAGAAAGAATTACAATTAAATATTTATATGTTCAATTGCACGGCCAACGCTTCCTTTCATATAATCTTAAAGCTAATAATTAATTGTAGACCCCAAGTTATAGTTATTTATGCTGCCATCTAAATGTGACATAATTTAGTTTGTTTTAACTTAACATAAAATGCAACACTGCTGTGTAAATTGCAACCCTAACCTCAAGTCCGCCATTTCTTCACTACGAAAAAAGTGTGCTCGTCGTTCACGCGTTTCTTTACTCGTTTATTCGTGCTTTACAGAAAACTTAAATTTTCACACTTTATTACTATAGTTTTAACAAAATTTTGTTGTTTAATATCGAATTTTAAAAAATCCTAACAAATTTCATCAGTTATCATTACTTACAACAAGGATTTTACATCGAAAAGTCTCGTCAATAGGAACTATTCACTACGTTTGAAGGCAAGAAAAAAGTTGAAACACAAGACGTCGAATAAAATGAAAAAAATTGCGAAAGCCAAATGGTAATGAGAAAAGAATTTTATTCACTATTGGCGGCAGCGTGAGATAAAGTGAGATAGATATATAATCGTGTATATGCGTGTGTTGAGAACCCAGAGTTCAAACGACAAAGAAGTGGAAAAAAGCAAAAGTTTTGGTCGTAGCACCCGCGACTCGAGGCCAACGAGTTGATATTTGGTATTATAGTGCTCATTTTAAACAATAAAAAATTCTTACTATTACTAACTAAGTGATTTATTAACAAAGTGCTAAGTCTTTATATAAATACGCAAAATTTGAACGTTAGAGAAAAGCTAAAAATACAGGAGACGCCAAGCTCTAGGGGGTGCGTGCATGCATGCGTCAATAATAACCTCGTTGCGGTGTATGGGAATTGAAAGAGGTGCTTGTGTTTAAATTTTAACACAAGCGAATTTTTTATCAACATTAATTTATCGTAAAGAATTTTACAGTTGTAAAATGTCTGAAAATGCTCAGAGCGACCGTAGTCCAGCGCAACAACATCCTGGCAGTGACACAACTTTAAACAACATAAGTTTAGAAGATTCTGCCAATAACGTAAGTACATATCTCTAAATAAACTAACTAAATAAATAAATTATTTGTAAATATTAGCTAAAACAATAGTATTTCCTTTTTACAATACAGTAATCGATTTCCTTATAGAATATAAACGCCAGCAACAAGGTTGTTGTTGTCAGGTTGTTGTTTTTGTAGGGATGCCATATATTCATAGTTTATTGTTTACATTGTAGCCTATGTGTTGTAGCCTACATCATTGGACTTGCTAAGGATATTTGGGTTTACGTCATCTATACTGATCGATTGGTAGTTTATTGGATCTTTTATCCTTTCATTTACGAAATTTATCAAAGAAAAAGTGTTCATTATCATAACGAACCAATATTATTTGTAATTGAATTCAGATATCGTGTTTCCGGTACACTACCTTTAGAGTTCATATATAAAGTTTGAATTTATACAAAACTTTGACCTTGAGGTAACCTGTTATTTTTGTAAGAATAGTTATTTAAAATTCTAGGACAAGTCTTTTTACGAAACCGGTCAGAGAAATTATTAAGGGCGTTATAATCGCCAAATAATCTTTTAATACAAAACTTTGGCTTTGGTTTCTTGAAAATATGTTAAATTGAATAAGTGTTATATTGAGATTTATTGAAATTTACTTGCAAATTTCAAGAAGTTTTTGCAAAGTCGGTAGGCTGTAATTAGGCATTTTAGCAGTGTGTATATACCACCTTATTGCTGTTCAATGGTTTGTTGAAAGACTTGCTATTATAAAAGACTCTGCTCCCACAAAAAAAAAAAAAAAAAAAAAAAAAAAAAAAAAAAAAAAAAAAAACTACCATATGATTCAATTCCAAAATAGCACCTTAATCTATATTTATTATTAATAGATTCAATCCGAGTTGACAAAAATCATGCTTTTTTCAATTTTCAGTCAATAATAGGGAAAGTAAAGTCTCGAGTTTCTAGCATCTTACCAAACCGATTGTCAAAATGGTTTTCACCATCTACTAAATTGCAAAATGATTCCCTAAATGGTAGCCTAAGCACCTCATTGCCGGCCCGACGTAGACGCCGGATAGATGTTGAGGAAGAAGAAAGTTATGAAGAAGATGATTTGCGCCGTGATGGAGATGGTCACGAAATGAATACTGATCGAGACGATGATGAAGAAGAAAACGACGACGATGATGAAGAAAGCCAAAATAGTGATGAAGAATATATGGCAAGTGGTATAACTAAAGAAAGCAAGCGCGATTTGAATGTAGGAAGGCAGCCTCCTTCTAAAAGATCTCGTCTTAATATCGATGTAAGTAAAAACCTGTAAAACCTATTTTTAATGTTTGTTGAAATAAATACTAATATTATTTTATATATGTAGGTTCGCGATAGTCCCTTAATTACACGACATCAACCGTTATTGTCATCTACACCAGCTGTTGGTAACACATATTTAAGAAATTCTTCTTCCGCAACTCCATCACTTTCACGTTCGCCTTATCAGCGGTTTACACATTTAAACCTCTATGCGAATCAAAGTAAAAAAGAACCAGCCTATAATTTTGGCACACAGAAAGATCTTAAGACAATGAAAGTTAATACGGATATAATTGGGTTAATATCGAATCCGTTAGAATATGAGGAAAAGCATACACAATCTGCAAATGCTTATGAAGACAATCGTCACATTATAAGGTACGTTTTATTCAAACAAAATAAATTGAAGTTCACTCGCAAAGAATTGAGAATTATACGATTAATACATATATTTTTTAATTTTAGCTCTCGCAAGAGTTTGAATATTCGTCCTGCATCAACTTTATCAGATTCTGAACGAGTTTATTCAAATGTTGGACCACTTAAGCGCCAACCTTTGTCGACAGCCAAAACAGATTCAATAACAAACTATAATACTACTGTGCCCCATAGATCTACTTCAACTATAATACAGGAGGAACAAGATGAGGATGACAACCAGCAATGCGAAGAAGGTCTTTCAGGAAATTCAAACGAAGCTAATGTAAATGCTTACAATGGTCAAATTGAGGAATCAAATAATGCAGTTTCCACTAATAAAAGACCAAAACTTATTAATGGGACTAGTTTGCCAACTTCTAGTCCTCTAATAACCGAATCCAATGAAGCAATTCTAATAGATTCTGCCTCAGAAAGTGGAGAAAGTGGAAACGATGGTTTAAAAGCCAATTTGTCTAATACCCAACGAAAGACTGGCCTTTTTAATATGTCGGCAAGTGGATCTGTAAATACTCGTAATAGTAGTCGGACATCTTCATTCGGAAATGGCTTAAATTTCTATTCCCACCTAGAAGGTAGAAAATCTCTATTTAGTGGGCCTAATAATGGTAAATCAGAATCATTAAATAACTCTACGTTGTCACTGACATCCCTCAATCGTCGGCAATTCAATGCATCGATTTATGGTAGTACATCTGCTTTAAGCGACAGCCGTTTATTAAATACATTTTCTCCTTTTTATAAAGGAAAAACAACATACGGCGGAGCAGCAGCATATAATAAGTATTCTGCAGGTGCAGGTGCCAGTGCTGTGCGTATAACTCCTACATTAATAAGACCGACATCAAGTTTATCCACATTGTCATCGTCTAGTAACTCTTTAACTAATAATATAAATCAAGTTTGTGACAACTCTACAATATCTTCGACTGCTAAACGAATTTTAGACTTGATTAACGATTTCGCCACACCCTTGAGTGAAGCCAAGAAAATGGCAAGTAGCTTGAAATCAAACCCCAACACACAGATACCAATCCAAGCTAAAGGTCGACTTAATGATAGTGATTTAAATGCTTCGCGAGCAATGCGTCTATCACAAGTACGTAGCCCTTACTGCAGACCAGCAGTAATTCTGCAACCATCTGGAAATGCAAGTGGCCGAGGAACAGTCGGCGGTCTATTACCTCCTGTTAAGGAACTTCAAGTGCCAACAATGTCTCAGTTGTTGCAAATGAAAAAAATACAAAATAGTACTGAAAACGCTAGGAAGGTTACACAAAATACTGCAAAAAATATTACATGTGAATATTCATTACCGAAAGCAACTGTAGAAAAAACGGATAGTCAGAGTGGTGCGGATCAAGATAAACAAAAGCATACGAATAAAATACGAAACAAAATAACAAACACACTAAGACCATCAGCTGCTTCAAAAGGTTTACAAGATGAGGAGCCACCGCCACCCGTAAATTTGCCTAATATAGCGTTTCCACTTATGCAATCTATTCCCAAAATTGATATACAAATAAATAAAATTTCAGTCTCCTCCAGCAGTACTGCATCTCAAAGTAATAAATTAACACTGGCATCAAACACTGAATCATCAACTGTTGCAGCCAAAACAACCTCATTTGCATTTAATCCTACAACAAATACAAATTTAACTCAAACACCAACGTTGACCACTGATAGCAATAAAATAACTCCAAATTCTGATCAATCTACATCAGTAAAACCCATTACTACTTTTATTTCGAATTGTGTACATACATATAAGTTTTCTGAACCTTTGCAAATTGAGGGTGTAACAACTACACCAACTCAGAGTACAACTAAAACTGATATTAATAAATACAAATTTAGTTCTCCCTTGGATGTTACGTTGCCTACGTCTCTTGACTCTGTAGCAACTCACAATATACAACCGAAACAACCTCAACTTAAAGAGGGATCTTGTTTAGATGCTCTTAACAAAAATTTGTCATTGCCGACTACATCTAAAGCAAGCAACTCCAATACATTAGCGATTCCCGCAGGATTTGGAAATCAATTCAAAAAGTCATCTAATGAATGGGAATGTAATGCTTGCATGATACGCAACAAATCAGATATAAGTAAATGCGTAGCATGTGAGACACCTCGTAAACAGAATTCACCGGCATCAAATACAGTGACAACTGTGGCAACTACATCGATTACTCCATCTTTTGGATTACAATTTAAAAAATCTTCTGATGAATGGGAATGTGATACATGTATGATACGCAATAAACAAGAAAACACAAAATGTGTAGCTTGTGAAACAGTTCGTAAAGGGACAGCTAATTCAGTACCCTCTCTGCCACCAATTAAAAGTTCTTTTGGAGATGCTTTTAAACCAAAATCGGATACCTGGGAATGCCCAACATGTATGATTTCGAACAAAAACGAAATTAATGAGTGTTTGGCCTGCCAAACTAAAAAACCAGGAAGTTTAAGTTCAGGCTCAGCTGTTTCATCAAGTTCGGTTCCTGCAACACAATTTAAATTTGGTTTTGCAAACGCTAATAACAATAAAACAGCCCCGGATGACGTATTTAAATCGTTGGCCGCTGAACAAAAAGCCTCTAAGTGGGAGTGTGATGCTTGCATGACTCGTAACGAATCCAATCGCACAAAATGTGCATGTTGTGAGCAACCTAAACCAGGAATGGCGAGCACCGAATCGACGAGCTTAAACTCATCTAAATTTAAATTCGGAGCTACGGCTGCGGCCAAGTTTAGTTTTGGCTTTGGTGCAGCATCCAATACACCTAAAGAGAATGATAAAGATACAACTGAGCTAACAATGAAAAGTGATGGCATAGCGAAACCGTCGACAATGAGTTTTGGCATAGGTCAAACACAGCCACCAGTATCAACCCAAATAGGTTTTCAGTTTGGAATAAAACCGGCAGCTAATAGCACATCTGAAAGTAAAAAAGACGAAACAGATTGCAAAAATAATCAGACTAGTTTTAAAATCGATACAGTTTCTAAAGATGGAGCAAAAACAAATGAAACTACAGATACTCTACCGATTTCAACAGGTTTTACTTTTGGTTCCAAACCATCAACGACCACATCAACTTCTACTACAGCCACCTTAACATCTACAACAACAACAGCAGCAGCAACAACAGCAATGTCTTCCAATACAATCGCTGTTAGTACACCAAGTGTCAAATTTTCTTTACCCTCTACAAATACTAATACGACAATTAGTAACGATAAACCAACTGGGATCGCAGCACCTACATTTAATTTTGGATCCAGTACCACCACTACAACAGCTGGAGGTTTTTCATTCGGAAATAAAATTGAAATTAAACCAACTGCAACCGTTGAAGAAAAAAAGTCATTAGATAATTTTGCTTTTAAAGCTCCTACTCCAGCTAACACTGTACCAGCTGGGTCAACTAAGAGCATTGGTTTTGGTTTTGGAACATCCACAACAAACATAAGTTCAACAAATACCACTGTCGGCAGTACAAATACTGCTACGACTGCTACATCGTCAACTTCAACTGCATCTGTAAAACCTATATTTAGTTTTAGTTCTCCTGCTACATCTATACCACAAGCAACAAATTCGCAAGCTACCCCAACTTTTGGTGGTTTCAGTTTTGGAAGTAACTCGGCTGTGTCTACAAAGAGCAGCACATTATTTTCTAATGTTACTTCCACGTCAACAGCAACCACAACTTCCGCTTCAAACACAACGACATGCTTGTCAACGTCGTCAACGACTACTACAACACCTGCCTCAACAAATATTTTTGGATCTTTCGGTAGTTCATCGAATGCGTCTGCAACACCAATATTCGGTTCCTCCATTAATCCTCCTGCCAACAGTAATTTATCTACGGTTAGTTCCTCTACCAATAACTCAACCACTACAAATGTTCCACAGTTTGGCACATTTACTAATAAAACTACACAAAATGTGTTCGGTTCATTTGGTAGTAATAGTGGCGCCGGAGGTAACAACTCGTCGACGGTTACTTCAGCCGAAACAAAACCAACACTGCCAGTGTTTGGTAATGTTGCGTCAACTAGCACGTCTCAGTCATCACAGCCGAGTTCGGGGGGTTTCGTATTCGGATCCAAGCCATCATCAAACAATACAACACTAGTTTCGGTGAATTCAACAACAAGCTCTGTAACAAGCACAAGCACAACATGGCCAAAAAATAGCTTTGTATTTGGTTCACTAACACCCGCAACGATTACAAATGAAAATAAAGAAACTACTAAACCGTCTTTATTTGGCTCATTTAGTTCGCCTACTAGTGCTTCAAATAATCAGCAGCAAACGTCTTCAATATTTGGTGTACCATCATCAAATATTGCCTCGCCATTATCTGCGGTTTCGGGTACATTAGCTTCAAGTTCAACAAATTCAAGTACAAACTTATTTGGTACTAACTCAACGCCAGCTGCGACAAGTATTTTCGGAGCGAACTCAAGTGGTAATGCGGTTACACCGGCACCAGCATTCGGATCATCGCCTTTTGGCGGCGCAGCATCATCGACAAGCGCAACACCAACGTTTGGAAGTACAGCAGCATCGGGGGCTACAACTTTTGGAGGTTTTGGTGGAGCAACCGGTAGTAGCTCTACAACAAATGTTACAGAAATTAAAAAGCCAGAGGCAGCTTTTAATTTCGGTTCTTCGGCAGCTACACAAAGCACAAGTGTAAGTTAACATTTATTTCTGTTGTTTAATAATATAATTAATGTGATTTGAGAGAATTTAAACTTTTATTCAAACAAAAATTGGGGTTATGATTTTTCAAATGCAAATTAAAATTTAAAATATTTTTATTAAACTAAATTAGTTCGTTTATTTCTTGAATTGCAAGTGGTTCAAGAATCGATGATAAAACTAACAGCATCCATAATGCTATTTCAAAAAACAGATTCTATCATACATATGTATCATACTTTCAGTCAAGTTGTTAATTTTTTTTAAATGAATTTATTTGTAGGGTGGTTTTAATTTTGGTTCAACGTCTACCACAAAACCAGCATTCAATTTTGGAAGTTCAGCAACTACACAACAACCCACGTTTAATTTTACTGGTTCATCTGAGGTAAGATATGACGATAATACATATTTTTATAGAAATATAGAATATTTAAGTAGAAATATAAATAGCAAAAACTAAATATTTAATTTTCTTTTCTTCTCTTTTTTTTCGTTTCATTAAAATTTTTAACCTACTTTATAATTACTTGTATAATAATGTTGTGTAAAATTTCGAAACTTGTTTTAAAATTATATTTTTAACATACTATATTTGTCGTCTAATGTACGTACTATTGTTGTCAATATTAAACTATGTATACTATGGGGTTTTTATCACAATTTTGTCACAGTCACAAAATCCAACAAAACCTTTTCAATTTGGCGCGACTCCATCAGCACCAGTTTTTAATTTTAATCGCGGTGCTTTAGAGGTAACGTAAACAAATAAATACACAAACACAAATTGTGATCGATACATCATTATTTGCATATTTACTATATACTTTATTTGTTATCAAATGTATCATATTCGATGCGGCAAAATTTTATGGGATGAATTTCTTTTTTTTTTTTTTTTAACTAAAGTCAGCATGTTTAATTTTGCACTGATTTTGTTTTTTAACACTAAACTCTTACATTCTTACTAACTTGTATAAAATCTTACATGGGAAAAAATTCTTTAACTCAATTTCTAGGTATGTAAATACAGCCAATCGTTGTATTTATTTAATAGGAATTGTTTTTTAACTAGATTGTAAGAAATAATATATTTCGAGTTCAAGTTTTTCTTTTTTCGATATCTTATTCGCGAAGTATATTGTGGTATGCAAATTATATAACAGCCGTTTTCATTCTAAGTGCAGTATGACATTGATAGCAGTGATTCTTAATGTTTATAAACGATATGATTTTGTATTTCGAAACATGACGATCTTCAATTAAATTAATTGCAAAGTCAACCAATTTTCTAGAAGTTTTCAAAATATGTAATATCTTATATAGTACATATGTATGTCACATATGTTGGCTTAAAGAATGTTCTCCCTAGTTTGTTTTTTTCATTAGTTTTCATTTTTAATTAAACAACGCATACATAAGTTCTATAAAATTTTTTTTGAAATTAAAAACAAAATTTTCTATAAATATTTTATTTTCAGGGCTCGCCGAATGCACCTTTCCAATTCAATGCAGGTGCCGCGCCTGTATCAAGTAATATATTCGCGTAAGTACAATTAAAAGCTATAAATTTCAAATTAATAAGAAAGAAAAAAATCAAATTGAAATTGAAATTCTACAAGGAAAGGAAGGAAGAGTACGTTCGGCTAGAGAATAAAGCTAACAAATTAACATTTATTTATGCAATGCTAATAAATTTTATTTGAAAACAATTGGCATGATTTTACTGTAAAAATTATATTTCATTGATTCATATGACTGTTTTTTTGTGTTTGTTTCTGTTTTGTGATTACTTTGTGTTGTATTAAAAAATTTCATCCTTTCCTTAAATATGTATTTCTTAATGATCAGGAACTGACTACAAATGATTTTAACATAAATTATTATTATTGTAACAGGCCAACTCCAACACCAGGAGCACAATCCGCACAACAAGCGAAGAGAAAAATTCGTGCACCGATAAGAAGAGTAACACAACGGTAGAAAACGTTATAAACTTTAACGCTTTAAACAGCGTGGACCGATCACATGAACAGACAGGACAATGCTTTAGACAGTATACAAATAGCAGCATTATTACCAATAAAGAGTGCAAACATTCACAACAACAACAGCAACAACAACAATACCAAAATTCTCAACAGCTACAACCAGACGATATCAACAGCAAAAATATTATCCTGAGCAAGACATTAATTAAAAGAACAGACGACTTTTCGAGTAGCCGTAACAGCAGCATTCATAATAATACACATGTTGCCAGTAACAAAGAAATATTACAAATAAAAAGAATTCCTAAAGACCAGTCTAGTCGTAAAAAGCACGAAATTATTGTGGATAATCTAAAACAAAAGAATAAAATTCTTTATAACAAATACAAAATCATTAGAAGAACACCATTAGCGACAACAACTTCTAAGTCAACATCAGTTTCGGAGAATGCTAACGAAACGAATAAAGATGATATAAGCGGGGAGCAGTTACAAGAGGTGAACAAAATAATTGAATTAAAAATGCCATCTACTTCCAACAAGAAATCAAACCAGACGAATCTTCATTCCTTAAACTATTATCGTAAAGTCAATAGAGTTTCAGTTGATGGTGATAAAACGATAAAGAAAAGCATTGATTCCTCACAGGAATATTTTAATCGTTCAACTGTTGTACTTAAAAATCCTCGGCGTAAAGTTCATATGGTTGCAAATAATATAAACACATTTCAGCAAGTTAAAAGGCGTTATTCTCTGATTAATAATAAACCAAATGTATCTTCGCACGATGTACACATCTCCAATGTAACTGCAAATTCTACTGACGAACTAAATTCGAAGACTACATAACCCGTGTTGCTGGTAACAAACTAAAATACAATGTTTTGACAAATAGAAACACGCTACAGAGTATATATATTATGACAGAAAATACATAAAAAACAGATTTTTAAAATTAAATAATTTATCTTTAGTTATTCAATAAAAACAAATATTTTTTAAGATGTATCAAGAATGTCAAACTCAGCTATAAGACCTCTTTTTTAAAAGCAGTATGAATACAATACATACATGAAATAAACTGATATAGCAGGAAAACGGTAAAGTGCGAATTCTTATAAGCGCTAATACCAACTACCACAACATGATCAATTCGATTGTAATAAATTTACATTTTCCTGTACATGTCTAAAAGGGGAATGTTCTTTTTTCTTTTTAGAGAATTTCATCATGTGCCTCAGCTATAGCAGCTTAAGATCACTACCATTTTGTGTAAAATATTGCTTGTACGAAATGTCAAATTTTTCACTTAACTTTAGCCCTCAACTTAAATTTCTGTTTTACAATTTATTTTCAAATAGAACTTGATTCATTTTCTTTTTACAATTCTTAAGGGTATTCTTTAATAATTTATTTTTCGATTATAAAAAAAAGAAAAAACAATTTTCATTGCCAAAATACTTCCATTATATTCTACTTACATTTCGTACCAGCTTATATTTATTAATGGCCATGAGATTATGAAATCCCTAAACTCATTTGTTTTCACTTTAAGTATACATATATATATTTTGTTATGAAAATCTTTATTAAAAATAATAAAAAAAACCTACATACTTTGCAAACATACAACAAATTTTTGTTAAATACCATTATTGTTTAACTCAATTGTTTCAAATTAAAAAAAAAAAAAAGTGATCAATTGTCTGTAGTAATTGAAGAGAAACGTAAAGAAACGCGCGTGAGCATAAGAATATCATATTCATTTCTTATATCGTTGTAACGCATTGGTTGATGATCATATTTAATGTCTCATAAAAGTTACTTTTCTTTTTTTTTATTATTAATCTTAAGACAATTATCAGCCACCGTTTGCTCTTAATTACAATTTTTTTAATTCTTTATTTTACTAAATTATTAGTTTAGTTAAAAAAAAATTATTATATATATTAATTTTAATAAAAAAATTTGTTTTAATTTTCTTTTTTGTGTATAATCTGAAATATAAGAGATTTTTAATTTTTTTTTATTACTGTCCTTGGAATAAAAAAATAAACATTTATTTATGGCGTACATGAAAAATAAAAATAAAAAAAATTAAATTTATGTAAATAAGTAAATATATTACAAAACAAACTATTAATAATTCATAACAAAAATGTTTTATAATAAAAGAAATTTAAGTCATGTAAGTAAGTTGGCAACTTCTAAATTACAAAAAAAGAAACAAAATTCGCATTCGATTCAGAATTACTTCATGGATTTTGGCAGCTAAATGTTTGAGATTTTCTCTCTATCGGGCAACACAACGTCTGGAGTTCCGTAATCTTGGTTGCGTATCTAACTTATAATTCTAACCTGCCACCAATTTATTTTTCAATTTTTTGCCAATCGAAATTGAAAATGGATCAAGTTATATAACAAAACGATTCTATGTATTTAGTTTGAATGGTATCATTCTGTGTTAAATATGTTCTCTACTTCACATAAAATTGATCTCATCTCACTACACCTGTCAAATAAGAATTTCGGAAACAATTTGATGAACTTGAATCACTACTTTTTTATTGAATTCTTATGTTTTTATGGCACAAGTTCAACAAAAGTTTTTTTTATTTTAATTTATGACTGGGGCATCAACTAGACTAATTTGCAATACCTTTACACTATGAGCCGGTAATCCTAATGTTTTTCAAACATCTGTATTCAAAATAATTTTTGTGGGTTTATTTATAACTATATTTTGGTTTTTGTTGTACTTAAAATACTACATAGATAACTTTATTAAAACACTATTTAATAGTTCAAAATACAGCCGCTTATGCGTACGATAATGTTTTAAATTTAGACTATAACTAAGTTTGATTTGGCCAATTCCATTGATTAAATTCATTACTAGTTAGTTCAGTTGCATTTCCAGCAGCAGGCTGTTGAAAATTGGTTTTATATGATGATCCACTTCCGTATGATGTCAAAGAGGTGGAACTAAAAAATAAAATTTATTCACATATTAAAGTTATTTATTTATTCATTGAGCTTACTTGATCTCATCAGCTTTTAAATTGGATGAAGATGATGGTTTCTCAAGCATATATAAAACTTCATCATCATTTTCAACGTCTTGAGGTGGCAATTCGTCTTTGGCTTTCTCAATCATAGTGTTGTCTTTTACTGATCTATATTTCATCTTTTTATCGCCTCCGATATTTGTTCCGCTATGATGTTGATTCATGTGTTTATTGAGATTTGATTGGCGTGTAAAACGACTAGGGCATAATCGGCAAGCAAATGGTTTATCACCGCTGTGACTCAATAGGTGGGTATTTAAATCAGTTTGGCGTGCATATTTTTTATCACAATAAGGACATGGAATTGTTTTATCCATATGGTTGAGTTTCATATGCGTAGCCATTGAGGAATGCTGTATAAAGCGTTTACCACAAATATCACAACCATATGGACGTTCTCCAGTATGCCGTCGCATATGACTTTTTAAAGTAGTTGGCCTCAAGAAGCGATCACCACAAAACTTGCACTCATACGGACGTTCACCAGTATGAGCGCGCATGTGATGTTTCAATGCATATATGGTGGAATAAGCCTTTGCTGTTAATAAAAAAAAGATTAATATTTTTGAAAACTGTTTATAATGAGAGCATAAATAGAAGTATTTTTAATTCCTTCAGTATTTAAATTTCATTATTTAACTTAAGAAAATAGAACTTACGACACATTGTGCACAAATAGTCCTTTTCGCCAGTGTGCATTACCATATGATATCTAAAGAATAAATATAACGACTGGTTAATTTCACTGGCTAGACAATGGGGTATTTGAATTTTCTTTGGGTAAAATTTCGGGCTTAAAATAAAAAACTACCTTAACTTTGAGGCTGAAATCATTTGCTTTCCACAAACATGGCATGGAAACAACTTTTTTGGCCTTATTTTCTTGCACTTGTTTTCATTTTTAAACATTTTTGTAATCTTATTATCATTGTCGTTTTCACCATCATCTCTATCTGGAACATTGTCGGATTTAATGATCTTCTTATTGTCGTCTGCAAAGTTATGTTTTGAAGTCTCTTTGCTCAAACTTTTTGCTTTGGGTAAATGTATGTCCATGTGAGCTTCCAAACCGGCATTGGTGAAATATGATTTATGACAGATTTTGCATTTTAGGCGTCCTAAAAAAATTAAAAAGCAAATTACTTTATTTTTACTAACTGAAACACTTTAATAAGGCCATAAACCTTGAGGAAAAATTTGTGATTCAACAGATTTAAAGAAATCACCATCGCCATCGTTTGTATCTTCGCTATCATCACTCTGATGGGCAGTAAAAACAGCAGTTGGCGACGTGAGGGGTTTGCTAACATCGAGGTAGTCTTTAGTGGTATTATCGGTGTTATCTACAAAGATAAAAATAATAACAATAAAATTGTAATTTTAAATAGATTTAAAGATACGACCAAGTGTATAGTGATAATGATCTTACCAAATGAAGATGAAACGCTAGAAGATTCATAATTATTTTCCATGTTTTCTAATGCCTGCTCCTATAAGTATGATATGGTAATATATTTGAAATTTATTAATGAAATAAATAAAAACAAAGTCGAAAATATATTAATACCTTCACAAAATTCTCTTCAGTGTCAGTCAAATTTTCTAAAGGATCTTTAACGATATCATTGGTATCGTTAATATTTTCCAATTCAGTTGTTTGTTCATTGTTTTGCTTTTTATTCAACTCATTTAATTTTGTTTCACTGTCCAGTACTTTTTGTAAAAATCTATAGCTCTGTTGTAAATCTTGGGCACACAACTCGCATATCCTATGTGGTAAACCATCAGTAAGTTGTACCTTCAAGTGTGTGCATAAATTAAATATATCCAAAAAGCTATGATTGTCTTGTGAAAAATGACATTGATGATCCATCTCAAAGTACGATTCCAGTGTTTCGCTTAGACAAGCTCTACAACTTGTTGCTGTTGCAGTTAAAGACATTTTTAATATTATACGACGGTTCGATGTGTTTATCCGCACTCCAACATTTTTAACGTTACTGCCAGCACAGACTAATAACTTTCATGAGAAAGAAACCATAACTAAGCACTTTTATTTGGTACGTATTAAAAGAATCTTGAAGATACTTCTAAATTAAAGGTTGCCAGATTTCTTTACACAAAAAGAATTTAATTTGGAATTTAATTCTCTTATAAAAAACATTTCATAAAGAGCTTATTTATTTATAAAGCTATCATAACTTTTAAAAGACAAGGATAACTTATCTTTATAGCAGTGACAACTTAGACCTTTAGCATAATAAAAAATATATTTAATATTAGTAATTGAAATTGTCTGTTTTATCTTTATTTATAAACTAAAAAAATTTTGTTTAAATGTCGTACTTATGTATATTAACAACATCTTGCATAAAAATGAAATTGTTCCAAAAACAAGGATTTGGAAAGAAATTTTGAAAATATTCTTAACTAAAAACCCAAACGATCGTTTGAAATCGGTTATATAAATATGTCGGAAGTGGTTTAATCTTTTCTTCTTTTTTTATCTGAGCTGCCAGCAGAACGATCACTTTTATCTTCACCTCTCTTTGGTGCTTTCTTGGCCATATTCAAGAACTGATCGAGACCGAATGGATCCTCTTCCTTCTCAAATTGAACGGGTCCACTACGTGATGGAGCTCCACTGCCAGCGGCACGTGAAGTACCAGAGAATTCCTTGTCAGGCACAAAACGTTGTGTATTAACGATACGATCTAAATCTGCGCCATAGGCATCATTATCGATTTGTTTACTAGGCCTGTAGAGATGATTACCCAGTGAGTTTGCTTCACGCCAAGGTTTATCATACACATTATAGGCTTCATCATCGCCATAACCAGAATCCATGCCTTTAGTTGTATTAAAAAGACGTTGATCGAAAAGAGCCTCACCGTTGCCAGCCGATTTTGCCGGCAAACCGAGTGCAATTTGCTCGGAAATGTCTCGTTCGCGTTCTTTTTGTAATTTCGAACGTTTGTCAGGTGCAGCTCGAGCCAGATTTCTATCCCTTTGTCTCTCGCGGTGACGTTCAGCACGTAGCTCATTACGTTCCCTTGCCTCAGCACTAGTACCAGCTGTATCCTCTGCGGGATTACGTATACCAGCGCGTTCCTCACGAGCCCTTTGAGCCATCATGCGCAACATGTCTTCTTTCTTTTCTTTCTCTTTTTGAGCCAGTTTCTTTTCTAGTTGAGCTCTGGCTTCAACGGCTTCTCGAGCTTTACGATCTGCTATATACAAAGCTTCCGACATTTTGGCAAATTTTTCATTTATATGTACCTGTTGAAGACCGCGTCCATCGGCAGCTAAGCGCTTATCTAAAGGTATAGTATAACCTTTGGCATTTTTCCAGTTTGATATGCAGGGAGGAATCTTCCACTCTTTTTGTTCTTTCACTGTAACTTTCCGTGAAGGCGAATGTAAGACCGGAGCTGGTGGGGATGGTGGGCCTCTAGGAATTTTCTTATTTATACGAAACTTTGGGGGTTCCATAGGATCTACTTGGGCTTCCACCATACGTATAATACGTTGCTTAGCGCCTGAATTGAACGCATCACCTTGTTGTGAGGGTGTATAACGTATATATTGAGCTGGTGCTCCTCGCTCAGCGTGTCTAACAGGCATAGCAGCAGCTATTTTCTGATTAGTGAGTTTTTCTAAAGCTTTTCTCGTCTCTTCTGTGGTGTCAGCAATAGTTTCAGCATCTGGCCTTTGCAGTTGTTCTGCATCTTCTGATAACACTTCTGCTGGCAACAATTGCGATATCGACGAATACACAATTTTATCCTTACCATGGCCTTGACGGGCTATAGCATCATATTTAATTTTTCCTTTCTCGTCTAGACGTACAGCTAAAGCGTTTGATTTTTTACCCAAATTTGCTGGTGCTCCCATGCCTAATGGATACTGTGCTACATGTATTTCAGGAAATGCTCCGCCATCACCAAAGTCCGCCTCAGTACGTGGAATCCAGTCTTTGCGTTGGCCATAGGGAGGTGCTGCTATTTTGGCGGAAACTAGTGCTCCAATTTTTGGTGCACCCTTGGCAGCCACGCGTCTTTCATCTTCACGATCCCACACCGCATTTGTAGGTGTGGGTAAGAGACTAGATAAAGACATATTTAAAATTGTTGAAGTATTATGCTTAAGTTTTTACTTTATTGCAGTTATGAAGTCTGACGAATGAGAATAAATTTTTAAGAAAAATTCACAAGACGGAATAAAGAGTATCGACGCGTTTTAACGTTATACTTTGGTTTTAACACACGAAAAATGTCATACAATTTAATTGTCAACAAAGTTAGCGATTAAACAAATAAATTGAAACGATATGAAATGTAACAAATTTAGTGTTGGGAAGCGTTTTGGAATAAATTTTTTTAGGTACCCTAAATGAAACAATTTCAATTTTTGAAAGGTCCACAGTTTTAATTTAATCTCAAAATGTGTAAAATAATCAATCTGCAATTTTCTGCCTCTACACGTGACAAAGTTTTCGTTAAACTTTGACATTAGTTTCAATCATCATTATCACATATTTCGTTTTTTCCCGATTTGCTTACACAATTTCATTCCATACCATTCACCTCTGATTTTGAAAAAAAATGCTGTTGGTAGCCCTGTTCATCTCATCAGCTGAAAATATAAACTTAAAATTCATTTATTCTTTTCGAATGCCGTTTTAAAATTATAGTTTTTCGTATTAAATATACGATTAAATTAAATTTTCTTTACAAACGTACGCTAGCAAGCATGGCCAGCACATCAGCAGCAGTTAAAAGGCCGCTTTCGGTAACGGAAACTATAGAAAGTGCACAGCCGCCGCATAAAAAGATTCGCATACAAACAACAAATAAAAGTTTGTCAGCCTCAAACAAATTGCAGCAAGCAGTAAATCTACTGACAACAGTTGCTCCCCAGAATGCCAAGGAGCTTTTGGAATTGCTGGTGAAAATAGCAGATGAATTAGTATTGGATGATTGTCAAGTCCCGGAATTGAATGAGGCTATTAATAAGTTGATTGAAATATTTCGCCAGGAACGAGATGGAGACACGACGGTAAGAGTTATGATACTAGGTTTACTGGCTGATTTTGCTGAAGTACGTATGGCTGAGGTAGTAAATGCTCTAATTGATGAGATCATTGGAGTGTTGAAATACGAAAAGTCACAGAAAGTTGTAGCGCAAGGTCTTTGTAGTCTGCATAAAATCGGTATGAAAAACTTAAAACATTTGCCTTCTATGCATATAACGAAAATAGCCCACTTTGCCCAGCAACAGTTGTACTCGGAATCGCACCAAACGCAGAAAAATGCGTTAATGGTATTGTCTGCATTTGTGGCATTAACGGATGCCAAGAAGGGTGTTATTGATACGATAGGTCATTATGCTGACTCGCAAGATTCTGGAGTAAGAGCGCAAAGTTTAAGGTCCATACTATGTTTGGGAGAAAGAGGAGCAATTTTGTCGCCATCGTTGTATAAACGTGCTGTTACAGCTATGCGGGACGACTATGAGTGTGTACGTCAGCAAGCCTTACAATTAGTATTCCAATTGGGCATAACTCATTCGGACCATATGATATCATGTGGTCTGGATGATGAAGACGAAATGCGTTTAGTAGATGCTGCCTTCAGTGAAGTATGTGCCGCCTTGTGTGACTTGTGTATACAAATACGTGTTCAAGCAGCTGAACATTTGGGTGACATGACAATGGTCGGTTCAGATTTTTTACATCAGACTTTGGATAAAAAGCTCATGAGTAATTTAAGACGCAAGAAAACTGCTCATGAAAGAGGTGCCCAACTGGTGGCCTCTGGCGAGTGGTCTTCGGGTAAACGTTGGGCTGATGATGCCCCCCAGGAGCACCTGGATAGCGAAACAGTATCTCTTATAGCTAGAGGAGCCTGTGGCGCTTTAGTTCATGGTTTAGAAGATGAATTCTTGGAAGTACGCATAGCAACCGTGGATTCTATGTGTAAATTGGCCCTAAAACATCCCGATTTTGCAGTAACCTGTTTAGACTTTTTAGTCGACATGTTTAATGATGAAATTGAAGAGGTTCGCTTAAAAGCTATATATAGTCTCACCGCCATAGCGAAGCATATAGTTCTACGTGAAGACCAGTTGGAAATTATGCTATCTTCGTTAGAAGATTTCTCTGTTGAAGTACGTGAAGGCCTCCATTTAATGTTGGGAGCGTGTCGTGTTTCTACTCAGGCTTGCTTACTAATGGTAGTCCAGAAGCTTTTGGATGTTTTATCTAAATATCCCCAGGATAAACTGTCAGCATTTGGTTGTATGCGTAAAGTGGGTCAAAAACATCCTAATCTCTGTTTAGCTGTTACGTCTCATCTGCTACAGGATCATCCGTTCTTCGACAGTGCCGAGCGTGACGTAGAAGACCCAGCCTATTTGTGTATTTTAATACTACTTTTCAATGCAGCAGCAAATTTAGTACCGATTATAAGCCTCTTTCCGGATGTAACTCTAAAGCATTATGCTTATTTGCGGGATGCCATGCCTACGTTAGTTCCCCAGTTGTCCATAGAAGGGGCGTCCACAAAAAAACCCATGGATGATTTCAAGGGCTCAAACAATTCAAGAGAGTATTTAGAAACTGTATTGGCTCATATAAATGATATATTTTCAATAGCAAGAGATCGCGTGCCTCTCCTTAAAACGGCTCAGGACAATTTAAAGGTAAGTTTTACTATAAAATTACTCATTTCCTTAAATTTTGCTTTAATTGCTTTGTTTTTTAGCGCTTGGGTGAAATAGATCCGGAAATGAGGGGTACAGCTAACTTTTTGGAAACATTTCTAGCAGCTCAAATACAAATTGAACAACTTCAAAGTTGTACCACCTCACAACATAGTCGAGCTCCTCTCAAGGAATCACTGGCACAGTTAGTGCGCAACTGTTTAAAACTGCAACATATATTTTCTGGTCTGACCTATGACGATATGCTGCTGGTTAAACAGATATGTTTAAGAGCCAGTGCTTTACATTTAATTTTGGTTGTACGCGATCGATCTCAAAGTGCTTTGGGACCATGTCAAATGCTAATGCAAACCGCTTCAGATATCAGTAACTTCTTAGACGAAAAACAAGCCTTTCAGCCAGACACATTGACAACTTTGCTGCTAAACCAGTTATCAAATATAAATGATCCGAAACCCGGTAAAGTATTTCGAGAAATTTTACCTTTAGTACAAAAACCTTCGGCATTAACAATGCCGCCGCCTAATGTTAATATTAAAATGTGTATGGCCAATATCTTGGAACCCTGCCCACAAGTTTCACAAGACAATGTAATCAAGGTAACGGCAGGTCTTATAGCCGCTTTACCTTTTGTAGCGGAAATTGACAATCTTCAAGAGTCTCAGAAACAAGATATGCGTATAAAAATCAAATATCCCGATCAACATTTGCACACAGTGGTACCCAAGTTATCAGATTTTAAGAAAATTATGACCGAGCAGGGGGCTCACGAAACGAACGTTCGTTTAAGGACCACAATTTTACTCTCACATTCTGTGTGGACGGAAGCTTCGTCGGTCGAAATAACTCTGTGTTTGGCGGTCAGACCTGGCACTGAGTTAGAGCTTTGCAAACCAGCAAAAATTTTATTTGCTCCGAAACCAGTTAGACGAGGAATTTAATATGAAACATAAAAAGTTTTTATAAGATTTTTAAATATTATAATACTTTATATATTTCTACAATAAATAATATGTATCATCCAATTATTATAAATAAACTAAATGTAAGCTAAAATTGCGGTATTTTATTTTGCTAATGGTATTCATATTAAACTAGGTTTTCTATGGTTTGTTCTTTTTGTAATCGGGATGCTTAGACTTCAGGTGGTAGTACAATCTGAAAAGTAAAAATTAAAATAATAATGTAAGTATTTAGTTATAGTTTTATTAAGTAGTAATTAATCTCAATAAAATGGTACAGTTCTATAGATAATTATACAAAAACAATATTTTTAGTAAATATAAAATATTGCATAGGCATCAAAAAAGTTTGAAGTTATTAATTACATTTAACACAAATATGTATGTGTGTATGTATGTTAAAGATCCTTTTAACAAAAGACCACTTCTTTTTATTCCCTCCGTATTTCCCCCACTCGATGAATTTTAAATGTTCAGTGAGTAAATTATGCTGCCCAATTGATTTAGTCTATAAAAAGTTAACACAGTACGGCAACTCTAATATTTGTTGTTTTTGTTTTAATCATCATTGAGTTTGTTTACTTATCTTATGTAAATACTTTGGCAGAACAGGCCTCAGAGCCCTTTTAGCTCAGTGGTAGAGCACTGGTCTCGTAAACCAGGGGTCGTGAGTTCAAACCTCACAGAGGGCAATGGCAATTTTTTTTTTAATTTTTAAATTTAATTTGATAAAAAAAAAACATATATTTTTAATATATTCGGCTACGATAATGATAAAAATATTCTTTCTAGTTTAGAAGTTAAATATGGTCCCCAAAGGCTATATTAATTAATTGTTTGAAATTACGCTTATAGGTCGTCATGTTAGGTTTGAGGATGTGCACTCGTCATTGAGACAAGTACTTACTATACAGAGAGGTCAAAATGACCCCTTGCAAATACATCTTAGAAGAAAGAGAGAGGATAGTAAAGGAGAAAGGGAAATTCCAAAGCAGAAGAGATAGCAAAGGGAGGATATGAGAAAGATACGAAGGAAAAAAGATGGACCACAAACACACAAGAGAGTGCGATTACAATCTTGAGCCCTAATGTCTGCTCTCTACAGAGAGTTCACACCTTCGGAGATGTCCCTGGCCAAGGGTCCTCAACCTACTATGGGCTGAACAGTTGCAGATGAGGTGTTCGATAATTGCCAACTAATCTTCATCGCAACATACACTGCAATAGTCCGGCTGTGATCTATTCCATATTTTTGCCAGCGATCTAATCTCGCAGCGCTCTGTAATGAAATAAATAACTAACTAACTAACCTCATGTTGGCCTCATCTAATCTAGAACAGCAAATCTGTTCTAGCACTGTGTATAGCAGGCCATAGACTCCTAAACATACATCATCTCTTCCTCCTGACGATCAGGACTAACTAATCAAGTCGTCCTCAGAAAGTAAACCTAATCTAGCGAGAGCATCTGACGTCTCATTACCGAGTATATCCCGGAATCCAGCACTGACGGATTCGATTTGTGCCAAAGGTTCTTTCTTAAAGACTCTTTGCACTCTTGAACATGCCGTGACTTACATCAGATTGACGCAATGGACCTTAGGGCAGCCTGGCTATCAATGAAGATCATATAAGATTCTAAATTTGAAGTGGACCTACTAGCTATGGACTCAATAGCCTTCAATGTTGATTAAATTTCAATGACAACTTCAAATATTACGGTTAATTATTGAAGCATTTTTAGATATTTTGGCTTACAATAACTTAATTAATAAAATTAATTCATACAAATATTTAACACTCACCCCTTTTGTTTGGCAAAATCCATGTCGCAAACTTCACAATTGTACAAGGACACTGTCTTACAGTGAGCCTCTCGCATATGAGTATTTAATGATGGCTTTTTGGTATACATTTTGCCGCAAACTGTACACTGGAATCGCACTCCCAAATGTGAACTGGATATGTGACGATCTAAATGAGATTTTTGCATATAAGCACTAGGACATTGAGGACATTTATATGGTCGTATATTGTTGTGTTGACGCATATGAATATTTAAATGTGCAGTGCGACTAAAACGTCGGCTACATAGCGAACATTCAAACGGTTTACCCGTATGTAAAGTCATATGAGTTTTTAAAATCGATTTCTGTTGGAATGTCTTGCCACAAATTTCGCATTTGAATGGACGCAGATTAGTGTGGACGAAGAGATGTGCTTTTAGATTTGCTCGAGTGCTGAAATTCTTATCGCAAAATTCGCAAGAAAATTTTCGTTCCGAACCATGATCTTTCATGTGTTCACGATATTCATAGAGACTATTAAGTTCACAACCTAAAAAAGTAAAAGATATTATAAAATACCATTTAAAAATGTATTATTTGTATATGGTTTTATTTGTTATTAAATATTTATGTATGTTTGAAAAGCAACATACAATAAACAAACATCAGATCACTGTTTCAAGCTCCTATTCATGAAGAATATTAGTTTTCACTTACCACCAATTTCGCATTGACAGGCATCGGATGTTTTATGAAGACGCTGATGTTGCTCTAATTTCTCTTCTGTTAAATATTTTCGACCACAATCTGGACACTGCCACTTTCTAACTTCAACTAATGGTTCCAACATTACAATTCGTTCATCAATATTTTGGCCCTGTAATTTAAGCCTGGATATTTCTATTGTTGACTTTTGTACTTCTACAGGCTTGTCCTGGATATTCAAAATTTCATTATCTTTGTCCTCTTCTGTGGATGTTACAGAGGGAAGAATTTGGTCAATTTGATCAATGTCTGTGTTATTTTTTTGACTGTTGTTATACTCAATTATGGCCGTCTCTTGAGAAGAATCATTATTATATTCAAATTTCATATAATTGTCCAAACCACTGTCATTTTTACTATACAATTCGAACAGAATATCTGTATCTTCCACATCTTCCTCATCGTCTTCTGGTAGATTGTCTTCATCTCCCTTATAACTTACTTCTTCTTCATCACAAAAATCATTGTCATCATCCGCGGCTTCAAATTCCTGCTTCTCTCCTTCATTATCCAAGATAATGTTTACATCTACCAATGACTTGCCTGTCTCTGTTAAAGGTTCGCATTGTTCAATTTTAATGAGATTTTCCTTCTGCAGGACTTCTCTCAATTCAATATCGGATTTTTCAGCTTTTAATTGGAATTCATGAAACTCTGTCAACTTGTCCAAGCAGGCGAGACAAACCACTTGGGGTAAAGGATCTTGCAACACCGCATTCAATTGAAAGCATTTGTTGAAGATTTCGAGAAGTTTTCTTTCTTGTCCATAAATGGGAACTTCACTGTCCAGCGTAAAAAATTCACCCTGTTGGATTTTACATATCCTACAGGTTATTTTCATTTTAATTCAACTTTTCACTATATATGAAATACTTTTCATGAAATCATGAAATATCAAATATATTTTAAGGAACAACAACAAAAATTGTTTTTGTTTATGTTTTTTTCTATGCGAGAATTTTGTCTGCTGTTATCACAGGGATGCCACTTATAAATTGGAAATTGATTGTATAGAAAAGAGATAACGATAGTAGCACATACAGAGTTGGATAATGCAATTTAATAAAAAGCAAATTTAACATTAAGTTATTTATTTTAAAATGTTTTGGTTAATGTTGTCGCAAAATGTAATTTAATTAATTAATTAATGTAATTTAATAAACAAAAGTTGAAAATAATTCGCATATTCTTTTTTCGAGTTCGAAAATTAAGCCTCCATCCATGTTTCTTTGAAGAAAGAAGAATTATATGGCGTGCGTTTTTGATGGGTGTGTGTGAATTTGTGTTGAGCGTCGTCGGGTGAGTTGTTTGTGGTGGTTGCCATCAAACGAATGTTGGTTGTTGTTGTAAAAAAGAAGTTGGTCGGATTTGACTTCGTGAACTTTTTTATTCAGATTTTTGCAAAATGTGGTGAATTTGTCCAGGGTGATGAGTTTACATAAAGTGTGATGAATAAAATTTAAATTCACCAAAGTGCCGTTACTCGAAAAAGGTACTGTATTACCAAAGATCATTGTACTATCAGTGGTGAAATAACCGGTGTGTGTCTAGAATAAGTAATTTGGGCTGCGAAACAGTGATGTGTGGAGCACGCATAGCTGCCCGTCGTGACACCACAGGTTTTTAAAGATCAACTAATTATAAAATCCAAAATAACCTTTCAATTTAATAGATTTGCACCATTAATTTTAATTTTATTGTAAAATACTAAGAAAGATTAATACAACTCTGTCTAAATTTGATAACAAAAAATACAACGCTGTAATATAATGTGCAACTATTCGGTCTTTAAGTAACGGTAAACAAAACAATAATTGAAAGAAATGAAAAAAACGATTGTAGACCAATATATTTCTACTTAATACTGGAGTTTTGTTGAATGAGCGTTTATTGTTATCATTTAATTGCAAATTACATACACGTACTATATAATATAAAATAATAACGTAAAAGTGTTGCATATAATAAATAACAATTGTGCTGCCATAAAATAATAGTTCATAGTCAAGAGAGGTGAAGAGAAAGGTTGATTGGAGGCGCAAAACTTCAACCGGATACAACTCCGCACAAAACTAATACATGCATATTTTTAAAAATCAAATGAATGCAAAAAACACAAATCCATGCAAAGATGTGTATACGTTTATATTTTGTGCCAAATTATAATAGTCAATCCATGTGTATTTCATATAACAAAAGTGCGCGCCTAAAAATTGTTCTCGTGTAAATAGAATAACTTCCGGATATAAAAGCTTCCAGAGATTTTTTGGGTTTGATATTGGTATCTGTATTCATATAGCCTCTTTGAATTTAATCATTGGAGCAGCATCAAGTATGTAACAGAAAATCAGCCATTTCATATTCAATATTTCATCATTTTTCCAGATCCTCCTTGATCTTCTGACTCTTGTGTTCATAATATGAAGTGTAATATCATTTTCTATGCAGACAGTTGTATATGTAAGTGCAATATAGCTGGTATCCAGTAGGAAAATTTTTTCATTACTACGTTTGAATGCAGAATTCTTTTCAACATACTTTTGAAGGTTAGTTATCAATTTAAATTGTTATACTCCTGGTTATTTTCCTATAAAAATTCCTATACATCGCGAAAACATTTAAAGTCTGGAAATAAAATGTTATTCTGTAATGCAGCCATATTTGGCTTATAAGTTTTGTGGAAAAGGAAAAAGCTTAGCGCCGCTAGGGGTTGTTATGTGAAAGATAGGCTCTACTCTTCAAAATTAATTATATATAATTCGTGTCAGCAATTGCTGTTGAAAAACCTCATTAGCTACCCAAGATGTAGAATTAACTGTACTTGTGGAATTTTGTTTGTTAACATAATCACTAACGTATGAATCAGATTATAAGCGACAACAATTTGTTGTTGTTGTTGTAACAGTTCTGTAGTTGTCTCCGGAAGTATCTCCTGCGGATAAGATATAAGATAGTTAGTTTGTGTATTTGATTGTATGCCTGTGTTATTCGATGGAGATGGAATGGGTTAAAGATGAAATTATGTGTTTCTAGTTGTGCGTGTATGTTGTCAACGTTATGTGGTTGGTAGTCATAAGACGTCCGTTGGGTAGTCATAAGAAGTCGTTGGGTTCAGCCACAGGTCTATGGGTCGCAGGCTATCGTGACTGTCGTTTGATGTAAGGAATTTTGCGCTTCCCATACTGACTGGGTCCACTATTGAAGGTATGGTGTGGGTGATGTCCTTGTTGTAAGTTGTGAAGTCATGTCTAATGAGACGAGGAGAAGGATCGTCCATGACTATGTGATGGTTGGGATGGCACAACTTACAATACGGAATCAACAATTTGTAGTTGTTTACAGTTGTATGTAAATATCACTAAAATTTGATGTAACACTTGCTGCCAAAAATGTTTATAGGTTCCACTAATCTCGGCCTCAGCTGCATTCGAAAAAGACTTATTGGCCCGGTTACTTCATGTAACCATCTAATTTGTGTGGTTCTGCCAGTTTAACATTTAATTTTACCTACGCGGTGGCCGACGATGATAAAGCACGAAGTTAAAGCAATTGATCGAAAATATGTCCTATAAGCAGTAACAATTTTACATTTTACACGTCTGTATTGCTTAATCCTTGTCTCCTTCTGGCTATATTCAGAAAGTGGTGGTAAACATTTATGTATACAAATCTCCCAGTTAAGAGCTCTTAGCCTATGGCTAGTTTATGTAATTTTCATATTAGGTGCTACCCTCTAATTCCATTAAACCAATTCTAATCGTTAATCTTTCTTTGGCTACTGATCGTTACGTTTCCCCAAATTCGATCAATACAGTATTTGTGATTTAGCTCTAATTGGCATATACGATACACCTTGAACCTTTTATTTATTTTTTTTTTTTTTGTGCGAGGTTTTAGTTCCTGCTTTTATGATGTGGGTGCATCTTTGGCAATAAATCCCCGAAATAGAACAATGAGACTAAGATATTATGTAGTCAGCTGTTATTTATTTCAAGTTGCTTGATTTACGTTTTCGCTTTTATCGAAGAAAAACTGTAAAAATTTCACATTTTTCTATGTTTGGCGCCCAGACAATAATGGGTTAAGCAACCTCAAAATCCTTATCGTTCAGACGTCACCTAGTACTTATACTACGCGGGAAATACCTTATGTTCTAATACCTAAAATGTTTATGTTGGTTATCACCGAAGTTATACTTTAGAAAATTAGTCAGCACAAGCTTTAAAGTGTGTATAATAAATATGTATGTATATGTTACCACTATTTGACCTTCTTAATTAAACAAATTGTTTATAATTAAATTTTAATTATATTAATACTTTATTATCACTACATCAGTGTTACTATTTTTCATTTCATTAAAACATTTATAAATACTCGTACATGCAAACATGTACGTTTAATATTTAGATTTTTTTATTTTGTTTTTTTTTTTGTTCAATATTTATTTCAATATCAATGGCAAAACTGCTTGAGGTTCATTATTGCGTGGATTGTCGGAGTATAAAGCAACAGTTTTCTCATTCAAATCGAATACACCAACACATATTGTTTTAACCAATTGTTCCAACGTGCCGTCTTCACGGAAAACACAATGTTCACCACCGCTACAATCGCCTAACATTTCAACAATGTCGGCTTTACTTTGGGGTGGCTTGTAAGTACTGAAGGTGCGCATACGCGAAATACTTGAGTCCACTTGAAGTTCATTAGCTTGTTCGACTTGCATGCGTTCATATCTAGAAAAGACAAAAAGGTTTTAAATCTTATATCGATTAACAAAGGAATCATGTTGTATAATACTTACTGATTAGCATGACAGTTGTGTTCGCCTTTATCGACTTTCTTGATATCCAAACGAGATTCCTTAGTATCACCCACAGTTGGTGCCATTTCAATGTTATAGCATAAATTGCAAGGATCGCTAAAAAACAATTGAGAATATATGATTCTATAGAAACAATATTTTAAAATAATTTTCTATGAACTTACTTCACAAAGGTCATATTAATAGAACAGCCATCGGCAGCACCGACACCAGCATCCTTTAAGATATTAAAAGCCTGCTCAAAGTTTTCAGCACTTAATAGAGCTCTTGTAAGAAAATGGCGAGCTATGGGTATCAAATTATATTTATTTATTTGTTATCAAAAATACAAAAATTCCATCAATTTAAAAAAAGTTCACTTACGAGTTTTACCACTTCTCAATACCTCGGCTGAAAGGGTATTGATGGAAAATACCAAACCATGGTGATTATAGTTCATTGTATAGCCAGGCAAATGACCAGCATAACACAAAGACATAAAACGTTCTTCTTTCACATTGTATTTACCCTGGGGCGTATCATTGATAATGTGGGCAACTACGAAATAGTAATGGTTCAAAGTTTCCGTTAAAGCATCTTCAGTGTGTGCCAAAACACGTTCATTTTCGCCATTCAAAATAATAGTGGAACAACCGATAGGTTGTTTCTTTTCTACAGAATTTAAGTACTTGAGGCTTTGGGGTAAAATTTCATCCATGTGCAAAAGGAATAACTGAAATGAATATTTAAATTAAAAATTAATAAAAAAAAAAAAATAAAATGTTTTAACAAGCGTTTAAATATACCATAATGATTTGCAGACAATCTTTTTGTCCTCATGTACTAATAAGTGAATATTTGTAAATTTTTCTTACAGTTTAAAATAGAAATTATAAAATTCAAATTTTATTTCTACTCTTGAACTATTCTACAATTGTAAGTGTAGACTTGCGAATACAGTTACCAAAAATCGGAATATATATAAATCATAAAAAATTTTCTAATTTGTAATCGTTTTTTCCCCATTAAATGAATATCCTTAATGGCATGAGTCATGACTTTTTTGAATACTAATTTTGAAAATAGTTTAAACATGAAACCGTTATAAAATTATAACGGTAAATCAAAGACAACACGCAAACGTCTATTTTATTCTTATTCTTTTTTACTATATGTATATAAATATCAAAAAAATGTTAAAGAAAACGGTTAAGGTTGCCATTACATTTCCTTCAGTTCAGTTTTAATTTAATATTTATTAGCATTTATAATGTATAATAAAAATAATTATCGATATTTTTAAATACATGCAATTCATTGTTTTTGGTGGTGTTGCATATAGGAAAATAATTTGTGTTATAAAACTTTATGCTCGTTACTATGGTACTGATTTTGACAAAAGTCAGGTAAAAGTATTATGTAGTTTCTGTAGCTATTAAAAGTAATGTATTATATATCGCTCTTATGAAGATATTTTTCAAAATTTCAGTTATGGGTATAAAATAGAGACAGATAGTAATGGTACACAGAGTAGAAATATTATTACTACTTATCTTTTCTCGAGAATTGCTACGTAACAAATATAGATAGGCAATAAGGAGACAAATGGTCTTTAAAAAATTTATTTCTTGAGCTAAGAACAGCTGATTGCGAGCTTATTCAGGGATATACATATGCATAGCTGGAGTACAATTAAGAAAAAATATCACTCCACCTTTCCTTAACATCGCTATCAATAGAAAATTAATTGAAAACGTTAGTTCGTTTATGTATCTTGAAATTTGCGGAACCAAATGCTATATAATACACTGAATCATGAAAGGGTGTTGTGCTTTTGGTTTCTTAAGCAAAATAATAATAACAAATTGATTATTTAAAGCTATCTTTAGCTATTGTAAATAGTAGACAAATAACTTCTTAACCTAAACTACTACTACCTTATTGGATTGAAATCATAACTATGTGACAGTATTATCAAAATGTACATATTTGTACACGATTTTGCACTTAAAAATCACAACTTAATTCAAGTTGGCATTCAATTATATGCATGCCACTAATCCAAGTTTAACTCAAATTGTTTTAAAAGTGCATTGAAAATATTTCTTCTTTTCTGTTTGAAAAATAATAATCGATGCCAGCGCAATACTTGTCATATAAAAGACATAATAGTTGGCAAATTGTAACCAGCTAATTGAATTTCTTCTTAGTTAACGTTTTCAGTTGTTTTGTTTTTTATTGTTATTTAAAAAATTGTGTCGAATTGCAATTTTAAACATCAGCCATACATAACACCTTTTTGGCTTCTATGTATGTATATTTAAATTTTATTTTAGTTTTCTTTCTTAGTCTTAGCTGCTTGCAAGGGGTTTTTTGTGGTGGCCTTAGCTTAAGACTTAAAAAAAGTGACAATTAAATCAATAATTTGTTAAGTTTCTAGATCAAATACAATACATATTATTTAATAAGTATCTGCATGTGGGTATGTATGTATGTACATATGCATTTATTGAAAGCAATTAAATCATATGGTAAAATTAATTTATAATGATGGTCAATTGCTTTGTAATCACTATTCTAAATCTAAAGCTGTTAACACGCAATTTTGACAATCATTTAAGTGGTATGATATAGCACTGGCTAGTTTGCCAGTTTAACCACGATCTTATGGTATTGGCCTTCGTCATTGCCACATTTGGTATTTCATTCTTTGCCAAAAGTTACAAAAAATCTCAAGTTCTGTATTGTTATTCTTGTTTCTTGCTGTAATGGCCATGATATTGTTTTTTTGCTGCTTTTGCTTAATTAAACAGATAATTTGTATGTTATCGCTTTTAACTTTACTTAGCAATTGTCTAATTAAAATCCAAACTATAAAAAAAGGCTGACATTATATTTTCCAAAACAGTCTTAGGTTTTTTTTCTAAATTAAATTTAAAAGAATTTATATACTTACGTACATAAGTATATTATATTTTCTTGGCATTGACAATTGTTGTTTGTTGTAGTCAGAGCATCAAGTATTATTTAGTAGTTGTAAGACATGTGTTGGAATGACATTTTTTAAATATAATTTATGATTGAATTTATTGTAAGCATATGTGTACAAATGCTATGTACAACAAAACTACTTTAAATAATTAATAATACATTTTATTTATTATTTGTTTTAATCTCTATTAATGGATAAATTACATATTCATGCAAATTAAGATATAATTTACAGCTACGCAGCGAGAGTTGTTTTCAAAGACATTGAAATTAGTAGATACATACTATAATCAATAACATTCTTAATAATCATTTGTCATGCATTGGTACCAATACATGATCATACATTTTCGATAGGAATATCAACTCTTTCGCTCTTTTAATTTATAGAAACAGGGATTTTTCCTTTAGAGGTTTCGGATTTATGACCTGATTAGACTTTCCGGCTATTACAGCTGTTTGAAGACTATAATCATATCTATAGGTTGAATTTTGTTTGAAACTATAAGAACCTAGCTTAGTAGCCAAATTATTATAATCTCTACTTAAATTGAAGAAAATATTGTCTAATGCACAAGGAAGTTTTGAGTCTTTAATAGGTTCTAATAAATTTTTTTATTTTCCATTATTAGGGTCTTTATTGTGCTATCAGTTATGGAGCTGTTCACATCCTATTAAACTCTTTTTTATTTTTGACTGAGCTTATTGTGTTTTCAAATGTTTTTTATTATAATACATAATATGCGTTGTATTTTCTGTTAAGATTGATAAGTGGGTTCTAACTGACAGATAATATCTCTAGTGTGCTATTAGAGCCTTGTGAGAAAAAAATCTTAAGAAGTCGTAAGCACACTTTATTGAGATTTGGTAAGGCCTTACTAAACTCCGCAATGCAATATTTTAGTAATAATATAAATATTTATATTGAAAAATTGATGAAAATGCGACCATTTATTTTGTAATTGCGGAAGTAGGTTAGGTTAGAGGACGTGTACTTGTCAACTGTGACAAGTACAGTACCCGGAGGTCGAATTGACCCATTGTACAACGTCCTAGCTTCTCACACCACTCGTGTTGTGTCCTTTAATTTTTATACATGAGTAGCGGGACCTACAGTTTAAAGTCGACTCCGAACGACAGATTTTTTGAGAAGCTTTTCATGGCAATTTTTACTCTCAGAGTTTTTGCCAGAAATCTATTTCCAGATTCTATTTCGTATATATTTTCGTTTTCATGTCTGACCTGGGATTCGAACTCGGGCCTATCGTCTAATAAGCCGACACACTGCCTACTACACCACGGCGACTTTAATTGCGGAAGTACATATTTTAATAAAATACGAATTAAGTCACACAACGTTATTTATATTTCAATGCAAAGTAATTATGTTAAACTAGAATATTATTTTAAAAATTGTAAATTTGAAAGAATTTGCAAACTGACCACGATAATGTTTCCTTTTTAGCTTTGCTTATGCAATAAACTGAAATTTTACATACGACTTTTCATTGTTGTTGTAAGAAAAACATGTTACCACATGAATCGAATAATTAATTAATCGGATTATAAAGAACAATTTACAGTAAAAGACCCACAAAGCAGAATTGCGTAGATTCTAAGGTAAGGTAGTTTTCACTTTCATCATACTTTTTCATAGAAACTCTACTCCTGTTAGTAAAACACTGGTACTTTGACATTTTCGATAATGTGTGTACCACAATGTGGCGCGTCTATAATGTCTAAGTCACAAAAAAGAGATGAAAATGAAATTGTTTGTGTTGGATAGAAACATTTTAATATAGAATGTATTATCCCTTTTCTAGAGTTTATTTATGAGGCGAGGTACAGATTACAGATAAGTCAACCAAGAATTTGTTTCTTTGTTTTGCATGCCATTGGTACTAACACAGAAATTTATTTATCCTACTCTTTCAATCTTCAATCAAACAAATATATAATGCCAAAAAAATATGAAATGTACTCTTAAGAGTTCATTTTTAGTATTAAATAGTAATTATAATGCAGGTTTTCCCAAAGTCAAAGATTAAAATAAGGTTTTTGGCATTTTTGTTTTATGGCTTAGAATAGTCTTGCATTCATTGCTTTATACATACATATATACACAAGTATATCCTATTTGGTGGTTAGAACTAAGTCATGTTTATCATCAATCAATTAACGTTTAATGTTTTTCTATTTAAACAATTATTAATTAAACATTTTTTATTTTTAAAAGCTTTATAATCGACGTTTTCGTGATGGTCCGCTTATTAATTTTATTGATGACATGTTATTAACAAATACTTAATTAGCTACAGTTGTAGTTACAAATTTCTCTAACATTTCAATTCATTTTATAAAATTTTATTGTGTTTTAAAAACACAACGATTTATTAAATCAACAATTGTATAGTTTTACAATAGAAACTTTGTATTTGTTTTTATTGTAGGTGGCAAAAGTAAAATAAATTATTATTAATTTAAATGATTGGCATTTAATTTTCACACGTTTGTTACGAATTTGTTTAGTAAAACAATTAACAAGAACTTTAAAATTTTTAAAATACATTCACTTGTAAGAACGATTAAATGAATATTTTTTTTCCAAAGAAAGTCGTTTTAAACGGAAGTATTAGAATAATTTTCCAAATGAATAGTCATAATACATGTATTCTTACAAGTTAGACATGCTACATAATTAGTTGGTGCTAGCCAACATTTGATATTTTAATTGCAATATGTATTTAAATTTAATATCTAATAAACAAGTTATAGAATAGAACACAACAATTTGCAAATATGTAGATTAATTGAAAAATTTATTAATTAAAAAATTGTCTCAACTGCATACATTACGTTTAAAATAAATTTGCATGCATATGCGTAGCATGATAATCAAAGATGTGAAAAAAATTAAAAAAATTTTTTTTTAATGCGGAAAGAAATTGATTTAAATAATATAGGAAGTCTTTTTATATATAACCGAAACAATGCCATTACAATATTATATAATGCATTTTTCTTTAATTAAGAATACTAAAAAATCATTGAGTATTACTTCCCAAACTGATAAGAATTTCTTGCAGGTCCATTACCAAAATATAATAAAAAAAATATTTTTTTTACAAAATAAATTCTGTAAAAATTCAGAAAATTCTGCTGATAACATACATTTCTTTATATTTCATTTCTTTAATATATTCAAAGATAGTATTTTGTCCCATTCATGGTGAAAATACTTTGGTCTGGGCCTGTCGAAAATAATAAAGCATTCTTTAATATTTTTTTACTACCTTTAACTGTTTAGTTGTTACAGCGGCGTGCAAATTAACAGCACTTTCAACCGCAGTAAAATGTTTTGAGAATACGTAACTGACAATAGCAAACAAAAACGGCATATACTGTATGGAGTACTTAGTATTGCCAGTACGCAGGCACAATGATTGTGATTGTCTCAACTTCAAGACTCATATGAATTTGATTACCGCAAACACAAGAAAAGAATCAGACCTCTTGCACAGAATGCAGTCAAATTTCGTAGTTGCTAGGCTAAGTAAAGATAATTATTGTCAAGGGTAACTAACGCAGTGTTCACCAGTATGAGATAGAAGGGTAAAAAGTACAGTTGCTTTAGGGTACATAAAGGATACCGCATCAAATGTTCTGGAGGTTTCTCCAAAAATAAAGCGTATACACACAGCAAGTTATGTAGTTGAATCAAATTATATGGTAGATGTAGGGAGTTGTTTTTTTTTTAACAGAGGGAATGTAACAGCTTAATATTAGGAATCTTTCTTAATTGGTTATCACAACCCTTCAGTCATGATTACGACATAACTTCTCACAATGTAGTGTGTGTTTATTTGGTCCATAAGTGGGGAAATCTACTGTTTAAAAAAGTCGATACCGAGCGACAAATTTTTGAGAAACTTTTCATGGTAACTTTATTTACTCCTCGAGTTTTTGCCAGAAGACTGTTATAATCGATGACAGGACGCAGTAGAAAGCAGATTATTTTCTAATGAACTTATGGCATATAAGTATTGTAAACGGATACGTAGGAAATGCATACATAATAACACTTTTCCATTACATTTTCTTAGTACTCCTGTGACAATTTTTAGTTCTCTTGTCACAAGCTTAATTTCTAGCAAAGAAATTAGTTGCTAACAAAATTTATTCCAGTGGAATACTTTACGATTTTTTCTTAAATTCTTAATCAATTTAAAAGCACACTTTGCCGGTTTCTTTTTAATGTGATTTGTTTCAAAGAATTGCTTTATTAAAATATTTTGAGTCAAAAGAAATTGTTCTATAAAATAAGAACAAAATAATTCGTATAAATTGGCTTTTTATTTTTTAACATTAGATTTAGTATGTTAATATTCCAAAAAATAAACAAAAAAGATTTAAAAATCCGGTTAGTGAAAGTTATTTTAATAGTTTGCAAATAAAAATTTGCAATACTTTTTAAATATTCAATTAACGTACGAGAATGTTTACTGCTTGAATTCTGAATTTATTTAAAAAGTCGCATTTAACAATAGATTTCACCCTCTCGCCCACAACACTTACCTTATAGAATTCAACTTGGGCACCATCAGCCACACCTTCTAATTCTCTAATGTATTGAGGGAATGAATTCTTGATGCTTTCCAATGTTTCATTATAAGCATTTTCTATGTACGATAAAAAATAAAAATTATTTTTGTTTAAAATGTAAGAACAAAAACATCTTTTTAATAATGTATACTTACTTCCTTTTTCGGTATCATATAGAGGTAGATAAACCTCATTTAATGGACCCGATAAGAGCAAAAAGTTTTTAATCATCGATGCAAATGTACGACCCTATAAATATTAATGAAAAAAAAGAGATTGTTAAAAATGGGTCATGATTTTAATTTTGTTTTTATTTTGTTTTATTGCTAAAAAATAAAACATAGTACATATTTGATCTTAACCGATAAAAAGACCACCCGATGTGTAGTTTCATTTTTATTCTTTTACTATTTGTTTTTTTTTTCTTTTTTTGTAATAAATTTGTTTCAAGTTATAAGAATGTTTTCAATTAAAAAATTTTGTTAGAATTTTAAGCAACAAAAAAAAACACTGATAAATCCATCACGAATTTATTGTGTTACATTTTTGTTGTTTTTTTATTTTTATTTTATATTTAAATGTTAAATTATACTACATATTAGCCACAAACTATGAAGTGTTTGTTTATTAAAGACAGTAAATTGAAAGAAATAGTTCTTTAATGATTCAACAATAATGAGAAATATTTTTTAAATTTTAAAAAAATTCTTTTCGAATCAAAAATTCATGAAGTAATAATCGGCGGGATAGGTAACAGGGTTTTAGTCCTCGTAAGTACTGCAGCAAACGTGTTTCAATAAATTTTTGGTAAAATTATTGTTCATTTAGAGTTTTATTCGTATTTTCATTACTTTTAATGGGATTAACTTGCAAACGTTATCCAATTTATTTACTTTGCATTCCCTCCTATTGGGGACTCGCCTCTTTATTAATATTGAAAATCGAAAGTTCTCTATATATGTAGCATTCTTCGATATTGTGTGTTTGTCGAAGGGTAACCAAAAACGAATTAAGACTAAAGAACATGTATTTCAAAAACATGTATTTATAACAGAAGCTACATACATATGTAAGTGTTCTTATTCTAATAGATTTAATTTTTTTTAAATATATTTTATTGACTGCATTTTATATTGTATATTTATTCATTTTCAAAACAAAAAACATTTAAATTAAATTGTTTTTAATTAAAAGCTTTTCCTAAAGCTAGGTTTTTAATTTGTAATATCCAGTAAAAAAGTTTTTAATTATTTAATTGAAACCATTCATAATTTGTTTTCAATAACTATAATTAACGCATTAGCATGTGTTCAATTCTACAATTAAACTAAAAAAATCAATTTCGAATATTATACCCCTACCGCATAAACCATTTGCTTTTCGATTTAATTAGACAAAGGTTTATAATACCAGAGAAAAACTTTTCGACACTGAAAAATTTAAGCATACATTTTACTTTATAAACACTTAACATAATGGCCAAATTGTATTTGAAATGAAGTTCTAATGCATAAAGAAGTTTTAAGTCTTTAATAGATTACATATAACCATTTTTATTTGTTTTTTCCGTATTCCATTTTGCTAGTTTACTATGAAACCCTTTCATTTTTGGATAGAGATTTTTGTTACTCTCAAATGTGTATTTAACATGTTTAATCTTAATAGGGTGGAGTTGTGGTTATTTGGGTTAATCGACTTGCCGGGATACATTAACAACATTACTCACATGGTACTACTCTGTTCCAGAGACATGTGACAAAGTCTGGCCAGAAAAATGTGGACACATTATGATTACTTTAAAATGCTTACATATTTGTTGTTAGCAATGTAAAGAGAGAACAGGTGCAAATTGCTTGTCGCATTAAATTTTTTATGTTACTTAGATTTTTTTGTGCCTAGGATCAACAGTTGTCTCTCTACCAGTTTTGAAAACTTCGTGTTTTTTCCCATTAAATTTTTTAATACTTTTTGTATTTCAAATGGCTTAAGGCTAGATTTTTTAACTTTTTTTTGGCAAAATACTCGAAAGATTTCAATTTGTTTACTGAATAGATGATTAACAAAAGCAAAGTAATGGTATTTTTTCTCAAACATAGTAAAAGACAAGAAATATAGCCGAAGTTTTCAGTGTTTGAAATAATATGATGATGATTTGAAATAAAAAATTAAATGTTTAATGTATGGACAGGCATTAATTTTCTAAGATGAAATTGAAACTGTATCCGAAGGACGTAGTGCAAAAATAAGGGATTTCTTTTTATTGTACCTCATATATTATAAATATTGCACTTAGTTTAAATTAAAATTGTTTAGATAATTTACATACACGATGAAATTAATAATAAGTAGGTACTTTAGAAAATTTACATATATGTATTAAGTAAGTTTATAAAATTTGAATATTTATTATAATCTTTTTAAAAAAAGTCACGATTTTAATATTCAAATAAAAACGGATATCATTTGAAAAATAAAAATAATTACTGTATAGTTTCTTTTAAACGCTTAAACTATTTCGTATTTTAAAAACTTCTTCATTGATTTTTAAAGGTTTTGTAATTAAAATTAAAACATTTTGTTAACTTTATAAACTTATTTAATATTAATGTTACAAATGTTTCGTGTTTTTGTGGTTATTTAACACTGTTGTAATATTTTTGTTTATATTGTAAACAAGTATGTATAAATATTTTTGCTCATTTATAAACTTGTATTTTGGCAAACAGTGTTCAGCTGTTTAGTTTTGAAGTTCACGAACATTTTCAAATAGTTTTATTTTTCTTTTCTTCTCTTGTTCGTTATAATTTATTTCTGTTAAATAATCGTTAATAGTTATTATTAACTGGCAACGTATTTGATTTCATTAATAATATTAACGAAATATTTATTATCAGCTGTCGATATATGTAGACTGTTAAATTATTAATGATAATTTTATTGTACAGGCGTTTAGTTTAAATTGCCTTAAAGATAATTTGATGGTTTTTAGAAAAATATTAAGTTATAAATTAAAATTAAATTAAGATTATTTTGGAATGTGTTTTAAATTTGTTGAATTACTTTATTCTTACACATGTCTAAAATATAATTAAATAATTGTGCGAAATTGTAGTTATTAATAAATTTTAATTTAATTTTAATGATGAAAACAACAACAAATTTATAAGCACTAGATAAAATTAAAGTAAGAATGCCAGTCAGACTGGAATACAATTTGCACATTTTTTTTTTTCAAATTTTATTGGATAAAGTGCTGACAGGTGACAAAGATGATGAAGAAATGAAATAATAACTCTTACTGAAGCGTGATGATACGTAAAAACGTATCAAAAAACGTATATGCAGTAGTTATTTTAGTCCTTTTGTTATGAAGATGAGCGCCATAAGAAATTTTCTCAAAAGCAACGCTTAGGCTTTACGTCTTCCTTAACATAATTTAGATAAAGAAAGACACCTTTGATGTAAACTACATCAAAATTTATTATTAAAGTTCCTCATTTTTTTGTGCGTGTCACAAATGCATGGGAACACAAATGGATGAGTAGCATGTCATCTTTCTATCCTATTTTCTTTCTTTCATATAACAATTGTTATAGTTTGCCTTATGTCCAAGTTCTAAAACAAGTTCTGTTGGCAGAAGGTACTTGCTAACACTGTATGATTGCTCTTTCGGTGTAAATAACAGGTTTTTAAAAGCAAAGTTATTTCCAAGAAAATAAAAATCACCCTGTATAAGAGCATAATATTAACTGTGCTGTTATGTAAACAAATGTAGAGGTTCTTGATGTTTTCGAAAGGAAGAATACATATATGTATATGCATACATATGATGAGCTGTGGAGTTTATTGTTGACTTATCTACGATAATCTTTCAATAATGTAGAAAAGGAAGGACGAAACTGTCAGAATGTGACAAATCTTCAAAAAAAAACTCTTAAAACCAATCATACTCGAATTCCAATTTGCCATTGAAACCATAGATCTAAATGAAATATGAAACCATATTCCTAAACCATATTCCTAAAGACTTTTGGGACTTTGTGTGCTTAATGTTATCAAGTTTAGATTTGATTGAAACACAAATACGTAGTTTTATTTTTTTTATCAAAATTGTTGATTTGCATCATATATAGCTGTATATGATGCGATAAACGTCTATACATAGGAAGATTTCATTTAAAGTATGATTGCACCAATCAGATTGTTTCGCTTGATTATACAAAGTATTTTAATAATTTCACTAATTAAATCACTTTATAATACAATTTGTTAGCTTATAGTTTTTATATTAATTACAATATCAAAAACAAAATTATTAATTTTTCACCTAAAAGCCGTTAAAACTGCAAGTGTTCCACAATTCGGAAAATTTTAATATTAATACGATATATGTATACATATTTTAAATTTAAATAAAAGTAATAAACGTATATCGATATGTACTTATTAAATATATTGAATTAAATAGAAAATTAACAAATGATTTACGATAGTAATGCTATTAATGTATATTAATATCGACTAAATAATCATATAAATTAATTTTGAAATCATTTTATTAAAAAAGTTTATTATCTATTAACATTATTGTAAAACTTTTAATTGGTTAAGGGCGTCACCGACATTATTATTAAATAGGCGATTAAAAAAAATAAAAGAATTCCAGGTGTGACAGTAGCTGAAGATAAATAGATTTTAATGTTCCTCTTGAAGTCAGTCTTATTATTACCTCACAACCTACACCCTATAATCAAATCTAACATATTTGAAAGACATAGGCATTCTATTCACATGGTTCAGTGAGTTTATTTTCATATTTTATGAACATTAGGTTCATCAGGTAATTAATTATTTTTTTGGAATGGATTAGATATAAAGAGTCCACATTAAATAATTTTAAAATCGGAACAAAATCAATGATGAATATTCACATACATACATAATTGGCCATTACAACCCTTCAGTCAGGATTACGGCCTAGCTTCTCAACACCACTCATGTTGTGTGCGTTAATTTTATACATGAGTGGCGGGACCTACATTTTAAAGTCGACTCCGAACGACAGATTTTTTGAGAAGCTTTTCATGGCAATGTTTACTCTCAGAGTTTTTGCCAGAAATCTGCTGAGAGGAAGTCGCCGAAGAAATATTTTCATATTTTCTTTTTTATGTCTGACCTGGGATTCGAACTCGGGCCTTTCGTCTAATAAGCCAACACACTACCTACTAGACCACGACGACTTCATGAATGATGAATATTATGTTGATTTATTAAATCGATTTAATGAAGATTGAAAAAAAAACGGCAGAAATTAGAAATAAAGTGCTCATATGTTAAGTTTCCTTAGCAAAAATCCATGAATTAGGATACGAATTACTCCTGCCCTATTGTTCGAATTTAGCTCCGTTGAATAGTTCTGAAGAAATGGTTCGGGTAAAAGAAGTTGAACTTATTTTTATAAACAAATATCCATTTTGACGATTTTTTATTTTCTGAAAGGGATAAAAAAAAATTAAAACACTAGACAAAACAACAAAGAAGCCTTTCTTGGAAAACTTCTGTTGCATTCACTGACTTACTTTGGGGTATATTAGACCAAAAGCTGCTTGTGATTAATTTAAATTTATTACGAAAAAAAATGTATTATTCCAAAAATCTTTTGTTCATGGATTTAAAAGCTACAGTCAAAAACAATAAGCCAAAATATCTATTTACAGTAATGTATGGTATCTAATTAGTTTACCAATTATAATATGTTTTTAAAGAAAATTTATTAGGAAATTGTTATAGGGTATATTACGTTCGGCTTTACTAAATGAGCTCTACACTATATTTACAAAAACAATTTGTTTTTGTTTACGCAAGTTTTTTTGCAGACGTTTTTTTTTTGTGCTTATAATTTGCAAATAATATAACATATAATTTGAAAAAGGGCTTAAGTACAAAAAGTCTATTTTATATTTCAATAACAAGCGAATAAATAAATATATTGGCGAAATTGGGTTTATACATATAGGGATATACATACATATGTAAACGTAATAAAGAAGAAAAATTGTTAATTTTAATCTTTTATGTGCAAAAAAAAAAAAATAAATAGAATTTTTTTACTTTATTTAATTAGTTTATTATAAATGAAATCTGCTATATTTTTTGTTTTTATAATCCTAGTAACTAAGATAATGTAAAGAGACATTATATTTTAAGATACAATAAATTTGGCACTTAATACCTTTTTGTCAATTCGCCGATGGATTTTTTGGAAATATTAAGCAGATAAAAAACTTATTTAGAATAAAAAAACAACAAAAGTTTTATAAATAGCAATACAAATTTCTAACACACGATATGTGCATATGCCATATACCAATAATTTTTTGAATTTGTTTTTTTTTTCTTTTTTGTTATATAAGTAATTATAAATGCAAATTAACAAACGAAGAATGACGTATGTACTTTTAATAAAAGTATAAAATCCTTGATATTTAAAACAAGGAATAAATTTAAAATGCTAGTATTATACGATTTCATTAAGTTATAACACGCACGCTTTACCATTAAGTTTATTTTCTTGTTCTATAATTCACTTTATTACCCCTTGGTAAAGGACTTTATTTTGCTTTATTGTGTACTTACCATATCAAAGCCTACATCGTAGTGGCTGCCACGAGTGTAAAGAATTGGAATGGCTTGGCGACGTGGAATGTTTTTAGCGCTCATTTTTATTTTTCTTTAACGTTTCACTTGTGTTTTTCTAATAAGAGATGATTTCACACTAACAGTACTTTTCACTGGATAACTAAATGCAAGTTAAACTTTTTTGAACAATGAATTGTTTGCGATAATGACGCTGTCTAAATCTTATCACAATGTATTTCGTTTTTATTGTTTTGTATTTATTTTTATCACGAATTTTTTTTTCTTTTTTGAAAATATTTATCAATGTAAATAAATAACGCTCCTAAAACAAATTAGCCGGCAATAATTAAACTCGTTATGTCTGTCAGTCTTCTCCAGACACAATATGTATATATTTATTAGATTCTTAGTTTTTATGTTATTTGTTTAACTTTTCTTCATTCAAAATTTCATTTAAAATATTTATAGAATTTCTTTTTTGTGTATGTTTGCCGTTATTTTTATTTCAAAGTTCCAAAACGCTCGACAGCAGTTCTCAAACTAATTGGTTTTAAAATTCTGGCCTGCAAAGTTACTTCGGTTTTCGATTTTTATAGATTTTTTCTTCGATTGCTATTTTATTCATTCGTGTGTTATTGTTTCATTATTAGCACTGTTATTGCTATTCTTGTTATTTTTGTAGTATGATTTTATTCTATAGCTGAACGGCTAGCAGAATTTTTGTTTATCGAAACGAAAAATAAAATATTCTTAAGTAGAGTTAAGAAAAACAAAACAGAACAAGCATTCATTGGTAGTTTCTTAGCGGTTTTGACAACATTTTCGTACACGCGTTTGGCATGCAAACAATGTTTATAAACATTTCAGTAAAAGACGGCAAGCAATGACGATTTGCAAACTTAGCTGTGCGTATATTCTTTCACTGAAATTTTGAACGGGTGCTGTTGATGATATCAATTTTTGTTCGTCTGTTGGTTTGTTTTGACAAAAATTTTTGTTGACTTTTTGTTATGAGTAATACCTACTAGTACACCAGACACAAGTTGTAAATTATTTTTTGTTTCTGGGCAATATTTTATTTCTTTCTAGGTATTTTTTTTAGTTATTAATAAAGTAATTATATCTTTACAGTTGTTAATTAATAAAATATAAACAAATTTATGTTTTATAATCTATATACATATAATCATAAATATTTTGATTTACCCCGTTAAAAATTTTAAAAATATGTTGAACATTATTTGGTATCATTAAAATCAGTTTAATCTTAGTCAGTTTAGTTTTAACATTGGAATTTAATTTTTCTAATTGAATAGAAAAATTCTAAATTTTACAAGAATATGTGTATCCTATAGAATTTACAACCATTTTTTTTTATTATCCTTGACTAAAAATTGTTTAAACTTACATAATCAATTCTTTACGCTCTTATGACGAGAGAACTCGTCATAAGTTAAATTTTTTTTCGGAAAAATCAAATACATAAACATCTACAAATACACAGTTGAGAATGTTCGTTAGTGTGACAATTTTTTTTTAATTATTTTTTAATGATTCTGTTATTTTTTTATTTATATCAATTAAAGAAATTATATTTGATAAAAGCGAATAAAAACATGTATTTTCTAAAGATAATCTATTTTTAAATACATTTCGAAAAGAGTCAATTTGTTTATTAAATTTTTATAATAAGCCATCTAAAAAGCTGTTTTTTTTTGAAACAATAAAAATTCAAACTTTCAATGAAGAAAGTTTCTCACTACCATGCCAAATTTATGTTAACATTGACAAAACTTGACTCCCTACAGTGGATCAATTTCTTGTTTAAATTTTATGGATGAAACAAAGCAGAGGAATAATAAAGAAGATGGGACAGTTTTTTCTTCCTTCATGAAATAAAATATTATAAACATAATAACATAAGACTCAAGGCAAATTCAATAAGGTAACCGTAACTCTACAACAATCCAAAAACAACACGCACTTTGTTTTTGTTAAACCTCCATTCGGATGTCAAAATAGGAAGAAAAAAAATGGAAAAGAAAAAAAAATTAACAACAACACACAAACGCACAACAAACACACACAAATTTTGACAGCCCAAGACCAGTCAGCTGTTTCCTCGGGGTCACTTGTTATGAATTCGCTTTGATAAGACTGAAATTGTTTATAACTTTCAGAGAAATTTGTCGTTTTCAAAATAAATTCCTTCTCAGTTTGGAGCAAAAGACTTTTTGTAGTTCATTAGCATTGATAAGCTATTCCTTTAGAAGGGCAATTTGCTTTACAATATGTCTTTTCTTGTATTTTTATGGAAGGACTGACTAACTGTAGTTCATTAACATTGATGGAACAAAAGACTAGTTCATTAGCATTGGTAAGCTATATCTTTAGCAGGGCAATCTGCTTTACAATATGTCTTTACTTGCATTTTAATGGAAGGTACAAAATACATACATATGTCCACGTCATGAACTGTAATTTCATCTCGTCTATATGTGCGTTTACCTATGAAGTTAATTTTATATTTTTTCCATATAAATGCATAAAATTATGTATTTTTACAAAATAACTTTACATATTCGATAACTTTTCTTGTTTTTCGAAATTTCCACTCAAAGACTAAAGTAATTCCCAATTTATTTTGTTTTGATTATTTTTAATAATCAAGTAGTTTTTGTTTGCCACCAATTATTTCGATGTGATAATTTTCCAAAAATTGTCATTTTTATTTTAAAATTGAAATTATATTTTTAATTTGTATTTCCCCTTAAATAATAACCACTATAAAAACTCAACTTGTTTCAAAATTAATATTTGCATATTAAAACAACTCTCATATCTGTGATTTACTCCATAAGCTTAGAGATCATTAAGTAAAATAACGCCAAAAAAAAAACAGCGTTGTTTTGTGTGGCCAATTAATTAAGTTTAATCATCCTCTTTTTTTTTCTCGATAATTTGTCTAATTATTATAATTTTAAATATACTCTAACACGTTTTGTCAAAAAAATCAATAATATTTTGTATTGTTGTTATTGTGAAGAATAGAAATTCTTAAAAGAGAAATAAAAAAGGCGTTTTAACGTCAAAAAGTCTAGACTCTTTATAGTGTTTGATGTTGTAGGTCTTCATACACACTGTTACCCTACATTCTGAATATGTTAATCGTTTTTGCTGAATATTTTACTACCTTTTTTTAATGGAGGTAAACGATATATTTTTAAAACTTTAGCAACCCATATTTGAATAGACATTAAATATTGGTAAATAGATGAATATGTGAATAAATTTGAATAAGGGGAACAAGAAAATAAAATTTGTGTTTATAAGCAAATTTTTATTATTAACAGATGTGTTGTATTGAATAAAAACCAAAAACACAAATATGCTGCTCAAATAAGATTAACGCCGACAATAAAATGATTAATTCATGATAAAGCCAGTAAACAATCCAGTATGTTAGATTAGTTCTTACGTTTGTATGAGTTTCAAATGTAAACTTTTCGCTTTCAATTATGTTTGAAATACAATGATATGTTAATGACTGGGTTGGTTGCAGCAGTCAATCCTTTAGAGACCACATTTGCGAATGAATCCCGGTGTTAACTAGATCACTGGTTTTCAAATGTTTCAAACTTAGGGGATTACCCTAGTAGACATTGTCTTTGACGTAACCCCACAAATAAAGTCAAACGTCATCAAATTTCTTGATTTTGGTGTGCAATTGATACCGCTAAAACGTGAAGTTAACTGCAGTGAAGTTAAAATCGAGTTCATAATCTTCAGTTGCAGGTAAAAAAAAAATTGGATATCATACGGCCTTACCGTTCTGAACAGACAATCATAATCCTTCTAGACTCATTGTCAAAAAAACGGCCGAAAGACACTTTCAGGTCATAACAGTCAGTTTTTGCTTTACCACAGTCGCCGTAGTCTAGTGGGTAGAGTGTTCGCTTATTAGACGTAAAGCCCGGGTTCTTCGGCGACTTCCTCTCAGTAGATTTCTGGAAAAACTCTGAGAGTAAATAAAACTGGCATTAAAAAGTTTCTCGTTCGGAGTCGACGTTAAACTGTAGGTCCCGCCACTCAAGTATAAAATTAAGGCACACAACATGTGTGATGTAAGAAGCTAGGCCGTGATAATAGTAAAGACCTCATATGAACGAAGTTAAAACAGTGTAACTAAGGGTTTCTTTAGTTCATATTGGAAATCTACACAGGTACGGTGACGTGGCACTGTCAGTTTGAAAACCGTATTATAACTTTTGGCAATGCTTTCAAGTTGAGCAAAAAGAACAATGACATGTCTTGTGCAATATGTAGGCAATTCGTATAGGAGCAGAGAAACATATGTACGCACTTTTATCAATTGAATCCTCTGGTATATTTTATCGGTTTTATGATTGAACATAGCGCTTACTCTTTGTTTTCTTTTTATCTTCTTCTATTTTTTTTCTGGTTTTAACGATTAAAAACTTTTAATCTAATTTAAGCCAATATATGCAAATATTGTTTTTTGCTTGCCTTTTTTATTTTAATTTTTTTGCAAAATTATTTATAACAATTTGTTACTTCATCATATCTATGGTATCTATTGTATCTATTTAACATTTTAAACATTAAATATTTTAATTTATAAGGCATTATTTTTAAGTAATTGTGTCAATAGCTCTTTTGTTTTGTGTTTTGCACCCATTGTAATTCATCTCATTTAAAGTCTTATATAATTTACATACGTATGTATGTATGTATATAAAATATATGCGTACAATAAAATATTTAAATTATTAGTTCGAATTGTAGGTTGACTGTATGTCTAACCTACAAAAAAATTTGTTTAAAATCAACGTTAAACCAGTAACAGTTGGAAAAATTTGACTTAAAAAGATAAATTAACAAACGAGAGTAATAGAAATGAATGAATGAAACGGTTTTCTTGAAATTTCTTATGATTTTTATATGGAAATGACGTTTTTTTGGTTAGAACGTCTGTTGTATCCATATACAGTTGTTGTGAAGTAATTAGTAATGTAATAATAAGCAAAATATTTCTTATTCTTTTAAGACTTATCTAATAGTTGAGAAAAAAATGCAATATTACTTATACAGTATTACTTAATGAAATTATTTTTTAGATAAATTTAATACACATATCTAAAAAGTATTTTCGATGGCTACTAGGACTAGGTGACTAGGTGCTTTAATGTTAACTTTTAATGTTTGTACGACATGATAGCAGGACATACAGCATTGTTAATACGTACATAGATAACAAATTATGGTTTCACAGCATCCATACCATACCATAATTTTCTATAATACCTACTTATTCTTTTAGAGAGCAACATGATTGTAATCTAACACAGCATTGCAGAAATTATTCATATTGTTATTCAAAATAATATAAACTATTTACATACATATGTCTTGTCCGAGTCTTATAATGAAAAAAAAAAATGTTCTCTTTCAAAGCAGTACACTGTAGAACAAGAGGTTGGTTGCTTCATAAATTCGATATTATTTTCTAATTTATTTATTTTCTGAGTATTTTTTATTTTCTTAATAAATAATTAAATCACAATTTTGTACTTTTTACCTAATCTTTCTGCTCGGCAACTCATGTAGCGTGTCCACCACTGTAGCCGGAATTATCTAAACCCTGAACATGACCGGCACTGTAACTATCATAACCCGTATACGTTTCTGGTGCATGAGGATTTTCGCTATGATGAGCATTTTCATTAGCTGCAACGTGATTTTCAGTTTGAGACAATGGAGGTAAATATTTGCGATTATCTGCAGCTGGGTTTTTGGAAAATGGTTGATGGTGTTGATGTTCGCGAATGGGCGTTTCGTACTCTATATGTTCCTCTATAGAAATATCTGATATAGGCGTTTGATGGTGATATATAGAGGGGGTTTTATGGTAATAATGATGTTGATTATCTTTTTCTAGGTGTTGAGAGGAAACATCATAATTATGATTTTTTGCTTTTTTTGTAGCAAAAATTTCCAAAGATTCTTCTATGATTTCCGGTATCAAATGGTGTTCTGTTTCGTAGTTTTCATGATGATGTTTTGAAATTAGAGAGCTTTGGTTAGGTACATTGGAAGTATCCGTTTGGGGTTTATGATAGTCATGATAAATATGTTCTGCTTCAAAGCTATCATGTGCGGATAATTTTGGCGGTTGTACAACCTGCAAGATTTCTTTTTCTGGGTTATAGAAATTCTCTTTTTGATAATGATTTTGCGGTTTTGCTTTATTAAAATTAACAGTCCCTAGAGGGTATGTATGTCTACTCCGGTGATGATCATGGTCTATGGATTCTAATAATTCAACGGCTTCAATGGAAGCTTTATTAAATTCCTTCAACGGCTGATTTTGTTCAAATTTTTGATAGTGATGCTGATGATGATCATCGAATGTTTTTGTGTATTTTATATTTTCTGTAGGAGATTTAATATCTATGGGGTGCGAATGTGCATTCTGATGATCATGGTCTATGGATTCTAATAATTCAACAGCTTCAATGGGAGCTTTATTAAATTCTTTTAACGTCTCAATTTGCTCCGGTTGGTGATAGTGATGCTGATGATGATCATCGAAATTTTTAGTGAATTTTACACTTTCTATGGGCGTCTTAATATATTCCTTTTGGGGTTGGTGGTGTTGGTCGTGGCTATGTTCTTCTATAACTTTATACGTTTTAATTTTCACTTGAGGGACTTCTATATGATGATCGTGTTGGGCTTTCAGCACAAGGGTATCTTCTATGTGCTGCGATTGATAATCATTATGTTTACTGTGGTATACCGGATGTTTATCCAATTCTGAAAGATAAAAATTTTCCAAAGCGGGAACCGTTTCTTTTATAGGCACTTTCTTTATCGGTCTGCGTCTTCTATGATAATGATGATGTATTACTTTGTTGTTTGAGAGGGTAGGCCCATGATGATGTATTACTGGAGCTTTAGAATGCTCTGAGGGTACATGGACTTTGATATGTACAAACTCATCACCAAATGTGGGTAAAGCGGAAACAATATTAATTGTTAAAATTGTATAGAACACACAGATCTACAATAAAAACGAATCAAATAATTTCTTACATTTTGATTTTTAAAGTAATGAAGTTATACTAACAATTATAGTTTCTTTTTTTTCCATTATACTGTTGAAATCCTTTATAACACTTTAAGCTTTTCTCTTAAGCATGGATATTACAAGACTTCTACTTATTCACACCTGATAACAAGTCCACGTATAAAATTTGTTTAAACCCCAATATGTGTTTGTGTAAAATATTTATAGGTTTAATTTTCTCTCTTGTCTGTCTGACTCTCTCTCTCTCTCTCTTTAAAGATGTAAAGCTCTATCTGGTGAGAAAGAGTTTGAAAAATTAAAACTGACCTACCAAAACATTCCATACATTCGGCCTCTTTAACCAAACCATATGTGTTCGTTTAAGTCTTAGTTTTAACGGTTTATTATTATTTTTTTTGCTCATTTGAAAACGGTCATCATCTTTACAAGTGTTGTTTCAAAAAAACTTATTTTAAATGAAATTGTTTACTCGAGTGGTTATTAGAGGTGGTCAGTGCGTTGTTAGCAAATCTTTTGTTAAAATTTGAATGCCATTACGAGCATGTATTTGGCAATAATCATTTGAAAATGAAGCTACAATGGGTAGGAAAGTTTTGTTTTGATTAAAACACATTTTTTCGTACTAATATCATTTTTATTTGATGTTTATATTTGTTTGTAATTTTATTTTGTATAATTTTGCATATAACATGACTTGGAAGTTTTCTCTTAAAGTATTTATTTTGTAGTTTTTGCTTTGTTTTGGTTATTTATCAAATATGTATTAAATAACCAAAATCAATTGTATTCAAACAGTGTAGGCCATAAATGATAGTACATATTAAAATGTAAATCTACTTGTATTATTGTATTTTATTGAGGCGCGCAAACCCAAGCTTATTTAAGTTAAACAAGGTAAACTTAAAAAGTAGCATCTCTACCACATTTGCTTTTATATTCTTGATTCAAATGCAGCACGTCACACGACCCGTGCAAAAAAAACAAAATACTGTGGTTTGATGAATCAAAAATTATTTTATATGATGGAGGATAATCTCGTTAGTAGAATTTTAACAATTAAAAAGAATCAATCAAATGAAGTCTGCTGATGTCTGGGCCTTTATTAAGTATAATATCCAGTTTTGTCAACAAGGAATGGTCAGACAACGTCAACTGTTGAGAAATAGAACCCAATGATCAGTACTGCACATTGCTTCTAGGTGCCGATGGACCTGGAAACTGTGGAAGAACCATCTTCTTAAAAAAGAATACGACCCAAGATACATCATTAATGGTTTGGGCGTGTTATTTATCTTATGGTGTTGGTCCAATACATTGGGGATAATATATAATGAATACTTAAAAATATGTAGATAGTTTGCAAATTGTTATGTTACCTTTCACAGAATGTGAAATATCTCTTAAGTGGACCCTTCAGTATGAAAAAAAAAATCTTTTGATAGTAAAAGATACTTGCCTTAATGCAACCCATAAGGAAACTCCTGAGTGCATATCAGGTGCTAGGTACTGAATAATCTTTGTTGACACCGAGAATTACCTTGTAGTTTGTCAGTACAAAAAGCTTGGAGAAAACATAGACTAATGCAATCTCGATATCATCCGGCATCAACTTTCAGGTTACCGTTTTGGAAACTGCTTGTGTGTGTATGGTGATATCCAGTGGTATGTACATTATAAAAAAATCCTTAATCACCCTCTTTTATTATGTATCTACCAAACTCTATCTGCCAAACTCTATAATACTTAGCAATGGTGTGCATCCAGCATCCAATTGTACTGATGTTGCTGTCTCTTAACGTTGTATTTAATAACATTAAAACAGTTGAGTGATCTTTATATCTGTATGGCGGAATAATGTTTATATAACATAACAGTATAGGAACAGAAACAAAAGATTAATCAAGAATTAATTGTAATTTGTACATGAAAATATTTCACTTTTTTTCAAACCGACAAGGAATTCTTCAATTTCATTAAACAAAATGAATGATACTCTTGCCATCTACCTAATAGACTACGGCGACTTCATGTTGTATTTATTAACCTTATATCTGTATGGCGGAATAATGTTTGTATAGCATAACAGCATGGCAACAGAAACAAAAGATTTATCAAGGAATTCTTCAATTTCATTAAACAAAATGGATGATACTCTTGCCATTTGCTGTCGTATAAAAAACAATTCCCTCTGCGAACATAGACCTTTACCGTTAATATATAAATATTTTTATAGAATTTTGTAATTAACCTTGATTTATTGATTACTTCTTTAACATCATAATAACTACAAAGTTATTGTAAATATCTTATTTTATTTTTGTGTAATAATAAAATGTTTTAATGGCAATAGCGTAACAATTATAGAATTTTAAATTTTGGCATGAATTCAATATAAAATATCATGTAAGTGGTAATGGAACCTAAAATCTAATTATGAAACAGAAAGGAAATATAAAAAAATATAAAAAAGAAAATCGTTATATGCGTTTGTTACAAATCGATTTCTTGTATCATTTAAAAACGCAACTACTTACGCCGCTAACAATGTAACAGTCAACCACAAAACAACCACAGGCATCAATAACTATTGGCTGATGGCATAATTGCAATGAGAAATTTTGTATCTATCAGTAGAAATTATTCAATTTAATTAGTGTTAATTAATATCTTTTGAATGTCAATGATCTTAATTAATTGTGTATAATTTACCTTATTGGATAGTTTAAGATTTTCAACATCGTGCCATATGCTATGTAAAGAATTTGGTATCAATTTGGCCTGTAAAAATGATACAACAAATTAAAATATATGTCTTCATTAATTATTAAATAATTTCATTGTTGTTTGTAAATCATAAACCAAAGCATACCGAACGCATACAATCTTGTGACATGAACAGAATCATAAACACATTTAAAATCGTTGGTATTAAGAGTGAATATTCAGCAAATTCTGTAAATAAAATAATGTTTTGTTTATTGAAAGGTAGTTTTTATGGTTTTTATTATGATCCATAAAAATAAAACTTCAAAATGTCTGAATATTTCAATGTTAAGATTCGCCTGACCAAAGCCAATGTTAAAAATTTAATAAAATATTAAATTATTATAAGAAATTAAATCTTACGTGAAATGTCAATCTGATTATATATCACATAGTAACTCCAATAGCAATCCGATAACGTTTTCACAAATGACTTGATGAATATAACCAAAAAAGATATTGAACAACTTCGCTTTAGCAGTTCCACCAACAAAAATATCTGCTGATATTTTCGCATGAAATCATGTAATTTCTGGCAAATTAAGTTTTCATCGTAATTTTTTTCCTTCCTTTGCGTATCCCTTGCCAATGTTAAAATTTCTTTGTTCAATTGTACTGTCTCCACTGTTATCATCGCCAGATACATTGAAATTTGTAAGAAACGAAATCGGCATATCCATACACTTGGTTCAAAGGTAATAAAAAATAATATCCATTGAGGCTTAATACGGACTTCGTACACGTAATTGAATTCAATTAGGCATTGTACTAAAATATATGACAATGTTAGGAGCAAAAATTTCTTATACACTTTTAGCTCATTTTTAGTGTTCTTATAATCGGCCCACTGTTTATGTAGGTTTGTATAGATTTGAAAAAATTCCGACTCTGATTTCTGATGATGAGCACTTTCAATCAAAGTAATAACATGAGTTATGCCCACAGTCACAACCTTAATGAAATCATTAAATGCACCAAATCTATCACCGATATAAAATAGTTCACGATGAAAGTAAATGATTATGAAATGTACTGCTGAAAAGAAGACCATATTGAAATAGCACCATTTTAAATGCCACCACCGAAGCCAGTTATTGGTGCTAGAACTTCTGCCATACGTCGATAGACCAGTATAATGAAATAGTTTAATCAGATGTAAAAATGGTTTATTTAAATTTACTGCAGAGTCTTTCGCTGCGTCCATTTGCGTGTTCCTTTTTGACCGTTTCTGTTTCTTTAAAAAAATATGAGAATTGCTGACGGTTACAATTCGTTTAAAAATTTAACTATGTACTCTTGTAGATGACGTCTTTAATGAGTGAACTTTCAATAATTACCATCGTTAAATGATGTTTGATAAATTTTTGATTGACATGTGTAACTTAAGTGACGTTTGAGTCTTAGTAATACGTATACAAAATGAAATATTAAAACCTTGAGAATGTTAATTTCTAATACATATTCATAATTGCATTAAATAACTAGAAAATTGGGCGTACCATTTATAATTGCAAATTCAAATTACCGTGAATTTATGTCTTATTTGGAAGGAAATATTTACAATTATCTATAAATAGTAACTTTTTCTACCTATAATAATTAAGCCTACCGAAATATATTATGAGCAATTTCTCTAATTTTTCTTTGTACAAACAGAAGTTGCGATTTAGTCTTCATTTCCGCCTCAAAAAGACATTGCTATACTTATTTGTAGGTATGTTTCATATCTAAAAGCCCATATATATTCAGATACACGATATCATCCTTATTTTGATATATACGTATGGTACGTACAGAGATCAGCAATGATTATTCAAAAAGATGAGTAGATGCGAATCATACTCATAATTTCTGATACTTATACGCATTCATACTTATTTTAATATCTTACTCATGCTACTCATATTCAAAGTTTGAAGTACTCATGGTACTCATACTTAACAATATGCATGATGTTTGTTGATTGCGACTCTCTTTTACTCAACATTTACAAGAATCACAAAATAAGTATGATTAGCGTACAAACACTACAATACTCAATAGTAGGTTGTTTGTTTGCTTTATTTGTTGTCTTTGTCTTTTTCTTTCGTCCTTTTTTATAAATGCAACAACAACTAAGTCTGTAAATTTTGATGAATGATTCGAATCACTCTAATGAATGAATATGAATATTATAAGTATCTTTCTAAATTTATGAATCTTAATGAGTAGGCGTATGAATCAAACATATTTCAAATGTTATGAGTTAGATGTCAACGTTGTATACATATTCATTGCAACCTGTACTTATAAATCAATGTTGTTGTGAGTACGAATGAATCAGTGTAGTTGAATTTCAATATAGTTGACTCACTCATACTCGAAATTTCATGAGTACTTATGAGTAATGAAAAAACGATTCATTGCCGATCTCTGGTATAGATGTCTCTGACCTGATATTCGTACATAAAGTATTATTATTATGGTGAGAGAAGATGTTTCAGTCGGAAGTATTAGTTAATGTGTGTGTTGGTCAGAATTATTATAATTCAGGAAGCTTGCTAGTTCGTTATTTATTTTCTTATTTATTAATTTATTTTCTTATTTATTTATTTCTTAGAATACAATTGCAAAGTCGCGATAGTCTAGTAAGTAGAGTGTTGGCTTATTAGACGAGAGCTCCTGGTACAACTACTGGCTCCGACATCTCGAACATAACGAAATATGCAAAAAATATCATTTCATTCATTTCATTCAAATCATTTAACGACTTCTTCTTAGCAGTCTTCGGGCAAAAAACTCTGAAAATAAATAAAATTGGCATGAAAAGCTTCTCAAAAATCTATCTTCGGAGTTGATTTTAAACTATAGATCCCGCCGCTAATGGATACAATTAATACACACAACATGCCGCTAAGCCGTAATCCTGACTACAAGGCAGTAAAACCAATTATGTATGTAAGTAATACAATTTACAATTATACAATATAATTATACAAATTATATTATAATTATTAAGAGCTGAGTAATTTAGAACTTATGTTTAATGTAGTCTAAAACAAATTAGGAATTGAACCCATAACCCTTATGCACACTACTCGCTATACTACTAGGACCCACAGGATAGTAAATAATTAGATTTGCTATAGAGAATGAGGGTGAAATATGTTTAAATTTGTATTTGTTTGTTAAATTTATGTTAAGTTTCATTAAAATTTACAGTTTTTGTTAGTTTTATCTTAAAATTCCAACAAAAAACATTTCTTTAAGATTCTTTAAAATATCACACCTAAAGCACACAGTTTCACTTGAAAACCGGTCGACTAAATGTTTTAATAGAAATTTAATAGAAAAAAACTATTGAATAATTTTTAAACAAAAATCGATAATTATTTATTAATATTTAGAAGAAATAGAAGAAGTTAGTTTTTTTTTAAATTCGTTTTTTTTTTGTTTGCCGAATATCAATCATTTATATTTAATTACCCCTTGGCAATAGCCTTAAATTGTTCAAATTAATCGAAGATGTGATTTATTACTTGGGTTCAAGTATTTTTCGTCGTCGTGATTTCTTTCTTTAATGCCAATCCATTTTGATACATAGATAGTGAATTAATTTTTGTGCCCATTGTATCACAATGCCTTTCTGTACCAATTGGATATTTAACATCCCGATAGGTTTTAAAACCATCATCCAGGCGTATTCTTATTGCTATGGCGTTGTAGGATTACATTCATTTTTCATTTGCATAGTACTGGCTTAGCTTTTTTTGCAATTAACGAACACGACCATTTCCGTTTATAAGCTTAACAATCAATTTTTTAAAAAAATCGTCTGTAATAGCGACTCAGCATCAATATCTAGCTGGTACGGTTAGGGTTAAAATGTAGTAATTTTTGTAGAATTTTACAACTAACCTTGATTTATTTATTACTTCTTTAATATTGCTTATAATTACTTAGTTATTGCAAAAAATACAATTATAAAGTGTTTTGCAATGCAAGAACAATGCAATTATATATTTTTAAATTTTGGCATGAACTCAATATAAAATATCATGTAAGTGGATATGGAGCCTAAAATCTAAAAAAAGAAAATTAAAAGAAAATAGTTATACACATTTGTTAAAAATTGATTTAAATTTGAATTTAAAAACGCAACTACTTACGCCGCTAACAATATAACAGTCAACCACAAAACAGCCAAAGGCGTCAATAATTATTGGCTGATGGCATAATTGCAATGAGAAATTTTGTATCTAATGGTGTATTAGTGTTGATTATTCAATTTAATTAATAGACTAAAATAGTTATATAATGTTAATGCTTTCGATACTGTGTATATTTACCTTATTGGACAGCTTAAGATTTTCAACATCATGCCATATACTATGTAAAGAATTTGGTATCAATTTGGCCTGCAAAAAAAAAAGTTTCAATTACAGGTTAAAATATTTGCTGTTAATTATTAAATAATTGCATTGTTGTCTGTAAATCATAAACCAAAGCATACCGAACGCATACAATCTTGAGATATGAACAGAACCAGAAGTATGTTTAAAATCGTTGGTAATATGAGTGAATATTCAGCAAAGACTGTAAAAGAAAAACGTAGTTTTTTTTTGATTAATGAAGAGTATGTAGTTTTAATGGTTCTACATTTATGAGTTTCATAGTTTGAAGGCAATTTTGTGTTTTTTTTTAGTTTTTAAATTCTAATGTTAAGATCACCTGTCCAAAGTCAATGTTAAAAAATTTTTTAAAAGTTTCAAACATGTTTTAAATTTAAAAAAAAAAGTTTTATTTTGATTTTTGTAAAGGGTTATTTAATTTAGGCAGTTTAGTTTAATAATACCTGGTAATTCTAAAAAAACGTTGAAAAACCCTCGCTACCAAATTTATCTTAATTTAAATTTAAATATCTTAAATCAATTAAAAAATCGATTCTTACTCAGAAGTCCATCCTGATTATATATTACCCAATAAGTCCAATAACAATCCGATAATATTTTTACATATGATGCTACAAAAACTACCAAACACGAAACGGAGAAACCCTTTTTAAATAGTTCCACCATCAAAAATATCTGTTGATAATTCCGCATAAACGTGTGCAATTTCTGGCAAATTAAGTTTTCGTCGTAATTTCTTTTCTTCCTTTGGGTATCCCTTGCCAATGTCAAAATTTCCTTGTTTAATTGTACAATTTCCGTTGTTATCATGGTCAAATACATTGAAATTTGTATGAAACGAAATCGAGAAATCCATACACTGGGTTCATAGGCAATAAAAAATAATATCCATTGAGCTCTATGACGCACCTCGATCGTGTAATTGAAATCAACTAAACATAGCACTAAAGTATAGCACAATGTTAAAAGAAAAAATTTCTTATACATTTTCAGTTCATTTTTTGTTCTCCTATAATCGGCCCATTGCTGATGTAGTGTTGTATAGGTTTGAAAAAATTCCAATGCCGACTTTTGATGAAGAGCAGTCTCAATCAATGTAACAAGATGACTTATGCTGACCGTCAATACCTTAATAAAATCGTTAAATGTACCAAATCGATCAGCGGTATAAAATAATTTGCGATGGAAATAAATAATTATGAAATAAACTGCTAAACATAAGACCATATTGAAATAGCACCACTTTAAATGCCACCATCGAAGCCAGTTATTGGGGCTAGGATTTCTGCTATATGCCGATATACCAATGTAACGGAATAATTTAATGATATATAAAAATGGTTTATTCAATTTCACTACGGAGTCTTTCGATTTGTCCATTTCAAAGTTTGTTTTCTGACCCGTTGCCGTTTCTTTATTAAACTATCTTTCAGTAGACTGGGAATTGCTGTTTGTTTGCAATTCATTTAAAAATATAACTCTTCCTGTTGATTTCATTTTTAATTAATGAGCTTTAAATGATTGTCATCAATTGTCGTAGTTTATTATGGTGTTTGTTCGATAATGTTTTGATTGACGTATGCAATTATAATATTGAAATATATTTAGTGTGTATACAAGGTTTGGAATATTGAAACTTTTTGTGTGTGGCAATTGCTTATCCTCATCCATAGAGGCATTGAAAAGCTAGTAATTTACGGTTTGAAATTAATATTTATTCTGTATCTGTCTTATTTAATATATTTAATTATTTCTGAACATCTATATACAGTGGTGGTCATATAATTAAAACATTCGTCACATAGTAAATTATTCGTTTTATTTTGGAAATTAAAAAAGATAACAAAATTATTTTTCCACATCTTAAATCTAAAACTTAAACAGTTTTCAGCACAGTTATTAAATATATAATTTTAAATTCTGTAAAGAAAAAATATGTATCAAAAAATGTTTTATTGGATTGGTCATATAATTAAACCATTTACTATTTTAATTTTAATTACAATATTTGTTTTTTTGTACTTGCAATCAATATTTCGTGGGGTAACCTTTGTTTTTAATAACATTAGCACATCTGTTTGCAAACTCTAACTAAACGCCTACAGAAAGATTGAGGAATAGCCTTCCAACAGATTTCAATGTTTTGCCACAATTCATCAGCATTTTTGGGATTTTTGCCTTCCATCCTCTTTTCAACTTCACTCCACAAGTTCTCAATTGGATTGAGATCAGGGGATTTATATTTTGTTCCTCTAAGCAGCTCTTCACAAAATCAGATCAAAAAATGTTTTAATTATATGACCACCACTGTATATAAAAATGAATGTTTGTTTGTATGTAACTTATAAAATCGTAAACTATGCATTTGATCATGATCTTCAGCAAAGTTGTTGCGCATGAGCCGGGGTAGGTTTCTAAGTTGGTATGTCCTATTTCCGACAGGTGGCGCCACTGAAAATTACTAAAAATTAATTAAATCGTAAACAGTGTATTTGATCATGTTATGATCTTTAGCAAAGTTGTTGCGCATGAGACGGGGAAGGTTTCTAAGTTGGTATGTCCTATTTCCGACAGGTGGCACCACTGAACATTACTAAAAATGAATTAAATCGTAAACTGTGCATTTGATCATGTGTTGATCGGACAAATACCAGACATTTTAGGATTCATCATTTATGATTTTAATAACATTTAGTATAACTCATTCCCGTAAAATGTCAATCGCAAATGTGAAACATTTTAATTTTGGAAATTTTTTTAATAATGCTGTTGCAGCAGATTTCTGGCAAAAACTCTGAGAGTAAATAAACCTGCCATGAAAAAGTTTCTCAAAAATCTTGCGTTTGGAGTCGACGTTAAACTGTAGGTCCCGCCACTCACGTATAAAATTAATGCAAACAACATGAGTGGTATGAGAAGCTAGGCCGTACTCCTGACTGAAGGGTTGTAATGACCAATTATGTATGTATGTATACCTTAAGCACGGAATAAAAGAGCATTACGAGTCTCAGAATCAGACGGGCAACGAGCATTGAGAATGGAAAATCTTCGAGTACATGCCGCTGAGACCCGTTGGCATGAATCACTTGAACAACGAGAAGTGAAACTGATCGAATGCGTACTACTCAGGCCTGTTCGTCTGAATCATCTGGGCAACGGGAAACAAAATCAATAAAATAATTCAAAATTAATTGGATATTTGTATAATGTCTTTCCTTGAAAATTATTTTAGTTGGTGGCGCAGCAACACGCGCATGTTACAGCTAGTAGTATTATAAAAAACAATCAATATTAGTTTTATGGGCGTGGCGGCCTGATGTCCAACCTTTAAGAGAATGCTAATGTTTTTCTTAATGCCTCTTCTTTCCAGATAAGTAATAACATTGTTGAGGACACTTCGGAGATGTTAGTAGAAATCCAAAAAATATTCTATTTGTATACTTGAGTAGACTGAAAAGAGAAGATTTTATCTTCGTTAAGTTGAGTTAAGTCATATCCTCATATCATATGCAATAAAGATTAAATCTATACTCTAAAGTCTTATTTAACTTAAATAACATGTCTATCTAATCCGTATCGTTGTTATTCGTTTTCACATCTGATGAAATTTGAAGTCAATGCCTGATACAAGGGAATTTTTCGAATGGATATACTGCGTTGTTTTCTTTTTTAATTGATATATAGAGCGCATATGAGATAGATAAATGGTGAGGCATAAATAAAAACGAATAAAAATTTCAATTCTTTTCGTAAAACTACTTCTTCATGAAGGGTGATGTGGTCTTTAGTTAGTGTTATCTGCTTACTTATGGCAGCTAGTCTTTTAAAACAAAAGTTATCTAAACTGTAATCTACTGTAAGGGTTTCTGTATGTTTAATGGTTGAAACAATAAAAAAATTATGTTTATATCTTGACAGTCTGAAATGGCAACAGCCGTAGGCGTACAACAATAAAATAAAAAGTAAACACGAAACATTTGTGTTTCTATGAACTTCGTATGGAGTAGGTGTTAATTGAAAATTAAATTTTAATGATATTAAATAAATAAAGTTCAAATGTTAATCATATTGTTATTATTCGTATTGAGTACTATGACAAAATTTAATTCATTTAAGCATAATCCGAAACACCCGGTTCACTTCGTTGCATCATTTGTATGTACTTTAAAATTTATGTGTTGTGGTTACAAATTAATCTAAATGCAATTCAAATCCTGGAAAACGGAAATCAATTTTCATGAACGTAAAAAATGCTCCCTGACTATTTGCGACAGCAAAGAAAAAGACCCCTTCCACCTTCCCTCTATGCATATTCAGCTGCAATATCTTCATGCGGCCTTTCGTAAGCTTATCTCACAGCCCTGCGATCCCGGGAGGTGTTCCAGAGATTTTCCCGACTCCACAGAGCAAATACAACATATCGGTGCGTTTCGACATTCTTTTTTCTTATGCCCCTTTTCTCCGCATTTCATACATAGGCTTGACCTGTCCGGTCCATCACATTCCCACCGTCTGTGTCCCATTCCGAAGCATCGAAAACAACGTATCGGTTCTTTTCCGATCATTATTCTACAGCTTGTTCAGCCTATTCAGAAACGAATTCGCACAGCTTGTAGAGGTTGATACGAAGGCTATTTTCTGTTCCCGGCTGTTCGCCCCGGTTAGACGAATGGATATATCCGGATTTATTCTGCTCGCTTCTCTTTGTACCGCTGCCAAAACTTCATCGGTGGTTGTGAGGGCATCCAGGTCTCGAATTTCCAAAGTGACCATCGGTGTAAGGTCTTTTACGGTTGCCTCTTGATTCAGAACGTTATTCAGGTTCTCCCTGAATTCGTCCCTTCTGCCTCCTTTACCTATTTCAATGAGTATGGCTCCTGTTTTCATCTTCCGGGCGGCGCGTATCGCTATCTCCGATTCCTCCGGTTTTATTTTGCTACGTATGTTCCTCACAACATCAGAGTAACTGCGCACCTTGGTTGGGTGAATGATTACAGCTTCTGGACGTTCTTTCACAATTTTTTTTCGCTCCTTTTTCTTTTTCTTTGTCGATTTCTTGCTCTTTACTGTTCTCCATTCATCATCCACTAATGTTCTCTGCCGGGCTTGAGGCGCCTCTCTTAAGGATTTGAGAGGAATTGTTGGCGATATGTGGCCATTTTTGAATGCTATGAGTCTTACTTCAAACTGACTGAAGTACTTTCTCTGCTAATACGGTAATAAATGATCGTTCTGTGCTGGAAGTGACACATTCTCTTACCATTGCAATAATTATAGAGTTGATATGAAGAACCTACCTGAAGTACTTATACTTTGTCTAAGAGGTACTACGTCTAAGCTACTTTAAAACGTCCACTAAAGATATAAACACCTGTTGCTTTTAACCAAACAAACAATCGATAAACCAATGCAATATTTTTATACAAAAAATTTAATTAATTAGCATGCCACATGCTTTAAAGCAAGTCAGAAAAGGTCGTGAGTTATTTTTTTTTGCATAAAATAAAACCCCTGCCAAGGTAAAAATAATAGATTGGACCAGTTGATCGCATTATTTTCTTTCGTTTTTTTGCTAGCAACAATAAAAATTCATTTCATGTTCTCTAAAATGTCACTTTGTTTTGGTTATAAGAACTTTTTTATAAACCACATGCATACAAAAAAATTAATTTTATTCTTTAAAACTTGTGTTGATTTTTTTTTTTTTTTTCAAAATATTGTTGCAAGAAAAATTTTCAAATCCACCTTAAATTACAGTAAATTTTACAGTCTGGGATAGTTGTCATGTTAATGTCATTAAAACCAAAGGTGTGAGAGGAATTAACGCCAACAGTGTTTTATTGTTTGGTTACTATTCTCAATAGTTAAAGTGTCACATTGTTATCTTATTGAAAAGGTTGACTTTTTCTATATTTGAACAATAGAAATTTATATTAATTAGTTTAATCCAGATTAATAATAAATGATTGTAAATAGGTAAACATTTTCTCAATGTATTATTTTATAGGGTGTAACATTAAAAGGTTTTGTTTTAAATTATTGTGATAAAAAAACTTATCGGTTTCTATCAATCTCTATACGAGTATTTTCAAACTCGATTGGTATTGTGTTAAAAGTGTTAACGCAAAATAAATTAACGTATAATTTTTGAATTCTAAAGCAGATTTTTTAGAAAATTGTATAATAGGCTGGCAGAAACGGAAGTTTATTACAAAATATTCGCTTAGTTTGGTTAAATATTTTGCTACGAATGAGTAGAAGTAAGCATATATATAAAAGGCCTAACTGCAGTCAGCTGATGCAAACAAGGGTGTCGGGAGAAGGGTGTCGTCTTCCACTATAAACTGTTTTCTTACTACAAATTTTCTAATTTGAAGCTGTATTGCATGACAATTGATCAGTCTGGATGAAGCAATCGCTCACAGTTCTGAGAAATCGGAGGTGATTAGTAGATCTAGATCAAAAACATTATCAATTTCCCTTAGCTACCGTATGTTTCTTTTGTACTCCATTAATTTTCAATATATATGTATATATATACAATATGACCCTTTTACTTCTCTAAGGAGCATAGGGCTGCAACAAGTTGATTCCAATGAGCTCGATCATCAGCGCGATATTTGACTTGGCGTTTCCAGGTGTGTGATGGTCATCCGATGCGCCTGCTTCCCTGGGGGTTCCAGTCTATGGCTTTCTTTGTGATGTCATCTAATGGCTTACGAAGAGTGTGCCCAAGCCATCCCCACTTGCGTCTCCTTATTTACCTCTCAATTGGTTGCTGTTTGTATCTGACCAGAGTGGGGCATTGGATATTACGGAAGGCCAGTAAACACGCAAGATTCTACGCAGCCATTTGTTAACAAATACCTGAAGAGACTGGGATTCGCGCGGTGCCATATTCCACGTTTCGCAACAGTACAATAAGGTGAATTTGACGTTGGAATTGAAAATTTTAATTTTGGTGCGCCTCGATATGTTAGACGATTTCCAAACAGTATTAAATTGAGCAAAAGCATTTTCGTGCCTTATTAATGCGACTGGCAACCTCTGCTGATGAACCACCGGATTTATCAATTATACTGCCTAAATAGCAGGAAGATTCCACATCATCAATTTCCTTGCCGTAGATTAGGCATTTTTGTTCTGCGTTAGCATTTAACCTGAGTGTTTTGGTTTTGTGGATATTAATCTTCAATCCAACTATCTTTGCGGTTTCACTAATTAGATTTAGTTTTGACTGCATGTCGGAGAAAGAATGACTTAACAAGCATACATATATCATCCGCATAGTCCAGGTATTCAATAGAAACTTTGAAATTCAATTGTTCTTGTTTTCTTGCCTATATATACGGCGGTTTTTATGAGACAGTTAAGGTTAATTTACAAATTCGACTATTCTAGGCTCAAATTCCATGGAATTCCAGTATTTAACAGCATTATATACTGGTTTGGCCTGGAATTTATTTCGCTGGATCATATAAATGATCCATTGGGTATCTACGCATTTTGATCCTTTGGGTATCTGTGATAACCAGTCAAGAACTTAGTCACGTAGAATTTAGAATTGAGAGACCTCTCAAATAATAATACAGAAAGTTCCCGTCCTAACAGGAAACGGTTTAGTGCGAGAATGGGTAGAGTATTTAATTCGATAGAAAAATCGAGGGATAAAAATAAAAAATCGTATCGTTTTATATGATCAATATACTATAAATATACATACTTACATGGAATTTTCTGAAATCTTATAAATTTCTGTTTAAAGTGGGTTAAGATAACGATCGCCATATGCATTAATAGAGTCTTTTTCCACCTGTCAATTCTTTCTGTTGGAGGCTGTCAAGCATTAGCCACGATTTCTTTTTTTATTTATATTCACTACAAATAATTGATTAAGGTGTTCGATCGTATAAACATTTTTATGTTCGTTTAGCGTCTGTGGAAGTTTGTCGTTTGCTTGAGCGTAATACATAAAACATTTGCTTTAGATTTTAAAACTGATTTCTGTCAAATCTTAATTAAACAATTGACAAGTTGTTTGTTGTTGTTTTGATTTAGAAAGATTATTTTCTATGAATTATTTTAAAAGTTTTGTTAACAATTTGCTAATACAAAAAACCAAACATCCTATTGTTCTGTAGATTAAGATTTGTTAAACAATTCACATGAACAAATTCTTTTTTTATTTATTTACTGTAACAAACATATCAAAGTTAAAAGTATTTTTAATTAAACAGCATATGGAATATGTAAAGAACTGAAAAACAATTGTATTGATTTTAGATTTAAAATCAAAGCAATTTTTATTTTTGTATCAAATCCACTTGAAAATTGTCTGTGATAATATTTGTTTATTCTTTTTTTTAATGTTTTTAAGTATCATTTAAAAGATTCATATGAGATTAAAATCTTTCACTTGTACAATAGTTATGGAAATTTAAAACAAAAAGAATAGTTTTTTTTAAGTTCATAAAAAAACTCTATCAAAATGTTTATCCCTTAATAATCAGCTGAAAACGGTAGGTCTGACAAAAATTTGTTTGGCACTCCATGAAAATATGCAGTTGAACCTGGATATTAACTATTCGCTCTGGTCAAGAATTTATATTTTATCATGCTCAAATTGGCATACTCTAACTAATCCGGCAGATCAAGTTTATCATTAGAACCAGTTGCGCTACATACATAACTGTTCATTACATCTCTTCAATTAGGATTTCGACCTAACTTCTCTCACCGCTTATGTTGTATGTGTTTATTTTATACATGACTGGCATAACCTACAGTTTAAAGTCGACTCCGAACTACAGATTTTTGAGAAACTTTTCATGCCAAGTTTGGTTACTCTCAGAGCTTTTGCCAAAAATCAGTCGAGAGGAAGTCGTTGAAGAAATATTTTTTTTTTATTTCGTTTCCTTGAAGATGTCTGATCTGGGCTTTGATCCGTGGACTCACATCTAATAAGCCAACAAACTACTTACTAGACTACGGCGATTTTTAGATAGTATACTTATAATAAAAATATCAAGTTGAGTTGAGGATAGAAGATGGTTTGAAAGTTGCCAAGATCTTATTTCGATCTCATCTGGAAACGGGACGCATGCCTCGAATTGTTTTTATATACAATTTTATTGAAACAGGTAGGCAGGCAGTCTGAAGGAGAGGAAACCAACGAAATGTACCACGCTTATCCTTATAAAGCTAAGTCATCAGCAGTTTTAATGTGAGCTCACCAATATTTATTTATTTTTATTGAATTAATGTCAAACAATTTATGTCCAAGGGCTAGATTCTCAGTAATCAAGGCTATGTCAAATGTTCACAAACCGGTTGCAAAAGTTTTTCAATACAAAATCTAACGCGGTACACATTTTCCAACATTCAATAACTTCGTATACTGCGTTATATTGTAAGTAATTACCTAAAAATTACTTACTGTCCTTATTTATGATTTATCTGCTAAAATTCATCTATTTTTTTAACTTAACAAATATTGCCTTACATACATATGTATATTGTATACCACATATACCCCATGACAGACACACAACGTACAAATATCGTCAGTATTGTCTTATCCTCAGTGGGGCGAATTACAATGTCTTTAACAGCAACACGTATTTTGTTTGCTCATTTAAAAATTTTCAAAATAATTGGTTTTTGTACAGTACCAGAGAGTGATAATTTACAGCGTCAGTTAATAATCGAGCGTTGTCTTTTACTTTGGTCCTGGTTCCTACTCATAGGCTTCAATGTTACAACGTTTGTGATATTGCTTAGTAAAGATGAATTTCTTTATACAGGCGATTATTTTGGTTATTTTAATGACGTTATTAAAATAGTATTTGCGAATCTGGCCGTTAATTGTGCCTACTTGGAGTCAATTTTTAAGAGATGTTCGATAAAAAAATTCTGGCAAATTTACAAATGTTTACAGAAACACCCTGCCGAGGGTGTAAAGTGTTTTAACATCACCGAAATATGGCATAATTTCCGATATTTGCTCATTTTCTATACAGCTATTGCTGTTGAATTCTTAGGTCTGCTTGTATTTTTGATATTTCAACCGAAAAATCGTCATTTGATTTTGTTTTGGAGTTCCTATCTACCATTTTCCTATGTGGTCCATATGCGCAACATGCAATTTGTATTTTTTATTGAAATTATACGCATGGAGTTGGTTAAACTTCAGCAAGATTTACACTTAATTGCGGACTATTCAAGATTTGTAGCGTATGGTTGCGGTTTTAAAGGCATTGAAAATTTCTTACGTCGCGAACTGCAAAGAAAACAAAAGCATTACGAATTAATCCATGAAATGTATGAAAATTTTCAAAATGCTTTCGGCCTATCCATTGTTGCTGTTTTGCTAATGATTTATATACAAGTTCTAGCGGGTTCTTATTTCGCATATTATTCATTGTATGTGAATAGAAATAAATATGGTAAGTGTGCATTAATTTTTGAATTTGGATGGAATTAGAAATCAAGTAAATCTTTAATATTTATAGAAATAGCCCTATTAATACCAGTTGTTTTGGATATTCCGATATTTTTAATAACTTCGAAAAATTGCATGGAAGTGGTGAATATTTTGTAAACAACAAAATTGAAGGAGTCGAAATTCATTATATTTCTTTACTTTTTCTTTATGCAGGTAAAACATATTACTTTTAATTTACACAGCATTATAAGCCAATTTAACAATAATAATCCTGTACTTAGTATACAGGTAAGTACAATTTATATTTTCAAACACTGCTTTCAAAAGTTTATACATACCATGTCCTTCAGTTTAACTTCCTATTTTACACTGATGGTATCTTGAGAAAAACTTGAGGTAATTTGTGTACAAATGTAGTGTTATAAAAAGCCTAGTCTGTCTGAAAAACTTGGGGTGAATCCCAAAATCTATCCTGCCTCTATAAAAATATGCTTAAAAGAAGAGTTCTGCTTCTATGAATTTGCATTCGACACCACATTTAGTTCAGATGTACAATGGGTCAATTCGACCTCCGGGTACTGTACTTGCCTTAATTGACAAGTACACGTCCTCTAACCTAGTTCAGAGGCGCTTGACAATATTGTCCAATAAATTTTATTGTTAAAGTTTGGGGCTCTCTGAATCCAGACAACCACATTAAATTTTTTCTTTAAAATTTCCTTAAATAGTTCCATGAAGATTTTACCAGGAATGCTTGCATCATGTAGTCTTCCAGGCCTGGTCAATCTCTTCGTGCCAAATTCGAAATTTTGTTTTCTCTTCATCCTTTAAAACAGTCAAATTTACATTTACCATTGTTCGTTGAAGACATTAGCTGAGCTTAATTTCACTTTCCAATTTAGGATATCGGATATTCAGCAATCTTTTTCTTGTAAAATCTTACTGCTATGGCTAACTAACCTAACTTAAGCCTCTTCTACGTACTGTTTTAAGTTCAGTATCAAACACCTTTCTATCTGGAGAATTTTAGAAAATTCCCTTAACCACGTCAATGTCGGAATATTGTGCATACAGCACAAACTTCATACGAAAGGTTTTACGAAGAAGCTTTATTTCGAAAACTCTTAGGATTGCCTTGTCTCTTTCTGTTATTACCCATGATTCAATATAATTGGTAAAATTAACGTTTTGCTTCTCTGGAGCTTTGTTTTACTGTATCTGTTGGCGATTAGGATTTTTCTTTTCATTTCTACGATGAAATTCTGATTTTTTGTCTTCGTCTTGTCCTTATTTACTTACAAAGCCGCTATAACTGACTCTTGTTGAATTCATTAGTCCTTGTAAGTTTTAAGCCATTATACCAGCTTTTCATAAGCGTAAGTGCTCTTTTCAAACAGTTCTAAGAGGTACGTGCATACTTTCACTAAAGACCTTGTGTCATTTAAGACAGGCGTCCATGCTAAGCAGGTATTTTTTTTTTTTTTTTTTTATTTAAGTCAATGGACAAATTCCTTACTGACTAATAACGTCGAATAAAATTAAATAGAATTAGAATTAGTTTCTTTAAAAATACAAGTAATAGTTACAGTAAAAATATGATAAGTTGAGAATTAAGAAAAACAATAAATTTATGAATTGAGAAAAACAATAATGTTCCGTTTTATAACGCAAGAATTTAAAGAAAAATCAACAAAGTCTTATGCAAGTTATATAAGTATTGATCTGTTTCTCTTCAGGTTTTACGGGATTTGACGTAGTGTGTATAACGTAATATCTAGGCCATTTAAAATTTTGTTTCATGTGGCACAGGAAGTTAAGTTTATTTAAATTCGAATAAAAAATAGAAATTATTTAAAGTCCTTCACTATAGTATGCGTTTAAAAAATTTTAAACTATAAAGCGGTACTCGTATGTATGTATGTAATTACCATTTGCTATATGCTGTAAAGTTCTCAATAAAAATTGTTGACAAATTGAAATTATAGATTGTCACCGTTAATGCACTTTATTTTATTGCACTTACATTTCAAATCATTTATTTGTCATTCGTGGTACTGAAAGTGTTAACTTAATTAATAAAAAATGTATTTTATTATCGTATTAACTGTGTAACGTCTTGGTAAAGTGTCGTAGTAGCGTCGTGTAAATAGCCAATGAATTTAATGAAAACCGAAATATCAAAAGTTTTAAAAATTCACATGAGATTTTTTAATGCAATGGGTTTCTGTTGCTTATCTTACGATGGCAATTTCAAGCGCAATGCCACCAAAGAACGTTATTTAACGTTGTGGACTTGTTTTTTAATGCTTATGTTTAATGTCGTGACATTTGTGGCTCTGTTAAGTGATGATGCATTTCTCTTTATGGACGATAACTTTGGATACTTCAACGATATACTTAAAGTGATAATTTCCAATATGGCTGTAACGGTTTCCTATATAGAGACACTACTGAAACGTTCGGAATCGTTTGAATTTTGGAAGAAATATAATTTTTTGCAAAATGCCTCGCATCATACCGAAAGAAGGAATATTATTTGTCTGGATAATATAAGAGAACATTGTCGGTTTTTGATAATTTTTTATACAGTTGTCGTGATGGAGTCTGCAATGCTTTCGTACTTTATGGCATTTCAGGAAATGAGCAGACATTTGGTATTGTTCTGGAGTGTTTTTACACCATTTATATTTGCTGTCCATATGCGTAATATGCAGTTTGTATTTTATATTGAACTAATGCGCTTGGAATTGTTAAAACTAAAGCAGGATTTGGAATTATTGGTGGATTATAGCAGATTTGCAGCGTATGGCTGTGCATTCAAAGGCTTTGAGAATTTCCTACGCCAGAAAGTGCATGAAAAGCAACGCCGCTATCAATTGATATACGAAATGTTTGAACATTTTCAAAATGCTTTTGGATTTTCCATTATAGCCGTGCTATTAATGATTTATGTGCGCGTACTGGTGGATTCGTATTTTGGTTATTATACTTTTTATAGAGGTCCCTATAAAATTGGTGGGTTATTGAGTGCTACAGTTAGAATATTTAAATTGTTTTTTTTTAATTTCTGATTTATTTCGTACAGCAGAACCTTATGTAGTAATACCAGCTTTTTTCCAAATACCAATTTTTCTAATCACTTCTAAAAATTGTATGGATGTGGTGAGCTTGCTTTATAAAATTTTAAAGATTTCTTTCTTAAGAACGAACTTTTCTAAACTACTATTTTAGGTTAAACTAATAACTTTCAATTTACACAGTATTGTAAGTCAATTTAGTAGTCAAGACCACTCAATAAGTATTCAGGTAAAAGAAAGTTTAGCTTAGTTATAGATTCTTTCAAGTTCTAGAGTTTCTTTTTCTGAATCGTTTTTCTTGTTTTTGCTGGAAATTTGTTTTGAAGAGTGTCATGCAGAAAGTGAAAACTACAATAATTTAAATTCTGTATCAATGTGACGGATCTGTAGAATAGCAGTTTGAAGAATTTTAAATGTATTTGAACGTTGTAATCGTCTAAAGAATACAGATGGATTGGCAAACAAAATACAAAAAAAAAAGTAATAAAATAGTAAAATACTCTTTCCATTTGCTACTGAAAGTATCACTGCAGTAGGAGAACAAGATCAACGTTTTACTATAGGGTAGCATTTATAGCAATGTGGTCTACCGAATGTCGATTTTACGTCAAGATAAGTCTTATTAGGTTCGGATAATGCCACAATTTTAAATTAAAACAATCATTTGGAATGTAAACAACTGTTTCATTTTGCTGAAGATAAATCAAACGATTTTGCTGAAGAAAAGTATTTTCCCATGTAAAGCTGTACCAGCTCCTTTTAAATTGATAACAAAAACCTGGTGTATTTGGGTAATGAAAAATCCTAATAACTAGTTTTTGTTCTATTGCTGTTATTTGGTTTAATTTTTCAATGTGATATTACCGACATCAAACCACTATTATGTTGAAACGGCACTGAAAATTCACAAATTCAAATTTATTGTTTAATTGGTATTCATTTGAAAAATAAACTCGAACTTGAAAGACACTCTACAATTAATAAAGAATAATTTACTGTTTAACTATTTAAATAATTCAACTTTGCATATTATTTACAGCTACAAAATTTCTCCTTACAAATTCTGCATCAGAAAATTTGTATCAATGGAATAGGCATTACACGTATGGACGGCTACATGTTGACCAGGGTAAAAAATATATATATATATGTTCCTAAGTTACTCTGCTTAAATTGTTTTAATTTAATTTATAGGCTATTGGTTCAATAACTACTTATATGATATTCTTTATACAATTTATGCCCAAATTTACTACAAATCTTCAAGATGATAAAAAGCAATAGAAACGCTTCAATAGATTTACTTTTTTTTACTTCATGTTATATATTTATGGGTATGTGTATTTTTGTGTATTTTTCTTTATTATTTATTAATTAATTAAGCTCATCTATAAAAAAGACATATCTTTTCATTTTAATAAAATTCTAATTGTAAAAAAAAAAATTGTTCTTGTTCATTATTTTGAAGCATTTAAAATATATGAAATAAATACATAGATATTAATTAAAAACTTATAATTTTTTTTTATGTCATAAAACTGTGAAATTATGTTTTGCAATATAATCTTTAAAAGAATATTTCAAAGATTTAAGAAAATAAATTAAAAAAAATAGTCTTTGTTTATCCATACATTATTACAATGCACTTAAAATATTAATTTGTAACAAATTTTATTGTAAATTAATAATTTTTTCTTTTATAAAGCAAACTTTTTCAAATAACAATGCAAAAGTTAAAACAAATTTCTTTCAACATACAAAAAAGAATCTAATTTAGCAACATTGAAATTTAAATTTGATTTTTTCTAACTAGAAAATTGCATTTTTTTAAATTCCTTTTGTACAGTATTTGGCAGTTTACAAACGTATGTGTATTAAGTGTCATTAAGAAGCTGTACCAGCATTTCGAAACCCATTTTATAAGATGTAAAATTAATACGATTTTCTTTTAAATCGATGTACCATTGTTGTTACTGATTATTTCAGTTTTGCGTTTTCATAGCACAATGAATAAATATACAATTTCTTTTGAAATTGGAATACAATGACAACTTAATATACAGTTACACTTTCTGCATAATGATTAAAAATAAAGCTCTCATATTCAAAGTCAGATCTTATATTCGACAAGAAACTAGAGAATTAAATTTTTTTTAAAAGATTTTAAATTTATAATGCCGCCGTACCCTGTGTTGAATATTAATGCAATTTACTAGATATTGGCACTCTAAAAAGTATGAAATTTGATGTTATTTAAAAAATATTGGATCTTTTTCAAAATGCTACTTGCAGGATATTGTTTTGGGGTTTTATTGCTCATATATATGTATATATAGTTATGTTACAAAAGAACATCTTCTTTGAAATATTTTTTTTGTTTCAGTCTAGATTTTTTTAAAAAAAGAGAAATATGTGGGAGGAGAAAAAAAAATTCCTAAACCATAAATAATAAAAAAAGAAAAATTAATATTTTTTAAAAATGTTTTTTCTGGTGAACTATTCTAATCATATTCATGCGATGATTCTCGTTTTGATATTAAATTTTCCTTTTCTTCATCGTTGCCCTCAATAATGGTAGTTCCGGAAACAGCATTACGATTTTGCGCTTTAGTACGATGTAGACCTTGTGTAAGACCAGATTCTGTTAAAACTTCAACCTCATCATCGTCATCGTCTTCATCGGTGACCGCAAAATATGGATGAGATGATGTGGGACGGAATTTGTAACCCGTCAAAACAAAGAAAACATAGGTGGCCATTTCGCGGAACATTTCATCCAGCCAGGCGTACTGGAAGGCCACCGTCATTTTAAGTAGATAGACAATAATACGCGTAAAGTAAATATAACAAACGATCATAATGTAAAATTGACGGAATAATTTCAATTTACGTAAATTAATGGCAGCTTTGCCATCGGTGGCTGAGGCTTCATGTAAATGGCGTATCGACCAAACGATAGGAAACAATATGGCACCACAACATAAGAGATCAACAAATATGAAAATATTATGCCAGGTTCTGTATTCAGCATCACTTTCCTCTGACTCTTCGATTATAATTTCAGCCACATTGGCTAGAACCTTTTAAAGAAATCCAATCCTATGATTAAAGGAAATTTTAATCACTCGAGCGACAATTCATTTACCTGTAATGGTATAACAACCATAAAGATTTTCTTATCCTTATCTGATAATATATGCTTAATGAATGTCCAGCCAGTGCCAATTAACACAATAGTTATAAATAGAACAGCACCCTTAAGTCTGGTGTAATAAAAAATAAATATAATTTCATATTGCTGCTATGAAATGTTAGAATTAATATTTTTTTTTTGTACTTACAAATGAGCAATGTAATATAAAATAGCCCATGCTTCGACATGTTCTCCTCTTGTTTCAATAAAATGATAGTTTATTGAATGGAACATTAATGACAATGATTTTAGGAAAACTAAAACTGCCATAATGTAATGGATTTTATAAACAGTGTGTCTAAAAAATTTATAAGAAGAATTATTCTATTAATTTGGAATTGTAATAATTTAAATACTTAACACATACTTGCTCTTCTTTAAGATAAATACCCAAAATAGACCCGATAAAAAGAATAATAACGACATCATTAGATATAATGCGGGTAAAGGCATTTCGCCAGCCGATAAGTAGTTGCCATTATTATTTTCTTCTATATCGACCTGCAAGTAAGAATTTTTAATAAAATCTTAATAAAATAACTAAAGAGGTCACTTACCACAAATGAAACTTGTTTATCGTTACCATGATAATTTTCACAATTGTGGAAATATAAATTATAGAGACCCTCTTCATGCAAAGAGCCCACAAACATTGAGAACTGGTATAAATAAAGAAAGAATATAAAATTTCAAAAATATATACAAAAACCATTCTTAGAAAACCAAACTAACCGACATGTTGTAGTAATTTAAGCCATCGATTTTAGTTCTTGTCAAGGGCAAAATGAAATTTGTACAAAATGGATTTTGTAGGTTTTCATTAGATGCTGGATATTCTTGAGCTTGTACATTCGATGCAGCAGGTGGGTTTATAAGTTTCTCTGATGAATCCTTTTCGGCCACCAATTTAATTTCTGGTTTTTTAGCTTCGTCCGATTTTAAGTTCAATTTCTCATCAGTCTCTTTATTATCGCCGATAACCTGTTTTTCTTCGGTCTTTTTGGCTACAATGGATGCTTTAGATGGCACAGCAGGTGCTTCATATGAATCATCATCGAGCAAGGCTTCTTCATTTAGTGGTACAGCTGGTACATTGTCTTCATTGGCTTCCCCTTCATGTGGTGCTATATCACGTCTTCGGCGGCGTGGTCCCAAAACCAAAGTATTCTCAGTTTTGTGACCTTTCGATTGGCGTTTGCCACGATACATGGGAAACATTGTACTGTCCTTGTAAATGTGTTGATTATGCCATTCTGGTGAGCATTTAACATGAACTCTATGATAAGTGAAGATATATTAATATTAAAGAAATATATATAAGGCACATAACCTTAATAAAATAAATATGTTAACTGTTAGGGTGTGGGTATTTGGTTTATTTGCTTACGAAATTGACGACGTTTACTATAATTGCGCTTTAATACTTACTGAAGATTCTTTAAATCGAATAAAAAGAATAAAATGGGACCACTTCTCTGCAAACCGGAGGACTCTTCAAGTAAACATTTATTTTGATGGGAATCCAAATAGGGATTCATTTGATCGATGGTGGTTTTGTCCAAAGACAAGCCGAGCTAAGGAATTCAAAAAATAAACCACTGCCATTAGCTACTAAATTTGGAATATATTTTAATAAAAAATAAAATACTTTACCTTCTCGTTACCTGTCTCGGAGGACAATACCAATTTGCTGAGATTAACATTTAAATGGCCCAGAGTATAGAAACCAAATGTGGACAGGGCTATATAAGGGCGATCATCAGTCTGTAAATACGATTTTATTTCAACGTTTCAAACAACATTAAGTATTTTGTTTAAAAACACAAAAAGAAACTTACTTTGACTTCCAAGTGATGCTTACGCGCTTCCACTATTTGTTCATGTAGAAATGCCGCAATTATAAGCAAAACAAATATTGATTTGGCCAACGTCATTGGCCATCTAAACATTTGATTCTTTGTTTTTGTCATTTTCGATGACAAATTCCTTATTGTAGTTGTTATTTCTTTATTATTTTTCTATTTGTATGACTTTTGTTTGTTTTATTTATTTATGTCTTCTAATATAAATTCTCTTTAATAAATAAACATGAAATATAAATTGTATTTCGTTTTAGTCAGTAAAAAAAATTTCTTCACTTCACTTTTTAATCATTTTTTTTCACACAGCTGGCTGATTTGTCATTTAACGAAACAAAATGGAATGGAACAGCCGTAATGTCATAGTACACTAGCAGTGTTGATACAATGGAAAATAGTACCAGGGACAAAAAGAAATAGATTTTGTATTATATAACAAGGAAATTGTTTAAAAAATAATTATTCGAATAAATTTGTATCACCGAGAAGAGAATAATTGCATTTTTGCGGTTGTTTGAACAATATTGACATGTATGTATACATTTTAACCGTTATTTAATTCATCTACTCTATTGTTTCATTTCATTCAGATAATGACTGTGGGCGCCAAAGTTTTTCTTTTTGCTTTGCCTACTTAAGGTTAATATCTGTGCCTTCAGATACACTCAAAATAGCATAAGGCGTTCAGAAATTCTACTGACCCCGACTCACAAAAGTGAACTTCTCTCAGCTTCGTTCGGAATTTTAGGTGCTGAGGAATGCAGATAGGGTGAGAATTGCACCGACCAATGTCCATTATGCCGACAAGGACCGCATGATGCGGACATACGTCATTATATATATATTTATATATTATATATATAAAATATATAGTGATATATAATATACATATGTAGTGACGTAGAAGTCGCCGTAGTCTAGTAGGTAGTGTGTTCACTTATTAGACGAAAAGCCCGGGTTCGAGCCCCAGGCCAGACATCAAAACGAAATATAAAAAAAAAAAATATTTCTTCGGCGACTTCCTCTCAGCAGATTTCTGGCAAAAACTATGAGAGTAAAAATTGCCATGAAAAGCTTCTCAAAAATCTGTCGTTCGGAGTCGACTTTAAACTGTAGGTCCCGCTACTCATGTATAAAATTAACGCACACAACACGAGTCTTCTCACACCACTCGTGTTGTGTGCGTTAATTGGACGTTGTACAATGGGTCAATTCGACCTCCGGGTACTGTACTTGTCACAGTTGACAAGTACACGTCCTCTAACCTAACCTAAACTAACATGGTTGTCTTTTCAATTTTCAAAATTGAATTTATAGAAACCTTAATAAATTTCTATCCTATGGAGAGCGTAGGCTTATATTATTTACTGTGATTGAAAAAACTAGACACGTATAAAGTTTAATTGTGATTGCAAAACTAGTTTTATTTTAAAATGTATCACTAAAAATCGTTTTCGGAGAAACAATAGCGAAGTACGCAGGAGTTCACCGAAAGTCTGATTCACTGGTTGCAAAAAAATGTGTGTGAAGAGCTTTGAGAATTGAAAGAAAACGTGAAAGTGGACAAAAGAAGGAAATTGCGCACCATAGTCAAACAAGTAATATAATATGGATATTGTCAAAACGCTCTAAGGTCTCTAGACAATAAGGGGCTCAAGAAATTAAATGCTCCAATACAGTCAAGACAATAAGCTGGATTTGCAAAAGAAATGGGGCGATACAAGATTTTCTCTTCCCATATCTGGGTATAGTGGTGAACGTGGCACTGAGGGAACTGGCCGGTTTCGTCCGCAGCTCGGGGTGGTTCAAATCCACCACTAATGGGTCATGACAAGGGGGTTTACCCGACACTGGGTAACACAAAGGGTTATATGGCCACCCACCGTTTGAACTTGCCTGTGAACCGTAAGGTGCCCGCTATGTTGATCTAAACAATGTTAAAATTATGTAAAGTAAGTAAGTAAGTAATACAAAATTTTGGTTATTCGTAATATTATAAAAAAATTTTTGATTGTATATTTAAGATCGTAATAAAGACAAACACCTATTGCCATCTCGGCAACATCTTGATGGACATAACCACACTCTTTCACCAAATCGAGATGTAAAGCATCGTGGAGCCATTGGATAACAAAGTTGCTGGCATACAGTTTGACCACGCCTCAATAGCATTGATGTCATTCTACAGTAACCAGTTTGTGCTGTAAATAAAGAAATAATAAACGAGTTCTATATTTGATTTGAAACTCCATATATATTGGACTGTTGCTTTACATGAAACTTTTTTTAATTTTTACCTCTCACAGGCGTAGTGCATAATATAAATGCCAGAGACCAGAAATATAAAGTTTTAAAAAACATTTTTTTTTTAAGAATTTATGAAATTGCAATCAAAATATAGGACTTCTTATAATTTATTACCTTTACCATGGCCTTATATACTTGTAACATTGAGGAAATAAACATTTTATTTATTTTTTAATTTCTTTACATTATTCTATAGATTAAGAAGACCTCAAAGAGATAACAATAATAAAAACACAAATCAATTTCACTTTTTAATTTATAAAACTTTTCTGTTTGTCTTTCAGAACAACTCATTATCTGCTGGGAAAACAATTGTGTAAATATAGCCGTGAAATAGTATTACAAGTATGTATTTAAATAATTTATTTATACAATTTAATAAAATATTTAATTAAGAAATCTATTTTAGTAATAAAAATATACATATAAAATGCATGTGTAAATAACATCAGCCTCTTGAAAGCAATTGTTGGACTGATTTGTATTGCACAATATATATCGAAGATTTAAAAACAGTCGTTCTGACCTAACGATTCAGCGAAGAGTTCTTATACAAACACTGTATGCTATGTACATACATTGGAATCACAAAAAAAATCAATTTCGAAAAAAGTGTGAGTTAGGGCCTTTCTACATGAGACCAACGATATATACAACCCTTCAGTCAGGATTACGGCCTAGCTTCTCACATCACTTACGTTAAGTGTGTTAATTTTACACATGAGTGGCAGTACCTACAGTTTAAAGTCGACTCCGAACGACAGATTTTTTTGAGAAACTTTTCATTGGAATTTTATTTACTCTCAGAGTTTTTGCCAGAAATCAGCTGAGAGGAAGTCGCCGAAGAAATATTTTTTCATATTTCGTTTTGATGTCTGACCTGGGGTGTGAACCGTGGCCTTGTGTCTAATAAGCCAACACACTACCTACTAGGCTACAGCGACTTCAAGCCATCGAAAGGTGTGCTTAATTAAACATGAACAGGAAATACAGAAGACGGTATATAGAATCTTATCTGATGGCTAGGTCGCCATCCGAATATTCAACTTCTATGATGTTGATTCAAGATAAGAATGGAAAGTTGAATCAGCTAGCTAGGTCATGTGGGAAACCGTATTAATAAACATGTAGATCAACTTAGAAGGATGACTAGCAAGAGGTCTTTGTGAGGGTACGTTCGGCGAATGGAAACATAAAGAGAGGCGTATTCTTTGCTCACTTACCAAAAGAATTATATTGTGCTATGCCATCACGCTGTATTTTGTATGATTTGTACTGAGGCTTCTGGCACACAAAAATTCCTTTTATGACTTCCACTTTTTTTAGACTAACATTACAATACTAATACATACATACATACATAATTGGTCATTACAACCCTTCACTCAGGATTATGGATCTAGATGCTCACGCCACTTATGTTGGGTGTGTTAATTTTATACATGAGGGGCGGTACCTACAGTTTAAAGTCGACTCCGAACGACAGATTTTTTTTGAGAAACTTTTCAATGGTGATTTGATTTACTCTCGGAGGTTTTGTCAGCAATTTGTTCTCAGAGTTTTTGCCAGAAATCAGCTGAGAGGAAGTCACCGAAGAAATATTTTTTTTATATTTTCGTTTTGATATCTGACCTGTGGTTTGAACCGTTGCCTTCCGTCTAATGAGCCAACTCACTTCCTACCAGACTATGGCGATTACAACACTAATAGCTTGGCAAATTCAATTTCGGTCTATGAAAGTAAATTATTGGAATTAATAAATTCACTCCATCAATTAATAAAATCCAGTCCTGCACACATGGGATCTGGTGGTTTAATCAAACTTCAGAAACCAGTTAGTACGATATGATAATTTTTATAGAAAGCTGTGTGACCAGTGTGGGTACACTGTTTCCGGTATATTAAACTTTTTTCAAGTATTTTTCCAAATCATTCTCCAAACAGAACAGAAAACACGAATTTTTAATTTTTTTTTTATTCATTCTTTATTTCATAATTGTCGCCATTTTTATCGCTTATGTATGTATTTAAGTTCTTGTTACTAAAAGACATCTGAGGCCTGGAGAAATGCAACAATTTGGTGGACATACAAAAATCACTATACCTAAAAGATGTCTAACGCATTGTCTGCTAGGAGTAGTAGGAGGGCACATATTCTCACAAGTCGTTTGTCCGGATCTCACACGCACCCCTATTAAATCACAAGGCTGTTGAGCTTGTGCTGAAAAAAAAAGAAATGAAATCCATATTTGTTAATGATTAAATTTGTTGAAGCTTTAATAAATTTCTTTTTACACTGTACATTGCTTGAGTAAGAGGAGACGTTTGATATTTTGTAACATTTACCTGTCACTAATGCAGTGCACAATATTAATGCCAGAAACCACAAATTCGATGTTTTAAAAATCATTTTTACTGTAACACTTTAAAGGATTTTTAACAAGTTTTAAAACTTTTTATGATTTATGACTCTAGCAAAGGGTTTATATACTTATTAAGGAATTTTTTTTTAGTTCATTGAATTATTTTCTGCTTTGTTTTATCTTTCTATTGTTTAATAAATAAATACTTTTAGCAATAACAATAAATAATAATAATAAATAATAAAAAAAGTAGTAATAAAAATAAATCCTTTGTTACAAATTAGTTCAGTTTCATATTTTATTCGCAGTTGGAAAACCAGTTGTGCAAATAAACTTGTAGTATCACCTCAATTCTCAGGATTGACTTAAGGAGTACAGACGCCTACATCTCACATAGCGAAATATAGCGTATTATTATGGAAATTTCAAGGGGTAAAAAGCTGAGATAACAATAACTAACAATAATTTGCCCAGAGATGGCCACAATGTTGTTACTATGTAGAGTAAGACATTTTTTGTAGTTTTATTTTCACTGAAATATCGTGGGTACCTTACGGAGCTGTGTCATTTTCAATACGATATGCGCAAGCTCTATAACAATGCGTTTTTCTATGCCTTTTACAGTCACTTTACGTTAGATTTGAGATTCCTCGTGTATTACAAGATTTTTTCCACCTTTACTGACTTGTTTGCAAAGGTTTTTCTTTTGATTCTGTATTTCCCTTAGAGTCCATTTAGAGTTTTATTACCATAAAGTTTTGTTCCTGTACTCTTTGAAGATGTGGTCATATATCAAAACTGTTTGTCTGAAATTAAGATCATGTCCCCATTTTAGATATTCTTTTGCACTCTTTTTCATACATACATACATAATTGGACATTACAACCCATCAGTCAGGATTACGGCTTAGCTTCTCACACTACTAATGTTGTGTGCCTTAATTTTATACATACTTGAGTGGCGGGACCTACAGTTTAACGTCGGCTCGGAACAACAGATTTTGAGAAACTTTTTCATGGCAGATTTATTTACTCTCAGAGTTTTTGCCAGAAATCTTCTGAGAGGAAGTCACCGAAGAAATATTTTTTTTCATATTTCGTTTTTATGTCTGGCCTGTGGCTCGAACCCGGGCTTTACGTCTAATAAGTGAACACACTACCTACTAGACTACGGCCACACCACTCTTTTTAATAGTCTCGCTAAATTTTAAAGCTCAAGTCAAGATCATTCATTCGTTAACGAATTCGAAGTGATTATTTCATTTTAACAAATTCAAGTATTTAAGATTTTAATCATCCGAATAGTCCCGATATCATAAACTCGCAGCAGTTGTCTTGTCCAGCAGAAATTGGAACGCCTGTTCCATCCAAATCAAAGTCCAACAAATAGGAGATAAAAAGCCTGTTGAAAATTATCATAATTTTAGTCTTAATGAATTTCTATACTGAGCAGAGTGCACCAAAAAATTGGGTATACTGCTAGATTTCATTTTTATACTGTTTCTTGAAAAAAGTAAACACGCGTAAGGTTTAAGATCTTTTGTCAGAATTTAAGTTAAGTGTCAGAAATTAAGTTAAGCCCCCCCAGTCAGGATTACGACCTAGCTTCTCACGCCACCTATGTTGTGTGTATTAATTCTACACATGAGTGACAGGACTTAGAAACCCCTTAATGCAAGCCTATACCAGGTTAGGCAATTTGACAACAAGACTCATTAAGGATGAAACGGATATTGCCGTTGAATTATGGTGAAGCCATTACGTAAAACTGAGGTCGCCGTAGTCTAGTAGGTAATGTGTTGGCATATTAGACGCGAAGCCGCTGTTCCAACTCCATGTCAGACATCAAACCGAAAATATGAAGGAAATATTTCTTCGGTGACTTCCTCTCAGCAGATTTCTGGCAAAAACTCTGAGAGTAAATAAAATTGCCATGAAAAGTTTCTCAAAAAACTGTCGTTCGGAGACGAGTTTAAACTGTAGATCCCGCCACTCATGTATAAAATTAACACACACAACATGAGTGGTATTGAGAAGCTTGGCCGTAATCCTGATTAAAGGGTTGTAATGGCCAATTGTGTAAGTATGTAATTACGTAAAACATAATTGTTAGTATGTATATAATTGTTAGATATCAGTTGGCGATTGTATAGGATGTATCAACAGGGACTTTCGAAATTTAATAGTTGATAATGGTCATCTTGTTGAAGCAACATCTGTCAAATTAGTTGTCATTTATTCAGTGTGTTTCTCCAAAACGACAGACGACTATAGACAAAGACGCGTGTTCACTGAATTGGGCCCTGGAGTAGTTAGCGGCTGCCCTCAATTTTTATTAACAAAATCAGCGATGAGGTCGATTTCTGTTCGATTGTGTTCAATACTTTGAACAGAGAGGCTATATAGGACTTGAGAATTTTACTAAACATATTGCAGAAGTAAATAGGAAAAATTTTAACAATCTTACGACCGAATCTTTATATATTTCTACTGTGTGTTATTACTTGAGTTCTAGTAGGATTATCTTCCTTGAAAATTGTTTAATGAATTCTTCACTTAATAAGTCTTGTGTTTAGGTCTCAGCTTCAATCTCACACAGTAAGGTAGGGACTGTTCGTAATATCTATTGCTTGTAGAAAAATTTTAATTTCATAAGTAATAATGGCCTTCTGCCATTGCGCTTAAGTCTTAGCATAGGTCTTGAGCATAACGTCCCTTTCTTTGCTTCCAGGCATATATGAAATTGACACTATTTCTGAAAATATTCCTACGCCTATGTATAGCATAAAAAAATGATATTTTGCAGCAACTCTGACTGCTATGGTTTGATAAAATTGCACAGAGTGTTAATTCTTTGAAGTTTTCAATTATAATTCATGTCATGTACCACTTTTAAATAGCACAACGAGTAAATAAACTTTTGATGGGTATTAAGGTTTTCAATATTATTTACATATGTATGTCTGTATATATATGTAGAAGTATAAAGTAATGTATTTAACCCTAATTGTACCACATACATATATATTTCTTAAAATTTCATTTAATTTTTCTACAAAAAGTTAGGGTTGCTTGGTACCAGAGATCAGCAATGAGTATTCAAAAAGATGAGTAGATTCGAATCATACTCACAATTTCTGATACTTATACGCATTCATACTTATTTTAATATCATACTCATACTATTCATATTCAAAGTTTGAAGTACTCATCGTATTCACACTTAACAATATGCATGATGTTGTTGATTTCGACTCTCCTTTGCACAGCATTTACAAGAATCATAAAATAAGTATGATTGGCGTACGAACACTATAATACTCACTAGAAGGTTGTTTGTTTGCTTTGCTTTCTGCCTTTGTCTTTTGCTTTCTTCTTTTTTTTGTAAATTCAATAACAACTAGGACTGTAATTTTTAATGAATGATTCGAATCATTTGAATCATTTATGAGAATAATAAGTATTTTTCTAAATTTATGAATCTGAATGAGTAGGCGTATAAATCGAATAAATTTCGAATGTTATGTCATATTCATTGCAACCTGTACTTATTAATCAATGTTGTAGTGAGTACGAATGAATCAGAGTAGTTAAATTCCAATAGCTTTGACTCACTCATACTCAAAATTTCATGAGTACTTATGAGTAGCGAGTGCAGCCCTTGCGCTGACCAACTTCTTCCTCTTCCCTGATTTTGGTGGAACTCGGTCAGTACGGGGAATGCGTTCACCCGTGGCATCACAACGGGCCGCTATGTGTGCTCAAGTGAGCTTTGTGATATCAGAGCTACCACTCCGACCTAACCTAATCTATGAGTAGTGAAAAAACGATACATTGCGGATCTCTGCTTGGTACTTTTTTGTAAACTAAATATCATCTTTCAAATGCTAGGTAGTCCACATAGGGTTACACTTTTGCAAGACAATTTTGTAAAAATTTTAAACTTACTTACGTGTCACCTAACGCAGGGCATAATATAAATGCTAGAGGCCATAAATAAAATGCCTTAAAAATCATTTTTAAATAAGTGGATTTTATTTAAAAACCATTTTATGACTTTTTAAGATTTATTACCCGCATCAAGGGTTTTTATATACTCGTACATATTCAGGAAATAATCAGTTTTTTTTTTGAATGATTATTTTGTTGTTTCATTATTCCATAGTTTAATAAACGCTTAAAGCAATAACAATAATTAAAAAAAAAAAAAATAAAAATAAAAATAAATCAATTCAGTTTCACATTTTCTTATAAAAACTTATTGATTTGCCTTTCAGAACATTTCATTATCTTTTGAGAAACAGTTGTGCAAATACAAAACGCATAGAATTGTATATTTTTGTGTAAGAAAATATGAATAAACATTTAATTCTACTTTTCTGTCTGGCATTTTCTGTCTACGAAGGTATACAAATATTGATTAAAATTAAAAATAAATTCCAAAACTATAAATACATTTTTTAATCCATGAAAAGCATTTGCGGATGAAACCTGCCCTTTAGGTAGAAATGAATTGTTTTTATCGTTGGGTCCAAATTGTGATCGTGAGTGTGCCAACCTGAATAAGCCTTGTCCGAAAAAAGGTGAACCTCATCGTACAGGCTGCTTTTGCCGTAATGGCTTTGCCCGAGATGCCGAAGGTTTATGTGTACCAATAAAGTTTTGCTAAAAACCGGAAATGTTTTATAAAAATCGTATTTTTTTTTTGTATAAAATTGTATAATATTTGATTAAAAACAATAAAGATTTTACATTTTTAATAATCTTGTAATCACATCATACACTTTTGAGAATAATATGGATACATTCAAAACAGTGGACTGAAGTGGGAAAATTTTATTAAAAATAAAAAAGAAAAAAAAAACGATGACAGTTCCATCTGCAGGCAAGGTTTTACCCTCTGTTAATTTACATACATACATAATTGGCCATTACAACCCTTCAGTCAGGATTACGGCCTAGCTTCTCACGCCACTCATGTTGTGTGCGTTAATTTTATGAGTGAGTGGCGGCACCTACAGTTTAACGTCGACTGCGACCGACAGATTTTTGAGGAACTGTTCATGGTAATTTTATTTACTGTCAGAGTTTTTACCAGGAATCTGCTGAGAGGAAGTCGCCGAAGAAATATTTTTTTTTAAATTTCGTTTTGATGTCTGACCTTTGGTTTGAACTCGGGCCTTACGTCTAATAACCCAACACACCATCTACTAGATTACGGCGACTTCCGAAAACAAATAGTCTCACAAATTTCATTCATATGCTAAAGACTGATGGGGTAAGGAACGCACTTGCAGAATGACTAGATAGATCTGGCTCGATGTGGATTTATGCAGAACAAAATTTTCATTAAACCTGGCCAAAGTCTACCTTAGGAACCCCACAGCAGTTATTATGGTTGCAGAAGTTGTAACGACAAAGAAAATGGGAAGACGGTAAGGCATCTTCTCTGTAGTCGTCCGACCTAAGGACGTTAGAGAAAGATTTTTTTGGTCATCCAGAATTGTTGACCGAACGTATCTTGCTAGAGGTGAACCTTTTATAAAATTGTCGGTTTAGCTGAGAAACGCCTATTAGATACGATTGTAGAGGCCTTTTTAACGTTTTTTTTGAATTTTTTTTAACGATTAATTGAAACTAATTAGTAGTCGCCGAAGTCTAGTAGGTAGTGTGTTCGCTTATTAGACGTAAGGCCCGGGTTCGAGAACCAGGCCGGACATCAAAACGAAACAAGAAAAAAAAATATTTTTTCAGCGACTTCCTCTCAGCAGATTTCTGGCAAAAACTCTGAGAGTAAATAAACCTGCCATGAAAAAGTTTCTCAAAAATCTGTCGTTCGTAGTCGACGTTAAACTGTAGGTCCCGCCACTCATGTATAAAATTAATGCACACAACATAAGTGGCGTGAGAAGCTAGGCCGTAGTCCTGACTGAAGATTTGTAATGTCCAATTATGTATGTATGTATGTATGTATGTATGTATATAATTATTCTTACATATTCATATATGGGATTTGTAATTTTGGATCTCTTTCAAATCTTTATTATAATTATTCTTAAAATTTTTATTGGAAACTATTTAATTTCAATACTTATGGATAGTGTAGAATTTTTTGTTTGAAGAATTTTTAAATTGAAATTTATAATTCGAATTTTATTGTCTACGAGCAGAATTCAAATGCTCTATAATGTCATGATTATATTTTTTTCCAATAGTTTATCGCTTTTAACCCCTCGGAATGCTTTGGCAGGTACTTCCCATACGACAACAATATCGGGGACAAACAATTATTCTCTGGCTTCTTTGGGCTCTAAAACATCTACGATTTGCCGTCGGTAAACAGAAGTCTTGACACACTAGCTGGCCCCGAAAAGCTATTCTCCAACTCATGTTGCAATTATTTATTTGGCCTATTTGGCGATATGTAATAATTTATAAAAAATTTTTATTAGAAATTATTTCGGTTTTTTAGTTGATATAAAAATTAATTTCTTACCCATTGCTGTGAAAGCACAAAAAATAATAACAATTGCGCTTAAATAAATGAATTTTATTGTCATTGCAAAACGTTATTGAATTTAAACCTTGTTTTGAAGGTTTACATACGAATATATAACGTGGCACTGAAGTTAAATGTTAAGAAATTGTAAAAATTTAAAATAATTATCATTTGTTTCGTCAACCAACTGTGTAAATAAAGGCTGCAATGGAAAAGGATCGTGTGCTTCAAAAGTAGTATTAGAAGCAAGGTGCCTTAATTCACGTGAATGGCATTAATTATAATTGAACTTTGTCATCTGTGTTATGGACAGACAGATAAAGAATTAGTCGACAAGAAGTAACATTTGAGTAATTATTGGTCTGCATTGTAAATTTTTGTTGATATTTTTTTAAATAAAATAAGTAGCATGCGATATATTGTTCGTTCTATTAGACATCAGGGGGGTTTTAGTTGTAATGCGTTTTGGTGGAAATCATTTATGCTGTCGGTACCTTCTATCTATAATATGATGTCAATGTTTATGAGACGATGTGATATGAAATAAATCATAAAGTTTGCTCCACAAATTTTTTATTCTGGAATGCTGAAAAACTACCTTTTACGGAATATAGGGTTTTCACCTAGCATTTCTTCCAGCTTTTTATTATTAATTGAACTACTGTAGCAGGCCCGCACATAGTAGGGTTTTGATTCTGATGTGCTCATCAATAATACTCTTTATCAAATTCTAATGCAGTCGTCGTAGACTAGTAGGCAGTGTGTTAGGCGTGAGGTCACGGTACAAACTCCCGCAAAATCTTATATAAAAAAAATATTTGTTCCGCGATTTCCTTTAAGCTAATTTCTGGCAAAAACTCCGAGAGTAAGTAATATTGTCATGACAAGTTTCTCAAAAATCTGTCCTTTGGAATCGATTTTAAACTGTAGCTCCCGCCACTGATGTATAAAATTAACACACATGACATAAGTGGTGTAAGAAGCTAGGTCATAATCCTAACTTAAGGGTTGTTATGGCACATTATGTATGTAATGTATGTATCAGAGATCAGCAATGAATCTTTTTTTTCCACTCATAAGACCTCATGAAATTTCGATAATGAGTGAACAGTATTGAAATTCAACTACTCTGATTCATTCGTACTCACTATAACATTGATTTATAAGCAGAGGTTGCAATGAGTATGAGTAAACGTTGACATCAAACTCAACATTCGAAATATGTTTGATTCATACGCCTACTCATTCAGACTCATAAATTTAGAAAAATATTTGTAATACTCATAAATGTTTCGAGTGATTCGAATCATTCATAAAAATTTACAGTCTCGGTTGTTGTTGCATTTACAAAAAAAGAAGAAAGAAAAAGACAAAGACAGCAAGCAAAGTAAACACACAACCTTCTAGTGAGTATTGTAGTGTTCGTACGCGAATCAAACTTTGAATATGAGTAGTATGAGTATGTTATTAAAATAAGTATGAGTATCAGAGTATACGTATCAGAAATTATAAGTATGATTCGAATCTACTCATAATTTGTTTGAATTTTTGAATACTCTTTGTTCTCTGGTGTATATGTATCAAATTGTAATGACTAAATGAAAAGTTTCTCAAAAATCTGTCGTTCGGAGTCGACTTTAAACTGTAGGACCCTCCACTCATATATAAAATCAACCCACACAACATGAGTGATGTGAGAAGCTTGGCCGTAATCCTGACAGAAGGGTTGTAATGGCCAATTATGTATGTATGTATGTATGTATGTGTATATTGAAATGAAGTAAATGTTAATAAACTTTTCTTCTTTCTGTTAAATAGGAAGAATAATTAACACAATGAATTATTCATCAATTGTTAAACTGCTTATATTTTAAAGAATATTTATTGTGGTTTTTTTTTTATAAACCAATTTTAAAATTGTATTTAAACTGATGTTGTTAAATGAAATGTTTCCTTTAAATTACTTTTATTGTTTTTTCTTATTGTAAAATGTATATAAAGCTGCAATTTCTTTTTAAAAATCAAGTTTTTCATTTAAACATCTCGAATGGAAATAAAAAGTTTTCATTTCTATATCTTGGCATTCATTTTGTGCTGCATTACTGTTACAGGTAATAAACAAGATTACGACAGTAGCTAACTTCAGTTGATTTACTTGTATTGTTAATTAATTTTAGCTCAACGGAGACACTGTTTAGACCCCATTAGAATAATTAGACGTGGTAGGACATTGTGCCAAAATTATTGTTCAGAGTCCGGTCAGAGGCCCGACTTACGATGTATTAAAGCTCGAATGGTCCTAAGAGTTGCCGTATGTCCACTGGATTGTTGTCGTGTTGGTCCAGCATGTTATCGTCTTTAAATATTGCAAAATTTAAATAAAAAATATTAATAATATTAAAAGTTATTGTTAAATAATTGCTAAAAAATATACCAAAAATAAGAAAAAATTGTTTATTAGGCATCGTGAAAAGAAATCCATTATTTTTGCTGTCAGCTATCAAATATAGTATTTATTCGGTTTTTTTTTTAAATGTAACGCTTTTCGAAAAATCAATGCGTTATAATTGTGAAAACTTGTCACAAAAATTAGAAAAATTATGCTGAGGTCGCTTGAGACGTGGTCAAAGAAAATTTGAAGAAACTGGGTTCCTGTGCGTCAACATACTAGTTGGCCTCTTGAAAACATTGCTGCTGTAAACTAGAATCAAAAACATGAATTCGGCATCGTTTTCTACAACTTCAAATTTCCCAATGTCCTAAGCAGTGAATTTTGACAAAAGACCTTCATACCAGAGATCAGCAATGAATCGTTTTTTTCGCTTCTCATAAGACCTCAAGAAATTTTGAGTAGGGGTGAGTCAACAGTATTGAAATTCAACTAATCTGATTCATTCGTACTCACTACAACATTGATTTATAAGTACAGGTTGCAATGAGTATGAGTACAACGTTGACATCAAACTCATAACATTCGAAATATATTTGATTCCTACGCCTACTCATTCAGATTCATAAGTATAGAAAAATACTTATAATACTCATAAATGATTCGAGTGGTTCGAATCATTCATCAAAATTTACAGTCTTAGTTGTTGTTGCATTTACAAAAAAAAAAAGAAAGAATAGGACAAAGACAGCAAGGAAAGCAAACACACAACTTTCTTGTGAGTATTATAGTGTTCGTATGCGAATCATACTTATTTTGTGATTCTTGTAAATTCTGAGTAAAGGAGAGTCGAAATCAACAACATGATGCGTATTGTTAACTATGAGTACGATAAGTACTTCAAACTTTGAATATGAGTAGTATGAGTATGATATTAAAATAAGTATGAATGCGTATAAGTATCAGAAATTATGAGTATGATTCGAATCTACTCATCTTTTTGAATACTCATCGCCGATCTGTGCTTCATACATAAAAATACAGTTTTCTCAGCAGCTTAAACCAGCAATCATGGAAAGCTGCGGCAATTTGTTGATTGGCTAATGGAGCGAAGTGAAATTGTTAATGAATTTTTTCATAAATTCTTCTCCTCCGATGTAGCGCATTTCCATTAGAATAGTTTAGTGAATAAACAAAATTGTTAGATTTGCAGCTCAAAAAAAACGCCATACAATCCATCTTCAAAAAATAAATATCTGGTGCGTGCTGAAAGGGTGTTACTTTGTTGAAGATAAGGTGAAAGGCATTTTTTACATGAACCTGAATGTTAACCGATTAATTGTGTAGGTTTGTGTCCATGATAATAGATTTAAAAATCAATCTTCATTCACATTATTTACACAGATGTTCTCGTTTTCGTTGTTGTAAAAATAGGAAATAAATTTAATTTTAAAAACAATTGCAGTATTATATTTATAAGCCCACAAAAAGCCATCTTAACGCTCAGTATTACTGAAGCCATGTCGATAAAATCAATATTTTTCTGTTCACTAGCATTTCTTATATGCTTTGCCGCTGTAAATGGTAAGAATGCTAAAGGATTATACAACAATGTTGTTAGTATTGTAGAATGAAAATTTTAAAATGTTTTCAGCACAAAATCGTTGTCGCATGTTGTCACAGTTAGTTACGAGGGGACAGATTGTATGTTATCATTTCTGTTTACCAACTGGCACGTTACCAAATCGAAGATGTTACAGATCGAGTCTCAATCAAAGAATAACCCTGTGTCCACCAAATTGCTGTCGCATAGGTAGTATTTGTAAACCAGTGTAAATACTGTTAAAAAATTCCTTAATTATGAGTAATGTTTTCTTTAAGTTTAAGTTTCATTTTATATTTAATTAATTAAACTATGTGTCTAATAAAAAATAAACTTGTATTTGAAATAAGTTGTCCAGTACTGTTAAATCGATCTAATGAATAGATCAATAAAGTTGATCACAGTTTTACGAGGTGTGTACAAAAGGTCAGGTCTTGTGTCTTTCTGTTATCTTGGTATTCATGTTCAGAACATACATATGTAAACAGAATGATGCTCAGAACATATGTGTTCTAAACATTTGAAAGCGAATTACGGTGAGTTAACTTTCGTAAAATCAATTCCTAGAAGACAAGGAACATGCTAATGTCTGTTACTCAAAAAACTCAAAACACCATTCGGAAAGGATAAGAAGTATAAAATTCCTTTATTTGGTCAAAACATTTCTAAACTAATTTCAAATTATGGTAGCATTTGAATGATGATAACGTGGAATCATGCCCAATCTATGCATGTAAAGAACTTACGTACATACATACATAGCTGGTCAATACAACCTTTCAGTAAGGAAACTTTTTCATGAACATTTTTTTACTCTCAGATTTTTTTTCCCAGTAGTCTACTGAGAGGAAGTCCCCGAAGAGGATGTTGGAGATGTTTGATCTCGGGTTAGAACCGAGATCTCACATCTAAAAAGCCAACAAACTACCTACTAGACTACGGCGACTTCAACTTACAATTGTTAAATGTCCATTAGTGACATGTGTTTACTCGTGGCATTACGATCGGAACACTATATAAACGAAGTTTGCATCAAGACTGCTTAATTTTGTCTACAGGAACCGTTGAATAACTTTATTCCATGTTTTATTCCCGCTCTTTGAAGCTCATAGCCTCCATGGAGCATTTTTATTCTAAGCGATTTACTGCTGTTACTTTTGCGCCTTCCCATGTAAGGTTGAACTATCTCAGTTCTTGGAATAGCGTCCAAAGATGTCCTTTCGTATACCATTGCTTCGTGATCCTTTATTATTACATCCCAGTGTCATACTTTACACATTCGCCTGTTACTACGTAGTAATTTACCCCCACTCTCTGCATTTAATTTACTTCCAGTATGTTGCAGACGTCAGCAATGAGTATTCAAAAAGATGAGTAGATTCGAATCATACTCATAATTTCTGATACTTATACGCATTCATAGTTATTTTAATATCATACTCATACTACTCATATTCAAAATTTGAAGTACTCATAGTTAATAATACGCATGATGTTGTAGATTTCGACTTTCCTTTACTCAACATTTACAAGAATCACAAAGTAAGTATGACTCGCGTGCGAACACTACAATACTCACTAGGAGGTTGTGTGTTTGCTTTGCTTGTTGTCGTCTTTTTTTGTAAATGCAACAACAACTAAGACCATATTTTGATGAATGATTCGAATCACTCGAAACATTTATAAGTACTTTAAGTATTTGTCTAAATTTATGAATATGAATTAGTAGGCGTTTGAATCAAACATATTTCGAATGTTATGAGTTTGATATCAACGTTGTACTCATACTCATTGCAACCTGTAGTTATAAATCAATGTTGTAGTGAGTACGAATGAATCAGAGTAGATGCTGTTGACTCACTCATACTAAAAATTTCATGAGAACTCATGAGTAGCGAAAAAACGATTCATTGCTGATCTCTGGTATGTTGGGTTAGATCGCAGTGGTAGCCTTGATAGCGACCCGTTGTGACGCCACAGGTATGTGCAGGGTCCATACTGGCGGAATTCCACCAATATCATCGAAGAAGTCGGTCAGCGCAGGGGCTCAACATTCTGTTTCAGCATGCGTGGATAGTTAATTAAATTTCAAATCACTGTGTTACTGTTGTGGTTTTCACTTCCGTACAATTGAATAAATTTTAGACTCGAGTTGAATATTCTAAGCTCAGTTCGTCTCCTGGATGTTTGAGAGCTTTCTTCACTGATTTTAATCAACCGAATTGTATCACGTATTGTTGAGCTTGTAGTATTATTCTGCTACAGCGCTGCTGAAGCTAGTGCTAAATTAGTATAGCAGAATTTAATAGCAGAAGTTCATACGCCCAGTAAATAAAATTAATTTGATGTGGAGAGCACTTCCGAAGAGACAGCACCAACATCACACCAACATTTATCACTTTGGGAAATTTTTACAGTTAAAAAGACTTAAGCAGAGCGGTGTGTGGCCTTGTCTTTTCAGCAATTAAAGTAGTAAGCACTGCTTGATTGAAGAATTAAATTCTGTAACAAATATTGCCTACAAATAAATTCATAAGCAGCATTGAATTTATTGTCTAAGGCATTAACACGTTAGTTTTATTAAAAATTTACATAAATGCTGAATAATTATTACAACAGATCTTATTATTATGATATTTTTTTTTAAATTAATTTTATGCTCTCCAAAGTGGATTACAAAAGTTTCTATTACGACAGCAACCAGGTGGACATAAACCAATTAATTGATGGACTCTTGATTGGAAACATCTAATATTGGGTCTGTAACCTAATTGTAAGCAAAAATTTTGACAAACAGTTTGACCAGGAAATATTCTGGTTAATCTCATGTTGCAGCGACTAAATTGAGCTGTAAGAAGAAATATAAAAATACTATAAATAAATAAATAAATTATAATTAATATACCATAAAAATGTACTCATATTGCAGCAATAAATAATTACCCATTGTTGCACCGTAACACAAGAGTACTAAAATAGCACAAATGAAAGATTTTCTGGATGGCATTGTAATTAAATATAATCTATATCGAGGATTATATACTATGAAGGCTATTAATTAATTAAGTGTTTAACTTAAATATTGACTGCTATTTATAGATATTTTTAGGCGATTAATATTTCACAAATCTTTTCATTATAAAGCTTTTGAAAAGATTTTAAAGTATTTTTTTTTTGTTCCCTTTCAAAAACATTTGTGTAAATATGCTGTTGAGTTTCAATTATTTGCTTAAATCAATAAGCAACAGAAGAAATGTATTTAAATGTTGGGGTTAAAAAACCATCGCAAAACACGAGTCTTGCTTTTGATTTACTTCTTACTTTTATGTATAAGTGGTGGAACCTACAATTTAATGTCGACCCTGTACGACAGAATTTTCAGAAACTTTTTTCATGACAATTTTATTTACTCTCAGAGTTTTATCCTTTTTAATTTTTAATCATCTTTTTTTTTAATAATTCACAAATTGATTGGGAATTGAACTCACAACTCCCACATCCATAGATTAGCAAATTACCCACTGAGCTCACGTTTAACAACATACATACCAGCGATTAGCAATGTATCGTTTTTACGCTACTCATAAGTACTCATGAAATTTTGAGTATGAGTGAGCCAATGGTATTGAAATTCAACTACTCTGATTCATTCGTACTCACTATAACATTGATTTATAAGTAGAGGTTGCAATGAGTATGAGTACAATGTTGACATCAAACTCATGTCATTCGAAATATGTTTGATACATAAGTCTACTCATTCAGATTCATAAATTTAGAAAAATACTTATAATACTCATAAATGATTGGAGTGATTCGATTCATTAATCAAGATTTACAGTCTTAGTTGTTGTTGTATTTACAAAAAGAGAAGCAAGAAAAAGACAGCGAGCAAAACAAACACACAACCTTCTAGTGAGTATTGTAGTGTTCGTACGTAAATCGTACTTATTTTGTGATTCTTGTAACTGTTGAGTAAAGGAAAGTCGAACTCAACAACATCATGCGTATTGTTAACTATGAGTACGATAAGTACTTCATACTTTGAATATGAGTAGTATGAGTATGATATTAAAATAACTATGAATGCGTATAAGTTTCAGAAATTATGAGTATGATTCGAATCTACTCATCTTTTTGAATACTCATTGCTGATCTCTGATACATACATATTTGATCATTACAGGCATTCAGTTAGGATTAGCGTCTAGCCTCTCATACCACTTATATTGTGTGTGCTAATTTTATACATGAGTGGCGGTACCTACAGTCTAAAGTTGACTCCAAACGACAGATTTTTCACAAACTCTTTATGACAATTTTATTTACTCCCAGAGTTGCTAGAAATCTGGTGAGAGAAAGTCGCCGAAGAAATATTTTTCATTTTGTTAGAGATGTCTGACCTGGGGTTTGAACCGTGGTCTCACGTTTAATAAGCCAACACACTGTCTACCTTTATTAAAAAGAAAATAAAAAAGTACACGGTTTATTTATTAATTAAAACAAATAAAAGAATTGTCTATAAAAACCCGTGCATTTTTAAGCCGTGCTTATAATATAAAAAAAGAATTCAATAAAAAAGTTTCGTTAAAAGAAAGCAGAAGTCCATAATATTGTAAAATGAATTTATTTATTAAATTATTGCTTTTATGTGGTTTATTATTAAATCCCATTATCTTGATTCAGTGTCAAACTGGTGAGTTGCTTACAATCGTTTATTTAATAATCTCTTATTAATTTAATAAAATCCTGACCATGAAATCCTTTGTTTGCCAATGCATTACCTGTAAAGCTCAGTGTCCTGCTAATGAATTACACTATGATGCCACTTTATCACCCATATGTGATGTGAACTGTCAGGATTTACAGCGTCGATGTCCTTTGACATCTTTTCGGCCTGTGGCCGGTTGTTATTGTAGGCCAAATTATGCCCGTAATTTACAGCAGAGATGCATACCACGTCATCGTTGTGGTAGAGTTTAAACGATTTTTTCCCTATCCCTTAATTGTTTATGCGGTTTATTTGTTTTTGTTTTGGTTTTACATTTTCAGCCAGTGATTGTGCACAAAATGAAACACCCATTGCCCCTTTATGGTCGGGTTGTGAAAAGATCTGTCGTACACCACCAAAAGGTTTTAGTGTGAGGATTTGTTATCGTCGAGAAGAGCGACGTTGTGTTTGTTTGGATCAATATTGCCGTCGGCGTGGTCAGTGTGTTAAAGATATTTATTAAGGATTCATGAAAGGAATTTAAACTTAAATAAAGAGAAGAATTTTTATGGTTTTGTTTGAATTTTATTTACATAAATAATGTTTTTTAAGGTGTACTGAAACATGTGAGGGTACGCCGCGAAATTATGACCGCGTGATGATTTTTTTTTTTGAAATTATTCTATAATAAGGAGAGTTGCTACAAACCAGAAGAATAATATCCCATATTGCACTGCATTTTTTACAACAATTATGAGGAAATAACTGTGTGTAAGGATGGTTGTTCAAATTATCATACTTAAGAAATTTGGTTCTACAAACGAGTAGTACGACTAAAGAACGAATTCATCTTGAAATTCATTATATGATTCACTGTTCAATCTAGAAAAAGCGTCATATGAAAGAGATAATTAGACCTTCTATAAAATCGTCATAAAATATTATCAAAACGCTCTCTATATTACGACGAATGTCTAATAAATAATTCTTGGATACAATGATATCAATTAACAGTAATATTGAAGTCCTGCAGATAGTGTGTTGGTTCATTAGACGAGAGGCCACTATTCAAACATTTCCGACAAAATAAAAGTATATTGCTTCGGCTATTTTCTCTCAGTAGGTATCTGGCAAAGGCTCCGACAGTAAATAAAAATTGCCAAGAAAAGTTTCTCAAATTTCTGCAGTTCGGGGTAGACTTTCAACTGTATTGATGCGAGAAGCTAGATCGTAATAATGATTGAAGGGTTGAAATGACTAATTATGTATTTATGTATGTACGTATATATGTGCGTAGTACTATGTCGAAAAAAATATTGTACGGCATTGGGGCTTCCATGCGTTTAAACGGACACTTTACGTCCGTATGCACACTCACGCAGTTTATAGTCCACACTAGAGATCAACAATGAGTATTCAAAAAGATGAGAAGATTCGAATCATAGTCATAATTTCTGATGCTTATACGAATTCATACTTATTTTAATATTATACTCATCTTACTCATATTCAAAGTTTGAAGTATTCATCGTACTCATACTTAACAATACGCATGATGTTGTTGATTTCGACTTTCCTTTACTCAACACTTACAAGAATCACAAAATAAGTATGATTCGCATACGAACACTGGAATACTCACTAGAAGGTTGTGTGTTTGCTTTGCTTTGCTTGCTGTCTTTGTCTTTTTCTTTCTTCTCTTTTTGTAAATCCAACAACAACTAAGGATTTAGTTGATTCGAATCATTCGAATTATTTATGAGTATTATAAGTATTTTTCTAAATATTTCGAATGTTATGCGTTTGATGTCAACGTTGTACTCATACTTATTGCAACCTGTTCTTATAAATCAATGTTGTAGTGAGTACGAATGAATCAGATTAGTTGAATTTCAATACTGTTGACTCACTCATACTCAAAATTTCATGAGAACTCATGAGTAGCGAAAAAATGATTCATTGCTGGTCTCTGATCCATTTAATAATTATACACCTTTAATCCTTAGCCTGAATAATAAATGTTATTGTAAGCTAGATCGTAATTCTGACTAAAGGGTTGTAATTTCCAATTATTTATGTACGTATGTATTGTCATTTGTAAAAAATTTTTAATAAGAGAAGGTATATTAAGGTAAGCCACATAATAAATAGAATAAAATATGGAACTGAACCTCATAGGCGTACATACATACATATATCTGAATTTGTTGCTGAACCTATGCATTGTGATGCAAGCTATAAGAAGTAACATATACCTCAACAAAAGACTCAATGAAAGGAATCAATTAAAGACTTAGACAGCCAAACTATAAATCAAAATACGGTTCGACCAAAGAGTTACCGATATTACAAAAGTAGTCGATTTACTTTCTAGTCTTCCAAGTAAAAGCTTTCTATCGGTTAAGCAGTTCTTGCATTAATTTTCAAGTTCATTTAGAGATGTCAAACCGTCATTAAAAACTAGTTTCTTACAACATATGTTTTTTTCTCTAAAAATTGCTTAAATTATTCGCAAGTATCCTTAATACACTTGATGTAAATTTTATTGAGATCCAGACCATTTTAAAAGGACCTGCAGCTGTGAGATTAGATAAAAAATATCAGCATCCTGAACTATAATATAGGTAGACTTTAAATAGAAATTAGTCTGTGGGTACTCCCAGTAGGAAAGGAATATAAATATGTTTCCATCGCTGTTTGGGCCAATAGACTTCACCATGTATTACCCGCATGAAGTTATGGAGAACCAACTGTCAGATAAATGGCGTTGCCTATTCAATATTAGTCGACACTATTCGAAATACAGATGCCTATAAAAATCATCTTGAAAGAGCTGAAAATATGCCAAATCAGCTCAGTTCTCCAGAGAGTATCTATCCACGAACCTTTCAATGTGCGTGTACACATACATATATAGAGGAAATTAATAATAGTTCTGTCCACTCTCACATCATTGCAGCCACTATAAAATTCCTGATCTAAAATACCCGGTCTTCTCACCCAAGGCCAATAATCACTCGAACAAAAATGCCTAGTAAACATCTATGAATTTTGGTCAATACTCATAAGCATAGGGTGTACAGATATGTAGCATTATAACGCAAGAAAATTCACTTCCTTCCGCATAAAGTATAGCAGTTATTAGTGAGAATAAAGGGAAACTCATAATGTTATCAATATATGTGATTGACACCCTAGTTTTTGTTTAGCTATTCACTTAAGAGCTAGGTTAGTACATTTACCGCAGGTCTAATTATAAAAGGCATCTTCTCGTCAATATAGATGCCATATAAACAGCATGTAATGCGTGTAGATGTGATGTGCTACCTATAAAGATTCTAGGATAGCATAAAAGCAATAACGATAGCCTCATGTATTATTTTATTAAAGGTTGGATTAATTCAGTTTGAAAGTTCAATCGATTAGGTTTGGGAGCCGTAGAATGTATTTCCGCCAGATTCTCGATATCCAATTCGAATTTCCAGTAGACAGTAATAATGCAGATTTAATATCACCTTCATTTTAAGGCAATATCGTTATTTTTTTTGTAGAAAAATAGTGCAAAGACCAATTTTTAAATTCCCTTTGAATCTGTATTGAAATGTTCTTTTTTTTTGTCCTTCCATTATTTAGCCAAAAGGGTCCTTAGCTTTCTTAAAATATTGCCATAAATTTTTAAACTTATTTTACATTGGTTAGCTCTAAGCATCAATGACGTTTGTCGTTGTGCTCTCTTCTTAAGCACTCTACTCTTAAATTCATGCAATCGACACATGGCATGACATTGTTTTTATTTTGTTTCTTCTTCTTCATCTGCTATACTTTGTGGCAAAAGTTATTTCTTTCATTCACTTGAATTTTTTCTTTTTTCAACTTTTGCACACACACGCATTTTTTTTGATTTTCTAGTGTTGGTTTCCCATAGTTTTCACACTCTGTCTTTATGTATTGCTAGAAGAATATCTCAGATAAAAATCTGTCTTTTCTTTGTAGACTTTTAAGATTGTTTTGAATATTTTGTTTTTGTTGTTGTTAAAATGTTTTACTTCGTTTTTGGCACGCATTTCAAAACTCATACTCATATTCATTTAAATCTTAAAGAAACTACCAAAAGCGTGTGTGAGAATTTTTATTGGCATCTGCCTTTTCGTAGTAGTACCCGTTGTGCTACCGTATATGAATACAGTTTCAATTGCGTTATGAAAGTCAAGGTTTCTTAGTACATATTTGGTATGCGAATCTTTATAATACGAAACGAAATTGTCTGCGTACGAGTATGTTTATTTTTATTCTGATGTTTATTCGCCTGATGTTTGTTTTCATGTGAATATAAATATTTGGTAGGAAATGTTTTTGGTGCTCTGTCATTGCCTTATTTTGTTTTTTTTGTTCATTAATGTTGGTGTTGTTGTTGTTCCTGGATGGGAAATACTGCATTATCATATTTCGTGTAGTAAGTATTCTTTTGTATGTAAATAGCTCACACAGCGTATAAGTGATATTTACGAACTGTTTATATTACTCATACGCATGGGAGTGCTTCGAACGTTTGCATATTTAATATTGCAGCAATAGTGGTAGTCTTCTTACAGCGTATCATTAATGGTAATTTAATAATCAATGGGTGTCATTACATTTATTTACATAATTTTATAATATGTATTCTTTACATGATTTTTGGATAAAAATTTTTTTTTTGAAATAATTTTCTTAAAATTTTCATTATTTATTATCGTATAATCTGTATTATTATTGCATAACTATTATGAATGATTGTTAACTATAAGGAAGCGTACCTGATTTGGTAAGCTGTATCTAAAAAGAATGTGTTAACTTAACTATGAAGTCAAACTTCCTGAAAAACTCAAGAGGTTTGCTGCAATACACACTGTGAGTGCGTTGCTCACTAATCTTTAAAAACTCCTTTTTGTAAAGCTCTACTAAATTCCATAGTAGTCGTTGTAGTCTAGTAGGTAGTGTGTTGCCTTATTGGACATGAGGTTTAAACCAAGCCCCATGTCAGGCATCTCCAACAAAACGAAATAACGAAAAATATTTCTTCGATGACTACATCTCAGCAGATATGTGGTAAAAGCTCTGAGATTAAAATAAAATTTGTCATGAAAAGTTTCTCAAAAATCTGTCGTTCGGAATCGACTTTAAACTTTAGGTCCCCCACTGATGTATAAAATTAACATACACAACATAAGTGGTGTGAAAAGCTCTGTCGTAATTCTGACTGTTAGCTGGATACTATTGAGATTGAACCAGTACTCTGGAGATTTGAAAAAATTTTCAAAATATATATTTTCATTCTAGCATAGTTTTGCCTTGGAGATATAGAATTCTACGTTAAAATTCCAAGTAGGCCTGATATGGCTACCCTTCTTCAAACAATTCTGAAATTGATAACAAGATTGGCAAGTGAAGTTTTTTCTGAAGTGGTTTTTCAAGTAGTAGCTTTTAATCGAGTCTATTGAAGCTCACAGCTAAACAACATCCAAGAGAGACTATCAAACTAAGCTAGTTAGTAAATGTCGCGATTTCTTTCACTTTGGCTGCAGTAGTTTCGTCTAAAGTAGTTGCAGTCAGGTATGTAGCGTGTTGGCTCAGCTTCTTCAAAATAATCCTCTTTGATACATGCTACATTTGTGTTCTAATTCTTTTCACTCTTCAAATTAGTGCCAAGCGCTATTAAGTTGGAATTAGAAAATTAGGCAGCGGACTAGCTTATAAGTGTTATTGCTAACAGATAACTTTTAAATGCTCTTGCCGGCATAATAATGCTGTTATTGTCTTTACAGGTACAGAAGGCGCTTATATTCAAAGATGCTAGAATAATGAAGAACCATCGTATTAAACTTTGGAAGATATGGAGCAGAACTGTATATCTGTAAGTACAGCTTTTGTATATTAAGGTATAAATGTTCATATCTATGCCCACAGCTTTACCATATACATGTCTACTCTCTACTGTTTTCCACTTATTAGAACCAACTATTCTTCTGTCGTTTGTTCTGTCTAATTTGCTTTACAAACTTCAGCTATATTTTAGTTAAACTGATAATCTGGAAGTCGCCGTAGTATAGTAGGTAGTGTGTTAACTTACTAGACCTGAGGTCTCAGTTCAAAGCCTAAGTCATACATCTCCAACAAAAACGAAATATGAAAAAATATTTATTCGGCAACGTGTTCTCAGCAGATTTCCTGCAAAAACTCTGAGAGTAAATAAAATTGCCATGAAAAAGTTTCTCAAAAATTTGTCGTTCGGAGGCGACTTTAATTTGTGGGCCCCGCCACTTATGGATAAAATTAACACAAACAACATAAGCGGTGTGAGAAGCTAGGTCGTTATCCGGACTGAAAGGTTGTAATGATATATGTACACTGAGCGTCAAAAGAAACTGTGCATTTAAAAAAAAATATATACATTAATAAATTACCGTTATTTTAAAAATATTTCATAGCCAGTTTTTAAAATTAAAACAAAAATAAAAAAAAATTACAAAAAATAAAATTTTATCCATAGTGTACAGTTTATTTTGACGCTCACTGTATGTATGTAATAACCTGGTGGGGTAGATTTTATGCCTGATTAGGAGAAGGTTGTAGATTTCGAAAACAATGAGAAGTTGCAGTTGTCTAAGAGTATTACAATTGGAATATACATAGATATGTATATATATGTATATATGTAACTTATTTGCCTAGTTCCACTATCGATTATGTTTAAATTCCTTCAAATTCAAGCTTTGAAACGTACAGTTTAAATTACACTGTTAATGACCATTAAAAATTTCAAGTGTTTTGTTTTCTGAAAACATAAATAAACACAACATTTTTTTACGATTTGTTGTAAACATTATAAAAAATTATAATAAAACTGTAATTCATAGCTTTAAAATAAAATTAAAAAAAGTAAATAAAATAATAAAAAAAAAAAAATGAAATATAAATCCATTTAAAAAAAGAATACTTTTTATTACTGTTGCTGCTGCTGTGTTTTTATATTTTTGCATTCCCATTCCAATTCCATTCGCCATGTGTCTGTAAACGATGAGAGCAACCATAATAATAAAAAATCTTTTCATTGACTATAAAGTGGCTTTTATACAATAAATGAACGCAATTCACATTACAATCACAGAATATCTCTTCTCCTTATCGCTCTCTCTCTCTCTCTCTCTCTGACATTCTGTAACACTTGTATTGGTATTTACTCACAGTCATAAACCGAGAGATGGGAAAATATCGCAAAGAGTCACCTTGAGTTTTTAAATGATTTATTTATTTTTAAGTTCTTCGCTATTGTCACCAAACACGGGAGAAGAGCTGCTTATTTTGCCTGCCATTGACTGCGTTAAAATGGTGCCGCGAATAATGCGACAGAAGTGTTTACAGCTCCACTTGAAGTGCTACCCAAAGAAGGTACCACAATAAGAATGCCATTGAATACACTGGAGTTTAAATTTCTTTTCCTTTCCTTTGCTTTTCGGTTTAATTTTCTTTCATTCTTTTCTCTTACCTTCAGACAGAGTATTTTAAACCAATTTATAATACAAAAGTGTAGAGTTAATTATTCATTTTCACTAACGTGATTTTATTCCGCAAACTTTGGTCCCTAAAAAATAATAAAAAAAAACAGAATGAGAAATCCAAGTAATACAAAAATTAAAATAAATTCCCTTTGGCATTAAGGGGAATTTACGTCAAAATTCTAGAGTCAAGAAAGCAAAAAGGAAATAAAATGTTTGCGGAAGCAAATTTTTTTGTTTGCGATTGTTAATACAATAAAATGCCAGAACTTTATTATTTCTTCTTAAATTTTAAATGAAAACATATAAAAGAAAATAAAAAATTTAATTATAAATACTACCACATCCCAAAAGGCTCATAATCAATCAATTTTTTAGTCTATGGAGATAATTGATGGTGTTTTTTATTTCATTTTTGTTTTATTTAGTTTTTACAATTTTGAAGAGGAGTCCAGACTTTTGTCCTTGAGTGTGCAGTGTTAAACAGCAAGACATTATTTTTGTACTCCCTTCCTACGGGTTTGTTTCATACAGTGCTTTAAAGGTATTCATTTTTAAATGGGAATATAAAATTTAAAGGAATTCTTTTCCATCAGGTATTTTTTCATCTTAAAGAACATGATAAAATTCAAAGAAACTGAAATTTTTTTTCGGGTCACTATGAAATACGGTACCTCTTTTCCCTTTTCTAAAGTAATTTCTTGTATTAGGAAACCTTATCATAAGTAAATCACGCCATGTATTCTTTTGTATGTAAATGCCTCATGCAACGTATAAGTAATATTTATTGGACTGTGTATATTACTCATACGCATGGGACTGCTTAGAATTTTTGCAAATTTAATATTGCGGGAATAGTCGTTGTCGTAGTTAGCTAATCATTAATGGCAATTTAATAATCAATGGATGTCAATACTTTTCATTACATAATTTTAAAATATATATTCATTCCTAATTTAAATAAAAAAAAAATTAAATTTTTCTAAAGTTTTCATTATTGATTTTCCTATATTTTTGATTATTTGCAATCTGCTTATTAGACATAAAGCCCGGCTTCGTATCCCAGGTCAGACATCAAAATATGAAAAAAAAAATTATTTCTTCGGCGATTTCTTCGCAGCAGATTTTTGAGACAAATATACCTGCCATAAAAAAGTTTCTCAAAAATCTGTCGTTTGGAGTCGACGTTAAACTGTAGGTCCCGCCATACACGTATAAAATTAATGCACACAACATGGGTGGTGTTGAGAAGCTAGGCCGTAATCCTGACTGAAGGGATGTAATGTCCAATTGTGATATGATCTAAAAAGAATGCGTTATCTTAACTATGATGACAAACTCCCTGAGAAACTTAGGATATATGTAGGCTGCAATACAATGTGTGAGTGCATTGCGCATTAATTTTCCAAAAGCTCTTTTTTGTAAAGCTTAACTGGATTCTACTGAGCTTGTTTGTTTTAAAAATATGACTACAACCGTTTAAAATCTTCTCCCATTAATAGCTCACTTTAGTTTTGAAAATTAGTGGCAATGCACCAAATCCTATAAGTATAGCGACTATTATTATTATGATTAGGAGCCATACGGTCTATTGTACTCTCCCCAAAGTTTATAGGGTATCCATATAATGTCTCCTCCAAACCCTTGAACATTTTCAGGATCCTAATATGCTTCCAAGAATTTACTTCTGCGATGCATTAATGATTCACAGTGTGTTCTGATGATTAATTCTCATAATTACAGAGTATACATATGGTGTCGTACACTGTAAATAATGCACAGCCCATGAATTCTTTTCTATAATTTCGGGCGTTATTTTCATATTGCTTTTCGAAACATTGTAATGGATAATAACTCTCGTTAGCTGTACTTTTTTGAGGCATACCAAACCCAAATGCATTTTAAGGGAGCCTGGTCAAACGCTTAATTCTTTGTTATCATTAGGCCATATAAGTCGATAGTTCAAGCTTTAATACTTCTATTGGAACATTTTTAAATATCTTCCTAATAGTTCGAAACTAACTCTCAGTGGACTCGTTTCCGCTAATTGCATCTGTTTCTAATGGATTATGTGAATTCGTTATATTGCTGATCTATTCAGACATTAACTAAGTGTTGGTAGAATTGAGAAAATAAAGTGATTATAGCCTGTCTCTAGCTTGTATAGCGACTAGTTTTGTTGGTGAAAAAGCTTGTTACTAATGCCACGATTTCAACAGTTACAAACCTTTAGGCTGGAGAGCAACTATGCTTCCCACACCACTCATTTTCATGGTAATTTTTTTCATGGCATTGCTAGAAGACTGTTAAGGACCTATTGTTTTCTGCAACCCGTGGGTAACGTCCTAAGGCAATCAATAGAAGCATCTACAAATCAATTGTATCTGACATTAGACTTGAGTGTATTTAAGAGGAAAAAATGAAATTAATTTTAAAATGGCAGCAAGTTAAGTTAGGCTACATACATATGTACATAATTGGCCATTGAAACCGTTCAGTCAGGATTACGGCCTAACTTCTCACACCACTCATGTTGTGTACTTTAATTTTATACGTGAGTGGCGGGACCTACAGTTTAACGTCGACTCCGAACGACAGATTTTTGAGAAACTTTTTCATGGCAGGTTTATTTACTCTCAGAGTTTTTGCCAGAAATCTGCTGAGAGGAAATCGCCGAAGAAATATTTTTTTTTTTTTCATATTTCGTTTTGATGTCTGACCAAGGATCCGAATCCTAGCTTTACGTCTAATAAGCCAACACACTACCTACTAGACTACGGCGACTACAAGTTAAGTTAGGCTAGGTTAGTTTAAATACGGCTTATTTGAATCATGTAAGGCCCCATTAAATAATCGATATTAAAGTTTTATGAACGTATTAATTTCGTTCAAATCACCTTTGGCTAGAGGCTTTTTTCAAAAAAAATCTGAGTGTCTAGGAATTCTTTTTAGGTTTCCAAGCGCTGGACAATAACAGAGTAGATATTCTTTCAGTGTGAGCTATTTCCAGTTTTCGGGAGTGTGCACCCAGACGCGTGTGTTTCGTAATATAATTGATAAGGTTTAAATTACTTTAGGCTAGACGTTCTGTCAATAAATACTGCATGTCCAAGAATTCTCTTTTTAGGGCTCCAAGCAGTAATCAGTGGCAGAGAAGATGTTCTGTCGGTGTGAGCTATTTCCAGTCAACCAGAGGTTCGTGTTTCGTAATAATTGCTAAGGTTTCTATAGCTTCTACAAACTAACCTTGCCAACATATCCGGTGGTAAAGTTTCAAATTAAATTTCTACCGGACCTTACATCCCATCATTCCTTCTTTTGTGTGAAATCGTTCATGTACTCCTATAACTTGAACTTATGTAAGTATGTATTTCAGATATTATCTAAGGCTTTTGAAACATCTATGAACAGTCTTTAATATGGTGTAGAGTATTAGAAATTTCTTTAAATTGAAAGTTTTAAAATTTTCATAAACAAACATTAAAACATACTTTAAATCCTATGCATCTTCTACTCTTCAACTAATAAACTCTGCTATTAAACACTCGATTAGATCATATTGTGACAATTTCTAAAAAGTTTTTTACTTTGCAAAAGAAAAAAAAGTTAAATCAACATTTTCTTCTCAATTTCTTTCATATTTTACCAATGAAGTATCCACCTACCATCCTTTCCTTTACACTCGTTGTACCATATACACTCCAGTTGTCTTTAACAAAAAATAAATAACTTTCTCGAGTTGGTGTCTTCCAAGTGGTAGTGGATGAAGATGAAAATTCAATGATAAATTACTCTTTGATAAATTTTCTTTAAACAAAGTGTTTATGGTTGTAAATGTTTTTTGTTTCTACCATTTTGTCTTCCTTCCTCTTCTTTACTCCCCAATATATTGTACGTAGTTTTTCTTGTTTTTCTTTTTCTTGTTGATGTCGTTATTCGGTATGAGATTGTTTGGTTATCTTGTTTGTTTGTTTGCCTTACAAGTGCGAATGATTGCATCGTAAGGCAGGAGGGGGGAGGGTATATAACATCGATATCGAATATTGACTTAAATTCTCCATTAAAATCGAAAATTTCTTAGTATTGAATTTATGAAGAGGCTGAGTAAGAAAATGCTGAATTGCTTCATGAAAATTGGAAAAAATTCTGCAATATTGTGCTAATACTACAATATATCTTCCCAGTAGTGTCTCCCCAGTGTTTTATAGAGAAAATGTTTTCTTTTCATAAAAATATGTCATTGTCAAAAATTACTGTCAAAATATCATAAAATATTGAAATATTATCCTTTTTTGCTCTCTCTCACTTATAAATTGGCATGATATATTGAATTTAAAATTTTAGAATTTCAATAAATTCTATCTACAATATATTGTGTTTTTTCTTTTTTTTTTTTTTTGGTAATAATTCAAAAACATAATCCATTATATGGATGTTAAAATCTATTGTATATAAACGTGGAAGCTATAGGAGTTGACAGCAAATCGGATAAGTGCGTGATTGACGATTTACTTTGTATGACTGATATGCTTTATCCCCACCAAAGGATGACACTTAATTACTTACTTAATTGATTCGATCAAACGATTCTCTCGTGAGCAGACGTGTCGATAAGCTAGTGTTTTTTAAGTGATTAAGTAACAAGTGTTTATAAATAAATAACCTTCGGATAACCTTCTAATAACCTTTAATTAATATAGTGTAAATTGAGTAAATAAATAAAAAAAAATAATAAAATTGAGTAAATAAAAAAATAAAAATATAAAATAATTAAAAGTTTTCGTCATACATATAAAGTGCATTCACCTTAAATATGAAGGAGCCACCGGACAACGGTGGGAATAAACTCTCTCCTGATAGTGGTGATAATGTGTATGGTAATTGTAACTCATTAAACATGACAACGCCAGGTCCAAAATACCTTTTAATAAATAGAACTGATGAAGGTAAAAACCTAACCAATGTATCACCTTTTTTGATTAAAAAAATTATAGACTGTACTTGCGGTGAAGTTTCAGAATGCAAAAAACTTAGAAACGGCAGTATCTTAGTCCGTACAAAAAATATCAATCAGGCAAATAAATTAATAAAATTGAAAAATTTAAGTGAAAATATAAATGTTTCAGTTTCATGGCATAACTCATTAAATTGTGTAAAAGGTGTGATTTATTCCAATGATTTAAGAGAGATCCCAGACGAAGAAATCTTGCAAGAACTGAAGAATCAAAATGTTATAAAAATTGAGAAAATCAAAAGAAAGGTCAATAATGTCATTGAAGAAACCGGTCTTATTATAATTACTTTCGGTTCTACTATTCTTCCTACCGAGCTTAAAATTGGTTACGAACGTGTAAAAATACGAACATATATCCCCTTACCTCTCAGATGTAAACAATGCTTAAGATATGGTCATATAGCAAAAACATGCAAAAACCCTAAAACATGCCCGAATTGTGCTCAAAATTTTCATACAAGTGAGAACGAGCTCTGCATGGAAACAAAACAATGTTCAAACTGCAGAGAATGTAATTCTTTGGACCACAATCATTCAGCGTATGATAAAAAGTGTCCAATATTTTTAAAAGAACGTGAAATACAAACAATAATAACACTTGAAAAAGTAAACAGAAAAACAGCATATTCTATTTATAAACAACGTCACCCTATTTCATCATTATCATATTCTTCAGTTGCCAAGCAACCAGCAACCAATAACAATAAACAATCAACAAACATTGAATTGGAACAAAAAGAGACTACTGCATCACGCTGCACATCAAATCTCAACAATACAAACAACAGAGAGCATCAACCTAGCTGCTCTCACCATTCAACATCGTCAGTACGAAAAATTGTTAATTACAACAACATATCTGATATCGAAATTTCGGAACACGAAATGGAACAAATAAACAACATATTTCAATCAGAGAAAATATCAGACGACAACAGTACTCTCTCAAAAACAACATCTGACATTGAAATATCCGAAAACGAAACAGGTTTAACACAACAACCAAACAACGCCAAAAATGTAATTATTTTACCGAGGACCACAGCTAACAGGAACAAACAGAAAATAAAACAAAAAACATTATCTGGTAAACGCTTAAAAGAGCAAAAATATAAATTTTAGTTAACTCATTTATTAAGTTAATGATTTTCTCTCATAATTTATTTTATAAGCTTATGGAATTATATGAGATGAGGGATAAAAACTCTCTCGTCAAACATAATTTCTCTTTTTCGTTAATTTTACTTTCACTTAAAAACTCTTTCATCTCACATAATTTCACTTTTTTATTATTTTTGCTATTATTGACCACTTTAACTCTCTTTATAAAAACTTTACTTATTATTTCTTTTATGCTGAATCGTTATAGTACATATTCATCTTTATTTAAATCTAATCTTAACTCTTAATTGTAAATTTTTAACTTATAATGTCTTCGTTTAATATTGTACAATGGAATATCAATGGTTACATTAATAATTATAACGATATTCTTCTGTTAATTAGAAAAAAAGCTCCTAAAGTGATCTCTCTTCAAGAGACGCATTTACACTCTATTAATAACATACCTGTCCCAATTAATTACACCCTCTTTTCTAAAAACACATCATCTACAAGGTACGGCGGTGTATGCATTTTAGTCCACAAATCAGTGGAACATAGACAAATTATCCTTTCGGACGATTTTGATGCAATCTGCCTGGAAGTAACTTCTAGGAAAAAATTCAAAATAATATCCTTATATATACAGCCAAATCATAAACTAACCTACAATCAACTTGTAAATGTACTAGGCAATATTTCACATCCATGTTTAATCACTGGAGATGTAAATGGTTGGCATACAAATTGGGGTTCAGCTATTAATAACACCAGAGGTAATATGATTGCAAATTTCATAAATAATTCTCATTATTTAATATTGAATGATGGGTCTCCGACTCATATTAGTACCCACAATTCTGTCACTCACGTAGATTTAACCTTCTGCTCCCCCGAAATTGCCACTGCGGCAGAATGGGATATAGAGAAAACACCATTCAGTAGTGATCACTTTCCGATTACAATTTCATTATTTAAACATTACAGAATTAATAGTGATTACTTTAAACCTAGATATAATATTGGGAAAGCTAATTGGATGAAATACATTCTGAACATTAGGAAATATAGTTCGGTGAGACCCGTATCTTCCAATATTAACAAAGAGACTGGAAATATATGTAGAATAATCAATCAGGCAGCAAATGATTCTATACCAAATACGTCCATTAAATCAAATAATATAAGATCAGTCCCTTGGTGGAATAAAAACCTGCAGAAACTTAAGGATATTAAAAAACGAGAATGGAAAATTTTTAATAGAAATATGTCTAAAACTAATCTTATAAATTATAAAAGGGCAAACGCTTTACTTAAAAGGGAAATTAAATATGCTAAAAACGCATCAATACAAAAATTAACGTCATCAATAAATCCATCATCTAGCACAGAAAATATTTGGTCAAACATCAGATCATTCACTGGCTATAAAACTACAAATCAAATAAATTCCATTGCAACCGACAATACATTATCTAACTTCACTGATAATAGAATAGAAATTGCTGAAATTTTATGTAAATTTTGGTCTCAAAATTCCAAAGATGAGAATTTTTCCTATGACTTTAATGAAAAGAAGAAAGCAGTATTCTCCAATACAGCTCAAATTATTCCAAGTACGGAGGCAAAGATATTAGAACGAAATATTAGTTATGTAGAATTTGAATCATCTCTTTCCAGGCTAAGAGGCAAATCTCCTGGTTTGGATAGGATTCCATATGCCATGATCAAACAATTACCATACACAGTAAAACTAAGAGTATTGTCATTGTTTAACCAAATTTTAAGAAATTTTATACCACAGCAATTCAAAAATAGTATTATAATACCCATTCTAAAACCTAAATCTAATAAAACTATACCCGCATCATACAGACCTATATCTCTTAATCCATGCTTGGCAAAAGTTCTTGATAAAATTATTTCAAACAGACTATGGTGGTTTGTACTAAAACACAAACTATTGAATAGTCATCAATATGGTTTTAAAAAAGGAAATTCAACAACTGATGCTCTACTTTATATAGACCATCAGATTGCTAATAGTATTTCATTTAGAAAACACCTCACACTCATTTCTTTGGATTTTGAAAAAGCTTATGATAAAATAGGTATTCACACCATTGTTGATCAACTAAGAATATGGAAAATTGGACCCAATATAATTCAATACATTATAAATTTTATGACAAATAGAAAAATTGTAGTAAGGATTGGTAAAAAGCATTCTAACTCTTTTCCCTTACATAATGGCATACCTCAAGGGTCCCCCCTATCCGTAATTCTGTTTTTAATCGCATATAATAAACTCTGTACTATATTATCGTTACACAAAGAAATCGATTTTACTGCCTTTGCTGATGACTTCAATGTTATTATAAGATCAAATGGGAAAAGAAATCCTGTAATTAATGTAAACTGTATTTTCCAGGATATTATTGGTTGGTGCCAATATTCCGGGGCGGTCCTGTCGGCCTCAAAATGCAAATACATCCATTTTTGTAGAAAATTTGGGTGTAGACCATTATTGCAACTAAATAATTTTCAACTAATAGAGGTTAATAACCTCAGAATTTTAGGACTATACTTTAATAATCGTTATAAATGGAGCACACAGGTCGAAAACCTCACGTCATCACTTTCGAAACAGTTGAATATAATAAAATGTTTGTCAAGTAAGAAATTTAATTGCAACACAACTACCTTAATATCAATAACAAGATCTATTATCTTATCTAAGATTAATTATGCCTTACCTTTTTTCGGGTATGTGCCTAAAACTGTGTTGGTAAAGATTAAACGGATCATAAATGCATCAATACGGTTATCTTTAGGAGCATTTCGCTCGACCCCAATTAACAACATGCTAGCTGAATCTGGAATTTTACCATTAGAAACTCAGACAAATTTAGCAACATCAAGATTATTTAGATCAATACAGAACAATCCATCAATACAACGAATTTGTAAGAACATGAAAAATAGGAAAAGGAATTTAAGAATAAATTCAACGATTCAAAGAACTTTAGAAATTTGTAGAACGCTACAACTACCCACGCAATATTCGGTTTGTTCTAAAACCAAAGCAGAACCACCATGGAATTTCAAAAATGACGTTATAGATATAACTCTTGCAAACTTTTCTAAGGATATTACATCATCCTCTCAGTTTAAAGCTTTATTTTGTGAAATGAAGGAACGTTTAAAACACTTCAATTTTATTTATACTGATGGATCAAGAAATGATGATTGCGTAGGCTACAGTATTGTAAATGAACATGGAATTATAAAATCTTCGATTCTACCAAGCTATTCATCAATATTTTCTGCAGAATTGATCGCAATTTTCGAAGCGATTAAATTTGTAAGGGCTAGGCACGGAAAATTTGCAATATGTACAGATTCATTATCTTGCTTAAAATCAATATTAAATATAAATAACAATGAATATTATGCTACATTTATTAGGAACGATTTAATGCAATCATACCCAAGAATTCGTTTAATTTGGATCCCTGGACACACCGGCATTTCTGGGAATGAATTCGCTGACGTTTCAGCGAAAAATACGCTGATTAGCCCATTAATTACAACCCAAAATTTCAACAAAAAGGATATTATTAGGTTCTTGAATAAATATTTCAAAATGGAAAGTGGAACCTCATTACCAACATCATCTTGGTATAAGGAGATCAACTCTCCAAATTTAACAATATTTGATTATATTAAAGACTGCCAAGATAAATTGTCTCGATTGGATCAAATAAAATTAATTAGGCTCAGATTGGGTCATACCAGAATATCTCATGCTCACCTTATGAACCAATCTATTCAGAATATATGTAACTGTAGTATTACTCATTTCAATAACTTGGACCATATCCTATCAACATGTCCAAAATTTTCTAATTCGCGTCAACTATTCTTCAAAAATTTAAATCCAAAGATGTATTTATCAACCCCTACAATAGATAATTTAAGTACCATTATTCAATTCCTCAAATTCACTAATATTTATAATTTAATTTAACTGATTGAACATTGTACAAATGTATTAATTGTATTATTATGAATATTTTTAAGTTTAGTTAATTTTTAGTTTAGTATTTAAGTTTAAGTTTAGTATTTTATTCATTATCTTTATATACTTACCTAATTTGTATTAATTTAATGCTAACCATTGAGCTAAAGGCCTAAGTAGCTAAAGCTCTAGCCTTATGTTATCTTATAATTTTAATTATAAGCTAATATAAAAATAAATAAATAAATACTTACTTAATTGGCCATTAATAACTCGATTACCGATTTTCGGCCTGCTTAGCATTATTTTACAAGTGCCTATGCTTCTTGCGCGCCTTCGCCAGTTGGTCACACCAATTGATAATATGGTTTCCCCAACGTGGTCCTTCCAACGCAAACAAGGTCGTCCTCTTTGCAGAGTTCCGCAGATCCTCGCAACAAATACCCGTCTCACCGCAGCATCCTCCTCCATTCGAATGAGCCAGCAACATCGGACTGGACCAAGATCTTACGTAGGACTTTTCTCTCGAATACTCTCAAGGTTGCTGCATCAGTGCTTAATAATGTCCATGCCTCTGCGCCATAAAGTAGCACGAGAAAGATGAGCGTCCTATAGAGAATTGGTTTTGTCGGACGGGGGACATCTCTGACACTCAATTGCCTATTGAGACCATAATAGCACCTGTTGGAAAGAGTGATCCTACGCTTGATCCCCAGACTGACATCATTTTTGGTGGTAACGGCGGAGCCAAGATAAACAAATTCATTGACTATATCGAACGTATTGTTATTGGCCATAATCTGAGATTCAATACGCCGCATGTCCCTACTTGTCGACAATCTCTCATTTATTGCCAGACCTATCATAATAGACTTCCATTCAATAGCACTAAAGGCGGCAGTAACATCTCGCTTGGTACGCCATATGATGTCAATGTAGTCAGCATACTTAAGTACCTGGACACTTTTTTTTGAAAATAGTGCCATTGCAATGCATAACACGTCGGCATAACACTCTCCATGACGGAGTTGAAGAGGTTGCATGATGATAAGGGTGATCCCTTACCTTGTACGAAACTTCGTATAATTCTAAAAGGTTCGGAGAACTCCATTTCTACCTTTACATAGCTGTAGGAGTTCCTTAACGTCATTTTGCATGGCCTTGTCAGCTTCGCAGGTATAATGAGCTTAGACATTGCTGCAAAAATACGATTCCCTATAAGGCTATCGAAGACTGCCTTTTGGTCGACGAAAAGATGATGTGTATTGACTTGTTTTTCATGAGTATTCTCCAGAATTGATGTAGTGCGAAGATCGGATCGATGGTGGAACTGGTCTGAAACCGATGGCTTCAGTCGTTCACACTATACGGCCGTAAGAACCTTATATGCGATAGAGAAACGGCTTACACCCCTGTAGTTGGCGCATATCTTGGAGTCTAGTTTTTTTTTTTTTTTGGTTAACAATCGAGTCACTTTTTTGCACATCCAATCGATAACAGGGCTTCCTTGATTTGGTTCTTCCAACACAAACAAGGTCGTCCTCTTCCCCGACTTCCGCAGATCCCCGCATCAAATATCCGTCCCGCCGGAGCATGCTCCTCCAATCGAACGACATGGCCGCACCAGCGGAACCACTCTATGTTTCTTACATAGAGCGCCTTAGAGAACCCTTACTACGATTATATTGTAAGGCTTTGAATGTTGAAAGTGAAATACAATAAAGCTAGCGCTTATAAACATGTTAATGACATTGAATCCAAAAAAAAAAAACAGTAGCAAATGTAGACCTCCAGACGACTTTGAATATTTTTAGTTGAACACTAAACACACCAAGGAATTGTTTTTATGCTTCCATAAAAACATTCTAACATTCGTAAAAAAGCGTAAATCTTTGAATATTTCGGCGAAAATGTAAGATAATAAACCAAATGGAAAAAAAACTAGCTTTACACATATTCACACACAGTCGTTGTAAATTGTATAGAGATTGTATAGAATTTTTATGAGTCTGTAACAATAAAATTTCAATTCGTTTTGAAACAAATCACTTTCCTTTTAATAGAAATCAAGCTTAAGCACACACACATACAATACAAAATACACCAAAAGCCGAAACGATAATAAAAAAAATAAGATAAAAAGCACCAGCAAATGAATGAAGAAATTGTAAATCTTAAGTCATAAAAAGAAAAAATTTGTTGGCAAATAAAGAAGAGAACAAAAAAAAAACAGAAATCGAGAAACCATACAATAACATGAAAATCAAGTTGTGGCAGAAATGAAATAAAAATAAAACAAGAAAAATCAGAAGAAAATCAGCTACCAGAACATCCAAGCACAACAATCACAATAAAACTGACGACGTCAGCATATCTAATAAAAAGGATATTCATGTTGTATTTCTCTTGATTTTAAATTCAGACAAACAAATAACCAATGGACGCAAATATAAAATTTGGACAAAAAAAAAATACAAAAACAAAAACCTTAAGGCCATTGTGATGCTCATACTTTGTAATCAATTTTGCCTTTACGTCCGCTAAATTTATGCAGAGAGTGATAGAGAGAGAGAGGCAAGAATATATCGTATGATGAGTACTATTTTTATTATTATTTTTGTCTATTGTCCGAACAGAGGCAAAGCAAAAATTAAATTAAAAGTTATGATGCATTATCTAAAAATATATGGAAAATATGGGGGGGGGGGGCATATTGAATACAAAAGTAATAAGAAAGAAAAGAAAATCATGGCACAGAATATAAAATTCCACAAATTGTTATGAGGAATTATACTTATGTGGAATCTTGAATTTTGTTTCATTTTGTTTTGCTTAAAAGCTTATAAATAATTTATTTTCGCAACAACCTCTTCAATTACTAAAAAAAATTCTGGGACATCAATCGGTTGTGCTTATCGAATTTTGACTGCCAAATAGGGTTTCGTTGTAGTTTTTGGGAAAGTCGAATTTGGGCGGTATTTGGTTCTAATAAATTTCTTAAGGCCATTATTTCAACTTGCCGTTAACTAAAGGGAAGATTTAATTTTTAATTTTATAAATTGGTTTTTCATTATTGTGAGTACCCAATAAGATAGAAGTAAGCGTTAAGCTAAAGGGAGGATCATCCTGCCGGTAACTTTTAAAGTAAAGTTTATGTTAGAACTTGCCATATTATATATTATTTTCAATATGGCAACTTCAAATATAAACTAAATGAGCATATATAACAGAAAAAACGAAGCTCGTCGTTGCCACTGCGTTTGAAAACATTGCCATATTTTTGAAAAATAACAACTTCTACTAACAGATTAACACACTACTCTCGAGGGCATCCGACAGATAGTGCGCACCTAACCGAGCTGATATCCAACATGATATGATTGAAGAAATAATTTCAGCTTGTACAAATTAGGCTGACTATACGTTAACTAATATGTACATATTTATTCTTTCCATGATTTTAGTATTGACACGAAGAATCTCTCCCATCTTGTTATTTTTTCTTTGTGTTGTTGCAGTTTCATTAAAAAGTTTTTCGAGTTGATCAGGAGATTGGTCTACTGTAGCAAATTCTAAAATAATAGCGAGTCCATCTGTTATTGCCTGGAAGCAACTCGATCTGTGGGACATTTATTGGGTGTAGTAACGATAACTGTTTTACTGACTGAATACTCAAAAGGTAATGCTGCCTGATCTTCCTATGATGTTCGTTGTTGATGTTATACTCATTGCGGATAAGCAACTACTGGCGACTTTCTTAAGGTGCTTGAAGCACACTAACTTTATAAATTCGAACGCTATGATAAAAACTTTTCGAACCCTGCCAAGTTTGAATTCGAATTTTTACAATTTGTAGTCGACCTCATTAATAACTACACCTCGCCACCTCAGTACATCATTCATTCCACTAGACTGTTACACCAACATTTACACTTATATAAAAAGGGTTTTATTCCGTATAGCTTTAAGTACCCGCTTTAAATTTGGTGTATTCAATACTATTTTCCACAATTAAAGTTTCAAAACAAAAAACTTTTAAGTTCATAAGCCTAGGTCCACTGGGATAGCTAGTGGAAAGTGCTCTAACCTGCAAATGTACCACTTTCACCAGAGACTTTGTGTATTGCACATAATTAAATTTGTGAGTTAATAAATTAAAAGGCTAACGAAATTATAACACTGGTCGTGAAAGAGTTAATAGAAATCCAACTATAACGAATAATTCAGAAACCCAACCTTTCTTTTTAAAAAATTTTTAGAGCACTGATTCCAAATGCAAATTGCTCCATCATACTAGGTATTCAAGATATTATAATTTTAAATGCAAAAAACAGTTTTTAACTTTATTCGAGGGGAGATGACGTCACGAATCAATTTTCTTTCTTGTGATCGTCGGCAGGCTTTGTCCTCTGGTGCCCAACGAGTTTTTACAAAGAATTGGGATATAAATACTGTATTGCTGAAAGAACTTAGTGCTTTGCTAAATGGTATGTATCCCTTGTGCTTAAAGAAAACATTCGCACATGTTTTTTTTCTATTTGAAGCAGATTATTTTAAAGTTCAAAAAGTTATAAAAGAATTTTGTGTGATGAAATTTCGAGAAAGTAACAGACCATCTTCAGTAAACAATGCATCTAGAAATCCTTTTCTCAAATCAAAATAATCAACTTTTTTTTTGTATAAAAATTGTTTATTTCAATCGAAAAGCATAAATAATTAAATTGCAAGTGAAAGATAATTTATGACCATTTTAATATTTAAAAATCCGTTGTTGTTTCTGTTGTTGTTGTTGTTATAGCGGGGACATTGTTGAGTATGCCATTAAGTGATTATTTTTCTCTGTCTCTGTATCTGACTGTATGCATTTCATTTGATTTCTCATGCTCTACAGCTATTACTTTGTATAACATTTCGATATACGCATACCAATAAAAAAAAATGGAATCAAAATAATGCCGGTCTTGGAAAATAATGTATATATATATAAAAAAAAAACAATAAATTTTTATAATTTTGGCACATGGCGCGAATATTGTGGAAAGTAATTGATTTTAAATTCAATTTTCTACAAGTAAAGTGTAACCACCAAATGAAAATAAAACCCAGCTGAAGGTTAAAATAACAATTTTCATAGGAAAAACAAACTTTGGAAAGAATTCTATTTGCCCATGATAAAACATTGAAAATGAAAATTAAAGTTGTTTTCTTGTTGCCTAACGTCTAAACTATCTCATCTTGGTTTATACAGACTGAAGACAACTAGCCTAGTTGAGAGGAATCAAAGAAAATAACTCATCAAGAATGTCGTCATAAAAACGTGACATCAATTTCATTGTCAGCGGGTGGTTAAAATAGTGTTTTTGTATTTATGATGTTTTACCCATACCCACACCCATTCTCCATTTACACAGACACTTACTCAAACATACAATAATGCAGGATACATACATACTACATATGTATATTGTTAGTTAGTCTGCTTTAGATTTTTTCGCTGTAGTTGTTTACAGGAAGCGGCAAGACAGTCAGCCCCAGCATCAATGGCAAGAGAAAACAATAAAAAAAACCCTCAAAAAATTTATTGAGAAAAATATCTGAAAAAATGTAGTCAAAACAAAAAACAATAACAACAACAATGTCAGCAATAGCAACAAAATCACCAAATGTAATTCTTTTTTTTTTAGTTGGCAACAGTTCAATTCGTTTTCGTTTTTGGTTTATCCTTTATCTGGAACTGATGCTCATAAAATCATGGCAAATTCTTTGAAAATTTTCACAATAAGGCACTTATTTTCAACGACGGACTTCTTTCGTTTTTCGATTTTCGTTAGAATAGAAATAGTAAAACAACAATAATAATAAAAAAATATTTTATACGTCATATCTGTAAACCAAAATCATGGTTAAAATCATATGATTTTGATTGGTATTGGTTGGAAAAGTTTTATTTCATAGTTTTTGTTTCGTTTTTTTTTTTTTTTATTTTTTTTATAAGAACTAAATATTTTTTGTGTGGTTTTGTTGATTGGCTTGAGTATATCGTCCTTAATTTGTTATAACAAATCAAAATTAAAAAAAAAATTGTTTGAGTTTAATTGTCTTTAAGTGTTCTTGAAGCGATTATTTTAAGAGCATTATTTTATTGAAGAAGGCATTTAATGAACTTCTAATTGGGTTTTAATTTATAATTATAAACTTAACTGTATTCCAGCGAACAAGCTTCTAATTTGGTTTATATTAGTTTTAACTTATGCCAGTTATCTGATATGTGACCACTTGAGCTCTAGTATCTCATGCTCTCTATATTCTTCTTCGATTGCCAACATTCTAATATCCTTACAGATTCGATTGTATGTTGTGATCCCCTGGACATATACGTTATCGGATTTTATCCAATTTGGTCAAATTATTTGGTATGTTTTGAACAGGCTTTGCTGTTTTTGTTTTATTGATTACATCGAAAATGTTCATAATTCAATAATCGTAAAGGATTCAATTTTCAAAAATGCCATATCACTGGTGATACGCTCATTTCCTAAATATCGTCCACCGTTTTCTTCGAAAGGTTCAAATTGACTGCGATATTTTGTCTAATGATAGATTCTGTTAATAATATCATCCTTCATTCCCTTTTCTATGATATACTCTTCTTTTTGTCAACAATTTCATTGAAGCAAAGTTTGCGTCTCCATCATGAATCAATCCAGTATTGTGAATTACATTAATTCATCCTGTGTAAATACTTTTAAAGTACCAATGACTTGAAAGCTGCTGTCTTGTTTTATAATTCAGGGCTTATTATCTAGGTACTACAATAGTCCTTCTTCTATTTCTTTCACTGTTCCACCGACCTCGCTACTTTCGTGTATCAACGGCCGCTCCGAAACGTTACAAAGAAGACAAACCTAACATCATATTGTTACGAAAATGGAAACATCGTTTAACATTAAAATGATTAACAAAAGCTACACCAACAAATAAACCAACAACATCGGTATGAATGAAACGGGGATAGACAAGTAAGCGAGAACGCAACAACCAGCAATGTGAACAAAATACACAAACAACAATGAAGTCGCAATAGAGTTCCCAAGAAGGCGAAAACACGAATATTCTACTTCAAGAACATTCAGCAGACAGATTACGTGGGCATATAAGAAAGCAAGACAAGGCAGGCGACGAGTAGTAACAATTCAGTCAGCCTTGTGTGAAGACGCATTGCGTGTGAAGAAAACAGTTGTGGTTTGAAGGTCTCCGTTGAAAAGGTCTGTGCTGCAAGCAAAGAAGAATAGCGAACAAGCAATTATTGTTGTATTCGTCAAGTTGGAAATAGTGGCACATAAAAGTAGTGAGAACAATAAAGAGTTTAATTGAACCTAAACACATACATATTTATTTTTATTTTGTTTGCAATCAACGAACTCATATTCTAAACGTTTTTAAAAAGGTAAAAACGTAACAATATAGACCTAAGGAAGCATCTCCTTTTGAGGACCCAATAAAGTTACACTTGTTTAGCTGGCAGAACTATTGATATTAAAACAAAACAAATAAAATAATGAGAAGGTGGTAATGCTTTGTGACGGATCTATGTTTCATAAAAGAACAGATAATACTACTATGTTTAAATAAGCGCAGCCTCATTGCTACAGTGAAGCAAAATCTATTATGTCCGAACACAATTTCACTCTTACTGACCAAAGCTGTTGTTTATTTCGATTGCTTTTATATTCGACGTTTCGTTTTTCCCAAATTAAAATTTGTGCTACGAGGTTTTTGCATCCATTTCTTTGCACCCAATATTTTCCCATCAAGCTGCTTGTAGTTTACATAAATTTATAGAACTTGACCTCTTAGAACATTATGAATTTAAAACACGTATACACGATACAGAATTTTAGCCACATGATTATGGTTTTGACTTTCGTTGTGTTAAAAAAATTTCAAATACAATTCTAATTCTCCTCAACACCCAGTTCTAAAGAAATAATTCCACGCCATGTACTTATGATTGTTCGATATTTCCTAATCGGCACATTAAAGGTCAGTTGCTGACTCATTACGGTGACCACTTTTCACTTATGCAACATATATTTCTATTCAGAGTAGAATTGCAATTTTTTTATTCCTTTTTTTGAAGGAACTTCGGGCTGCCACAATATTATGTCTGTCAATAATGTTATTATTTCTTTGCTTTCTTTCAGTTTCATTAATCAAGCCTTTCGATATTTCGTAGATGTCAGGGCTAGACTCAACGATTTCTTGATTGTGGTATTGCATGTAGTGGTGACAAATTTTATTATAAGTCCTACTATTTCTCAGGAAATAATGCTGCTTGATCTTTGATGTTTTATCTTGGAATTATTCTCTCTTAGCCAGGGAGTTTGCTGTATACTACTGATTATAAATTTTTAAAATTAGACGAAAAAGAATTAGAAATTTTGTTTTCTTCCATATTCGATGCTGGATTTGGTTGGATTGTTCGGTGTTATAGTGTAGTTCTATACCTCTCTCTCTCTCTCTGTCGGACTGTTAGTATTTATTTAACTTAAATAAAGCTGTTCCGTACAAGTGAACAAGGCATTTGACGTCTTGAAAATACATCATACCTTCTACAGACCACGTAGTAGGTCTATTCCCTTTTGTGAATAAAATAAAAATAAAATTTCAAGAAGTCCTTAACAAATTCTCTTATTTAATATTTTATCTATTAATTTATGATTTCATTCTCTAAGTTTGTTATTTTCTCTTAAAACTTCGATTGTTCCTGCAAGTACCAAAGTAATCAATTTAAATTACTATGGAGATTCCAAATGCTAGATATTAAAATATTTTTTAATATTTCCAAGAACAAAATGTATAATTTTATATAGAAAATAACCGCCAGTGAAAGTAAATGTCAAGCAATTAATCAGTCTGCTAACGAAAATTAATGAAGAAATATTATATGAGCCATGCAGCATCTAAAATATTCCATCGTCTGGTTTAATAATTTCCATAAGATGGCCGAAACCAATGTCATAAATCTGAAATTATTAATTTTCTAAAATATTTATTTACTTACTAATACACACACATATATACATAAATACAACACATACACACACACTTGTGTCAGTTAATAAATATTTGTTTTGGATGACGACAAATACTAATGCAATTACGTAGACCACAACAAATAAATATCATTAGAATGTATTGAGAAAGGACCTTGAACTTTAAAGGATTGTAAATTTCAAATGGGTACCATTTATTGTATTTTACTCTTTGTTTTTGGCCACTATAAGTTCAAGCTTTAGAACATGTGCTTTGATGCAGAAACAAATAAATTTTGTTTTTGAGAAAATTTTCCAACAAAACAAAAATCCTGTCCATTGAAATGAAAGGTTATAGAAAGAAAATGTAACAGAGAGAGAGAGAGAGAGAGAGTGAGAGCCCTTTTTTTTTGAAATTTTATTAACTCTTAAATCTATACGAATTAGTAGAGAAGACTGTTTTTTATTTTCTATTCTTTATGAATCCATTTAGTCTGGACCATTAGCCATTGCTACTGCACAGCAAAGGCCAATGTGTCTGTGTATGTTTGCATCAATTAAATGCTTGCTTTTGTTGTCAATAAAAAAATGGCTTTTAAACGATAAGTATGTAATGCACAATTTTTATAATACAATAATATTCGTAAAAGTACTTAAAATAATGATGTTTTTATCATTAAGTGAAAACAATTCACTACAATAAGGGTTTGATGAACTCAAAAACCATTTAAAAATAAATACATTTGAATTTATTTTTAAAAGTTTTAGGTGTTTTTCAGACATTCTTCCATAAGGTTTCATTAAGTCGATTTTTTACTTTAAAGTTTGGACTGCACGTGTATGCAAGCATTCAATACGGTACAGAAACCCTCAAACAAGTCACCGATTTTGCAAACAAGTTGCTAATGGCATACAGTTTTTTATTGTTCAGAACTGGTTGCAAGTAACTCCAGTTAAGCAGATTATAGGCCTAATAAAGCAGGTTCTAGAATAAAATGGTTTGTCGTTGCCTACAAACAAAGCAATTTGTACAGTCTTGGGTCTTCCTTTGGGTCGAAGTGGCAAGGAATTTTCCTCATTATTACACCCACGTTTTGATGGCGAGCAAATCTCTTAATTTTTAAATTTACAAAACCATGATGAAAATTTACCATTTTTTCGTGCTTTACCAGATTCGAATCCAGGTCATCTCAACTTTTGATTGTCAGCTCTAAAAATCATAAAGTCACTAACAGGGCATCTTCTTCTTCCTCTTATTAATTGGTTATTACAACCCTTTAGTCAGGATTACAATATAGCATCTTACACGACTCGCGTTGTGTGTTTTAATATTATACATGTGTGGCAGATTTTTGAGAAACTTTTCATAACAATTTTATTTACTTTTAGAGTTTTTGCCAGAAAACTGCTGATAATAGTCACCGAAAGAAATATTCTTGAAAATTTTGTTTTGTTCGAGATGTCTGCGCGTGGGCTTGAAGGAGGCACTACCTACTAGAATACGGTGACTCTAATATATGTCTAACAGGGCATACCTGTCAACAGCTACAATTCTGGTGTTATAGGAAATTTCGTTTACTTAGGTGCCATATTTAAAACAACTATGATGACTGTTCAGAAATTAATCGGAGAATCCCAAGTGTAAAAATAGCAGATCAGCATAGATTTTCGTAATGATTTCCAATGCTTGGATGATTTCCATTTTATTCTGTGAAAAGCTGGCCGTAATCCTGACTGAAGGGTTGTAATGACCAATTATGTATGTATTTATGTTTTGTCTTTAAACAAATCACGTGTATAACAGTCATACAACGTAAAGTAAAGTATGCTCGCTAAAATTAAGCATGTGTCAAGATTCAATAGGTTTAAGTCTAGAATAATTGAAGATCATTGCAGTGAAGAAATAAAGCTGGTAACTTTCAGAAAGTTTTGTTGAAAACTTCAATTGCGTTTATTGAACTGTTTCTCTTTAATGAAAACATTTGCTGCACATCGGGTAGGAGTTAACGCGGGTCAAATAATGAGTGAGATAGGCGCTTTCTTTTGAGTGATTGTCTAATTGAAATAACCCTTCCGTTTGAACCCTTTACGTACATGATCATTTTATTTCGATATATTTTTTTAATATCATGTTCCCGATTGTAAGCAGGACAAAGTTGCTTCAAATATATACAAGGTTTCATCCTCTTCGAGACTAACCCATTTCTCGTTTTAATTTAACAGACGTACCTGTTGCAATTATATGTATATTTGGCAGAAGTGTCTTAATTGAACACATAACCAATTATGTATGGTCATTACAATCCTTCAGTCAGGATTACGATCTAGCTTATACACTACACTGTCTAGACCTACAGTTTTTTTGAGAAACTTTTCATGGCAATTTTATTTACTCTCGAAGTTTTTGCCAGACATCTGTCGAGACAAAATTGCCTAAGAAATATTTTTTGTATTTCGTTTTTCTTAGCGATGTCTGCCCTGGGGTTTGAGCAATGAATCGTTTTTTCGCTACTCATAAGTACTCATGAAATTTTGAGTATGAGTGAGTCAACAGTATTGAAATTTAACCACTCTGATTTATTCGTACTCACTACAACATTGATTTTGTAAGTACAGGTTGCAATGAGTATGAGTACAACGCTGACATCAATCTCATAACATTCGAAATATGTTTGATTCATACGCCTACTCATTCAGATTAATAAATTTAGAGAAATACTTATAATACTCATAAATGATTCGAGTGATTCGATTAACAGTTTTACAAAAGAAAAAAAATAGACAGAAAAATTCAAATTCAGCAAGCAAAGTAAACACACAACCTTCTAGTGAGTACTGTAGTGTTCGTATTAGTATGATATTTTGTGATTCGTGTAAATATTGTGTAAAGGAGAATCGAAATCAATAACATCATGCGCATTGTTAAGTATGAGTATGATATTAAAATAAGTATGAATGAGTATACATAACATAACATAATTGGCCATTACAAACCTTCAGTCAGGATTACGGCCTAGCTTCTCACATAATGACTATAAGTATCAGAAATTCGAACCTACTCATGTTTTTGAATACTTATTGCTGATGTCTGGTTTGAACCGATGCCTCACTACCGAATTGAAAACCTTACAGTAGGTTAGATTTATATAGACTAGGATCTTAGGGATGAAAGACCAGAAGTAAGTTTTATTATGTACTTTGGTTACGAAATCGCTAAGCTTGCTTTAGTTAAATTGTTAAATTAGAATTATTTTTTTGTATTTTGTGTGTGTTTAATTTTAGAAGTTCATGTTATTAAACAAATTTAAATGCTAATGCCTGTTACATTCTAAGAAATACATCGAAATGACAATGATTATTTAAAGCACTTGGTAATTATAAGTAGAGCTCTTCACATGACTTCAAATTCAGTAGAAATTATACGAAACTTCTGGAAACAAAAATGGTTTGCTTCAAAAAATTTTGTGGCAATTTAAATGCCAATAAAAATTTTAAATTGATTTTTAACATTTTGTTTTCCAGCAAAATAAAATCAAATAATTTTCCAATATATACTACATGATGAGTATTCTAAATGCTCTTTCTTTGGTTGCTTAAATAAAAATGTGTGACAATTTTTTTTGTGTGTAAATTATCATTAATGATATTTATTGTCATGCCCTCACTCTTTCTATCTCTGTTCTCTTTTTCTATCTCTGTTTTACACTCAATAATTTCAACCACAATCCATTGTTCTTTCATTTGGAATCTCAGAGAAAAAAAATGGTTTTTTTCTGTACCAGCATTTCCCTTTCAATTGCCAACAACAACAAAATGCTGTTGGTTGAAAGGAGAAAATGTGTAGAAAAGTAGAGTGCCATATAGAAGAGAAGAGGGAAAGCAAAATTTATGCTAAATTCCATTATTATTATGCAGTAAAAATGCAATTTAACTGCACTTAATATTTACTCAGAGTAGAAGAAAAAAAAAAGAAAGGAAGATGGAAAACAATTTTGAAGAGATTTCTCAAATGCAGATCTCTTCTCATATACGAATGTATATAAGTATATGTATGTAACTGTACTCAGTTGAAATAAATGGCATTTTTATCTATAGTTTTAGAAATTTGTGTCTATTCGTGTGTATTTGTGTGTGCATTCGCAAGGATTTCAATTGTTTGCTTCCTATACTTTCCCTGGCAAGTAATTTTTATTTTTGCTGTGCATTTATTTGATGGCAGGGTCCTTTCATTTAAGGAAATTAAAAATTGAATATTAACAGAATGTGCTCATAAAAATGGACATTAAGTTGGTTATCTGTGTTGAATAATTTAATATTTAAGCGACAAACTTGAAAAGGTTTTCATAGCAATTTTATTTGCTCTTTTTTTTGTCAGAAAACTGCTGGGCAGAAGTCGCTAAGGGAAATATTATTTTTCATATTTTATTATATTGGAAGTGTTTGAGCCAGGAGGGTCTGTGATTCAAGACCCTCATCTAATAAGCCAACACACCTCGTACTAGATTCCGGTGACTTAAATATACATTGGAGTGTGGATGTAGTCGTCGTAGTCTAGTAGGTAGTGTGTTCGCTTATTAGACGTAAAGCCCGGTTTCGAGCGCCAGGCCAGCCATCAAAACGAAATATGGTAAAAAAAATGTTTTTCGGCGACTTCCTCTCAGCAGATTTCTGGCAAAAACTCTGAGAGTAAATAAACCTGCCATTAAAAATTTTCTCAAAATCTGTCGTTTGGAGTCGACGTTAAACTGTAGGTCCCTCCACTCACATATAAAATTAACGCACACAACATGAGTAGTGTGAGAAACTAGGCCGTAGACCTGACTGAAGGTTTGTAATGGCCAATTATGTATGTATGTATGTATGTGTGGATGTTTCAGTAAAACCAATCTCTTTGTCTGGATCAAACCCTGATCTCAATTCACCGATATTTCTATGTTTAATGAATTGGATAGAATTCTAGATGAATATCTTTTTAATTTAAAACATGAAACTGATGGTACCCTGTAGATCATAGCAGTGAACAAAATAATATGCTCTAGCCAACAAAACAGATGCGATGTCCTTCAAGCCGAAGCATCTGTGACAAGAATTCTTTTGTATGTAAATATCTCACGCAGCATATAAGTTATATTTATGGGACTGTTTATATTACTCATACGCATGTGAGTGCATCGAACGTTTGCATATTTATTATTGCGGGAATAGTGGTAGTCTTCTTAAAGCGTATCATTAATGGTAATTTAATAATAAATGGGTGTCAATAGTTTTCTTTACATAATTTTAAAATATGTATTCTTTACAGGATTTTTAGATAAAAAAATTTTATGAAATAATTTTTTTAAATTTTCATTGTTTATTATCGTATAATCTGTATTATTATTGCATAATTTGTATATTTGCATATTGTAAGACAGCGTACCTGATTTAGTAAGCTTTATCTAAAGAAAATGAGTATTCTTTATTGAACGTAAAACTCCCCGAGAAACTTAGGAGATTTTCAGCAATACATACTGTGCAATACATACTAATAATACTATTATTGTCTTTGCAGGTGGATCGTAGGAGCTTATATCAAAAGATGTTGGGATAATGAAGAACCATCGTATTAAACTTTGGAAGATATGGAGCAGAATTTACTATATTCTGGACAACGTGTTGGAAACTGTTTATCTGTAAGTACAGCTTTTGTTGATTTATATATAAATGTTCACAACTATGCGCACAAACTTCCCATATATGTACATGTCTCTACTGTTTTCGACTTATTATGGTAAACTATTCTCCTGCCGTTTGTTCTGTCCCATTTAGTTTTACACACTGCAGATACATTTTAGTTACACTATTATTCTGGAAGTCGCCGTAGTCTCGTAGGTAGTGTTTTTTCTTATTAGACGTGAGGTCACGGTTCAAACCCCAGGTCAGACATCAAAACGAAAATATAAAGATATTTCTTCGGCGACTTCCTCTCAGCAGATTCTGGCAAAAACTCTGAGATTAAATAAAATTGCTATAAAAAGTTTCTCAAAAATCTGTCGTTCGGAGTCGACGTTAAACTGTAGGTCCCGTCACTCATATATAAAATTAACACATACAACATATGTGCTGTGAGAATCGAGGTCCTAATACTGACTGAAGGGTTGTGTGTGATTTGATCTAGAAAAACTTTTTTTTTTGTACCAGATGTATTGTTACATTGTTACCTTTTAAAACGTTTGAAATAAGAGCTCGTAGATTGTAGATAAAATGAAAATAATTTAATTAAAATTCTTTATTATTCGCACAATTCTGTGTGCCACTGTTCACAACTTTATGTAAACAACAACAATTGCTTTGTTTGATATGCTTCCATTTACACCCTTTGCATAAACAATAACAATTACTAGACAATTATTCAACAGATCTTTGTAACGAAGATCTTCAAAACACGATTACTCTCTACAAACACACCGCGTCTTCACACAAGATTGACTGAACTTTTACTGAGTCCGTCGCCTGCTTTGTCTTGCCTTTTATATGGCAAAGTAAACACTGTGTTGAATGTTTTTGAAGGCAAACGTTCAAGACTTCGCCTCCTCGAAATCTTTTGTCGAACATTATTGTTTACGTTTATTATTGTAGTGTTGTTGGTATATTTTTGTTTACTTGTTTACCATTTTTTTGTGTTGATATTTGTTGTTACATTAATTCATTGCGATACTTTTGTAAACAAGTTCATTGTTTTGTTTTTGTAGCTTTTGTTTATAATTTTAAAGTTAAACGATGTAAAAGCAAAACACCAGTATCTAGATTTCTTTATTTTCGTAACAATATATTAATTACACTGAGAACTGCTGCATCCATTCATAAAAAAATTCTTCGGCTAAAATAAGCTCGACTCTAAGGATGAACTCATCGCATATATAAATACTGACGACCTTGACAATTTTCTTGGATTAGATACTAAAATTGGAGGTACATTGGTCAAAGTCAGACTATATTTAAAGATACAATGATTTTTTGTTCTGTAATGATGTGTTTCGTTCACAAAGCCACAGACTTATTGAGTCATCCTAGTATTGCTTAGTGACTCAATAATTTTTTAATCATTATTTGCAATGTCATATAAAAGAGGTGAGAGTTTTTGACCGATTAAATTCTATTAGTTAGCAGCAACATCATTTTTCTCTTTTCCTAGAGATGCTACTTTGGTTCCAATTTAACAACCTCATTCTGTGTGGTGCTGTGCCTAATATATGCCAACTCTTTTGAGTTATTTGTACTGCATTTTATTTGCTTGAAATGTCTTGTAAAATTAATTGTTTTATGTAACATAAGTAAAAATTGTTTCTATTTTTTTTAAAAGCCACTTTCATTTGTATTGACATATACGGAGGTGACTTTTTGTCTTTTATGTTTACAAAAGAAATTTGTTTACATTTTTTGACTTTTCATGCTGGTTCTATATAGTATACAATACCATAAGAAGGAAGATTAAAAATTTATTTTACTTTTACCTGAATTATTTGAATTATATTGTATATGTTGGCCTTTTGTATTCAATGGGCATTGAAGTGCATTTGCCATTTGATGATCAACAATATCCTACATTGTATGGTTGTGTCTTGTTGTTGCTGTACATATGTATGTTGATGTACATATGTATGTGCTGCATATTGTATACTCAGGCAATTGAAACCTGTTTCAAGTAATTGTTATTGTTGTAAATGTGTATGTGTGTGTGTGTATACATTTTTGCAAACTTTTTAACAAATTTTTCCAACCACTGGCTATGTACATACATACAATATTTAGGAAATTCAGTATTACTAAGCTTTTTTGAAGATCTTAGTACACAATAATTTTTAAGTATTTCTTTTAATAATTCACAGAAAATATTTGATTCCCGTTTTTATTTTTGGTTAAGGAATATGCCTAATATTTTATACATACTTCCGTATATCTCAAAATTCGTATAGGATTTCATGTGTAAGAATACATGTGTCTAGCTAGTCCTGCCAGCAGTTCTCCGTATATAAACACATGTTAAGCCGGCTTAACATTTGAATTGTTTGTATTGGTATGTTTAACTAGATTCTTGATATTGTTGTTGTTGCTGTTGTTGTTGGTCTTGTTATTTTCAAATGTTTACACAAGTAAATTTACAAATTTTATATTTGCTATTGTTGTTGTAGTTGCTTTTACTCTCTATAAGTTATCGAAAAATTTTCTATGCCATCGAATTGAAAGAAAAAGTTCTTTTTTGTTTTGTTTCATTTTAATTGCGGGTAAAAACATTTGTTGTTCTCATACGATTTTAATGAATCGAAAGCAATCGATAAAAAGTTTAAATTTTATAACATCAAAAAGAGAGAGGGAAAAGAAAGGGGGAAGAGCAATTAAGTTCATGTTTATTTTGCGTGCAGGGAATGGCAAAATGAATACGAGTTTAATTGAGGGATTAAAAAAAAAGTTTTGAAGAACTGTTTGTCTTTTTCATTGGGACTGATGAGTTTTACTAAATTTACATAAAAATACGAGAAAAATAGATGAAAAGATATATATTAACGTTTGGGTATTGGCAGTAAGTCCCTTTGGTTTTTTATTGAAAAATAAAAGTTTGTGTCAAGCTATGGATACAATATTAATGCTCATCTTAAGCTACTATTTTTTTCTAATTGTTTAGGAATATTGCCAACACAATAACAAAACCATTTTTCATCTTTTGATAAAAAAAATGAATTAATCCACACATGACAGTTCGCCTTAAATGTACACCTTAACCGTGTTCGCATGGTGGTAATGATGCAGGCCATGTGGTGAAGACATCGAAACGTTGAGGCACTTTTTTTGGCATTGTGCAGCTTTGGTAAGATTGAGATAAAAAATTTTTTTGGAGATGATTCTATACCAAACAAAACTCATCTTAGAGTAATGTACTGAAATAGGTTAAGAAAGTTTGTACAAGATACAGACTTCCTATAGAAAGTTAGGTTGTATTGCTAATGTTAAGCACCCAGCAAGCCTTCATAATGGCTTAAGTTTATGTCAATTAACATAAGATCCTTAGTAGGTCTTCTCTCTTTTAGCATACCTACCAGATATCAGCAGTGATTGTTTTTTTGCTACTCATAAGTACTCATGAAATTTTGAGTATAAGTGAGTCAACGATATTGAAATTCAACTACTCTGATTCATTCGTACTCAATACAACATTGATTTAAAACTAAAGGTTGCAATGAGTAGTTGTTGTTGCAAGCAAAGCGAACACACAACCTTCAAGTGAGTATTATAATGTTCGTACGCGACTCATACTTATTTTGTGATTCTTGTAAGTGCTGAGTAAAGGAGAGTCAAAGTCAACAACATCATGTGTATTGTTAAGTATGAGTACGATGAATATGAGTAACATGAGTATGAATTAGTATAAGTATCAGAAATTATGAGTTTGATTCGAATCTACTCATCTCTTTGAATATTCATTGCTGATTTCTGGTACTAATTAAAGAAGAATACATAAGATATTGTATGCTCGTACATTTTCACACAAACAATAATTGGTAAGGTATTATATTGTCGAAATTGATTCTTGTTTTTGTGTTTTGTGTACGTTATACCTTTGCCTTTCTGTTTGTTGATGTCATAAGAAGCTATATACTACCATAGACCCTTCAGAGTCCATCAAATAATGATGCCAAATGCCGCAGTCGCCATAATCTGACCCTAGGTCAGACAGCCCCAACAAAATGAAAAAATAAAAAAATATTTTTTCGGCAACTTTTTCTCCATAGATTACTGGTATAAATTCTGAGACTAAATAAAATTGCCATGAAAAAGTTTCTCAAAAATACGTCTTTCGGAAAAATACGTCCTTCGGAAAAAATGTTTCATACTGTTGAAGTTGTTGTTTTAGCGAAGGACTTTATTTAACCCATTTACGGTCACTGTGTCAATTTGGGAACACTTAATTATTAAGGCTGTATAAAACAACTTTTTACTCTTGTTTATTTGTTTGTTTGCATTATTGAATAGAGGAAAGTGCTCTGAATAAATATTAAATGAAGCATTTTACCTACATTTATTGTTATTGTTGTAATAATCTATTAAACTTCATTAACAATACACATGTAGAGGTAGGTCAATGGTAACCAAAGTTATATTTTCTACCTAAAGCTTATTGTCGTTATTTGTATTAAAATATAAAATTCAATAAACAATGAAACATTGAAAAGCATTTTTAGTTTCATACAACAAATGTACAAGATCTTAGAAAACATATCGTAATGCTGTTCCAATTTGGGTACAATGGCCACAAGTATACTAAAATAAATTTTAAACTAATTTTTTTTTCACAAAATATGTCAGATATTAATTTGAAAAATACCTCACTTGTTCCAAACTTACAACAAAAGCATGGGCGAAGTTGTTGAAATTGACCAATTTATGTCTTTATACCGAATTAGCGTACATAGCAAACAATGGTGGTAGTGTTTATGTACGTATCTACATGGTTGATGAGGCTATATCAAATGCGTGGCGCCTACCTGAATTTTGTGAAGAAAATGCTATGAATCAATTACAATTTCTTCGATCCATAGCTAGGTTTTGTCTAAAACAGTCGTCCAAAAGACATTCTGCTTGGCCTTCGTCATCAAATATTCAGGGTTTACATCTAGACGGCGCTGATCATGTTCCAGAAAAGCTTCCTAAGCGTGTGCGTTGTTCATCTGCCACAATAGAAGCCGCTGGAGTTGCAAAAAATACAAAAAACACTCTGCGTTAGAAAAAATTGTTTTGCAAAATATCACTCATAAGTGGCCATTGTACCAATTTGGGTACACCCCTCTAATGTTCTGAATTTTGCTTTTTTTTACTTTACTTCTGTTTTTTTGCATCGTTAAAAATAAATATTCATTGAAATTTGAAAAATTTAACTTGTAGTTTTTGTTTGGCTGTAAATGGGTTAATGCACATACTTAACTAAATCACTGCTGGGTCCGTATGATTAATATTTTTGAATATAGAATGGGAAATAAAATATCAAGTATACGCAATGGTGAGTTGGAATTGTGGTGTATATATTAAACATAGGGTGTAGTTTTTTTCTGTAGAAAACGCACAAATTTACAAATTTTGACGGGGTTCGAAATATATATTTCTTCGGCTACTTCCTCTCAGCAGATTTCTGGCAAAAACTCTGAGACTAAATAAACCTGCCATGAAAAAGTTTCTCAAAATCTGTGGTTCGGAGTCGACGTTAAAACTGTAGGTCCCGCCATTCAAGTATAAAATTAAGGCACACAACGTGAGTGGTGTGAGAAGTTTGGCCGAAATCCTGACTGAAGGGTTGTAATGGCCAATTATGTATGTATGTATGTATCAACTTTAATTGAAGGCAACTACAATGGTTCAAATTTGGTCTCCGGGTGGTTGTGCCTTACATACCTTGCGAACCTAACCAAATCTATAACTTAAATGTGTCCAAAATCAACAATTTAATAATCTTCTTTTAATATTAAGATAACTTATACTTACATATGATATGATGCTTAAATAAATTTGTTGTTGAAATATATCGTCAACGATTTTAGATTCTCCCCCTTTAACGTTTAAATAAAGGCTTTTCAAAATTATGATTTTACAATGAAACTTAACATACAATAATGCAAGTACATGTTAAACAATGTCTTCCCCATAACTTTCGCAGATTAAACCTTAAATTACTGTTACTTCTTTGCCTTCTTTACAAGGCATTTAGTCTAGTGTTTTTTAGGCTTCTTTAAGGCTTTACGAAAATTGTTGCAGAAAAAAGGCACATGAAAATCGTTTGAAACTTTCCTTTGAAAAGAGGAAACCCTTCGAAAAGTTTTTGGCAATGTAAGCGAAAATCTTTAGCAATAGAAACGGAAAAAAGGAAGAAAACTGAAAATCTGTATAAAACTTACTTTCATTTTCTTCTATTATATGCGCAATGATTTCCACTTGGCTGGAGATACATGATAAAGTTTTAGGGGTTGCCTTTGCATTTTTCTTCTTTTTTTTTTGTAAATTTTCTTTTTACAGAAAAAATAAAAAAAGGAAAGCCAACAATGAAAATTTCTGTTACACTAACGTGGAGAAGCAGAAGACAAGAATGTAACTTAACTTTTAACAACAACAAAAAAAAAACGTTGCTTTTTTGAAACTTTGCGGAAACCAGCGTAAAAAAGGAGCCCAAAGAGAGAGAAAGAGGGAAAGTGAATAGAAAAATGTAATATTTGTTAAGCAATGAAATTAAAAAAAAAAAAATAGAAGAAACTTTTTAATTTTATTATAACAATTAAATATTGTAAAGAAATGTTGACGTCGCACCACACGTACAAAGACTAAAGGGTGGCAGGGGCGTAAAATGTAAAGCCAAAACACGCAAAAAGTGTGGGAGATTTCTAGTAACAATACTCCAATTAGAAATTATACGTCTTTAATGCGAAATGACGGACTCGGTTGGAGAGAGATAGAGAGTGAGACAGTGTTTCTAATTAAAATGAAATGTTATGGTTAGAAATTGAAAAAGAAGATAAGAAAAACAGAAGAAAAAACATACATTTGTAGCTGATGGAAATCAAATTCATTTAACAATAAATAAAGTTTCCTTTCATATGAAAATGATATTCCAAGAGATTGATTTCTTTTTCGATATCGCCGTTGTCTAGTAGGTAGTATGTTGGCTTATTAGACGCGAAGCCACGGTTCAAATGTCCGGCCAGATATCGGAACGAAAAATGAAAAAATATTTCCTAGGCGACTTCCTCTCAGCAGATTTCTGGCTATAACTCTGAGAGTAAATAAACCTGCCATGAAAAAGTTTCTCAAAATTTGTCGTTCGGAATCGACTTTAAACTGTAGGTCCAATCATGTATAAAATTAACACACACAACATGAGTGGTGCTGAGAAGCTACTCATGTTTCTTTATTACTTAAAAATGCAGAAAACATTTTTTTTTTCAAATACAACATTAATATATAGGGTGGGCCATTTAAAAGTTTAAATTTAAAAATGCGGTAAAAGAAAAACGGTTTAAAATTTTTCCAAATTTATTTCGTTGTTGTGAAGTACTATTATTCCGGTTAAAAATGGAATATTATTTCATTCATATGGCTGCCGTCTCAGACCTCACAGTACCTCGTTCGAGCAGATCAATTTTCATGCACTTTTTGGAGTGCATGGGGTCATATCTCGGCAATGGTATCGCGAATATTGGCCTTCAAATGCTCAATTGTCTCTGGTTTGTCGGCATAATGAAATAAAATTAAACACTTTTTCGATTTCACAGTCAATAATGAACTGATTTATATAATATTTTATTCCCTTTTTTATATAAAAAACCTATCGAATAAACTTAACTAACTTAACGAATAAATTTAACTATTACTACGGCACTATAATAACACTTTTCTTTAACGGCTTCTCATAGAAAATAATCCAACGGTGTCAAATCGCGGCTTCTTGGCTCCCAATAGACATCACTATTTCGGATAATTAAACAGCCGTTTAACGCAATAAATCGATTGTGGCATGAGATGTGTGGCAAGTTGCACCATCCTGTTGAAACAAAACATCGTACGCATCAATACTATGAAGAGCGGGTACAAAAAATCTGATACTATGGTGCGATAGGTATCTCCATTGAACGTAATGGTTGTGCAATCCTCATTTTCAAAAAAACATGGGCCAATGATGCTTCCGCTGCACAAGTCGTACTAAACAGTTACTCGTAATGGATGTATTGGCTTCTGTAAGCCAATGTTTCGTGGGTCCCAAATGCAGCAATTTTGCTTATTAACATACTCACTAAGATGAAAATGATCTTCTTCCTAAAAGATGAGTTTTTTTTTTTGGAAAAATCGACATCATTGTGCAATTTCTCTTTGACTCAATAAATCCCATGGTTGCTTAAGCGTAAAACGATTCCTTACGTTTAGTGGAGATAATCTATTGGATTTTGTAACAGAATAGAATGACATAAGTATGGCCAGATTCGGAATAACCGATGCTTCTAACTTAAACCGATAGATGGTCTACCCGATAGAAAATAAATGATTGTTCTTCTTATTGTTGCAATTATGGTATAAATGGCACTTTGGCATACATGGTACCGTATTTCCTTCACTCCAACTGCTGGTGCAGGAAATGAAGCATTTTATAAAAAAAAGAAGAAAGGTCATGACAAAGTATGTGGCATCATTTAAAATGTTTGCTTTTCACACAAGTTTAAAGGAAAATTTCAATTTTTCTTTCTTCCGAATGATGAGATATTTCTCTAGAAACTCGTTGCAGCAGCAATAGTATTGTTGTTGTGACCTAAATTTTTAGATACTTGAAAGAAAGTTGTTGAACATTGTGTACACACAATTATCGAAAGTGTAAATTAATTTTTTTACTACTTTTTTTTGTTTTTGTTGTTAAAAGAGCAGACACCTAAAACTTTGGTGGCAACTGTGTTCGAACTCAAGCTGAAACTCAAATTGAATTTTGTCCTGTTAGAAATGGTATAATGTTGGCATCATATTTAAAATCAATTACGTTTACATTGACATATATGTGATTGGTCATTGCAATACTTCGCTCAGGACTACGACCTAGCTGCTCACACCACTTACGCTTGTGTGTGTACACACACCGCCACTCGGCGGGATATACAGTTTAAATTCGATTCTGAAAGACAGATTTTTTTAGAAACTTTTCATGGCAATTTTATTTACTCTCAGAATTTTTGCTAGAAATCTGCTGAGAGGAAGTCGCCGAAGAAGTATTTTTTTATAATTCGCTTCGTTCGAGATATCTGACTTGGGATTTGAATCGAGGCCTCTCGTCTAATTAGCCAACACGCTACCGGACAACGCTGGTGAGGCCATCACTGTCAATGACCAGATCTATACACTGCTCATGGCAATTTGATATTCTGCATGAGGGATAAAGAGCATGGTCATCTCACGTAGGAGTGATGTAAGCTGGCCGGCGCAGTTGGCTTTTTTGGGAGCTTTCCAAAGTCACAGATGTATGCGAATAAGTCGCAAGCCACAGCGGTTATTAAAGTCAACATGTCGACGAACATACTTTGATGAGTGTGTTCGTAGAACTCGTTTGTACTTTAATTTAATTACGCATAATATAGTTTTTACTGTAAAAACACGGTATGACATCTAACTTGATAGTTTTTTTTAAAACATGACATGTCTCTGTGTTGTGTTTTCATCATAAAGAAATACATTTTTATTGAGTCACGTAATTTATTCCAGATTTTTCATCCCACTTGCAAAAAATATTAGATTTTCTGTCGATATTCAATCTTTTTTATTTTAAAGTTTATCGTTTTATGGCCTATCATTAGCTAAAAACAATTTTTATGTCAGACACAAGAAACCTGCAGCAAAAATCATTCATGCGAATGTAAATGTTACGTATCTGGCAAATATAACATACAGTCAATCAACTTAAAGGAGTAGAGTTAATGAGGAACATTTTACTTGAGATTTAAATACATTTTTGGTTTACTGATACTCTCCAACTACTTTTTCGACCACATAGCCCATACATGCCATTATATTTTATGGTCCAAAAAATGCTATAAAATTTGTTTTTTTTATTGGTGTGGTTCTTTACCTCATAACCCAAGAGAAAACTTCTTTTATAATTTGAAAAACGTTAAATAAGCTTTACGTAAATTTCATGCAAAGTGATTCCTTTTTATAGTATTCGCAAGAAACAAAAGCATTTTTCTGCTCAAAAAAAAAAAAGTGGAATTTCAACACAACTTTTGTTCCGGCAAAAAGTTTTCCTTAAAACGTACTTTAAAAGAATTTCGTTTCTTTCTCTGTTTATCCAGAAAATTTTAAATTCTTAAAGTAACTTTTCCGTTTGATATCATTTCCTATGCTTTTTCATTCCAAAACGTGTGAAAATTTTATGCAGTTTTAATCACCGTTTTGTTAAGTCACTTGTGGTTTAAAAATTATTTTCTTCACTTCTCTTCTCTTTTAGATTTTCTACTTCGCTTTTTTTTTTGCTGTATGTTGCGGATTTTTGTTCATTTTCCAAATTACTTTCGGTTACTTTTTGACTTCATCATCAGCACTAATGTTTGGCTACTTGGTGCCTCTTGGGATGCATAAATTTTAGATTCTTGCTAAAGGTTAAGCCCACTTTACACACATAAACACAAACACACTGTATTATGTAAGTTTCCAGTTAGACGGTGCTCATATGCTGGATCAGTTGTAACGCATACTTTGAACAGTGGAAGTTGTTATGTAGGAGAGGTCAACATTTGTAGGTAATTTTATGAAGTTTTTTTTTCGTTGTTGAAGAATATTTGCATAAAAACTTTTTTTATTTCTTTAAATGACATCACCATTGCTATCATTGCGTTTTGAATTTAGATAATTACGAAATAATGTTGACAAATTAAATATGTACGTTTAAATGGAATAAAAAAAAATTAATTTCTAGTATGTAGAGCACAGTGTGACAAGAAATTTTGTCAACATTCATCAGATTTTTTATACAGACTGTGGTTCAAAGTTTCAAGCTTCCACACAGTATAATATCCACACTACTGTTTTATGACCAGAGAGATCTGTTTTGGAATTACTGGACTGACTTTTTAAACCTGCCTTTTGTGTCTGTTTCTGAATTGCTTTTCTTTATCATTATATTTCCTAGATAGCGCAATCTATCTAAGTATTCGATTAGTTGGTCCTGCAGTATAATATTCTCTGTAGTAAAATTGTTGAGGAGATGAACTTAGAGTCCTACATCCTCGAACATAGCATTGAAAATTCGAGTTATTTTCTGAGTTACAACTGTTCTTCTTAATGATTTCCCTAAACTGTTTGTTCGGCATCATACGCCAAAGAAATATTTTCTGCTATTTTGTTTTGTTGAAGATGTCTGATCTGGGGTTTGAACCTCACGTCCAACAAGCCAACACACTACCTACTAGATTACGTAGACTTCATGTAAAAATTATTGACCAAAACCGTGCTGCCTGTTTGACACGCAGATTGCATTCCATTTTACTTTAAAGTCTTCTCTATAATATGACTGCAAGTATCTGGTGTATGATGCTAAGCTGAGTAATTCTTCTTCAATTTCTGTAATCATTCAAGTCGCCACTTTTCGGTAACTTTACAATGATGCCTTTTTTACACGCTGTGTGTAACTTTTCTTCCTTTAAGAGTGATGTGTTGTGTGACTGCAGAAGTTCAAATGTGACTATGATATCAATGCGGTATTATGAAATTAAAGCGTAGAATTTTTTCGCTTGCTGCCTTAGCGTTTCTTAGTTTCTCGATGACTGCTTTTATTTCATAAAAACTGAAAGCTTTCATTGATATCCACAGTTTATTTTTATTTAATTAAAGTGAGTTGTTGCATTTATCAGCATCAGTGATCTCCCACGGCCACTTGTATATAAAATTAACACTTACAACATAAGTGCTTAAGCTAGGTCGTAATCCTGACTGAAGGGTTGTAATGACCAATTATCTTATCTCCAACTACGCGTCTGTGTATCTTTGTTTGCTGACAATAAACAAACATGACTGCTTGTCTTTTATCATATTTTTTACTAGGGCAAGACACTGTTTTCTTTTGCTGGTATTGCTAGCCGTTTCAGAGAATATTTTTTTTGACATCTTTCCTCACTTGGCATAGTATTGTTGTTGATCAGTTGCAGCTTAATTTTCAGAAAACTGGCCACCCACGCCAACATTGACTTTTTGTCCTTTTCCCAGAAGCCGTACTAGCAGTGATACAACACGATTTTATTCGTAGCTAAACAAAAATGGCAGGTTCAGTGAGTACAAGATAACTCGTAGTTGGCACCCTAGAAGGGAACGCAACCTACGAGTTATCCCGTAGTCGGTAGTCAACGTGTTAAGTTTCCTTGTTTGAAAAACCAGTTACCCAGTGTTTATTCTATAAATTACGTACATAATTAGTCATTGCAACCCTTCAGTCAGCTTCTCACACCACTTATGTTGCGTGTGTTAATTTTATACATAAGTAGCGGGACCTACAGTTTAAAGTCAACTCCAAACGACATATTCTTTAAAAACTTTCCATGACAAGTTGCTGTTAGAAATTTGCTGAGAAGAAGTTGACGAAGACATATTTTTTAATATTTGGTTTTGTTGGATATGTCTGACCTGGGGCCTCGACCGTGGCCTTACCAACACTACTACTACAACCAACACACTACTTACTAGACTACGGCCACTGCCACTTGGCTATACCATATGTTGTAACGATGTCTTCCCACGAGAGTCGGTTTGGTGGCAGAGGTCCGTGAATTGAATTCTTCATTGAGTTGCACTAAAGTGACTGTAAAGCAGTTCTTTGTAATAAGCTCGTTGTCCCTATCAAGTTCACTTCTATGTCTGTAATCTGATGGCACGCTTTGATAGCTTCTGACAATAAAAATTAGGACTTATCGTGGAGATACATAAAGCTAAAGCAAATCACTTCACTGGCCTAATTGGCGATTTATAAACATTCAAACAAATGACTTGCCCATCTTAGGAGACCCATTTTTCATTTATTTTGATTTATTTCATTAATTTACTTCTTCTACTTTTATTTCAACGATTTTTTTTTTAATTTCGAATTTTGAAAAATACAAATAAAATATGATTCCTTGCTATTAACATTTCCTAATGGGTTAAATGATTACTTTCACTTTCTTTACACCTATTTGCCAATGTAAATTTACACAATAATTTCGTTGAGTGCGTTGTTAAAATGATTATCAAATGTGCTCTCATACTTGTTTATGTTGTTGTTCTTTTCTTTTGTTTTTGTTTTTGTTTATTCAGTCATTCAGTAATAAATTTATTTGTTTTTATGCTCATGTTCTACTTTCGTTGAAAGTTGAAATTTAATGATTCGCAGTTTAATTTCAATCAACTTAACTATCAACTCATCAACGTCATCATCATCGCCGCTAGCATCAGCGGCATGAACAACATCGTTAATATCGACATCATTGTGTTTATGCATCAATTTCATTGCTTTACATTGCATTTCAATTCATTTCAATTCATTTACTGGAACACAATGTGCAGTACAATTCTTTTAAACTGCCGTTAGCACTGATGGGGTTGTAAAATTCATGCGAACGTTTAAGTGTTAATTTTTTTTTTACGATACAAAAGGTACTTCATGGAGGATGTAAAATTGAAAGCAGGATATTACAATGTACACTAACACGAGTTGTAGTAATGCATGACAACATAAAACAGATTATAAAAATCTCTTTAAAAAATAAATTCTATAACGAGTATAAGAAATTTTAATTCAAATCCTTCATACAGGTTTTATAAAACAATTGTTGCAAATATCATTAGTTTTGGGGGTCATATGAAATATTAGAAAACTAACTTCAAATCGTCTAGTTTTTGAAACAAAATTTTATTCCTTCAAAAAGTCATTTCGATGGTTTCATTATAAATTTACGTGTGGCTATATGGAAGTAATTTTGAAAAACCTTCAAATTTTCTACAATAAACCACATTCAATGAAATTTCATATATTTTCAAGGAAACCGCATTACAGTATTTATGCTTGCAATTAATAATTAAATTTTCTAATTTGGTGTTGCAAAATGAAAAAAATTAATCATTTCAGTTATTTTAAGTAGAAAAAGAAAAAAAGAACAACATTCATCTAAGGCCAGGGGCATACATACCTACATATGTATATACTTTTCTAACGCCCCTATAATAAAACAAAAAGACAGAAACCAGCTACAAATCTAAAAGACATACACACATAATAATATATGCACAGAAGATTACTTTGCTAATTAAGTTATGGTCTTAAACTAATTGTTATTTTGTTTATGGCCTGTAATAGGCCAACCAATGTACACATAAGTCCCATGGGCTTGAAATAAATAGACACGGAAATTTATTGCTTTTAGCGAAAATGTAACGAAAAAATTAATTTCGTTGTTAGGAAATTTAATATGAATTTTAGAAATTTAAATTATGTACATATATTCTCTTGCCATGTATTTATTGCTGCCTTAACAAGCCTTCAGTTCGGATTATGACCTAGCTTTTCACAGGGTTGGAGACATTTGATCTGGGGTTTGAAGTGAGATCTTACATCTAATACGCCAATACACTACCTACTAGACTACAGCGACTTTAAATTCAAATACTAAAAAATGTAACCATTGACTCTGCTTGCAATCGAATTCAGTAATAAGCTTCGTATAGTTATCGAGTCTAACATCTTTTTATTAAGAAGGTACACTTATCACTACTACTGTCAAATGATATTACTTGAGAGTACTCTTTTATAAAGGCTTCTTATCTTCAAATTTAAATACAACCGAGAGTGTATGGGACATCATCAACATTTTTTTATTGGTTTTATTCGACATATTGATGCTAATATGTGTGGAACAACGTTCAAATCTCTATTACGGCTTTTTTAAGTTGGAGTGCATCCGAAATATGCAGTTTTCCATAAGTCAGGCACATAAACTAGGCTGATTTTTGCGGATGGCATATATAATGCTGTGGCTTGTGATTTCTGCACGTTTACCGGCGACTTAAAAAACCACACAAGAAAAAGCCTAACGGGGTCAAATCACATGGTCATGGTGGTCTATTCACATCACCTTCAGGGCAGATGACCATGCCTTCAAGTTGCTCCTGCGGAATTTTCAGTGCCTCTGTGGCTCTGTGGCACGTAGCGTCGTTCTTTTAAAATCACTTGCCAATAGGAGTCCAAATTATCCAATTCATGCCTATAACAGTTGGTTAATCTCTCTCGGACTGCCTGTTATTTGTCTATTTACATACGATATATACCATACGTGAAGTCGTTGTAGTCTAGTAGCTAGTTTGTTAGCTTATTCGACGTGAAACCACGGTTCAAACAAAATGAAATACAAACCATACATATTCCTTTGGGGTGACTTTCTCTCAGGAGATAGGAGAGAGCAAATAAAATTGCCATGAAAATTTTCTCAAAATTCTATCGTTCGGATGCGACTTTAAACTGTAGGTCCCAACACTCTTGTTTAAAATTAACAAACACAATATAAGTGGTGTGAGAAACTATATCGTAATTCTGGCTGAAGGAAAATATAGTAAGCCTTAGAGCTTCTGCGTTGTGCTACATCGCGTGGATAACAATCAATTTATTGCAGAAAAGATTTCTAGAACAAATTTTTTTCGAGAATTTCTGGCGTCAGCTCGCTACCAAGATCATTTGATTTAATTCCATGCGATATTTTGTTTGGGGTTTTATGAAATTTCGAGTTGATGCAGGTAATCCAGAAACGATTCCTGAGCTCACGCTCAAAATGCAAAACGTCATCTGTGAGATACAGACACATCTATGTGAAGAAGTCATGAGAAATTCATAACTTTCATGAATCTTCAAAACGTTCGTTGCCATTTGACTGTGAGATACAGTCACATCTCTGAGAAAAACTCATGAGAAACTTCATGACTTTCATGAATCTTCGAAACATTGGCTGCCACTTGGCGGTGAGATACAGTCACATCTCTGTGAAGAAGTCATGAGAAATTTCATGAAATTTATTGATAGACTGTTCACAATTTTCCGGTCATGCCATCGATCATCAAACTCACCTGTTGTGGTAGTCAGCGATTGCATTGCCACGACATAAGTGGAATAAATAATGAATGATGAATGCATAAATATTTATTCAGCAGGTATTTGTTTTCTGCACTGAATGAATTCGAGTTCATTGAATTCATTCTACGCGAAAATTAAAGAGTACGTAATTAAAGAGTACATACGTTTTTTGGTGTAATTTTTCTTTTCAAACGTGTTTTCTACGCTTCTAACCTCTATTGACCATCACCCTGATAGGGTGATATTTTTGAATTTGATTAACATTTCCATGTATTTTTAACAGTTTCACTGTACCACTGTTACCTTATTGATGTTCTTCTATTCTCGTAGTATATAACATTTCGTATGGTATTTAACGAGTGATTTAAATCTCATTTAAGCTCTGCTTTGACATCGTTGTCAATTCGTTTGAGCTAATAGCTGTAATCTCTTTAAAACCTACTGCCGGTGTAATGGCAAATAAATTGATGTTTAGACCTGCTTAAATAAGAAATTTATCCTTTATTCTCTTACTGCCGGCTGACCATCGTGTAATTTTTCATTTTCTGGGCCTGGGGCACACTTATCAATTCTCATTAATTCAATGTGAGCAGCATTTAAGGGTTTAACAAAGAATTCCATTGCTCATCCTTCTTGGCTTTTTATTCATCCTCTTAAATAACGTGCATTGGATTGTGTGAGACGAGACTTGACTTGACTAGACTAGACAGGGCAAGGCATGGCATGGCAAAGCAAGGCAATTTCAGTTTGCATGTGTTTTGCGGTTTGCGTTTGTATTTGTGTGAGCATTTAACTTGTGTTGCCATTATTGCTTTGGGCCATTCATTTGTAAACATGCTTACACACTCTCACATTTAAATTGTGTACGTCGTAATGCACAAATGAAAATGAAGAAATATTTTATCTGTATTGTGTTTAACTTGATTTATCTCAACTTTAAGGACCTTTTTGGCCTCTTAACGTCTTGTGAACGAATGTAATGGTTATTCACCTAAGCTGTGCATTTGTGTTCATCCGTCTGTCAGTCAGCCATTCAGTCACTTGTGTATGAGTTATTGTGATGAATTTCATCATGCTACCTAAAAAAGTGTTAATATTAAATGTTATTAATAACACAATTTATCTTTGAGTATAATTCAACGTGTATTTTATATGTTGAACTCCAATAAATAAGATTCTAAGGAATTAATTTTGCAACTATTCTATTGAATTATTTTAATAAATTTTAAATTTGTTTTTTTTTTCTTCTCGTTCTTCTTAATTTGAACGCATTTGTAGCAGAGATTTCTTAAGGGGTTATACCAGAAATACGATAAATTATTCAAAGTTATTAAATGCTTAAATTCGAATGGCATTTAATGGCGTCTTAAGTGATATACAAGATAATGAATAACTGTGTATGAAAATAATGAATTCAAATAAATTACAATAGAAAACGATTGGTATTGACATAATAATACAGTACAGTAGTTCTTCGATTTAACGAACATGTTTATTGGTTCGTTATATTCGGTAATATGTTGAAAAGGTAAAGCGTCCTCCATTTTATTCAAAACACAGACTATATGTAGTATTTTTAATATTTTCGTACGAAATTTATAGCCTTTTTACAGTGAATGTTAAGTTTACAGAGACTGCTAAGAAAAGTTTGACATCGATTAAAAATCACAAATATAGCAAAAGTTGGACACAGATTGAAAGAAAGACGAAGGAAACCTTTGAATTATACAATAATGCAAACGAATACGAACAGGACTGTTTCTTCATCATAGATAAACAAGTTGAAGGCTCGGGATTTTTTCCATCAAATGTACCGCTTATAAATCGGGATAAATAGAAAAAAGTGGAATGGTGGAGAAATAGAACCTTGTGGGCTGAATAGCCATTGTATCAAGGATTCCAAAATAGATTCGCTTGCGCTCGGGTATTACTTACGACCGAAGATGTCAATGACGAAGCTAATAAAGGCGCTGAAGCTAATATCATTGACACAAAAAATGCAAGTTATCGGCCAGAAAAATGCAAGTCATCGGCAAGAAAAATACAAGTCATCGACCAACAAAATGTAAGTGATCGAACAAAAAAATGCAAGTCATCCGCAAAAAATGCAAGTTATCCGCCAAAAAATGCAAGGCATCTCCCAATAAAATGCAAGTCAGCTATCAAAAAAGTGTAAGTCATCTACCAAAGAAAATGCACGTCATCAACCACATTAGGCAAGACATCGCCAAAAAACGCAAGTCATCGACCATAAAAGTGAAAGCCATTGAGAAAAAGTGCAAGTCGTTGATAAAAAAAAAAGAAAAAAAATGCAAGACAATTTTGCCCGATTTATATAAAAAATAGTGGAAGCAATTATCTTCGTTGCCTATATCTCCGGTCCCAAGTAACGCTCGACCGTAAGAAAGTCAGCTATCAAAAAAGTGCAAGTCATCTACCAAAGAAAATGCACGTCGTGCAAACGAAAGTTATCGACCATAAAAATGAAAGTCATCGACTAAAAGTGTAAGTCATTGATAAAAAAATGAAAGACATGTACAATTTTGCCTGATTTAAGTGGTGAACTCTTTGTTGCTCATATGGAGAAAACAATTACCTTCGTCGGCTATATTTCCGGTACCAAACCTGTTTTGAAATCCTTGATCCAAAAATTATCCATCAACTAGGTCTGAAAACCACACCCTTTTAGATTTTTATCGATTTTCCCAGCTTTATTGTAGGCATATTTCGTAAAAATATTTGATTTTTCAACTGTATTTTCTCTAATAAGGAAATTGTTGTTGTCGGTGTACCGAGTATAAAATAAAATATTTGTACGTCATATGCGATGTGCACTTAATCTAATGTTCGTTAAATCGAAAATGTACTGTATTTAATTTGATGGCTGGCTTTTATTATGAATATTTATGTATATGTTTAAGCAGTTAAATTTCTTGTTTATTTATTGATTCAATGCTTAACAATCACTAGGTGATAATTATTTGTAAATTGATTTTAATGGCTACGCCCGACAAAAACGATATTATATGAATATGAAAATAATAATAAATTAAAGGAGTTTAATTTATTATGTTTCTAGGAAAGTTGAATGACAATGTTTACTTTGAGATGTTCATGGTATAATTTTCAACGACTATTATAAAAAGATGACACTGCCAACAGCGGCTATTTGTATTTTTTTTTGTTCATCTGATTTGCCGAAAAACTTAAGTCTTAGAAAGCTTCCTTTTAACACTTGCAAGCTACTTTGGTTCATAAAACCAAGAGCTTCTGACGCTATAATAGCTGCTTATCAGACATAACAAAAAAAAAGCTTATAAAGAAATCCTAAATAGTTTGCTAAACAATGTTTTTCTAAGTGGGTGTTATAAACACCATAAACATCAACGTCCTCATCATCATCATTTACGGTTGGGGCATATAAAAAGAGCATCTGTGAAGCAATTCAAAAACTTTCCTTTTTTAAATTGCTTTTGTTTTCAAATCACTCAATCGACAATTATTTAAACTCCATTGACAATGGACGAGGGGTGCTACGGTAATAAAACTTTTAAGTAGAAGAGAAAAATGAAATGCAACAAGAAAAACAAATTTTTTTCTTTTAATATCTAAACGAAATGAAATTGATTAAAAGTTTTGCATGTATAAGTGATGTTGAGCAACAATGGCAGTAGCAGTAGCTATATTTTCCATAAACAATGTACCACCTAAACACATACAATTCTGATTTGCCATTCATTCAACCTAGTATACATACAAGTACACTGGAGGCCTATAGCGTTCAAAATCGACAAATCTCATTTACTACCTCGCTTCCACTTAACAATTGCATTCTGGGAAAATTTATTCTGGTCTACTCGCATATTCTTAACAATAGAGTTGTGGAGAATGCGATAACAACTGCTGAAGTTGGCAAATACTTACTACGAGAACAACAACAGAAATCGTATTAAGCAAAGCCTTAAGTTATGTGCATGTATATGAATGCGTATGTGTTTGTGTATGCGTGAATTACCCTCATTGTCTTTCGCTAAATAGTAAATGGTTTCTGCTTTTTGTTGTCGCTTTTGTTTTTGCTCATTTGAATGTCATGCCATCATTAGCATAAAAGCCTAATTTTGTTACACACTGTGTAAGGGAGTGTGAGTAAGAGTGGAGTGTGTATGTGTGCCAGTTATAGGACTATGTTTCTGTATAAGTGTTTATTGCTGTTGTGAATATAAAACAGTGTTGTTTTGTTTGTGGTTCTCTTTGCAAGTACCTTTCTTTGTATGTATGAACTCTGTTACTGTTCTTTTTTCTTAGTGTTTATGTTTTGATTTTCTTCTTCTTCTTCTCCATCTACTCCTTAATTTTTTATCACTTTGTTAAGTTAAAAAGTTCTTGTTGTACAAACTAAAACGATATGAAATCGTAAATTTTATTTGTGTTTGTTGGCTGTTGACTGTGACTGTGGCTGTATGGCAAATAGCAGTGGCGCCATTAAAGTAAAAACGTTTGACAATCTTAAAGAATATTTGGAGTATCGAAACCAAGTTTTGTTTGGTTTGTTTCTTTACAATCAAAGTTTAAAAAGGTTAATTTATTACAATAGTTTTGACTATAAAAACCAAGATTCAAATTAAAAACTATTCTGTAAAGTTCACAGCCTTTTGTGGCATTTAAAGTGTTTGAAGATGAGGGTTTGTTGCTACTTTATAGTCACATACATACACTGGTTTAAAGTGATGCCTGTAGTTATTATAATATAAAACGAGGTGGCGGTTGATTTAGGATATGGCAAATGGATTACCATGAACCTTAGAATGAATGTATGAAAATTAAAAATAAAAATCATTTTATTTTTCCAAAAGCTTGTCGTGAAAAAATTATTATTTTTTCATATTGTTACGAAAATGAAAAAATCTCGATACTGGTATTTTGCTTTTACATCGTTTAACAATAAAATTATAAACAAAAGCTACAAAAACAAAACAATGGAGTAAATAAATCTGTTTACAAATTATCGTGCAGCTTAATAAAAAATAAAAAAATGGTAAACAAGTAAACAAAAATATACCAACAACACTACAATAATAAACGTAAACAACGATGTTTACATTTATAGAGATTTCGAGAAGGCAAAGTCATGAACGTTTGCCTTCAAGAACATTCATCAGACTGTTTACTACATATAAAAGGCAAGGCAAAGCATGGGACTTAGTTGGTGAAGTTCAGTCAGTCTTGTGTGAAAACGAAGTGCGTTTGATAAGAGTAATCGTGGTTTGAAGATCTCCGTTACAAAGATCTGTCGAATAATTATATAGTAATTGGGTATAAACAGAGGAATAACAAAGAAAAGCAATTGTTGTTGTTTACATCAAGTTGTGAACAGTGGCACACAGACAGCTGATGTTAATTTAATGGATGATGGAACCACAGATCAGCAATGAATCGTTTTTTCGCTACTCATAAGTGCTCATGAAATTTTGAGTATGAGTCAGTCAACAGTATTAAAATTCAACTACTCTGATTCATTCGTACTCACTACAACATTAATTTATACAGGGTGCAATGAGTATGCGAACAATGTTGACATCAAACTCATAACATTCGAAATATGTTTGATTCATAAGCCTACTCATTTAGATTCATAACAAAATCATACGTATTGTTAAGTATGAGAACGATGAGTGCTTCAAACTTTGCATATGAGTAGTATGGGTATGATATTAAAATAAGTATGAATGCGTATAAGTATCAGAAATTATGAGTATGATTCGAATCTACTCATCTTTTTGAATACTTATTGCTGATCTCTGGACGGAACCTACAGTTTAACGACAGCTTTGAGAAACTTTTCATGGTGATTTTATTTCATCTCAGAGTTTTCGTCAGAAGACTGCTAAGAGGATTAGGCTAAAAGAACTATATCATGCTTTGAGATGTCTGAGCTGGGGTTTGAACTACGGACTCTCGTCTAAGCCTAGACTTTACCTACTGGAATACGGTACCTTGTGCTAATTGGCAATCATTATAGCTGTATGGCAGAGATTTACGTAATTATTGGAGAAAACCTGTAGACAAGGATTTATTTTGTCTTTGACGTTGTCCTTTTTAATGCTTGCTAGGACACCATAGAATCAAGTGGCCACAAAAGTGTAAAACAAGTTAACAAATAAATAAAAAACTGTAGAAAATATAAAGCAGATGTACAGATATGAGATATTAAAACCAATATGAAATTGTATCAAGCATGGGTTTTTTATATTTAGTCCCACTGTATTTGTATAATTTTACTTTCTAACTTTGTTGGTCTATTACTGTAAGGCGTTTAAGTCTATAACTTGATTTGAAATGATTTTTTTCTTTCTTTTTTTTTTTTGTGGAAATCTTCACATTTCTTCTGTTTTCCATCCACATAGCTTAGGTTTTTTGTAAATCTCATGCTCAATGCGTTTTTAAAATAACACAAGCAAAAAGAGATTTTCTTGTTATTTTCAAAACACAAAGCAAGACAAAGAGAAAAACGAACAACACATTTACTTAACGAATCTTAGAACGTTAGGAAAAAGAAAAGAGAGAAAAAATATTGAAAAATATATCTTACACAGCCTTTATCAGGCTGCGTCTTTGAAATCCAACGAACGAACGAATTTGGAATACAAAGAAAAAATTGTGTAGGAAAGATGCATAAATTCTGTAAAAAAAAAAGATTTTTACGTATAATGAATCGGTATCCCTATGTACATGGATGTACATACTACAATATGATAATAAAGAATCTGTATGGAATAGTTTTTCTTTCATACATTCATACATTCATTCATTCCTTCACTCTTTTATTTGAATGCAGTGTAGAAACGAAAGAAATTATGGCTTTACAAAGAAAATCTTTTCAATGACGATGCATTTGATATTGTCGAACGTATGTACGTTGTTTACATGTGCCCACTTACAATTGCTTTTTTGTTTTGTAGTGGAGAACAATGTATCCTTAGACAACCAATAGATAGATACATATGTACATACAACCCTGAAATTGTCTATAAAAACGTTTTTATTTTATAGAAAAGGAATACAAAGAAAAAACAATTCTTTTTCGTTCAATTTTATTATTTTTTGGTTTTCTATTTTGTTTTCGCTATTTGTAAAACCTTGCACTTTAGTTTTTATTTATATTTTATTGTTTAACTCTCTGTGTATGTGGTGAACAGCAGGTAATGCCAACGCTATATACATATTTGGATGCAATGTTACGTACGTATGGTATGTAACTTTGTTTCAATCGCTGTACAATTAAATTTTCTTCAAATTCAAATAATTTGCAGTGAATCATATGCTGGCTTATGTGCTTATGCAGGTATTATAGTAAATTTTATACTGCCTGCAACTCAAATGCTAAAGACAGACTCTTAGTAATTCATCCACATTTACCTTATTTATTATTCATTATCAAAATCGCCGTAATCTAGTAGGTAGCGCGTTGGCTTATTAAACCTGAGACCGTGGTTAAAATCCCAAGTCAGAAAAAAATACGTCTTCGGCGACTTCCTCTCAACAGATTTCTGGATCCTGAGAGGAAAATGAAACTGCCATAAAAAGTTTCCCAAAAAATCTGTATTTCGGAATCGACTTTAAACTGTAGATACCGCCACTCATGTATAAAATTAACACACACACAGCATAAGTGGTGTCGGCAGTTAGGTTGTAGTCCTGACCGAAGTATTGTAATGACCAATTAGGTAAACGTAATTGATTTTCAAATATTTTCCCATCATTATAACATTCCTAATAGGGCAAAATTCAATTTGATTTTCTCCTTGTATTCGAACACAATTGCCAAGAAAGTTTTAGGTGACTATTCTTTTAACAATTACAACAACAAAAGTAATAAAAGCAAATTAATTTACACTTTCGATAATTGTGTGCGCACAATGTCCAATAACTTTCTTTCAAGTATTCAAAACTTTAGGTCACAATATATGTTTTACAACACTATTGCTGGTGCAACGAGTTTCTCATCATTCCGAAGTAAGAAGAATTGAAATTTTCCTTTAAACTTGGGTGAAAAGCAAACATTTTAAATGATGCCACATACTTTGTCATGGCCTTTCTTCTTTCTTTTTTTTGTTTCTTTTTTAATAAAATGCCTCATTTCCTGCAACAGCAGTTGGAGTGAAGGAAATACGATAAAAGATATGCCAAAGTGTTATTATTACGATAATTGCAACAATAAGAACAACAATCACTTATTTTCTATCGGGTAGACCATCTCTCAGTTTAAAAATGAAACATCGGTTATTTCAAATCCGGCTATACTTATGTCAGTCTATTCTATCATAAAATTCAGTATATTATCTCTACTGAAAGTAATGAATCGATTTAAGCTTGAGCAACTTTGTCGATTTTGCTAAAAAAATCATATTTTCGGAGAAGCTTATTTTCATCTTGGTGGGTATTGCTGTATTTGGGGCTCAGAAAACCCACATGGGGTCTTACAGAGTGATTGTTTGCTGTGCCTTAGGGAGCGGGAGTATCATTGGCCAATATTTTTTTGAATATGAGAACAGCGCAACCATTATGCTTAATGGACACACCTATCGCACCTTGATAACAGTTTTTTTGTACCCGCTTTTCATGATATTGATGTGAATGATGTTTCGTTTCAACAGGTTGGTGCAGCCTGCTACACATCTCATGCCACAATCGATTTATTGCGTCAAGCGTTTGATGGCCGTTTAATTAGCCGAAATAGGGATGTCAATTGGCCGCCAAGAAGCTGCGATTTGAAGCGCCGTTAAAGAAAAGTTTTATGCCGACAAATCAGAGACAACTGAAGGTTAACATTCGTGATGCCATACGCTCGAAAAACTTCACGAAAATTAGTCCGATTGAATGAGGTATTGTGAGGCCAGCTGCAGTAGCCGTATGAATGAAATAAATTTCTAATCGGAACAATTGCGCTTCACAACAGTAAAAAAAAAACATTTGGCAATATTTTAAATTTTATTGCATTTTTAAATTTAAACTTTTAAATGCCCCACCCTTTACTTATAATTGGCTGCTTTGTTTCAGGTCAAACATCAAAACGAAAATAAGAAAGAAATATTTCTTCTGCGACTTCCTCTCAGCAGATTTCTAGCAAAAACTCTGAAGAGTATATAAAATCGCCATGAAAAAGTTGCTCAAAATTATGTTGTTCGGATATGACTTCAAACTGTAGGTCCCGCCACTCATGTATAAAATTAAGGCACACAACATAAGTGGTATGAGAAGCTAGGTCGTAATCCTGACTGAAGGGTTGCAACGATCAATCGTGTATGACTATACTATTCAATACTTTTATTTCCTTTAATAAGCAAAGAACTATCGCAAGGCACTTCCTCTATGTCCTTATAATTACACTGCTTTCTTTCAGTTTCATTACTTGAGGTAAACAGCTAGGCTAGTACTCTGTGTACTGTGTCGGGCTCTACGATGAAAAGTTTGCCACATGATATTGCTTAAACGATCTCTTTGAAAGTGCAAGGGGTGTTGTGGTCATTAATTTCTATTGAATTAATTTTAAATTTTCTGAGGAGTCTTACTGTGATGTTCATTGCTGATAATATTCTTTCTAATTGACAGTGATCAGGATTAAATTATTATTACCTACATGATGGGGATTTTTACTTTAAACTCTAAATTAATTCTTATTGCTGCAATTGGCCAAAAAGGTTGACCATTATGATACAGTCCTGCGATACTATGATAGTTGGTTGGCCTACATATTTTTTTTAATAACAAAAACTATTTCTTCATTGTCTTCTAGTTTTCCATAGGCGAAGGACTTTTATTGTAGTTTTTCAAGACATTCTCAAAAAAAAAAAAAAAAAAAAAAAAGAGAAATAAAGAGAAACCTTCTTAAATTTGTTTTCTCATTGCCAAGGTTCAGGTTTCAGTTAATTTACGCATTTATGCAATTCCCTCAACGAATATTCTAGTCATTGTACTCGTCTTATGTATTGATTATAGTTTTCGTTCTTCTTCTTGCATTGCTTATTTGGTTTTGATTTTTGGAAAATTTTCTTTTTAATTTTTCTGCTTTCCATCTTTCTTCTCTGCTTCTGTTATACTATCCATATATGCCATATTTTATGGCACATAGGGTGGCAATGGCAAATTGACTATTATCTTTCGTTCTTGTGCATGCCTTTATGGTTGCTGTTCTGCTAATTCTAGACCATGGTTAATACAATAATTGCCGATTTTCCGTTTTCATGTGAATGCCTTCGATCTTGTGTCGCCTAAACAAGAATTCCAACCAAACAATTCCTTGGCAAAAACAATTAAGGATTCTTTTTCTATTGTTGTTGTTGTTGTTTTTTTCGGTTCAGCCCAATTCATTTGTTCTGGATTATGGCTTTTATTTGCTTTTGACCCTTTTATTCTTACGTTTGTTTATGATTTTTCATTCGAGTATGATGACTTTTGTTATGTTGGTTTTTGTGTACGTTCTTCCATGTGATACATACCCTGTAACCCTTTCTGCTTTAAGGTCCTCTCTTTTTAGTTAGACAGAAAAGGTTGTAAAAGTTTCTGTGTAAGCCATTTTATTGTGGTATTGTGTGTGTGTGTGTGTGTGTGGATGGGTATTAAAAGTATCTATTTAAGTGGGTTTCCCCTTTAAAATGTTTCTATGCCTTGTTGTCGTATGAGGGGGGGATGTGGTTATTTATATGGGAGGATTTATTTTTGTGTTTCGAGAAATTCTTACAAACTATAGGCAGACAGACAGTCTTAGAGGATTGAGGTTGCCATTAAGGACAAAAGTATTTTCATGGTTATTTTTGTATTGTTTTGTTTTTTTTTAAAGGCAGGGGAAACAATGATTTCTGTATAGAACTTTAAATGGCCCGGTTTTTGCTTTTAGTTTTTAGAGGTGAAAAGATTTATTTTAAATATAAATTTATCCTCATGCTTTTAAGTTGTCTAAAGTCTAATTTAATATTATTTCCGTTGAAATTGAAAAGAAGTTAAAGTTAATACTGAAGACCACATTTGGTTAATTAAATTCGTTTAAAATCAAATGCGGATACAAAGTATTTAAATTCCTATTAGGAGCACTTCAAGATTTTATTGAAATCAATGGCAAAGTATTTATAAATTAAAGCTTTTAAAGTATTTTAAGTTGCTTTTATAGCAACGTTAATGAAATTAATAGTTTTGCTTAACAGTCACGTAGCACGAATAAGTTTACCGTAGAATGCAGCAAGTAATTAAAACACAAATTGTGTAATAAAGGATTTGTTTTTTGATTCTTAAAAATTATTCATTTAATCTACGACAACAAATGCTATGCTGAACAAGTTACAGAGCTTGGCATGCTAAAGCATCACAGGTGCTCTGAACTCCACGCAGCAGCTTGGCCTCGAGGTCATCTTGTGTCCAAAACCATTAGACATCTTCACCCAAAACTTGGCTGCTTGAAATGCACTGGTGAGTCACGCTTTAATACTGCATGAAGTAGAACCGAAACGCCCAGATTTTATATGTGACCATCTGGTACCGAAGACTATTTTCGCGCGAAAATACAAGACTTACAGTCCCACAAGTGAAAACTGAAAAATCGGTTGCTGAAGTTGTCATTTGTGACGGTAATTTAACAAACTTTACCGCTGGCTCAAAAGTGGACTTCGAAACTGCGTTATTTCCGTTAAACTGGTACTGAGGGGATTATACAGATTACCTAACCAGGCCAGCGAGATTTTTTCTATTGAAAAAGCTGCATGCATGGTTGAAACCTCCTTCGGCCTTGATCATATGTGTGGATCAAAGCGCTGGGATCCTCTTTCGCCAAATCAAAGGTCGTCAGGAGTTCCATGGAGAGGGGAACGAAAATGCGTACGATCTGACGCGGAAGGTATCAGGAATGTCTGAGGAGGAGACGATAGAGAGAATATATGTGCCTTTACAGGAATCACTTACGTACATGATTGCAACCCTATTAATATGTTTCGGCCTGCCTTAACACATCCTTCCAGGCGCCTCTGCTTCTTGCGCGTCTACGCCAGTTGGTCACATCAATCGATGACAGTCCAGCGCAGCTGCTGGATGTTAATACGTTGTACAGCGTCCATTTCGTTGAGGAACTCATACAGTTCATTTTTAGATTGGATGCGGAAAAAATCGCCAACTCGCACTGGACCGAGTAGCTTACATAGGACTTTTCTGACGAATACTCTTAAGGCTACTGCCTCAGTGCTTAATAGGGTCCCTGCCTCTGCGCCATAAAGAAGTACGCCTGGAGGATGAGCGTCTTGTTGAGTATTAGTTTTGTCGCACGAGAGAGGTCTCCGCTATTCAGAGGGACAAATGATAGCACTTGTACAGGACTACTTTTCCAAATAGGAAAAAGCAGAATGGAATTCAACAAACCATGGTTGGTCCTACATACCTGGTTGATGAATTTCAAAATTGAGCACTAACAAGCTCGATCTGCCCTAACAGGATTACTGCGATAGCGCCAACTGACAACTTCTTGTTTGTAAACCTGAAGAAATCACTCGATGGAAATAGAGATTTGACTCTAACGATAATATTCTCTTGCCAACAGAATTCACAACAGTTTGTGCTTTGACCTGTGTGTGTGTTTGATACCCCATCTCATAAAATTTCATTTCGAAACCATTGATCGAAGTTAAACTGTCTTGAAAACGTATCCTAGTGGAAATATCGTTAAACTTTAATACCCATTTCAACGCATTAAACGATACTCAAGTTCATTCACTTGGTTTTTTAATGGCAACAAAAGTTATTTGAATAACAGTCATAACAATGGCTAGATAATTACAACAATAATTATAGTATAAACGTACTATAAAAATCCTTTGTTGTTAGCATGATTGTATATACATACATATGTACGTATGCATGTATGTGTAGTTGTTGGACTCATAAATAGTAGTTAAACATAATTATCCTATTCAGAATTTCTTAGCCATAAATGGCAAGACCGACTGACTGAATGTGCCAGGCTGTCTTTGTCTGAGCGGGTGTTCGTATGTACATGTACATGTGAATGGGACAACAACCTCAATAATGTTGCTGTGATGGTGTTGCTGTAGCAGCAGAAGCCGTAACAGCAGTTGGTTACAAAGACTAAAGACTAAAGAGTATTTAAGTTTTCAGTTGCTAGTTTATTTGGAGGGGGATGGTTTAATGCAGCTAAAAACGTTTTGTACGTATAAGAATATAGTTTAAAACACTTAACAATGACAATTTTCTCAATGCACTGTATCTAAGGGGTGATACATTTAATGGAGGGTTTTATCAGTACGCCATTTGAAAGGCCTTTCCGTATTTATACTTACATAAATGTAAGTATTACGGTCTAGCTTCTCACACCACTCATGTTGTGTGTGTTCATTTTATACACGAGTGACGGGACCTACAGTTTAAAGTCGACTCCGAACGACAGATTTTTTGGCAATTTTATTTATTCTCATAGCTTTTGCCAAAAATCTGCTAAGAGGTAATCGCCGAAGAAATACTTTTCCAGTATTTCGTTTTGATGTCTGTCCTTACGTCTAATATGCCAACAACACTACCTACTAGACTACGGCGCCTTCATATACATTTCCTTTCCGTATACGTTATAATCAGAATAATGAATCGGTAAAACAAAATAATTTAAATACAAGTTGCCCTAGTCTAGTAAGCAGTGGATTCTTAGACGTGAGTTCATGGTTCAGTCATCTCCGACATAATAAAATATGAATAGGGTGGGCCATGAAAATTTAAAATGCAATAATGCTCATTCCATCGAACCAATTTTCGTGCACTTTTTCTAGTGTATGGGGTCGTGTCTCTGATCTGGCATCACGAATGTTGGCCTTTAAATGCTCAATTGTCTCTAGCCTGTCGGCATAACACTGTTCTTTAACGGCGGCCCACAGAAGTTAGTCCAACGGTGTCAATTGTTATCACAATTTCGGCTAATTAAACGGCTATCAAACGTTTGATGCAATAAATCGATTGTGGAATGAGATGTGTGGCAACTTGCACCATCCTGTTGAAACCAAACATCGTTCACATCAATACCATGAAGAGCGGGTACAAAAAATCGGTTATCATGGTGCGATGGGTGTCTCAACTGACTGTAATGGTTGCGCCGTCCTCATTTTCAAAGCAATATGGGTCAATGATGGCTCTACTCCACAAGCCGCAGCAAACAGTGACTCATAATGGCTGCGTTGGCTACTGTAAGACCACATGTATATTTTCTGACCGTACATATGTATATACATAATCGGCCATTACAACCCTTCAGTCAGATTACGGTCTATCTTCTGACACCACTCATGTTGTGTGCCTTAATTTTATATTTGAGTGGCGGGACCTAAAGTTTAACGTCGACTCCGAACGACAGATTTTGAGAAACTTTTCTCATGGCAGGTTTATTTACTCTCAGAGTTTTTGCCAGAAATCTGCTGAGAGGAAGTTGCCGAAGAAATATATTTTGTTCATATTTCGTTTTGATGTCTGGCCTGGGGCTCGAACCCGGGCTTAACGTCTAATAAGCGAACACACTACCTACTAGACTACGGCGACTATATTTTCTGGGCCTTAAGATGAGAATGAGATTCATCCGAAAGGATAATTTTTTTTTTGCAATATCAATTTCATCGTGTAGTTTCTCGTTTGTCCAATAAATCCCAACGTTGCTTAAGCGTAAATTCATTACGTTCAGTGGAGATAATATACTGAATTATGTGACAGAATAGAATGACATAAGTATTGCCAGATTCGAATTATGATGATTAAAATTTAAACCGATAGATGGTCCACCCGATATTTCTATTTCTTCGACGACTTCCTCTCAGCAGATTTAATGGATACAACTCTGAATGTAAATAAAATTGCCATGAAAAATTTCCCAAAAATCTGTCGTTCGGAGTCCACTTTAAAGTAGGTCCCGCCATTCATATATAAAATGAACACAATATGTATAAGTGGTGTGAGAAGCTAGGTAGTAATCCTAACTGAAGGATTGTATGCATGTATGTGCAACTTAAATACAATAAAATCAGGTTGTATGTTTGTGTAAGTCTTGCTTTCATATTACAATTTACTTTATACAGTTTTTAAGGCCTTATAATCGGCCTTTTCATCTCCAACTTCCTCCCTTTAATTCTATCATAACTTCTATTTACTGTTGAAGCTGGTGCCTTCATTGCTAGTGTTAGCACAACCACGACTGCCATGTTTGTTATTATTTTCAATTTTTACTCTCTTATTTTTATTGTCATAAAAATAACAGAACAGTACAGAACAGAAGAGAACAGAAAAAGAACAGAATAAAAGTAAGCAGAACAGAACAGAACAGAACGTTTAACTATAATGAGGGCATTTAAGGACACTCAAAATGCTATAAGAATTTAAGAAAATCGCATATTTTCACAGTCATTTCGACATTCTTATGATGCCATTTTAAAGATGCTCTCGTCGCAATAGCATACCAATGCTTGAAAAAAAAGATTTGTAAGAATTTTATAAATTCAAATGGAATTCTTAAAATGAGAAGGAATTGGAGGAATTTGTATTCCTTGTATTAAGTTAAAAAGGATGTTTTGAAATCTTTTTACTGCATATCTATATCGTAAACGTAACTTAATAACAATGGAATTTCCATAACGAATTATAAGTACCTTAAAATAAATTCCTTTCCAGTATCTAGGAATTGTATTTTTATGCTAGAAATTCTAAAAAATAATGAATGAAGAGAGGCAGAAAAAAAGAGTAGAATTTTTGCGTAATAAAAGAAGATTTTGTCACCTTAAGACAGTGGGTAATCATGGCACTTGTTTAGTTACTTACCAACATAATTGATCGTTAAAGACTTTTAGTCAGGATTACAGTATAGTTTCTCTCACCACCCGTTCCGTTATCCAGGAGTAGCAGGACCTACAACAGTTTAAAGTCAACTCCGAAGTTTTTGAGAAACTTTTCACAGCAATTTTTTATTTACTCTCACAGTTTTTGCCAGAAATCTGCTTAGAAGAAATCGCCGAAGAAATATTGGTTTCATATTTCGTTCTGTTGGAGATGTATAGCCTGGTTTGGCCTCATGTTAAGCCAACACACAATATACTAGACTATGGCGACAATGACACTTTGTATTTTATGTAGATTACTCGGATAATTTTATGCTTTCTCTAGGAGGTGCTTTACACCAATTCTTATACATATATGAAATCATTTTCAACAAGTCAAAAGCATGAAAAATGTATTTTACCTCCGAACTTATTACTTTCATCAAAGCTTTCTTCCACTTACTATCAACTTCTGTTTATTGTTTCATCATCTACTTATTATTTGCTTACTTTGTTTCAGTTTCATTAATCAAATTTTTTCATTAAAGCCATTAGCAAGCCTTTTGTAGCAAATTCTGGGATGTCAGGGTTGCCATCTATCGCAAAGCAGAATTACATATTAGTCGCTTTTTGAAACTGTATTGGTCGTTGTATTGACAGCCCCAAGAGTTTTATGTTTACTCTTGCTTGACCATTCATTATTGACTTTATTCACTGAGGGGTACCTGGAGCCAGGGTTTTTTCCTGGATGGAGTATTGGGAAAAGCGTCTGAATTTTCAAAAATTCAAAAACAATAATGAACATAATTAGGTTTTCTCACGAATACAGATCTATATTGCTTGAATTTATAGTATAAGGCTTATATGTATTGTTAACCCTTTTACAATCCGAATTACATTCTCCCCTTAGGACGCATGATGTTCTTTCACCATTAGCACGTCAATATTTTTTGCGGAACAGGAGGAAAAGTTTTAAAGTTGATGAAGTTTGATCTTCCATTCAGTATAACTTATTACATATACACCTTGATTTGATTTTGGAAGTATTCTACTGCAATAACACATTTGTATTGCAGCAAGGACTAGCGTTTTGATAGGTCGGTGTATCGGCTATTGCAGCATGTGAATTCGGTAAGATGTTGGCTTGTTCATCACGGTGTATAATATTCAAAATACTGTGTCTTAAAGACTATTTAGTGGCTTATCGATAGAACGCGTGGTGCGTGGAACTGTTAATTGCAAAGTTTTCGTGCATTAGACTGACGGTGTAAATTGTCTTTACTCTTTCAACTTTTTTTTGTACGTGTTATCTTGGTTTTAAAGTAGTAGTCGTTTTTATAGTAGAGCACCTTCAGTGGCCAATTGGCAAATTTATTGCATTGATGTCGTAAAGCTTTTTCTCTTTGCCATCTTATCCACACTATTTTTTTTTAGTTATTGGTCATGGACATTTTGCATAAAATCGTGACATTATTAAGGCATACTGATCTAAGGCATCGTAGTCTAGTAGGTAGTGTGTTGGCTTATTAGACGTAAAGCCTGGGTTCGTATCCCAGGTCAAACATCAAAACGAAATATATGAAAAAGAAATATTTCTTTGGTGCCTTCCTCTCATCAGATTTCTGGTAAAAACTCCAAGAGTAAATAAAATTGCCATGAAAAGTTTCTCAAAAAAATCTGTCATTCGGAGTCGACTTTAAACTGTACGTCCCGCCACTAATGTATAAAATTAACGCACACACCATAAATGGTGGTGTGTGGAGCTAGGTCGTAATCCTGACTAAAGGGTTGTAATGAGCAATTATGAATGATCTAAGGCGATAAAGACCGTTGACCTTCATTACTAGTATCACACTTCTTAGCCTTTTGGCTGCTTTTTCACTACTCTTCTGTCCTTACAAGGAGAGTTTTAATTTCATTAACGGCTTTGATATCAACAGCGTTCACTTGCCAATTTGGTAATCTCTGAATATAGGAAATTAAGTTGCGCTACTTAGGATATTTTAGAGTGGATATTTTAGAGTCGTGTCGTCCAAGTGTATTGTTGGCTGCCTCCCATCTCATTGATAAAAATATGGAGAAAAATATTTCTCCTGAAGACACTCAATTTAAGCGGTCTTCTGGTAAAAACTATCAGAGTTACTAATTGGAATAACAATTGGTCAATTCACACAAACCGTTGTATCGTTGTATTCATTGTATTGTTGGAAGAACATACGACAGTGTATGATTGTTGTTGATAATTTTCAATTTTTGAATTCAATTTTTATTATTATTAATGAAATTTTGCCCAAATCCTGTACAACAAGATGAAAATCTTATATTTAAAGTACAGGCCTTAATATAAAAATCCGATACACTTATACACATTTTTTCCATATGTTTTTAAATGTTGTATTGGTTTCGTGCTATCAAATTGTGTGAATTAAAAAAATGTGTACATATTTTCATATGTTGTATTGGTTTCGGACTATCAAATTGTTTGAATGCCACGAAATACACAATACAGCATAGCATTGAACGTTCACAAACAAACAAATGTATTCAATACAACATACACGATACAAAGTTGTGTGAATTGCCCAAATGTAAACAGTCATGTATAAAGTTAATAAGACCTAGTTGGTGTTAGATTCCCGGTCTGTAATCCTAATAAAAAGGTCGTAAGGAAGCGAAAGAATTGAGTAGTGGTGTATTTGACGCTTTCGTAACTTTGTTTTTCGCTTTCTAAGTGAATAATTCCAACAATTATACTAACCTCTTTATACGTGTCTTTCAATTCACTCGATGAATGGTAGCCCTAATTTCCATTTTACAAGAACACTGTTCGCATCCGCTGTTATTTTCAGTTTAAGAAATTTCTTCGTTCTTAGGATTTTCGATTTTTTTTGCTTGCAGCATCCAAAGAATTTTCATGTTTCGGTTGTAAATGAATTCACAAGAGATAAAAATTTTATCGGACAGCAAAAGACCATTTTCCAAAGCAATTTAAAACATTAATGCTCAGCTATTGTAGGAAAAGTGAAGAAAAAAAAAACAATGAGTGGAATCCTGCACTTGTTTACCAGCATAACGGTTAAATATTGTGAAGTGGCATTAACGGTTTAAACATTGTTTTTTTTTTCTTTTTTTCCTTTTTTACTTTGGATTGACACTAGAAACATCATGATGACTATAGTGGCGGTGCTAAAGAAAAACAACTGCAAAACAACAGAAAAAAAATAATAAAAAGTGCTATAACATGTACTATTTGTAAATAGGTATTCATTCCGTTACACACACAGTAAAAAAAGGTGAAATCGTAGAGACAGGCTGGAAAAAAGCCACTTAAAAAAATTCTACGAAAAAATTCAGGCTCAAGTAATAAATGAAAATTTAGAAAAACGTGATTACTTGCGCAATTGTCGCGCACGTATGATTTCGTAGAGGAAATGAGAAAGTCAAAGTGTGTTCAATATTAGAAATATCAACAGACAGTAACGGCTCCTCCTCAAACCTAAGTCAACACTTTATTTCCATCACAGTCAGCTAGTAGCTGAAATAGTAGCCGTAGTAGTAGACATGTTAAACAAATATTAACTGAAAGTATGTGCTGAACGCACATGTGTTTAATATACAGCAGTGGGAAATAAATAGAAATGGTATGCAGTTTTTCTATCTTTTGTTTTGAGATTTTCGCAACAGTTGCAGTAAGTAGATAGGAATCAGAGGTCAGCAATGAATCGTTTTTTCGCTACTCATAAGTACTCAAGATATTTTGAGTATGAATGAGTCAACGGTATTGAAATTCAACTACTCTGATTCATTCGTACTCACTACACCATTGATTTAGAAGTACAGGTTGCAATGAATATGAGTACAACGTTGACATCAAACTCATAACATTCGAAATATGTTTGATTCATACGCCTACTCATTCAGATTCATCAATTTAGACAAATACTTATAATACTCATAAATGATTCGAGTGATTCGAATAATTCATAAAAATTTACACTCTTAGTTGTTGTTGCATTTACAAAAAAAAAAGAAGAAAGAAAAAGACAAAGAAAGCAAAGCGAACACACAACCTTCTAGTGAGTATTGTAGTTTTCGTATGCGAATCATACTTAATTTGTGATTCTTGTAAATGTTGAGTAAAGGAGAGTCGAAATCAACAACATCATGCGTATTGTTAAGTATGAGTACGATGAGCACTTCAAACTTTGTATATGAGTAGTATGAGTATGATATTAAAAGAAGTATGAATGCGTATAAGCATCAGAAATTGTGAATATGATTCGAATCTACTCATCTCTTTGAATACTTATTGCTAATCTCTGATAGGAAAACTTGAAGCACGTTATAAGAAAGTTGATTAAAAGAACTTTCATGTCTTAATAAAACAAAGCTTTTGGAAAAAAATACAACTGCTAAGGCCTTGGTATGGCTTAATAAGAATTATTCGCATAAGGCGAAGTGAGTACCGAGGACGATATACGCCATACATACAGTTACTGGCGAAGCATTAAAATATTGCACGTAACTTAACTGTGGATTACATAAAGTTGAGTTCACCGTGCTAGTTAAAGATCTACAGACACCAAAGGAACATGTGCCTAAATATATACGGGTATCTGGAGTGCCTGTATGGAACTGCTTCATTATAAAAAACTCAAATTCATGGGTCGATATGTGACCCGTGATAACGATTGCCATCTGAGTAAACTGCACGTGGTGAATATACCACATGGTATACTGTTCGTCTACATGTATACATAATTGGTTATTACAACCCTCCAGTCAAGATTACAGCCTGGCTTCCCACACGACTTATGTTATGTGTGATAATTTTATACGTGAGTGGCGGATCCTGTAGTTTAAAATCGACTCAGAACGACAGGTTTCTTTTGAACGTTTCATGTCAATTTTTTATTTACTCTCAGACTTTTTGCCAGAGATCTGCTGAGAGGAAGTTGCCGAAGAAAATTTTTTTTCAATTTTCGTTCTGTTGGAGATGTCTACCCACCCTAGGGTTTAAACCGTGTTCAACAAACTACCTACTAGACTGCGGCGATTTTATACTATTCATTTACTATTTTGAAAAGGAAAAAAACCAACCATAGGCACTATTACCTATATTTATTGACGAGTATGTTATACTACTTCGAATAATCTTATCTAAAAAGTGGTAGATGGAAGTTAAAAAGTATAAATCTGTCTACGAGAGACACTTTCCCACATTTTAACAGCACGGAATTTTTACTTTTAATAAAATTTGCTCTGGAAAAATGAGGAAAATATTTATTTATTGTTACATATTACTATTTAGTTTTTGTTTACAACATAATAAGCACTAGAAATTTTTTTTATTTCTTGTACTATTTATATGACTTCTGCTGTAAAATATATTTATGTATGATTTGTGCTACACAGAGTCGAAAACACCTTTGGAATCTTTAAATAACTTTTACCTGTGCGTCTATTCATATATTCTAACTCTCTCTCTCTCTGACACATACTTTTGAAATAGAAAAAAAGGTCTGTTATTAAGAGAATATCTTGGTCAAAAACGCAAACATGCTTTGGGCTTTAAAACAACCTAAAAATTGTTTAGACTGACTTAAAGAAACAATGAAAATAAGAATGAAAATGAAAATGGAAAAATAATGTGTGAATGTGTTAAAAAGTCCATTTGAAATGAAAATAAAAATTTTACAATCCTTTCAGAAATCAATTAATTTCAAATTGTTTAAATTTTTTTGTTGTTGTTGTGCCTAAGCCTTCTTTTTTATTTGATTTGCCTTTAAAAAGTTTTCGTTTTTTTTTCTTTATCTGGGCCCAGATCCTTATCATGCTCTTATGCTTAAAGGAGCAGCAATAATGTTGTCTTTTTCCTTAGAGAGCCAAAAACAAACAAAAAAAGCTTTCATGCCCAGCAAAATTTTTATTAAAAATTTGTAGAGGGTTTCCTTTCTTCTTAGGCTATTTTATGTAGCATCACTAATGTTGTTTTATTATTATTGGCAAAGTTTCTGGCTCATTTAAATGGTAATTTATGAAAAGCAACCGAAGATCTTCTCTCTTATGTCATCGAATAAGTGTAAAAGAAAGGAGAGCAAACATTTCATTTGTTTCACCATCATAATGGAGTTTTTTTTTCTTGAAATATTTTTTTCTGTTTTATTAAAGAAATATGCCCGTATTTGGAAGCTGCTCAAAGAAAACGGAGAAGATGCAAAAATTACTTGAACGATTTAAAGAAATTTGCTTTTAACAACCAACAGAATTTTATGCCAGGGCTTTAGACGTCTGCTAATTATGTGATAAATCTTGTAAACTGATGTACAGCTGAGTTAGCTGAAAGCTATTTTGGGTATATGCCTTAATTTTATGGATTTCTAATGTACAAAATGAATGTTTGTTTAAAGTTAAAGTTATTACCGATAAAAATTTGTAATTTGAAATCATCATTTTGCCTCTTTAGAGGGTTCTCTTTTAGTATTAGACGTTTTGTTTTGAAATAACAATTAATTCTGATAACTTACGTTTGCTATGCTCCTTCTCATTCTTTATAAGGAAATTCAAATTGAATGAAGCTGTGTGCGTTAGAAGGACTGGGCAGTCCACCAAGCCCCGTTTTCTTTAAAGTATTCCGCAGAAACCGTTTAACTGGCCTTTTAACTTGAGCAACATCATGATGAGAATTTATGTAAATTTGCATTGAATATCACATTTTAGGGAAATTTTTCAACATTGTACGTTTGTTGTATGGTTTTCAGGTCCTGAAAGATCTTCTCACCAGATTGTTGATAAGTAACCTGATGGCCTTACATATATGCTTATAGTCTTCCTGAAACATTCGTAATATCCGCTCTCAATGTCATTGTATCTCCTGTTGCTGCAGAGCTGTGTATACTCTTTCCATTATGTTGAGTCACTTTAACTCTGCCAGACGACGTGTAGTTGTCCGGCATTGGTTTCTTGGCTTTTCTCACCAGATTGCTGATAAGTAACCTGGTGGCCTACATATATGCTTATAGTCTTCCTGAAACATTCGAAATATCCGCTCTCAATTTAATTGTATCTCCTGTTGCTGCAGAGCTGTTTTTTTTCACGCCGAGGAGGGGCGAATGTTCCTAACCGCACAATAGCGGAAGTCGTCACATCCTCCGTGTGTGGGGCCCTCACCCACTAAACACCCCCCTTGTCTCGTGGACTTGTGCCCACTCCGGAACTACGGTGGTGTTACTTCGGAGTGGAGTCCTTTTGGCCATTTGGCCCCTGCGTGTTCATATCCGCGTCCGGATTGCGTGTCGTAAGTTGAGGAGACATTCACGTGTCTCCACTATTCCTTTAGACCAGGATCCCGTGTCGGTTTCCTTTGACACATGTGTCCGTATAAATTATGCCGGCGTGCCTGCCTGTTCTGCAGCCTCAAGGTCTCTCTTCTTCAGCCTTAGAATGCGCTCCACGTAATTCGCCCCTGAGGCCCAATTTTCTCTGCTCGAAGTCATAACACCGACAATGTTAGCGGCCGTGATCATTCCAATTTCCGACGTCAGTACAGAGTGATAGCTCTGCCAGCGTGCACATTCGAAAACCGTGTGCTCTGCATCATCAATAACTTCCCCTTCTTCGTAAAGACAGTAATTGGAAGCGGTCTTGCCTATCCTGTGTAGATATTTCCTAAAATATCCGTGACCCGATAGCATCTGCGTAACGTAATAATTTACCTCTCCAAATTTCCGACCAATCCATGGCCTTATGTCCGGGATAAGTCTCGCCGTCCACCTTCCTCTATCTTCATCGTTCCATCGTCGTTGCCATCTTGAGACGGTGTTTTCCCTGAAGTGGCTGGTTATGTGATCTCCAGCCGATTTCGCTCTATATATCTCCATCCGCTCTGCCGCCAGCAGATCCACAGGGATTGTACCTGCTATCACAAGTACGGCTGCGGTGGACACTGTGCGATATGCCGACGTGATACGCAATGCAGCCGTTCTCTGTACCGATACAAGTGAGCTTGCCCGCTTTTTGACATCTAGCGTTTCGGCCCAAATTTCGCTCCCATAGAGCATAATACTGTTTCCGACCGCCATCAGGAGTCTCCTTCTCGTCGGTAGCGGTCCTCCAATATTCGCCATTAATCTGCTGAGCTGTCCAACGATCTTCTGGGCTTTGTTAGGAGAGTACTGAATCTGGTACGAAAATGTCAGTCTGGGATCCAGCCTTATTCCCAGGTATTTTACCGAGCTCTTGGTCCTGATTACCTCGTTTCCAATACTCAGACTACTTTCCAGACGTGTAGTTGTCCGACATAGGTCTTAGGGCTTTAGGCCCAAAAGATCTTCTCACCAATTTGCTGATAAATAACCTGATGGCTTTACATTTACAGTCTTTCGTCAATGTCTTTGTAGCTTTTGTTGCTGCAGAGCTGTCTTTTCTGTCTCGATTATGTTGTCTCCTCAAACTTGCCAAGTGTATACTTAGGCGACATAGGCACTCGGTAGACGTATGTCGGTAATTAAATTTTCTATGGTTGATCTGTAGACAAAAACCTGCTGTAATGCATGATGTGTTTCAATGAATCTGTTGCACTCGAATGTTACGTAGTCAGCTGTTTCCAGCTTATTCAAGCAATTTTGAATACATGACAGTATTTGCTAGCTTAACATGGCTTAAGTATTTTCGGAGCTATACATCAACGGACAGGATCTGTCCGAATTAATAATACAGTTCGCCGTGCAGTCTTGTAATTTCTATTTTTACACAAGGTATAACAGGATATAACGCTGTCGCCCTTGTTTGGTAGGTAGCATTTTGGCTTATTAGACATGAGGCCTTGATTCAAACCCCAGGTTAGACATCTCCAACAAAACTAAATATAAAAAAAATATTTCTTCAGCGATTTCCTCTCAGCAGATTTCTGTCAAAAACTCTGAGAATGAATAAATTTGCCATGAAAAGTTTCTCAAAAATCTGTCGTTCGGAATCGACTTTAAATTGTAAGTCCCGACAGTCATTTATAAAATTAACACACAGAACATAAGTGACGTGAGAAGCTAAGTCGTAATCATAATTGAAAGGTTGTAATGACTGGCTATGTATGCATGTGTGTATAAAAGCATATGTCTACCTACCATTGTGACCTATGCCATTCTGCATTACGACGTGGGTGCTCTTCTGATTTTCATTCCTGAGCCATTGCTGGATCTTGTCCAAATCTGGGTTGTCCTTGCTTGAATCTGAGAGAAACAGAAAAAATTTCTCATTATTGTTGTAGGCACAGAACAGAATTATAAACTAAGCCTACCTTACGCTTAGTGTGCAGAAAACTAATGAGAAAGTTTTGTGCAGCAACTTTACATAGGCAAAAAACTTTATGCATTCATTCTATTAAGTCTCTCTCAATTAAACAATCCAATACTTTTCCACAAAGTAGGTTACACTCAGGGATGACTCGGAAAGTCATCCATTCCATATTTTTTTTTGAAGGTCCCGTAGTTTGATAAGTAGTGTGTTGGCTTATTAGACCTGAGGCGTACTACAAACTACAGCTCAGAAAAAATATTTCTTCAGCGATTTCCTCTCAGCAGATTTCTGTCAAAATCTCTGAAAGTAAGTAAAATTGCCATGAAAAGTTTCTCAAAAATTAGTCGTTCGGAGTCGACTTTAAACTGTAGGTGCCGCCATTCATATATAAAATTAACACACAACATGGGTGGTGTAAGAAGCTAGGTTGTAATCCTTACTAAAAAGTTGTAATGATCAATTAAGTAAGTGAGGTTATTTTCAGGAAATAAAAGCTATTAACTTTACCATCTTGCAACTTGCTAGAGTAATTAAATTACTTGCTTAATTGGGAACAAGGCAATGCAATAATAATTAAAAGAGAGTTATGCTTTCTGATGGTGCGTTATTGCTTAATGATGAACGGCAAATATATTATGCCTTGTTATGCGAACAAAAAATTTATAATTTCTCCTTTTGAATTCCACTTAAAAGTCGATTAGAAAATCTTTCTTGAATATTCAGACCATAAGCCAACGCAAATTATGAAGCAGCATGTATTTAAAGCCGCCGCGTATTGAAGCCGCCGTGGTCTAGTAGGTAGTGTGTTGGCTTATTAGACGAAAGGCCCGAGTTCGAACCCCAGGCCAGACATCAAAAACAAAATACAAAAATTATTTCTTCGGCGACTTCCTCTCAGCAGATTTCTGGCAAAAACTCTGAGAGTAAAAATTGCCATGAAACGCTTCTCAAAAAATCTGTCGTTCGGAGTCGACTTTAAACTGTAGGTTCCGCCACTCATGTATAAAATTAACGCACACAACATGAGTGGTGTTGAGAAGCTAGGCCGTAATCCTGACTGAAGGGTTGTAATGGCCAATTATGTTATGTATTCAAAGCAATTCTATCTTCATTTTGTGCTTTTTAGCATTTAAATTAAACTTTTAAAAATAGTTTTAAAGCTTATTTGCTGTTATTCTTAAAGACACATTAGTATTTAAGAATAAATCTTAAGGAAATGGAGAAATCTGCGGATAGAAAGAAAGAAAAAAAAAAAACTGAAACTTTTAAAAAGCAAAACTCAATTTTGGCAAACTGACAAACAGAAAACAAAGTTAAAATGTTATACAATCCAACAATAACAACAAAAACAAAAAGAAAAAAGAAACATTCATTCGTTCATCTCTTTTTGACGACATACTAACAATGCAGCTAAATAAAGTTGCAAGAGAACTGCAGCAAAAATCAGCAGTTACCCATGGATTTGTTAAATATTTTTGTGACAAGAAACTCAAGAGGAACCATAAATTCTCTTCCAAAAAAAAAAAAACTAAGTTTTCTGTGTCAAACAAGTAGTTGGGGAGAAAAGGATTTTCAGTTGCAAACAAGGAACACAGCAGTGATTTACACAAATGCTTTGATACATAAAAATGTTCTTAAACTTACAGACATTGTATTTAAAATAATCAATAAATATGTATGTGGTATTACAGAACCACACTTAAATAAATTTCAATCAATTGAGAATTTTTTCTTCCTTTCATGCTCGCCGTTAATTAATAGAATTTCCCAGAATAACTGGTTTTTAAAAGCTGTTTCTTAAAATGTTAATGGTGGTTTGTGGTCTTTAATAATAATTTTTAACAAGGAATTATTACGTTGGTTAAGGTATTGGTTGGTAACTTAAGTTAAGTGAGCTGTTCTATATACAGACGTTCCATTCCATTATGCTTGCCCTACCTTTTGGTTATTCTTTAGGGTTGTAATTTCGTATTCATTCCGGCTGTAGATTATTTTATCGTGTAATACTTGTTTCATTATGTTCTGTAACACTGCGTGTTCTAATTCTTGCTTTATTAAATACAACGTAATTAAATCCTTTTACTTCCACCCTTTTCTTCTGTGTTTTACTTACTTCTTGTTCTTATGCTACAGCACCTGCCATTTTAATGGATAAACATTAATAACTTGTTCTTCTTCTGCTTCTTCTGTGTGTATGCTTGGCCTCAAAGCAAGCCAAATCTGAAGGCAATGCCAGGCAAATACATAAGAGTATTGCAGTTAAATCCAGCTATGTAATTTAATGCCAGACCCCTCTTATGGGTAAATTTGATAAAAAAAATTATGCTTTAGAAGTTATAGGAGAAGAGAATGAAGAGTTGGTTTGTAGCAGGTGGCCGTGTTCCGTATATAGCTTTTAACCGAAAGGTTTATTTTACAATGTTTCTGGAAAAGATTTTTGAACACTTTCCGAAAGTCTTCAAGCTGTCAGGAGACTAACATTTAAGGTTCCAGGTTCTAATATTACAGGCTGATGATATAGAACAGTGCAAAAATTTACACGTCATGTGTGTTGTTGCGGTTGCGGTTGTTGCAACAGCTCTGCTGCTGTCGGTGGAAATATCTCCCTTAGGAAAAAACTTCCGGTTGGAACAACTTTCGCTGGGTTAACAATCCTTGGCCGATGAGTGATCGGGTCGTTCCGGAGCATAGATCCGATTGTCGTGGAAAAGTCATGTGGGTACGAAAACATAATGGCATAATAGAAAACTACAAATGGATGAATTGGTCAGATATGGTGCAGCCATCTAACGTTCGGGTTCAGGTTCTTTATATTGAGAATCCCATTGAGAAACCCCAAGCTTGGCCGATGAATGATCGGGTCGTTCCGGAGAATAGATCCGATTGTCGGGGAAACGTCATGTGGGTACCAAGACATAGTGGCATAACAGAAAACTACAAACGAATAAATTGGTCAGTTATAGAGCAGCCATCTAACTTTCGGGTGCATTTCTTTATATTGAGAATCCCATTGAGAGACTGCAAGCTTATTATACGCCATGCAGTAATTGATTCTGCCTTGATATGAACAAGATAGCACAGAAATTCTGGGCAAAGCTAGACAAAAAGCACACGGAAATTCTTTTTCGTAGTTGTCCATGTCATTGCTGGAGATTGTACTCTGCGTATTCATGCGAAATGTATTAGCCTTGGCCATAGCTGCAGCTGTTCTTCGTTTCTCGAGTAAATGTTGAGCGTTATGCCATAAAACGCACCTACGCTTCTTCTATCAAGATGATTTCACTGATCTGTAGAGGATGGACATTGGGGGTCTAAATCATTGGAAACTCCTTGTGGAAAAAAAAACACTTTAATATTATGTAGACTGTAATGTATAAAAATACTGTAAAAATTGACGTAGTCTAGTAGGCAGTGTGTTGGCTTATGAAACATAGGGCCACGGTTCAGATCACAGATCGGACATCTCCAAAACGAAATATAAAAAAACTTTTTCTTCAGCGACTGCCTCTCAGCAGATTTCTGGCAAAAACTCTGATAGTAAATAAAACTGCCATGAAAAGTTTCTCAAAAATCTATCGGTCAGAGTCGACTTTGAACTATTGGCCACGCCACTCGTGTATAAAAATTAACACCCTCAACTTATGTGATGTGAGAAGCTGGATCATAATCCTGACTGAAGGGTTGTAATAAACAATTATCTATGTATGTTATAAGTACATATGTATGATCTATCAGCAGAGGACGAACATTGGGATGCTAAATGGCTTCATTGGAAATTGTTGGTCAAAGGGAAATAAAATATCATAATAACACAATGGGCAATATGTGGCCTAAGTGGTATTTTTTCCTTTCGAGCTGACCATAGTTTGAACAAGTTTTTTTTTTCGAGGACCACATATAGAACATAGAATTTCAAAATGAACATTTTAAAGTAGTAAACTGTTGAGTTCAATAATTAATGCAGTTGTCAATATGAAAAATTCTGGCCTTCTTGGGTGCCTTGCTAGTTTTGTTAGTAGTGTGCTAGACTATTAGCATGAGGGTTGTCGTGTCGATTTCCACCGTAGACTCTGGTCTGTTACACTACACCTATCATAAGCTGTATGTTACTAAGCTTGCAAATATTGAGTTTAATATAAATAAATAATTATATAAAATATTCTTAAGAGTTCCACCAACGTTCTTCATTCTACCGACATATTGATATACTTACAAGCCTCCCATTTCATTTTTAAAACACAACAAATGATTTGATATTTAATCTTATGCCTTTGGTGTCTACTTTCAGTCCAGCTTGGTGATATTTTCCATGCCACAAAGCCTGTGAAATAATTTCGCAATGTCGTCTGCATGGTCAAATGATTCAAAAAGGCTTTCAAGTCCAAGGGAACCCGTAATTATCTCACATGCACCGTTGCCATTTGTACGCTTGGAATCAGCATCTATAACAATGGGAAAAGAATGGTATGTGTAATGCAATAAATTCTAGATTTTTCGTCAATTTTATGATTCAGTTAATCTGTGATTAATTGACTAACTATGTTCGTTTAAGTAAGAACGGTTTCGAATCCTTTCATTCAAAAGTACAGTGAGCTTAAAAAAAACTGTACACTAAGGAAAAAATTCTAACAATCACCAAACTCAACTTTTACCACTTAAGGAGAGTGCCCAAAAAAATGTGACGATATTTCGAAATTGTTTGCATTGTTTTTTTGCTTCAATTTTAAAAACTGGCAATGAAACAATTTTAAAATAAAATAACGGTAATTTATTAATGTAAATTTTTGTAATGTACAATTTCTTTTGACGCTCACTGTATGTATATTATGAAAGTGTTCTAAATTTCAAAAGTTATACTAAAATGCTTGCATTTATATGACCTTACCTGTTGCCAATAATTTGTCCTCTAACATCCGTCAAAGCTACTAAATTCTAAAGTAAAGCAATTAATTTAAATGGATTTACAATGAAATGTTGTACACATGAAATTGTTAAAATTTTTCTGTCACTGTATCCCTCCGGTATTATGCACCATATTTTGGTGTGCTGTGTTCTATTTTAAAAATCCTCAAAATTGTTCAAGTTTGTTACCAGTCACATACAACCTGTTATTCAGCTGATTAAATATGTTTTTTTGTTTCATTTCATTCTAATGGCTTTAACCTAATCAAAATGTGAGTGAAAGTGTGCATAAAAAACACAAAAAAAGCGGAATTAACTAGAAAAATGAATTAATTTACACGCATGTTGCCAGTGAAACCTGCAAAAAAAAAAATTAATACAAACACATACCTGAATAATTAAATCCTCTGAAGCAGGAGACGAATTACACTCATTAATTGAGGCAAAGCTGATGTAGACAAGTGGGGGTGGGGTATAAATATATAACTGCCACCAGGAAAATTTTGTTCTTTTTAAAATATGCAGAGAGTAAGGGAAAAAGGAAAAGTGACAGAATACAAAGTGGCTTTCAAACGCGTACACAATGCAGTCTTATGTAATTATGCGTAATTAAAGACGTACTTATCATACAGATTAAAAAACCAAATATTTTAAACTTTTTTTAAATACGTTTAAAATATGAACTTGTAGATTGCAAATAAAATAAAAATTGAATTTGTGTTTAGTTTTAATTAAAGTTATTTATTATTTGCAAAATTCTGTGTGCCACAGTCCACAACTTGATGTTATCAACAACAATTGCTTCCTCTGTTTATACCCTTTGCAAACCATGATTACTCTCTTCAAACGCACCGCATTTTCACACAAGACTAACTGAACTTCACTAACTCCGTCTTATGTTTTGTCTTGCCTTTTATATGGCAAGGTAAACAGTCTGATGAATTTTGAAGGCAAACGTTCTTGAATTTGCCTTCACGAAATCTCTATAACTGTAAACATTGTTGTTTACGTTGATTATTGTAGTGTTGTTGGTATATTTTTGTGTACATATGTATGTAAATGTTAACTTAATTATTGAGTCTTAATCACATGTAAAAGTTTCTTGAGATAATAAGAGAAGAAAAAATAATCGTTTGATTAGCTATGAATAGCTTTCGAATATGTCTACATTTTCTCTCGAAATCTCAATAGATTATTTAGTAAAGAAATATTCATATACGCAAATTTATTTACAAATTTTTTCTTCGAATTATTTGTGTTTTATTTTTGCATTTCATTTTTCATTTGCAAGTTTAAAATCAGTCACAAACATTTAATTCTGCATTACATTACCGTATTTATTTTGGAAAAATTTTAAATTTATGTTAAAATGTGTCTCAGTAAGAAAGCATTTCTCGTTCTAAAAAGGAACGCGTATTATTTGAGATTTTTCTTATTGGATCGGAAAAAAAAAATTCTCTGATAAGGTATGGAATAAAATATCCTTTAAACAGACACAACGGCTCTCAATACGACCCATTACTTTTGCTGAAATTTTCTATGACCTTTTTCTTTAAAAGGTAAATTTGATTTTACTAATGTAGCATAGGAGATCGGAACTGCTTCTAGTATATTCGCATAAATCCAAGATTTTACAAAATTCCAAAGAAAAAAAAAAAAGATCGCTTCATGTTAAATTACTTGATCTGGATGTTCAGTTGCCTTCTGGAAACTATTGCTGCAAGAAATCGAATGTTGTAGTCTCGCCCAAGTTTAGTAGGTAATGTTGGTGTTTCAAACCCAATATAAATACAGTGCACTCGCGATAATATGAACTAATTAAAACAAAGCCTGTTCATATTTTCGAAATTGTTCATATTTACAAATGGCTTAAATTGTTGAAAAATATGTTGTTTTCTTGCAGGATAAACACTTTTCCTGCTTTTTTTTCATAAAATTTTTTTTTTTTTTGATTTAATTAAAAAAAGGAACTTCCTTCACTAAATTTGTAAATGTGTTCAAATACTTATACAATCTTTAACTTAAACTTTAAAAAATTTGGTTATCTTTTTTTGCTGTTTCTTTTAAAACAGCCTTCTCCCGCAACTGTCTCAATACATTTAAGTCTCGTTGTTCAACCATTTCACTTTCTGCCCAGTCCAATGTATTATCAAAAATTTCTACAACTTTCCTGTCTTTAATCGTTCTCTTTGGCTTCTCCACACAATCATCTTCGTCCGATATTTCTTCTATTTCATTATCGTCACATTCAGTAGCATCCTCATTCTATTCTTTAACATTCAATGCTGTAAATTCAATCTATAGAAAACTATAGAATAACATACAACTTCAATTCTTTTACAGTACACTAGCACATTACAGAGAACACGAATTTATTGGCCGACTTTCTTCTAAATCTATTAAATTCATTTGTAAGCTTTGTCTAAGATTACTTAAAGGGATTTCATCTTTAGGATCATTTTGATTAACCACCATATTTAAAATATTATTGCAGCATTGTATCTACATACATATTTATGTATGTATTTGCGGTTTTTTCAAGATTTGGTATTAAAAGAAACATAAAAACTCGGGATTTCCCCAATTTCTAATGCTTTGTAACTGGAATTTATATGCTTTAAAAATAAAAAAGCTGTTCATATTTTAAAGCCTTTGTACAAAGTTCATATTTTGGAGTAGTCAACGGTTAAGAAAAAGTGTTCATATTTTGGGGTGTTCATATATTAGGGTGTTCATATTATCGCGAGTGCACTGTATAAGAAAAATTATTTTTTTCGGCAACTATCCTTCAGCACTTTGCTGAGAGTAAAAAAAATGCCCTGAAAAGTTTCTCTAAAATTTGTTCTTCTGAGTCGTTTTTAAACTATAGGTCCCACCACTTATGAATACAATGATGGATAATGACACACAACATGGGTGGTGAGAGAGGCTAGCTTGTAATTCAGACTAAAGGGTTGTTATTACCAATTAAGTAAGTTAAGTAAGTAAAGTGCGTAGTGTGGAAGGTGCTGCCTTCTATCCAGAACAATATACCGGCCACTTGAGAACAAAGAATGCCGTTATCATGTTCTTGCAACGTAGCGTGTAGCGTGATTCACAGTTACAGCAATTTCAGTATAATTTTCTAAAAAGTAAAGCATAATCACACTGCCTGAGCGAAATCATCACCATATAGTTACTTACTGAGAGTGCATTTCTTTTTCACGGATTGGATGAGGATTTTCTCAGTTCCAAATTTCACAATTTCAGGTGTTCACTACGCCATTCAGACAATAATGCATTTCTTTTCCAAAAAGTTTGTATTGAATAACATCGAATTTAATGTTTTTTGGCTTTTCGACAATACTCTCATCTACAGCCACAAAGTTTTCGACAGACCGACCGGTACGTTGAAGCACAGAAGTCTTACGCTCTACAACCAGCCCATTTTGATAAATCTTTGAAGTTTGCAAGCGGTCTCAGCATGACTTTCCAAATTTTCACAATTATAATGCGTTGTTCTTTTATACTCGTATTGCTTAGGTGACTACCTCTCATCAAATTTCTGGGAAAAATTCTGAGAGTAAGTACATAAAAAAATTACTATGAAAAATTTTCTCAAAAATCTGTCGTTCGGAGTCGACTTTAAACTGTAGCGTCCACCACTCATAAATAAAATTAACACACACAACATGAGTAGTGTGAGAAGCTAGGTCGAAATCCTGACTGAAGTGTTGTAATGACCAATTATGTATGCATGTATTATACAGAGCGGCCATATTTAATAATTCGAATAAAAATATATTGTAGCCTTATGCGTATGAATAATATTTTTTTGGAAATTATTTTATTACTCATACGAAAGAAAAAATATCATTTAATTAAGCTTGAGATTAGAAATCTTAGAAAAAAAAAATACTCGGTACAATTTTTCTTTCGAGATTTCGATTATAACGTGAAGATATTGAAAATGCGTTTTAGTTCTTTCAAAAATACAAACTATTTTCACAGGCTATACTTAGGTTGTGGATACAGATATTTATTGGTGGTTTCGAGAGCAAATAATTGTGGGTTTTACTGACCTGTGATTGAAATTTTACTGGTGGGTTACTAAACTCACTATAAGGAGAATATTTAGCATGAAGAGCCTCAGGACAATAACTAAATAATGTAGCTTCTTTGAAGAATATAGGGAGCAGTTTACAGTTTTTACAGTTACAGTTTTTAATTGACACAAATTTACTTTGACTTAATATGCCAGATTTTCAATACCTACGTAGCCGGGCATTCGATCTCTAAAACAATTTCAAGTGAAGTTATTTGAATCGTTCTTACAGATTGTGTTACCAGAATTTATTTCTTTTAATAAAATTAATGAATATTCCTTTATTCAAGCCTACAGTATATGTAAACAACCCTCGTACAGTTGCTTACAGAAAACAGAATAATATCCTGTAGGCATACCAGAAAATTGTTGGGTGTTGGTCGTCTGCACGACAACGTCAAACAAATTATGCAAATTTTTCTTAAATATTTTTATTTTTCATGCTGTTATTGTTGTTGTTGTATATGTTTTTCTTTTATTTTGTGAACAAAAATAAACAACCACACCAACACGCGCCAAACCAAAAAGCGTTTAGGAGGTGGTCATGGCGTGTTGTGTAATTTTCAAGTTATTTTTTGTTTTTTATGTTGTACTGGCGATTATATTTCATTCGGTTTTGTTTTTCTTCCCATATTATTGTTTTTGCTGTGTACATAATTTTTGTTTGTTATCGTTGTTGTTATTGTTATTGTTGTTGTTTGTGTTTTTATGACTCTTGATTATTTTTCATTCACTTCATCATCAAACCTTTCAAACACAGTGTTCATGTTCTTAAGTGATGTACCAACAGCGTTAGCATGACACGGTGGCAAGTGTAAATGCCACTAAAGAAATATGACGATGTTGCACGCTTTTACTCTTGAATTTATTTCGGTGTTCAGGCTATTCAATGTAAATTTTATTGGCCAGCAAATTTAAATGTCAAGTGTAGTGAAGAGCATAAATAGAGCATGGGATTGGAAATGTTTGATGTCATGATGATTGGAAATCACTATTCAGTAAATATTTTGCTGAATTTAATTTTATTGTAATAGTACTTTTGAAAAGATAAAATCAAGACAAAAATTTCAAAAAAGATAGAAAAGTAATGAAAAAATAAATTTGAAAACTTTGAACAATAAATAAAATTATCGTCTAATAATCTGCCACTTGACTATTAATAAATGGACATTTCTTTCTTTGGAAGACAACTATCAACTGCCCAAAGCAAACTGTGAAATCTAAATCGTTATATGGAAGCGAAACATGGTTCGTAACAACTGTGAGGCTTACTACGTTAGTTAACAAATAATTCTTACTCAATTCGCCACAAAGAAGGCATAACTTTCTTGGGCCCAAAAGGGTTCCATTGTAATGCCGATAGTACTTACTCTGTCGTAAAACTATAACTATCCATATGAAGATGAAGTGAATTTCAGTCAAGACCCCTTTGGATGGACATGTTCTCTCAACAAAATTTGGATGCCAAAGAGTTCTTATTCTTATGTTTCCAAGCGCCGGATATTGACAGAAGTGGTTATCTATGGTTGTCCTCTTCTTCTTCTGCTTCTGCAGAAATCATTATGAGCTATTATCAGCCACTGGAGTTGTGCAATCAATGGTATGAGGATCGTAAGATGGACTCCGGTCACTTTTAACGGACATTTTTTCTACGTATATCCATATCAGGCCATATTTATTTTGCACGTAAGGTATGTTAAGGCACCATTTGTTTATCCCTCAGTTGTAGAATGCATATCTCACGTAAGAATTCAACTGAATTTTCTGAATTTACTAGCCGACACAGTAGTGAATTGGTTATTACCTTCAATGTTTCCATGTCTAGGAAATCAATGTTTCTTTGTCTTCTCCAGAGAATCCAACAGTCGCTTTACAGTCGGTAAATACATATGTGCACATCAGCATATGATAAGCTCTAACATCGGATTCACTCAACGATAATGTGTATAGCCACTCGCTTATAACCAGCTCGACTTGTGAGATCCCATTTGTAGTATGAAGATGACATTCTTGCATTTCTACATCCCGTTCAAGTGATTGAACACATATCTTCGCTAATGCGCACCATACTTCCAAGGTAATTAAACTTGCCCAGTTTATCAATTTTACTATTTTCGATTATCAATGAAGTATCGTTGTGCTACAAAACTGGCATAGGCCAAGTCACTCAAATCTGCGTTTGGTCTGCAATTCATTCACTCGCGAATTGTAAAACTCTATTGATACTACTGTCATATTTCTGCTAAATTTTATGCTTGATCTTGTTCGGAATTTCCTTGGCTTTCCTCTCCGGACTAGAGTCAGTCTTCCCAAATTCTGTGAATGCTAGGAACAGATTGGTTTACGTATACAAAATTTACCACGTCGGAATCCTTAAGTTTTAGATATTACACTGCCAAATGCTGAAACTATTCGCCTAAAACTATTGAACTTTAACATTTTTAGCGCAGGTGTAGCTAACAGTATTCTACGGAAATTGTTTCTAATATTTGAGATTTTCCTTTCTCGGTTTGCTTTGTTCTAGGATAGTATTTTTTTACTTTCCGGATATGCAGAGTTTCATTCTGCCGTATCTGCCTTAAGAAGTGTTGTCTACTGCCGTTACCAACTATGGTATGGCTTTATCTATATAATTCCAATGGTTTTGAACCATGTCCCGAGACTTTTCTGGCTTTCATCAATGAATTAGCTTCAGATATTTCATCGGATTTACTCATGTTGGAAGATGTTGGTGCCACAATAACCGTTCCGGAAAATGACTTGTCTATATATTCAGCTCATTTTTCACTTCTTCTATTGTTTAAAACCAGAAGAAGATTCGCTCTATGCTTTGTTTGGTCTGGTTTCAATAGAAAATTGTTGATTGTGAATAAGTTTTAATGCTGAAGGCCCTAGTCTAACTATCATAGAGATATCATTTCTAAGAAACTATGAGTTCCAGACTTTGTTCCTATCGATTGTATACATCCATGTGTGTAGACGTATAAGAAAAACAGTGTTATCCTTGAAGTCGCCGTACTCTAATTAGTAACCCGTGGTTCAAACCCCCGCTAAGACATATCAAAAACCGATATAAAAAAGTACTTCTTCGGCAAATTCCTCTCTGCAAAAAGAAACTTTAAGAGTAAATAAAATTGCCGTAAAAAGTTTTTCAAAAAGATCTGTCGTTCGGAGTTGTCTTTAAACTATTGGTTCAGCCACTTACAGATAAAACCAGAACACAGAAGATACATGGTGTGAGAAGCTAGGTTGTAATCTTGACTAAACCGATTGTAATGAGTATTCTCGACTCTAAATCCTGAATTGAATTTTTATCTTCTTTTTTGTATCAGAATGTTCTTAACAGGGTTATTGCTTTCTGTGATATATTTCATCAAAATGGTTCATATGCATTTTGTTTTCTATTCACTTGAAATTATTTTTGAGCTTAAGAATCTGAAGTAGATTTATACTTTCTCACTCTTTTTCAATTCTTTGAAATTATTTTGGGGGTTAGGAATCTGAAGTAGATTTATACTTTCTAAGTCTCATGCGTGATATTTTGTTCTGTTGGAAATTAAGGTTTAAATAATTAAAGCAAAAAAAAAATATTTCAATTATTTTAGGCTTTTTTATTTAGCATTGGTTGTACATTTTTTATTTTAAAGAGAGGTTCTCCTTACCACAAAGTTTGCGGTTTTGTAGAGCACATATACACATTCGGATATTAACCACAGCATTTAACTTTTACCGATTTGACCATTGAGTTGCTGATGCTGTTGTTTCATTGTCATTGCTGTTGGCTAAGGGAGCAAAAATAAAAAATTCAAACGTGTATGGAATTCATTTAAAAAATTTAATTGAATAGAATGCAGAAAATGTAGTCACTACCCCCTAAACGCGGTATGGATGTAGAAAAATAGAATTTTTCTAGCTAATAAAGTCTGAAACTGAAAATTTCATTACCTTAGCAAAATATTTTAGTTTTCGTTTTCTTTTATATATTTATTTCTATTTTTTTTTCTTTTCCTACCATTCTCTATTTTTATCTTTTATTCCCTTTATTTGGTGTCATCAACTAAATACTGAATTAGTGTGAAAAAGTCATAAAGCATTTCATTTATTCAAATTCCTTCAAGTGGAATTAATCTGTGTATCTCATTTGACTTGTCTTGTCTTGTCTTATCTTTGTTTGTTTGTTTCTTAGACAAAGTACGAAGACACATCATTCCCATAATATGGAATTTTTTTTGGGATTTTTTTTTATTATTCTTATTCTTCTCATTTTGATTTAGTTTTCCTTTTTTTTATTGGTTTGATTTTCTATTTAAGTTTCTAAAGTTCATTGTTCCCATTTAGCGTTTCGTTGGATATAAAATATTAATTTCAGAAATTTGTTTCTTTTTTATCTCTGCTTCCATGTATCCCTCATTGACATGTGAATCATCATAAAGTCACGATATTTTTTTGGCCTTCATATGACTCAGAGGTTTTTGCCATATTATTTAAGAAAATTATCGTTGAAAAGAATATTTTTGACGCTGTTGAGATAAGTGATAAGTCATCATAAGTTTACTATGATGATTATTCAAAACGCCGAAAATATGTGGGCCTCTCGTGAGCTAAAGTGAATAAAAATTGTAGAAAAATGGTAATTTTCAGAAATGAGAATTACTTCGTTTATTTCTTCTTTTATAAACTTTGACTTCTAATTCGTAATTATTTGTTATCTAAAGTCAGTATTACGATCACAATGGTAATGTGATTTGCATTCCTCTTCATCAAACAGAGATATGTAGATTGAATCGAGTAAACCATCATCCAAATAGATTGTTTCACGACTTGCAGGCATACATTTAAGCCACATCGATTGCTTATTGTGGGCTTACCAGTTAAGAGAAGTTAATTTACTGGAAGTCAGTCTCGTGTACGTAATTCTTTAATTATTCCCAATCCATTTTCTGTTAAAGTATGATCCACAAAATACTGGAAAGCACCGATTCCATTTGCTTTACATCATGGCAGCTTCTGCAGTAACCCTGGTGGGGCAGACCGAGATTCTTTTGCCTGTAGCGGAGTCCACCATTAGAATTCCTGTTAGAATGCTAACCGTTCTCTTGTCGAACTCAAGTAGTTCCACTGCTAGACATAGCAGTTTTGAAATTCGGCAATCAGGTATGTTGGACTATCAACGGTTTATTGAATTCCATGCTGCTTAGCCATATTTAAGTAGTTTAAATGTATGTGTAAAGTATATCTACCATACTGCTTAAATGAATCTTATTTTGGATTAACATGTTCTTGTTCGTTACATATCTGGGTTATCCAAAAATATCACAGTAATTATGTCTGATTTGTTATTGTCCCATGGCGATCTTGTTAAATTTTAGTCTCCTACTGTAACTCGACTTTCAGTGCGTCGAGAGACTTGAGTTTTTTCAAGTTTACCTGCTCTGATTTTTTATATTTCATAGCTAGACTATTCGCTCTCTTTAATTCCAATCACTCACTGGCATCCAGTAATAAATATCTTATCAGATTTGGAGATATTTTCTTCACAGTTCAAAACAGTCTTGACTTTGTAAACCTGAATGCTGCTGTTCTAATGGCCATTAGTTGTCAGTAAAAATGGTAATAATTCTTTGGAACTATATTTACACACTTCCTGATAGCACGTACCTTTCAGTGTGAAACCAGATTATGGTTAAATTAGGACCTGGTTAAGTTAGGTTAAGTTAGGACGTGGTTTCTGGTTGTTACATAATGTTGTAATGACTCAAAGACATAGTCACTGATTCCTTATTATAGAGAAAGATAAATTAACAATGAAGTTTTGTTAACAATGATTTACAATAACAAATCTACATTAAAAAAAACAACGGAAGAAAGAAAATAATTACAATAACAAATGAACTGTATGTTCTAGAAGTTGACAAATCGAAAATAAATGCTATATGAATGGACGAAGGTTAAGTTTGGCTATGAATTCCAGTAGATCGACGTATGTATATCCTCTGCAAAGTCTGTGAAGTTCGAATTAATGAAGGAATTACTTCAGTAAATATATTTTAATTTTAAAGGAATAAATTTTTTTTACCGATTTCTTATTTGTTTTTTAATCGATCCATTGAAAATAAATTTTTGTCCTGCACTTGAAACCAAAACTGGCAAATAGATTTCCTTTCAATTTTAATTGTTTTTTTTTTCAAACCCCTCAAACACTTCAAATTCTTCTGTTGTTCATTCAGTATCATAAAATAAACACACCGCGGCACCTCAGTAGGCAGTTGTTAAAAAGTGGTTGCTTTTAAATAAAAATAATTTTTTTTTCTCCCATTTATTCCATGCTATTCCGTGTTTTTTTTTATTACACAAACGAAATTATAAAAACGAAATTCTAGCTTTTTGCCATGTCAATGACCCCGTAAAATGGAATTAAATTTACTGAAAAATGTGTAGTCTGTATAGTGAGTCAAACAGAGTAAATCTAATAATTTGATTTCCGAATCGTAAAATTTTCATCATATTTTACGTGAGTTTTTATTTGTGGAGGTGGAAAAGGTACTTTAACACGATAATAAAATAATTTGATTGTTTCTATAGAAAGAAGGCATACATAGATATACGTTAATAATATAGTATATCGGATACAAATGGTTGGTGAACTTCGACTATATAATACTCTACACTTTTGTGGCTAGTAGTAGATTACTGTCATATAGGAAATTTGCAAAAGAATCATAGGAGACAAACTTAGAGTTAGTTTAGATTTATATATTTATAGAGCTCTTGGATTAATTTTTGACAAACCCCGATTATATTAAACCCTAGACGAACTGGTTTAAAATGTTCCAACTAATCGCTGTGAATGTCGTTTCAGCTGCTGTGGTTGTACTACTCTGTATTCTTATCTTACCGCAATCTAGTAGGTAGTGTGTTGGCCTAATAGACATAAGGCCTAGGTTCAAACCTCAGATCAGACATATTCAACAAAATGAAATATAAATAATACTTTTCGGCGACTTCATCTCAGTCGATTTATGGTAAAATTGGTGGTAGTAAACAAAATTGCCATGAAAAGTTTCTCAATAAATCTGTCGTTCCGAGTCGACTTTAGGCTGTAGCTGCCGTCGCTTAATACACACAACATAAGTTGTGTGAAAAGCTAGGTCCTGACTGTAGGGTTGTGATGATCAACTATGTATCTATGTGTGTATTCTCTCTCGGTAATTGCCGGTGACTGCGAACGACATTCCATTTGCCATTTATTTGGCGAATTTTGGTAAATAAATTTAAAATGATTTATCAGCCAAGAACCTTCTTTGTAGCCACAGAGGGAGAACTGAATTTGTGGATACCACGCCTGTACGAATTTTCAATGAAAATACTCTTACTTTCGCAGAATATTCAGCCCCACAAAAATGTAAGGCCCAATTATAGTTCCCACAGCATGTTGTTTTTCTCTCCGGAAACTTTTCGTATAATAAAGCCTAAACCAGGTCTGGTTTTAGCTCGATTACCGTTTTGTTGAAAATACATATCGCTCTTTAGCTGCACTCTAAAAAAGCTAGGTTGTCATATAGCCAAAGTACTCTGAACTGACGTTAATGGTCCTACCGAAGATCAGTTTTGAGGAAATATGTATTAAAGATACGTTGAGATCATTACTTTTATACAACCAGATTTGGGATTTTCTGAAACCCATATGCAACAATTTTTCTTGTTGACGATATCACCGAGTGAGGACTGAATAAAATTTGTTTCTTAAAAACTGCAATAAAAGCTTCTAGCACTGAATCAACGTATTTATGGAGTTGCCAAAAATCACCCGAACTAAATTGTTGTCTAAGTTGGACTCGATATGAGGATGGAGGAGGTACATTCAAATGCAGAAAACGTCATAATGAATCGTAAGACAAGTTTAACGATTACATTGTTTTCCTACGTCTCTTATATCCTCCCTTTCCTACCTCTTCTCCTTTTCCAATTTTCCTATCTGCTTCACTATCCTCACTCTCTCTCATTCTTCTAGGACGAAATTAAAATGGGTAATTTTGACCTTTGGATGTTGTACTTGTCTTAATGGCTAGTACACGTTGTCAAATCTAACCTAACCTAAGTTTTACGCTGCCACATTGTTGTTAATAGAATCGAAATTTTTGTCAGCGCGTACATTGCGGTGATGCATTGGCTTGAACACATTTTTGTTTTAAATTCCTTGCACACTAGGTCAGCATGTGACAATCATAATCAAGTCGCGTAATGTGGCTAAAATGCCTGCTTTTGAATCATCACTTCTGTAGACAGTTCTAACTATTTTGACTCTATTTTGGCACTATTTTGGCACAAATTACTTGAGATCAAATATATTGAACAACTGAGAGCCTTGCCAGACTGAAGGTTTTGAAACCCCTAAATGGATAACTAGATATGGTATAACAATTCTACAATACAACGTATGCATAATGACAATAAGAAGTCATAAAAATTATAGAAAGATTTAATAAAAAAAAAAATACAACATAAAATATTTTTTTCTTCATTGGCTCCTTTCAAATTTATGAGTTATATTAAGATTTTAAATGAAATGTTTATAACGCTCAATTGTGGTTGTCTTCAGAAGTTGCCAATCATATGTAAGGAAAGAGAGAAAGAGAGAGTTTTATACAAATGAAAAGAAATTAAAAATTTAAACCAAAACGAAGACGATGGCAATATTTTTTAGTCATAAAAAAATTAGAAAATATTCTTTCAAACAAAAGAGACAAAGCCAAACGCATACACAGATATTCATACGTAATGGATACATTGCCCCTCAATGTATGCTTTTAAAAAGTTGGTGAAAGTTATAAGGAGAAAAATAGAGAGAGAGAGAGAGTGAGAGAGAGTGAGTGAAAATATGTAAAAGTAGTCATAAAATGTATAAAAATAACAGAGTCTTTTTAAAAATAAAAATCCTATTCAAAGAGAAGAATAGCATAAGTAGCAGGGAAAATAAAAACAAAAACAATAACAGAATTAAGAAAGTGTAATTTATTGTTTTCCTTTTTTCTTGCTTTGTTGTCGTCGTCGTTGCTGTAATAAAATTTATTTTTCGTGTATGATTGCTTATTAGTGTGTGTGTGTGCGTGTGGACCGCTTTTTTATGCCTTTGCTTACGTTAAATATTAAAATCTTAAGGATTACGTCATACAACAAAAACAAATAATAACAACAAAACTGCTACCAAAACAAAACCAAAACCAATGAACACAATAAGCGAAATAACATGTCATAAAAACGTGTATTTCGTTGTTGGTATTGTTGTTTTTTGTTTGCCCATGATAGTCATTGTCGTTGTTGTTGTTGTTTTATCTTCTCTGTTTGTTGTTTTATGTTAGTAAAACAAACATGATGCTTGTTTATGACGCCTTCTTTAACAATGTCTGATGTTTATATACACACAGTCTCACACATTGGCAGACCTGGATTCTACAGCAATATGTATGAGTTTGTTTTTAAAAAATATGTGAGAGAAGTGTAGAAGAGAAAAAGTGAGAGCGGGAGAACGGTAGAGTGTGTGGCAGTTTGCAATTGTAAAACCAAAAAGTTTTAATATTTTTAGTACACTTTGTTGTTTTATTTCTTGCGATAACGATTAATTTCTATTGATAAGTTTTACTTTTTTCTCTCTATCTTTCTCTGTTTTGTTTAATTTTCGTTCTGCTGGCAATATTTGTAATATTGGCTACAGTGGTGTACGAGGATAATATTCGTTTTTTTTCTACGCGTTTGTATGTTTTTCAGAGTAATAGTTTTTAATATATAAATTCAATATTTGGGGGCGTATTATAAAATAAGTTTTAAGCCTTTAGGTAAATTCTTTTATTAGAAATATGAAGATACTTTGAAATCATGAAAGATGTATAAAGAGGAGACCAGGGGAAAAAATAAAAAAAAAATTCTTTTGTATATTTCTGTCTCACCATGGTATTCAGCTTCGTTTTGTTTGTAATTTGTTTAACCTCAACTCTAATGTTTTATTTTAAAATTAAGGAAGCAAAGCAAAGGTTGTCAGCACTAATGATTCTTTGTTGGAAAAAATTGTAACATTAACGATACAAAGCAAAATTTTTCGTCTCTGTTTTGATAGAACATGAATAAATTACAGATTAGTAGGTTCCATCTATCAGTTCAAATTTGAATCATCGGTTATTGCGAATGTGGCAATACTTATATCATTCTATTCTGTCACAAAATTCAATATATTATCTCCTATGAACGTAATTAATTAATTTACGCTTCAAAAACATTGGGATTTATTGAAAATTTATTTCCAAAACAAAGACAATTGGTTGCAAATTGCACGAAAATATTGTTCAAATCATTCTCAAGAATTGAACATTTCAAGCAGCTGTTTAAGTAGAATTTTGCGAAAAGATGACGCTTTACAAAGGTCAATTGGTGTTCGCTTCGCTAGATGAAACAACGAGAAACTGCACAATGATGCCAATTTTGCCAGAAAAAATCATCTTTTCGGATGAAGCTCATTTTCATCTTAATGGGTACATTAATAAGCGAAATTGGCGTACCCACACGTGGTCTTATAGAAGCCAATGCACCCATTACGATTGACTGCCTGCTGCTGTGGCGGAGGCATTATTGGACCCTATTTCTTAGAAAATGAGGACGGCGCAACCATTACGGCCAATGGAGACACCTATCGCACCATGAGAAACGAATTTTGTGTACCCGTTCTTCACGTTATTGATGTGAACGATGATTGATTTAAACGGGATGGTGCAACTTGCCACACAAGTCATGCCAAAATTGATTTATTGTGTCAAACGTTTGATAGCCGTTTAATTATCCGAAATGGTGATGCCAAGAAGCAGCGATTTGACGCCGTTAAACTGGTTCGCACGAAAATTGGTTCGATAGAACTGTACTGTGAGGCCAGCTGCTGTAGCCATATGAATAAAATAATATTTTTTGTACTTCACAACGAAACAAAAAAATTTGACGAAATTTCAAAACGCTTTTGTTTCAGTGCATTTTTAAATTTGAACTTTTAAATGGCCAACCCATTAGCTGTTCTATAAATCTGTCCTGGTTCAGGTCTCGGGCAAGCCAACCATCTGATTCCTACAATGCGACTCTTGACTATGCAATTCCTTCAGCAATTCAGCAGTTGGCCCTTGGTGACACAAGGGCCCAGCAAATTATAACTTTGTTCATCATACAGAATTGAAGAAGATGGTCAAGTCGGCATTCCATTGAATACTTGCCAGTCCTGTCAGTAATGCAAATAGAATTCTAACCGCTTGAATGATACGTGGCTATTTGGTCTCAGGTGTAGGATTTCGATAGAAGAATTTGTCGCTTGTAAGCACTATCCTGCATGCATTTTTGAAAGTGCTTATATCGGGTGAATACTGTAAATTAAATAAAATAAAAAAAGTTTAAATCAAAACATTTTTAATTTAAATTTTATTAACTTCCTTTAGAGAGTTTCTAACGAAAAGGGTTTTAAAACCTAGTGATTTGTCACCTTATTTTTCATTACTTCACTACTGTACGTATTAAAAACAAACAAACAAAGAAGTTGTACTGCTACAGCAATATATATACGGCCGCTACAAAAGTTTCTTTGGTTTTTTTTTCTTTTTGCTTACAGCAACCCCTCTTTCGCAACGTTAATACAAAAATAATCATGCTTATCAACTCAACTTTTCAAGTATGTGTATGCTTACATACATACATATGTACATAGATGTATGCGTGGGTGTGTGGTATGTTTATGTGCGGTTAAGTGTATCGAGTACTTTCATTGTTTTTATTGTTGTTGTTGTTTTTTAATGGTTATTTACAGATTTTTCATTAATGCATTTGAACAATATTTCGCATTGTTTTCCTCTAATCTTAATGGTTATATGGTATTTGTTTGTTTGTTGCTATTGTTGTTGTTATTGTTGTTATTGCCAACAATAATTACGTATGTACGTATACATTTTCTAGACATACTTTCAAACTATCAAGCAAACTAACGAACCAACACATATTCATACGTGTTATTGTACATTCACGCAATAGTTCCGTTTACTTTAGTGGGTTTAAAGAACCAACAAATCCTGTTTTTATTTTTATTTTTACTTTTATTTTTAGAAAGTTTCTTTTCTCCTCTCCCTCTCTTTAATACTTTGAAACTTCTTTCATTTTTATAGTTTTGTTTGTAATTGCTAATACTGTTGTCGTTGTTGTCGTTGTCGTCTTTGTCTGTTAACTACCGTTTCGCACGCACTGTAATGACTGTATACGAGTTCATACCTTCATGAACGTGTGTGTGTGTGTGTCTTTTTGTAGAATTTTGTTAAAAGTTAACACAAATACAATGACACCAGCAATTACTGTATTTTAACTGGGAGAGCACGTTATTTTTCTACTTTTACTGTTATTTTGAGTATATTTGGATGAGTGTCTTGCTTTAATTTTTAAGGATTCATTTCTATGTGTTGTGAGTAAAAGAGCACGAAGAAGCTTTCAACTCTTCATTTTCAGAGAGAATTTGTTTTTTGCCAGAGCTTTCATTTGAGGTGGTGAAATTTGTGTGTTTTTCATCTCTCACGTTTTTCTTTTACGGTAAAGAAAGGTGAATATGATTACATTTAGTTTTTTGATGGTTGAACTCTTTAAGCATAACTATTGTGATGCTTGATTGCTAGTTTTATTATTAAATTTATATGTTGAAGGATCTTAGACAGTTTCCCTCTAAATAATCAATCTAGGAAATCTACCAGATAAAATGTACAATAAAAATCAAAGGAATATCAGTAAGGTCGACTCTGAAGAAAGAGTAGGGTCAAATAATCAAAGTAACTCTGCTCTTACATCAGTTCTGCTCAAAAAAGATTTGTTCCTATACATCGACAGATTGTATAGGAGCTCTAGGAGCAACTATAGTAAATCAATTATCTGCTTAGATAGAAAAATTTTATCAATAAAACTGATATTCGGCGTGGTAAGAGTAAGAAGATGGAGAAACGATTTGTGGCAACCGTATTTTCCTTATGGAAACGAATAATAATAATAACAAGCAAGGATTGTCTCCTTTACACTGCTAATAGTGCAGCCTTTGTATGTATGTATATGAAGAGTTCGTAGAGCTTATCGACCATCATCGGATGAATTTTTCTTAAGGATTTCAGTCATTGTTTTGAATTCCATGACTCACCATTGTAAAGAAGATAAATATATTGTCGGTTGCGCTTTGAATTTTGGTGGAAGCAAGTTGTTCAAGTCATCCAGGAGTTTGTCTCGCGGAGTTTATATGGTTTTCTATTGCCACTCTCGAGCATGGTTTCCTTCGATTTGTTGTTGTTTACGAATTGGGTCTTATACATACATACACATTTGGTCATTACAACCCTTCAGTCAGGACTACGTCCTAGCTTCTCACACCATTTATGTTGTGTGTGTTAATTTTAATGTCAACATCGAACGACAGATTTTTTGACAAACATTTCATGGCAATTTTTTGCTAGAAATCTGTTGAGAAAAAGTCATCGAGTATATATTTTTAGTTCGTATTTGGTTTTTTTTTTGGGATGTCCGACCGGGGATTTGAATAATATGCCGCTACACTACCAGACTACGACATCTCGTATAGAAGATGTTAATTCTCATAATTTTCGTCAAATCTATAAGAAAGTAAGGTGATTCTAAGACGGCTATTTAATCATCAGGTTATATTGCTCTCGTTTAAAAGCAGGGGTAATTATCGGTATTAATAGTTACTGCGGCAGTTATTCAATCATTCCGTATCACGTACCCTGAAGAAAGTCATCTCAAAGTCGCTGATGATTCATTTCTAACCGTTTGACTTCTAGGCGATTCTGGTGAGAACGTTCGAAAAATGCGGGACATATTTTGACTTGATGTTAAATGTAACACTCTCATTTAGACAAATGTCAATCAATTTTAATAATTCTTTTCGTCTTATAAAGAAACAATATCAATTGTGAATGTGAATAAGAAAAAATAATCATTAAATTGTGTAATCGCCGTAGTCTTGTAGGTAGTATGTTAGCTTATTAGACGTAAAGCCTGGGTTCGTACCCCAGGACGGCGTAGCAGTCAAACGACTAATCTAGCGACAAGCGTCATTTGAATGATTGCTTTATTAGTCTTCTGTTACCATGGTCGCCACAAGGTTGTTGAGCTGTAAGCCGTCTTGCCTGTGATTTATTCATTTCAATTTAACAATAAACATAAATAAGACCGTATTATCAATTTGTTTACTCGATTTTTTTTAGTAGGTTATGTGTTGGGTTATTAGTCGTGACACCACAGTTCAATACCCAGTTCAGACATATCAAAAAAAAAAAAAAAAATGAAATACGAAGAAATATTTCTTCGGCGACTGCCTCTCATCAGATTTCTAGGAAAAACTCTGAGAGTAAATAAATCTGTTATGAAAAGCTTCCCAAGAAATCTGTCACAAGAAAGATTGTCACAAACAAAAAAAGTGGTGTGTGAAGCTAAGTTGTAATCCTGACTGAAGAGTTGTAATAATCAATTACGTATGTATGTGTTACATGTCACACGCAGCGCAGTGATGTGAACCTAAAGAGAGGCGAGTTTAATGAGCAAATAATCTCACGTTTTTTAGCAGATAAAACTTTACAGTGCATTGGGCATCAGTGCTTATGCAACATGTTTTTTACAACAACTGACTAGCGATATTACCTTTTCGCTTTTTATATTTCATTCATTTCCAATCTTGCAGCTTCTAGAACCTTGCAATAAATAAAAGTTCGTGTTGGCTAATGGCTATTCACTGTTTTCTTTGGGCATATCTGAATATCAGGACGAATCGTATTTTGCTAGACAATATACGGCGCAAGATACACTATATCGTGTATCTATTTATACCTAAATGGGTTTTCGTAGAAACCATTTATTGTTCGTAATTGTACACCGTTTCTATTAATTTTTCATGGTTTATCTAACGTTCTAATTTGTAAACATTTAGAAGAACTAAATTAGAACATTTATCAGTAATTTTTTTTCAAAAATTAAGAGACATTTTCTTTTGTTTTATTAAAGAAAGCGTTTATAAATTATTGCATGCAATAAATCATACTTCTTCACATACTTTATGCAACATTTCACATATAAATTCATTCAGTATTTTTTAATACTCTCTGCAGCAAAGTCAAAAGCTAAAGAATTCAAATTCAAATCATTCATAAATTTTATCAAGAATGAAAAACAATGAAATTCACCTTATTGCTCTCTTTATTAATGCCTTCGTTAACAACGTGTTTAAATATTGAGTGAAAAATTCCTACAAATTTCACTCAAAAACATGTAAAAAAAAACAAACAACAACAACTATACAAACTCTTTTTACATGACCACCAATGAAAAGAAATTCAACACACTTTGATTTTTAAATGCGTGTGTGTGTGTGAATTAGTGGATACAAAGTAAAAGTGTTGTTGAGTCTAAAAAAAAGAAAATGAAAGAAAGAAATCAAACCTTGCGGGTAAGAGAGTATTTGTTATCACATTGACTTAGCAAATGAGTGTGCGTGTGTGTTCTTTCAAATGAATGTGCATAAAAGTATGAGTAAATGAGTGAGTGAATTGTGCGTTATTTTTTAATATTTGGCCCTGAAGCTTTTGCACACAATTCAGTCATATTTTTGACCGCCTTTTGGAAACATTAAAATACGGGTGTTTAAAATTTAAGATTTGCAAAATAATTAAAAAAAAATTTGAAGCAACTTTAATAAGGCATTTGCCAGCAATAGAAAAAGAAAGTGTAAAAAATTGAAGAAAAAAAAAGAAAGGAAAAAGAAACTTATTTTCCTATAAAATAAAGTTTAATAACAGCTTTAAGATATTGAAATAAAAATAAAATAAAATCTTTAAATAATAAATAAAAGTCTCCGTTAATAAGTTTTTAATTAAAATTGAAATTAATTTGAATTTTTGAAAAACAGTTGACCTAAAAACAGGTTTCTCCTGTTAACGTGTGTGAGTTTTGTATGTGTGTATTTCAATGTGTTTGTGTTCAACTGTGTAAGTGTGGATTGTAATTTGTTTTCATTAAAAAAAAAAACAAGAAAATTTATTTTAAGCAAATGATTCTCATGCTCCTTCTTCATCTACTGCTCTCAGTAACCATCATGATAGAGAAAAAAAAAGAAAAAAAAAAAGAAGCAAGAAAATCATCATTTGTTTGAGTAGAACAACGTGCCAGGATTATGTAAACAAATCTACGCCATGTTTTTTTTTTCTCCAGTTTTTCACTTTTTCTCTGCTGCTGCAGCTACTGGTGGCTGCTGTCTTTACATTTTCTAAGTGTTGACTTTAACCAAAATTGCCTCCTCATTTATGATACAAATAAATAAAGACAGTGGTGCTGAAACAAAAATGGCATCTTTTTTAATGTGAAAAATTTATGGAATTTGTATGATAAAAACACGTCTAATTAAACAAAATAAATGACGAAAAATATATGATTATGAAACATTAAAAAAAAAGAAAAAAAAAATTGAATAATGCCATCAGGTTTTAATTCTTAATTATATTTTTCCTTCTAAGAATTAAATTTTTTTTTTTTGCTAAAACAATCTCTAAAATTTTCACTAAAACTTGTAAGAAATTTTTATTTCTAAAAAAAGATTATTTTTAGTTTCAATAAGTGTATTTGATCAATTCGACCTTAAAAACATAAGACTTTGCATAAAAACATTTCCAAGACAGTATTGCGATCACTGATCAAAGTAGTGATCGAGCGTAAGTCTAAAATTAACACCAGGTTTTTCTCGATGGATCTGTGAACTATAGTAGTCAAACGGTTCAAACATTAAATAAGTTTGTAGTAATGAAACAGTGACATGCATTGGTCATTACATCTCTGCAGTGTGTATTAATTTTATCCATAAGTGGTGGTACCTACAGTTTAAAGTGGACTCCGAGTTACATATTTATTCGAAAATTTTTCATGGCAATTTTATTTACTTCCCAGAGTTTTTGCCAGATATCTGCTAAGAGGCAGTCGACAAATAAATATTTTTGCAAATTTCGTTTTGTTGAAGATGTCTGACCTGTGGCGCTTATGCCTAATAGGCCAACATATTACCTACTAGACTACAGTAACAGCAATTTTGTTTTTATCGTTTCCGTCATTGTAATTTTGATAAGAAAGGTGCGCCATATTAAAGAAGGTAAATTATCAGAAATGTCTTTAAACTAGTTAGGAGTGCTTTAAAGCCAAACTTTGATTAAAAAACTTTTGTAAAGATTTAAATAAAAAAGATAGAGCCTGTTAGATTTAGGATTAACAACCTGTTATGCGGGTTTGTGAAGATAGCACAGCATCAGCAACACAGTTATGTATTGGACGTTTAAAAACTTTATCGAAAGAATAATATTGTTGTTGTTGGATTCATTACTGGACATTGTACACCGGGCACTAAGTTGTTCATATCACAACCAGATTGCCATCGAAGAACTTAGGTTCTTAGAGCGAAGTTCAGGATTAATGTGAGACTGTGTGGACAACATACATTAGCTAGATATGCTCTAGATATTCTCTAGAATTAATACTGCAACATGTTGTATGGGTTGTAGGAGTGAGATCTGAAAATTAGCTGACTTATGAAAGAAAATATGTATTGAATGATATTTTACACAAGCGAAAGATATTTTGGTGAAATTTCGTTATAATGGTGGCTCTCACTCGACAATTTCAATATACTATAAAGTAATACGCGATGACCCCAGATCAGCCATCAAAACAAAATATGAAAAATAATTTTTTTTGGCGACTTCCTCTCACCAGATTTCTGGCAAAAACTCTGAGAGTAAATAGAATTGCAATGAAAAAGTTTCTCAAACAATTATATATAATACGCGTTGACAATGTGATGCCATTTAATTGAATTTAATGAAAGTTTATTTCATTGTTTTCTCTCACAGTTTTTAACTGAATCTCCTTATTTGTATGCTTTGTATCTATTTGCTATGCCGTCTTGGAATAAGAAAAAGGTATCACAAATTTGGAAAAGTGGTATATTTCCAGCTTCGCAGGTTCTATAGAAGAGTTTAATTAGTTTGGCTGTATTTTGCTCCTCTTCTCTACCTCTTCTACGTTTGAATTGATTCAGCATGGATTTGTTTCGTTGGTTAACTTTAAAAAATCTGAATTGTTGATGGTGTCGCACCAGAAAATACTGGATATAAGTCTGGGGTACTTGTTGATAAATGTTGATAGTTATTATGTGATTGTACTCAATATCAGAGTCTTGTATATTTTAAGCTGGTTTATCTCTTTTTTAATTTTTGCGGTTCGAATGACGTATTCTGAGTGACAGATTTTTGGGAAACTTTTTCATGACAATTTTAATAACTGTCGGAGTTTTTGCCAGAAATCTGCTGAGAGGAAGTCACCGAAGAAATATTTGTTCAGACTTTCGTTTTGATGTTTGACCTTTGGTTTGAACCGAGGCCTTACTTCTAATAAGCCAACACACTACCTACTAGATTACGGCGACTTCAAATTCCATAATAAACGGTAAAATGCCCAAACCAGACCGCAGGAAATCTAAGCAGAAATATTAAGCAGATTGAAGTAGTCTTCAAATGTGAATTAAAAAACATAAAAAAACATTGAAAAATTCTATATTTCGAGATTATTTTATGAGGCAAATATCTCAAATCCTCTTCATTAGTGTGTTAATATGAAAGACTAATTTTTTAAAGAGGCTGTAAATGCACAAACATTGTCCTGGCAAATGCTTTGGAGGGCAAATCATTTTCTATTTGAAATTTAAATGTCTTAAGTTTTTTTTATATAAATACATGCGTCCACAGTGATAAAAAGTGTTTATGATTGTATAACTGACTGTATACGCTTGTGGGAATTGAATATGCTGCAATCAATCTTATCGATTATCTGGCTACAAATATCCTCAACCCTTTTCTGGTAAATAATTTTTGCTTCTTAGATTTGATTTTAAATAATTATCGTCAATAATTTCATCTTTAGCCTCCCTTTTTTTCCCAATACTATTGCTTACTTATTCCACGGTAGAGCATTTTTATTCTCTTTTCATACTTTCATATCGGTGTGTTAGTGGGCAGAGGTTTTTGACTACAGTTATTCAACTTTTTCATTTTCAGGTTATATTTTGTAGTTGTATTTGTTTGTAGGTTTAAGTATTTAACTGTTGTTGTTGTTGTAATTGATATTTCGTTGACAATAAGCAAAAAAAAATAAGGTAAATGTAGAACAAATCCAAATTTTGACTTTTTCATTCTGAAGTCAAATAAACATTTTATCAAGTATTTTTACGCCCCCTCACTGTTTCTCTATTGCGGACACAATCACAGCCTGTTATTTTAGTTTCATTGACATCTATTGCCCTTTTTGCCGCAGTAAAGGTTAACATTTATTTTTCAATTATGAACAAATAATAACAACAACATCAACAATAATAATCATAATAATAATGACAATACAACTACTACTATGTATGTATGTTGATACAATATATTGTTGTTTATAAGCTTTAGTTTCATTTGTTGTTATTGTTTAATAATAAATCCAAATACATTTGCAAAGATTAAAACTTGTGTTGAAAAGGGATTAAATAAAATGGTTTTAAACAAGTTTTTTTATTGTTCAACCTTTTTTAATTTTTTGTTTGTTTTCAACTCTTTTTTTTTGAGACTCATTGTGAAATCATAAGCATTTGTTTTGGTAATCACTGTATGTGTGTTTGTGTGTATTTGTGTCTCCATGCTGTAACGGTAATAATTGTTTTTGTGATTTTTATTTACACTAGGATTTGTGTCAGTGTAAGTGTAGCTGTTTTAAAACGTTGTGCTTGTTAGCATTTAAGCTGTGTTTAGCATAAATTTTTCCAAACAAAGCAAAGTTAAATTTTATTACATGAGAGCTTTAATCTTCTTACAGCCGAGTATAAATTAATAGCAGTTTTTGTAGGTGAAATTTAATAAAGTATTAAATATGTGAATTGATGGTTGAAAATAATCCCATATTTATTATTATTAAAAGTCGCTGTAGTTTAGTAGGTAGGGTGTTGGCTTATTAGGCACGAGGCCAGGGTTCAAACTTCAGGTGGAACTTAGAGATGTCGAAATATGAGAAAATATTTCTTGGGCTACTTCATCTCAGTGGCAAAAACGCTGGGAGCTAATAAAATTGCCAAGAAAAGTTTCTCAAAAATCTGTCATTCTCAGTCGACTTTAAGCTGTAGTTCCCCCGTCACTCATGTGTAAAGTTAACACATCCAACATGAATGCTGTGAGAAGCTCGGTCGTAATGCTGACTGAAGGGTTGTAATGATCAATTATTTATGAAATATGGTCTTTGCTTATGGCGAAGAAAATAATTAAATTTTGTAATTTAGGATTCTATAAGAGCAACAGTATAGAGCCTAAATTTTACAGTTTGCTTCACACATCATTTGTCAAAATAACTCTGAAATGAAATTATTGACTACACAACTTTGATCACGATTACAAGTTATGATGCATTAAGCATGTCGATCTGATCTAGCCACGTCTGATTATACCGTCTTTTAGTGAGGATATGTAATAAATAACCTTCTAACTTGTTTTGAGAAGGCAATTGTGAACATGCTTAGAAAGTTGACAACATGCGTTTGAAATAATTTAGCAGCTCATAGCAGATGAACCATTCTCTATCATTTCTCCTTACATCAACACCTTCTTCGCCTGACGAAGCGAACTCTAGAACCAACTAGGTCTATTTTAAATGTATTATTGCCAATGGAAAACAGGCATGATTGAAATCACCATAACTGCAGATAGTGAGTCGTTAAAAAACAAACAAGTTGTTTTCGCAAGTTGCTGGCCAAAGCCAAGCATTTTATTATTTGTTCTGATGAAAAACTGAAATCACATATAATTTTTCACATTTCTGTGCATTAGTTTTTATATTGTATAAAGCGTTCTACCAACAAATTTAAATAATTATTCAAGGGATTATTCAAATTTTTCTTTGATTACATCCTGGTATTTTTGTTGTTAAAAGAGGATCAAATGTTTTTCTTTATTTTTCATTCATTCATTAAAAAAATAGGAAATTTTAATATTGCATTAACACTAATACTAACACAAACAACAGTATATATATTCAAACAAATACGTGTACTCTACAAAAAGTAACAATTTAATGTGACAGTGCAACTCATATAGAAGCATATGTCGAAACTCACTTGGCTATAATATATACGTACATGTATAATTAATTAATAAAAACTACAAAATACAATTTAAACTTTCATTCTGAAATATAAAATACTAAACAAAGTTTGATTTAGTTTTGTAGATAATTTGCGGGAATTTAGTAGGATTACCTCTTGAGGTTCTTGGAAAACATCATTATTTCCGGTTAGATTAGACTCGCGTTGCATAGATTATACGTTAGGATGGCAAGGAATTATCTCTTATTAACGAAGTCGCAGAAGTCCAGGCTTATTAGACGTGAGGACACGGTTCAAACACCAGGTCAGACATCTTGAACAAAATGAAGTAAGAAAATATATGTCTGCGGCGACTGACTCTCAGCGGATTTCAAGCAAAAGTTTCTCAAAAATCTGTCGTCCGGAATCGAGCGCCCCTCATGGATAAAATTAACACACACAACATCTAGATCCTAATTCTGAGTGAATGGTTCAGTATGAGGTAAAAATATCATTTCAAAATATTTGAACAAGGCTGGAAACAAAAAGTAATAAAAGTAATCATGCAACACAGTTAACAAAAAAAAAAAAAAAAAATTCTTTTGAACTGAATCGATACGCGAAAACATTTACTGGTTATAAAGAATTGTCTCTGTGATTGTTGGGATATTGGATGAATTATCTTATTTTACACCTGTTCAAGTGGAATTAAAGCGTCGTACCCAAATTGCTCCATCTGGGTATAGCTTGAATCATCAGTTTTATTTCGAACCGGGCTATACTATTTGAAAGGAGGAGTCCAATCTGTCGCCACTTTGTAATATGCAATGCTTTAGCACCATAAAAACATTTTCATATCACCTTCATTTCCTTCGTTTTATTTCCTTGAAGGTTAATGTTTCGATTGTTTGTTGCCATGGATTTCTGTTGTAGATTATAATTGATCAGATTTTTTTTTTAATTTTTTGTAAACAGCGAGTGATGAAAGCTTATGATTCTATAATTCATAATCGCATAAAAGCATGGGTTTTACGTCGGCGGAATTTATGAGTTTTAAGAAGTATTAGCAATGAATTCCACATCTTCTGTAATGCCTTAATAGATTTATTTGCAGTTCTTTTACGATTCGCAGGGGATTCACATTATATGGCAAACGACTAAGCGTCTTGGTTTTTTTGTTGTTCATTCTGAGCTTGCAAAGGTTGGCATTGTTAATACCTACAAGCATTGTTCTGCTGAGTAGAAAAATACCAACTATACAATCCATACAATACCTCTTTCAAATGCAGTGTTTATGCTTGCTGGCATTGTTTAAGTCAGTCTTCTGTGAAGATGCGGTGTGTTTGAAGAGAGTAACCGTGGTTTGAAGATCTCCCTTTATGCAAAGGGTGTAAACAGAGGAATAACAAAAAAAGGCGATTGTTGTTGTTAACATCAAGTTGTGAATAGTGGCACACAGAAAACACAAATTTATTTTTATTTTATCTGCAATCTACGAGCTCATATTTTAAACCTTTTTTAAAGGTAAAAACGTAACAATATGAAAGACATAATGAAAGTATATACCAGATGGTATATACCAGATGGTAACGTTAAAAGTTATTCAAAAATCTGTTGCATATTTAACTTGAAAATAATTAGTTTAGCGAAGCTAAATAAAATCTCCAATTTATACAATACTATTGGTTTACCTAGCTATACTTGGTTCTAACTCTATAAAGTACATTGTAGTGTAGGTCATCATACTTTAACTCTCTTCCATGTATTTGATGATTAATATCCCTGTGATACTGTATAATAAATTAATCTTTTTCTATTTGGTTTAATCCTCTTCATTTTGATAACATATTTTTGTTCTTTGTATTTTATTAAAATGTGTTTAAAACCGAAGAGAAAAGAGAGTAAAAAATTAAAAAAAGTTTTATTTTGACATTTACGAGTGTGTGTCTGCACACACACTTATTTAACTCAGATTTTTTGATGGAAATGTTGGAAAAGTTTTGTCATTTATCAACACCAAAAGGGAATAATGTGAGTGTTAAAAATGAAATCAGTTTACTTTTTCTCTTCTTTTTTCCTCTGTTTTATTAGTTTAACAAAATGTTGTTACAATATTTGAGTACGTCTGGGGGGGAGGGGATAAATGTCAAGTTTAATGGTTTTTAATTATTTAAAGAATAAATTTTTGATATTTTTAGCTAATCAATCAAGTTAAACCGCTGCTATTAAAATATTGTAATAATTTGAATATATTTTCTATGAAATATTTTAAATTTACTTTTAAAATTGATGTTTGCAATGTGCCAAGTGCTTTAATAGCAAAACAGTCAAAGTAATTTGATGTTTTACACCATTGCGTATGAGTATTTTGTGCACATGCAATTTATTAATTAAATATTACTCATACGTCGTGGTAGTATGTAGTATATGTTTTGTTGTAATTACTTTTGAGAGCATATGTTTGTTATAGTGTAATAGACCAGAGTCTTTGATGCGTATTGAGCACCCAATCCTCACACTACGTATGCTACCAGGGTGTCCATATTGTAACAATAAATGTACATAGTTTTAAATGTTTAATGCTCTTGTATTATTTTCCTAATAAAAATTGGGTGCCCTGCTAGTCTAGTGGGTAGTGAGCTAGACTATTAACGTGAGGGTCGTGGTCTGGTCTGTTACACTACACCGAGCATATGGTCAAAGTTACTCAGCTCGTATATAATAACATATAATTTGTAATTGTATTGTAATTAATAAATAAATAAAATTTCCTAACAAAAGAGTTAAAGAAATTAAAGACACGGGACAAGTGGCTATTAATCTACATTGATTTGAGGTATTTAAATTAAAAAAGCCGCACAGTTTTTGATGATTTGAATGGTCATATTCAGATTTAAGATGTATCGATTTCTTGGTAGTTTGTCAACGTTAGAGAACAGGTGGAACTTTAGCAGGGTGGGCAGAAAGTTGCAAATGATTTCTGTAGAAGCTGCAGAGATGAGGAGGAAGATGAGATCTTTCTTTACCCACTGGAAACATGCTCTGAATGTGGGTAGAACAGCGCAGAAAATATATTTAAAGCCAGATAAATAGCACAGTAAAGGTCTGCTTAAACTCCACAGAATCAAGCTCAGTGTGGTAATTGAAGTCATTACTAGATATTAATAGGCACTTATGCTAGGCACGTCGATCAAGGCAGTCGGTCACATGCCAAATGATTTCTGCAGGATCTGTAGAGATGATGAAGAAGGGAAGGAACTGCTTTTCGGCTTCTCGGAACAGGCCCAGCACTGTGATATCTTCTACATGAATAATTCGAGCGAACTTTCAATGGTAGATGTTCGCAGTTAAAGACCCTTCATTACCATTTCCGAATGGTTCGGAGGTTAGGGGAAATGTAGATATGGACTTTACGTAGCCTAAATACACTTTAGTCACCCACTAGCATTTTACTCTTCAATTTCTAGTTTGTTATGTCATAATAGCGGCAAGATCTGGTTAGAAAAATAAAGACACACAGTTATTCCTAAACGGCGACATAGGCAGTCATTAGTTTAAATATCAGTACTAGTAGAAGCGTTAGTAGTGCAAGTAGTGCCGTCTTTACCTTGCATGCAAATTGATTGCAAGAAATAATTCGTCGTGCTTACTGACACAAATGACTAATAGAAATAAAGTTACAACAGTACATACATTACAACACTTAAGTCAGAATTACGCCTTAGTTTCTCTGACCACTTATGTTCTGTGTTTTATTTGTATACATGACTGGTGGGATCTACACTTTAAATTCGACTACGAACGACATATTTCTTGTAAAACATTTCGCAGCAATTTTATTTTACTCCCTATTTTACTTTACTGTGACAACAATTACGATTTTTTCAACGTTGAAGTATTTCCAAATTTTATAATCTGAATGACAGCAAATTTTGGTTTTCAAATTAATTGTTCTGTCTGTAGACAAATTCTTAAAAATGTTATACAATTGGGCTCAGTTTCTAGTCATTTGGGCGGTTTTATAATTTAAAATATAATTTTTAAAAAACTAATTGATCATATTGTGAATTTAAGGAATCAAATACGTGCAATAAAATTGCACAATATTTCTTGTGGTACCACAGTACGTATGATTATTTTCATATGCACATGCAAACACTTGATTATAAAACACTCATACGTCTTATATAAGTTTGAATGAATGAATTTTTCGTTGTTGTTGTTGTTGTTGTTGTTCTGCAATATGAATAATAAATTTAAACAAGTTGAGTATTTTGTATTATTTAAGTGTTACCACAACAACAACAGCAGCAACAACAAGAATATATTTTTAAATTGTTTCAAAAAGATAAATATTTTAACACGCCATACATTATAATTCTAGCACAATAAAAATATTCAAATTAAGAAGAAAGAATAAAAACAAACAAACATATGAAATGTTTATAAACATTAAAAAACATAAATTTCATTTAGAATTGTTTTTTAATAACTTTTTAGTACAAAAAACTCACAAAAAACCCCAATAAAACCATATAAAAATATGTACATACTAGATGCCTTAAGCATTTATGAGTAAGACAAACCAAAACCACATGAGAAAAACTTTTCAAAACTTTTCAAAGAAATCCTAAAGAAATGAAAGCAAAAGTACAACAATATGCCTACAGTTTTGAAAACTTTAAACATTCCGAAAATAGATTTGATAGTTTAACTCTTTGTATGGAAGCAAAGCAAAAAGAAAAGGCTGTTTATTTTTATCTAAAAAGAAAGCCTACTAAAAAATAAAATAAACAACAATAAAAAACAAATATTCTATGGAAAGAAAAAAAGCGTGCACAGAAATAGAGACTGTAAGACTGTGCAGAATTTTGTATACGTTTTCATTCGTTTTTTATTTTTTAAGGCAAAATAAGATACCAGTTACAAGAATATCGTGTAGAGATACAACAGTACATGCAAAAAATATCATATTTTTTTATTGTTGTTTTTGTTTTTGCTTTCATTTTTAAGTAAAAGTTATTTTTATCGTTTCACAACGTGTTGAAGGGCGAAAAACTATAGATTTGCCAGTACAGTATTTAAGAAAACTATTTGCGGATGATGGAACCAACTCTTTAGTCAGGATTACAACCTAGCTTCGCACACCATTAATCTTTTGTGTTATAATTTTATACATTAGTGGCGGCAGCTACAATTTTAAGTAGACTCCGAAAAACAGATTTTTGAGAACCTTTTTCTTTACAATTAGATGATTACAACCCTTTAATAATGCTTACAACCCTTTAGTAACGATTAGAACCTAGTTTCTCTCACCACCCATGTTGTCTTTGTTAATTTTATGCATGAGTGGCCGAATTTACAGTTTGAAGTCGTCTCCGAACGATAAATTTTTGAGAAACTTTTTTAATTAACTCTCAGAGTTTTTGCTAGAAATCTGCTGAGAGGAAGTCGCTGAAGAAATATTTTTTCATATTTTCGTTTTGATGCCTGACCTGTGGTTTGAACCGTGGCCTTACGTCTAATAAGACAATACACTTCGTACTAGATTACTGTAAAGTACACATTTGGCTTTTTCATCGCCGTATAGCACTTTTAGTTTCAAAATTTATTCGCATTTTACTTTTTATGGCAAGTAGCTGCTGGTTGCAGATAATCTAGAGGCACGAAACCTTAAGAATTTGTTTCCGTTAAAAAATTCTTCACATTCGTATAGCTGGGTCGATATAAGATCCACTGTCTAGTGAGAACTATGGCTGGGATTTCTGTATCTAATACAACAATGAACTGTATTACGTCCTCAGCGACATGGATCTTATGCACCGCATTAACATTCAGTGATTGCACTGGCTCGGCCAAGTCGTTCGGATGGAAGAGGATGTTCAAGCGAGACAAGTATTTAATGTGGTGATTAGTGAAAGTCGGCGTGTCTGCGTTAGAGGGATCAAATGAGGATTAGAGCGACTAACTGACAAAGGCGCACAAGAAGTAGACACGCCCGGAAGGCTGTGTTGAAGCATACCAAAACCCGATAAACGGGTATGGATACTCAATTGTATGAAGCAGTTTCCTCTGGAGTCATTTACGCGAGACTTAACATCTGTTGAAGTGTCAGAACCTTCTGCAATGATGCCGCCTAAATAAGAAAATTAATTGTCTTGCTTGATGTGTTCCTTGTTTATGCTTAAGGTGGAGAAACTCGTTTTTGTTGTAGAATACTTAGTTTTCTGGACATTAATTTGAGGCCATAGACTTTGAAATTGAGGCTTTAACGGTTTCGTGACGTGTAAGCGAGTAAGCTTTCCAATACTTTTAGGAGCGAGGACTTTAGCAAACCTCTGCTTGTGACACTGTTTGTCTCTTTGTCTGATGATGGCATGTTGTTTTGAAGTATTCAGATATTAAAACCGTTCTAGGATCACCCAGTTTTGGTGAAATATTGCTGGAATGAAAGTAGTCTCAAATGGAAACCTTGTTGATAACATTGAAAGCTTTGTGCTGGATTTCTTCTTAAGGGTTTCTGCATATAATTCGAGCTGTAATAGAATAGTCTACTTAAGGTCATGCTATCAATTATACATTTTCACCGTTTTAAACTGGAAGGCAGCAGGAATTACTTAAAAATTCTCTAAATTTCAAAAGTGCGATCACTTTTATCTTACACTGTATTGTCATGATTTTTTGCAATGATTTTTTTGCAATTTTTTTCCACATTTTCATGCGTCTATCCGCATGTAACGTATGATATATAGGGTGTTTTTTATAGAGGTATAGAAATTTAAGTTGACATTACTTTTCAAGATGGCGACCGATTTAACAGCTGTCAAGTGATTTATTCTCAGTTTGGTTTGGCAATTCATCATGAATAGACTCACGCCTGAACAACGCTTGCAAATAGTGCAATTTTATTTCGATTTATTGAAAGACACGTTTGGTGACCGCCTAATTTGACGTTTTGGACCTGTGAATTGGCCTCCAAGATCTTGTGATTTAACACCGCTAGACTACTTTGTGTGGGGCTATGTAAAGTCATTGGTCTACGCGGTAAAGCCACAAACGCTTGACCATTTGGAAGACAACATTCGCCGTGTTATTGCCGATATACGGCCACAAACGTTGGAAAAAGTCATCGAAAATTGGACGTCCAGATTGGACTACATCCGCGCCAGCCGTGACGGTCATATGCCAGAAATCATATTTAAAATGTAATGCCAAAAGATTATCTTTCGGATAAATAAAATTCACGTCAATCGAATAATGCATCGTTGTTTTATTGCAACTTAAAGTTCTATACCTCTATAAAAAACACCCTATACATACATACAGTATTTACGTTACACAATGTTATACAATAAATTGTTTACAGACGTATGTATAACGAAAAGTCTTTCATTCATTCACATTTATTCAGTCATTATATCTTCACTCATTCATTCACATTCATTCGCTCTTCATTTTTATGGTGTACAAGAGATATGAAATGTTTACTTGGGCCTTACGTTCCTTGTTCTTTAAGCCTTTGGTTATTTGTTTTTGTTTTATATCTTAAAATAGTTTCACTTTTTACGTTTTTGTCTTTTCTTTGCATCTTCGTTTCTTCTTTCATTTTCAGCTCTCTGTTTATGTAATATGAGCTGTTGATTTTTCAAAAAATATTTTCTGTGAAATTCAAAAAATTTAAGGCTGTGAAGAATATTGATTACTGTTGTGTGTTTTATGAGTTTTAATTTGCTTTTACATACGAAAGGAAAACATAAAAATTGATCCTTTGTTTAAATTAACTTTCTGTTTTATGGCTTTAATAATTAGCATCAGTAAATATATGTTTTTGTTATTTTTTGTTTTAAAATCTATTTTTAAATAATGTTCGATCGAAATGTATAACTTCGTAACATGATGCTACACTCCATTAAAATATTTTTTAAAAAGATTTTTTCTGTATTTAAGCGAAATTTCAGAAAGAAATTCGACCATTGAGTGACAACGTTATTGTTTTTGGACTCTGTCGCAGTTTGTGAAGTTTCACCATGCTTTGCAAGTTATGATCGTACATGATCTGCTGTTCATTGCCCACAATTATTCGCTTAAGAAGTTGTTACATTTCTTTCCGTTGTAGTAGTATTCACTATTATTTCATGTGACACCCAAACGACTTTCCTAAAATAATTGATCACTGTTGGGCAATGAAATCCTAGTTCTTTAGTAACATGCACGTTGCTTATGGGCTAATCTTTCTTAATTCTGTGATTTCAACGACTTTATCGTGATTGGTATTAGTCACCTCAATCTTGTATGTTGGTAGTGTATTGGATTATTAGACGAGAGCCCGTAATTCTCCTCCTGTCTAGGACATCTCGCACAAAACAAAAAAAAATTTTTTTTTCTTGTGTGAATTCCTCTCTGCAGATTCCTGGCCAAAAAATTCGGGGGGTGGGTAAAATAAAATTGTCAAGAAAAGTTTCTCAAAAATCTGTCGATCGGAGTCTTCTTTAAACTGTAGGTTTCGCCACTCATGTTCGCCCACCTAAATGAGATCTCGTCCATCTAGATTTATTTTTAAGTATGTAATTTGCTCTTAGAGTAAATAAAATTGTAATGAAAAGTTTCTCAAAAATGTATCGTCCGTAGTCGACTCTGGTTCTCCCTCCCGTCGAAGGCCATAACTTATAGTGTCCTTCAGAGTTTTCTGCGTTACTACATCCATTTGTGAATACCAAATCTAACTGGCACTGCTCAAAAATGGTTCAGATCTGTTACTGCTATATTGATATTGCTCTGCGAAGTGCACTATACTCCCCCATATAGTTTGTTGTAAAAATACTGGTAAAATACTGAATATGCTAACTAGTAATATGCTAACATATTGTACTACAGAGTAAATAGTACTCTCGATAGTAATATGTAGTTACATACTCTAATAAGGTCCTCCTAGATTTAGTTGTAACTTTACAAAGTTAAGATGACAGACATTTATTACATGCAGATATTAAATGCCTTCTGAAGACGCTATCACTGAGAGGAAGTAATAGAGAGCCAGAAAATTATTTCTCCTGATATAATTATATTTAATGAATACCATTTAAAAATAGCATAATGACATTCGATATTCAAGGACATATGGCATGTCTAATATGTAACACAGACTAATATATTTCCTTAAAAATCAGTTAATTAAAATACACAGATTCACATACAATTTTTCAGTTTCATACGATAGCAGACAATTTAACTAAACAAACGTTTTCATAAATTTAATTTATTATTCCAAAATTAAAAAGAAAACAAACAAAATATTTCCGAAACGATTTAGAAAGCACTCCACTCGATGGTAGAGTAAAATTTACCATTAAATATTCCGCTAAAAATTTTAAAGTGTGGAATTTCAATCATATTCGATGCCATCTAATATATGCACATATGCCAGTGCTGAAATAAATTTCATGTGGTGACAAAAATGGACTTTTTTTTTTTTCAAAAAAATAATGTGTGGAAATCATCACATTTGTCACAGCAGCAGTCATGTTAGGCTGTGATCAATATCAGATGAATATAAATATGAAAAGAAAATATGGTTTAAAGAGAATATTCGCAATATTTAGAGTTAAAATGATAATAAATATTGAAAAATTGTGCGTTTATAATACTTTTCATATAAACGACATTCAAATAATATACTTTTGTACACAGAAATTGAATTGCTACAACTACAGTGTAGATGAAAAGATAATATTCTCATTTCATTACTCTTCTCCTTTCAATTTAACAAAATAAACAAAAAATTTAGTCGCCATAGTTTAGTAGGTAGTCTCTTGGCTGATTAGATGTAAGGCCAAGGATCCAACCCCAGGTCAGACATTTTCAACAAAACGAAATTTCAAAAAATATATCTTCAGCGACTACCGCTCAGCAGTTTTTATAAACTGGTTTGTCTCGTAAAGCGTTGCTTTCTATTCTGATACGATATATCGGAAGTATTGGTTGGTTAGTTCTTACAGTAACGATGTTAACGGAATTGGATAGATGAACCAGAGATCAGCAATAAATCATTTTTTCGCTACTCATGAAATTTTGAGTATGAGTGAGTCAACATTATTGAAATTCAACTACTCTGATTCATTCGTACTCACTACAACATTGATTTATAAGTACGGGTTGAAATAATTATGAGTACAACGTTAACATCAAACTTATTACATACGAAATATGTTTGATTCATATGCCTACTCATTCAGATTCATAAATTTAGAAAAATACTTAGAATACTCATAAATGATTCGAGTGATTCGAATCATTCATCAAAATTTACAGTCTTAGTTGTTGTTGCATTTACAAAATAAGAAGAAAGAACAAGACAAAGACAGCAAGCAAAGCAAACACACAACCTTCTGGTGAGTATTGTAGTGTTCGCAAGCGAATCATATTTATTTTGTGATTCGTGTAAATGTTGAGTAAAGGAGAGTCGAAATCAACAACATCATGCGTATTGTTAAGTATGAGTACGATGAGTACTTCAAACTTTGAATATGAGTAGAATGAGTATGATATTAAAATAAGTATGAATGCATATACGTATCAGAGATTATGAGTATGATTCGAATCTACTCATCTCTTTGAATTCTCATTGCTGATCTCTGGTATGAACCCGTAAAATTTAATTCATCATTAAGTTACTTTAAGACATTAAGACTGACTAAAATTGATAAAACTTAAGTAACAAACAACATAACCTTTTTAGCGTTGATATTATGATCACTTTTTTATATAATATTTTGTTCTTTTCTCATCATTTGACTTTTTCTAGATTATATGGATGAGTCCTTTAAATGACCAAGATTTTTTGGCGTTAAAACGGTTAAGTTTTTAAAAAACTCTTGTCACACAGTCTTTATTTTTGAAATTGTTTTCCTGTTCGTTTATCTTCTCATCTGCTCTGACGGGTTTTGGTTGTTGTTGTTTTTGTTTTTATCACAACAAAATGTTTTCCTTTTACGTTGGTCTTCTCCCCTCCCTCTTATATCATTTTAAAGTATTCTAATTTAACGATGTTCTGGCTGAGGTGACTACACAAACGGGGGGTGCTGTTGCTGTTATTGTGTGGCAGGTTTTGGGGCTATAAAGTTGTCATTTGCTGAGTGTAATTTACACCTGTGTTTTAATTTCTTACACAGTTTATTTCGTTTTTAATTTTTTTTTTGCTCCATTTTCCGATTATTTTTTTTCTGTTTTGTTTTTCAACAAGCGAAAATGTACACAATTTTTACATTTGCCTTTTATTGTTTGGTTGTTATTGCTGTTGCCGTTACCGTTGCCGATGATGTTGCTGTTGTTGTTGTTGCTGGGATGCCTTCTGGTACACAGGTAAATACTCTGTTGGCCATTGTTGCTTTGTGGCTTATTTTAAGGCCTTATTTTTCCTTTTGTATAGCAGTTTCCCTTGTACATTTTTTTTGCTTTTAAGGGGTATTAAGTTTTACAGAAAATTATTTTCCCCAAAAATATATAAGGAAAGTGCTTAAATATTTCCAGTATTTTTTGTTGTTGCAATTTTTCAGTATTTTCCGTATTTATATTTTAATTAAGGACGAAAGTTTTCTTTTACCAAGTGCTGAAAGGTTAAGAGCTCTGTTTCAAGGGGCTTTAATTGTTACAGAGTTGCTGAGCACACAGAAGAAAAATGTCTCTCACTTTTGCTTCACTGTATATAAAGTATGTACAAAAATTTATAGATGAGCTGCTGTTGCTGTTATTTTAATGGAGAATACATTTCCCTCCTCAATTATTTATGGAAAATAATTACAAAAAATAAAAACAAGAAAGGAAATATTGTTGTGATATTTTTTGTTTTAAGAACACAAGAAATGACAAAGAAATGATAATTAAAGTGGACTGAAATTAAAAACTTATGTACGCTCTCCACCACAATTTTTAGGAATTTTTATTTTCACAGAAAACCATTATTTACTGTCATGACATCATAATGGTTTGCTTTTATTTTTTGAAATACATTATTTGACATTTGTTTTTGTAATGAAAAACTGTGTATTTGTCAAAATTTTTCCCTATTGCAATTAGTTTTATAACTGAGAAGTTTACTAAGTATAGAAGGAATTTTATATATTGTTTATCTAATCCATCAAGTTAAACCGTTGCTATTAAAATATTATAATCATTTTTAATACATTTTCTATGAAATATTTTAAATTTACTTTTAAAATTAGTTTCTGCATTCTGGTAGGTGCTTAAAAATAAAGCAAAGGAATTTCAAATTGGACACCATTGCGTATGATTATTTTGTGTACATGCGATTTATTTATTAAATAATACTCATACGCCGTGGCAGTGCTTTATATTTTGTTTTATTAATTTTGAGACCAAATGTCTGCTATAGTGTGATGCATTAGATTCTCTAACGGCAGTGGTGTTGTCGAACCGGAACGCTCCGGAACGTCGTTCCGGTACTTCCTTTTTGGACAGGAACGCGTTCCGGAACTAAAAATGATTTCTGATAACGAATATTGGCTAAAGTGAAAAAAAAAAAAAAAAAATATTAAAAAGAATTGCTGATTTTTTTTTCTAATTTTTGACAATTTTTATATGTATTTTATAATTTGTTGACTAATTTTTATTAAACGTTCCTATTATTGCATATATGTATATACATATACACAAAATGGGGTTCGTAATGATTTTCGTTTCCTTTCCTTTTTATGCTGTATACAGGGCCGTCCCTTGCGGCGGGCTAAAATTGGGGGAAATCTCCCTCCCAACGTCGTTAAATTTGGGACATGAGACCGCACAGAGCGGCTGCCTACCCAGGATCGGCCCTGTCTATATAATAATGTATACGCATTCCGGTAAAAAAAAATTAGCACAACACCACTGTCTAACGGGTATTGAGAACTTAATCCTCACACTGTGTCCATATGATGCCAGGGTGTCCATATGATACCAGGGTGTATATTTTGTAATAATAAATGGAATTTTAATTGTTTAACGTTTTTGTATTATTTTTCTAGCATTTAGAAATGAAAGATATGGGACAAGTGGCCATTAATGAACATTGGTTTGAAGTACTTAAAGTAAAAAGCCTCACAATTTGTGTATGTCAGTGTCTAGAAAGAATGATCATATACGCAATTAGTCATTACAAGCCTTCAGTCAGGATTACGACCTAGTTTCTCACACCACTTATGTTGTGTTTGTTAAGTGTATACATGAGTGACGTGCTGTGCAGTTTAAAGTCGATTCCGAACGGAATTTTATTTTATCTCAGAGTCGACTTTCCATTTTAGGCTCAGTTTATAAGCGAGAGTTTGCATTATTGCGCTTTGGTTTACTGTGTCAAACAAGTAGTCAATTTCTAAGTTTGAGATGAAACGGGTAAACTCCATTCCAAAGACGGATGTGGCATTATTATTAAGCTTTTGACATTGTCTAAACACGAATTCTGTATAATGTATCATAGATTTTTTTGATATTATTTTGAAACGTGGAAATCTATTTTCAAATAAATATTCAGCAAGCGTTTCGTCTTGAAGCGGCTTAAGACAAATGCTGCCGTGTTGGTTTTAGTGCTACATAACCTATATGATATTTGAAAGATAAGGCATATCACAACTGCTATGCGCATTGAAATTGTTTACCATAAAGTATGTGAAGCTGTTCTAATAGAGCAGCCCCTTTCATAACAAAAGATAGAAAGAAATTAACCAAAAAAAACATCAATTAATTCGTATTTTCTTAATTTATTTTTCAACTGCTAAAAGTAAATTTTAAATCCTTTGCTGCTGCTTTCGGAGTTTTCATACGAAAATCATACATTTTCTTTTTATTTTGAAAGAATTTTCTTTCACCATAATAAAATCAACAAAATATATGTGAACGCAATTACGTTCTCTTAAACACAGGCACAGATACATACACAGACACATGCACAGACTCATGCTCAAATACATCCATACAACGTATGTGAATTAAAGTAAATATTACACTTGCAATTTTGCTAACAACACAAAGGCGCCTAAAGCTTTACTTTTTGTTGTTCTTGTTAGTGGAATTTACTGTTACTGTTTACACTTAGTCTTCCATATTTCCACTCTGTTTCCATCCCCCTTTTTAGCTGCAGCATAGTATTAGAAGGCATTTTTAAGGATGTTGTAGTTACTGTAGTTTCGCTTTACACTTCACTTCCGTTTTGTTATTTCCTTACGTTTTCTCCATTTTAAAGAGTGCAAATGAGTTTTACACGTGTTTGTTGGTGTTGTTTCTTTTTTTGATTTTCTTATTTTAAATTGCAAGAAAGCCATGCAGAGAGATAGAGAAAAAGAAAACGTTAGGAAATATGCCTTGTTAAATATAGCAACAATAAAAACAAAAAACAACAACGAAATCGTTACGAAAAAATAAATGCAAAAAGAGTAAAACGGAAAACATGTGAAGCATATAAAAAACAGACGAGAAGAGATGTAAAAAGAAATTATGGGTGAAAGACTTAATAATGTATACACTGAGAAAAATAGGGTGTTGTTTATGGAGTCGTCATAGTCTAGTAGATAGACTTATTAGATGTGAGGCTGTGGCTTAAACCTCGGTTCAAATATCTCCAGCAAAACGAAATATGAAAGAAAATATTTCTTAGGCGACTTCCTCTCAACAGATTTCTGGCAAATACTCTGAGAGTAAAGTGAAAAGTTTATCAAAAATCCTATCGTCGCAGGTCGATTTTAAACTGTAGGTATCCCCACTAATTGTGTAAAATTAACATGCACAATATAAGTGGTGTGTGAAGCTAAGTCGTAATCCTGATTGTAGGCTTGTAATCACTAATTACGTATGTATGTATGTAGCGTAGGCACGTATAAAAGCAGTAAAGCAGATAATTGCCATGGAAGAACTACTCAAACTTATCGTTGGAACTCTACAATAAGATGCAGGTCCAGCCTCTCATACGCCTAGGCCTGCCTAAAGTGTAGGTAAAGTATTGCAGAGTGATTACGTGGTGAATTTCTTTATTTGCGACAGTCACATGCACACTCTCGTTAATTGTTTTCAAACCAAGTTTAGCGACATTCGATGAATCATATCCGAAGAGAAGAGCTGAAGATATTCACTTTGGTCTTACGTGATATGAAATTTCCATATACTGCCTTAGTACCGGTTTGAAATGTCTGAATTTTATTGATGTGACTCGAAAAGTCTCTTCTAATACTGTAGAATGGACTGTTCAAAAACTAAATTAAGCCAACGTTTTCGAAATTGTGTTTAGTACTGAGGATCGTGCCGCTTTTATTAATTTTAAATTTATTTTCATATTGATACGGCATATAACTTTTCAGCTGATTGCTGGTAAAAACTCTGAGGGTAAATAAAATTGCCACGATGAAGTTTCTCAAAAATCTATCGTTCGAAGTCGATTTTAAACTTTCGGGGATGCCACTCATGTATAAAATTAACGCACACAACATAAGTGGTATGAGAAGCTAGGGTTGTAATCCTAACTGAAGGGTTGTTATGAGCAATTATGTATTTGTTGCTTATAAATGTATTGAATAGCATTTAAAACATGAACGACTGTAACAAAAATTGATGTGTAAAATACCTTAAAATCTTTAGATTTGTTGACGATTTTTTAAAATTTTCTTGAGGAACTTTTTGTTTTAATTAGAATTCCAAATAATATTTCTGGTATTATTTTCTTTTAAGTGCATTTAACCTAACGATGTATGGAGAAAGAGATAAAAATCTTTATTTACGCTGTCATATTTCTACCACTACCAATACAGGGATGCTGTATAGTGTTATAGACATTATACAAGTTAATAACTGTAGTATTTGTGTACATCTACTTCTTTGCTCAACATTTTACTCACATCAGCACAGTGTTTCGGTCTTTGTTGCAATACACTGCTTTGAGTATCGGCAAGTAAAACAAAAGCAAAAAAATTAAAAGTATTTTACAGGCTGCCATGTAAAACACTTGATGATAAGTACTGGCAATAGTAGAAGATAAAGCGAAAGAAAGAGATAGAGACAACGCGTGCATGTATGTCAATGCAAGCAAGCATGTGCATGCCTGTACATAATCGTAATAACATTTTCAATTTTTATATTCTTTTTCTGTTTTTTTTCCTCATCATATCAATGACTTGGTATAATTTAAAGCACATACATACATGTATGTATATATACTATATGTGTATGAATGTGTTTCTACTTCTTGTAACAATATGTAAAATAGTTGTTTTTTTTTGTATTTTTTTCGCCCCGTAATGTTTCATTCATTCCATTATTTACAATCGCACATAAAGATGATGTTTTTGACCTAGAAATTTGTATTCCCATGTAAACAAAACTTTTAGTGCAATAATGAGAATGACAGAGAGAGAGAGAGAGAGAGAGAGAGAAAGAGAGAGTGACAGAGTGACAGAAAAAACGAACGTAAAGACAATGATGTTATACAAGAGAGAGAGAGAGAGAGACAGAGAGAGAGGAGAGGGAGGAGCTGCTTTGTAATATTTTAATTATTAGTATGGTATGAGTAACGTTATATACTCTACCTGCCCATGTTACAGCACATGTTGTCGTATTTTATGTTATAAAATACCTTCACTACACCATCATATCACATCACATGAATTTAAGATATCAGTGGCATTGCTTGAAAGAGGAAAGAAAATAGAATTTACAAAATTACAGCTTTTTTTTAGGGATTTTAATTTTGTATCTCTCTCTTACATAATGTATTTGCCATGTCTCTGTTTTATTTATTTTTTGGGTACAAATACAGCATTATGTTGACACATAATAGTAGTACTTAACAATGAAACAATAGCAGCAGCAACAGCATCAATGTGTATTAGGTATACTTATGTAGTGTAGTGTAGTGAGTATCAAGTATAAACAATTGAATGTTGTAAACAAAACACTGCAACAGCATGTTGAAAATTCAATGCTTAAGAGCAGTACTTGTTTAATATTGAATGAATAAAAATACACTTGCTTTTCTTTTCTTTATTCTTTAACAATATTTCCACTTAATCGAGAGATGGTTAGAAGATATTACTAATTAAGCTAAATCAGTTTGTTTCTAAAGGGACTGAATTGAAATACGTTCTTATTATGATTGTTGTATTACTTTGTCTAAAGAAGGATAATAGTGATCAACAGTGTTAATGGGATTATACTTTTGGTCGAGAAGTAAGATGTGATGCTGTTAGTCCTTTCTAGTCCTTGTAGTGGTTGATCTTATCCACTATAGGGTCTTAAGATGCTTTCTGAATGAATTAGGTTAGGTTAGGTTGAAGTGGTAGCTTTGATTATCAAAGCTCCCTTGAGCGCGCATATCGAACCGTTGTGACGACACACGTAAAAGCAGTCCCTGTATTGATCGAGCTCCACCAAATTAGGGAAGAATTTGTTCAGCGCAAGAGCTAAACATTAAAATCACGACTATCCTGCCCCTCGCAAGAGAAGGGCATCCACTTTCTTTATGCGTAACAGTTTCCTCTTCTTCAGCTAATCTACACCCACGGCAGAGGTAGTCAGATGAGAGCTGCATTCTTTCCGCGTGTTTTTCCATAACACAATGACCTGTAAGCGTGGTCACAGTGATTGAGATAGCATTACGATCAAGTCTGAGTAGCCATCTGGCAGTGGAGCAGGATTCCTCATTGACCCATCCTGAATGGATTATTTGCAGAAAATTTATTAGTCGCTTTTGCCTGCTCTGGTTTGCTTGGTTTCAGTTTCATAAATCACGTATTTTCAGCTGAGCTGAATGTTCTTAATTTTTCAAAGTTCTCAACCCTGATGAAAGTACTTTGTCTACTTCGTCTACAGCACGCATCTTTAGAAACGAAAAGTGATAGGAGTACTACAAAATATTAAATATTCTTTATGCAAGATAGGCTCTTAGCATTTTATCTAGCAATAGCAACATTTAGTAGCACATGTGGTATTATGGGCGTTTAAGAAAGTTTGGGATAATATTAAACACTTTTGAATTGAATCTAGGAAACGAGTGTAGAACTTCTGTTTTTCGTTTTCATAGGAAAATTTTTGCCTGGATTTATCACCTAGTAGTTGCCAGATTATTAACTAAGATTGTGTTCTAGCGTAGTTATGATCGAACACCATACCTTTTCTGTTGATCGATTCTTACCATTTTAAGCAATTCATTTAATCAATCAATCTCGTTAATTGTTGATAATGAGATTAGAATAAAATCGTGCCAGTCCTTGTTTCACCACAGTGCGCAAAAGTTTCGTCGATGAGTTGAGCTTGATTCGTTTATGATTTTTTGAATATGATTTTCGTAGGTGAACCAACTTTCGTCTTCTTGTATGTTTCCATTTCTCTTTAACATTATGCACTGTTAATTTATTTATCATCAAAACATACATGCATACATACATAATTGGTCATGACAACACTTTACTCAGGATTACTACACTTCTGTTAAAGTGCAGTATTTGATTATAGTAGGTTCCACGAATTTTTTCTTGGACTTATTGTACATACTACCACCGTACAGAGATCGGATAACATACATGTATAATTGGTCATTACAACTCTTCAGTTAGGAATACGACTTAGCTTCTCCCATCACATATATTGTATGTTGTACATGAGTGGCGAGACCTCCAGTTTAAATTCGATTCCGAATGACAGACCTTTTTGAGAAACTTTTCATGGCAATTTTTATTTACTCTCAGAGTTCTCAGAAATTTGCTGAGTGTCAGTCGCCGAAGAAATATTTGTTCATATTTTGTTTTACTGTAGATGAATGACCTGAGGTTTGAACCGTGGTCTCACATCTAATAAGCCAACGTTCCTACAGTTTAAACTCGTCTCCGAAAGACAGATTGTGTTGAGAAACTTTTTCATGCCCATTTTATTTACTCTCAGCATTTTTGCCAGTAATCTGCTGAAACTCTTTCATATTTCGTTTTAGTGGGGATTTCTGAACTAAGGTTTGAACCTTAGCTTATCTGACGTTTTTTTTTCTCAATTTCTGACAGATTTTCATGAAATTTTTTTAGTGATTAGTCGACCATACTAACATTGGCTTTATTATGGTATATGTATATAATTTCTTTTCAACTCAACTTTTTTTTTTAACAATTTATTGATAATTGCAAAGGGTTAACGAGAAAAATTATAATGACTTAACCATATATTAGAATAAAGGTGTTCTAAGTAGAACGTGGGAATATGTACACCTTTTTCAGAATACAAAGGAAATATAGAATATTTAATGTATCATAATAATTCATAATTGCGGCAATTTACTCGGGAAATGATTCAATACCTTCAATAATAATTAATTGCATACTTATTCAACGTTTCTTTGAATACAGTAATATGTTCACATATTGATATTTTAATTAAAATTTTGAATTTAATTGATTTTGTCTAACAAATTAATATGTTAACAATAAACAGAATTTTATTCATATTATTTCTGTTTCTTTTGTGGTATCATTGTAGGTGGCTGTTATTAAGCAAATGAATAAAAATCGACGCCTTCAATTATGACAGCAGTCAGAAATGTTGACAAACAACACTTTGGCTTCGATTTGACTTCAAATATTTCAATAAAAAACCAAAAAAGTCAATACAACAACAGTTTTGTATAAAAGAAAACAAATTTCACATAAACAGTGTAAAGGACAGTAAATAACGTTTACTGTAACGCACAGTAGAGGTAGAAAAGACAGAAAGAAGAAGAAAGAAAAAATCAATAAACCTTTAATAGTACAATTAATATTCAATTGTTTCTTCACAAGCAACACACAACAACAACAACAAGAACAACAACAACAACAAATATTGTAACTGGAAAAAAGTCTCAATCCGGGGGGTAGACAAAACAGTAAACCCCGTGCTGCCATTATTATCAAATACAGTTGCCGCAACAATAAAACCTAAGGAGGGTATTAAAACGAGAGGCGTACTGAAGAGTTAAACAAAGTCTTGAGTTAACAGCTGTCAGCCTTCTTTAGGGGTGTGCAAAGAGAAAGTGTGAAATAGAAGACAAAGTTAACGGTCTACCTGGCAGTGTGTTAGTGACACAAACAAATCAACAAATATGGGAAAGAAAAGTTCGAAATTGAAACAGGAAACCATTGATCGTTTAACAACGGACACCTACTGTAAGTTAATTAAATAATTATTTCATTTGTTTATTTCTTTATTTCTTTAATTATTTCCTTATTTTGTCGTAATTAGTTGACATACACGTAATTGTAAGCATAAGTTATGCTCAGATAAAGGTTTTCTGAGTAGATGCTTATAATAATGTGTATGCACGAAAAATTTCGGTCACATTTCGAGACTTAAATATTTTACTGTGATTAAGAAGAAAATAAGTGCTGTTACTTTAATTTTGACTACATACTCAATTGGGCAATTCACACAAGTCCTTGTATCGTTGTATTCAGTGTATTGCTGGACGAATATACAACAGTGTAGGCTTATTGTTGATAATTTTCATATAAAAATTCGATACATTTATACAAATTTTTTTCATACATTTTCGGAAGTTGTGTTGGTTTCGTGATATCAGTTTATGTAAATACCAGTAATCAAGAAGAAGAATTAAAATGCAAAATATTTTCTATGGAACTTGAGTCAACAATTAACATTTTAAAACTATAATTGTTCGCATAGATAATTAATTAATTTATTTTTTCCCCTAATGCTTTTCATTTTGTTGTTTGAAAATCAAATTATGAATACTGGTCTTGTTCTTCATATCATATTTGACGTTTGGAATACGAAATACACAATACAGCATAGCATTGAGCATTGAAAATCAAAAAGTGTATTCAATACAACACACATGATACAAAGTAATGTGAATTGGCCAAAGGTTTTTTTGTTTGTTTGTTTTAATGACCATCAAACATCAAACCGAATATACTCAGCAGGATTAAGAAAAATGCCATTCCGCTCTGTACTTACATGAATCTACTCTGCAAGGATTACATCTATCGGAAATCGAAATTTATAGTTTAGTGAGAGTCTAATCTGAATTTAATTATGGCATACAAAAATATTTTTCCGATTATTTATACCAATGTATTGCGTTTGTCGGAGTAGGAGACACTTTTACGTCACTTTGCATGATATAGGAGACTGGAAGTCGCCGTAGTCTAGTAGGTAGTGTGTTGGCTTATTAGACGAAAAGCCCGGGTTCGTATCCCAGGTCAGACATCAAAACGAAATATGGGGAAAAATATTTCATCGGCGACTTCCTCTCAGCAGATTTCTGGCAAAAACTCTGAGAGTAAATAAACTTGACATGAAAAAGTTTCTCAAAAAATCTGTCATTCGGAGTCGACGTTAAACTGTAGGTCCCGCCACTCACGTATAAAATTAACGCACACAAAATGAGTGGTGTGAGAAGCTAGGCCGTAATCCTGACTGAAGGGTTGTAATGGCCAATTATGTATGTATGTATGTAGGTGACTGGATACTGGTTGCTAGAGAATTCCAGTGAAATAAAAGAAGATTGAAGTGACCATTTCGGATGGCGAGACATTTATTCTATTATTGAGAGATTGCAGTGTTTGCTGCGTTGCGCTTATTGTGTTTATATCATTAGGTTCTCAAATAATCATCTCGAGGACTATTTTACGCTAAAGACCTGTGGCTATTAATGAAATGACTGAGATGTACAACATCAATGTCATATGATATATAGTGGTATTCCAGGAAATAGCAGAATCGTCCAACTTCCGACCAAATTTTCTATAGAGGGACGCTACAGGGGCAATGTGAACACCGCATTGGCAGGTTTAAATATGTACCGACAGAAATCTGGCACATTTTATATAAGAATTACACGGTAAATTTCCTCTAAGCATGCTCAGCATCGTTGTCGTAATCATTCTTGTCAATGACTTCCTTTAGACGTTGCAAAAACGAGGTAGAGTATGAAAGGCTTATTCATATGCTGAATTCACGTTAAACATTATATCGTGGGAGAATGCAAAACTTGATCTTCCACCATGCATCCATCCATCTATTCACTCACGCATCTATATTAAAGGAAAATTGAAAAACTCAGTAGGTTTGTCAGCAGATTTGAGTAGGTTTATTTCTGGCACAATAACGTGAAATTTGTGTATAGTACTCTCTTACCTACCTTTGTATTTAGTCTGAACTACATTATAAGGTCATTACAACACTTTAGTCAGAATTACAACCTAGCCTCTCACGCCACCAGTATTGTGTGTGTTAATTTTATGCCATAAAAGGTGGCACCTATAGTTTAAAGTCGTTTTCGAACGAAAGATTTTTGAAAAACTTTTCATGGCAATTTTATTTTACTCTTAGAGTTGTGCTAGAAGTTGCCGAAAGAAAACGTTTTTTTCATATTTTCGTTTTGATGTCTGACCTGGGGTTTGAACCGAGGCCTTATATCTAATAAGTCAACATACTACCTACGAGACTACATCGAATGAGGGTAATCAGTTTTGTCTAATAAGTTTAATATTTTTTTCATGATATTTCTTTTTTATTGTAAAGTTTGAACGTTGATATTATGTGTGAAACACTACATCATTCAAATGACCTCCACGCGAAGTGTTGCGAGCATTCTTTTGAGGTAATTTTCGACCACTTTTTGACACATATTGGGCGGTATCTCAGCCAGTAAGGTCCAATCACACCTTCGGACTAAAGAGCGCACCAAACAGTGACTGTTTCCGGATGTAATGGCCTCTCTTCAATTACTTGAGGATTCTCAGAACCCCAAATACGACAATTTTGTTTATTAACATACCCATCGAGTGTGAAATGTGCTTCATCGCTGAAGAAAATTTCGTTCGAAAAATTGCCGTCCTCCGCCAATCACCATTTTTGTAGTAGGTTTTGATAATTTTTATGCGTTGTGTGATAGTTAAGCGATCCTTTTTCGTCAATGTCAGACTTTCAACTGAAAAGAAAAAATTGATTTCACAACTTAGTTTGACAGATGTCGAATTCCAGTCCCATACTTTTGAAACCACGAAATGGATAGCCCTTAATATGTTATCAGAAGTCCACGTCACAGTTCTTTTTACTTATTTTTAACGACATAAGGTCTTTCTAAATGACAGCTCTGGGTTGAAACGCCAGGTCTAATACTTCTAAGGCTTCCGTTCAAACCCTAGGTCAGATATATCGAACAAACTGAAATGCGAAAAAAAATGTTTCTTCGGCGACTTCCACTCTTCTTGCCATGAAAAGTTTCTCAAAAGTCTGTCGTTTTAAATCGTATTCTTATCTAAAATGCTTTTTTTTATATGCCTGGGTTTAAAAGGATTTTCTACCTTATTTCAGCAGTTAATTGCTTTAATATATCTTTGCTTTATTCGCTTAAACGAAATTATTTTTTAATTCAAATTTAACCACCAAAGATAAAGGCATGCATTCTGTATGGTTTTGTAGTCCAAAAATAAATCTCTAAATTTATGTAAATCTAATATTAACCAGTGAACTAAATTTAAGAAGCCTTTCTCTTCACATTTGTAAAAATTCACTTACCACATGAGTATTCATCGTATTGTTGTGTGCTGCATGATACCATGTGATGTCTTTAAATAACCTTCTATTTAAATCCATTATAAATCATCTGCTGTAAACTTTCAAGATATCTTAATTGTATAAAGAAGAAGAGAGACAGAGAAATCGAAGGAGAGACAAAAAATGTCCAATGATACCATATGATACCCGTCTCTATATGTATGTGTATGTAATGTTATTTAGTTTCTTCTATTCTGTTCAAGTAGGGTTATATGATCTCTTTTTTCTCCCAATTTTCCTTTACTTACACCATTAGATGTGGTTACACATCTACTTCTACAGGTATATGTATGCTTTGGTATGTGTTTATTTCAATTTAGGGAAGTCAATTTTTTTCTTCTTTTTTTTTTTACAACAAGTTTATCTTACAAATGTAGTTTTGATTGCATGCATGCACGTGTTTGAGTGTGTGTGTATGTATGTGTGGTTTAAACAGGCATGCTTATGTGGTTGGGGGTACATATTTTATTTTATACCTTACCCTTCATATACCTGGTACATGTATACATTCAAACCATTTTGGCTAAATTTACTACGAATATCCTCGAGGGGTTAAAGTGAAACGTATTTTTTTTTGTTTGTAATTTTTTGATTTCTATTTGGATAAATTTCTAAATTAATTTAGTTTTGGATTTTAAACGTACGATTAAACATACATATATAGAACATATCACATACATACATACTTACAATACTTGCGCATGAGGGAAAGTAAACAAAGTTCTATTAAATCAGAGGTTATCTATTGACATGGAATGTGAATCGTTGTAACTAAAATATTAATTAGAAAATAATTGATTTTTCTTTCATTTTTCCATTAAACGGAATAATATATGGAATCACTTAATAGTTCTTAATAAATTAAAATACCGTTATATACCAAAATTAATATTTTGCAAAAATTCTAATCATTCCCGCCAAAATTGGGCTTGAAAAGAATGATTATACATACATTTCTGTATGTAAATCATTTCTGGCTAGAACAATTCTGTTGACGAATATCCATAAATCTTTTATCTCTGCAATTCAAGTACCGAACATACATACATACATACATGATTTGTCATTATAACCCTTTATTCAGGATTACCACCTACCTTCTCTTATGTTGTGAGTGCTAATTTTATACAAGAGTGGCGGGACCTACAGTTTAAAATTGATTCCGAATGACAGATTTTTTGAGAAACTTTTCATAGCAAATTTTTTATATGCTCTCAAGGTTTTTGCCAGAAATCTGTTGAGGGGAAGTTGCCGAAGAAATATTTTTTTTATTTCGTTTTGTTGGAGATATCTGACCTCTGTTTTGAACCGTGGCCTCACGTTTAATAAGCCAACACACTACCTACTTGGCTACGCTGACTACATTCAACGTCAAATGGGAAATCTGGATCGTCAGGAGATCTGGTAAACAGAGACATTTTCGTATTAACCGCAGAAGCATCCTACAAGAACACGAAGCCCGATCTCTGGAAGCCAAACGGATTATGCTACCTAAACCTAAATAAGATCAGAATAGCTTCTAAGTTGCGGTAAATTCAATTATCTTCTGATGATGGTAACCACAAGTAGTAACAAATTGAGGCCTCCTAAACCACAAGAAATGCATGTAACTAAATGCCACAGCAGCTTTGCATGTCAAACAGTGGAATAAAGCGGTTTGTTGTGGGCCTAAGTTTGTTTTTACTCTTTTAAAAACGAAATTTTTTAGTGACTTCCTTTACTTATTTTGGTTTAAGAACACATTTTAATTGATAACACTGCAAAATCAATTTGATTTGATGATGATAACCGCAAGCAGTACCAAATTGAGGCCTCCCAAACCACAAGAAATGCATGTAACTGAATGCCAAAGCAGTTATGCATGTCAAACAGTGGAATAAATCGATTTGTTGTGACCCTAAGTTTGTTTTCACTCTTTTAAAAGCAAAAATTTTCCGTGAATTCCTTTACTTATTTTGGTTTAAGAACATATTTTAATTGATAACTCTGCAAAATCAATTTTCAGTTCTTATATGCCGTGTATTTACTACTACCGACCTGGAATATTACATTTCATTCTATGAAGACATCATTAATTTTCGGTCTGGCAGCTTCTAGAATGTTTGAGTTGAGTTCATTTGTTATCAAAGATTTTCTTCGGCGACTTCTTAGATATTTCTGGCAAAAAAATTAAAAATTTGATATTTTTCAAAACTGCACTAAAATTGACAAATTATTTTGGAAATGTTTGTTTCTAATTCCAAATTAATGTTATACTTAATATTTAATTGAATTTTAAAAATATTACGTATACGCATCGTATTACTTGTACATACTGGTATAGTTACCGTGAAAAGTATGCAATAAAAAATGTTGGATTTTGGTCGTCTATGAAACAAATAGAATAATATCACTCATACGACACATATGCCACATGAGATTATGAATTTTTCGTATATTAATGTGAATGGAAGTGAATAATTAATTAAATTCGAATTTTACTAAAAATCGTTCATATATATTTGGAATGTTATATTATTTTTGGTTAGTTTTAAAGACCTGAAAGACATCTAAACTGGCTTATAATGGTCGTTGCTTTAAGCAAAATACTACATACATAAGTTCCATAAAAGATCTCAGTGTGAAATCGGATGCTTTATAAATCCACTCCAAAAAGAGAGTGAAGCAGTTGAAGGAAGGAATAAAAAGTAAGTGGAGTAACATAACTTTAAAATTGTATTCTACTCTCAAGTTGTCAATGCGCTGAAGCATCAATAAAAGCAACGATAGAAGCAAAACGCTTAGCTTGCAAGATTGATTGTCTAATATGAATTTGATGGGAAGCTTTAGTTTTCAAGTCTTTCAATAGGAACTTCGAATTTATACAGTTTATAATGACTACATCTCTGACACATTAGTGGTCAGTTATTCAGCCTGTTTTTGGCAAATCACCATGAACAGAATTTGCATTCAAAAACGCAAGCAAATAAAAATGCTTGTTTGCCTATATATTCACTCCTTAGCAATGGGATGTCGTTCACAAGAACTCGACCTGGCGTCGTGTTTTGCACTTACTTCAGTAAAAAATTCTGTCTGAGGGTCAAAGACCATAGAAAACAAATTGATTTCGCTGAAAAAAAAACCTGTAACAGCTGCCAAGTTATGCTACTTTTCAATAAAACCCATATTCAGTGAACTTTAGGCTGAACGTCCAATCGATCCATATTTCTTTGAGGACAGCAAGCACTGTAGACCGCTGACTTTTAATTTTTTTTTTTGGTTTAAATTTGGTAGGTAGTGTGTTGCCTTGTTAGACTAGACGTGTGGTTATAGTTCAATCACCTGGTCAGACCTCTCCAACCAAACGAAAAATGAAGAAATATTTCTTCGGCAAAACCATCTCGGCACATTTCTGGCAAAAATACTGAGAGTAAATAAAATTGTCATGAAAAATTTCTCAAAAATATGTCGTTCGAAATCGAATTTAAACTGTAGGTCTCGCCACTCATGTATAAAATTAAGACACGCAATACAAGTGGTTTAAGAAGATAGATCGTAATCCTGACTGAAGGGTTGTAATGATCAATTATGTATGTATCATTAGTGGATAAAAACTTAAGCACACTGTATAAAAGGCCGTAAACCTGAGAGAATGGTTTTCTATGAAATTTTTAAATTCTTAAATTTATGTGGCAATTTGGAAATTGCCGATCTTTTGTTAATTAAAAATTGAAAAACAATATTTTTTCTTTCGTTCAATGGAATATATTTTTGATTTACTTCCATTAACGATGATGGCTCATTATTTTCTTATTTTGCAATCATATTGTATAAAAGTTACTTCCAAATTTCTACCCATGGTAAAGGCCTACTTGATGAGCACTTAGACCCTTATCAGCCTTTATGGATGGTTATAAAAACTTAATAAACCGAACATTAAGAAAATGAAAATGCCTTTATACAGCTTCATTAAAAGATGCCGAAATTTAAACACGTAGTATAAATCTAATACATAAATACACACTTAAATTCAAACCAATACATTGAAATACATTCATGTGTAAGACACACATGGCTATGGATGAGTGATTTTTCCTTTTGGAAAATGAAAAGCAAAAAAAAACATTTATTTGAAAAACAAATACAAATACGAATACAAACAAAAGAGAGGAAAATTTATTTAAAAAATTTACTCCAAAATAAATTTGCCTACCGCCAGTAATGAAACAAAAAGTTGAAAATGTTTTCAGGCGTGGAATTGTTTGCGAAAACCTTAAAATTTTAGGCGGCGTTGGAGTAAGTTTTCAAATTTTTGAAACCAACAAATATTTCTCTTTGTTGAGTGCAATTTAACAGATGTGTTAAATGATTAGAAAAATAAATTTAGGATCATAAAGAATAAGAAAAAAATATAAACGATCATTGAAAAAAGCAAAGAAAAATACAAAATGCTCGGTGTTCACAACAGAAAATAAAAAGTCCGGTGATTATTACTTTTAAGTAAAGAAGACTTTATTTGATGCAAATTAATTCTAACTAACTGACCATTGCTGTGCGAGCTAATAAGGGCGTCCTTTTCTCTCTCATAAGCCGCACAACTGTTCATGTGTTTATGTATGTGTACGGGTGTAACGGCATTCGAAGGTACATATTTTTATTAGGCATAAAATAAAATTTCTTTTGTGATTTATTACTGCATAAAATAAGTAAATCACTGTGTAAAATATTACGGCCAATTAATTCGGAAAATTTGCTACCCACAACCACCATTTTGCTCTGCAGAAAAGTGTCAAAAAGTTACGAAAAATTGTTACTCAATTTAATTGATTTATTGGCGTAACCTTTTATTAATTCAACATATAAAATAAATCATTTCATAGCACCATATTGGGTTATCATGTGATTTTTCAATAAATTGTATAAACTTTTCCACAAATTCATGGCTTTATTATATGCCCTGCACCATTACCGAAGAGAGTCACCAATATTATATAAAAGGCATAACTGTGGTGTTCATTGTTACTGAAGAGAATTCTGGAAGTTTTGGAAAATTTTCTACTAGTTGTCTACAAATGGATATTAGTTATACGGTAAAAATCTTTTCACAAATTCAGATACCCATGTACAATTTGCATGATCCTAATCTCATTCCATAATTGCTTAGAAATCAGTTTAGTATATTACATGATTGTTTGTAAACTCATCCTTAAATTTAATTGTGACAAGGAGAACTAAATTCTACCAAAAATTTCACTCAATCAATCTCTTCCTTCCAGGGGGTCCCTCACATAACCTGCCATTGGCTCACTCTGAGTAAGATATAATCGATTACATAAATATTTTTCTGCAAATTTCCCAGCTTGTTCACAGCTAAAGAAAATGCTGAAGCAGTATAGATAAAGAAATGTTGATCACAAATCATGTCATGGTTTTTGTAGTTTAGAGGAACACACGTGTCGCAGATAATGATTTTCATTAATATTTGAATTATTGCGACTTAAGGAATGCTTAATTATAATGTTAATTAGAATCATATCTATTACACTCATCTTCTATTGTCTCAATGTCAGAGCCTTTTCTATCTAATTTTCTTATCTGTTCGCAAATATTTTACCTCTCGTCGTGTGTAATCTACTTTCAGCGTTTCAGTATCCACTACTTTTTTCCAAATTTGCTTGACCGTCCTTTCTACGATTATCTGCTGGATAGCAGTCGAGTGCTATGAGTATTAGTCCCATAATAATCTCTGGCCTATAAAATTACAACAGTTCTTATATGTCACGTATTTTCTACTACTGACTGGCAACGTTACGTTTCATTCTATGTAAACTTGATTTATTTACGGTCTGGCAACTTTTAGAACCTTTGAGCGGATTCCTGACTGAAGGGTTGTAATGGCCAATTATGTTATGTATGTATGTATGCTCTGTCTTTATTGTTCTTCTTACCTTATTTTTGAAAACGAAAAATTCGTTATGGTGTGACCAATAATAATCTCAGGCCTCGTTTGTCTCAGAACATTAGTTGTCATAGTTTGGCTGCCCTTAGCAATTTCTTTGTATTGTATTTGGACAAAACATTCACTTAATCTTTCTAAAGCATTAATTTTTAAATATTTTAAGATGCTGCACTTCATATTTGACATTGTTCCATTCGTTGCAACCTAAAAAATTTAGTCGAATTGGTTTTTAGTATTCAAATTCCTGTGTTACCCGAAATATGTATAGTTGGCCATATTTCTGGAAGAGAACTGAACGCTGCTCGATCTTTATTGATTCAGCATTTGACGTATTCAACAGTTCCATAGCTGGTTGTTGTTATGCTTTAGATTCCCTTGAATGATTTCACATAATTATTCCCTACTCGCCATTGGGCTGGCATCTATATTTATGGCACCTGTGATGCCTGTATTTCTATGTATTTGCTTCTGGGAGCATACTTTCTGATATCACTCAGCATATCTGCTATGATTGTAAGCTCATGTGCGGAAAGGCAAATATCACCAATGTAGTCTGGATCTCTCAGATTGCTATAACATTTCCATGTTAATCCTTTACTGGCTTTGGATGCTCACACCATAATGGTGTTAATCATGCATCGTTGGTAAGGATTATCTTTCTTAACTTGAACTTGATTTTCTAGCCGTGGATTGTGGTATATTCGGTAGGTAGATCTCTGCTGCGTATGCGTAATGCGTATTATCTCCTCTGGAACTCTTATGTTGATTCGCAAATCCTTTCTCAAAAGCCTATGAAAATTAAGTAGAGAAATCAGTGTCACTCGAAGAAAAGTGTTGACAAGTTTACAGCAAAGTCTTCATGTTACATAAATGCCAGTCTAAGATGTTACATAGTTTGATAGTCATTTATTGACTTTCAGAGCAATTGGTTTAATTCTCAGATATTATGACCTCGACTCTAGGTTGCCACAAACTATCTTCCTGACTTTTTAATTTTTTCATTGTTTCATTTTTATTTTTCAAGCTTTATCAAATTCTAGATTGATAGAGTTGCCAACAGTTGTTTCCCAACAACAACGGTCTCTCTGAAAATGTGGTGATATGCCGAACTACTGTGCTGATTTCTTTCTCAAGGGTTGACATATCCTGCCCTTCCAATGATGTTCGTCGTTATTATTATCTTCTCTTTGGAGTCTGATTTCTACAAGCTTCCTGGATGTAAAAAGTGAATTGAAGTCAATTGGATCTAATCAAATAAATGGATGTGCAATGCTTGAGAAACTATTCCATTCTTAGTGTTTAGCACGAATACTTTGGTTGAGAGGTAAAATTTCTGATAATCTGTTAGATGCCAAAAATGAAAATCTGTCGATTCCAACTGATATAAAATGGTTTTGTTAAAGTAAAGAAAATGGAAATTTCACATTTGTAATCTATATTGTATGCATTTAAATCAAAATATGTATAATACAAGCAACGGTCCTTACTTTTATCCTGGTTTTTTGTGTTTCTGTGCACAACATTCTAGGGTTCTTTTGTTTCCCCAAACCAATTAAAATTCCATTCACATACATACATACTTATTACTAGCTGGGGCTTAATTATGGTTTTTATTATGTTGTGATGGTTTGAGTAAATGATCCACGCCATAGTGTGTGTATGTTCACAATTGGCCTTGTCATTGTGTTGGTATTTTGTTAACAAATTTGTTGGCAAATTTATTTAACCTCCCCCCAAAAAAAAGGAATAGGAAAACAAAGAAATAATAAACCCGATTTGATTAATTGGGGTTTTCCACAAAGGATGGCAATTAGAAAAAGGTTAATTTTTTTTATAAAGCTTTTGATGATTTAATAGAAAATCTCCAAAATACGAAATTAAATTTCCAAATGTTAGAAAAACTTTTAAATTTAATTTTTATTCCATTTTTAAATAATTCATTTAAATTTTTGTAAGTTGTCAATCGTCATTAAATACATTCAAAATTAATCAATCAATCACTCAATCAATCCCTCAATCAATCAATCAAGCATTATCGATCAATAAAACTGATTGTTTTTTATTTGAATTCAAAATTTTATTTCATTGAAATTTATTTATTAATTGCCAGAGTCTTTTTTCAATGACATCAATAAAAATTAAAAACAGGTTTTGATGTTAATTTATTACCTCAAAATATTATCTTTTATTCAAGTGATTATTGGCAATTAAAAAATGCACAATAAAATTTAAAAAAAAACTTTTTAACCTTCGGCAATTGAAGTGTGATAATTTCTCACAAAAAACTTAAACATTGAAATTAAATTAAAAATATCCCGCAAAGGTTGAGAGCAATGTAATCAAATATATGGATTTAAAGTATTACAAAAATTTGAAACTTTAAAACTATAAATATGCTCATAAAGTTATTGTATGGCTCTTATAGTATCATGCACACTTAAATATATGTATTTAATAAAATTTTAATTTCCAAATTGTATGTGACATTTTTAAAAGACACGTTTTTGAAAAGCAATTGCAATGGACTAGTATAGTTCATACAAAAGCATCATCGTGGCATTTAATGTGCAATATGTGTAGTTTGCCAGATTTTTGCAAAGGAACTGAACCCGGTTTGGGCTTTATTGATTCCCTGTTTGAGATATTCAGCAGTTTCATATTTTCCATTGAATGATTTCACACGTTTATTCCATACTCGCCCTTGAGATCGCGTTTATATTAATACCATCTGTATTGCCTGTATTTCTACTTCTTTGTTTATGGCTGCAATACTTTCTGATATCAGTCAGCATACGTTCTATGATTGTTAGCTTATGTGCAAGAAGGCAGATATCACAAATGTAGTCTGGATCTACTAAATTGGCATAAAATCCCTACGCCTAGTATCAAATTATTAGATTTAGTATTGAAGCAAAGTCCATAGGAATAAACTTAACCGTCGAATGGATACATAAATTCTAAAATTTCTTAACTCTTATGCCTATAAAGACGTTTTCGTGAAAAAACTTCACATAATATCAATGCTTGTTATAAATTAATCCAACTGCAGTATCGACCTTCCTATTGCAGCATTCAGTCAATAATAACGAAAAACCTGAGGGTAAGAACCTTCTCAATTTAATGGCAAGAACAGATTACAGGACTGAATCATAATGGTCAACCTTTTTGGCCAATGATAGCAAGAAGAATTAATTTAGAGTTTGAAGTAAAAGACGCTATCATGCTGCATTCGGAGGAGCTTTAGCTAATAATAATTTAATCCTGGCCCCTGTCCCTCAGAAAGGATATTTTCAACAATGAACATCACAGTAAGAGTGAGAAACGTCTGCTCCTCAGGAAATTTAAAATAAATTCAATAAAAATCACTGACCACTACACCCACTGTATTTTCAAAGAGGTCTAGGCAACACCAGCTGGCAAACTATTCATCGTAGAGCCTGACACTGTACACCGATTACTAGCCTAGGTGCTTACCTTAATTAATAAAACCGAAGCAAAGCAGCGTAATTATAAGGACATAGAGGAAGTGCCTTGCGACAGTTCATTGCCTCTTAAGGGAACGAAAAGTATTGAATAATACATGCATACATGATTGATCGTTACAGCCCTTCAGTCAGGATTACAACCCAGCTTCTCACACTACTTATTTTGGATGTATTAATTTTATACTTGAGTTTCGGTACCTACAGTTTGAAGTCATATCCGAACGACAAATTTTTGAGAAATTATTCATGGCAATTTTATTTACTCTCAGAGATTTTGGTAGAAATCTGCTGAGAGGAAGTCGCCCGAAAAATATTTTTTCATATTTCGTTTTGTTGGAGATGTCTGATCTGGGGTTTGAATCGAGCTCTCATGCCTAATAAGCCAACACACTACCTACTAGACTCTGGTGACTTCGACAAAGTTATTACAGAAGTTATTTGAGGAAATTTCAAGTCTATTGGCGTACTTTCCAATAATAGAGTGACTCGTGTGAATAAAATATCTGCTGTTGAAGTCGCCGTTGTCTAGTAGGTAGTGTATTGTCTTGTTGGATGTGAGGCCACGGTCGGACATCTCCATACGAAATATAAAAAAATATTTTTCGGGCGACTTCCTCTCAGCAGGTTTCTCTCAAAAACTCTGAGTTTAAAATAAAATTACCATGGAAAGTTCTTAAAAATCTGTCATTTGGATTCGATTTTAAGCTGTATTTCCCGCCGCTCGTGTATAAAATTAACGTACACAACATAAGCGATATGGGAAGCTAGGTCGTAACACTGACTGAAAGGTTGTAACGACCAATTATATATTTATATATGTAAAAAACCTCCTGTTCTTATGCAGATTCCCATCTCTGACACTTTTGTTAATATAATGCGTGTTAAGAGTATGTCACCTTGTCTCAATCGATGTGGGTTCGTGTTCATTTCTTCTTCTAAGCATATGACTAGCCTTACTTATCGGCCCGATAATGTGTAGGATTCTCGAGAACTTAAATTAGGAGAGACTGTGTTTTTTGTTCGCTTTCAAGATTGTGAACGTTATGGGAACATGAATTCTTATGCTTACGTACCGTTATTGGCTGCCTAACGATAATTTGCTAAATTCAAATATTAAAGAAACAAATGTATACTTGTAATAAAGCCAGTGCTTTTATGTGTGTCGAAACTGCAATAGAACTGAATTAAATCATGAGTCTTCGTTTAATAGCTTATCTTCTGAATACGATTTTAAACCGGCCGGTAAATTAAAATTTCTAAAATTTACTTTAAATTTGTTTTAAATTTTACGTTAAAATTCACTTTTTAAACAACGAATTAAAACAATTTTCATCTCAAAAATTTCCATAAAGAAGCCTTATTTGAATTTAATTTTCGTTTGCTCACATGCTAATGAGCTATGAATCAAAGCAAATATAAAAACCCCTACATTCTCTACAAAGCGCAGAATCACCGTTGGAAGAATATGCAATCAAATGCTTTGGCACTACAAAAAAACTTCTTCAATCTCAACAATCCATTTAAAATAATAACATTTGAATTCGTTTTTTTTCTGTTCATTTTCTCAACAAATCAAGGAATCCACTGCATTAACATCCAACAATAAAAAGAAGAAAGGTTTTCAAGCTGTTCTCTTAACAATTTGATTTCAGCAGTTTTATGCCTTTATTACGTATTTACGTGGACTTCAATCAATATGTTGAAGTGGAATATTGAGAGTTCTTTTTATATGATTTTTAATGTTGCAAGTGTAAGTGCTACAAGCAACAGCAACAAAAATAAAAAGAAAAAGGTGAGAAGGACAATACTATAAGGTAAAGAACTTGTACAAATAACAGGAGTTAAGAGATTTTTTCTCATTTTAAAACATCATTAAGTTGTCCAAAGAAGAAATGAAAAAGAATGAAAAGAAAAATTTTTAATTCACAAATTGTCATTCGAACATTCAATATAAAATGAAAATTTCATTCTGCTACTTACTGGCAATCGATTGCTTTCTGTATTTTCTCCTTAGTAAGGCCTTAAAGTATTTCCAGTTTCTTTTTCAGTGTCTTTATATGTTCAACAAACCATATGATTACGATATTCATATAGTATGTGGAATGTTATTTATAAAACGAATATGAAACCTCTGCAGTAAGATATTCATGTAAATGTCCCCAAAAGAAATTATTCCATCTGACGAAAATATTGCAGCATCAATCAACAAAATATTTTCCATTATTTTTTCCGATTTAAGCAAATCACTGCGGATAAATAACGAAATTAGAATCACATATCAGTTGTGCCAGTGAAGAAAGAGCAAATTGCGTGATTTATTTAAATCTTGAAACCAATTTATGATTTTCTTTTAGCAGGCAATTCAAAAGAAAGACAAAATCGTATACAAAATCAAATATGTTTAGTACCACACACATATGTATATTTAAAGCTTCTTTTCCCAATCGAGTTTAGATCAGTGTATTAAATACAAACTTATTATAAGAACTTATTATAGTGCTCTTACTATCTATAAGGCGGCGAATTGTAAAGTTTTAAAATTAGAAACTGATCGAAATCTAATCGGAATTCCTTATGGGTGGATGTCAAAGAATTTCGCTCGTATAGGATGGGAAGTTTAAAAGTTTAAATTTAAAAATGCAATAAAACAAAGCCTGAAATTTTGCAAATTTTATTTTTTTTTGTTGGCCTGACAGTACCTCCTTCGATCGCTCCAATTTTTGTGCACTTTTTCAACTCTATATGGTCCTATCTCTGAAATTGCATCACGAATGTTGGCTTTCAAATGCTCAATTGTGTCCATAGGTGTCTACATTATTCAATGAAATATGACGAACAATGATGCCTTCAGTCTAAAAGCAGCACCAAACAGTCACTCGTAATGTGTGCATAGGCTTCTGTAAGATCACGTGTGGGTTTTCTGAGCCCGAAATACGAGAATTTTGTTTGTTAACGTACCCACCAAAATGAAACTGGGTTTCATCCGGAAAGATGATTTTTTTTGGAAACAGTTTTTTCTTAGCCCATCTAGCGATGCTTCAACTCTTGAACCAATTGTGCTTTGTAATGATCCATACCTAGATCTTTAAGCAGAATTCGACGTAAACCAGTGCGTGAAATGTTCAATTCTTGAGAATGATGACGAGTTGATGTTGATTGATCCTCAGGCACACTCTCAGCCACAGCTTCGATTGTTTCGGGTGTACCTACTGTACGAGCACGCCCACTTCTTGGCGCATCTGCAATGAAAGCAGTTTCACGAACTTGAGCAATAAACGTTCGTATACCAGGCAAGGACTACATAAAATAAATTCATATTCTCTGCAAAAGAAACTTTAAACTCTCATGGATTTCATTATGAATATTTATCTCTATTCTGATTAATGATTAAAAAAAAAACTATTTTTATTCCATATCTACAAAGAAGGCGAAAACAAAAGCTAAAATATAAACAGACCTACTTTTCTCTGCTTTTCTTATTCAAAATACATCAAATCATTTTACCTGCTTACTGCACAAACGTTTAATTCTCTTTGCGGCTCTGCAACATTTATTAAAACAAAATATTTCTTTGATTTACGTTGAGAAAAGCTCTTTACAAATTTAAGAGCTTAAAATGTTCTTATTTTTGTTTAAATTAAGGATAAAATGTACAAGTTAAAGTTTTGTAACACACACATACGAAATGAACTTTGCTTTAATTCTTTCAAAACTTATTTCATTCGGAATGCTTAACATTTGCATTTAAATTTGAACGCCAGCCAAGTTTGATTCTAAAAGAGAGAGAGAGAGAGAGAGAGAGAGAAGAAAACATTGTGTAAAAAGATTTAGATTGTGATGTATGGTATGGCATGTGAAGAAAATGGTTAGAAAATGTATATTTCTACTCACGTACTTAGTATGTACATATGCAATCAAATCCCACGCAATTCACATCTTCTTCACCACAGTCGCACACCACACACAAACAACACAAACTCGTGATTCCTTAAAACATATGCACACGTACAAATATAATGTAATCGTTATGGATTCATATAAAAGTTTTAAATTTACTTTTTTTGTTGAAAGGATATTAGAAAAATAGAAAAAAAGAACGAACGCATTTTAAATGGAATTTTGTTTTACTGCATTTTGTGTATTAGGGAGAGAGGGAGAGAGAGAGAGGTGTTGGCATTTTTAAAAGTTTCTGCGAAAATATTTTTGCTCCCTAACCCCTTTAGAAATTGAAAATTATTGAAGTAATTTAGTTAATGGCAAGTGAATAATAATTTTTTTTTATTACATGCACATGAAATGTGTTGTGTTGAGAGTGTTAAATGGTTTTTATTTATTATTATTTTCTATTTCCGTTATAAGTAGATTTTTATGGCATTTTTATTGTGGAAGAGTATTTCGTTCGTCGGAATAGTTGTGGATAAATTCTATAAACTCCATAGAAAATTTAATTTTTTTATTTTTTGGAATTAAAATGGTTTCTGCGAATATATTTTATAAGCATGCATGCCGTCGTCTCTCTGGCTGCCACAGAACGTCATTGCATGTGCGCCTAGTCCAAAATATACCTCTTGTGCGAAGCAGGCATTTATTTATGAAAATCTCTATACAATGTATGATCAATGTCCTTTGATATTAAGGATAATATCCTTTAGCATCGCTCATCTTCTCATTATTTCTTTGCTTTGTTTCAGTACATATCCGGCCCAAAAAGGACTACAACTCTACTGTATGCGACGGTAGTGATCGTAATCTAGTATGTAGTGTGTTTTCTAATTAAACGTGAGACCATGGTTTAAACCCTAGGTCAGAAATCTTCAAGAAAACGAAACACTGAGAATAAATAAAATTGCCATATAAAAGTTCTCAAAAAATTTGTCGTTCGGAATTGACTTTAAACTGTAGACCGCGCCACCTATGGATAAAACTAACATACACAACATAACTGGTGTAAGAAGCTAGGTGGCAATTCTGGCTGAAGGGTTATAATGGTCAATTATGTTATGCATGCGACGGTGATTCTATTTTGAGGGCTTTCAACTACGTAGAGGAGAGGAGGTGAGGACGATGGTTCACATTAATTCATTGGAACATTATGTGCTCGAAGAAAGTTAAGTTTGTTCTCGAAAATCGTATATTTTTACATAGTACGTCTGCCACTTAAAGCATTTACGCTTATGGTCAATTGACCACTGGATCGCACAATGCATTACATCTGCACTTTCCTGCAGATCCAGTGTCTTACACTACAAATAGGTTTACATTAGATATACATAAAAACTGCTCCACCTTCCGTAACCTATTTTCTTAATTTCAATACAATGCTGTGCATGAATAGGGGCCATCTACTCGTTGAACCAGGGCCTATGATGGTAGATTCGGCATCTTGAAGTTACGTTCTGTATAAAACGTAGTAGTAAAGGACTTAATTGTAAAACTTCTACTCTTCCTCAAGACATGTAGTAGTGCTGCCTATAATATCTCCCTGATATTATCCTATTTTGTATTTAGGATAAGGTGCCTTCCTCGATAGATTATTTCAAGTTGACTTAAGCTAAATAATGAAAAATTATTTGACTTCTCTGCAGTTTAAACAAAAGATTGTTCGGATCTGTAATTATGCACTTTGAGTACAATACTACTGCAGCTCGTAAGTAGTTTCCCATGGGCCGTTTTTAAGCGCATCTCGCCCTGGGATTTGAACTCGGGCCTTTCGTCTAATAAGCCAACACACTACCTACTACCACGGCGACTTCACACATTGACTTTTTAATGTATAGAATTTTCTCCAGTACAATCTGTCTCATTGTTATACTGTAGCGACTTCTTTGTGTCTACCAAAAAGCACAACACAATTCTTGAGTAGCTCATCCTTTTTTCCTCTTAAGTTCAAGGAGATACAAAAAAAAACCAAATTTTCTTTTGGGTTAAAGGAGAAAAAAATTTGAACTTATTTATTTCAAATACCCCAAAAAAAATTTAATTTACGACGATGACCTCTTTCTTTTCCAAACATTTGTTTAAAGGTCAACAATTATTACAAATATTTATGTATTTGGTATTATGAATATACACTGGCATAGTAAAAATGTGGTTTTGCCATTCTCAAAACATTTATTTTCAAAATACATATTCTACCTCCTTTTATTTACGACAATTTCTTTTGTAGCATATCTTCTGCTACCTTCTCCCACTTCATGTTTTTCTTCTTCCTTTTCAAATAGTACCTTTTTAAAATGGAAGTTTCGATTGTATATATTGTGCTTTATTCGTTTTCTGTGAGTGCCACTTCATTTTAGATATCTGCGTGCTTGTATCTTTCGATAGAAATTCGAAAATTTTTGTGCATCCTTTTCAAGTGGCATTTTAAGGTATTTGTATTGGCATACGTACATACAATATGTTGGCATAAGTGTATGTGTTCTTTTTTGCTTGTACTATAGCAGTATTAGTTTATTTAATAAATGGCAACATAAATAAATTCTACACAATAAATTATTGTCGCAAAATTCTTCTTTGAAAAGAATTTTAATTTTTTTTCATCGTTTGAGTTTCTCTTTTAAGTTGTCATTGAAAAGAAAAAATTGGTTTTATTATGTTATTTTGAAAATGGTCATAATTGCTTATGACCAAGTAGTTTCGTTTAAGGAAAATAGAAAGTCTTAAAAATTATTTAAGAACTTATTAAATCCATAATAGATTGAAAATTTATGAATAGAAATATGATTTATGGTCGTGATGATCAAACATTTTTAGAATTTTTTTCCACAGTTCAAATTAAAATTAATATGAGGATAAATAATCAAATCTTAGATCTTGGGAAATCTATTTTACCTAATCGAGAACAGTAAGAAACTCGGCTTTCATCGCTACTTATATGTGGCTATATTGGATGTCTTACGGCTAGCTGGGAGCTGCGTTGTCCTTTATTTTTTAGACGAATATACCTACTTTAGTCCACAATATTACGACCCCGACATCCGTATCCTGTCATCATACGTAAGATCTTGTTCAATTGCCTTAGAATTTTTTCTATAAAACAGAGATGATTCCCCAAATTGTTTAGCACAACATCAAATCAGTTTAATGTTTTTTGGGATAAGAGCAGTATTTTCCTCTTCCTCAGACCCACAGCTTCTGTATAAGTTACCTGCTGGAATTCCATGAGAATCGTTTTTATGTGATGGATTAACAAGGATACCACTCGTATTTCAGTGCCGGAATTATTAATGGTTTGTCCCTGTGAATCAGGGATTTTACATATCTCCGTAAAAGTAGAGTGGTGCCTACGTCTTAAATAATGAGATTAATTGTCACGAAACTTCTCTGGCGACTTCCTGGTAAAAACTCTGAGGATAAATAAGATTGCTATGAAAAGTTTCTTAACAACTTAAAAAAAACTGTCGTTTAGAATCGACTTTAATTGCAGGTCTCGCCACTCATGTATAAAATGACAGCAGAAGTGACGTGAGGAGCTGAGTCGTAATCCTCACAGAAGGGTTCTAATGTCCTATTATGTATGTATGTATATTATCCTTGCAAACATGAAAATTACGTATTCCACCACAAATCGCATTAACTTGTTACCCTTGCACAAATAGCTTCGAAGCCTGAAATAAATTGTCCTCTCAGCATGCTTTTTAACAGGTAGAATGTTAATTCCTTTCCTCTAATTTTGCCATAGTTTTTCTAGTATTTTTGTATGCATCTCACCAATGACAAGTGCTGGATTTCTGTGTTCCAGAATGGAAAGAATATAAACGAGAAAATTCACAGTCAGTGGACTTCTCCAAACTCATGGTTTCGTGCACTACGTGACATGTGGCAAAATGTCTGTAACCATTGGAAAATAGCTTGTTCCATTTTACCTTAACAATAACAACCACTAAGCGATTATACGACATATTTTTGTACCGAGATCTTCAAACCGCGATTACTCTCTTCAAACGCACCACGTCTTCACACAAGACTGACTGAACTTCACCAACTCACTCGCCTACTTTACCTTGCCTTTTACATGGCAGCGTAAACAGTCTGTTCTTGAAGGTGAATGTTAATGGCTTCGCCTTCTCGAAATCTCTATTAGTGTCAACATCGTTGTTTCATTATTGTTGTTTATGTATTTTGTTTACATATATTCTTGTAGTGTTTGTTGTTGTATTTTTGTTTACTTGTTTACCAAATTTTTAATGCTGGTGATTATTGTTGTATTTTTGTTTACTTGCTTGTCATTTTAATGGTAAGTGATGTAAAAGCGAAAGAGCGGTATCTAGACTCTACATATTCGTAACATTTTTAAATCGGATATGAAATTCCGAAAAGATGTACGTAATATGGCAAAGTTTATAATCACTTACTACACTTGTTTTTACGTAGACTACATATTCTAAGCGCCCCAAATCCATATAATACTAAAATTCCTTTGTTCTTCTAAAATAATCCTTTATTTTTCAGTTTTATTCGAGCTTAATTTGAACTTTGTTTTATTTTGACTTTAACTTTCACAAATACATCCGAGCGCTTATAGGTTTATAAGTTTGCTCACAAATATTCCTCAAGGTAATGACAGAAGCAATATTCTTTTGATAATTGTTTACCTAAAGAAATTTTGTTAATACACACTTTGCCTCTGGCATACATATACATACATACATACAATGTATAGATGTATAAAAAACCAGTCATATATTGTATTAAATTTCTGATTACATTTGTCTACATTTAATATTTCCTTTAGGCACGCGAATTGAACTGTCTTACACACACACACCTATGTATGTCATGATAATATCCTTAATTGCCTTCAGATTATTTTTAAATCAATTTCAAGCATTTGAGAGATTTCCTTTATAACTTAATCATAAAAATAAAATTTATATTGAATATAAATTTATTAAAGCCACATTAAAAAAAGAGTACAGACACCATACACACACGCATGCACATGTAATTTCTATTAAAACGATACAACCAGGACCACCTGCTGATATTTACAGGCGACAATGATGACGATATGATAACAATGATTACTGACAGAGTTCTGAGGAAGGGGGGGGGGGGGGGGGGGGCGGAAAGCATTATTTTACTTTTCTACTTACTATGAATATTCATATGTAGTTAAATATATACGTACATGTGTAGTTAAATATTCATGTATGTGTGGGTAAATACATAAACATACTTGAACATATTTGCCAGGTCTTTCATCTTTCATATGTTGCATGTTTAACTACACAACAGTTGATGTTGGCAAAAAGAGCACTGCTAGATAGAGGACACCAAAATAAGATTTAAATGGGAATTTTAACTCTTGATGTACGCAGTAGGATAGATCAGAGCTGTCAGTGGAAATCTTAGGTTAAACAAATTTGGATGAAATATATTTTTTTAGTCAATCTTACGTCAGAAATCTTGTGACAAAAGTTGTGAGAGGAAAACCAAAATTACCATACAAGAGCTCCTCGTTTTTAAATCTCGTTAAGCAATAGATCCTGCCACTGCCAACCAACATGGGTGGCATGAACAGCTAGACCGTAACCCTGAGTTTAAATTCTAGTGGATTTCTATATGAAAATGTCCACAAGAAAGAAAGTGAGACAATTATGGTGGCATATTCTTTCATTTTCCAGCATAAGTCATAGAAAACAAAAACAAAACAAATTTCCATTCACTGAATCTTGGCTTCATTTACAATTTTTCATTTAAAATTTAAACGAGAATAGGTCCCCATAGTATTGCTAATATTTTGTAAGCAACTGTTCATGTACCGACAACATGTCTGTGCTTAAATATCGAATGCCAATGAGGTACATTTTATATGTCAGTATGAAGCGGAATAGTTAGAACAGAGAGGGAATGCAGAAAACAAAAAACAAAAAGAAACAAAAGAAAAAAAATGTAAAAAGTATTTAAAACTTAAACAAAATGATTGACGTGTGACAGACGTAACCATTGCTTTGTTGTCATAGTTGTAGTTGTAGTTGTAGCCGTAGCATGTTTGTTCATTTGCTTTGCTACGGCTGTCTGATGGCATGGCGGACTGACTGACTGCCTGCCATCAGACACGATATGGATTTTGTTGATACAAAAAAAGAATCTACTGTGCTGCTTGCTACCCACACAAATACAAAGTAACTGTTTTAATAGGTAAACAATGAGGGAGTTGCCACAAACCCACTGCACCATTAAAATAATTACATTTACATTTACTTTTGCAGCATACGCTCAAAGAAAAATGTCGAAGATATATGTTTAAAGAAAATGTTTTCAAAAATTTGGAAAATTCCTACAACACTTTGTAAGATCAGTGAGGTATTTAGTGTTAAAAAATTTGTAGGAATTTTTTTGTTTTATATGAAGTAAAAATGCGAGAGAAAATAGCACACAAAGTCGACAAATATTTGCATAGTTTTATAATTATCTGGTAAGGCAAAGAATTGAAAATAGAAAATAAGCAAAATATTACTTTTTTCTTACTTGTGCAGAGTAGATGGAAATAATTTTCAATGATTGAAAAATGATTATGGAAAGTTGAAAAGTAAATTAAAACTCAATATGCAGGTTTTCGTTGTCCACAAAAATATCCTCAAACTAGCTGTCGTGTGCAGAAAGATTATAAAATATGTGCTCTGAGCTTTCAATATAAAAAAATCGGTAAACTGGTGTGCCGTACTGGTTTGGAATGATCTGTATGCTATCTCATTAACAGGCTTAAGTTATGCCAGTAAAAAAGAATTTTTTGTTTCTACAGTGCAATAGTGCCTTGTTCCCATGATTTTCACTTAACTAACCGCTTAGCCGAATAGTCTTCAATCGCATTACCCTCGTGTTCAAAAAAAGTTCTAAGCACATATATACATACATAATTGGCCATTACCACCCTTCAGTCAGGATTACAGCCTAGCTTCTCACACCACTCATGTTGTGTGCCTTAATTTTATACTTGACCTACAGTTTAACGTTGACTCCGAATGACAGATTTTGAGAAACTTTTGCATGGCAGGCTTATTTACTCCCTGAGTTTTTGCCAGAAATCTGCTGATAGGAAGTCACTGAAGAAATATATTTTTTTTGCATATTTCGTTTTGATATCTGGCCTGGGGCTCGAACCCGGGCTTTAAGTCTAATAAGCGAACACACTACCTACTAGACTACGGCCACATCAGCTCATATCTAAGTTATTAGAATTGGCTCACGTTCATGAATAATTCTCAGAAAGCCTTTGAATATAATTGATCCTGGTAAAACTAGGTCATCACTATTGGGAGCGACCTAACATAACATTGGTCATTACAATGACCTGGTTTCTCACACCACTTCTGTTGTCCATGTTAATTTTATGCATGAGCTGCGTGACCTACAGTTTAAAGTCTACTCCGAACAATAGATTTCTGAGAAATTTTTCATGGCAATTTTATTTGCTGTCAGATTTTTTGCGAGATATCTGCTGAGAGGAAGTCATATTTTTTCATGTTCGGCTTTATTGCAAATGTCTGACCTGGAGTTTGAGCCGTGGCCTCATGTCTAATAAGCCAACACACTACCTACTACTTAAAATGATATCTCCAAATGCCCTAATGCTTGCCCTAATGTCCGCATTTATTTATTTTGCTTTCATATTACTTCAGTTGGACACACGTATTCTCGTTTCAAATACAGACATTGTATACGTATGTATGTATGTGATTACATACGTATGTCATTACAAACCTTTAGTTAGGATTACGACATAGCTTCACACAACATCCATGTCAAGTGTGTGAATTTTATTTAACCTTCAGCTTAAAGTCAACTCAGAACGATAGATTTGAGAAGCCTTTTCATTGCAATTAAATACTTTCAAGGCTGCTAATAGGTGAATGCTGACTCTTTTTTTGGTTTTTTCAAGCTGAAGTTTGGAATTCCATTAGTAAACCAACATGCTACTTACTAGACTAGTGCGACCACTTATTGCTGATACAGTTTGCCATCATTTGCATCGCCTTTGGCAACAACAAGAAAGCTGAACAGGTTTTACAAATGATGTGAATATGTAGACTATGGTTCTTGGATTCAAATTTAAAAATACTTTGGTAGGAAAAGAATACCCCTCTAACTAATTCCTAGAAACTCTCGAATTTTCAATCCTCTAAAGATGGTAATATTAACAATGAATTTCATGAGAAGTAATATAATCAAATAAACAAGGTTCCTTCCTCAGCACTGCATCTAATACAGCAACTCAATACGTTTGAATAGAGGGTGTTTCCAGGCTGTTAGAAGCTGCTGCAGTGAATTAGTTACCTGATTAGATGAACAAAATTTGAATAATGAAATTGAAACAAAGCAAATGAAATAAAATAGAAGAGAAAGTTGTTCTGTGACGGCCTTTGATTTATTAATAAATTTCTTCAAGTGTAACATTAAATACGTACAGGTATGCATGTAAACATAACGACTAGTAGCGATTGTTGCATGAAATATAAACACAACATTTGTTACTGCATGTAATTGTGGGACTGGTTAAAATTTAAATTTTAAATGTGGGTTAAATCAACGATAAAAAAAGGACAACAACATAAAGAAAAAAAGGAGAACAAATAAAAAAGGAAAGCAAATGATGCAACAAAATGTCATTTTCAATAAATGCCCAGACGCACCGGATGTAAAATGTTATGGAATTTACTTCTGCAATACAACAATTTTATGTCACTTAAAGGACTGTATTTACATACAGAGCCCATTTGCTTACAGAATACAGCAACAAATAAAACTCTGTTTTGGATCACATTCAATGTAACATTAAATAACTAAATTCAATACATTCATCGAAATTTAATCAATATTATTGTTTTTGTTTCTGTTCGATTATATTTCAATGTATGTGATTTAAATTGAAGTATTCTTATGCTTTTTCAGTTTCCAGAATCCTTTATTTATAAAATCAAGAGTAATTGTCTGGAGTGTACTGAACTTTTTTCTTTTGGCAATTTATTTAATTGTCTTTAATTACATTTCCATAATTTAGTGTTTACTTTTTGATCATGTTTTTCATTTGCCATGTTGTCGACTTCAAAACAAAAATACACTCTCAATTCGAATTGTTTTGTTGACTTTACTAATGAATTAATTCTTTACCAAAAATTTACATACAAAACTAACAAGTTTCCCCCTTTTTGTTTGTTAACTGTGGATAATTAAAATAAATATTGTTGTTTTTGTTTTGAGTGTTTTTTTTTTGTTTGTTGTTGAAAAGATTTCTTAAAGATTTCGAATTGACTTGTAAATGTGGTGTACTGTCACAAAATTATTTTCAAAAATTTTTGTATTTTATTTCAGACACGTCCTGCTTATTGATAAAAATTCTGACTTACCATCCTAAAGATTTCATAGGCAGTTTGCACCAGTCTGTTCCTTCAACTGATTGCCCAGATTGTGCTTATAAAGTCCACGAAATGGAATATAGCTTTAAAGAGTTAAAGTTATGGTCTGAAAATTTGAGGATCACATGCTGGGCTTTATATACATCAGATGTCTAGATTGTTGATAAGATGTTGGGCGGTGTTACACTGCAGGATGGGGTGGTTCATCTATCGGTTTAAATGTGAACCATCGGTTATTTCGAAACTGGCAATACTTATGTCTTTTTATTCTGTCACAAAACTCAGTAGATTATCCCCACTGAACATAAAGAATAGACTTACGCTTGAGCAACATTGAAACTGCACGTTGTTGTCGATGATGAAGCTCCTTTTCATCTTGTTGTGTACGTTAATAGGCTAATTTGCCGTCCTACAGAACCAAAGCCCTCATTACGGTGTGGCTTATGGTGCGGAGGTATCATTGGCCCATATTTCTTAAAAAATGAGAACGGTTGCAACTATTATGGTCAATGGAGACACGTATCGCATTATGATAACCGATTTTTTTGAACCTGCTCTTCATAGTATTAATGTTTGGTTTCAACAGGATGATGCAACTTGATGTAAATTTAACATTTAAAGGCCAATATATACTCGAAAAAGTGCACGGAAATTGGTCCGATCGAATGAGGTACTGTGAGGCCAGCCGCCATATGAATGGAATAATATTCCACTTCTAACCGGAACGGTTCGGCAGAATTTCAAAGCGTTTTTGTTTTATTGCATTTTCAAATTAAAACTTTTAAATGCCACTCCCTATAGAATGGAGTTTTCCATCAATTCACTTCACACATGGACAAAGGAAAAGTCAGACAGTGAACTAGATTGATACAATCGCGTACAAAAACACAAAAAGAAATCCGTTTGTATTCAATGTCATTTCATCTTTTATGGTGTGAGTGTTTGGTAACATTCACTGTTTATCTTTAAAATGGATTATCTTCAGTGGCAATGATCAACATCTCTCCCGTTATTATCCACCTCAGGGCCAATGGGCTCGACAAGTGACTTCAGTTGGACTCTGTTTGTAGCTGTTTTTATTCCACTGTCACATTAAAACCCTGAAGGTGAATTTATGCGTTGTTGCAGTGCTTAAACATTTTCGAGTACGTATACTGTCATTCGGAATAGATTTCAAACTGTTGGGCCCGCAACTCATGCATAATATTAACACACACAACACGCGTGGTGTAAGAAACTAGGTGGTAGTCCTGACTAAAGGGTTTTAATGATCATCTATGTATGTGTGTACTCTCTCTCTCTCTCGGTGCTCGCCGGTAAAACCACTTTGATTTCAACATTGTTGTTACAGAGTTACTTAAAAAACCGAGACAAAATAATAAAAATTTAAGTTTGATTGTGTTTTCAACCATATGCCATGAAATTTCTGGTATAAATGTTTATGAAAGAATTTCATTTATTTTACGACAAGAATTTCCTCATGTCATGATTTAATTGTACAATCTTTTTATTACAAAACTTAAAATACTATTGACTGATAAATTTCTAAAGGCATTTCATCACGAACTTGAGTTGAACAAGGTCAATAGACTGCAACTTGTTTGAGAACAAAAGTTCTGAATTCTTAAGGAAAAAACAAGAAATCCTTGAAATGATAAAAGCATTTCTGGTAAATGTTTTCAATATGAAAACTACAATAGAAACTAGAAAGAGATTAAATTTCTGGTTATCTCAGGCTCATAAATATGTCTGCCGTATAGAAATGTTTGAATTCTTTGTGAAACCAAAAGATAATCCATAGAATATGTTAATTTCTTATGCAAATTTCATGTGATTTTTTCCCCCTCAATAGTCTATATCGACATCTACTGGCGTGTATTATTTTATATTGCATTTGACATCACACAGAGTTCAGACCATAAAGAGTCTATTCTTGTAAGAAAAACAGGACAGGAGAGAAAAGAGAGAAACATAAAAAAGTGTAATCAAAATTCAGTCTTTATTATGCATATCCTGCCGAAGAAAAAGAAAACAAAAAATCTTTCTATTGTAAATTCTTGCAACATTTCTTTATGAAAACTTAAGAAAAATAAAATTTAAGAAAAAAAAAAAAATTTTTAATAAATTTTCTAAGGAGTAAGGAGTGTGCACAAAAAAAGTTTGGTCTGTCTTAGCTATTCGGTATCTGTATCTTTTATTGTGAGAACTAAAATGATGCTACATTACGATAGCTTGGGTTAGGAAAAGTGGTGGATTTCATTAGAAGAAGGGTCCCGCCATTTAGGCCCATTGTGATACCACAATCTATACTAGCCGGAGATCAAATATTTGTCAACTCCCAAGCCTCAAATAAATCTTGCTTTTGCTGGAATATTTATGTTAGAGAGCTCGGTCAAAGAAGTCACTTTATGAACAGGTCAGCGTACTGGCACATGCGGTAAAGGACAGTCTCTTCCTCCATCCCAGACCCACAGTTTCTGCAGAAGTCATTTGCCGGAATGCAGAGTCTTTCCGCATGTCATACCAGAAGGGCAGTGGCCAGTAAAAATGCAAAGAATGGCCATTCGATTTAAGGATAGAAGTGTCGAGTGTAGTCGCTATAGTCTAGTAGGTAGTGTTATGGCTTATTCGAAGTGAGCCTTTGGTTCAAACCACAGGACAGACATCTCCAACAGAAACGAACTATGAAAAAATATTTCTTTGGCAACTTCCCCTCAGCAGATTTCTGGCAAAAACTCTGTGAGTAAATAAAATTGCCATGAAAAGTTTCTCAATAAAGTGTGTCGTTCAGAGTCGACTTTAAAGTGGAGGTCCTGCTGCACATGTATAATATTAACACACACAACATAAGTGCTATGAGAGACTAAGTTGTAATCTTGACTAAAGGATGACCAATTATGTAAGTATGTAGTGTTGAGCAGAGTCTAGCAGTCTTGGGGCATTGGTGCCTTTTCTATAATAAGAGTGGATAGTTAAAAGTGGCAATCATAATGCCTAGCCCTGAAACATACCGGAGATTGCGTTCTCCGTTTCGACTTTGGCCAGCTCTTCAGCAACGTAACTTCCAAGAATATACATATCTATGTACCGTGACCTAAGTCAAAGTTACTTTTAAATGATCAGGAATTTCATTACATTGGTGGACAAGGACGGAAATTAAAATTATTCTTGTTAAAGACTTTTTTCCATTCAAAAAGAATTCCATTCTCTCTCTCTGCAATTTCTTAACGTTCGTTTACTCCTGTAATTGAGTTTAAACGTTTCTCAAGTAGAATAATATTTTTTTCCTTCATTTTCTATTTAATATTTTTCCAATAAAAAGAGTTTGAATGATGATGTGTTTCCTTAAATCCTGGTTGATGTTGTTCATTGAGTGCTTTATTATAATCAGCACGTAATGCACAGTGTTTGTTCAAAAATATTCTTTTGCTAATAAAAATATTTCCAATCAAAATGCACGTTTTCGCTTAATGGCATCTATTACTCATGGAGAATATTTAATAGAATAACTCTTGCTATTTGAGCTGTAGCTTAAAGGCAGTTGACCTTTTCGTTCAAAGCAAATATACATACATATAAATGGGAGACGAAGTGCAACAATAAGTTCATTAAAGTTTTGAATTAAAAATGTCCAGCGATTTAAATAATTAATGAATGGAATAAAGCATGTGTTCGTTTAATTTTTCTTTTGTTCTTAATTCCTTACATAATTGGTTAGTACAGCCCTTCAGTCAGGATTACATCCTAGCTTCTCAACAGCACTCATGTTGTGTGTGTTAATTTTATACACGAGTGGTGGAACATACAGTTTAAAGCCAACGACAGCTTTTTTGAGAAACTTTTTCAAGAACATTTTTTTACTCTCAGAGTTTGTGCCGGAAATCTGCAGAAAGAAAGTGGCTAATCTAATAAGCCAACACACTACTCACTAAACTACGGTGACTATTGGTATTACTATACATTCCTTTGCTGTTGGGAGTATAACTTTAAAACTGGTTAGATGGCACTATTTGCTTGTCGAGCTATCAAAATATGTCAACATTCTTTGGTTTTGTTCTGCACATCATAATTTTTTAGATGATCATAAATATTGCAAGCTGCCTAAAAAACAGCATTTGCGGGAAATTTTGTCGTCTCCTTGGTGTCTTGGGCGGTCTACTGGTTTCAAAAACGATGATTTTGATATCAAGCAGCACAGTCTTGAAAACCATTAATTTCAATATATCGAATAAGATTAGTATCAGACACAAGAAGAGATTGCAAAATTATTAAGCCTAACTCAAGCAGGTCAAATCATTTAACCCCAGTAGCACTAATTCATAAGAATGGAAAGGTGCCACATAAACTGAAACCGAGAGACGTCGAAAGACTGTTTTGAATGTTTGAAATCGGTTTGATCGCTTTAAAAAGAAATTATTATTTCATCGAATTAACACTGGCGATGAAAAATTAATTCATTTTGACAACCCCAAGCGCAAGAATTCATATGCAAGCGAAATATCTATTAGACCATGATAATATTTTGACTCTCAGTGGGAGCAGAAGGATGTGATCCATTATGAGCTACTGAAAGCAGGCGAAACACTCACGGGAAACCTGTAGAGATAACAATTAATTATCGTTCGAAGCTCAGACAAGTTTAGCTACAAAACCATAATTTTCCATTATGAAAACGCTCGCCCACACGGTCAAAACAGTATTGAAAACAGTGAATGGGAAGTTTTACCTTGCTCGTCGTATAGCCTAGACTTTGCCACTTCTGACTACCACTTGTTTCGATCAATATATAACGCATTACTGAAATACGCTTAACTTTAGGGCAGGATATCAAAACTTGGCTCGATTTATACTTGGCCTTAAAAGAAGAGCAGTTTTTTTTTTGGGACAGAATTCATAAATTGGCAAATAGATGGGAAATAGTCACAGCTTATAATGGACAATACGTTGAATGACATGTTCTTTAAAAAATACATACATAAAGGCAGATTTTGCCATTACAACCCTTCAATCAGGATTACAACTTAGCCTCTCACATCACATCACTTATGTTATATATGTTAATTTTATCCATAAGTGGTGGTAGCTACGGTTTAAAGTCGACTCGGAACGATAGTTTTTTTGAGAAACTTTTCACGGCAATTTTATTTACTCTCAGAGTTTTTGCCAGAAATCTGCTGATATGTAGTTGCCGAAGAAATATTTTTCGCTTTGTTGAAGATGTCTGACCTGTGGTTTCAACCGTAGCCTCACAGCTAATAAGCTAACATACTACCTATTAAACAAGGGGACTACGCTATCATAATAAAGCATTTATTTCCAATAAAAATTACCGCTTTTTTATGTATGTATGACTGGTCTATAGCGAATACATAAAAAAAATAATAACATGTTTGCTTTTAAGAATGGTAAACTTTTTTGGAATGCTTCATCTAAATTCTAATAAAATGAAAGAAAAAACGTCTGTTTATTACTTTTATTCAAATAAATAAAGGACCACACGACGTATGAATAATTTATATATGTGGACTGCAGTATGTTATTAAGAGAAATCAAAATAATCATACGCACGAGAGGACCACACGACAAATCATAAGAAATTAAATTGAAATGAAAAAAAAGAAAAAAAAAAAAGAAAACAACAAACCAACTAAATACGGTATACAGTATACGATATACAATAATTATATATTAAATGATAATTTGTTTGACAGTGTTGATTTATTACAATAAATAGAAAAAATTTTTTTTTCTGCCTTGAAGAGAACCCATCCATGTTTATTCATTTTTTGCATTTTGTTTTGTTGTTACAAAAATAAGTAGCAAATGAAAGACAAGCTGATATTCAAATAAATAAAACTGAAATAGAAAAAAAGAGAGAAATGAAAAACAATCATAAGAAATGAGAAGGTAAAATGACAAATACATTAAATAAACAAGACAATAAATCTTCCATTGAAAACCATTAACAATGATTATCAACAACAGACAGCCAGCAACAGCAACAGTAGATGTGAAAGCAGCAATAGCAATGAAATGGAATGGCAGAATAACAAGAAAACGACAATAAAAAGTGAAATGAAAATGGAACTGTTGTCTCTATAAGTCTGAACCCACACAAAACAGTTGAACGTTCGAAACATAAACGGTCGAGAAGGACATTTTAAGCCAAAAACAATGGAAATGTTCGCTATAAATTGCAAAAACAATCAAAGCGAATCCTATTTGGCTGCTGTGAATCATAATCGTTTATATGAATGTAGTAGAAACACGAGTACACAAGACAATCTATAAGAAAATCGTTATTAGAAACGAAACAAATACTGGAAAAATTAAAAGAAAAACCAAAAAAATATTCGAATTGCATCTCTAGTCTTCAATTTGAAAAACATTTACGTATGTCTGCTAGGGTAGACAAGCAATTTCGTATAAATTTTATGGGACGCATATTTTTGTCTTCCAAACAGCATTTACTTTAAGTTTTCCAGCAGTAAAGTTTTTAAGCAATGAAGAGTTTCTTTTCAATGTTCATTTGCTAAATGACAAAATTTCTTGCATTAAAATTGTAAAACTTTTTATCGATACGTATACATATTTTCTTTTCATTTTTGTTAGTTTTTTGAAAAAGTTTCATATTTTAAGCAAGAAAAAAAAATTTAATTCTTTCATTCTCTTTCTTTTTCTTTTCTTGCAGTTACAGAAAAAGAAATCAGACAGTGGTAAGTTTTCCTTTTTTTATTTTTATACTGCTACTGTATTATCCTTATTTCTTGTTTGATGTACTTCTAACAACTTATTTTATATTCCTTAAGCGAAAATAGTTTCCTTTTTCATACAATAATAATACTTTTGGCTGTAATAATAATAATAATAGTAATAAAAACGAAAACAATTTTTTGTTTTTTTGTTTATTTTTCATTTCTTTCTTCTTTCTTTTGTATTAAAAATTCATAAAAATAAATGCAGGCATAAAGGATTCTTAAAAGACTGTCCCAATGGTTTACTCACAGAGCAAGTAAGTATGCGCAAAGAAAGTAATGAAAAAAAAGTATTTTTAATTCATTAAAACAAAATTCTTGCAATTAACACTAGAGAGGCCAGCAGGAAATCGGTTTGTTACTGTACTCTACTAGGATGGCTTAAGTTATTGTATTTTTTTTTTAAATAATATGTTGTACACAGAGGAGGTTGTGAATAAGAAATGAATTTTCTTTGTAATGCCATGTGGCATCCATTGGTTGATATTTTTACCACAAAAAATTAGTCTGAAAAATCTGATGTTTGTGATCCACACTGCCAAATTGATCAAAGCATGGTGGAGTTTGTAATATCAAACCTATGCCAGATAATAACTTATAAGAGAAACATAGTTTTTCACATTATTTTGACTGTTTTACTCATAAGGCCTATCAATCAGTCACGAACGGATCTTGGAATAAGAGTGAGAGATTGTATTCACAGAATGAAGTATTTCCAGCCCATGAAGTAATTTGTGGTTATCATTCCAACAGAATTCAATGCGTTTGAAATATAAACTCAATTCAACGTGGGCATAAAGCGCAAAAAGCAGGACATATCAATACTATCTGACAGTCCAGCCGTTATTCGATCACTTAGCTCTTATGATGTTAAATCGAAGATAGTGCGGGACTATTGGGGAAGTTTAACCAGCTAGTTAGGGAAAATAGAGTTACCCTCTTATGAGTTTCGAACCGTATGGAAATCAGTGTTAATGAGCAGAATTGAATACCCTATTTCGCTTATGGTGTATATAAAGAGAAACAAATGGAATCCAAAATTTGTTTAGGAAATTACTATAAGTCATGCATCCGACTATCCAGGAATAGCTTAAGATTAGTTACTGGTCTTTCGACAGGGAACTGTAGACTCTGAGTAAACTTCTTGATGATTTCACCAGAATACATTCTTGGAACATGCGAGAGATTAGTGCAATCCAAAAAGGAACTTCAGGATGCATATTGGGCACTGGGTAGAGAATTGTTCTTATTGATACCGACAGTGTACTTAAGTTTGTCAGGGTAATAGGCATGGAGTAGACATTATACAGTCAAAGACAAAAGTCTACATGCATGTTGTTAAAGGCATTTACAACTAAAATTTGATTGACGATTTGAAAAAATATGACGTAGAAATTATTGGGAAAAAATATAAAATTTACCGGGAAAAAAGTTTACATACATTGGGTCTACACACAATGAGTGTATGTATATTTTTTCCTTTAACTGTATAAATTGAGGGCAAGTACAATAGAATGCAGGGTTGCAGTGCAACGGAATCTCTTCACAACTATAAGAATAATAGACTCTCTTAAAAAAGTTTGTTATTATAACTAGGCAACGTCAGTTAGTAACTCTTTCGAGAGATATGGGTCCTCATTTTACAGACATCTGAAGAATACGGTTTATTGTGAATGAATATAAGAAGCCTATTGTTTGGCTTGATGTAATAATAGAGAATAAATGGTATTCTTCGAGTTCTACGTTTAAGAATAGTGATCGAACTAAAATTTCGGCGATTCGGCAGTAGACTGATAAGATTCGTTAACAGTTTGAGTTTGTCTTGCAGGGCCATTAGAACTGTTGCATACTGGAAATGGAACAGACATCTGTCAGTTGACTATTGTCAATTGTATTATTTAATTTGTATTTTACGGCCATTGATAGTAGAGGCTTTCAAGAATTGCAGATAAAAAAGTGAATTTGCAACATTAAGCAATTTGCAACATTAAGCAACATTAAGTTACTACTGGAAGTATTTATCAGTTTCAGATTTTTTCCTAGAAAAATATAAGTATTAAAGAATTTTCCCATCTGTATAAAATTTAATACTTTAAATCACAAACAATATTCAAATATTTAGGATTTATAACTTTATTCCCAAGGCCCTGCCTAGTGTTAATTGCAAAGAGGATAGTAAACTCAAGTTTTTAGACTGAACGAAATATTAATAAAATTTTTAAATGTTTTATTTTCTATTTTTCTTTACCGTTTTCTCTTTTTCTCTCTCTTTCTTTCTTTCTTTTGTGATTTTCTTTCAAACTAATATTTTTGCTGCATATTTACTAATCAAAATTGGATCATTATTGTGACAATAACTAACCATAATCATTCTGTTTATATGCTACGTACGCTGCTTTGGAAATGGAAAACAACTTTGCGTCTATCTATCCTATTAAATAAACTGTCTGAACAACAACAATAACGAATTTTATTTGTGTGTGTGTGACGGATTTTGTAACTGCATTAAAATGTGTTTGTAACACGATATTCATGGTATTTTGTATATGATTTGGATTTTATTTTTTCTTTTTCATATATCCTATGAATATATCCTATGTATAACGTATGAATAACACAAACACGACATCTAATAATGTCATTTGATATGGTATTTTGGGTATTTATGTATGTGTATGTATGTGTGACATATTTTGGTTTAAATGAATTGTTGCCGTTGATGTTTCGTATTGTGGATTTGTTTAATGCCAACAATGTCAACAACAATTTAAATGGGGGGACTAAAAAACAAAATATTAAAATCCTGACAACAATCCATGTTGTTTGCTTTATTTGGTTGTCATTGCTTTTCCGTTGCTTTACTTTTGCATTTCTGCTTCCCTTCTAATGACTATTATTTCGTCGCTATTTCTATGCTTTGCTATACGGCGTCATTGCCTTGTCATATGGGGTGCCATTAAATGTACCGTTATACTATTTTTATATGTTTTTGTTTGGTACATTTTTACATACGATATTTTATTTTATTATTTTTTGAACATGTCTCTATACTTACACTTACACATACATTATGCTTTTTTTCCACATGCTGCTGATGCCTGTTTCTTCTGCTTGTTTTTCCTGTTTAAAATGTTTTCATAATATTTTATCTTTCCGTTACTGTTGTTGTTATTGCTTTATACGTTTGTATAATTGTGCCTTTAGGGTTTTATTAAAATCTACAAACAATTTTTCCCTCAAGGAGATCCTAGTAAATTTGCATCGTTAGTGTTCCGAGTATTCGATGAAAATAATGTAAGTTTTTCACCAAAAAAACAATTTAAAATATTTAAAAATGTTTCCATTTCATTTCATTCATTTACTTTAATTACTTATTTCTCTTTCCCCGGCGTTTATTTTTATTTTTCTGTGTGTTTGTGTCGTTTAATTAAATTATTTTATTCCTTATGGTTATTTATCAGTTTTACTTGGATTTTGTTTTTATTTTTATTTATGAATTCATAAATATTTTTCATTTACATTCGCATTCGCATTTGCATTTTCATTTTCATTTTCAATATGAAACGACCATAAATTCTTTATGCATTTTCTGCTTACAGCTGATGGCATAATTTACCAATATTTTATGCTTAATTTAGCATCTGACCGCTGAGTGGCAATTATAATTTTAATTGTTGGCAGTAATAAAACAAAAGTGTGTTAACGGAGGAAAAATATTGGAATATAAAATGATTTATAAAATAATTCTTACTGAATACAAACTAGCTTTATATTTTTTTGGTTTTCTATTGGATATATCCGTATAAAATTTGTAATAAGTAGGAGAGTAATGCTGTTGTAGCAAAGACTCTGAAATCACGAATCGACTACGTGAAAAGTGTTGTATAAGAATCTTGTCTTATGTGCCTTTTACGGCTCGTAAACGTATCGAATACAAACAACCATCATTTGCAACACATTTTGATTGATGAAAACACGTTCACGCTGGCCCTATAATTCATGCTTGTCTCCCACTGGCGGCTGCACTTAGTGCCTTTCGCTCTATCGGACGGCAGCTAGTATGCAGCACAGGCAATTCAATAATGCAACGGTATCGTATAAAGTTTTGTATGAATTTTGTGCGAATTTTTCGTGAATTCATTTCATCCTCACTAAATGTTCTGAATTTTTATCTTGAAAATAGAACAGTACTCAATTATTACGTTAGTAATTAAATGTATTTGTTTTTCAAAATAAATGCTTTTAATAGAGCCTGACTCTCAAGTATTCTTTTTCGGCAGTAGAAGTGTTAAAGATCTAAATATTTGACGTTACGTACCGTCTAATAGCATAATCAAATGCGTACCACTGGTAGCGCATGTTACCCGATGTGGCAGTCTAGTGCGGGCCACCGGTGGTACGCATCGCCAGATGAGGCTTCCTAGTGCGGGCCAAGATTATTATTACCTTGCCGTATTTGAAGTGAATGCAATATTCTAGTCATCAACGAATCACAATTATACCCACTAAAGTTGACTACTCCTTTCCGAAATGAGCAAGGAGATGAAAAGTGAGTGCACTCAGGCTGGTCTGCTTGAACTGCTTGTTTCCAAAAGTTACTTACTAAACATCAATGGAATATATCACGTTCTGGGCAGAGAATTGTTCTTGTTGATACCGAGTAGCATCCTGCATAGGCTTGGAATAGACATTGTAGGGGTACACTATATAAATTGAGAGCGGTATTATAGATAATATTGTCACAGTACTATAGTATCCTAAACACGATGCCATTATAACTGCCAGTTAATATTTTTTCCGAGAAGTAAAGGTTGTCAGTATAGTCAGTTCTGAGGTGTAAATTAAAATTAGGAGACTTTTGCTTGGCTTAGCACATTAACAGAGAATAAATGGCATTGTTCGAATAGTACATTTAAAAAGAGTGATTGAACTTGTATTTCCTCTGTGCCTATTTCTCGATCATTTTGCAATAATTGTAGCAGATTGGGAAGATTCGTTAACAGATCGTTAACAATTGATTTGAAGGAGTTAATGCTACTTATCATGGCTCTTAACACAAAAATGTATTTGGTGGCAGCTTTCTTTCTAGAAATGGTTCTCTTTACTATTTCCTTTGTTCGTGCGAATTATCGTTTCTTCATTACTTTTTACTCTTTCTCTATGTACAATAGCAATATTAAAATATCCACGATTATTTTCTTTGAGAACGTACCAAATAAAGTATCTCGGACGGGCACAGACAAATTATTATTGATAATTGATAATAATTTTTGATAAGTTTCTGAATGTGTATTCGTTCTCCGCAAATTCAGCACAGTTTTAGAATATTGCCTAGTTTTACCCATAGTGAAGTGTTATCCTGCATTACACACAGTATACACAGTTTTTTTTTTTAGAAACTAAACTCTCTCTTTGCTTTTTCTATTGCGACAATCGTAGTCCTCAGATGTTTTCTGATTTATGCTCATCAAGAATAAGTTGACACGCAAATTGGTTGAGTAAATAGTTACAATTGCCCGTAACAGTATATAAGTCCCAGTATTTCTGGTTTCTGCCTAATTTTTCGGTAAAAAACTGCCAATGCGGACGATACTGTATCATGGTTTCATATAGTTTCAATGACAACCTTCTAAATATATAGCTAAGATCCACCTAGGATTCCACGCATTCGTGCTGGACTTCCTAACGAAGTGTTGAAAAATCCTAATGCTACAGGATTTGACTAAAAGTTCGAGCAAGGTGAAGTTCAAGCCTCTTCAATATAATCTATTTACAGCGCGTCTTATTTCCTATAGAGGATAACATCAGCAGCAATTATAATATGAAGATTAAGCAATGCCATGTCTTGATAAAGTTCTCCAGTGCTGCATCAAATCCAAAAATTCAATACATTTGTACAGGCGGCATTGTTTCTAGGCAAGGACGGGTGGCAATTTCAATATTTTGGAACCTGTTAAATCGCCAGCTTGTTTCAAACTGTACACTACACATGCCCTTCATTTGCGATCATTAAAGTCTTTTCATAATTCATTAACGGCACTTAATTGAGTGTACTCTTGCTCTAAAAACATAAAAGTGTGCTTCGTTCGTCGGTCTATGAAGATCTATGTTTCTGGTGTTGTTAAGCCAATATATTCTAAATAATATTCAATGACATTTGTTACTGAAACTTTGAGGTTTCTGGTCTATACTTTTAAACATACGCTGTGTTTCATTAAAAACACTACGTTATGTTTAAAATTATTGTCCTATTTAGCACATTACTTCCTCATATCGAAATCATATAACGTTGTCAAGGCTATAAAATTTTACAATTTTATTTTGAAAATAATTTCTCGTGCACAGTCTTTACAGTTTAAAGTAGCATTGCTAAAGGAATATTTTTTAAAAACAAAATTTTAAATATTTTACTTTTAAAGTTTTCAATTTTCCTCTCTTATTGGCACATTTCAAACTACATTAATCGATAGAACTTTATGTTCTCACTCACATTAGAATTTCGTATTCCGTAAAATAGTTGATAATGAGTGCAAATATAAGTTTTGCTATACGGATTAAATGTTTAATGAGTTTGCTAGCGAAAGTAGTTAAGTTTAGCAATAAAAAAAACCAAGAACAAGAGCAAGGAGTACAAGTACAACTTATTACAACCGCAAGAGGCAAGTAAAAGTTTATTAAAATGGCTAACATTAGCCACGTGTTTAGAGATTTGAATTTAAACAGAAATTTAAGGAAATTTATTACATCAAATCCCTGTAAAAGTGTTGTAGAGAGTGCATATTGTAATGTATTGTTGCGAAAATGAAAAATACAAAACAAAACAAAGCAGTAAACAAACCTGTTGACAAATTATCGTACTGCTCAATATAACAACAAACACCAGCGTAAAAAACTAGTAAACAAGTAAACAAAAATCCGCAAAAAAACACTACAAGAATAAATGTAAACAAAATACGCAAACAACAATAATGAACATAAACAACGATGTTTACATTTACAGAGATTTCGAGAAGGCGAAGCCACGAATATTCGCTTTCAAGAACATTTATCAGACTGATTAATTTGCCATTTAAAAGGCAAGGCAAAGTAGGCGAGTGGGTTAGTGAAGTTCAGTCAGTCTTGTGTAAAGACGCGGTGTGTTTGAAGAGAGTTATCGTGGTTTGAATTTCTCCTTTACAAAGATCTGTCGAATAATTGTCTAGTAATTGTTATTGTTTATGCAAAGGGTATAAAGGGAAGGATAACAAAGAATAGCAATTGTTGTTGCTTACATCAAGTTGTGAACAGTGGCACACACAGAATTGTGTAATTTGCAAACTACGTACCCATATTTTAAACTGTTTTAAAAGATAAAAATTTAACAATATTTCGAATCTTTAAAGAAAACTTTACATATAATTTTTTTTTAAATTTAAAATAATAACTGAACAGTTTTAATTTTTTTATTTGCAACATTTAACAATTAATCACTTGACAATATTGAATTTCTATAACTTGGTTTCTTGAATTATAATCTTAATTATGCTTTACGTTGTGGTTAAACCACTGGTTTATCTCTTCTTTTTTCTCTTCTACTTTTAATAACTTATCTTTGCTTTGTTGGTTTTCTATTTTGTATTGTTTTAATGTTTCCGGAATATCTTTGGGATGTAGTTTGGCCATCAGTTATTGGTTTCTCTCTCTCTTTCTCTCTCTTATTTGCATTTTCCTTGAAACAAATAAAATTTTCTCCTCTCAAATCAGTGGGCAATATTTTTTAACCGTTATTTTAGTTATCGTTCTTGTATTTTTATATCCGTTTCATGCTTGATTTCCGTTTATGTTTTTACTGTTTGTTTTTGTTCCCCTGGGGCATTCAGTTGATTTATTGTTGCATTCTTATAGCAATTCGCCAATTAATTAAACACAATCTTTGGCTGTTGCTTTTGTGCCTCATACTTTTTAGTTTGTGATGGTAGTGTGGTATATTGGCTTGGTGCTGAAATTATTCACAACTTAAGATACAAAATTTAAAATTTCTTTCTACCAGCTGCGAAACTTCGAAATTCCCTAGAATTTAGAGTTGATTTACTGATTGCTTGAGATGGCTTCATCCTTTAAGTGGCGTTTTAATGTCGCATGGACTGGTCGCAACAACTAGTGTATAAATCGCTGGCCCTTACCCTTTAAAGTCAGTTTAGCGCTTCTTCAAATGCAATTATTGTCTTTGGTTTGATATGAGCCATAATTCTTAAAGTTTTGAAGAAGAGTGCGCTCTACATAGTTCGTAGCTAGTCTGTATGTTTACCAAAACTTTATGCATTATGAAGTAGCCGTAGCCTAGTAGGTAATGTCTTGGCTTATTTCATGTGAGACCACGGTTCAAACCCAAGTCAAACATCTCCAACAAAACGAAATACGAAAAATATTTCTTTGGCGATTTCTCTCAGTAGATTTCTGGTAAAAACTCTAAAAGTAAATAAAATTGTCATGAAAAGTTTCTCAAAAACTCTGCCTTCCTTAGCCGCTATTAAACTGTAGGTTCCGCAATCATGTGGTTTGAAAAGCTAGGTCGTAATCCTGACTGAAAGATTGTAATGGCCAATCATGTATATAAATTTATGTAAGTTTATGCATTATTTTCGAAAGCTTGTTTTCAAGATTGCCTAGATCTGGAACATATGGGCAGATTGATGTCCCGTAGTGTGCAGTGCTTTAGTTTTTATTTCATCTTATATGTTCTGAAAACGGTAGCATAGGACACTTCCCTCGCGAGTATAATATATAAATACTATAGTGCTTGGGAAAACCCATAATAGGATTGCTTGATCGCCTAAATTAAAATGCCGTCAGTTTTTACGTTTCCACCCCAACTTCTAAGGATACCTACCAACTTCTAAGGATACTTAACTGATATGCAAGTTTATGTAGATGTTTGGTTTTCTGTACTGAACTTTATGTTTTCGTTTTAACTCTTTTCTCTCTCTCTTTTTTTATCTCTGCAGCTTTGTCTACTGAACGTAATGGGTCAGTCAGCATTACGACCAAGCTTGTAATACCACTTACGTTGTGTGTGTTAGTTTTATTCATAAGTATAAAGTCGATTGGGGACAACAGATTTTTGAGAAACTTTTCCTGGCAATTTTTAATTTATTCTCAGAGTTTTCTTAATAGTAAAGAAGAAGTCTAACAGTGTTAAATTGCACAATTTCGGGGGCCAGTATTACCTCCATATGAGATGAGCATTTTCTCAAATTGCTCAAGTATGATATCCAATGTGCAATCAGCAGTGTAACACATTGCAGTGTTCTGATGAAACCTGATATGTCCAGATCATATAAATTAGGTCAACGGAAGCTGGTAATCAGCAGCCTATAGTACTTGCCGTCACTGAAAAATATCTGAAATAGAGTCGATCAAGTGAAACAAAGGTTTGTGGTAAGAAATCATTCTAAAGAGGCTTGCTAGGACACATAAATACCAAGGGGTGGGCCATCAATCGGTTTAAATTTGAACCATCGGTTATTTCGAAACTGGCAATACTTATGTCATCCTATTCTGTAGGTTAGGTTAGGTTAGAGGACGTGTACTTGTCAATTAAGACAAGTACAGTACCCGGAGGTCGAATTGACCCATTGTACAACAACCCTATGCTGTAATAAAATTCAGTATATTATCTTCACTGAAAGTAATAAATCCATTTATCGGGAGCAATGTTGGTATTTTTTGGGCCAACGAGAAACAACACGATGATGTCTATTTTGCCAAAAAAAAAAAAAATCATCTTTTCGGAAGAGGCTTATTCTCATTTTGGTGGGTACATTAATAAGCAAAATTGCCGTATTTGTGGCTCACACGTTGTCCCTCAGAAGTACCCATAACAAGTGACTGTTTTGTGCGGCTTGTGAATTGGAGGCATCATTGGCCCACATTTCTTTGAAAATGAGGACGATGCAACCATTACGGTACAATTTTTTTCTACCCGCTCTTAATATAATTGATGTGAACGACGTTTGGTTTCAACAGGATGGTGCAACTTACCATACATCTCATGCCACAATCGATTTATTGCCCCAAATGTTTAATGGCTGTTTAATTAGCCGAAATGGTGATGTCAATTGCCCATCAAGAGGCTGCAATTTGATACCGCTGGACTCTTTTCTGTGGGCAAAACAATTGTTATGCCGTTCAAGACAATTGTTATGCCCATAAATCAGAGACAATTCAGCATTTGAAGGCCAACATTCGTGAGACCGTTACCGGGATACGATACATTGGTCCGTACGAATGATCACATGAATAATTTATTGTGAATTTTTAGAGTGATTAAATAAAAACGTCAATAAACTTGCAATAGTTTAATATTATTTTTATTCAATATAATTATTTTAATTTTTATCACTTCTTTCCTTTTCTTGTCATATTAAATCAAAATCATTTCGTTTCCTCTTTTTATTTTTTTTTTATATTTTTATTCAAATTATCTCAATCTTATTATGTACCGCCATTATCTGATTTCATTATTTCACTTAAAATTACCCATACCTTGGCATTTAGGAATCTATATGTGTGGGTGGGTGGGATAGTTGATATATTTCTTAGAATCCACAGACATAAAAACGATGCAATAAAATGTCTTTAATAATAAATACTTTCTCTCTCTCTCTCTCTTAATTCTCATTTCTTGGAAAAATGCTGTCGTATTCTACAAAATTTCCGTTTAATTTTGGCTTTCACTACCACAGGATGGCTCAATAGAATTCGAAGAATTTATACGCGCTCTGTCGGTAACATCGAAAGGCAATTTAGATGAAAAATTACAGTGTAAGTAAAGACAAAATGAATATGTATGTATATATTATATGTACTATGTATGAATGTAAGCATGTGAGTAAATGTTGGGGTTTTTTTTGCTTTTGCTTTTATAACCACAAAATAAAATTTTTTCTTGTGGTCTTTTCCTCATTTTATTTAATTTCATCTTTTTATTTTCAATTTTTTTCCTATTTTTTATTCTGTATTCAATCAAGATTTATTGTAATTAATTTGTATTTTTGTATTTGTATCTAAGTATGTGTGTGCTAATATATTTGTTTTGTTTGTTTTAATTTCGAAAGGTCAAATGATTTATTAATAAATGCTACCCATAAATTATATCAGTTTTTATTGTTATTGTTGTCCTTTGCTGTGTCACTGTTTACCTAAAAATTGTTACACTTGAAAACAACAATTTTTATGTCATTAACGTAACGCTGTAATTTATATGGCGTTTTTTGTAACGTACATGCCATATATCTTGAGAACTGAGAAAAATGTGAAAAGAAAAGAGAATTATCAGGAATGAAATGCTCTTTTGTAACAAGTTTTTGTCCTTAAATTTAGGGGGTATGTGTTATAACAAATAATTGAAAGAAAAAATGAAATTTGTGGGCAAGAAATATTGCCAAACGGGGTGTATTTCAAATGTTACGTCTTGTTAATGCTGTGAAGTACACAACTAAAGGTGGCATGAATAATTATGTCGATTATTTATTTCCTTTATTAAACAACTTTTAAGAGCAAGTGGTTGTAGATCTATTGTATCAGATCCTTTGATGATATGTATCATATGTAGTTGCTTTGTTCGAGTTATCTACAGCCTAGATTAAGACAAACAAGTTGAAGTTTAAAGATTATGAGGTTTCAATCTCTAAAAAAAACCGTGCAACAGGAAAGTCGCTGGTAGTGATTGCGACATTCAGAGATCAGCAAAGGATAACATCAACAACAAACGTTGCAGGCAGACATAACAAAACTATTTCTTTGAGTAGCTTTCAGCAATCAATGGACTTTAATAAATGAAATATTTATCGAATTCTCTATACACACATACGTACATAATTTATCATTACAATCCTTCAGTTAGGGCTGGCCGTTGTTGATTTTGCCTCATTGATTTTGGCATTTTGGGATTAGTAATGTAAACCGATTGATTGTAACAACTACTTTAAATAATTAATAAAATTGAAATAAACAATTCTATCAGAATGCATCCGAATTGATCTTGTTGTCTTACAAAAAGACAATACCTGACGACATATGTACATATTTGATGAACCGCCACTGCTTGGTTGGGAAGTTTTGATTCCTTCAGCATATAAACGTTACCCTTCCTTTGTACTCGGACTAAAAATCTTAATTATGTAAAGGGTGGTCCATCTACCAGTTTAAATTTGAATCATCATTTATTTCGAATCTTGCAATACTTATGTCATTCTATTCTGTCACAAAATTCAGAATATTATCTCCACGCAATGTAATGAATCGATTTACACTTCGTTTTCACTTCGTGCAAAGTTTTTTTTTGCTAAAAAAAAAAACTGAAGCCCACTTTGATCTTGGTATGTACGTTAATAAGCAAAATTGCCGTATTTAGGGCTTAGAAAACCCACACGTGGTCTTACTGAATGCACCCATTACGAGTGACTGTTTGGTGCGGCTTGTGGAGCGAGGGCATCATTAATCCGTATTTCTTTGAAAATGAGGACGATGTATGATAGACGATTTTTTTTATACCCGCTCTTCATGGTATTGATGTGAACGATGATTTTTTTCAATAGGATGGTGCAACTTGCCACACATCTCGATTCACAATCGATTTATTGCATCAAACTTTTGATGCCCGTTTAATTAATCGGAATGGTGATGTCAATTGGCCACCAAGAAGCTGAGATTTAATACCAGTGGACTGTTTTCTGTGGGGGGCCGTTAAAGAAAAGTATTATGCCGACAAACCAGCGACAATTGAGTATTTGCAGACTAACATTCGTGATGCCATTGCCGTGATACGACCCCATACACTCGAAAAAGTGCACGAAATTTGGTCCGATCATATGAGGTACTGTGAGGCCAGCTGCGGCAGCCCTATGAATGAAATAATATTACATTACTAACTGGAACAGCCGTACTACACAACAAGAAAATAATTTTGGGAAAATTTCAAACCTCTTTTGTTTTATTGCATTTTTAAATTAAAACTTTTAAATGGCTCACTATATACATCTATATTCTGTATATCTTGATTATATGAGTTGTTTTTTCTCAGAAATTCAAAATTTGCAAAATTTTATCGCTCAGAATGGCACGAATTTAATTTCAAAAGCTTCGTCGCAAAGTATTCAATTTATGATGAAATCTTTAATCGGACTTATCCGAACATTTAATAATTCCCGGATGGCGTTAATGTCATTCGGTGATGAATGCTAGACTTAGTAAGCGTAGTGAAGGACAGATTTTACAAATAAGTTAAAAACGATGATTTTTTCTGCCTTAAGATGGGGCAGTGACTTTGCATAGAGCAACTAGGAAATATTGTAAGAGGAAAAATTGCATTTGATACCACTTGGCACGTTAAATTTGAATTATAATCATATTTATTTACTGATTGATGTTTTTATGCATTTAATTTTTTTTTGGAACAAATTCTTTAATGAAAACAATATTTCATAAAAAAGTGGAACCCTTATGGAAAACAAAGGCTATAATAACAGCCATATCGAAAACATTTGTTTTTAATTCATTGATTTTTTTTAATTGCTTAAATGCCTTTATAAAAAGAGCAACGTTTGTAAATTTTAAAAATGTTTACAGAGAGTTTTTGGTTTTTTATTTGTATTGTTAGAAAATCTGCGTGACCATGTTCACAAATTGCTTTCACTGGAAAAAACAAGTGAAAATAATTAAAAGCGCATGTAAATGCTATTTTCGTTATTATTTCAATACAAAACTTTCATGGTGGTTGTAAAAAATAATTTCATTCTGTTCTTTTTTTTAAATTATTTTTTACGTTTTTTTCAAACAAATTTTAAAATAATTTAATGCTGCTGTGGCTCCTGGCTTTGATGACAATGGTTGAACAATAAAAAATAGGGGCCTTTCGCTTGTACGATGTGGACAATGATGGTTACATAACGAGAGAGGAAATGTACAACATTGTTGATGCCATTTATCAAATGGTGGTAAGTACTGTTATAGTTTATTTGTTGTTGTTTTAAGTATTAAATAAAAAAGACAACAGAATTATAAATTAATACAATACAATACAATAACATTTTGCATGTCATTTACATTGTTTCATATTTATTTGGTATAAATTATTGTGAATTTAGGGTCAACAACCACAAGCGGAAGATGAGAATACACCACAGAAACGAGTGGATAAAATATTTGATCAAATGGATAAAAATCACGATGGCAAATTAACATTAGAAGAATTTCGTGAGGGTAGTAAAGCTGATCCACGTATAGTTCAGGCGTTAAGTTTAGGTGGTGGTTAAATCCTTTTCTCTTACAGTAGAAGGGTTTACATCCTATTTAAACGGTCGATTGCCACCCCCCTCTCCCCCACACTTGGTATTTTTGTACACAATTAAGAAATTAAATAAAAAAACAAAACAAAAATAAAACAAATTAAAGCTTTAAGGCTCTTACAATACAAAGGAAAAAAATTTAAAAAAAAATTTCAAAGTTTAATTTGTTTTTTAAATTTTCTTAAAACTACGATATTAATCTCCATATACTTTCCAATAATATTGGATACAGTTTTTTTTTTTATTAAAAAATAAAAAATTTTAAAATAATTTCCTTCTGAATAATCTCAATTATGAATTAAAGGTTTTCTTCTTACCAATAAAATATAATAAATTTATCTTTATATAGAGCTTCTATGGAAGCTCTTATAAAAACTTTATAAACAAAACAAAAATGTATTTTTTTTTGTTAATTTAAAACAAAAAAAAGTTATAAAAAAATTAAAAAAAAAACAAAAGTTTAACAAAGTCAATACACCAATTAATAACAAATTTCTGACAAAAACAAAATAAAAATTTTTAATAAATTTAATAACACAAAGTCAACAAGTTTATTAAATTATAAAAAAGAAAGCCTTTGATATTTGAATAACAAAAAATAAAAATTAATTTAATTTCGTATATAAAATATTTATTAAAAATTAACAACAACAACAACTTCAATTAAAGTTTAATTAAGGAAAAACAACAAAAACAAAAACCAAAGAAAATTAATCATAAAGAATCGTTTTTTATAATAGCTTTTAGCCTTATTGTTATTAGCATTACTAGCCCGTCATTTAATATTTAAAAAAAAGAAAAAAATTAAAAAGAAAAAATTAAAATAATCTACAAAATGGTTAGGAGAACGTCTTATCAATTAACTTCCTTTAACTGTTTAAGGAACAACTACCATGTAATCAGGTCAATGCAGTAAAATCCATCATTCTGATTTAATTTCTATTCTATATGCGGTTCAGCTTTATTATAATTTTTTTCTCTGTACTCAACAAACAATCAATTAATAAATTATCGTATACATACATATATACATAAATAAATAAATAATATTTTAATATTGAATAATTTCTTTTAAATAAGATTTTTACTTTAATGAAATAAATGTTTGTAAGAAATTTATAAGTTTTTTTTCTTTTCAATGTCTTTACTTGCATGTTATCATCGTTAACAGGGTGTATGTATAAGTGTTATGAGTATCATTTTTATTTTATTTTAAATTCTGTTATAATTTAAATAAAATAATGTTTAATTAAAAAAAGTTATCAACTTCAAAATGTTCAATAAACATTTGCTTTGTTTGTTATTCCTCTGTTTATCCCCTTTTCGTAAACGATAACAATTACTAGGTAATTATTCGACCACGAGTACTCTCTTCAAACACACCGCGTCTTCACACAAAACTGACTGAACTTCATTAACTTCGTTGCCTGCTTTGCTTTGCCTTTTATATGGCAGAGTAAACAGTCTGATGAATGTTCTTGAAGTTGAATGTTCATGACTTCGCCTTCTCGACATTTCTATAAATGTAAACAACGATGTTTACATTTATTATTGTAGTGTTGTTTGTGTATTTCGTTTACATTTATTGTTGTAGTGTTGCTGTGTATTTTTGTTTACTTGTTTACCATTTTTTATGCTGGTGTTTGTTGTTATATTAAGCGGTACAATAATTTGTAAACAGGTTTGTTTACTGCATTGTTTCGCGTGCTCAAGTGAGCTTTGTGATATCAGAGCTACCACTCCGACCTAACCTAACTGCATTGTTTTGTTTTTGTAGCTTTTGTTTATAATGTTAATGTTAAGCGATATAAGAGCAAAACACCAGTATCTAGATTTTTCATTTCGTGACAATAGAGTCCTCTCGAAAAGAGTTTATACTTCTTGAAGCGGATTGTTTTTTCAGGTCTTCCTCATTCTATATTTGAGTTCATAATTAAACTTTGTCTACAGCGTATTCTCGGAGAAATGCAGCCGATTTGTTGTACTTAGCAGTTCCATGTTTAACTCCCTAATTGCAAAGATAAAGTTTATCACAAATCTGTCTTTTGGGTTCAATATTAAACTGGATGTTCCGAAACTCATGGACAAAATTAATGCACATCGTTTAAATTGTTTATTACGTTCCATATTGTGAACTCTTAGAGCATTACTACATGCAAAATTCATTTCAATTCCTTTAATTTTCTTTGTGTTAAAGTTACACTGCTTCCTGATACAAATACCGGGTATTTCATTAAACGCTGTCTTTGTCTATATCCAAATTAAACAAAGAGTGTGCGAGACCAGGCTTTGATTAGTTATTTTGAGAAATACTTCGTACAAAAACGTGTTATTTTATAGGTTTTTGCAGCTGGTAACGAGACAGGTTTAAGAAACCAATTATTTTTATCAAGTTGTTTACAAACGCTAGATCATAAACGGATTTCCAGGGAAACTTTATGAATTTCTCATTCTGACCTGTTTGAACACGCATTTTAGTTCCCTAGGCTAAATTATAATACTTTTCTAGCCCCTATAGGTATATACTCGTATACTCACATATATGCACATAAACGCAGTCTTAATCGGAACATATGGACGTATTCTTTTTTTTTATCAAATGGAACAATAGACAAAAGTGCCAAAATCCACTGATTCTATTGTTTTGCTACGACAGTTGACTTTAAGCGCACATTGGAGGTTTATTTCCAGTATCATTGGTCCGAGTTTGATTTGTCCCAATTAATAGTTAGATGACATTGCCCTAGCCTGCCCTAGCAACTGATTTCTGTTGATTTCATTCTTATGATTTTAGATGATAAATAAGGTTTAAATTTTATCAGACAATGGATTGTACGGTATGGTACTTATCAATTGTAACAATTTTATATTTATTGTCATGGTGACATTACCATGATAACGGTTTCAGCAGCAAATAAAAAATAAGTACTTAAACGTTTGTAATTCCCTAGGGAATTAAATAATTAAGCATTAAAGCATTTTTTCTCTTTTTAAGACTACTTATTAAATATTCGAAAGTCTTATTATATGCAATGAATGCCAACAGTTTTTTCAGGAATTAAAAGTTAAATATATTTTAATAAATATAAATGCTTAATAAATGGTAATATTTTCCAATTTAAATTCAATTTATACCTAAGTGCTTAAGTGAGTGCCCCAATGGTAGTGTGCAGAACAGACCGTGGCTTCTATTCCCTGCAGAGTCTCTGGGCTTTTGTGATTTTCTGATTGTTTGCGTGACATTAAATGTGATTAATAGCAACAGAAAAAAGAAAGCGAGAATTATTACGAAGTCATTAAAAAAATGTAGCTTATTACCCCTCCTTCCTTTCTCTCATTACTATCTTTTCTGTATTCCAATACAATGTACGGCATAAGTAGGAGTCTTCTTCTGATGTACATATGCTCTGATATCCAAATATAAGATAATGTATTATTCTTTTCCAAATTTGGGGCATGTAGGATCTCAATAAAAATGATTAATCTAATAATCTCAATAAAAACCTTAATCTTTCAGTTGACTTTGCTTTTTTCCAAAGCCTCAGTCCCTCATTTCTATACCTAACTTAACGATTCTAGTCAACGATTTGCTTTGTAATATCGTTGAAGACCTTTCTCTAAGTGCGATTCATAAAACTTCATGTTTCTTTTTTTAAAAAGAACTGGTGCTTCATCTACCAGCGACCATAGTTTTAACTGCAGTTTGTATTTGGCCAATAAACTTTCAGAGACCGTATAATCGATATAGAAACTCCTCCTCCTCCTCCTTGCATCACACGCATATAGTAATACTGAAATGAATTTGCGATTAAAGAATCGCATTTTTGTATGTCGTGAAGACGTGATCTGATACGGCCTACATAATGAACGGATATACTCTGTTATCAAAATGATAATGATCCATGTAGGGAAGGTTGAAGTGTAATTGAAAAATAAATATTTCTAAGCTTTGAGTTGTGTAAATAATTAACTTCAAACTGGCTCTTAGAGTACACTTTATGCAAGCGCATGCCTTTTATAGACATGCAGTACATATGTATTTCGGATACTGCCATCAAAGTTGTTTAAATTTGTAGTCGCCATAGTCTAGCAGTTATTGCGTTGGTTTATCAGACGTATTCTCTAATGAAACGAAATATCAAAAAAAGTTTCTTCGGCGACAGTCCCTCAGCGAATTTCTGGCTGCAACTCTGGGAGTAAATAAAAATTGCCATGAAAATTTTCTCAAAAAATCTGTTGTTCATAGTCGACTATTAAGTGTAGGTTCCGCCACTAATGTATAAAAGTAACACACACAATATAAGTGGTATGGGAAGCTATGTTGTTATCCTGACTGAAGCGTTGTTATGATAAACTATATATGTGTGTAATACATATGTATACTTCTCATAAGCAATGACCCAAATTTCCTGTTTACTCTTAAACTTTTCCAAAACGATATTAACTTTCGTCAAGAATGAGACGACACAATTATATCATATCACCCAATGCTTATAGAGCTTGTTTTCTAAAACTTTTCTATTATTTGACACAGTTTTTCTTTGCTTGTATCGCAGTGCTGAATTAATACATTCTATTAAAATTTAGATAAAAAAAAACAATTATTGCTTAGAATTTATATGTGATAACGATTGCTTACAAAATGTGTTTGATTATCATTATCTGCATTTGAGACTTTTATTTCAACAGTTTTTTCATTACTTTAACGGATTTTGTAGTGAAATCTCAGTTCTAATATCAGAAGAATTGTTGAAATTCGTTAGCTTTTAAATATGCGTGGGTATTATTTGCGGACAATTGTAAATAATATTTCAAAAAAGATGTTCCTAACTTTACTTTTTAAATTTCGAGAATACACTTCATTTTTAAACTCATCAGTCAATTTGTATCGCTCGTCTAGTGAATAGTGCGCTTAACTGTCAATGTCAAAAGTGACATGATTTCTGTTGACTTCCTTTATCTTATTATTAAAACACCCTGTATTTTTGTCTGTTTCTTAATGTATGTTATGTTTACTTTGTTGTGTTATTTTATTTCAATTGTTTAGATTCTAGAAATCATTTTATTATGCACAGCTTTTAAGTATTTTAATGATCATAATAATTGCTTTAGAGTGTTTATTGATATTCATTCAATATTTATTCGATATTGATTCTTTTAAATTTTTTTTCTATTTAATTAGTTATTGTTTTTCAATTTAATTTAATTTAATTTAATTATTTATTGTGTATATAAAACATTTTTGAAAAACCGCCAAATAAAATAAAGTAAAAATGGAAAACTGAAAATGAAAAGCAAATAATAAAACGAACACCTCACTGAAATTCTTCAATCAATCAATAAAAAACCAAAAAAAAAACTTTAAAATATTAGCAGCTAATAAAAATCTCAATTTGTTTATGGCTAATAAACAACATCAGCAACAACAACATCAGCAAAAAACAAAAACAAATACAACTTTATTTCAACTAAACTCTGTTAATAAACTCTGTATAAAAACTAAAGCTTAATAAATGTGGAAAATACATGATACTAAAATAGCTGTTCGAAACAATATGTAGACGATACTAAAACAAAACAAAAACATGAAAACAAAAATATTTTAACAATTTAGCTTAAATTGAACTAAACAAAGAGAAAAAAAAAATAAATAAAATTGTATTAAACAATGCTATTGAACTGCATAAATCTGAAAAACAAGAGAATGAAAAAACATGGAAAGAAAAACAAACACAAACCTTTTCACATGAAAAACTGAACATGGTCCGTACAATTGGCAGCATAAAAATCGCTGAAAACCATAAACAATTAAAACTTAAATAAATAAATAAATGAAATATTTCTATATAAAAATACTAACAGCACAAATTTTTATTGTATAATGAACAAAAAATATAAAAAAGTAAATATAAAAAATAATAGCTTGTAAATAACACAAAAACAGAAACAGAATGAAAAACTATAAAATAAACTCAACTTCTATACTCTTATACATTTGTTTATGTATTTATTATATTTATATATACTCTATTCTATATATACACACATATTGTATTTAAAACAATAAATATTTACTATTTAAATATTTATTAAAAACAAAAACAAAAAAAATTTAAAATTTTTTTTTATTTTTTTCACACATTTTTTCTCACCCTCTAACACATACAGACATTACAATCACTTACACACATTTACAAATAGCAAAAAAACAAAAACTCCTCAAATTGTTTATTACCAAAGAAAAAAAAAAAAACAAATAAAAAATTTAATATAAAATAAAATAATAATTTAAGCAAAAATTCATTAATAACTTTAAAACAAAAACAAGTCAATTTTTAATTTTTATTGATAATGATTATGGTAATAAATTATTAATAACAAATAAATAAAAAAAAAATTAAAAATAATATTTAAAAATTGTATATTTATAAATAAAAATCAACAAACAACAACAACAAAACAACCACAAATTTACGTATTACAACAATTATCTTTAAATATAAAATTAATTTTAAATTAAATTATAATTAAAAACAAAACAGAACAAAAAAAAAAAAAAATTAAAATTAAATTAAATATTTATTTAAATATAATAATTTAAAATAAATTAAATAAAATAAAAAAGCAATATTTTACAGAATAAATAAATTTAAAAAAAAAAGAAAAATTATAATAAATTACAAAATTTCAATTAAAATTAAACAGGATGCGTGTAATTAATTATTTACCGGATACGTATGTATAGTATACAGTATAGTAACCAATAGTGGTACGTGAAATAGTTTAAGAAATTCTAAAGTTTTCTAGATTCCTAAATGGTATCCGAAGTCGAAGTACAGTGCTGCCAAAAAATAAGAACATAACTGCAAGATATTGAATATTGATCAGAAACTAATTTAACTGAGATAATTACTGATAATTAACTGCTCTTGTTACTAATTTGTTTGTTACTAAAGAAAATTTCTAAGCGTTATTACTAAGAAGTTAGTTTACTTCTGAATTTTCAAAAAATCTTTTTTCTCACGGTTGCTTTGGAGCCACCTACCTACTAGACTACGTTGACTTCTCAGTCCCAAATATGGCAATTTTGCTTATTAACATACCCACCAAAATGAAAATGAGCTTCATTCGAGAAATGAAAAACGACATCATCATGCAGTTTCTCGTTGGTCCAATAAATCCTAACGCTGCTCAAGCCTAGATCGTTCAGTGGAGATAATATACTGAATATTGTGACAGAATAGAATGACATAAGAATTGCCGGATGTGAAATTACCGATGATTGAAGTTCAAAGCGGCCCACCCGATTTTTAGCGAAAAAACTACTGTTTGTTGCGTACAACCTAAAACGATCCTAAAAGAACGCTCATCGTCAGTTTAAAGCGCTTTGGTCTATCATACCGTCAGACTTTTGCATGTGTTGCAGTGTCTTACTAGATAATTCAATAACAGAATATCATTTCGTCGAGTTGACGAGGACATGCTAGGCGAAATGAGTGAAAAAGTTTTCAGAACCTAGAATGAAAATTAAAATGCCATTTTTACTTTTTATAGCAAATATACAATGAAAGGTAATTTACTTTCAAACTCAACTCAACTGTGCGTTGATTTTAATAAATTGAAACAAATCCCATAAAAATGTTAAAAGTTTTCATTATTTTTCGTTGTTATTTTTATGATTGAATTGTTTTTTGAAAGAGGTTAACAACAGTGTAACACACTTTTTAAGCCCTTATAATAAAAAACGAAAACATTAATATTTATTAATTACAAAAAAGTTTGTTTAAGAAACAAAAAACAAGGAAAACAAAAACATTAAGCAGTAAATAAAACTTATTTATGAAAAACAATATGAAAAAAATGCCATTAAAATGAAAACTTGCAGTAGTTTGTGTTGGGTTTATAATGCCATTTGCAGAAGCCAGAAGTAATAAATTTCTATGGGTGAGTATTTAAACACAACAGCAGCACTGTTTTCCTTCTTTTTTTTTCTCAAAACTCTCACACATGCAAATGTATGCAAATATGTGTATGCAGATTTTTTAGAATGGAGAATGTAATAACAAAGGGGAAAAAAAGTGTTACAAATGATAATAAACATTTGCATATAAAGAAAAGAAAGAGAGAGAGAGGGGAGAACGTAAAAACATAGGTTTGTATTGTTACATGCCCTGAAAATGTTCAATGTGACCAGCTAAAATATAATGCTTTAACTATCAATTTCCGGTACAGCGATATGTTTTCCGTTTGGCATAAATAGTTGCAAAGAAAATACTTAAATTCAATAAAAAAATTTTTGAATCAACATGAGGGGTGCGAGAAGCTAGGTTTTAATCCTGACTAAAGGGTTATAATGACCAATTAAGTAAATAAGTAATTTTGTGCGGGATTTTCAAGGTGGTTCACGCTTGGTTATATGGTTGTATGCTTGGTACATCGTTTAAGTGGCGTAGCTACTACCAATAATGCATATAATGCGGGTAATATTAAGATCTCTACTCTCTTTTCGAAACAATACATCCTTTTGCTCTAGAGACAATGCCATATCATAACGAATTCAAGGAAAAAGCTTACTCAACTTCCCAAAAGGTATCGACACTATTGTATTGGCTTACTAGAAGTAAGACCACGATTCAAACCTCTGGTCAGATATCTGATACAATACGTAATATGAACAAATATTTCTTTGGCAACTTCCTCTCTGCTGATTTCAGACAAAAACTCTGAGAGTAAATAAAAATTGCCATGAAAAGTTTCTTCAAAAAATCTGTTATTTGGAATCGACTTTAAATTCTAGGCCCCTCATATAAAAAATTAACACACCCAACATTAATGGTGTGGGAAACTAGTTCGTAATCCTAACTGAAGGGTGTTATAGATTAATTATGTATGTTTGTATCTTCACTACGTAGAATGGCTGTCACATCGACTTTATTAAAGCAGAATTGTGGCTTCAATTTCCACCAGGCGCTCTGAAGAAAAAATAAAACTAAATATGACGAAGGCTATAAAAAAAAGGAGAGTGGACGATATACCCCGAGCAGCCAAATAAACCTTGAAACATGCCAACGACCAAGGGAGAATGGATTACTGGCTTCTGTCAGTACAATATAGTCGGTCACAGTTTTCTAATCTACTTCTATACAAAACGCCAGTAACTTTGACGTTCTGTTTGACGATTATATGCAAATTCGCATGGCATGTAAAAGGAAACCTTAAGCAAATAAAGACAACAAACAGAGTAAATCTTTTATCTGAGCAAAAACAAGGCAAGACACTCATTTGATTTAAAAAGTGAAACTTTCTATCAGTACAGTGGTGTGGAAAACATGAAATTCACAAGATATTTATGAAGTCTTGGCCCTCACTATATTAGAAACATAAAATACTATGTGTATAGTTTTGATTGTTAAGACATGTTTCAACAGCTACAGAAATAAACGAAAAAATAGAGATTCCATGTCATTGCCGTGGAAAAACTATGTAGAAATGAAATAAAATAGAAATTTATAAATTTTGTTACTTTAACATCTTCCAAGTGTATGTATCTTAGAACAAACCAGTCTACCAGTTCGACAAGATATTTATATGATAACCGATTTATTTTTTTTATATCCGCGGGAACGATGTTTGATTTCACCAGGACTGTGCAACTTGCCACACATCTCATGCCGCGGCAGTCAATTGACTGAAATAATATTTTATTTCTATTCTATTTATATTCACAGCACAAAAATAGAATTGGCAAAATTTGAAACCATTTTTGTTTAATTGCATTTTTAAATTTAAACTTTTAAATGGCCCACCGCTTATGTGGTTCATATTTAATACGTAAAATTCATTCATGAAAGATACATATGTGACGTATGAGTGATATTTAATTCCTATATAACAAAATTAACGAATTTTTATTGCATAGTTTTCAGAGGAACTATTCTACTACGTGTAATACATATGTGGCGTATTAGTAATAAATTTCAAATTCAGTTAAATAGAAAGTATACCACTAATTTATAGTGGATTGTTAGAGATTTGTGATTTTCCTATATTCTACATCATGTACAAATTTTTTTTTATTTTTTTTAAATCAGGAAACCCCACCTTTTAGAGTCTTTTTTTAATCATTGCCTCAAATATGTCAACTTTACTTATCAATGTGCGCACCGCGATGGAAATGAGCTTCATCCGAATGATTTTTTTTTTGTCCAATTCCTCCTAATTTATCTGACCCATTTATTCCAATAAATTCCAACGTTGCTCAAGCATTAAACGATTAATTGCGTTCAGTGGAGGCAATATATAGACACATTTCCGTGTGGCACTGATAACGAAAGGTGTTATGACGATAGACCATTGAGCATTTGGGTGCCAACATTTGTAATTCGATTTCCGAGATACGACCACATACACAAAAAGTCTTGACTATGAATCAAATGTTCCTTTTTCTTAAGAAGACTCAACAATTAGTTGTAGAAATACGAAATTCTGATTACAATTCCGTACAAAATTGCTTAATTTTTTTACACAACTCTGCTGTTGGTGTGTTCAAAAAGGATTTATTAGCTCACTATCGTTACAATGATTGCACTGTCGCCCAGTATTATGAATCTGTTATGTCACCGACATCATTTGTATTTTTTATTCATGGCAACTTTGCAAAGTCGTTTTCCTTCTATACAATGTTAACAGTGGATTCTGTTGCTGCCACTGTTGCTTGTTGTCCCCACGTAGACCATAAGACAACCCTGCCAAAGACATAACCAGTACAGGCGGATGTGAATGAGAAGCTGCTACGAGATGTGAGAAATGTAAGAGTCATTTGTATTCTTTTGTTTATGTATGTGGGGAGGAGGATCATGTGGTTCTGTGTGGCGTAGTCAGTGCAATACAGTGCAGATGATATGAATATGAATTCCACGATAACTGGCACTGCAGAGGGGTGTGTTTGAGTTACAATGACAAATAACAATAAATAAAACAACTTCTAGCCTCGAGATGTTAATAAATAGTCTTAATTCTGTGGGTAAATGGAATTTTTTACATTAATTTCTTGAGGTTGGAGTGCAGATTGCATTTATAATGTGAATTAAAAAAAAAGAAACGAAAAAAGAAAATCAAAGTTGAAGTAAATTTATGTGTGAGATAATCAAGTCTTTTTAAAAGTCAAGACGTATACGGAGTTGGCCATTTCTTGTTAAAAATTATAAAAGACTTTACAAAATATTTTAACATGACTTTTATTTAATTTAAATTCATTATTTAATAAAAAAAATTTAAATTTCATTTTATTTTGCAATACATGCTCTTTTTTGTGGCTTTAACAATGCCTTCGCTTTATTAACCCCTTATACCAACCACTGTGTACGCTGGTCCTGGTGGCAAGTGTATTTGCATAACAAATAAAATTACCTGCTTAAGCTTAACTTCAGTTTAGTTTTTATGCCGTGTTCGCAATTTTTGTTTATACAATTGCAAGCAGAGAGGAAAACAAATGTGAGACTATTTATTATACAGCTGCGCTTGTAGCAAAAAAAATCTGGGTTCTCTTAGTTTTTTCCAATATTTTGAGGTATACTCTTACACCCTACATACCAGCATTAGTTAGTAAGTTTTGTAAATAATTTAAAAATATTTAATTAAAACGAAACCGTCTAATTCTAAGAAAGATTGATCGACAGAATATAATTCATTTTGATTCGTTCTATTTGAAATCTTCAAATATTTGTTATCAATTCAGTTCAGTTCTTCTGTGAAGCCAGTGAAGAAAGTTGCTTTTAAAATAAGCTAAACAAAGTCATTTTAATTTCAGGCCACGATGACCTCCTAAGAATATTACGTTAGAATTTAACCCCATTATCATAAACATAATTCATGAAATATTATTCATTGATATTGTCATTACCATAGAGAGTGGTATTCCTGTGGGTATAGTAGATATTCCTGTGGTGTCAGCAGGGGGTTTTTGTCTTTCTTCTTTTCCTTCCATGAGGGTTGTAAATAGGATCAAGGTTACAAGTTTAGGTGACCAAAATCTCTTCAACAAATCTCAGTGTTTAGTACTCCATACCTGGTTTACTGATTGTGTGTGACCAAAGTTAGGTTAGATCCTAAAATAATTTAACATCGTAACACATTGGTCAATTGCCACATCAGATTTAAATTAAAAGGCTCTGATACATATTATTAGCAAAAAAAATTTCTAGTTTAAGTGAATAGTCTAAAGGAAAAGGGCAAAAACTCTGAAAGCAAATAAAAGTTTGCCATTAAAAGTTTCTCAAAAATCTGTCATTCGGAGTGTACTTTAAACTGTAGGTCCCATCGCGCATATATAAAATTAACACCCACATCATGAATGATGTGAGAAGCTAGATCGTCGTAATCCTGTAAGGTTTGGATCCATCATGTAGTAAAAAGATATATCATACGTCAATGAATATCGCCACAAGTAGTCCTCTGGCCTATTTCCTATCATCGTTCTTGCGGTACAGCTACTTTTTCTACCTAGAAATTGCGTCTTTTAATCGCTGTTATGTAAAAATGACGACATTATTTTGCTAAGGAATATTTCCATAAAGACTATGGGTATGCTGTATTAAATCATGCTAGGGTATCACATAGTTCGTCTCCATCGATTGTAACTTTTCTACATCATTCTATAACTTTTAGCTTCAGTACGCTACGCTCTAAAAAACTTCTTTGTGCACCCTTATATAGAAAAATTCATGTGTTCCTGTGTGGGTTTGTTAACGGTCACCTGTTTAGCATTTGGCGTTTGGGGTTCATAAAATAGTACAACTGTCACTGGTGCAACTGTTACATCCTTTTGTATGTGAATAGGGAAACTATAAGTTTTTGCAATCATAATTGGTATTTTTGTACTGTTGAGTGTTGATAATATTTTATTCGCGACTTTTTTCGTTCGCACAGCAAATTTATGATCGTCGAAGTATATCTGGTTGAATGATATAGGGTCCCCGTTGATGATTTAAAATGTAATTTTGAATTTCTTTCGATGTGTTTTCGTTTTTCAAAATAAAATTATTAATTCCCATTAACAATATGTGCGTGATTACTTAGTACTATTCATTCAACCAATTTATGAGGAATATACAGGAGATGGACTGAGGATAATGTATGAATTACAGGAGATGCAAGCCTTTGAAACTTGATATTCGTATAGAGCTGCATGTTTATAAACACATACATATTTCATCACTACAAATTCCCAATGAAGATTACGACCTAGTTTCTCACACCACTTATGTTGTTCATGTTAAATTTATACATGAGTGGCGAGAACTGTAATTTTAAAGTCGACTCCGAACGACAGCTTTTTGAGACTAAATAGTCTCAATTTATTTACTCTCAGAGAAAGACCAGAAATCTGCTGAGAGGAAACCACCAAAGAACTATTTTTCGTTTTGTCTGATCTGAGGTTTGAACCGTGGTCCTATCTTTTATAAGCCAACACAACTGCATGATTATTCGCATGATAAATACAAATCTTATGGTATTTAGACAGGGCTTCTCTAGATTCGAACAAAACCCTTCTCAAAATAAACGTAGGCAAGGCTCAATATACATATGCGAAGTGATCTCAAACTGCAAGCAATTCTTCGCAGTTAGACGATTGGTGTGAAATAATTCGAAATCCTTGGGTAGCAACAGAGACTGTACAAAGTAAGTTTAGAGTTTTTGTATACCGGAAACCCTTTTCTTGCTAATGGTGTATATCACCATAGTATGGTGTAATTCACCATATCGCCATAGTCTAGTAGATAATGTAAACTCGCAACCATGAAATATCTTAAGCCAGTGGAAGAAGGAATTAAAACCATCTGATGACACCAAAGGAATACCGCACTTCTATATAGCATTGATAAAAAATAAATTTAAGGGTCACCCTAACTTAATGCCGTGAGTTGAAACTTAATGTGCATTTTATAAATTATTGTTGCTTTCAGGTTCTGTTTTTTACACACTTTCTCACATTTATTTTCTAAAACCATTTTTATTCTGTTTTTTTTTTTTTCTTGTTTTTCATTCGGTTTTTATGCCATCTAGTGTTGAACTTGTACCATGAGGTGTGAACATTCACACACAAGTTTTTTTTTTTCTTCAATGCAAGAACAGATACATTCCGTGTTGGCATTTGTGTTGGACTTCAATTTTTTTTTTTTGTTTTGTTTTTATTTTTAAATTTTTGCCGAGTAAGGGCATATTTCGTATTTAAGTATAGGTTGACAATAAGCCCGCGATAGTGTGTTGTTGTTGTTATTAGCATTGTTATGTTATGGAATTTATTTATTCATGGCTAAATTAAGAAACGTTTTGTTTTTCCTGCTTACATGCATACGAGATAAATTCCATAAATTTTAAATGGATTACGATAGAATCAAATGAAATATTTTACAAACATTTGTTATCTTCGTTTGCTATTTCCAGTTGTTCGATATTCATGGTCAAACAATAGTTTTGGTGGCAGGTATTTATAAAGAGGAGATGAAATATTTTAAATTTCAGAACAAATTATTTTACTACATATCTTTAAAAAAATTTAAATTCATTATGTTACATTTTAAAAGCCAATAAGCTTCTTGCACATTAAGTTCAGTTCCCTCTCGCCTCTTTTCGGTAAGGTAATTTGCTCGTACTAATGCGAATATTTTAAATTTCTTTTTGAATTTGCCTTTTTATGACATGGTTTTAAGCTAGACTAGCAAAATAAATCTTTTTTTAATAGGTTTTGTCTGGCTGTTTGACTGTGTTTCTCTAATCTAATAGCAAGAAAATTTATGAACTATTTTTATAAGGTTTTGAGGGAAAATAAACAAAAAATATGACATGCTACCATGAAAATGCTATATATTATAGGACACATTAAATGGATTTAAATTCTCATTATGATATAAGTATCTGCGCAAAGGATTTGTAGAGGTATTCTAAAGATTACATTAAATTCTCGGTCGCCCTAAAGAACTATATTCGCTTGGGACTAATAAAATACCGTTTTAATGCAAAGCAAAGCGAATTTTGGAAAATGTATTTCTTCGGTAGTCTAGTAGATAGTGTTTTTTAGTCTTGTTCCTATTCCCTACAGTTCCTGCAAAAGTCGATGTAAAATATTTTCAATCTCTACATACCCGAGTTATGACTGCTATAAGTTCTAAAATAATATTTATTTCAGATTTTCTACACATGTTCCCAAAGTCCCTGTAGTCTAGTGGGTAGTATTTTGATTAATAGACGTCAGGCCATTGTTAAAACCCTGGGTTAGACATTTCATACAAAATGAAATACAAAAAAAAAAAAAAATTTTTTTCGTGGCTTTCTCTCAGTAGATTTCGGGCAAAAACTCTGAGAGTATATAAACCTGCCATGAAAAAGTTTCTTAAACTTCTGTCGTTCGGAGTCGACTTTAAACTGTATGCCTCGACTTTCATGCGCAAAATATAACACACACAACATGAGTGGTGTGAGAAGCTAGGTCGTAATCCTGACAAAAGTTTTGTATAAAAGTGTGTGTTAGTTCAAGACTTTTAAAATCGAAGACAAAATTGTAAAGCGCGTGGATGAATTATGGACACTTCTGGAACATTTAAACATACATACAGAAGTTTTGAAATCTTCCTTCAGTTAGGATTACAGCCTAGCTTCTCACATCGCTTATGTTGTGTGTGTGTGTGTATGGTTTTATAAGTGAGTTGCGGGAGCTACAATTTAAAATCTACTCCAAACGACAGATTTCCTTTGAGAAACTTTTCATGGCAATTTTATTTTACACTTAGAGTTTTCGCCAGAAATCTGCTGAGAGGAAATCGCCAGAGATATATTTTTCGTAATTCGTTTTGTTAGAGATGTCTGACCTGGGGTTTGAATCGTGGTCTCACTTCTAATAAATCAACACACTACCTACTAGGCTACGGCACCTATTAATGCTTTCAAAACATAAGCACACAAACAATGATTTAACCATCCGAAGAAAGTAAAGTTTTAAACGACAATCGCTACCTACAATACTTACTGTAATGTCACAATTATTATTCAAAAGTTTGTTTGTATACCACATATACAGCACTTTCTTAATACTTAACGCAAATATAGTTTCATACAAGTAGTTTCCCTTAAACCCAAGATTACTTCGCCAGTTTCAATGGTTGTATCCATTACCCATCACATTAGATGGGTAAACGTTAATGGTTTGGTTTAAAAGTCAACAGTCAGCTATCAATGCTAGAGAAATATGAGTCAATAACTTTTAAATGTTTCAGTTTTAGATTCAGAACATAATCCAAAACTATTTTTTTTATTCCCCATTGCTTTCGACAGCAAGAAATTGATTATTTTAGAATATTTTGTGTGTGTGTGTGCGAAGTAAAACGCGTGCGGCATATAAAAATAAATGTGCTCCAATATGAATGCGGCAAAGTATTTAGGTACGTATGCATGGTATGTTAATATTTTTTTTTCTTATTTCTTTTTTTACAAAGAAGATGGGATGATGGAAATAAAAATATTAAGACATTTAAGAAGAGATAAATAAAGATTTTTCAGCATTAAAAAAAATGAGTTGTAATTCAGAGGATATGTTAATATCCTCTTAATAAACAAAATAAGATCAAAATTTTGCTTATAATTATTCTTACAATGCCTACATAGGCTTTTACGTAACAAGTATCTGCTAACCTGCTAACATTGAGAATAAGCATGTGTTACGTTTTTACCTTTTAAAAACGTGTAAAATATGAGATCGTGGATTGCAAATAAAATAAAAATAAATATGGGTTTAATTTTAATAAAATTCTTTATTGTTCGCCCAATTCTGTGTGCCACTGTTCAAAACGTGATGTAAACAACAACAATTGCTTTTCCTTGTTATTCCTCTTTGCACTCTTTTCGTTGTCTGATTTGCCTTCCCTTTTATATGGCAACGTAAACAGTCTGATTAATGTTCTTGAAGGTGAATGTTCATGGCTTCGCCTTCTCGAGATCTCTATAAACGTAAACATAGTTGTTTCATTATTGTTGTTTTTGTATTTTGTTTACGTTTATTCTTGTAGTGGTTGTTCTTGTATTTTTGGTTACTTATTATCATTTGTTATGCTGGTGTTTTGTTGGCATATTCTTGTTTACTTGTTTATCATGTAAACAAGTTCATTGTTTTTGTTTTTCTAGCTTTTTTTTAATGTTAAACGATGTAAACGGAAAACACCATTTCCATTTGCGTAACACATTGAATTCTAGATACTATTGAAGTCACCGTAGTTTAGTATGTAGTGTGTTGGCGTATTACACATAAGGCCACTGTTCATACATAGATAATTGGTCAATCCCTTCAGCCAGGATTACGACACAGTTTCTCACACGACGTGTGTTGTGTGTGTTAATTCTACATATGAGTGGCAGGACCTAGAGTTTAAAGCCGAACAACAGATGTTTGAGACATTTTTCTTGGCAATTTTATTTACACTCAGAGTTTTTGCCAGAAACCTGCTGAAAGGACGTTGCCAAAGAAAGATTTCTTCGTATTTCATTTTGTAGGAGATGTCAGACCTGGAATTTGAACCGAGGTCTCATGTTTTATAAGCCAACATACTACCTACAAGACTATGGCAACGTTGGAAGTTTAAATGTCGATTTTCAACGTACGTTTTTTTTCCATATTCATAAATTCGTCCGCTTTATAGTTTTATGTTCGATTTTCAAAGTCCAGAACCTAGGCTTTCTTATTCTCAGTGTCTTTTATATTATTGTATTTATTTTAAGTATTTTTGCCATGAAAAAGCTTCTCAAAAAATCTGTCGTTCGGAATCGACTTTAAACTGTAGGTCCCGCCACTCATGTATAAAATTAACTCACACAACATGAGTGGTGTTGAGAAGCTAGGCCGTAATCCTGACAGGCCTAGTAATGGCCAATTATGTATGTATGTATGTATGTATTTGTGGAGTTACAAATGTTCCTATTTTTTCCAATATGTTGCCGAACATGTTGCTGCGAATCATTACAGACTTTTGTAGTGTGTAATATTATAAGTATTTTCATGAGTTTTTTATTTTATTGACAAAAACCATACAAAAAAGTAAAACTTTTTGCCGCACAAACTCATTTTATATGAATTCAATGGGAAAAATACAAAAAAAAAAGATAAATATTTAACTTTATATGAACCCAACTATATTGTATGTATGTAAGTCTGTAATACATTTCGATACATTTTGTATTTCTATACTGAAGGAGTAGTCTATGGTTTTTCATCCACACAATATTCAGAATTATTAAAAAACCAAACCAGAAAAGAGAAGAATCACTAAAATACTGTCTGTCTGCCTTTCTGTCTGTCTGTCTGTTCTTGTACTCCTCATACATGTAGAACGAACTATAGTCTGTACTCATGGATTAGTTTTTGCTTATATTCCTATAGGAAAAGCCATAAATCTTATATTTGGTTAGAGTTTATGGCTACAAAATACTTACAATACAACACAGTACGTACCTACACATACACATAAGTTTTCATCCAAAGAAATTGGAGGGGGGGCATTTAATGGAAAGAACGTGTACTACAGCCGAGAAAATAAGTTTTTTTCTATTAAAGATACTCTATAAAATGTTTAAAGTGTTTTGTTGTAATAAAATTTAAACTTTTAACGGTTCATGCTTGTTATTATAGTTCAGCGTTAGAAGTGCGTGCATGTTAGCGTGGTATTCGCTATATTCGCATAGAGTATATGCAATAAATAAATGTTGATAATACACGCTTATTTGAATAGGGGGGGGGAGGATATGAGCGTTGTAAATATTTTCCGCTTAAGTAATAGAGACAGTTGATGTGGCCAATAAATAGTCGATTAAAAACTTCGCATGAATTGTGCTATTTAAGACACTAAAGTTTTGATGACACCATAAAGTTGTTCTCAACAGCAATTAACCAAACATATCAAGATTCCAGTTGAAAGTTAATTGAACTCTAGAGGGTAAGTGTGTAATAAAATTAAAGGATTATTTCAAATAGAATTTAGTTTTGATTACATTAATTAAAAATAAAGGAAACAACTTACAAAACAAAACTCTAATTGGACAAAAAAAAAAAAACAAAAAAATAAAAAGATAAAATAAATTTAAAGCCCACAAAACGAATGTACATAGGTTCTCTTTTTAATCACTTTCTATCTATAAATATAAGCAATTTCGTTGGAAAGGCCTCTTGATGGCATTATGTGTCAAATATAACTGCAATTAATTGTCCGCAACAGCTTCTCTGTGTATGTACAAATTTAAGTGACTCTGGTGCTCAGCCTGAACTTGGCCGATGGCATGGGTTATTTTGGCTTTGAGAGCCGCTGTGGTTTGTGATTTATTCACATACACTCTCCGACTTCAGAAAACCCACAAGTGGTCAAACCACACAACATCGGTGGTCAGTTAACATTACTTCCAAAAGCGATAACCACGTCCTTAAATGACCGTGTCTACTTCATTCAATTCAGGTTAAAATAAATAAAGTTCTTAAGTTCTTCTTTTTGAAATCGACATCTTACTTTCCCGTACACTCATATGATAAATGACAACGTTCGCGACCGGTCTTGTATTTCATCGACTTATGGATTTTGGTCAATCGTTTACTGAATTTAAGTACTCTAGTAACAACATATTTTTAGAATCTTTTCAGGGCGATTTTATTTTCCTTCAGAATTTTGCCAGAAGACTTCTGAGAAAAGTAGCCAAAGAAATATTTTTTATGTGAAGTTCTGTTTGAGATGTCTAATAAAACAATACACTACGTACTGGACTACTGGGAGTTCAGTAAAAGTTATTCTAACTCAATTGAGTGCTGGAGATGGGTGGTGTGTTTCAGAAGTGGTATTTTAGACAGGCCGATCAGCTCAATTTAAAAAGTTAGAAGACGATCAATTAAAAGCATACCTCAATCAAATAAAAAAGAGAATAAGGACTTGTGAATTATTTTCCAGGTATTATGAGAGCAATCTTAAGCAGCAGAGTTCATTCAAAGCACTTTGGTACTACCCGAGTTAAGGTTGAGCGCCGATGAAGGAACATTTTAATGTTCGAAATATGGTTTAAATGATATAAAAGATCATCATGTCACCGTAGTCTAGTAGGTAGTATGCTGGCATATTAGATGTGAGGGCACGGTTCAAACAACAGACTAGACATATCCAATAAAACAAAATTTGAACAAATATTTCTTCGGTGACTTTCTGAGAAAAACTCTGAGAGTAAATAAAAAATTGCCAAGAAAAAGTTACACAAAAAATCTGCCTTTCGGAGTCAACTTTAAACTGTAGGTCGCGCCACTTATGAATAAAATTAACACACATATAATAAGTGGTGTGAGGCTATAATCCTGATTGAAGGGTTGTAATGAACAATTATGTGTATGTGATACAAAAATAAGTCTGCTTTAATAAAATCAACACTGAAGGTGATAAAAGGAATCATGTGCTGGGAATACGTATGTCGAACATGTAGATATTGTGACCTGCAAGACCAATTAAAATTATTTATATTGTAAAGGTTTAATATACTTGCATCATAATTCAAATCTTCTGCACCCGTGTACTATTTATTTCGATTGATGCAGAGTAAATCATTTCATTCGAAATTTGTTCAAAAATTATATGTTTGTGGTACAGAAATTTATGAAAATCATTCATTTTTAAATTGTACACCCAAAAAAAAGCAGCAACACTTTAAGAAACTATTAACAATACTAATTAATTCTTTATATTTTTTTTTTGTTTTTTTTGATTTATTTTTTTTTTTTTTTTTTAATCTGAAATAATTAATTTTATCCAGCATAACATTTCAACTACTGTTGCCCCGTTTAATATTTGATTCAGCTGGAATCCTAATGATTCGTTTCGTTTATTTAACCTCAACGCACTGGGGGTGTTATACACTAATTACTAATTTACTTTTTCTTATAATTATTTATTTTAGTCCCAAATCTACAAGAAAAAACGAAACGAAAAACAAAAGAATAAATAGAAAAAAAAAAATCAGAACAAAATGAAAGAAAAATGGTCTGTTAAGATCGACTAGGGAGAACGGTACATCAATTCTATAAAATTATTTTATCAGAGAAATCCATTCCAATTAAAATTTAAATGGCAATGGAAAGAGAGAAAATTATTTTCATTAGTTTGACCAAAAACAACACGAACTGAACATATTCTCAACACTGTCATTGGGTTAATATTAACAACTACACACTTGGATAGACATACATACAGACACATACAATATTGAAGAACGAAATAAATAAAATAAAAAAGAGTAAATAAGAAAAGCCGTAAAAAGAAAAAACAAAAAAAAAAAAATTGAACAAAATGCCTACAATTATCCTTAAAGCTGCGAGAAAAACTCAACATGTTTCTGCTTGTGTAAGCGGAGCAGAACAAAAATATAAAAAAAAAAATCCCAATTGAACCGAATGCTTCTGAACAAACAAAACACACACAAACAAGTAAACGGAGACACTTTATTTTAATTAAATCATAAGAATACAAAAACATAAATCTTTATAAATGCCCAAAATGCCGCCAATATTATACAACAACAGCACCAACCAACATCACTAACAAAAATAATATATATGTACGTACAGATATTCACACAATTCTATAACACATACTACCGTTGTTATAAAAGTTTTTCATAAATAAGGTGTAGCAATAAGAAACCTCTCCCAAACTTTTCATACCGTGCTAGGTCTCAGACAAGGAGACCCCTTATCAAGCTACCTCTTCTACTTCGTCATGCAGAGTGTTCTGCGGAATGCGGAAGTGCATCGCAATGGCACTATTTTTCGAAAAAGCGTCCAGTTGCTTGCGTATGCTGACGACATTAACATTATGGGAAGTACCAAACGAGATGTTACTGCTGCCTTTAGTGCTGTTGAACGGTAGTCTATTAAGACGGGTCTGCCAGAAAATGATGTCTATGTTTTCGACGTATTGGATCTCGGATATATACTTTTGATGTAGTCAAAGAATTTATTTATCTTGGCTCCGCCGTTACCACCAAAAATGATGTCAGTCTAGAGATCAAGCGCAGGATCACTCTTGCCAACATATGCTATTATGGTCTCAATAGGCAATTGAGTAGCAGAGACCTATTTCGTACGACAAAACTAATACTCTGCAAGATGCTCATCCTCTCAGTGCTTCTTCATAACGCAGAGGCATGGGCACTATTAAGCACTGATGCAGCAACCTTGAAAGTATTCGAGACACTACAATTTTTCTCAGGCGTATAGTCCAGGATTTATTATCAAGTGTCCATCATTCGTTTCTATGTAAAACAAGTAATATTCTTAATAATTATGCATATTTACTACACCTAATAATTGTATATATTAATAAGTTATTTGTGTATTGGTGACAATACAATATTAACACAACAATAGTCTCGACTATAAAAGCCATACACTCTACAAACACAGCTTCAACCAGGCAACTTTAGGCAATTTTATTTAAAGATTTAAGTTGGTTGGTTGGTTGGTTTTAAACACCATATTTCGTTACTAGTCCGTGTAGTCAGCAGCACTACGGTATTCAGCTCCATAATTCAAAACCAACAAGCAATTTCAATATGAAATTTGAGGTATTTTTTTTTTAGATTTTCTTTTTCAATATTTGTTTGGATTGTGTTTTTAGGCAAACGTCAGCAAAACAAAAATAAAAATAATACATGTTGGCTCTGTTTTCTTGCTGCTTGCTGCCTTCTTTTCTATCGTAAATGTTTTGTATTGAAAAAAGAGAAAAAACCGAGAAAAATAAAAAATATTTTTATAAACATTTTAGGTGAGCTGTTGGGAAATATTGTTTGCCGTCGTTACTATTTTATCATAATGTGATGCATATACTACGAATGAATTAGAATAAAGAACATGAATACATATATATACAGGACTTCTTAGTCGGAAATAGTAATATTATGCTTAACGTGCCACTGGCCCGCAGACCCTCTAAAACATCAGAGAATTATGGCAATTCTTCTCTTAACATCACTAACGGAACTATATGAAATCAAATTTAGTAACATTGCCGGGGATTAACTTGAGTTTTTTAAGGCTCATTTAGAAGATCCCTGTTCATGCGGTACATCTGGAATACAAGAAAGATAGTTTCTAGTAATAATTCTCATTTCCTTTTTCATATTATGGGTAGCCACATATCATTACAGACAAGCAATCAGACAATCACAAAAACCCAGAGTCTCGTCCAGAGTCTTTGGTTCAATCAAACGACTCTTGCGCTCACCGAAGATTTCTCTCAAAGAATGTGTTACTGACAAATGTGACAAAAGTGGACCGAAAACAATGAGTTTATTATAGATGGTGCGCTACTGGACTCAACAAAGACCCTGAAAAGTTTTTGAGACTTTTCATAATCAATGCCATTCATATCTACATACATACATAATTGGTCATTACAACCCATCAGTCAGTATTACCATCTAGCTGCTCACACCATTTATGTTGTGTGTGTTAATTTTATACATGACTGGGGGGATGTAAAATTTAAAGTCGACTCCGAACGTCAGATTTTGGCAGAAATCTGCTGAGAGATGTCTGACCTAGGGTTTGAACCGTGGGTTCACGATTAATAAGAAAACAGACTACCTCCCTCTAGACTACGACTTTATTTCAGAATTCGTTTAAAATATAGGTTGGATTGGCTATTATTCGACAGGTATTCACAGATGTATATGGGGATCAAGAGTGGTAGTCATGTGGTATTCATGTGGTACTTACATGCCCTACCGCATTTTTGTATTTAGTCATTTCAAAATCTACTTCAATTTAGACATGTCCTTTTACAATACCATGAACACTTTATTCACTGTGCTTCGTTAATAAGCACACACAAGTTCTGGTTCGAATTCGAAAGATACAAATCAAGTTTCGGAATACTATCCGAATCTTAAGTAAATACTGAAACCAGGAGAATAATATTAACAACCAAGTAAGTTCGTCAGATAGCTAGACCTCTTGAGTAAGAATAGCACTCAAGAGCATTATTACAAGAACCTGATACAATTCAGTTTTTGAGCAAGGACAATTGGCAACTCTGCCTTTCTAGAACTTCCTACAATAGGCCAAACATTTGAAAAACTTGATTAATAGAAATGAAATAAAACAAAGAAATAAAAAGAATATAGGGAAATACATTGCGACTGTTCGATATTCAAATAGTGTTACGTCAAGCAATCAGAAAATTGGTGGATTTCGTTTAACTGTATTTTATTTATTTACTGTGCATATCAGATGGGCCATCGATTTGTTCAAATTTCAACCATCGGTTATTTCGAATCTGGCAATACTTATCTCATTCTATTCTGTCACAAAATTCAGTATATTATCTCCACTGAACGTAATGAATCGATTTACGCTTCGTGTTCGCTTCGCTAGATTTGCCAAGGAGAAACTGCACGATGATATCAGAGACAACTATCGCACCATGCCAACCGATTTTTTTGTCCCCGCTCCTCATGATATTTGTAAGTGCACGATGTTTGGTTTCAACAGGATGGTGCAACTCAAATTTATTGCGTCAAACGTTTGATGGTCATTTAATTAGCCGGAATGGCGATGTCAATTGGCCTTCAAGAAGCTGTGATTTGATACCGTTGGACTATTTTCTGTTGAGCGCCGTTAAAGAAAAGTGTTATTCCAACAGACTAGACAGACCAATTGAGCATTTCAAAGCTAACATTCGTAATGCCATTGCCGAGATACGATCCCATATAATTGAAAAAGTGCACAAAAATTGTTCCGATAGAATGAGGCACTGTAAGGCTAGCAACGGCAATCGCAAGAATGAAATAATATTCCATTTCTAATTGGAACAATTGTAATTCAGAACAAAAAAATAAATTCGGCAAAATTTCAACCATTTTTCGTTTTACTGCGTTTTTAAATTTAAACTTTAAATGGCCTACCCTATACAAAAAGAATTGATGAAAGAGAGAGAGAGAGGAGAATAGCATAGAATTATTTTGTTGGAGTTTTATTTACCTTAGAATATTTCCTCGGAGTGTATGTTTACTAGAGTTCTAGTGAAAAATTGTGCAAGTCTCTGTTGTATTGTTGTTGCTATTTCTTGTTTTTTACAGCTCAAAATATGACGTTGGTGAACATGAAAATTAAAAAAAAAAATTGATTTTTTACTGTTTTTTACACAATCCCGTTTTATCTTCACAATGTGGTAGATTCTGTTCTCCCAGGGATCAATAAAATTTAAGCCGAATATCATGTTTCTTTCATTCTACATAAGATTTCTTATGTACTTAAGTTAAATAGTGTTATAGGAGAAGAATGATGAGTACAATTTATATACAGCTTCAAAGAATTAAATTTTTTTTTTATTTTTTTTAAGTGGCTTGACTGCAAACTTAAATTGTTTTAAATGCTAAGCAAGTAAGTAAGTAAGAAAATAAGTTTACTGTTGGACAATTTATCCGGTAGAAAAGGCAAATAATTTTAAATTTGATTTTAATAATAAATTATACATTATCAGCCAGCTAAGAGACTAATCTTTATTATTTCCACATTTTTTAGTTTTCATTTAAACAACCATTCTAAACTTAAGGTATAGAAATCTTTATTTTCTTGTGCTTGAACAAAAATTATCATTCATACTGAAAAATTGTGGGTAGAACTTATAAAATTTAACGTCAAATGTTTTCAACATTTTTTTTATAGAGAAATTGTCTTTGCTTGTGTTAAGTGCTGATTTAAATATGACAGTAAACGGGCTATCAAAATAATGTGGATACAAGGCCTTCTCATTTTCTTTCTGTCACTCATAATTTTTGTTTTCCTTTCTGACAATCTTTTGGTGGCACTTATACGAGGTAATGTCTTCCAAGGCTCGTTTACACTGTAAATATAAGAAGGAAGAAGGAATTTGTTGAAAAGACATCTTAAATATTACACTGTATAATAAGTTATAACATGGCTGTGGCGGTAAATGAGGGCAAAACGAAGTATATTTTGTGGAAAAGTAGGGACATGTGGCGAATCTCTGGACCCCAGATTACGCCCGATAACTGAACTTTCTGCAAAGTCAGTGAATTTTTTATCTTGGCTCCGCCGTTACCACCACAAATGATGTTAGTCTGGAGATCAAGCATAGGATCACTCATGCCAGCAGATACTGGATTTATAGACCAGATTTTCTTAAGAAATTGTATCAATTAGCCACCAAGATTGTCATGATTCTCTTAGTGATGGACTTGAATCATCGGATTAAACCGGCCAATTCATTTAGTAGCACGTTCATCACCATGCCCAGATCTTCGAACGTGCTGTCACCCAAAAACCGATGACGTTTGTTGTAAAGTGCAGCACGCTCACATAAAAGCTGTTGTATTGATGATGTTATCTTCACATTATTTACATTTCATTTATTGATTTATATTCAATAAAATTTTTGACGCTACCCTCGTGTATTTCCCCTTTTTTTAACAGATTTTTCTTTATTTGTAAATATTTAGTTTTCCATCCTTTCTTTATTGTTGTGTGGCATTTTAGACATCTGTATCAGAGACAGTTTTCATTCTTATTTTATTGATAAATATTAAAACAGAAAATATGAATGAATACAAGGCAAATATACCATTCCAACATGGAAAACAATCGATAGACGGATATATATAAATTTTTTTTGTAAATATTAACATTGAATGTAACATTATATTCTGAAATCCATAGAAATGTGAAAAAATTACAAGCAGATATTACAATGTGTTTTCCGCAAAGAAATAGAAAATAAATCTTAGAAGTTTTATGGACTTAAAGGCTGAAGAAGAAGCTGCAAACCAAGAATTTTGACATATAGACGGATTAATAATAGAGTAACTTTCTGTATTTCTGCCTTCTTAGTTAAAAAGGTTGTATTGTTCTTGGCATTAGTTAGATAACTCATGTTCAGACATGCTGCGTCACTTCACAACGACAAATTCTTCTCATCGATCAATACTTTTCTTAACAGAAACAATATTTTGGCAATGTGTAGACTGCCATGATGTATAGAGCTGATCATATCTATAGGACTTCAAGTTTCTTCAAATTTCTTCAACCCTTCAGTCAGGATTACGATTTAGTCTCTCACACCACTTATGGGGTGACGTCTAATGACGTGGGTTCACGTATAATAAGACAACAATTCCTTGTATAGTAAGTCGATTATGACCAACGTAATTATTCTGTAGTCCTTAAAATGTGTCCACGTTTCAATCATAGTTTTTATAGTAAGTTTTACGTATTGTTTGGTTGTTTAAATGAAGAGAATTTTGTTATTCATACGTGCAGCTTGTATGATTGAAAACGGGGACCTACCTCCATCGCTCTTGATCTTATGTTTGGACAGTCGAACAGCATTCAAAGCGCTGAGATTCCATCTCGGCAAATCAAGGAGCTTCAGGAGTTGAATGGACAGTAGTCCATATTGTGTACGTTTACACAGCACCCGCCTGTAATGGATTCCAGTCTACTGTGGCACAGAGTGAAACGAAAAGGCGAACAAAATAGCACAGAAGGGATTAGAGGGGATCTATAAGCATGAAATTCAACAAATCATAGTTAATCCAGCATACCTGGTTGCCGGTATGTTGTGGAAAACAGTAAAGCCAAGGAGCTACTTGAAACAGTTCTTACTCTAATAGGAATTCTAGCGGGACACTGCGCTGTTGGCAGTTTCGCTTACAAGCTCGCTTTGCACCACCAGATTGTTGCAGAATCTAATAGCATGTATAAGAAGAAGTCGCCGTGGTCTAGTAGGTAGTGTGTTGGCTTATTGGACGGGAGGCCTAGGTTCAAACCCCAGGTTAGGCATCTCCAACTAAACGAAAAATGGCAAAATATTTTTTCGGCGACTTCCTCGTAGCAGATTTCTGGCAAAAACTCTGAAAATAAATAAAATTGCCATGAGAAGTTTCTCAAAAATCTGTCTTTTGAAGTGGACTTTAACTATATGTCCCATTACTCATGTATATAAAATGAAGGCACACAACATAAGTGGTGTGGGAAACCACTTCTGACTAATCCTGACTAAAGGGTTGTAACTACCAATTATGTATGTATGTTATGTATGTATATATAAACACAAACCTACTTTGGACTAACTCGTCATATCTTCTTATTAGACATTGAAGATATGTTTTATTCATTAGCGAGGTTATATTCTGGGGAGTTCAAAAAACAGAAAATTGCCTATCAAAAGGTGTAATTTTAAATATTCTCCACAAAGCCTTTGATTTCAAGCAAATATATTGTATATGGACACTAGAAAATAATTTAAAAATCCCAAAAAAAGTAAGCCATGAATAGCTTCTGAAATATCTATCGTTCGGAGTCGACTTCAAACTGTAGTGTCTCGACACTTTCGTATAAAATTAACACACACACAACATGAGTGGTGTGAGAAACTATGTCGTAGTCATGACTGAAGGGTTGAAATAATCAATTAAGTATGTATGTATCAAATGTGATGTTAAAGACATATGGAAACTTTATTTCCAAAAAGACGTTTTAAGTGTAAAAACATAAAGCTTCCGTTAACTGCTGAACTGGCTTTCACTAAATGGATTTTTTTTAAAGTAATTAACCTGCAAAAAATATAAATTATTTCTGTTGAACGCATTACCTTCCTACGGTATTGAGTTTTAATTTAATTTCATTGGAATATTCGCAATCTGCACAAAAGCGTTGAACATTTTTTCTCTTCCCGTTATTCAAAAAATTTTTTTGCATAATTTTATGCTTTTTTTGTTGGTATTCCAAAACCATTAATGTAATCATATTACAAATAACCACAATATTATTCTGATGTACATTGCATTTCGCTGGTGGATTTTTTTTGTGTGGAAATGCTGCAAAAATATCGTATAAAACGCAGAAATTTTCAAACACTGAAATAATTAAATTTGCTTTAATCTCCAATGCAAATTGCTTGAAATTTGTGGGAAACTCAAGTTTTTCTTTTTTATTTTTCCCTGAGGTCAAGAAAAAATATTGCAAATGTAATAAAAGGAGAAATGAAAAGAACGAGTAAATGTTAAAGAAGTAAGTTGTGGTCTTATTTAATGGAAAATTTTTGCGGTTGTCTAAGTAAAAATATGTTTCTATTCGTATTAGTCATGAGTGCATTATGGTATTGGTAGAGCGTAACTTATAAGACCCAGTTCATGATTGATCTGAATTACTCTGTATTTTCTATATGACCCAACAAATTTTAGTTTCTCAGCCCACAACAGGTAAAGAAATAATTCTTTTTGCTCCACTTTTATAAAGATTTCTGCAATTAATTGCATTTGTCACGATTAATTCCTATTCCCTGGATTATCTTGACATTTCCATCGCTTCACTTCACATAGTTATGTTGGCAGTTTTACATATTCAATTAGTGTCGGCCGTCCTTCTATGTGTGGGTTTATTTTCTATGTTGTTCCATTATTTGTTGTGATTTCTTTGACATTTATTTTCAGTTTCCTTTTTTCCATTTTTTTGTTTTCTGTAGTTTTGTTTGTGCAAACGAGTACACTTATGTTGTGTTTTTCACTCTGTGACCACTTCCTTTGATTTTAAACACGCATATTCAACTTCAACTATTTTTCTTTCCACATCGCTTCTATGCTTGGAAATGAGCATACACATTAAAAGACGACATTAATTAGGTCTAGGCAAATAAGGCTGGGCAGACGCTTAAGAACACAATGCGTAATTTTTAATTTGCTAAAGAAATAGGTACGCATTTAACTTACCCTTCTAAAGTTTTCAAGTTGGCACAGAAGATGAAATTCGTAAGAAAGAAGCAAAAAATAGTTATTAGAACTCGTGTGTGATAGAATTCTTGGCATTAAATTGCAGCATTTTTTAAAGACTATTTAGATGAGTTTAGTAGTCGGAGTATATTTGGTGGCATACATATTCATTTCTTTTCGTTCCTTGAAAGAACTACGGACTGCCACAAAACGTCTCCTCAAATTATTATTTTTTTCGGCTCGGCTTCGGATCTGACTGCAGATCCAGGCCGGATAAGCGAAATTCCTCACAACGACTTCTGCAGAAGCCGCAACGGCGAAGAAGAAGAGAAGACCACAACGTTAGGGAACCTAAGAAGAAGAATTATTGGGAACCCAGAATGTCAAAATTCACACATTCTTTCGGGATGGTTGAGAGATATTAACTAGGAGCTGTAATTATATGACGGAATAGGTAATATCGGTGTTGGAACGGGTCCTTATAGGAACCTGGTAAGCTGGGTCTATTTAGGCTGTGTCTATTTCGTAAAATCTAACCTAATCGAACTGCAGATTCTTTTGAACAAAAGCTGTCTTTGGACATGCTATAAGTATAGAAATAGCTATGCCTGATCTTCCTATAATGCTCTTTGTTGAGGTAATTCTCTTCTCTGCTCTAGTTGCGAGTGCGGGTTGGAGAGCTTCATAGTCTTTAAGGAGATTAAAGTCTTTTAATTCAAAAATTCATTTGTTTTTCCAGGGTTTGAATCAATAATAATCGAGTTTGCAGTCAAATACTGTCACAACTATACTAGGCAACGTAATTGGAGGTATTTTGTTCAAACAGGCTTCGTTGACTGATGTCCAGTTATAGCGGCCTGGTAGGTAGTATTCACCGTAGTCTAGAAGGTAGTGTGAAATGAATATGAAAAAATCCTTCTTCGCTAACTTCCTCTTAGCAGATTGCTGGCAACAACTATGAGAGTAAATAAAACACACCCGCCACTACATAAGTGATGTGAGAAGCCAGGTCGACGAATTACGTATGCATGTAAGTATTTCTAGTTGAAGTTTCGCGATTCATCAGGCAATACTTATCTTTGATGATGAGAAATTTTGATCGATACACCCGGACATTACCATTTCATTCTTTAATTTGTTTCGCTCTCAGCAGAACTCTCTAAATGGCATATATTTATAATCTGCAGAGTCCTTAATTTTTTTAATTAAAAATTTTTTAAAAACGTTTAAAATATATGAGCTAGTAGATTGCGAATGAAATAAGTAATAAAAATGTATTCAGTTCTTATTAAAATTTTTTATTATTCGCACAATTCTCTGTGCCATCGTTCACAACTTGATGTAAACAACAACAATTGCTTTTCTTTATTAATCCTCTGGTTATACTCTTTGCATAAACTGTAACAATTACTGGATAATTATTTGACAGATCTTTGTAACCACGATTACTCTCTTCAAACGCACCGCGTCTTCTCACAAGACTGACTTCACTTCACTAACTTATCTCGCCTGCTTTGCCTTGCCTTGTTGTTCTTGAAGACGTATGTTCGTGACTTCGCCTTCTCGAAATCTCTATAAATGTAAACATCGTTGTTTGCATTCATTACTCTTGTAGCGTTAGTTGTTTTACTTTTGTTTATTTGTTTACCATTTAAGCAGTACGATAATTTGTAAACAGGTTGGTTTACTGCATTGTTTTGTTTTTGTCGCTTTTGTTTATAATTTTAATGTTAAGCGATGTAAAAGCAAAACACCGGTATCTAAGTATATAAGAAAGAGGCTGAGTTCATATTTTTGTTTCACAATTGTCAACAGCAAGTAAAGAACTGTATTTTACAATGAATATCCCCGAAATTCAATAAGTGTCATTAAGTTTAGAATATAAAATAAAAACGACTTTAGAAATTCTTGCATTGGGGAATGCTTTTCTGATTATCCGAAATGGTTAAAAATTGTTGCGGAAAGCTTTGTATATCCTGTATACTTTCAAACAGTCGTCCTGTTCATCATTCGCACACTCTGAACTAGTGTTAAAAGGATCTGAAAATTAAATGATAATATTTCTTATTAATTTTTTAAATTAAATTTTGTGCTTTCTTAATTTATAATTATCATTAACATTTTTTCAAATAAGTACAGCCTGACCTTTAATTAAATTAAGTAATATTCGTGCCATAAAATATTATGCAACATTTCATATTTTGAATATTCAAATTTAATATTTTATTTTATTTCATTGTGCAAATGACAGAACTCACCGAAATAGTAAGTTGCCGGAAGTGATAAAATGCCGAACGTTATTGTAACAGTATTATTAGTACAGTCACGCTTAATAGGGTCATAATGGATTAGATGTATCAGTAGTGGGCCAAATTTATTTGCATATTTAATTATGTCATGTCATTAACAAACATTTCAAAACAATACAATTGTCATGACCGTAGACGTGAAACAATACTCAACGAATTAAACAAGAAAACAACACTTAAAGCCTTAACAGCAGTTGTAAAAAATTGTAAATAAAATTTTAAGGAAAATTTTAATTTGCCGATTCTCTGAAAGAAAATATAAACGAAAGTACATGAAAGAAACATAAAACACACAAAAGAGTGTTTAAGATTTATGAAGAATAATTTTTAAAATTTAATACGAGGAGCTAATTAAATACAAAAGCAAAAGTCTATGATAACATGGCGTATGATTAATATGTAACAGAGACATTTAAAATTAATTATACGCCACAGAGGGTTTAAATGAATTTCGTTTTCAAAGAAAGCTTAACAATGAAAGCTATTTAATGGTGTACAGAATTCATGTATTTATTGAACAATTTATTATTTTTTTATTTATTTATTAAATAAAATTATTCTTATGAAATTCAAACAGTGGTTAGGCACACTTTTTGAAATGTTTGCTGGCTTGGCATGGGCATGCATGTCAACTTGGCTTTGGCTGGTAACAAATCCCCTGTGAAAATTTGTGAAAAAAAAATAATAAAAGATAACAATTTCATTTGCATAGCCATATCTTGTTTAAGTTATTATAAAATAAAATGGGTTAATATACACGACAACTGGCTAACAACTGTAAAAAATTATTGTTAGTACTAAAAATACAAAGAGAAAAATAAAAAGGAGATTAAACAACAGTATTTCATTCACTATACCATGACTCGCATTTTTGCAATTTGTCTTTTTGTCACTTAAAAATTTATTTTATTACCATACTATGCAGACTATATTCTACCTATTCTTGGTGGTCTTTTTAAATACTTGTTTTTTTTTTTTTTTAAATACTCATAAAAAACGTCAAAAACACGCAATTGCTGGTAAAGTACACTTCATTTAAGGTTTCATTTTATGGCCACAAGATCATTATCATTTTTATAACACCATAACTAGAAGTGTTTTAAACCATAACTTCAATATTATGGGTATGAAATTACTCATGTTTATTTAACAATTATCTTTAAGTCCATAGTGTAAGTGGTCGCAAATATAGGGTGGTGGGTGATTAAAAATTTTGAATTTAAAAATTTAATAAAACAGAAACGATTTAAAAGTTTCTAAAATTAATTCTTTTCCTGTGAAGTACAATAGTTCCGCTTAAAAATGGAATATTATTTCATTCATATGGCTAACGCGACTGGCCTCACAGTACCTCATACGATCGGATCTATTTTGGTGCACTTTTTTGGGTATTCGGGGTAGTACCTCGACAATGGGATTAAGAATGTTGCTCTTTAAATACTTTCAATTGTATATTGTTTGCTGACATAACACTTGTCTTTGTCAGTGCCACACAGAAATTTGTCTACATATTGTCCCCACTGCACGTAATGAATCGAGTTATGCTTGAATTATTGGAATAAATTAGAATTTATTGGAATAAATGGGCCGTCGAGAAATTGTAAAATGATGTCGATTTTGCCAGAAAAAATCATCTTTTCGAATTAAGCTCATTTCCACCGTAATACGCACGTTTAAGAAAGAAGAAAAAAGGTTCGTGAAGTAGAATATAGGAAAATCGCAAATCTCTAACAATCCACTATAAATTAGTGGTATACTTTCTATTTAATTGAATTTGAAATTTATTACTAATACGCCACATATGTATTACACGTACTAGAATAGTTACTCTGAAAAGTATGCAATAAAAATTCATTAATTTTGTTATGTATGAAACTAATGGAATTAAATATCACTCATACGTCACATATGTACCTGACATGAATGAATTTTACATATTAAGGGCCATTATTACAACTTGTCGTTAAACTTGGGGTTAGTTAAAGGTACCTTTAGCTAAAGGGAACTGGAAAGTTACCTTTAACTTATTTTCGTTATTACAACTTACAGATAAAAGTTTTCTAAAATATGGCAGTGCCGGAGCAATGTCGATAAAACTGCTCAATTATACAAGTTTTTTTTTTAAGCAGTGGCAACCGCGGGCTTTGTTTTTTTGTTGTATATGCTCATTTTGTTTAAATTTGAAGTTGCCATAATGAAAATAATATATAATATGGCAAGTTCAAACATAAAGTGACCTTTAAATTTTAAAGGTAGGGTGATCCTCCCTTTAGCTTAACGATCACTTCTATCTTATTGGGTACTTCTAATAACGAAAAACAATTGATCTGCCCGTTAAAATCCTCCCTTTAGTTAACGGCAAGTTTTAATAATGGCCCTAAACCATATAAGTGGCCCACCGCTTTAAAAGTTTAAATTTAAAATTGCAATCAAACAAAAATGGTTTGAAGTTTTGCCAAATTTTTTTTTGTTTGTTGTGAAGTACAATGGTTGCGACTTCCCTCACAGTATCTCATTCGATCGGAGCAATTTTCGTGCCCTCTTTCCAGTGTATATGGTCTTATCTCGGCAATGTCAACACGAATATTGTCCTTCAAAAGCTCAATTGTCTTTGGTTTATTGACAGAACACTTTCCTTTAACGGCGCCCCAAAGAAAATAGTCCAACAATGCCAAATCGAAGCCTCTTGACTGCCAATTGATATCAGTATTTGGACTAATTAATCGGGCATCGAACGTTTCACGCAAAAAATAGATTGTGATATGAGATGTGTGGCTAGTTGCATTATTCTGTTGAAATCAAACAGCGTTTACATCAATACCACACAGAGCGGGTACAAAAAAATCGGTTATCACGGCGCGATAGGTAACTCCATTGGCCGTACTTGTGTTGCCGTCTTCATTTTTAAAGAAATATATGCCAATGATGAATCCGCTCCATAAGCCGCACTAAACAGTCACTCGTAATGAATGCATTGGCTTTGTAAAACCATGTTTTCTGAGCCCCAAATATGGCAGTTTTGCGAAATAACGTACCCAAAAAGATGGAAATGAGCTTCAGCCGAAGAGATGATTAGTTTTTTCTAGTTGGCCTAATAAATCCCAACGTTGTTCAAGCTTAAATCAATTCATTACGCACAGTGAAGATAATAACTGAATTTTGTGACAGAATAGAATGACATTAGTATTACCAGATTCGAAATAACCGATCGTTGAAATTAAAGAAACAGATGTACCACTGTATGGAATTTTATTCTGTATTTGCAAAATTAATAAATAATAAGAATTGTTCTTCGAATTAGCCTGATTAAATTAAAGCTGAGATGTCTGAGCTGATGTTCGAACCGTGTGCTAATAATTAAACATACTACCTACTAGACTACAGCGACTTCATACAAAATTCAACAACATTTAAATATCCTCCGTCTGGCAAAATTTTGAGAGTCAATAAAATTGGCATGAATAAATTTTTCGAAAAATCTGTCGTTTGAATGACACAACATAAGTGGTAAGAAAAGCTAGATCGTAATCCTGACTGAATGGTTATAAGGACCAATTGCGTATGTATGTTTGTATAAATATATGGCAGGGTCTAAGCATTATAATGAAATCAAAGTTTTATTGAAATTGTTATGAAATGTATATGCCTTCTTATGTTACGACCAAAATTGATTGATTTTAGACTCATCCATCTGTTTGGTTTTTTAAACGAAATACTACAGCCTCATGTGCCAGTTCGCAAAAAGAAGAATAATTTTGAATGCAATTTTAAAACAACAAGATTTTTTCCTTTATTCAATAGCATATTAGGTCCAAACTTTTTCGAATTCAAAATATTAATACCGTTACAAAAATAATTTAGTACAAAACAAAAGCTTTCTAGATAACATTCACCACTTTAGCGGTTAACAGAAAGCGTTTTTTGGCCTACGGTTTTCATAAATTTTGCTTCATGGCTAGCATAGATTTCTTTGTTGGCTGCGTGTTAAATTAACATGAGAAAAGCTTTGCAGAAAAAATCAATTTCGAAAATATTTTCAAAGATTTTAAAACAAATACAACAACCATTAATTACGTAATTCTTAAAAGCCTACAACTTGTAACAAACGATAACGACAGAATTTAATTTTATGTATCTTTTTTTTTTAAGAGAAGCAAATATTTGATGGAATAAAAATAAAAAGAAAAAATTTTCATTTTGCTGTTTAAAACATTTCATTTAAAAGGCAACATTTAGAAAACATTCAATTGTTCTTTAACCAGAAGCTTTTATTTCTCTTTCCATAGAGTGTTGAATACAATGCGCAGCTGTTGTATCTAACCATGCAGCTTTAAAAAAAAAAAATTCAATGCATTGCTGTGGCAGGTTGAATGACTCTTCTACAAAAAAGTTCTTTTCAGTTTTTCCTCAACAATTTCCATAAAAACACGCAAATAGCTGACTATTGCTCTCTCTGTTGTTGGGTTTGAATTTTTGCAAAAAATTTTTATCTCACGTCGTACACACGCCTGCTGAAAAAAAAACATTCTTCCGTGCCGTATTAAGCGAAATATTCTTTTTACAATAGAATTTTATGGAATATCGTATAGAATATGTTTATGTGTCTATGTAAGTGTGTGTGTCATGTGGTTTTATTGTCCTTTTAAAGAGTTGTTGTTATTTTTTTCTGCCGAAGACATTTCTCTTGTTTTTCTTTCTGTTTTCTTTTTCCCCCATTTGCTGTTGCATTATTTAATGTCCTTTTTTCTTTGTTGCTGTATTTGCAAACGTAGTTGTTGCATCTTTTTGTTGGTCTTGCAATAAAAAACACACTTTATTGATTGTCAAGATCAAGCATGTACTTAAACTTTGCTTTGCCCTGATGTGTGTGTGTGTGTCTATGCAAGTGTTGGAATTTGATTATTTCTATAGGAATTTGAACTCAAAACTAAAAAGTGAACAAACAGTTCCTTTCATCCATATGAATGCTTTCATTGTGTCTCTCTGTTATACTCTTTCAATTTATTTGTCTGTCTGTGTGTGTGTATGTCTATCAATCTGTCCATTTGCTGGTTGTTCGTTTTACCATGTCATTGTTCCCAATGCTCGTCTTTGCAGTCACTCACTCAGCCTGCCTGTGCATATTTAATGAATTCAAATTGTGCTGCCATGGCTATGCATCGATGTATGCATCAGTCAGTCATACTGTAGTCGTAATTCAGTTGACTGTTTGTGTACATGACTTTCGATAAAATTGAATTCTTTTGTTATTTTGTGGTTTTATTAAGTGTTTGTTTGTTAGAGAATGTTTGTGAAAGCTAAGAGCAAACAACAACAACAAATAATAACTATAAAATACTAGATTATGGCGACAATTGTTATGTTTTGAACTATGTTTTCTTGTTTTCAATTTCAGCATAATATTGTGCATGTTTGTTTTCATATTAATGGGGACAAAGGCAAATGATTTTGTTTTTTTTTTAAGAAAACAATATTTTCTTAATTGAGTTCTTGTAATTATTTTTTATGCATTTGTGGTTCTGTACTCGGATACCTAATTCCAAGGCTATAACACTGGAATTCCATTAAGGTCACTGTAAACCTTCAGTCAGGGTATTTGTTTTTACAGGATCAAATAACTAACCGTAAAATTTCATAGACGTTCGTACTTCGCTAGACAGTAAACATATTTTTCAGCACACTTTGCCGCAGATTTTATTATAAAATTTAAGCTTTAATGTCGATTAAACTTTGATTTCAATATAATGTACATTATGTGAGAAATTTTGTGTTTGTTTAATAACAACCTCTAGGTTAGCCACAGAAATAATTCCTTTTTAGAAGTTTTCGTACACTTTTTCGCAATTTTCATTTCTGCTTCAACTTTAACGGATGCCCTCCTAAAAACGTCTTATGACATCAATAAGCGATTTAAGTATGATCTTGGTAGCCAATTAATGAATGTAGCAATTATTCTTCTCTGTATCAAACATCTCATACAATAATGTCAAAATCTTGTCACCATCTTATTCAAATCCTACACTGTCCAGTCAATAATCTTTAATCGAAAGCTAACAAAATATAGCCATAGCACTCCAATTCACTCAATTTTGAAGACTTCTCTGGTACAACTCCTAAGCATTAATTTGAATATATCAGCTTTCTGTATTACGCAGCAGATTTGCATTAAATTCACATCCATTCAATCCTTAAAATAATCGAAAGGCCCTCTATATATGCTGTCTTGTGCTTCCTTAATCGAATCATAAATACAAAATTAAAATTAGAGTTGAGGTGCGTAGTCTTCCCATACAAGATTACACAGCCCCAGTTTACGACGCTTTACGCTCTGAGAATTTGTTCCCATAATTTGGCACACGTTTCATCTTCTCCTCTGTATTATTTGTGTCATTATAAGTTCCTCGTTGGTAAGGTTACAGAGATCCTTATTGTTGATGTGTTAAGCCCAGAATATCTTTGATATGATTCTAAGTGACTTGTTGATGAATACCTGGAGTGTTTTGTGATGGTGGTTGAGACATAAGCCTTGAATATGTATACTGTCTGAAATCGTTCGAATGTTGCTTTTGCTTTTGTGAGCCTGTTAGTAATGTTGGTTTCTGTCTCACCATTCGTTGGTACTGTAGGCAACTGAAGGTTAGTAATGATCAATAATATGATCGACTTCTATGTAAGCTCTTTAACCACTAGTCATATCTGCAGACACACATACACACATAATTGGCTATTAAACTCCTCAGTCAGAATTACGGCCTAGCTTCTCACACCACTCATGTTCTCATACATGTTCTCATACATGAGTGGCGGGACTTACAGTTCAAAGTCGACTCCGAACGACAAATTTTGAGAAACTTTTCTTGGCAATTTTATTTACTCTCAGAGTTTTTGCCAAAAATCTGCTGACAGGAAGTCGCCGAAGAAGTATTTTTTCATATTTTCGCTTTGATGTCTGCCCTGGGGTTTGAACCGTGGCCTTGCGTCTAATAAGTCAACATACTACCTATTAGACTTCGGCGACTTTCAATCTCTATACCATATCTTTAATAACCTTGCCTAAGAATTTTTTCTTCTCATATAGACACCATGAAAGAACCTTGAACCGTACGCTACGATTTGATGAGCAAAATATTTTCAATATTATGCTGCGTTTCATTAACCATTCAATACAACGAACATATTTTATCACAAAAGCAAAGAGTTTTTTTTTCGTGAACCCTTTGAACTCATTAATTTCATGTGCATGACTTTTATTAACATTTTACTAAAGAAGAAGAAAAAAGGAAAATTCTGCTTATAAATGAAAATAAATCCATACAAACAAAAACTAAAGCTTACGCTGCTAAGCTACAGATAATCAAGCAAAAAACAATTTTCTAAGATAAATCAAAAAAGGAAATTGCAATCAATAAGAGATTGAAAAATCTTTAGATGTGTATATATAAATATTTTTAGTCGCCTACCCAACCATCTGTACATGCGACAGTTAGGTATGCAAGTGAAAGGTGTACTCTCGTACGACGTCAATACTTTTAAAGTCAAGGAAAATAGAAATTCTATAAGAGTTCGATTAAACAAAGACATTGATATGGGAAATATCTGCTGATATGCAAATAAAACATAACAGAAGAGGAAAATGTATTGGAAATTAATATTTCCATGTCATGTGGGAGGTAGGCGTTGAGCTTAGTAGAAGTTTAATAAATTTCTGTTGAATTCTTCTTTAAATATAGGGTGGGACATTTAAAAGCTTAAATTTAAAAATTCAATAAAACGAAAATGGTTTAAAATTTTGCTAAAATTATATATATTGTGCAGTACTATTGTTCCGTTTAAAAATGGAATCTTATTTCATGCATATGGCTGCCACGGCTGGCCTCAGAGTAACTCATTCAATCGTATCTATTTTCGTGCAGTTTTTCGATTGTTCGGGATCGGCAATGGGATCACGAATGTTGTTCTTTAAAGACTCCCAATTTTATATGGTTTGTCGGCAGAACACTTTTCTTTATCAGCGCCACACTGAAATTTGTCTACATATTGTCCATACTGAACGTAATGAATCGATTTATGCTTGACCAACTTTGAAATTTATTGGAATAAATGAGCCTTAGACAAATTGCACAATGATGTCGATTTTGGTAGAAAAAAAACTAATTTCCATCTTGATATGCATGTTAATAAGCAAAATATCCGTATTTGGGGCAATGATTCGAAAAAGGCTCTGAATGGTGGAACAGCTTGATTTTAAGAAAAAAAATGATGTACGATGTAGGAAAATTACAAACCTCTAAAAATCCACTATAAATTAGTAGTATACTATCTATTTAATAGAATTTGCAATTTATTACTCATACGCCTCATGCTATGCTTAATACATACAATAGAATAGTTACTCTGAAAAGTATGCAATAAAAATTCGTTAATTTTGTCATGTGTGAAAGTAATGGAATTAAATATCACTCATACGTCACATAATTACCTGTCATGAACGAATTTTGCATATTAAATATGAGCCATGATGTGAGTATAGTATAATCGTTGGGCCATTTAAAAGTAAATTTCAAAATGGAATCAAACAAAAATTGTTTTAAATTTTGCCAAGTCTATTTTTTTGTTGTTGTTGGTTCCGTTTAGGAATGGAATATTATTTCACACATATAGCTGCCGCGGCTAGCCTTACAATTTACATCGTATCTCGACAAGCCGCACCAAACAATTACTCGTAATGGGTGCCTTGCATTCTGTAAGACCACATGTGGGTTTTCTGAGTCCCAAATATGACAATTTTGCTTATTAACGTACCCGCCAAGATGAAAATGAGTTTCATTCGAAAATATGATTTTTTTTTTCTGAGGAAAATCGGCATTATCGTGGAGTTTCTCGTTGGCCCATCTCGGTCTTTTCGCAAAACTCAAGGGAAACCGCTGCGTTAAGTGTCCAATTCTTAAGAACGATGGCGAGATAATGTTGATGGATTCGTACGTAAACTCGCGGCCAAAGCTCCTTCTCTGCGAACAAATTTTGTAGGACATTTTCGTGAAATTTCCAACCATTTGCCTTTGTTTTGGAAATAAATTTCCAATAAATCCCAATATTGTTCAAGTGTAAATCGATTCATTACGTTCAGTGGAATAATAAACTGAATTCTATAGCAGAATAGAATGACATAAGTATTGCCAGATTCGAAATAACCGCTGATTAAAATTTAAAACTGTAGATGGCTCACCCTATACAATGTTCAGCTGTTCTATATTTTGAAAGTTTCCGCCTGAAGTTTTATTTTATTATATCGTATTGCAGGAATAGCACGTTTAGGAAAATACTATTGTTAATGCCAAACTTAACCCTTGGCATTAAATACCAGTGCATTTTAAACTATTCTGTATCACATATTTCTCTTATAAATAAAAGCTGAAAATTGTGAAGAGCTTACGCCATATTTGCTGAATGCAACTGTCAACAGGTTCTAAAACGTCCTTATATTGCTTCCGTTTTTCTGTCCTTTCAAAAACCTTCTTCTGGATTCATCCTTTGTCCGATAAGGTAATATTTCGATTTATTTCAATAAAATTAATTATAGTCCAAAATCCTAATTCTCTTTTGTTTTATTTTCTTTTTTGCATTTCATTCTAAATTGGGACTTTGTTCGATTGAGCCTATAAAATCATTTCTGTTTTATACGCTCAATCCATCGGCTTAAAGAGTAACCAATTCTTCCAAATAGAACTAATTTCTCACCCCAACATTTGGTCCATTCGAACCGGATTGGTTTATACTCTTTAAGATTTTTTTTTATTGGAATTTATCATATTCATCATCATCGCCATCAAATATCATCATCAATTCATCAAGTCATAATTTTATTTTTTTTTCATCGAAAATAATAAAAAGGTATGTACGTTTGTAATTGCTATATTAGTTAAATTAGCTTAAAAGTGCAGACAAAAAAAAAGTGCCAATATAAGTGTTCGCAACGACCGTCGGTAGATATACACATATATTTAAACATTCGTTTACATACATATATATATACATATATATATAAAGTCCGTTCTTTAATATTTAATAATAAATTTGTGCATAATTAATAATTTTTTAAATATTTTTCTTTAAATTTCCAATTAAATCTCTTATTTTTTGGTTCAAGTTCGTACTTTATTATTTTGTAATTACATACATTACATACATAGTATATATTCCAATTTTGTTTTACTTGGTACCTATTACCATCAACAAAGATATTACTTGTTTTTGTTTTTTATTATTTTTGCAATATTCTCTTTGTTCTTCTTTCTTGCATACCATATGTATGTACGTATGGATATTACATTATAATTCGATCGCATAAACCGTAATTGCTTGTTTACATTTTAACCCTTCAATAGGTTCGTTCGTTGGTTTTTTTTTTTTGAAATTTATATTTTATTTTATTTGTTTCAGATAACATATGCAATTTGTTTTGTGATGTAATTAATTAAATATTAATCCTTAATTTTTTCCATCACATTTCTAAAACTACTTTATTAGTTTTATAAGGGATCAGTAAAACTAATTTTAGATAAAATTCAGTTAATAAAATTAAAATTAAACTAATAATATTTCTTTTTCATATAGTCCTCCTAGAAATATTTTTTTTTATATACATTCATAATTTTTTGATCTCCTTTCGTAAATTGCATTTTTTCTCTTCTTTTGGACCTTTAATAGAATTTCTGTTTCTTTTTTTGGTTTTCAATTGTAAACGAACAGACCTAAAATTCTTACTTTCTTATTGGAAAGTAACTTAAATTTCCATTGCATTCGGGGTCAGTGAACGCTGTTTGCTTTTCATATTTCACAGCTGATCTGTATTACGGGTATTTGAATGAATGCGATCATTAAATTCGTAAGAGATTTAAATGAATTAATTCTTTTTTGAAATATTTTTTTTATTTCAATTGTTTTTTGCTTTTTATTAATACCTTTGCTATATTTTTTCATAATATAACAATATCGAATCCAAAACTAAATTTTTTTTTCTACATCCTTTGGTCGTATTTTCCTTCTCTTGAGGTTTTTTTTTTTTCTTGTTTTTGAAATATTGTTTTACGCCTTTCCTCGGAAGTTGATTTTTCGATTGTTTTTTAAATTTTGTTCGGTATCAAAATGTCTCTGGATAAATTTATACGCTTGGCCGATAGCGTCGTTGAATTCGAAGCTGATCTAAACGGCAATCAATTTCCAGTGACGTCGATTTATGCAATTGAGGTTCATCGAGGTGAACTGAAGTCGAGCTGGACGAGAATTAAGGCAGCCTACGAAGAGTTTTTGACAGAGGCAGAGAAGGAAGCTGCTGAAACTGCAAATCCAGTCGAGCTAGAGTCCATTAAGGTGAAATATAGAAGCACCTATACCTCATATTGCAGCTGTTTAGCTAAATTAGGCGAATTGTCTGACGCTCTTCAATGTTCTACTTCGGAAAAGTTGAAGCACCATCAGGATAATCTTTCTCCTGGCTCTTCAAAGCATTTGGATCTGCCAAACACTTTCCAGTCTGAATCCAGCAGACTTAATCTCCCACCGGTTGACATAGAGCCATTCCACGGGGATTACTTCTCTTGGCCAACATTTCGAGACATTTTTACAGCGGTTATTTCGAATTCCAGAGCAAGTAATGTCGAAAAGCTATTTTACTTGACCAAGAAAACAACCGGTGAAGCGAGGGAGATTGTTCAAAAATGCCCCTTAACTAATGAAGGGTTCAATATAGCATGGGAAAATCTATGCTCCAGATATGAAAACCCCGGGTTTTGGTGAACGGTCAATTGAAGATTTTATTTGGTCTTCAAAGCATTTCTTCGGAGTCCAGCGATGCCTTAAAACGCCTCCAACGGGACATCAATTCTTGTATTTCAATTCTACGACTTTATTCAATGGATGTCACAAGTTGGGACCCAATTTTTGTTTTCATATGTACAGGTAGACTTCCAGAGAATACTTTGACACTATGGGAACAGCAGCTCACGGATAAGACCACCATTCCGAAGTGGTCTGATTTGGATAATTTTCTGACCAACCGGTACAGAACCTTGGAGTCTGTTTCAGAGATACGTGGGTCAAATACTTCCAGCGACACTAAATTAAAATCCAAAAGTGGACCTTGTTCTAGCTCTATTTCGAATAAGGCAGTTAATAGCTTTCAGGCTAACGTTTCTGGTCCGTTTTGTCAACTGTGTCCTAAGGAGAATCATGCTATTCGTAAATGTCCTAAGTTTCTAAAACTAGACCATCAACGGCGATTGGACGAAATCAAAAAGGAAGGCCTGTGCTGGAATTGCTTCTCTAGGACTCATAACGTTAGAAATTGCACAAGCAAAAATAGCTGTTTCAAATGCCAAAAAAGGCATAATACGCTTCTGCATAAGGACGCCAATAATCAAACCCAAAATAGTCCAAGACCCGGGGCCAATTCCACACTGAATCCGAACTCTCCTTCTTTTGCACGATATTCCGATAATAACCTACAGTCCGCTAATAGTTCAAATTACGATAGAGTTCAGTCGTGTTTTGCTTCTTATTCAAAAAACGTCCTCCTGGGCACTGCGATGGTGGATATTTGCCATAGGGGCGTGAAGTACCAAGTTCGAGCTTTGATCGATTCAGGTTCTGATGGAACCTTTATTTCTGAGCGCTTGTTCAATCGTCTTAAATTATCTTCACATCGTTCCAACGCACTAATTTCAGGTTTGAACAATACTGTTTCAGTTAAAGTTCAGCGTGAATGTTCCATTGTGCTTGGAACTCAGCTTGACAGTGCTGTCGAAATTCCAGTGACTGCGCTTGTAGTTCCTAATCTTACTAATAACCTTCCTACTCAGACAATTCCGAATTCGATTTTCTCCAATCTTCCTCATATTAAACTCGCCGATCCGAAGTTTTATGTTAGTTTAAAAATAGATTTATTGATCGGTGCTGATATTTTTCCTTCGATCGTTTGTTCAGGGATACAGCACAATGTTTGTGATTCCCTAATTGCTCAGGAAACCATCTTTGGATGGATTCTGACTGGTCCTATCTTCTGTAAGTCTCGCCTCAATTCTACTGTTATTTCGTATTTCTGTGAAATTTCTTTAGACAAAGAAATTTCACGTTTTTGGGAGGTGGAGAATCTTCCACAGAAGAACTTTTTGTCTCAATCCGATCGTGCTTGTGAGGAATTATTTGTTCGTACTACTAGCAGAAATTCAGATAGCAGATATATTGTTTCGCTTCCGTTCAGGGAAGAATTTCCAGAGTCACTGAATGTTGGTCATTCCAGATCAACTGCTATGGCGCAGTTTTTCAGAAATGAAGCGAGGCTTATTCGAAATTCAGAATTAAAAACTGAATATGATAGAGTAGTCCAGGAGTATGCGGACCTGGGTCATATGGAAAAGGTCAATTCATCTGTGTGCCATGACAATTCAATGTCATATTATTTACCTCACCATGCCGTCATAAAACCTGACAGTGTGTCTACTAAGGTCCGAGTAGTGTTCAATGCCTCTGCTCCATCATCCAATGGTCATAGTTTAAATTCTTTGTTGCACGTAGGACCGACACTTCAGAATGATCTTACCCTCCTGATTCTAAAATGGAGATTTTTCAAATTTGTTTTCAACGCCGATATACAGAAAATGTATAGGCAAATTTTGGTTGATCGGAAACACACTCCGTATCAACGGATTCTATTTCGAGACAATCCAAGTTCTCCAATTCTTGACTACGAATTGAAAACTGTCACCTTTGGGGTGAATTGTGCACCATATCTAGCTATTCGAACTTTACTTCAATTGGCAGATGATGTCGAGCCCATTTATCCATTCGCCAGTACAGTCCTTAGGAAATTTATGTATGTGGATGACGTATTGGCAGGAGCCCATACTAAGGAGAAAGCGGTAGAGACAAAACGGCAATTGATTCAGGCACTTCAATCTGCTGGTTTTTTATTAAGAAAATGGACGTCCAATTCCAAGGATATATTGTCAGACTTGCCACCAGACCATCTCCTCCACGAACATTTCCTGAAATTCGAAGATAACAGCACAGCAAAAACTTTAGGCATTCGATGGAACGCGCGTTCGGATGAATTCTATTTCGCAGCTGTTCAATTTTCCGAAGCGACTAGCTACACCAAACGTGAAGTACTGTCACAAATAGCGAAGCTGTTCGATCCTGCTGGCTGGTTGGCTCCATGCATCGTCCAGGCGAAAATTCTAATGCAAAGTATATGGGAAGATGGTACTGGTTGGGATGAAGTTATTTCTCCAGACGCCTTAAATCAGTGGAAACTTTTTCAAGCCAATTATTCTGTAATCAATACCATTCGGATTCCACGATGGATAGATTATACTCCAAATGCAGAAATCCAATTTCATGGATTCTGCGATGCTTCTGAAAAAGCTTATGCAGCAGCTTTATATGTTCGAATAGCAGATAATAGTTCCGTGTACACCCATTTGATTTCATCCAAAACAAAAGTAGCTCCCCAATTTCAATTCCTAGATTAGAGCTCTGTGGTGCTGTTCTTTTGTCCGAAATGATAGACAGCTTGATTTCTCAGCTCGATATTGAAAATTATTCTATTTTTTGCTGGACCGACTCGACTATTGTACTTTCATGGCTAGCAAAACCCCCCTGCTCGTGGTTGACGTTTGTTGCAAACAGGGTATCCAAAATTACTCAGGTGGTTGGTTATTCACAATGGCACCATGTTAACTCCGAAGCGAACCCTGCTGACTTAGCGAGTAGAGGTCGACATCCACAGGACCTCGTTGATAATGAACTTTGGTGGTATGGGCCACAATGGCTTAGAAGTAGCAGCTCAGAGTGGCCTAGGTATGATTTGTCCAAAATGCCCATGGCTGAAATCGAAGCGAAACCAGTGCGAGTACTCTTCTCCTATTTCTCCGACTATGAAGATATTTTAGAGAGATTTTCCTCTTTCCACCGAGCAATTCGAGTCATGTCCTACGTCTACAGATTTATTCATAGAACTCATCGTATCCACAGAGACAACGTTGCAAATTATTCAGTTTCTCTTTCTACTACTGAAATCAAAACTGTTCGTTCCAAACTCATTTCTATCTGTCAAAGGGCACATTATCCAAATGAGTATAAGGCTTTGTCTGACAAGCAGGCAATATCCAAGTCCAGCACTATTCTTAATTTGAATCCGTTCTTAGATCCAGAGGGAATTTTACGTTCTTGTGGGAGACTAGAATCGTCTACCGGAATCTCCTACAATGAAAAATACCCAATTATTCTACCCTACAATACCCAATTTTCTAGGCTGCTAGTACGATTTATCCATGATATAAGTCTACACGGAGGAAATCAGCTAGTATTGCGGCTTCTTAGAACAGAATATTGGATTCCCAAAGCTAAGAACTTAATCAAAACAACTATTAACAAATGTAAAGTATGTGTGATTTATAAGAAAAGGTGCCAGAAACAGATCATGGCTGCACTTCCACCAGAGAGATCTGAAATTGCACGTCCTTTCACACATACAGGCCTAGATTTCGCTGGGCCTTTCGACATTAAGAGTTATTCTGGTAGAGCATGCCGAGTCACAAAAGGTTATGTGTGCATCTTCGTTTGTTTTTCAACAAAGGCAATCCATTTAGAGGCCACTAGCGATTTATCTACACAATCCTTCCTTGCAGCTTTTAGTCGCTTTGTTTCAAGACGAGGTTGTCCGCTTCACCTACACTCCGACAACGGGACAACCTTTGTAGGCGCTTCCAAGATTCTTGCAAAGGAGTTTATTCTGACCTCCCAGCAACGAGTTATTTCGAATTATGCCCATCAGAATATATCGTGGCATTTCATCCCAGCTGGAGCCCCCCACATGGGTGGTCTGTGGGAGGCTGGAGTAAAAAGTTTTAAATTACACTTTCGAAAAATGGCAGGAGCCTACAAGTATACATTCGAGGAATTTTTAACCCTTTTGACCAGGATAGAGTCTTGTTTAAATTCTAGACCAATTTCATCGATGTCCACCAATCCTGAAGACCTGTGTGCCCTAACACCGGGACATTTTCTTGTCGGGTCTCCTATTCTAGCACCTGTTGATCCTCAGGTAGACAATACACCTATTTCCTTGATAAACCGATGGCAACGACTGAAATTTGTTTATCAAAACTTTTGTTCAAGATGGAAGACAGAATACTTGAAGGAGCTTGCCAAGAGGAATAAGTGGCAGCGTCCCACGGAAAATACAAAAGTAGGTGACTTGGTAGTGATAAAAGATGAAAACCTTCCTCCAAATTCCTGGAAACTAGGTCGGGTTGTTAAAGTGTATATTGGTTCTGATAATCGCGTTCGCGTTGCTGATCTTCTTACTCAGAAGGGAAAAATTACACGACCGATCGTCAAATTAATACTACTACCAACAGAATGTTAGACTTCGGGAATTCCTCTTCTCATTTTTTTGCTAATTTCTTTTCAGCTTAAAATGCCCAAATTGCACTTTTAAGTTTTTAGTCCCAAGCAATTACAATACGTACAAACTATTTTATTTATATTATTAATATGCACATGCTTATGTATTGTATATGTACTTTTGAATTGAATTATAAAAAATTGATTACTTGAATTATAAATATTAGAACCTAAGCTATCGAATGAATTCTTTAATATTTTATTTCTTACGTTTTAGAAGCAATATACGGACAAAGACTCGTTGACGCTTTGCTGTCTGCTTTTGTTTGCATACCCTGCAAGGCGGGCGGCAATGTTAATGCCAAACTTAACCCTTGGCATTAAATACCAGTGCATTTTAAACTATTCTGTATCACATATTTCTCTTATAAATAAAAGCTGAAAATTGTGAAGAGCTTACGCCATATTTGCTGAATGCAACTGTCAACAGGTTCTAAAACGTCCTTATATTGCTTCCGTTTTTCTGTCCTTTCAAAAACCTTCTTCTGGATTCATCCTTTGTCCGATAAGGTAATATTTCGATTTATTTCAATAAAATTAATTATAGTCCAAAATCCTAATTCTCTTTTGTTTTATTTTCTTTTTTTGCATTTCATTCTAAATTGGGATTTTGTCCGATTGAGCCTATAAAATCATTTCTGTTTTATACGCTCAATCCATCGGCTTAGAGAGTAACCATTTCTTCCAAACAGAATTAATTTCTCACCCCAACAACTATAAATAGCTTAACTTTTGATGTATAAATAGCTAAAACTATGCCAAATTACGGACATTAATGTAATTAAAGAAATTATTTGTAATTAAGCAACTTATGATGTCAAAGTCGTTTAGTGGCTTTTGCTCAATTATGGGGCCAAAATTAATTGAAATATTGTAATTGCGTTAAACAAAATGGCGAGAATTATGCCAATAATTCGATGTTTATGGTGTACACAAAACAATACCAATTAATTTAGTAGCAAAACTTAAATACTTAACAAATAAGTTTTGTGTAACATAAATTGACTTAAAGACCTATTTACCTATCAGATAGGAAATGAAAAGGAAGAGGCATGTAGCATGACGGCGAATATCAATATTGTTCCCATTCAAGTTGTTTTTCATACAAAGAATTTTATTTGACTTCTTTTTGTTTAACAAAATGTCTTTGTCATATTATTATCACATCAAAAATAGTTTTTTATTCAGTTGTTAACAAAAATTTCCGATTCTTGTTTTTTTTCCAAACTTCCTTACAAAAATTTTTTCAAAAGAATTTTGTTTTTGACGAAAGGCAAATATCTTTCCGGATCTATTCTTTAGCTGTTACATTTTACACACACATATTCGTTTAACATTTTACCTTTTCTTTTCACTTTCTTTTTTTTTCCTGTTGAAGTGAAATTTCGTTAAATTTTTCTCGTTCTCCTTCTATAAAAAAGCAGCAAAAAAGTTTCTGATGAAATTATAATTGTTTGCCTCTCCGATAGTCGTAATGTCATGAGTCTTTCTTTTAGTTTTGTGTTGAAAAAATAAATGTTGAGGGCGTACCAGTGCAAGAGTGTAAGAAAGTGTTTTCGTTTTTTTTCCTTTCAGCACATGTTTTGTCACTGGTACGTAAATGTCCTTCGATTTTATAATTCTTAAATAAGTTTGCAGCAGCATAGAGAAGCCAAAAACTTTTAATTTTTTGCATTATTGAGTCAAGAGATAAAAGTAAAAATTTAATAAAAATTAAAAAAAAACAACGTACAAAATTAATGATGCATGATTAATGATGAAATTTACAAGTTTCAACCTTTATGCTGTTTAGTCATTATTTACTACAAAGGGATGAGAACGACTTTACATTTTTAAAAGAAAATTTAAATATAATTTCAATTTAAAATAAATAAGGAAATAAGTGGATGTCACATTAAAAAAGTTATCAAAGAATTTGCTCTTAACAAAAAAGCTATACAAACATAGTAATAATATTATTTACGGAATAGCAACATAAGTTTCTTTTTTTTAAAAAGTTTTTATAAAATTTCCCAAAAAAAATTTTTTCCAAAAAAAAAAAAAAAAAAAATCAAAAATATGAGCCGTCATTTTGTAAAGGGTTTGCCAAATACTTTTTTTTTGAAAATGCTTTAAAAAAAACTACTGAATATTTTCTCAAATTTCTTTTTTTATTTGAAAGTACAATCCTTCCGGTTAATAATGGAAAATAATTTCATTTAAATGGCTGCCTCGGCTGGCCATGCAGTAGCCTACATGATCGGTGCAATTTTTAAGCACATTATCGATTGTGTGCAGCTGTATTTCACCAATGGCTTCACGAATATTGCCCTTTAAAGCGTCAATTGTCTCCGGCTTGTCGGCGTAACACTTATCTTTGACGGCACCCCACAAATAATAGTCCAACGGTGTTAAATCGCAGCTTCGAGGTTGCCAAACGACATCAGCTCTGCAGCTGATAATGCGATCTTCAAAAACAGGACGCAAAACATCGAGTGTAGCTTCGGCTTTGTGGCACGTAGCGCCGTCGTGTTGAAACCAAATGTTGTCAATATCCTCCTCTTTAATTTTTGTGAACAAAAATTCGTTCAACATGGCCCGATAACGATCGTCATTGACTGTAACGCCCACTCCTTGCTCATTTTCGAATTATGCCTCTGGACCAAAATCCGCACCAAACAGTGTCTCGTTTTGGGTGCGTCGGCTTTTCAACGTATGCGTGCGGGTTTTCTGTGCCCCAAATGCGGCAATTTTGCTTGTTTACATACCCGCCAAGATCAAAATGAGCTTCATCTGAAAAGATGATTTTTTTTGCCAAAATCGGCATCTTCTGTAAGTCGATCGTAAGTCGTTTTCCCAGCGTTGTTCAAGCGTATACACAACCATAAAACTAATTATCTGTCAAATCAGACATGAGCTAAGTGTTACCATTCACGAAATAAGCACTAGCTGAAAAAAAAAAAAAAAACGTTAGATGGCGACCCCTTTATTTAGTGTTACCATTAACTTGATTTTTTTAAAAAGTGACTTATGTTACTTTCAAAATAAACAGCTCATATTAGACGAAAAGCCACGGTTCTAACCTCAAGTCAGACATTTCCACAGTACAGAGTACATAATATTGCCATGAAACGTTTCTCAAAAATCGGGCATTCGGTGTCGACTTTAAACTGTAGGTCTCGTCGTTCTTGTATAAATTTAACACACACAACATAAGTGGTGTGAGAAGCTAGATCGTAATCTATCGCTAATTATTTTCTAAGTAGAATCTTATTAAAATTTTCTTCATTTACAATATAAGCATACTGTCTTTATATAAATAAAATAGTGCTCCTTTATCGCATTCAAGTATTAGTCATACTTTTTACAACAGTTCCAACATATGTCTGTGTTCTATTGGCGAAGTAATAATGTAATTTAAAAATATTTTCTAAAGTATTATGACTTTATTACAAAAACATTTTGTTTGCTGATAAGATAGTCATCAAAGCAAACTTCATCAACTATATAAGCGAACAAGAGTAAAAAATTGAATTGAAGCACTACGCCATTGTGGAATTATTTACACTTGAATGTTTTATGCGAGCATATTCCCAAACAGAAGTTTAATAAAAAATAAAATAAATTAAATAAAATGAAGTAATTAAAAAAAACCTAAAAAACGTGTTTAAATTAATAATTAATTTCTAATCTAAAAATTCTTTTCACTTCAATGTTGTTTTTTGGCTAATAAAAATTTATAATTTAAACGCCTAGGACAGCGGTTAGTAACTCTTTGCAAAACGTTATAAATTTGCTAGGCAACGTTTCATTTATCACACGACTGTAGGAGTAATGAATAAAGTAAACTAAGGCTTCATATTTTCAATCACACGCTTTATTTGTATTTGCGATATAATTAGAGGTAGAATTGTACATTTTCATTAGGTTGGAAGGATTTGTAAATCATTTTTATTTACAAAATGATAGCTATGAATCGTTTTGTCAGTTCTAACATAGAATATAGCAATCAAGTCAGGTTACTGCACCTTGTTATCAAAGTCATGTGTGTGAGGATATTTTAAAAATAGAAACCTTGAGCTAATGGATCAATCATATTTACTCTCGGTGCGTTATCCACCAATACCATTAAAGCGGAATTTAAAATCTCATAATCTTCTCAAAATGTTTCTATTTCTCGCCTCATGTAGTAGCCTACCCACACCTCGAGTTCGTGCTATTTAGTCAAGTTATTTCTTTTATTGCCCTGAGGAAATAAATGTTTGACTTTGTAACGGCTTGCGAAAGCTTACATTTTGGATTGCTGACGCTAAGATCAAGTATTTCGCCTTTCTTTTCTTTAAATTAACTATGAGTTCTCAATTTTTTATATTTTTCACGCTTCCATGTGGGATTATAACAGGATTAGTATTCAAACACCACAGTGTTATTAATTTCCATCATTCTCAGATCATTCATCAGATTTCTACATTAAGCAGAGGAAAAAATATATTTTTTTAGTTAAGTATGGATTAATAGTAGTCTAGGAGATAGGGTTTTGGCTTGTTAGACATGAGGCCACGGTTCAAACGGCAGGTCACAGATCTCCAGCAAAACGAAAATATGAAAACATATTTCTAAGGCGACTTTCTCTCAGCAGATTTCTGGAAAAAACTATGAGAGTAAATAAAAATTGCAATGAAAAGTTTCTCAAAAGTCTGTCGTTCAGAATCGATTGTAAACTATAGATCCTGCCACTCATGTATAAAATTAGAACACAACGTAAGTGTTGTAAGATGGTCCATTGTTATCCTGACTGAAGGGTTGTAATGACCAATTATATGTGTATTACGGATTTGAGTATTATAGATTGTGTATTGTCAAAATGTCGAACCTGTGACGAAGAAGATATAAGCACGCCAGGAGTTGATGTTTCGAAGTTGTTTCGACAGTTGCAGAGGCTGCATTGAGATGGAAGGGTTTTGTTATGGCCTTTTGATTAAATATGTAGTATTATACATAAAAAGTAACCAGAGCGGAAGGCTTACATGCTCATGATAAGCTTGATTATTTGCTGTTTTCTATACCAACTTAATTATGATGCGTTATAAACTGTTACAATTCAAGTGATTAAAAAATTCAACAATTTTTAGGTTCTAATAATTTATACATCAAAGTTCATTTATTCCGTTGATTAAAATACTTATTTTTTTTGTCAGTGCCTCACAAAATACTGAAATTTTTCATTAGAATTTCAAACACGACAAACAAACAAATTTTTTATTCATGTTTCAAATACAATCACAACAACACTTTTATTGTTTTTAATAAACACAACAAATACACAAAACATAAATAATATTTTAAATTGTCACATGGAAAATATATATTCTTTTATATTCATTTTATTTTCTTAAATTTATTTTATTTTTTTTTTTTCAAATAAAAATGACACAGAAACACTAACCACATACACATGTAAGTGGTATTGTCATTTTCAGAATACTAAAAAAAAATAGTTATTAAATATGCTTTGCAATGTGCAACGTACTACAACAACAATAACAATAAAATAAAAATTAAATGAAAGTTAAAACTTAATTTAGTTTCATCTACTGTTTATGGAGGATCACGTTTTGCCTGTAAAAACCAGGGAAATGCAATAATTAATTGCACTAAAGTTACAATTGTCATGGCATGCAGGATGGCATAAACAAAAGTTTAAAAATTTAATTCATATTGCCGTAGTAAAACTCAGTTATAGCCTGGTTGAAATTAAATTCTGTTGATATGCAAAAAAAAAAGAGAGGTAAATACCAACATTCTTAATTTAATTTGAGAGCGCAAAAATGTGCAGGAATTTGTGCAAAACCAACACATGCGAATTATTAATGAAATTATTAAATTAATGGACCAGGTATGCGGTTGAATTTAATTTTGAATATTAAAATTTAATAAAAAAAAAAAAAAAATTGTACGGCTGTTTTGAATTTAAATTGAAGTATTAAATGAAATTAACACATTTGGTGGGATTCAGTTGAATTAAAATTGAAAATCATATAGAAAAATCGATTTACATTCTTAATTAAGTTTTTACTTTCGCTTGTAATATTTGTAAAGATTTATTTTTCATTAAAGTTCTATTGGTCGTATGAGTAATTTAATTTTACTCAATTAATATTGCTCATACGCATGGTTCGTATTGCTTAGTAAAGTTTTCTTAGTAACTACGCATCTATAAGAAGTGATGCCAAGCGAATGGGTTTCACTTGTTAATAATTTCCAGCAGCATTATTTATGTAAATATTTCTGTAAGCATAGCAAGAGAAAGTAAGTCCTCTTGCGGACAACAATGTGAAGATATGTATGTTGTTAATCTTACTTGGGACTGAAAAATAATGTTTTTTTTTTTTTTTTTTTGTATTTCAAACTCAATCAATTAACGTCGTAAATATGAAAAGTTAAGCTACATTTGAATGCAGATCAGCTACAGGGGTGATTCACTTGGTCAAATGGCATCATCAGAATTTATTTAAAATTTTTGAAAAAAAATTTTGGATTTTTAATATTTTTTGCTAAGGTCTGTCATACAGCAGGAAAAACGCAAATGTGTAATCCATTTCTTACAATGAATAATTAGGTGTACCGGCATCAAAACACGGCACGTATGGCGAGACCTACAGCTTAAATTCATTTCCGAACAAAAGATTTTTGAGAAACTTTTCATGGCATTTTTATTTCAGTCTCAAAGATCTTGCCTTAAATGTGCTGAGAGAAAGTCGCCCGAGAAATATTTTGTGCATATCTTGTTTTGTTGGAGATGTCTAGTCTGGGGTTTGAACCGTGGCCTCACTTTCAATAAGCCAAAACACTACTCACTACACTGCGCCGGATGCATGCATCTACAATCCATATCTTAGGATTAGAAATAAAGCGTACCGGCATCAAAACTGGATGATATTTTAAGAATAATCATGGAAATTCTAAACGGGAAAGTACGCTGTTCCTAGTTGTAGTTCTAAAAGAAATAAGGAAGGTATTGGACTAACCCACAAGATGTAGGGAACTCTTTCGCAATTCTAGGGTAAGGAGCTCATTGTGCCAATTCACATTTTTACTATAACATAAGCACGAAGTCATAGCTCACCGCAGTTTAAAATAGTGAAGTGATAACTTATATAAAAATACTGGAGTGAAAGAAAGCGGTCCGCTCTCTGGTGATATGCACTTGGAGGTCATGCAAGAGCGAACAGCTTAGTAAACACGTTTGACCTGACCATAGCATACACGAATGATGTCGCATTGCCAAAAATTTTCTACTTCAAGTTATTAAACATTTCGAAGATGCAATAAAGTCTGTGGGCCTTAAAGTATATGAAATGTAGTGGAATCATTCGTATGGAAGGGCATAATCTTGAAGGAATATATATTTTTTTGCTGACATTACACTCAACAGGCAGATGCTCTGAGACTAGTTTAAGTTGAATGTGTGGCACACGTCCGGTTGAAAACACATGTCGTTGGTGTCCATATCATCTAATTTAGGTCATAAGACGTTACGAAATTGGTAATTATTGGCCTATGTAGCTTATCGTTGACAGGGATGCCCTGAACACATAACGTCCTTAAAGAAATATGAACCAAGTCCACACCAAATAGTAACTTTTTCGGAGCGGATTGGACTCTCTTGGATGTCGTGTGTATTAGTATCACCTGAAATTCGATAATTTTGTTTATTCCCTTAGTAACTAAAGGCTTGAATAGTAGCTTGGGTGTGAAAGAGCTTTCCGTACGATAAGTGCCACTCAAGTACACATTCGTAAATGTGTAAAACTTAATATGAAAGTTTGTCGTTGTTCAAACGCAATATGAACTAGTTTGTGAAGTGAAATATATAGTTCCCCTAAAGTATAGTAAAAACCAAGCGCCTGCCAATATAATAGGTTTCTCGATAGGTTTATATTCGTCAGTCAATAAGTTTATGGTGACTGTTTTTCTGGCATTTATGAGATTAAATTATCTTTGCCCATCTTCAAGTTTAAAAAAAGAATTTGATCAGGAATAAGTTCGCTTTAATTGCAACCTATTCTCCGGATTTAGCTCCGAGTGCCTGTTTCTTATTGCTGAATCTGTACAGAAAACTGTAGAGAAATCAAATCCGTAAATGTTTTTTAAGGTTTAAGAATGTTGCAAAAAATGTTTGAGCCACTGTAAAAATTTAAGAATATAGCACCCTAGCCTATACAGAAAGATATTGTTACGTTTTTACCTTTTAAAAACGTTTCAAATATGAACACGTATATTGCAAATAAAATAAAAACAAATTTGTGTTTAATTTTAATTAAATTCTTCATTACTCGCACAATTCTGTGTGCCACTGTTCACAACTTGATGTAACAACAACAATTGTTTTTCTTTGTTATTCCTCTGTTTATACCCTTTGCAAAAACAATAACAATTACTAGGCAATTATTGGACAGATCTTTGTAAAGGAGATCTTCAAACCACGATTACTCTCTTCAAACGCATCTCGTCTTCACACAAGACTTTTTGCTAACTCAGTCGCCTGCTTTACCTTGTCTTTTATATGGTAACGCAAACTGTCTGCTGAATGTTCTTGAAGCCGAATGTTCATGGCTTTGCCTTCTCGAAATCTTTATAAATGTAATGTAAATGTTGTTGTGTTTTTGTTTACTTGTTAACCATTTTTTTATGTTGGTGTTTGTTGTTATGTTATAAGCAGTACGATAATTTGTAAACAGATTTGTTCACTGCATTGTTTTGTTTTTGTAGTTTTTGTTTACAATTTTATGTTAAGCGATGTTATAACAAAACACCAGTATCATGATTTTTAATTTTTGTAACAATATGTACCGTGCGCGTCAAAAGAAACTTAACGCTTTGTTTTGTGTAACATAATATGCGTTATCGGATGTTATTGTAATTAATATTGTAATTAATTTATTTCAGCTCATTTCATTGTGAAATCCAAACAAATTAAAATAATTACAAGTGCAATTAAGTTAGATTTTTTTTTGCTGTTGTTTTTAATTAAATTGCAATTGACAATATGATAAGCCTTAGACTTTTTTAATACAATACAATTATAATCTGAAAAATTTATAACTAAATAAATGTTTTAAAATGCTTATAAATATTTAATTGAACACTTTAAAATTTATTGTATATATGAGTTTCATAAGTGCTGCTATTATAAAACATTAATTTTAATTAAATTTTAAACAAAATATTTTTTACAACAAATATTGTCTTTAATATTAAAGTGTTTTATGTTTATAACAACAATATTTAAGAATTAAATCAAATGTCTTTTGCAAGCCATTCCTTTAACAAGAAAACTTTGGCCTGTAAAGAGGTGGAAGAAGTAGAAGCAAAATATTCTTACTTTTAATGCAATAAAATAAAACAAAATAAAATAAAATGAAAACAATATTGTCTGAGAGAAATAAATTTATGCAGTGACACAAACTGACATTAAACTTTACATATGTTTGTAATTTAAGTGGATTAACTATTTACTGTCTGCGGTAATATTTCAAAGTTTGCATGTATCGAGTAGAATGGTAAGCTAAATTTAAAATTTCATTTCATTATTTTTTTCTACATTTTTCAAATGGGAATTTAAAAAAGAAAAAACATTTTTAAGAAAATATTCTTTTTATAAACAAAACAAAGAATTTTTAACTACCGTTTTGCAAAAAACATAAATTTCTTTTTATTCTTATGCGCTATTAAAATCGCGAACATTAATAAGTATAAAATTTCTCTAACCTCAGCTAAATGTAGAAACAGATAAACAGTTTTATTTATTTATTTATTTTTTTTCTAAATATGAGGACTTTACCATTTTTTACTAAAAGTTTTTTTTATTTTGTTTTGAATTATAAAATAAATTTGTATACCTTCAGCTAAAAAATGAACACTGTCAGCTAAACTTCCTTACGTTTTGCTAAATATTATAACTAGTTTCTCTTTCTTTTTGTTTCGTCTTCTCTTTATTGCAATTTCATAAGTAATTACGTGTTTTCTTTCTAAAAATTACAGGCACAAAAAAAAAAAAAAAATAAAATAAAACTTGTAACCCCCACACACAAAATGATAGAAATCTTCCAGCAGAAAAAAAAAAATGAGACACTAATGCACAGGAAAAGTTTTATATCTTCTCACTTTTTGCCCTACTAGTTTACGCCCTAAAGTTGAACATTACGGAGGTGTAATTACATATGTACACCTGAGCTATGCTTTTATATATATTGTTAATGATAAGTATACGTACGTAGATATATACTACATATACAGTTGATAATAATATACAGAGATATGTAAAGTAATAGTATGCTTAACATTCCTCAACAATACTGACTATAAACTCTTAAGATAAGCTCATGGAAAGCAAAGTTTTCATGGATTTTATACCGGAAGCTCATCCTATTTCGGCTGTAAAACCAATTAAAAATATCTTAAGCCAAAGTCAACAAGGAAATATTTTGAGTGTGTTAGTGGTAAGTAAGAAGTCGCCGTAGTCTAGTGGGTAGTGTGTTGGATTATTAGATATGAGGATATGGTTTGAATACCAGCTCATACAACACCAGCAAAGGTGACTTTCCCTCAGCAGATTTCTGACAAAAACTCAGAGTAAATAAAAAGTTGCCCTAAAAAGTTTCTCAAAAATCTGTTGTCCGGAGTTGACTTTAAACTGTAGGTCCCGCCACTCATGAATAAAATAAACACGCACAACACAAGTGAATCCTGACTGAAGTTTTGTAATAACCAATTATGTACGTTTGTATGTAGACAGTAGATAAGCTAACTTAGTACCAGACATAGATTACATGTTATTAAATATTTTTCTTTCCTTTTCGAATTCAAAAATGTCTATAAATTTAAGCAAATTATACAATTTCAATTCATTACAATACAGGCACCAGGGATAACATTTAACTTAAATTCATATATTAAGCATAACTTTAAGCTATTTCCCTTAATACTTTATAAAAATGCGATATTTCTGCTTGTCTAAGTAACTTTATTATCCGAATAACACAGTCACACATGCACACATGCACCCACACACACTCATACTAAAATATTTGCAACGGTACACACTGTCGCGAGCGTGGCCAAAAATGGTTAAAATCAATGTTGGAATTTCATTATTTTTTTAACTTTATCTTATAGAAAACACTTCTATTAGTTGATATATGAATTTTTTTTAAAAACTTTTGCGTAGTTTTTTAGTTATTGTATCTCAAAGTTAAGAATTATTATTCAATATAGAAAATTTGTGCGAAAACTTGAAATTTGACATATCTTTGTCATAGTCAAAATTCAAAAATTCTTTTAGTAATGGCTAAATTATTTGTAATAGAATTGTAAGCCAGGTATGTAATTGTAATTACAACGCTATAATTGTTTACAAATATTAGTCATATGTGAAATATCCTTAGCCAAAGTACAGGTCTTCAAAAAATTAAGATTTTCATACATTTATTAACTTCAGTAGTGAATTAAAAAAAAACACCCAATATCACTTTTGAAATTTTTTCATATTTTATTGCCACAAGTATGTACTTTAACATATATAAATTTCAGCTGCTTCTGACTGCTTTTGTGGGCGTTATAAATGTTTTTAGTGTCAACATCAATGCAGATTCGTGATATTTTTGAGTAATGGGTGCAGCTTAAGAAAAGTAATACAACAAATGTGTTGCATTATATTGTACAATTTGTGGAAAGTCGTATTCAAAGATTTCTAGCAGATATAGAGATGGACTAACTAAAATTCATTCTTTTAAAAATCAGTAATAATTGGACAAAATATAGACGTGGAAAAAGTAGGTTTGAAACTGAGTTGAGTAAGTGATGTAAGTTTTTCTAGATCATCGATTTTTTTGTATTTAAACATAAATAAATTCAATTAGAAACCAAGTACAAGCGTCTTGTCACTTATATGTATAAATTCAAATATTTTAATATATATAAACAAATTTTAAGTTGTTTAATAAAATATTGTTTATTGTAGTATTTTAGCTATGGTAAAAACGTATCCTTAAAATTGTCTAAGGGTATACGGAATGTGAGAAAATTAAATTTTAATGAGTTAGTAAAACATTTAAATCATAATTTGCGATTCGAAAAAAAGATATGTATATTAAATTTTTTTGATACTCTTTTAAAAAAGGACATTTTTAAGGTGGGCGTATCCTTGCTCCAAATTGAACGAAATTTGGAGGAAGTATTAAGCATATTAAAACTAATAAGTGTACTAAATTTTATTAACATATCTTTTTTTTCCTCCAAGTTATAGCAATTTTTAATTTCAGGATATATGGGAAGGACACTAATCCTTTGAGTTTAAATTACCAAATTTTAGGTATGATTATGTTTTACCAATTAATATAAGTGTGCTAAATTTCATTACTCTACTATTACTCCTTCTATTTTTGGCCACTCGTTATATGAAATCGCGACAGTGTGCGGTATTGCTTTATCCCTTTGGGTATACTCTACGCCACACTGCTGCCTTAACCCTTATTTTATTAACTGTAACAACAGATACGAAATTAAATTGAAAATACGATTCAAATTGAATTTAAATGTTTCGTTTTTTACACAAAAAAATTTACATTTACAACGTATGCGTACATACATATGTATGGCTGCAAGGAATTTAAAATTAAAATGTTTCTTTCATTGGCTTTATTTTTTAATTTTTACAAATTGAGACAATATTATGGCATTGAAATCTTAATTTTTTTTTATTTATTTAAATGTGTCACTCACTTTATGATAAAATAATTCATTCAATAAAAAAGGATTTAATTTTATTTAAATTTATTATTTGTTACACAGAATTAAAGTATTAAAGCAGGCTACTGTAAATGTACGAGATTATAAGGGCTTATGCAAGTAAATGGTGGAATTTATTTGTAATGCGTGAGGATTTAATTATACGACTGATGACAGCTTATAAGTGTCTACGTTAGGTTCACCTGCACTTAAAGTATGGAATTAATTATTAACATAAAACACTGTTATCACATTTTTAAGTTTTATGATATTTTAGTGTGTTCACTTTCATTGTTCTCAACGTAAGACTGTACATTCCACGGCGGCAACAACTTTTGTCGAACTCTAAACTATTTGTATGGAAAAATGCCTGTGAGTCTATGCATGTCTTTTTTTCTCGTTTCAAATAACTTATAGATAGACAGTGACAGATTCCTGATACATACATAATTGGAACGACAGATTTTTGGGGACCTTTTTCATGTCAACTTTAATTACTCTCAGACTTTTGAATTAAGCTCTACTGAGAGGAAGCCGTCTAAGAAATATTTTTTTGATATTTTGTTTTGTTGGAGATGTCTGACGTGGGGTTTGAACTGTGGCCTCACTTTTACCTACTAAATTAAGGCGATTTCCTACACATTCTTGATAGTTTTGCTAAAAAAAACATTAAGACTAGAGAGTTCGTTGACGATTTCATTTCTCAAACTCTCTTAGAACTGTGTATATCGGTCGCCGTTGATGGTTTTTCTCTTTTCAAGCTGGCATATGAAGATTATACCGAACATATGCAAAGTCCCTGCTGTAATCTTTTATATGATGAACTCCTTGATTCTGATGTGATACTTTTAGCATATTTTCATCCACTCTCACATAACTAGGTATAAGTATGTATATTCGACTTAAATATGTCGGAACAGAGTAAAATATTGCTTCCTGTTTTGGCCGGCACCCACTTAGAAACACAGTTTTCGCCTGTTCCAACATTCACGTCTCATATGCCCCTTTAATACTTTTACGCGAATCAAAACAAACTAACGCATAATAAAAATTAGCAAACAAGACAAACAGACCACAACAAAATACACATATCGTATGGTATACCGAATTAAACACACAACTAAATCAGCTAAGTACTGGAATATACGATAAGGAAGCGAAATAAAAATCCAACAACAACTGTTAATAGAAATATCACAAAGTTGCCAGACATAAAATAAAGGAATGCAAACATAGCAAAGAACGACTATGCCAGTCAGTAATGAATAATCAGTTAGTGCTGAGATGTCTGTAATCGAGAGTTGTATTAAAAAGTAAGCGTAAAGTACCTATATGTATATTTGTACATAGTTGGTCATTACAATCCTTAAGTCAGAATAACGACCTACCTTCTCACACCACTTATGTTGCGTGTGTTAGTTTTATATATGAGTGTCGGGACCTACAGTTTAAAGTCGACTCCGAAGGACAAATTTTTTTGAGAAGCTTTTAATGGCAATCTGCTCGGAGGAAGTGGATGAAGGAATATTTGTTCATATTTCGTTTTGTTGGGGATGTATAAGCTAGGCGTCGCCTCACTTCTAAATAGCTAATACACTACTTATTAGACTTATACAATGGCATATACAATGGAATTTTATTTTCTGTTGATATAACTGAATTTGGATGAATGTTTAAATTGCTACAGACAAATTAAAAATGGTTATTGTACTCTTGTAGAAACCTCTACAACTGACTGCCCCAGACGCCATCTTAAAACATAAGTATATAAATGTATATCATTGAAGAAAAAAATAAAAATAATTGAAATGATTGTCTAAGAATAAAATTTCATTAGATCTTAAAAGTTACAAATAGTTTAGCACATTAAATTATTTTATTTCGTATTAAATTTTAATTTTTTTTCTATTTTATTTTATTTTTACTTAAAAGCTATAAATGTATACATTGTTTTTCTTGTAAATTTTATAAGTAGGTTGTCAAAATCAAAATATCTTCAAACATTCATTCCTACTACTTGTGCTTTTCATTGTATACAATGCCATGCCGTATAACGAATGTAAATTTCTTTTTATTATATTGTTATACATCATTTAAATAAACTATAATAATAATGATAACAAATAAAATACAATAGAAATCTTCTGATTGTCTTTTGTAAATACTGTATGATATGGTATAGGGTCCATACTTCGATACTGTATTTGTAGCATATGTATATTTTGCATCACATGCTGTGATGGTTATTGTCTCTAGTATTTGTTTAAAATAAATGTTTTCAATGAATAACAATAAAATTAAAATCAAAAACCAAAACAATTTTCATACAAAATAGAAAATATTTTCTTTTTTATTTATAATAAAAGCCAAAAGGTAGTATGTTTGTTTTATGGAATTTATTAGAAAAAAAAGAAGAAAATTGAAAATAAAATAACTGCGTACATGAGAAAACAAATTGAAAACTGACATTAGAAAGGCATTTTAAAACCAAAAATATTGAAATTTTAATTAAGAAATAAAAACTTCAGTTTCATGTTTTACTTTGACTTTAGAATAATAACAAATTGTTTTCCATTTCCATTCAATTTAATAATATGAATTTTTAATAAATGCCAAACATTCTGTTTGGAAGATGTAAAATGTGATTTGAATGAAAACATAATGGAAAGTTAAAATGAAATGAAAAGAAAATAATTTTTATTCTGACAAAATATGAATTAATTTTTGTTTCTTTTGCGAATATATTTGTAAAAATACACATTATTCTTGTAATTTAATTACAGTCTACTTAGCGAGGTTAAAAACATTCAATGTAATGCCATCATTCCAGTCCCACAGAAATCTTCGTAACTTTAAGCAAACAAGTTGATCAAATTATGTTTCATTATCTATCTATTTCACCATAATATTGTTCTACGATGTCATCGTTGTCTAGTGGGTACTGTGTTGGCTTATTCGACGTACGACCACTGTTTAAGCCCCAGATCAGACATCTCCAACAAAGCGAAATATGAAGAAATATATCTTCGGCGACTGATTTCTGACAAAAACTCACAGAGTAAATAATATTGCCATGAAAATTTTCTCAAAAATCTGTCGTTCGGAGACGACTTTAAACTGTATGTCCGGCCAGGCATGTATAAAATTATTACACACAACATAAGTGTTGTGAGAAATACTGTCTAAAGGGTGGTACTGACCAATTACGTACATATGGACAAGGATGCACCCGGATGTTTCCTTCTGTAATGCCTTATTGCCTCACCTCTTCAGTACCAATATTACCTAATATTCATGTTGATTTTAAGACCATACCCAGAAAGGGAAGGAGTAGACTTTAAGTATACAGTGCCCTGTCAAAAGACCGCTCATCAGGTTATTCCTGGATAGTCTAATGCCTGACTCAAATGTTTTATTTTTATAACCTTAACCTCTCTTTATCTTCCACTTCGTATCATAAAAATTTATAAAAGTTTACTCCAATTTCAAATAAAAGTTCTGAACAAATTAACGTCGTTTAAATTCTTTCTCCTCGATCCCATCTACCTACTCATTGCTGCGAATTTCCAAATGATCTGAGACCCTATATTGTTGATTCTGTTTTCCAAGACAGTCCTATACTGTTTTTAATTTAACCCTGTAAGAGCTTAGGGCACGGATGTCGGTCTGACAGTCTGAATGAATAGATACGTGAACAAAACAATTGTGATACTTTGAAAGATACTACTCCACATAAGATTCAAAAGCGTACAACTTTTTGATTTGGAGTTGAAAGGTTACGTAAATACACAAAAAAAAAAAATTCTCTAACTGGGGACTTAAGATTCAAGAGCGTCCATTGTACCCCTAAGAAGTGACTGTTTTGAGTGGAGTGGGGGTTGGCAGAATCAAGGATTCATATTAGCAACGTTAGCCAAGAGAACGGCGAGCACATAAAGTCAATGGTTACCAACAACTCTTGGCTTGAAGTGGATATTGTGGACATTGGTCTTACGGTTTCAACTGGACGGCGGTATGTGCCATAAGCTGATGCCGCATTGAATATTCTGCACGAATGGCCATCGAAATCGTGCGATTACACCCGGTTTGACTTTTTCTTGTAGATTTTTTTTAAGTTGGAGGTGTATGCAAATAAACTACAAACCACAGCGGTTTTTAAATAAAAAACGACCCATGTTATGTGTCAAAAACAGCTTGATTTATGCGCCTGAGCCGTGAAATATTGGACACTTTGGGAATGGCATCAATAGCTCCTTCACTGTGTTTTCCTTAAATTTAAATATAGGAAGCGATGAAAATCCTTGTTTTATGATTTAAAACAGTTACATATACATATAAGTCTGTGTTTAAGCAAATAATTTGAAAAGTCTATAAATATATAATAATCTAGAATATTTATTAAAAACAAAAAAATAATAATATTTTAATCTTCTAATGGTAGACCATTTCCAATATCATTCATAGATGCTGTCTAGTGTCAGCTTTGATGGACATGTGACAGCAGCACAAACATTTATTATTTTCATATATGAAAATGAATTAAAAAAAGAATACAAAAAACAGAGAACGTAAATGAAACTGATCAGATCAAATCAATAAACCGACATCAACAAGTCAACAGACGTCACAACACTACATCACATCACACCATACAAATGTGTGTTGGTAGATATACTATCCCACATACTTTTGTGTGGGTGAGAATATTGTTGCATGCAACAACACTTAAATATAAAATTGTATGTTTTAATGCATTTTCCTCACAATGTTCAATGTGTTGGTATCTCCTTTTCAGTCAATGTGGGTTTTGTGTTTGAAATTTTTAAAATTCTCTCCAAGAATATGTTCATTTGACACGTGCTGTTGTAGCAATTACTTTTAAACTTTTTATTTTCAATACTCATATTTTATTTGTCTTTTACTTTTCTTCCTTTTTCATTTAATAATTATAAATTTGCATTTTAATTGATTTTTTATTTCAAAAGAGAAGTTTTTAAATAAATAAGTGCAATAAAAATGAAAACCTTATGTATAGTAAATACATACATATAAAACAGAAAAACTAAGGGATTGCATGGTAAAAAATTCATAAATTAATTAGATTGCCGATGATTATCCACCGGAAAATTAAAAGAAGATTTTATTCTTTATTATTGCACTTCGTACCTATACATTGGAAAATAGTCACATGCAGTTATTATTTATATTTCTGGGAGAAACTTTAGTAGGAAACAATGTTTTTTTTTTTTTTAAATGAGAATGAAATAAATATTGAAATATAAATATAAATCGAAAAGTTTTATTGACTATATATGTACCTCAAAATATACATGAGGTAAGGTACGTAGCATTATTTATAACTTTTTTTCAAACAATATTTATTGCGTTGATTATAGTAATGAATATGATTCAGTATGGGCGACTGTCCTATGCAACCTAGCCTAGGCTCACACATCGTATACTGATGCTGAGATTACTTATAGTTTTAGCGGACATGTTGGTATCAAACAACACATTTTTGTGATATTGAAAATGTTTGATTCACAAGTGAAACCTACATATACATATCTCTTTTGAGACCCTTGTAAACTAATTTCAACAATTTAATAGGAATTAATTCTACTTCATACTTCATTCATTTCTTTTCGTTCATTTAAAGAGTTTAGGACTGTCAGACGGCATGTCTGCCAGTCTTTATTATTTCTTAGTTTTTTATTTTAGTTCCATTTATTAAGTTTCTTTTCTAAGCTGGTGATTGGTTTATTGTAGCAGGACCTAGCTTTCGTTGCCTGCGAACAAGTGGTGAGAAATTTTGCTGAAAGAGTCCCATTGTTTTTATTATTATTTGTTGTGAATGGGTGCCATGGTACTGTGATCATACAATCTATTGTACTTCCCTCAAACACGATAGATTATCCCTATAATATAACCTCCAAACCTATTATCCTAACAAATTTCAGAACGTTGCGCGGAGCTAACCAAAACAATTCATTTCATATGTTCTTAGGTTTTTCTTTCGATTGATTCCAATTGTCATAAGACTCGAAGCAATCCTTATTTTGAATAAATGTACCCTGAGTCTACAGTGCCCTGTCAAAGGTCCGGTAATCAACATCAGGTTATTTTTTGATAGTCTGACGCATGACTCAAATCTTCTTTTATTCTAATTTCTTAAAAAAAGATATGATTATCTCGAACCCTCTTCTTTTTTTTTATTGAGCATACCCTACTCTCACTTCGCTGTAGTCTCATAAATGTCGTGGAAACTCTCCTTCTTGCAAGAAGCTCTGCTTGCTCATCGCCGTGACTTATGACCTAGGACCCGGTGGATAATATTCCAATTCTGTCTACGTAGTTGATTCAGCTCCCTTGGACCGTATTATCTCTCATTTGAGCTTATAACAACTAAGTGTTCGAAAGGAGGTCTGAATTAAATATAATATTGCTATATTCTGTCTTTTGTTGTATTAAAGTTTAATTGAGCAGATCATTCAATGGCATAGACTTCTGCTTGGAAACTACCCTAGAGCTTCCCCATGGGCGCGAAAAATAATTTCATTCTGAAACCAAGTACTCCTGTTCCCTTTTGATAATATCCTTTCTTGATTCATCTGGTTATCACAAAATATTTTCCCTCTTAAGAGAGTACGCAAATGCCAGATTACTTAACAGAGTCATACTATTTGTGACAAATTGGCGTTAGCTGACCTTTCATTATTAATATCAATATATTGAATCATAAGTTGTCGAGTTGTGTTCCCACAAATCCTCTACGACATCGTATACATCAAACTTCTTTGAAGAAGAAATTTTATTTCAAAAAATTGTATTGAATTGGATTGAATTGAATTAGAATGAACTAATAGTTATTGTATTATTAATTAATAAATACTATAATAAACAATCCAATTATTTGATGTACGATATGATTGAATTACTTGAAAACTTTTAGCATGAAAATGTTCTTAAAAAATTTTCAAATTTTAAAGAATTCTTCCGAAATAAATATCTTCGCACATAAGCATTAATATTGTGACGTAAAATTGTAAAGTGATTGAATTTAATGAGCCATAAAGCAAATTTCCTATACTTAATTGAAAGCATTAGAAATAACATCATATGAAAATAATATTCATAAAGCAAAACGATCTTACCAGCAGACCAATTTGAATTTTATTTTTATTTGTATGGAAACACCAAAGAAATAGAAACTCATTTAGGAAATCATTGAAACACTCAAGTAAATTTTTTTTTGTAGTACTTTTGGTACCTTTTCTGGTACCAAATTTTTTCGTGCCATATTTGTAAAAAAAAGTATTTTTTTGTTTTTTATTAGCAATGAAAATAAAAAAGCAAACGAACCAGAAAATGCTACTTTTCTACAATATTTTAGCAATTTATAGCTTTGCTCCAAATAAAATCCTCCTCATGCAATTTGCTGTGAGAAGTAGAGTAGAGAACAAATAAACACAGAAATAGAAACAGAAATAGAATTGAATACATTAACCAGCAACAGCAATAGCAACAGCAACAGCAAAAGCAAAAGCAACAGGAATGGCAAAATGGCTACAAAGTCGAATAGAAATCCCCCTAAAGAAGACAAAAAAAAAAAGCAAGAACAACAAAAGTCGGCTGTTTTCATATCATTTTATATTTTGATGATGCGGATTGTTGTTGCTGTTGGTATTGTTGTCTGTATACAAATACAAAGTGACTCACATCATTAAAAGAAATTTATTTAAACAATAATTTTTATGGTTTTTTTTTTTGTTATTTTTTTTTGTCGGCGTATTTTTTTAAATTTTTTTAGTTATTGTTTAAACAATTGTTTTGTTGCCACTCTTTGAACAGCGTGTTATTTGTATATGCACGAGTGTGTACATTTTATTGACAGTGGGACAACCAACTGTATTAAAAGCAAAGTGTTTTAATATTATTATACGTTGTTAATTATATTAATGATTTGTTGTCTTTGAAAATGTCCACTTTTTTTTGGACCCCAGTGTCATAAAGCGATCTTTGTAATGCATAGGCTGTGCATTGAAACAAGTCTTCCGGATTCTAGTTTATAACATCAGGACAAATGCCGAAACTTTGTTAGACTATTGGTTTGCAACACAAAGCAATTTGAGTATATTAACTCTTAAAAGTTTAATGGATAAAATTGTTAGAAAAAGCATTGCTTTTTGGTGAGGAATGTAATTGAAGCTAAGGCTGGCCTGGATTATGATCATTCGGAAACATACATTATTGTTCTTAAGAATCCTTCAGTCAGGATTACAACATATCTTCTAACACCACATATATTGTGTGTGTGTTAGTGTGATACATAAGTGGCGGAGCCTACAGTTTGAAGTCGACTCAGAATGACAGATTTTTGAAAAACTTTTCATGGCTGCTCTATTTGGATATTTTACCATGAAAACAAAAAAAAGTATTTAAAAGAGGAATAATGTACGCAGTAGACACTCTCAAGAGGCTAACATGTGCATTGAAAACATAATAATTTTGGATGAAAGTAAAGGCTTTAGAGACATCGAAAGAACTTGTTGGACACATCATGCACATGAAGTATATTCGTGTGCGAAAATTCTGTAGTTGCAACGCAAACTCACAATGAACTAAAAGCCAACAACGAATTGATAATTATTCTGAGCAGCATTTGAAAATGCAACGCCATAAGAAACCCGAATGAATGCATAGATATGTGGCAATGGATAAAATATGATACCATTATCCCACACCTGACACACCTTAGAGAATTGTACATGGCAACCGACTACAAAACGTGCAATCACGCCTCAGTCTGTTGGACACCATTATGCATGGTTATGGCATCAGTATCAGGAATGCGAATAGTATCCATCCATTGTCTTGAAAACAGCATTTAATGGCGACAATTAATATTAAGGATGTCGCCGTAGTCAAGTGGATAGATAGTGTGTTGGCGTATTAGACGTAGGACCACGTTTAAAACCCCAGATCAGACATCTCGAACTAAACGAAATATATACAAATATTTCTTCTCCGACATCTTCTCAGTAGATTTCTGGCAAATAGAGAATCTATCGTTCGGAGTCGATTTTAAAACTGTAGGTCCCACCAACCATGTATACAATTAACACACACAACATAAGCGGTACAAAAAGCTAGATCGTAACCCTGCCTGAAGGGTTGTAATGACCAATTATGTTTGTGTGTGTATTAATAGAGTTACTAGAGCATATGTAAACCTGCGTGCCTTTTAGCCCAACTTTTATAACGTGGATCTGTACTGACGTTGCAACCGTCGAGTGAAACTTAAGGTCCTCAAATCAAACGCATACCGAGCTCTACTCTACATAAAATAAATAAAATCTGTGCTAACTACTGATTCCGCAGAAAAATTGTCATATTTGGCTAAACTTATCAAAGCAAAACAGTAGCCAATTGCAGCTGAAGTAAGGAGTACTTATGTTGTTTGCGTTAATTTTGTGGGTGGCGGGACTTGCAATTTAATTTCGACTTCGAACGACTGACTTTTTGGAAACTTTTCATGGCAATTTTATGTACTCTCAGAAGAAATATTTACTCATATTTCATTTTGATGTCTGACCTGGAGTTTGAACAGTCTGAAAAGCCAACCCAGTACCTACTAGACTACGGCGACTTTGAAGCAAAGAAAACATGGAGGTATAACCGGATTCAATGCAGAAGACCAAACGACATCACTATATACTCATTGCAGTCATTTTGCAGAGGCAATTATTTTCGAGTAGATAGGAGAAATACTTCAAAATTTTCTCAGAAATACAAAAGTTTTCATTATGAAAATTTTTATCTTTTAAGCCCACTGTCTTACTAAATATTATCGAAGTAATAGTATACTATTTTACCCGGCATTTTTTATACTTATTGTTATTGCTGTTGTTGCTGTTGTTCTGTATTTTTCTTCTTCTTTGCGGCGGCTGTGTGTGTTTCATATCAATTCTTTTGCCTTTTATTTTTCGGCTACAGGTCGATTTTTGTGCTTTTTTTTTCTTTGCTACGATAATATTTTCAACATTTTATTTTTGCCAATGAAAGAGTCTTACCGTCTCTCACTTGCTATTTACACTATTCAGTTTGCAGATGTTTATAAACGCGTCTATAACGGGGCGACATGTTAAAATTTCAATCGTGAAAAGACGGCCAACGAAATAAGTATGTTTTGGCATTTCACGGGGAAAATACAAAACAGAAGCCAAAACATAAAAGAAAAAAAGTAAAAAAAAAATTGAAATAAAATAAAAAATAAACTAAAGAAATTATGGCGTAAAAGTGTTTATTTGTTTGTTTTTTTTTATTGTAAATGAGACAATTTATTCTTTATTTTAATAACATTTGATTAAAAAAAATTTCAAATTGATTGCTAACCGCAAAGATAAGGGAAGACTACTCCCATGTATTAACGCAAAGTGAGATGTTTTGAAAAAATATTTTCGTTCTGTTTTTTATCTGTGCTATGAAGTGTAAATACCAAAAGCAAAGAGAAAAAAAATATTTAAGGAAGTGATTATATTTAAATAAATATTTAGAAAACAAAAAATAATAAAAAAATATTATACACATAATAAAATAAAAGAATTTTTGTTTATTCCCAAAGAAAAGCAAAAATTTAGAAAATAAAAAATTAGAAAAAAAACAATATTCTCTAGAAATTTATAATTTGTTGCTAAAGAGCCAAATGTACAACAACAGGTATTTATTGAAATTCTTTCTAATTTTATCACATTCTTTTGTTTTTCATCGCAATAGCAACAATGTTTCCTATTCATTGCCCCATTTAAATTGTTACTACAAAAAGTACCTTTTCTTGATTTTTTTATCTCTCTTCAGTGATACCTTTTATACTTAATTTCTTTGCCCGTACTATTGACAGAGCAGTTGCATCGAAACATAAGGAATGTATAGTAAACTTTGATCACTATTTTGTCTTTGCACAAAAGTCTTCTATAAATTGTAGGAATATTTTGTAAAATTTTTTATGTGTACCGTATATTATTTATTTATATTGTGAACATATTATCGGGGTGATTCAAATAAAAAACAATACAGTAGATTGAACGAGAATTCGAGAGAATAACAACTAATAATCCCAGAATTTTTTGCTGAATTATTGCGATCAATTTGTTTGGCAAAAATACGCCACTCAAAAACTGCTTTTTATTCTATTTTGCATGTTGTTGCTAAAGATATCGCAGATATCATAAGTTGCAGATATTTTCATTTTGCCAGAAGCATTTGGTCTGGCAGCTTTGTTTTGATCAAATTTTGTGTCTAAATTTTTCGATTTTTGGCACATAGTAATGATCCTTCGACTAGAATACTTAAAATCATGCATTTCCTTACTTAATTAGTCATTATAACCTGGATTCTCATACCATTTTTATTGTGCGTGTTTATTTTATACATTAGTGGCGAGACGTATAGTTTAAAGTCGATTCCGAATGACAGAGAAACTTTTCATGGGAATTTTATTTTTTCTCAGAGTTCTTGCCAGAAGGCTGCTGAGAGGCCGTTGCCGAAAAAATATTTTTTATATTTCGTTTCGTTTGATCTTGTGTTTGAATCGGAGGCTTTTTGGACGTGAGCACCTCATTGTATACTTTACAATTAAAATGCATAATGGGGTTCAGAAAATCCTCATGTAAGCCATGAGGCCGTACCTACGACGAGCAACTGTCTGGTGGAATGTGATTGGGCCTTATATTTTACAGGTAGCTATTAACGGAGTTCGTTTTGCCTCAACTAGACGACATGTGATTTCAATAGGACGACATCACCTGCTACACGTACATACAAAATTGATCATTACAACCCTGTAGTCAATACATATTACGACCTAGATTCTCACACCACTTATGTTGGGTGTGTTAATTTTATACGTGAGTAGTGAAACCTACAATTTAAAGTCGACGACAATTTTTTGAGAAACTTTTCATGGCAATTTTATTTAATTTTTTATTAGTTTAGTTGGAGATGTCTAATCTGGGGTTTGAAGGCAAATATAATGCATCACTGGCATATCTCTGTGGAAAAGTAATGGAAACGGCATGTTATCAGAGCCGTGACGCCCATTTGACGGATACTTTATTCTCTAAATCTATTCTATCTAACTTAAAACTAACTTACTGAGTTCATCTTAAAACAAAAAGTCGTGTTCTTACTCAGTTCTAACAAAGAAATTTTTTTTTTTATTTTTGAATCTTCTTCTTAAACGCAATAAAATTGGGTTATACCTGTTGCAACAATCAGAGGCTCTTGATAAGAGTCGAATACGACAACACGAAACTAAAATAAGAAAAGAATTGACTGTGAGAAAGATTTATATTGTGTTTGGTGGCATGACCACCAGATGATCTTTTGAAAAGCCCTACTACCCTAAAACACTTACTTAATGCCTGTAGCTTTAGTAATTACATCGTCAGAAGGAATTTCATGGTTACGGAGGCTACTATTGGTCTTTTTGAATATATCTGTTTTCCATCTACATAACCAAGTCTTACCTTCATAGTTCAAATATTTCATTATATCAAGTTTCATCAACAGAAGCTTATAAAAATAGACTGTTTTAATTTTTCTTTATTAAGAAATGTTTCTAATGAAACTTTAGTTTTTTGTCATTTTATTTTTCAACGTATTCTCTTTCGTTCTCTTTACGTACGTACGTACGTAAGTAATTGGCCATTACAACCCTTCAGTCAGGATTACGGCCTGGCTTCTCAACATCACTCACTCATATTGTGTGCGTTAATTTTATACATCGGTGGCGGGACCTACAGTTTAACGTCGACTCCGAACGACAAATTTTGAGAAACTTTTTCATAGCAGGTTTATTTACTCTCTGAGTTTTTTCCAGAAATCTGCTGAGAGAAAGTCGCTGAAGAAATATTTTTTTTTCATATTTCGTTTTTATGTCTGTCTCTTTAGCCAGCCTTTATTGTAAAATTTCTTTCAACCGCTGTTTTTCTTCAGGTTTAGATATAAGATAGTCTCACTTGACTACATCTGGAGAATAAAATTACTGTCAATGGCTGACAACACAAGCTAAATAACTAATAAAATAAATAATAAGTTTATTTCTTATTTATTTGTGCTTTTCTTGTTCCTAAGGCTTTAAGGTTCCCATTTTGTTATGACAATAATACGAAACTAAGGACAATTTAAAGGTAATCCAAATATTTTGCGTTGAAATAATGAATTTATAATTTTCCCCTTTGCTACTAAGATCTTTCGTTTGCCTTAGGGCAGGTATATTCAACTTAATTAGTCTGCAAACAAAATTATTTGTTGTCATAATTATTTTATTTTTAGAAATTTTCAAATATTTTATCACAAGACTTATCAAATATTTAAAATGTCAACATCTTAACACGTTGCTCTTATTTCTCTCGCCTGTTTAAACATTTATTAAACAACAACAACCAGCAAATGAATAAAATATTTGTAATTATGACATTGGCCGACCTGTCATAACAAACAATTGCTCTTATAAATCATTAAAAAAAAAGAAAAAGATTTATTATTTCATGTCAAATCAATGAACACTTCAACACGTTCAAGTGTTTGCTTTTTGTATTGTTTTGCTCGAAGCTGTATTGAATTGGAAACAAAATATTTTCTGAATATTTTATTAAATCTTTTTCTTCTCTTCTTTTTTGCTTTTGTATTTAATTTTACTCAAGAGACGACGTGAATCTAATCGGTCTAATTTGCCACAAATAGCCAAAAAAAGAAAAAAAATTATAATTTTCTAGTGTTTTTCAAATTAATTTTAAGCTGCAAAAAAACACAATGGAATGAAATCAGGGCAGCATTTGTTTATAGCGAAACAATAATTAAAAATTAATTTTTTTTCATTTTACGTGGCATGTTCCACAATATTAAGATTTGAGATGAACCGTTTAAGGAAAATTGTAGGAATTTAAAAGCTATTAAAGAATATTGCTTACTAGAAATATTTGCGAGAAATTGTATTTCACAATTTAGCAATTACAGTGAAGTGTGGTTGTAATGAACGTTATTATTTGGATGTATACCATGATGACCTATATTAACCTAAGTATGTAGGTATTAGACATAGATGGGCACTTTGCAGTACCAGTAAAATTTCAATAAAAATTTATTTTTACTGATTACTGAAAAAAATTTCAGTATTCAGTAAAATTTTACTGGTAATGCAATCTAAATTTCATTTAAATTTCATTTAAATTTCATTTAAATTTAGATTGCATTAACAGTAAAATTTTACTTTTTTTCATTTAAATTTCATTTAAATTTCATTTAAATTTAGATTGCATTAACAGTAAAATTTTACTAAATACTGAAATTTTTTTCAGTAATCAGTAAAAATCAATTTTTATTGAAATTTTACTGGTACTGCAAAGTGCCCATCAATGGTATTAGACAGAATACAGAGACCAGCGTATGTTGGTATAACAGGGCAAATGATAACCTCTACTGCAGCGGCGTTAATATCTTTGTTTTGGAAAGTGCTTTGTAACAAAAAAAACATGAAGTGATCTGGACGCTACATAGTCTCTTAAAAGAGGGACTATTCTATGGTACACAAATGATACAAGAACTAGACTTATGTCAGCAGCTAGAATGTTTAGGCCCAGTAAGAAATATTCCACGCTGTCTCTTGTGGGTTCTCCCCTATGCCCTCTTTTATTCTCTACCCTTAAGGACGTTTGTACAATGGTTCAACATAACCTCCGTGTACTGTACTTGTCTCAATTGTCAAGTATACGTGCTCTAACCTAAACCCAAACTCGTAGGTATCTTCCAAGCGGAAGGCTATGCTGTTGAAAGATGTGCTTAATTCAACTAGGTTATGAGGTACAAAAGACGAAAGTTAGTGAAATTATCTGACAATCAGGCCGCCATTCGAGCACCCAAGTCTTGTGAGGTTAAATGGGAAGATAGTATGATACTGCAGGAGAAAATGAATCAGCTGAAAAATAAGGTTTCTTTCTGCTGGGTTGCAGCTAATGTGAGAATTATTGGCAATTAGCAAGCTGAAGAGATTGCGAGGAGGGGGCTTCCATGCCGTTGATGTAATCAGAACCCTTCTGTGGAGTGCGAGCGGATGTTTGGAAAGGGATGCTTAACAAAGGTAAAGCTAAAGAGAGGCAAAGGACTCTTCTAAAATCAAGTGGGTTTAAAGCAGTCAAAACATGTGGTGTAATATTAAAATAACTGGAGATTTCCGTTATGCATAAGACTATCAAGAAAAAAACCTGAAGTATGTCAAGTGCTGGGCAGAGAATTGTCATTGTTGATAATGAGCAGCGTTCAGAATTTTTTCAGGGTATAATAGATCATATGGTTGCAGTACTAGGACACTTCTTCACCATAATAATAATGATAATGAGCCAACAGGCATATTTCTCATCTATATTCTCTGAATCTTAGACCTTCTGCTCAATCTCCTTGTTGGTCAAGAGTCTGAGTTCAGATGTAGAGCTACTAATAATTCCTATTGTACCTACGAAGAATATAAGTAGGGGCAGAGGCCTGCACGGTCGTGCGTCAAATTTTTTGTTTCTTGGATTCCTGACTATGCCTTCGTGCGAAATGCGTTATTTAGAGTTTTTGGACAAACTTCTTTAAGTTGTAATCCATTTTCTTCAAACGCTTTCTTGAAATTTTTAAAGGCAGTTTATAATAATGATTAATACTCTGATGATTGTTCAATGATTATCTTTAGGTTGTATACACGATCAATGAATAATTTGTTCGGCTTTAATCTGGCATAACCATGGCAAGTACATTGTTGTTGATTATTTTCGCGATAACTGTGTTCCTCTTCGACAGTGAATACCTCTTAGAAATCTTGAAAGACAAGTTATGGCAGATGAATTTCAAGGGCTTGACCAATTAGGCAGTATTTATTCAATAATTTGTTTCCACTTTGAAGGTATTTTCATTACAATTTTGAATTCTTATAGAAATTCTTATATGTGTGGCTAAAGGTCCGGGAAAATTATTTTCGAATGTTTATTTTGATACGTATTTCGCGTATTTATTTGCCGTTAACAGGAAATGTGGTGGTTGCTGCCAGGCTGTAAAGTATACGACTAATAACTACTAGTGAGTCCCAGCAAGAGGATATGGATGGCCATAACTTAAGTTAATTTGGAATAGAAGTTGTCTGTCAGTGTTTTCTAAGCACTCATCGTTAACATAGTTTCCATTATCTCTACTTCACAAGATTCCAATTTCAACTAAGAAGCATTCTTTCTTGAGTTCTTTTTTGTGCTTAAAATAAAATTTAATGGGAATGTTAATATTTAAAAGGAGGCATCTAGTGACCGACAATCATTTTAAAATAAAAATAAACATAATTGGGCATTACAATCCTTCAGCCAGGACGACAGCCTATCTTCTCACACCACTTATGTTGTGTGCGTTAATTTTATACATGAGAGTTTTATACATGAGTGTACCGTTTAAATTCGGCTCCGAACGAGAGATTTTTTTTGAGAAACTGTTCCACCAGAAGCAGGTTGGGTTTTATTGAGATACAAAACCATTTCAATTTTTCCAAACTGTACTTTCGTATAAAATTAAATTAATTTTCTATTGATATATTGATTGATTGTGTTATACAATTAACTAGCATAAGTGTATTTTATTGCGGGTATAGTACCTTTATGGTTCGACCACGACCATGTAAAAATTCTTTCAAGTTATAAATGTTCTGAACGATTTCATTTAGCGGAAATTCTTATTAAATACTTGCAAAACTAAAAAATCAATTCTCATGTTCATGGTATTGCGTTATTTTAAAATTTATTGATATTTTTTGTTTTCTTTTTTCCAACGATACATATTTTATTTGAAGCAATTTCTTCTGAAATGAATTAATTTGAATGTTATTAATTGTGTGGAAAATTGTAAAAAAATGTGTGAATAAACGAAGGAGAACTGAAAAGTAAGCATTATAAACAAAAACAAAAAAAAAAAAAATTTAAATTAAAAAAAAAAACAATGAATATAAAAACTTAACAAAACTAAATTGGAAAATAATTTTTTTTAAACAAAAGATGAATTGATTTGTTAAAATTGAATATATTTTTTTATTTGTTGTGTGGAGAAGTCATTACGATGCTTTAAATACGAAACAAAAATTATAAAAGTAAACATAATTTTTTTTTTGTTTTTTACTTATTTATAGAAATCAGTAAATTTATGTTTAAAAACATGTGTTAAAACAAGTTAATCTTTATTTTAAGAAAAATTAAAAATTTACGTAAATTCCATTAACATGTGTTAATTGTGATGTGAAATACAAATGAAAACGATTTTTTCCAAAATTTACATTTTTATTTGGAAAAGTTTAAAGTTATGCTATGAATATATTTGAAATATTATGCTTAAGAGATTAACAATCTTATACTGTGTTTGACTTGTATTGTGGCGTATTTTTTACATGGAGCTATCAAATACTCAAACGATAGAAATTTTGTTGTAATACTGTGAAATAGAATGAAAATAAAGAGCCAAAATACCGAATGTATACAAGAAAATAAAATTTTTTTCTTTAAGAACGTAAAATGGATAAAATCAGTTGAATTACTAATATTAAGTGGATGTGGTGTAGTAGGTTGTGTGTTGGCTTATTGGACGTGAGGCTTAGGTTCAAACTCTAGATCAGACATCTCCAACAAAACGAAAATATATGTATACATTTTTCTTTGGCGACTACCTCTCAGAAGATTTCTGGCAAACACTCTGAGAGTAAATAAAATTGTCATGTGCTCTTACCTGAAGTTGCCCAGGTTCCCAAATGAACTTCAATATTCAAGAATTCGTCGGAGAGTTCGATGGTCGTGCCGTGTCTGGGCAGTTCATCCGCTCTGCAGTTGCCCGCCTGTTTAGGTGTTTTCGACAGCCGTAGACCGTCCTGTGGTTCATCAGATTAGAGCCCAGAGCCCTGATAGCCGCCTGGCTATCGGAGAGTATAGTGATGTTTCCATTGGGGACATTTGCGTCCTAAATAATGTTAACCGCAGCCTGTATTGCCAACACCTCCGTCTTGAAAACGCTGCAGTAATCCGGTAGCTATTGACTGTGAGTAAATTCTGCCACCAACGGTTCCTCCCAGCTTGGATCCATCAGTGAAGACTTGGACGGAGTCCTTGACGAGGTGCACAGCACCATTTCTCCAGCCCTTTGTATCCAGGATGATCATCATGAATTTCATTGAGATACAATATCGCGGTGTCATATAGTCAATGTTCCCGGCAGCCTCAAATTTCTCCATGCTACTCTAGTGATCAGTGTCTGATCCACGCCTCTGTCCAGTCGCCCAGCGACGCTTGCCAATCCCAGCCGCCATGGTCTACAATATAGATAAAGCGGCGGGAGGCCGAAAATTATCTCCAGTGCCACAGTAGGAGTAGTGCGCAAGGCACCACGCCACTATCGAGTCGTCCAGAGACGCCTGCCAATCCCAGCCGCCACGCTCTACAATATAGCAAGTGGTGGGAGGCCTAAAATTATCTCCAGTGCCACAGTATGAGTAGTGCGCAAGGCACCATTAATTATCACGCAGGCAGATTGTTGTAGCCGCCTTACTAGATTTAAGTTTGTAGTCCTACCAAGGGATTCCCACCACACGAGGCATCCATTGATGAATAGTACTAGTATAGCCACGCTTTAAAATATACCAAGCGGTGGGAGGCCTAAAATTATCTCCAGTGCCACAGTATGAGTAGTGCGCAAGGCACCATTAATTATCACGCAGGCAGATTGTTGTAGCCGCCTTACTAGATTTAAGTTTGTAGTCCTACCAAGGGATTCCCACCACACGAGGCATCCATTGATAAATAGTACTTCCTTTTTCTGTTCTCTTACAATCTGGTCTTCTACTTCTTACACACCAATACTTGTAAGCAAAAGAAAACAGTATAGGATATATAGTATATTCCGTCCGCTCCTTAATACTAAATTGTCAATGATCCGTGTATTGTGTCGTTAATTTTTGGGTTCCAGATCGATATTTGGAGCTACTCATGTATTTAGTTTAACTAAATATTGCATTTAAATTTATCAGGGAATATGTAATTTCCACATCACTCTGAGAATTAGTGTTTTTCAGAAAAGTATTATATATGTTGCCTGATAACTGCATGCTTAATACCAAAATTTTTGAAAAACTAAAAATAAATTTTATTGTACGATTTTTATTGGCACGCACTGTAAGTACTCAATACTATACGACAACAAAGGCAATAACAAAAAGCATAAATTAAATGCAACAATTTGTTGTATTTTAACATGCTATTAAAGACAGAATGAAAAGAGAAATAACTGAACATGAAGGCAACATGAATGCAAAAATTTTAATGAATTTATAATTTAAAGTTAAGGCCATTACAGTTACAGTTGTTGCTTGTAATTACTTGACACTTTAACTGTTATATCCGCTTGCATGTTAATTAATGTCATACTTAAGAGGCAACCAACTAAAATTTAAAAAAGAAAACTGCCGGGCATTTCCATTTTTTATTTTCATTTTCATTTGATTGTTTCCTTTCTAGTTAGTCTGTATGAGTGTTGGGTTTCAAAACCATAAAATAAGTTCTCGTTTCTTGTCTTGTTGCTGTTCATTTGTTGCTAGTTTCGGTGTGTTGCCTTGCTGGCTCGCCCTGCAATTTTTAAACGGATTATTTTAACTGTCAGTTGTACTTTCCTCTATCATTTCACAGGGTTTTTTTGCTAAAAATTTTTACCAGCAAAACAACTGAAAGTTTCTTAAAAAAACTTCGCTGATAAACACTTTTTATAGAGGCATACTGTACTGTGTGCGGTATAGAATGTAATAAAAAATGTGGAAAGGAATTATCCAAACCATTAACATCATCTTGAAATGATGCAGCAGCAGTTTCTCACTTTTCATTGCTAATTTTTCTTTTAATTTTTTTTTTTTCATTTCGCTGAGATTCTTCAAAAGTTCCATGCACTCACTTACTATTAAGTCAAACCAGAAAACCAGTGCTTTACCTTGTTACCTGTGTAAGACTTTGTTGCATCATTGACTGGTTCATTAATTCTGGAAAGCTAATGAGTCTGTGGATGTACAAGAATAATTAGTAGATTTTTGTTTTTCTTTTTTCAAAGTTATAGAGCTTCTTATGCAATTAAATTGTGCATTCAAAATGAATGAATTTCCTTAAACAACACTTCAGACATGGTGTGGTGAATTGCTTTTGATAAGAACTTGTGTGAAACGGTTTAAAAATTTCATAAAGTGCCCGTCGTTACAGTGTATAATTTGAAGAAAGCTTCAAATGCATAACATTCTGTTAAAATGTTAGCATAACATTTCTATTGAAATATTAAGAAATGATTGGCAAATCTCTCTTAAATAAACCCGTAAGAGTAAATGTTTGTAACTTTGATTTTCAGTTCCTTTTTTATGTTTTTATTTTCTTCAAAAATACTTCTTTTGCATGTGTTGAGTTTTATGTAACTCATACGTAACTCAGACCCCCATTAAGGTGACTTTTTTAAAAATGAAAAAACAAAAAAATCCCATTGTTAAGGTCGCCTTAAAAAACATTTCAATGGAATCAATGTATGTTTTATAGAAATCTTGCCAAAAAGTCTACGTCATAATATACAAAAGATTTCTTCAAATGTTTGCAATGATTTTTAATGGAAAATCTAAAGAGATAGGATTTCTTTTAACTTTAATATGATACTCTACATGCGATAAATATTTAAATGTTTTAATTATTCTATGCAATGCGATATATGAGTAAAACTCGAGAAGCAAAGTCCTGTACCACTAGACTAAATGTTTCTAGCAGATAGTAACCCTATCAGTCAATCCCCCATTCGAGTACTCGGTTTTAATGAGCTTAAATCGAAGATAGTATGGGACTGAACCTATACTATTAAATTTACCCTCTGCCGGATCCCAGGTCATGTAGGAATTCTCGGCAATAAACAAGAAGAGCTTCTACATGGAGCGGAGTTTCCACGCCGTCTATTAGGCCTACACTCTAAGTAGTGTGTTGGCTTATGAGGTCACGGTTCAAATCCCATATCAGAGATTTCCAACAAAATATTTCTTCGGCGACTTTCTTTCAGCCAATTTCTGACAAAAACTCTAAAATTGTCATGAAAAGTTTCGTAAAGATCTGCCATTCAGAGTTGACTTGAAACTGTAGGTCTTGCCACTCATGTATAAAATTAACATACACAATATAAGTGGTGTTAAAAAACTAGGCCGTAATCCATGACTAAAGGATTGTAATGACCAATTATGTCTGTATGTGTGTAATCGGGCCAGAAGTCTTCCATAGAGCAGGAGAGTAGGGGAAGATGTGAGGATAGATATGTTCAACGAAAGTAATATAGAGAGATAGTTTTGAATAAGAGGAGGCCACCGTCCTTCATTAAACTATCAAAAAAATAACATGAGAGGGATAAACGGCTTTTGACAGTACACTGTAATCTAAGAGAACACTGTTGGTCTCGAGTCTAACATGCAGAGTTTTAAGTAATGAAAATTAGTCATTGGTTCACATTCCTGGAATCTGTGAGGTATTGCAATTGTGTTTCCCAGCATTATATAATAATAATAATTTTTCTGATCGTATGCTCTATCGACTCCGGGCAAGAGATTTATATCACGATTACTAAAACTAGAACGTCGTAGCAGTCTGTGAATCGTGAACATAACGTATATTTACCTTAACATGCCAGATATTAAACAGCAGCCAAAAGAGTACGTAGCGATCTCTCCGAATGTCCAAATGTGTTGAGAGAAAAGCAGTATTTTCCACATACATTATGTCAACTTTTACGATCGACTTAAAGCAAGTATAATCACGATAAAGTTTCTTTTGCAAAGTCCCAGTTTCTAATAATTCTCATTACAAAAACTGATGAATTATCGAGGCCGAAGTGACTATACTTTGTTCCAAGTCCAAATCTGAAGAAAATACTCATCGGAGTGAGGATTCATTCCAATGATGATATCTTCTTAAAAATAAATCAATTCAATAGCGAACAGTGAACGAGCCGTATAGAAATCCAAGGGGATTGTTTTGAAAAAGAAAATCAAAACCTGTATTGTGTTTCCCTTCCTAGCGTTGCTGTATCATACAGATTTAAATATTTTCGTCTTACCGACCGACTTTCAACCCTTTAGACAGGATTGCAACTTGGCTTCTCACACCACTTATGTTGTGTGTGTGAATTTTATACATGAGTGGCGGGACCCTTAAACCTTAAAGTCTACTCCGAACGACAGGTTCTTGAGAGCATTTCCATGGCAATTTTATTTACTTTTAGATTTTTTTTTTGCCAGAAGGATGCTGAGAGGAAGGCTACACGATTTCTCGTACAATAAGCCTACATAATGTCTACTAGACTACGGTATAATATAATAAAACAAAATCACTTCAAAATAACACCTTTTCTCATTTAATTTGATTGACAGAGATTAGATCACATAATGGTAATTGAACCGTTTGTGTGTAAGGATAATCTAATAATACAACTCAGCAGACAAGTGAGTCCTAGTAGGAGCAAGGACATGTGCAGTTCTAAATTGAGTGCCTTTTTTGGTTTTCTTAAATTTTTTTTCGATACATTCGTAGTTGCTTTACTATTTTTATAAAGTAGAGTTTAAGAAAAATTAAATTAAAATGTCGTTCATATTTCATTGTCTTGGTTCCAAAGACAGAATATGAGTACAAAATAAGAATTTTCTGCGGATCAATAGTCGTGAATGGCTTAAAACAACAAAAACCTAACCAGACATATATACGTAAGCCCCACTTTGTATATGAAATTTGTCTTTCTACCCTTTACGTCAACACAGAGGATACGAAAAAGACGAACTCTTTTCTAAGCAAACAATAGCAATTACAAAATGCCGGTAAATATGCAACAATTTCTTGGGAATACTCTTAAAAAGCATGAAACACCCACGAACTCTCTTAATAAACAACAACAAGTTGTTTTCTCTTATAAAATTCAACGGCAGTGAAAAGAAAGAAAAGCTCAACAGCACATATCCTTGTCAGTGACTGTTGCGTTCGTTCATCTGTGTTGAAACCAATTGTGATGCCAAAGAAAAGCTTTTCAGTTTCAATTTAGATTTCGTAACACATTAAACGGGTCCTTTGAAATAGCGGAAAATTAAAATTGAATTTACAAAAAAGAAAAATAAATTATTTTCCTTAAATTTTTTGGAAAAATTTAATTCCAAAAATTAAGGAAAAATAACATAAATTAAGCAATAATTATTAAGAAATGAAATTAACATTTAAATGGAAAGGAAAAAATAAATTTTTCATGGAAATAAACTAAAAAATTAAGAAAAAAACAAAACTTTTTTTTTCAAATATTTACAGAAAAATTAAAAAAAAAAACACAGAATAAATAAAAAAAAAATGTTTATTTAAACGCTTTAAAATAAGTGTTGAAAGATATTATTATTGTAGGCGTGTAAACAGCCAAAGCAACGTTACGTAGAATTTTTTGATTTTCCTAATAAAAAGTGTGTGTTTTTCTTTAAAGTGATGTAAAAAGGTGGAGTTTAAACAAATTTTTTTTTAAATCTAAGTGTTATTTAATAAGAAATAATATTTAAGAAAAAAAATTGAAAAAACATCAACTGAAGGTTATAAAAAAATTGTAAAAAAGGTGCTTTGTTTATAGTGAAAAGTGAAATAACAAAAACAAAAACACCAAATAATATATAAAAAACAACAAAAATAATAAAAATAAAAATAAGCAACGTTAAATACACCACTAATTGAAGGCAAGAAGCAAGTAAAAACTAGAATAAAAACTCATACTCAACTAATTTTAGAATATTTTTTTCAAACACATGCTATAAATAAAAGGATTCCATAACCCTTTGCTATACCCATACACATACAACACATACTCATGTTCCTTTACTACCTACTATATATACACACATACATACATACATTTGTACTTATAACAGAGAAGCATATTTTTTTGTATTTGCACACCCTCTTCATGCCAGTATTGTCTGTAGAACAGTTTTAATGTGCTGCGCTGGCACAGTAAAAACTGTATGTTTTTCATTGTATGCGTGATAACTTTCTGTCGTGGCTTTCTTTTTTTCCTTTTTTGTTGTTTTGTTTTGCTATGAAATTGTTAAACAATTTTAAGAATTATATAAACAATGTGTACATTTATGTATAGAAGATAAGCAAACAAAAAATGGGAAAAAATTGTCTGCAGAAAATTAAAGAGAAAAAAAAGAAAAGACTTCAACTTTTAAACACGAAACGGAATAAATAGTAATTCAGAAAAAAGCCAAAAAATGTGCAAATTTAGTCTCTTAGTTCCTACAAGGATCATTGGTACAGCTCATTCTACAATTCGGTGCTCATAGCTTTTTCGGAATTTATTGCTCTACGCTAGGTATATATGTCTTGATGGTCCTCACCTTCTAATTCCAATAAATATAATTCTGGGTAAAGTCTTATATAGGTCTACGGAGCATATGATCCGATATCTGTTAAGGTATATAGCTTCGGGCGGGCATGCTTTAGAAAATCTCATCTATAATCTGAATCTGATAGATAGAAAATTTCAATAAATTTCTTAATGTTTACTTTATAACCATGCTTTTAATCAAGTTTTCTTTATATATGTTTCATTATAAATTCATCGTAAATAGGTCATTCAATGCTTCTGAGGGTGGATCGAACCCGAAATGTCCAATTTTCCATCACTCTGGCTCATAAATTTAGCAGAATGTTATGCGTTGGTTCTTCTTTTCATACACCTGTGGTTTAAGACCACCGCTCAACAAAAAGTTCAATGGGATTAAATTGCATGATTTCTATGGTCAGTTTACATCACCATCCCTTCAAATCGCTGGTGCAGAATATCCAATCTAGCATTGGCTGTGTACTACGTTGCATCGTCCACAAGTCGCTGGTGTGAGCCTGTAACTCCCACCAAACAGGGAATTTTTGAGAATGCATTGGAGGCTCTTGAATACCATGTGCCACATAATCAACAATTTTGTTTGTTCACCCACCCATTCATCTAGAAATAGGTGTCATCGCTGAAGACGATTTTTCTATTAAGATTAGGGTCAGTAGCCGACTCTTCCAAATGCTTAATCAGTACACAGATTGTTGCTTATGGTCGTTTCCCTTAAGTTCCTGCATTAATTTTTGTACGAGTGCAAGATAAGTCATTAATCTCTTGCGAATTGTTATCGCCACATTATCGACAATTTTGTTTTCACACGAACCCTATTAAATGGATCTCATCGCCGACGATGGATCTATGATCAGTTCGCAAAGCTCATTTAGCGTACGCATGTCGTTGTGTATGTGCTTCAAGTTAAGATCTGCAAAAGACCGTGTTCTTGTGAATAACTTGAAATCGATTTGCCTTGGGTTTTGCTGCATACGCCCTTATGGTCAGTGACGATGTTGTGTCCGCGTGTGAGTACTGGTTGATCGTTTACTCATCCAATGAACTCGATTTTATCAAACGTATTGAGAACAGTCCTCTGGGTAGGACCATTATGGAGATCATGTAATGGGAGAATTGCCCGAAAAGAACGGCTAATTACTGTTGTTGCACGTTAATGGACAGACTGATTAAATGACTATCAATTTGACAGATATAGCCATTATCAATTGTTAAAGTTCGGAAGTCTCTGTTGGAATACCTGATACATATGACATGACAATTCTTATACCATAAATATTTAGAGGTGTTTTCTATTTCAGAAACTTTATCACTTTACACAAGAACAGAAACCCCTTTCGTCAATATTTTTATTGTTTTCAGCACAAAAATGTTGCCAAAAATTTTATAAGTTTTGTACCTTCTTTTTTTGTAAAGGAAAATCAATATTTAACCTTTTCATGAAGAGAAAGGATTAAAATGAAATGAAAATGTATATAAAACAACCCACACCAATACTACAACATACTACTGCTACACAGGCATTGTTTTTCTTCTCTCCGATTTTCATTTTCTTAAGGAAAAAATTTCATTTCATTTGAGCAGGTACAATCGTTACAATTCGTTTCTGTTTTTTTTTTTTTTGGTTCATTTTTGTTGATTTTATTTTTATCACCACAATGAATTGCAATAATCCGTTATTTGTTTGTAACAGAAAAGGTCAAAAACCGTTAAAACACTGTCACGATTACATTGAAATAAAGTCGAAAGAACGAAAAGAGTGAATGGAATGGATAGAAAGTAAAATTAAATGAAATAAACGTGTGTCCATTTCAATGTGAAAAATATCCTTGATTTTCAACTGTGATAACTGAAAATACTCCGTGTGCTTTAACGTCACGCATTTAAATACTGATTTCGTTATATAGGCACTCATTATTTATTTCAATTGATTTATTTTTCTGTTATTTTATTAGAGATTTTTATATAAATATTTGCATTTAAAATTCATTAAAGGTTTCAAATGTTGAACTCTAGTTTTGGTTTTTTTTTGTCATGAAGTTGTTGAATTAATTATTCGACGAGCAAATATTTACACCTTTATTGTGTAAATATTTATGAATTCATAATTTCTATTTAATTTTATAATAAATTTATTTAATTTATTGTTGTTTTATATATTTTAAGCCCGAACTTTTGTAAATAATGTATGCAGAAGACATAACAATTTCTGAATTTATTTTCAATAACTTTTGTGGTAAATCGTGCAGGACGGTTAATTTGACACATTGTCTGCTCATTTCATTTGAACACGTTTTTTGTAATTTTTGTATCTGTATTTGAAATAAACGTCATTGGTTATTGAATTTTTAATGTTCGTCAAATATTATTTCAAATATTAGTGGTGAAAGAAAGAGTCATGATAAGGATTTTAAAGGTCAACCGCAGCAGTTTTATCTCGTATGCTACGAATAATGCCTTCAGACCTTCAGAAGTATAGATCTGGTTTGCTAGCAGCTGCCGATCTTTTTGAGGTAGTTTTTGATCACTTCAACGCACACTTGTAATGAAAACTCGGGAAAAATTTAACACATGTTGGCTTAAGAATACTCCAACTTTAGAGAAGTATGTGGATAGACTCGGTCAATTGCATAGCCCCACAATAAAGTCAAGTACCAAATCGCATGAAGTCTAGTAGGTAGTGAGGTTATGAGACATGAGGCTAAGGTTCAAGCCCCATGTTAGACACCAAAACGAAATATAAATAAAAATATTTCTTCAGCGACTTCCACTAACCATATTTCTGGCAAAAACTCTGAGAGTAAATAAAATTGCCAAACTATTTGTCGTTCGGTGTTCACTTTAAACTGTAAGTCCTGCCACTCAACATAAGTGGTGTGAGGAGGCAGGTTGTAACCCTGACTAAAGCGCTGTAATAACCAATTATGTATATATGTAAGTATGTTAGATCGCATGATTTTGTTAAACAATTGACGTCGTCTAAATATGAGATTACTCTTCCTAAAGAAAATCAATACGTTAAAGACAAAATCTGTCATCTTGTGTGGCTCTCCTAGTGTATAATATTTAATTGCAGCCTCAAAGTAACACGTTACCATATGCTTTTAGGGTATCTAGGATCATTTTCGAAAAGAAGAATACCAATGACAATTTTAGACAATAATGAACGCCAAACAGTCACTTTTTCCTTACGAAATGGGTTTTCCACAATCATTTCTGAGCTTTCCGTGTAATTTGCTTGTATTGTACTTTACTTTACATACAGTGAGTAAGAAAAGAACATCGAAATTTTTGTTAAAAAATCAGTATTTCTGGGCTCTCCTGTTACATTTTTGTTGCGTGATTTTTATTTTATATGAATTAAGGTGCAATAGGCCTCATTACTGAAAATATCGTTGAATCAACGACAACAGCTTGCTGCTTTGAGTGCTATTGAACGGTAGTTTATTAAGATGGGTCTGGCAGTAAATGAGGGCAAAACGAAGTATATGCTGTTGAAGTATATAGGTGTATGACAAGCAAAGTATGGGAACCCAGGTTACGGCCGATAATTATACTTTCGATATAGTCAAGGAATTTGTTTATCTTGGCTCCGCCGTTACCATCAAAACCGATGTTAGTCTAGAGATCAAGCGTGGGATCTCTCTTGCCAACAGATGGTATTATAGTCTCAATAGGCAATTGAGTAGCAGAGACCTCTCGCGTACGAAAAAACTAATACTCTACGAGACGCTCATTCTCCCAGTGCTTCTTTATGGCGCTGAAGCGCCCTTGCACTGATGCGGTAACCTTAAGAGTATTCGAGAGGAAAGTGCTACGTAAGATATTCAATCCAGTGGGAGTTGGCAATGATTTCCGCATCCTGGAGCTCCTCAACGACATGAACGTTGTGCAGTGTATTAATATCCAGCAATATTCGCTGTCGTTGGAATGAAGGAGGATACTCCGCCGAGACGAGTAATTGATGCGGGGATTTGCGGAAGTCGACGAACAGGACAACCTTGCTGGTATTGAAAGGACCAAATTGAGGAAGCCTTGTCATTGAGTGGTGTACCAAACTGGCGAAGGAGCGCAAGAAGCAGAGTCGGCTAGAACGATGTGTTAAGGCAGGCCGAAATCCGTTAATCGGGTTGTTTATGGTCAATTAAGTAAGTAATTAAGTATGACAACTACTTACATACTCACTTAATTGGTCACTACTCTCCTTTTTATTAAGGATTACAATTTAGATTCCCACACCACTCATGTTGCGTATTTTAATTTTATTTATGAGTGGTGAAACCTACAGACTCCGAACGACAGGTTTTTAATAAACTTTGCTTGACAATTTTATTTACTCCCGGAATTTTTGCCAGAAGATTGTTGAAAGGGAGTCCCTTTGGCTTCCCTGATAATCTTATCACTTGTCTGCATATTTATTTAGGTCCAGTTTGTTCAGTGATCTTGTACTACCCTTTTAACTATGTTTCATGCTTGTTTGGCTATGGTATTTACAATGTAATTCAAAAATATTTTATTAAACATGCGTTTACAGTCGAATGCTAAAGCAATAAACGAAATGTGTTTCGAAATTTATGTGATTAATACAATGAATACTTTACAGTAAGTGTACCTTAAATCAAATCTAAAAAACTGCTTGTGGTCAAAGCTAGAAAAAATGCAATATTCTCTTGTCCCAAAAGTAGGGTGGGGGGTCACTACACAAAATACCTTTCAAAAATATATTTATATATTACAGCTCAAACATAATCCCAAGTACTTATATTACAGGTATATTTGTGCCTATAAATATTTGATTTCGTCTACTATTTTATCCCTATTGCATCATAAATTGAATCTTAAGCTGCCAAATGTTATCCTTTAGAAGGATAGGGACATATACATTACTTAGTAAATATAAAAATGTATAAAGAATTGACAAATAAATTCACCTGATTCACCTGTAGTATGCCTAAGAGTACACACAAAAAGCTCTTATTAAAGTATCATGATAATAAGAGGATCAAACAGGCTTTATGCTTGACAAACACAAGAAAGGATTCCTTTTTTTTTATTATTTCAATACAATAAAAAGAATCACAACAAAATAAACATTTCATATCGATTTGTTGCAAATACCATGAAAGGCAGCAGCAGAAAAAAATGGTGCAGAAAAACCCTTTTAACGTATTAAGACGAAGAAAAAAAGGATATAAAAAAGGATTTCCTTAACAAGAGGTTTCATTACGTTTTATTACATTTCATGCTCACACATATGAATTTCTTTCCTCTTTCTCCTCTATCTCTCTCTCTCTCTCTCTCTTCGGTTTTTTCGAACTGCCCTTAATATTTATTTATATTTTATGTCTTTTTGTACAAATAATACAAAGTAAATATGGCTTATAAATATATAAATACGTGTACTCCTACAAGTATTTGAATGTTTGTTTGTAAGATTTGTGATATAAAAGGTTATAACCTTGTCAAAACAATATACGCTATACGGTATACGTTCTCATATTTATACATGTATGTATACTACTTGCCTGTACAATACATAGGCAATCGTTTACAGCAATGGATTTCAAGGATATTATTGTGCAACAGTCAAGCCAACCCAGCCAGTCAAAAACTTTAGCTGCACAAATATTATAGCTACGTTTTGTTTACATAATTTTGACCTGCCAAGAGCAACAAGATTATAAAAGCGACTAATTCATCCAGGCACCATGCGATATGGTGCTTCGTGAAGGAGGAGGAACAGGGGGTTAGAGCTGATGTAACTATTATTTAATGTACAATATATGCAAATAGCATGTCGTAAGAATAATAAATATTCATGCTGATTTCACTATAAATATCCAAATGTTTACATGCATGGAATAATAACCAACCAAAGAGTTTTAAAACAGTGGCACAATAAATAAATGAAACGAATTTTAATAATTAAAGTGTCGAAAATAAAACGATGAAGTAATTAAATTAATAAATTAATAAAATTGTAGTTTTGGAAATTTTATTTTAGAAATCTAGTCTTAAATGGAGTCCAGTAGATAGAAATTTTAAAAAAGTATGCCCAACTACGAAGTCAGTAAGTGACCAGTAAATTCTACACCAACAATCGGATGTTGCATTTATGAATCCTACTCAGATGTAGTGTGAAAAGTCGCAGAAGTCTAGAAGGTAGACATGAGCCACGGTTCAAACCCCAGTTCAGACATCTCCAATAAATCGAAATATAAAAAAAAATATTTCTTATGCGACTTCCTGTCTGCAGATTTCTGGCAAAAACTCTGACAGTAAATAAAACTGCCATGAAAAAGTTGCGCAAAAGACTGTCGTTCGGAATGGACTTTAAAGTGTAGGTCCCATTACTCACGTATAAAATTAAATCACTCAACATAAGTGGTATGAGGAACTAGATTCTAATGCTGACTGAAGGTCACATCATTTCATTACAAAATTATCTGCTATCCAGTGAATATCCGTAATTATCCAAGATGTTCAGAACACATGTGGAAACTCACAGATATATGTAATCGGAAGTTAAGAATTTTAATTCAGCTCGCACAGGAAATAGAAAAGTCAGCACACAACAATACTCTCTGAACGCTAAGCCAAAATTCGATAACTCAACTTCTGTACTGTAGACTCGAAACTATTTTGAACTTCTTTATAATCTTAATCATGTAGATCATGACCCTAGGTCATCTAGATACACGACACTGAAGAGGTAGATGAATTTGGGAGGAGGCGAGCTACGTATAACGCTAGAAAAGCTTTCTGTGAAGCAGGAAGAGGAGTTTATAACGGTTCTCGTTGAAATAGAAAACAAAGTCAAACGGGTCCTTTTAGCATGCTTTCCAGAAATAGCATGAAAATGCAAACCGATCTTTCTAGGTACTAGGTCAATGCTTAGCAAGATACATATGTATATCGATCGCTTCAAACGATAAGGGAAATAAAATATTAGAACATTTCGTTGTGTTAATGTATCTCATAAAAATACACCGGGGTCCTTATCAAGTAGGAAGTAGAGTTTTAGCCTTGCAGACAGCGATACAAATTTTTAAGGTTTTAGGCTAACAGGATAGGATTGTAAGTTGGAAATATGTGTTGTCGTAGTACTCTAGCTTTTAAGGGCCTAATAAGGACCTAACAATCTTTCCGAATACTCTCTAACGTTTTAGTCATGCAAATTATGAAATTTATTACTGTCATGTAAATTATGGAAATAACAATGGAGGCTCATTTCTTGTACTTTCCTGGTAAAAAAGCGATGCCGACTTTTATTCCAGATTTAAATCTTTCATTAAAAATTTCACGCTGTCTACTGTTGTCGTCTGTGGCATACAATTTTTGCATAGTTTTTCTAGCATGTCGATCGGTATTTTACCAATGCCAGCTATGCTGTTGTGTTGTAAGGCTGGAATATTGGCTGGCTTGTAAAAGTATGCAATAAATCAATTCCAAGCAGTACGGCTATGAGAGTGTAACGCCATCTTTAGAACTGTCTTTGTCAGCACGAGCTTTGATAACAAAATTCAATGATTTGCAAGAGCCTTTCATTAATTTTATTTCATGCTACATGCCACGTATACTTCTTGTATTGCAAAGTAATCATTCATTTCAATTTGAATAGTTCTTATATCATGACCCACTTACAATCATCTTTATGTCATTTTATTTTTGCATTTTTTGCCTTTACTATACAGGTAGTGTGCTAACCATTAATATTTATTTATGTTGGGAAAGTCAGATCAAAAATACTCCATCGTGACAAATTGTATGTATATGAACTCTTGTTTATTCTTTTAAACAACAACAATTCATTCAATTTAATTTCATATACAATCCTTTAGCAACAACGCGAATGACGTGCTATTTTTTGAACTCTCTTTATACCATAATAACTTTGTCATTATCAGGAGCGTCATCGGTTGCCGGTTGTCGGTTGTCGTAATCAGTCATTTCATTTATTCACTGACTGACTACGTGGTTCAGTACACTGAGAGGTGGCCTATGGTGTTTGCATGCAATTTATTGTAGGCTTTATAATGCCGTGTATCCCTCACGTTATCATCATCATCATCATCATGTTCATTAATTTATTTTATTTCGTTGTCTTTTCTCTCCACTTTCTTTCCTTTCTTTTCTATTCTTCTACTTTTTTTATTTTATTTTTTTCCTCCACAAATAACTTTTAATGGCTGATTGTTGTGCACATTTTGTCTGTGTTTGTATGGCTTAGTTGTTGTCATTAAATTTTATTTTATTTTTATTGTCATTTTCGATTCTTTTTTTTAAATTTTTTCAATAATTCATTGGCAAAAGAGGAGGTCTTGTTTGCCTTTAAAAATTCCTTGTTTACGATTTCTTTTTCTATGGTTTGCTAGGTTGTCTAAGGACAATGCTAAAGGCAACTCTTTAATAGGCAGTAAAATATTGACTAGACTTTTAGAAAATAAAATAAAAATTCTTTATTGTATGCCTTCCTTTAAAGGCTTTGAAAGTCCTTTGAAATATTTGAAGTATTTCGTTCAGTTTTCTTTTTGTTAAACAAATGCATTCTTTTAGAAATATCATAAGCATTAAAGTGTTATGAGTCATATAGGTTATAAATTTCAAACACTAATATGCTTACGACAGGAACTAACCACTGTTTTTTATTTATTTTTTATTTATTCGTACTCCTATTACAATTTGTCTTCTCTTTTTTTTTAATTTTTTTAAAATTTCTTTTTAATTGTCCATTTCGAAGGTCGTATATGAATAACTGAAAATAGAAAAATGCATAAATTATAGAAAAGCCATGTCATAAAAACCTCAGCATATAATAAAAGGCAACAAAAGTGGCGGAGAAGAACAAAAAACTTGAGCGAAACAAAAGAAATCCATTACTATTCATTTTATTTTAATTAAAAACGCACTTAAATCGCACAATCTAACACATCATGTGGCATACCAATGAAAAATCAGTTACAAGGGTAAGCATTTATTAGGGACGTTCAAGCATATCGCTACCGAGAAACAGTCCTACTGTTTCGCATGAGGAACTTTTGTTTGAAAGAAATTGAAGTCTTATACATACATACGTAAATAATTGATCATTACAAGTCAGGATTACGGCCTAGCCTCTCACATTACTTATGTTGCGAGTGTTAATTCTATACATGAGTTTAAAGTCGATTTCGAACGACAGTTTTTTAAGAATTTTTTTCATCGCAATTTTAGTCTCTCAGAGTTGTTGCCAGAAATCTGTTGAGGGGAAGTTGCCGAAGAAATATTTTTTTATGTTTAATTTTATTAGAGATGCCTGATCTGTAGTTTGAACCGTGGCCTCAATTCTGATAAGCTAACACACTACCTACTAGACTATTACGTCTACAAGATTGAGATTGAAGTCCCTGAATTCTATTAAAACTATGTGAGGCCGGCTTACTCAGATTTGTACACAACTCCACCTTTCTTAGACGTCTCTTTTTATTATTTTATTTATATTTTTAGAATTATAATCCTTGTTTTAAAGACTTAAGAAGATTTAACTAGTCGGACCTTGTAGACTGATTAGCCATTGGACCAAGGGTTCAAAAACAGTTTTCATTAAATAGCCGACGGAGTAAATTGTTATCTTCAAATCAGCAAAAAAAAGTGATCAATATAAATCGCGCAAAATCGGATAAAAATGGACCCAGTGGGTGAAGTGGACCTAGTGGACTGGATAGTAATTGTTTCAAAGTTTCCAAAACCGGTTTCCTTACGGTCGGGCGGTAATTGGAACCGGAGATATAGATAAATACGTATAAAAATGAATTTTTGGGGGGAAATGGATTTAAAAATTATAATAATTCTCATTCAGTTCATTTGTATATATATAGACAACAAAATATCGTATTTTTCGCAAGTTTCATTTCTTAGGTAGATCACTGGCATTTTTTGGTTGATGACTTGCATTTTTTGGCCGATGACTTGCACTTTTTTGGTCGATGACTGGCATTTTTTGGTTGATGACTTGCACTTTTTTGGACGATGACTTGCAATTTTTTTGGACGATGACTTGCATTTTTTTGTCGATGACTTGCATTTTTAACGTTGATGACTTGCATTTTTTGGTAGATGACTTAAATTTTTTGGCCGATGACTTGCACTTTTTGGACGATGAGTTGCATGTTTTTGGACGATGACTTGCATTTTTATGGTTGATGACTTGCATTTTTTGGCCGATGACTTGCATTTTTTGGATGTTGACTTGCACTTTTTTGGTCGATGACTCGCATTTTATGGTGGATGCCTTGCATTTTTTGGTGATTGACTTGTATATTTTAGGTCAATGACTTGCAGTTTTTGGTAGATGATCACACGAGTAGTACACCAGAGTAAACTAATAATCATATGGTATTAACAAATGGTTCTTTTACAACCTAGTGATCTATCAAGTAATAACAGTTCCGTTGGACTGTCGAGTAAAACTCAATTAAATGAGAGAAGAGTGCTCTAAGAAATTTTCAAATATTACTGGCAATACTCTTATTCTGAATCGATATATATTTTCTGTAGAAGCCATTAGCAAGTAAATGAATTGTCTGCATAAAATTAAAACATTAGGCAATGAACTGTGAAAATATGTACAGCGGCATAAAGCCTTTACGGGGTACAGTTTAAATTGTTGATCAGTATACCTTCAATAATATGAGTCCTGCATTTATCTAATGGACAGCGCAAGTGTACTAAGGAGCGCAATGCTAAAAAGAGCAGTTGAAGTTCAGATTTCTATTATTTTATAAGGAGTGAGCATGAACAAATTTAAGTATATGTTTTTATTTAAAGAACAAAGAAGCGTGCTCAGTGAAGTTATTGGAGTCGTGACGGGTCATTTCATTATAGGTGTCCACGCGAGGCGTATTGGTCTGGGACATCTAGAGAACGATTTCTGTAGAAGCTACAGGGACGAGGATGAAGAAGAGATGGTTCTTCATCTTCTACAAATATGCCCGGCACTATGTCAAAGGAGAAAGAGACATCTAGCTGCCTACTACGTTGATGATCTGAGTGATTTGTAGAACATTGACGTCGGCAGTTTGAGTCGATTCATTGTAAGCGTTAGGTGGTTCCAGGACTAGGGGATAGTTAACGCGAACTGTGGTATCCCAATGGGACCCATGAGGCCTAAGTTTCGATTCCCATCAGAACAATCTATGTTATATTGCCTCTATCAAGTCTAATTAATTAATTACTTTGTGAGACTTTGATGGCTAATAATATTTTCTTTTATTTCTTCTGGTATACTAACCATTAGGAAGGACCTACTTTACCTGGCAAAGTAGACAATGCTTAGCACATTTTAAATATTTTTTTGTAGCAATACATATATTGATTTAGTTTTGCTACAATTAAAGAATGATAGTTAGGTAGTTAGGTTTAATAGGAAGAGCTCACTTGAGCACGCATAGATGCCACGGGCAAGCTCAGTCCCCGTACCGACGAACTCATAGAAGAATAGGTCAGAAATTGGGAGCTGCACACTAAGCTGGAAGGGAGGGGGAGCACATCTCCCCTAAGCTGGAATCCAGTCTGAAAGTTTTATGAATGAAGCTATATCTTCGATATCAATTGATGATTATTCCATTAAGCTGACAAGGAATTGAGAGCTAAATACCCTAAATCTGTGCCTTGCGAGAGATGGGCAGTGGCATAAGAAATTGGATAACAGTTTCCTTCTCAGCAGACCCACAACCACGGCATTAGTCCTTCGCAGAGAGCTGCAGTCTTTCTGCATGTCTTCCCATAACACAGTGCCCTCTGAGCATGGCCACTGTGATCGAGATGACCTTACGATCTAGGTTGAGTAGTTGGTTGGCACGTCTCCTATTACTATGGGTCACTAGGCAATTGAGCAAGATTCCTCATTTGTCCCTTTTTTTTCGATATTTTCCCTTCAGTTGAATGATTCCCATGGCAATACCTTTAGTTTTAACCAACCTAATTTACATACGACGACTAGCTATAAAAATAAACATATTCGTGTGTAGACATATAAATATTTTATAATGAAAATTTTATTAAAATTTAATGCGATTTTCATAATAAAATAAGGCACAAAAGGAAAAAACCTAAAGTAATAGTATAAAAAACCTGATGTCCCTCGGAAACCAGAATTTTTTTCTTTTACATTCCCTTTCTCTTTTCACCTTTTTCTATTGGATGCCATTATTTTTTTTGCCTTATAAGTAGAAAGGAAAAAAAAACGAAATAATAAAAAGAAAATGAAATAATAATACTCATACATAAAAATATAAAAAAAAGAGAGCTGAGCTTATGCAAATTTGCTTTGTTCCTTAGTTGGGGAAAAAATAATTTTTTTCTTTCATTTTTTTTTTATTATTTTGTTTGTATTTTACTTGGAATATTTTTGTTGGATTTAATTTTTGCAAACTTTGTTTTTCTATTTTGTTTTATTTTTCTATTATTATTATTGCTGTATGTACGTACATACTATGCTGTGCAGTGTACAGAGTATACTATAATGTCAGCCATAGAAAATAGTATTAAAGAAAACAAGCTTGTAAACGTTAAGTACTTTACATTTGCTGTTGCTGTTGCTGTTGCCGTTGCCGTCGTAGTTGCAGTGCTTGTTATAGACGTTAACGTCGATGTTTAATTCCCTTTAGTGTCCATATATTGCATGGGTGTGTTGAGGTATTCTTTCTACTCAAAAATGGCTCCACAGCAAAAGTTAATGGTTTTGGTGCTGTTGGTGAATGTGAACTGGTATCAAGTGAAATTCGTCATTAAAAAAATATAGAGAAAGAAAAAAGAAAAAAAAAGTCGCCCAACAAATTTATTTGAATAATAATAACGAACAATGACGGCATGTCTAACAAGATGAGTACAGGCAGAAAAAAAAGAAGAACTACTTATAGACTTATCAGGGATTAAAATTTCTGTATGATAATCAGTTAAAAGAGTTTGCAATTTTTTTCTCTAAAAGAAAACTGACAAAATAAAATTTACAATTAGAGAAATTAATTTTAAGAGCAAAAAAAAAACAAAAACTTTTAATCTGAAAAATGTGCAACAATTCGTTTCACATTTCTTACATACAGAGACAAACTCTGTTTTAGGGATAGTGCTGCTGCTAAAGCAAGTAAAAATTGAAATGTTAATTCAAATTTTATTAAGTGACGAATGAAAACCTAGATTTCATAAAAATTACGGATAATAAACTGAAGATGCACGGTACAGGCTTTATGGATAAAATTTTCTCAGTCAAGCAGTCGTAGCTTATTAGTTAGCCATTAATTGTTGGCAATAGCTGTTGATAGTAATCGCAGGCTAGTAGGTAGTGTGTTGGCTTATTAGTCGTGAGGCCACGATTCAAACCCCAGGCCAGATATTGCCAACAAAACGAAAAGAAAAATTATTTCATCGGCAACCGCCTTTCAGCTGACTTCTGTCAAAAACTCTGAGAGTAAATAAAATTGCCATGAAAAGTTTTTCAAAAATCTGTCGTGCGGAGTCGACTTTAGACTGAAGGGCCCGCAAATCATGTATGAAATTAAATAAGTGGTGTGAGGAGCTAGGTCGTCGTCCTGAATGAAGGGCTGTGTTGCCCAATTATGTATGAATTCGCTTTCAATCCTACCAGACATCCAGGATTACTCGTTTTTGCCAACGTATTCGAAGTTTCTCTTTACCTTGTATACGATATTTTTCCCATATGACTGTCGTCGCTGTGATCTAGTACACACTAAATTGGCTTATTAGATGAGAGCCCCACACACTAAATTGACTTATTAGATGAGAGCCCTTGGTACAAAACCCAGCTCAGACGTCTTGAACAAAACGAAATATAAAAAAATATTTCTTTAGGCATCTTCCGAAAGTCTGTTGTTCAGAGTCGAAGTTCAACTACAGATCTTGCAACTCATATACAAAATTAATACTCGTGCACATAGCATGGGTGGTGTAAGAAGTGATGTAGTTCTGACTAAGTGGCTGTTAGAACTGAACTAATTTCTAAGTTGTCAGTTATGTTTTGGACCATGTACGGTGGGGAACGCTTCAATACTGCGTGAACTACAACTGAACTTAATCATATGTGCATACAGCCAAGCAGTAATGAGAGCGCTGGGATCTCATCTCATCAAATCAAAGGGCGTCAGGAGTTTTATGGATTCTCCACATCGTATACTTCGATGCAACGCCCGCCTCTAATGGGTTCCGGGCCACTGTGGCATAGAGGGAAACTTAAAAGCGAACGAACTGGCACGGAAGGAATTGGAGTTATCTGAGGAGAAGACGATACAAGGGATATATGCGCCTCTACAGAAATACTTTTCTAAATTGAAAAAAGCAGCATTGAACTCAACAAATCGTTGGTGGTCCGACTTACCAAGTTCCTGAATTTTAAAACTGCTGTAGCTAGCAGTAGACTGTAGTAAACCAAATAACTAATTGAGCTCGACAAGAGGAGGGTGCGCGCTCTAAAAGAAATTCTAACGGGTCACTACGCTATTGGCTGTTTCGCTGCAATGCAAGCTTCAAGGATGTGGATATGGTGCAACATCTTATATGCAGGACAGACGTCATCAGTTTTTGGGTGACAGAATTTTTGAAAACCTGGGCATGGTGGCCAATGTGTTATCACAAGTACTGGGCGGTTTAATTCGGAGCTCGGGGTGGTTCAAATTCACCCATCATGGACAATTAAGCTTACCTCACACTGGGTAACACAAGGGGCCCTATAGGCCATCGAGTGAACTTGACTGTGAAAGGCAAGCTACCCGCTTGCATAACCTAAGCTAAGAGCTCAAATACAGTAAGTAATTATCGTATGTGATCAACTTTTCATCGGTTGCTACCATTCGCTTCAGAAAAGGTTCGAATTTTTTCCGTTGGCGTGTCCCGCTTTCTTCAATCGATTGATGATTGGTTTGCGATGGAGTGTAACCGTGATGATGTTCATTGTTGTAAAATTAAAAACAGGCCATTTCCCGTGGTAATCCCTGGGTTTTTAAATCGTGTGCTGATGATAGTATAGTTTCATATGGTAAAATATCGTTTCTTTCAAAATGTTTACATGCAAAAGGTTTACTTAAAATGTTCGCACTGTTCTGTTCAAAGGTCACAACACACCATTGCCTATAATTGCAAACAGATTTCGATACTCCATTCAAGTACTATTCCAGCTGGTGAATTTACTTCCTTTCAATCAATATCCATAAGGACTGATAATCATAAAATTTTATTATGAAATTTATTTTTATTTTCTTTTTATACTCGAACTATTGAAATTAATTTCGCAAATGACTTTGCTGTGCTGTTTCCCAATAACAACATTCATAAGGTAAAAAGCATGTTGAACGCCTTCTTAAGCCAAAAGGACATCAAAAAGGAGAATTTTTATTAAAGCGAAGAATGTTTTTAAATACCAACATGTGACATAGTTTTGCTGCGTAACAGGAATTCTAACAACGAAACTTAAGGAAGTTCATGTAGACTCTTTTGAATTTTATGTCTTCAAAGCAGCTGAAAAGAAAATAAAAGAGATAACAACACTACGATTACACTATGAAAACTATAAATTAATAAGACGTGTTGTTGTCGCATTATATACCCTGGGAGAATAATTATTATAAAGCAGAAACCAAGGGGGGGGGGGGATGGTGTGTGTGAGTAAATAAAGACAAGTCGTAATAATAAGTTTGACAATTTCCCAAAAATATCCATCTTGAGTTGTACATGTTCATTTGCAATAAATAAGTTAAAGTGTGCATAAATAAATGGTGCATGCTTGAGTAGTTGAAGCATTTGTACGGTCAGATACTACAGCCAGGGATAACGAATTAGAACCAATAACTCGAAATTGAATTCAGGGATTTTTTTTTCTTTTTTTTAAATTAAAAAAAAGAGAGATTCATTGCAGTGCTGGCGATGGGTTTCTAATTAGTTAATCTGAACTGCATATTTCTGTATAACAAACTATAACTCTACGTTTTTATGCTCTCTTATTGCTCTTATTGCTGGCTGTCTTATCATTTATAAACGAAACAAATTCTATTAAGCTGGTCAGATAATGTTGGCATCCTTTTCTTCCTATTTTTGCTTCGTTTTTCTTAGTCTTCTGACGCCTTTTTGTCAATCTCATAACACTCAAGTGAAAGAAAAAAATTACAAATCTGAAGAAGTACCACCAACAACAACAAAAAATTTATTTAGTAACACATGTAACGTTTTAACTGTCATTTAGTCAGTCAAACAGCCACCATATAGTTGATTAAGCAGAGCTTTATAAAGATTAGGTTTTATTTTCTGCCTTTTTTCCTTTCTTTTGTACTCGTATCTCCATATAAATGTCTGTTGTAATAACATTTAACCTTGAATACATATGTATGTATTATGTGCATAAGTAAAGAGGAAAATATAATATCGTATACAATTTTATTTTTATTACATTCGTTCTTATTATGATAATACAGTGTAATATACAAAAGGAAAATTAAAGAAATCCTTGAAAATAAAATATTTGTTTTGTTGAAAGCGACAAATTTACGTAAATGGTTGATTAAAATCCATACACATACATACATACATGAGGAAAGGATTACGAAATGTAAAGGGAAATGAGATTTTAGATACTTAGTATACCAAATCATCTTCTCTGCTTTAGTGGCTAGATTATAATCCTTTGGTCTTTAGCGCACATAGTAATAGCATACCAAGGACTTAATCAAAGCTCTGCCTCTTCTGTGCTTTCTATAGGGTGGAAACCTAGTCCATATTTTTTTTTTCAGAGGATTTTTACACATACGTAGCATATGTTAAAGTCAATGGCTTATTAGACGTAAGGCCATCTCCAGTAAAACGAAATATGCTCACTTCTGACATAAACTCTGAGGGTAAATAAATATTTGCCATGAAAAGGTTTCTCAAAAAAGTCTGTCGTTCGGAGTCGACTTTTAGCTGTAGATCCTGCCATTCATGTATAAAATTAACGCATCCAACATAAGTGGTGTAATCTTGACTGGAAGGTTGTAATGACAAACTTTATATGTATGTATGTAGATATGTATATTAAAAGTACTAAAGAAATATATTCTTATATTAATATAGTCTCTGTCATCTGTGTCTGCTTAGGAAACAAACGTATGCCTCGCTAAGTGCTCAACGCCTCTAGGAGAATCCTCTTTGAATCCTAAGCGAATTGGGCACTTGAACTAACACTAATTACGAGATTTCATTCATTCTATTTCTGTATTCTCGGGGAAGATTGAACATAAAAAGGATAGTGAGACACTCATCGTGAACGACTTGATATAAACCTACACGGATAGACTGAAATTGAATGAAGCTCACTCGATTAGTTTTCTAACCGAAAGTGTTGTATATATGAGCAGCGGTGACAATTGTTGAAAGAGAAAATATCTGTGGGTAAAACGTTAGCTTTCGTTCGGATAGCCTGACAGCTGTAGGCACACTGAGTTCTTAAATACATATTGATATTCCGGAAAACTGCAGGCCGAAGGAATTATACAGATGTGTCACAATCAACGAACTTTCAAGTGATTTCTACACATCATGCGAATTTATAATTGACAGTCATAGTGGTCGCTGTAGTCTAGTAGGTAGTGTGTTGGTTTATTAGACATGAGACCTCAATTCAAATCCCAAGTCGGACATCTCCAACAAAACTAAACATGAAAAAATTATTTCTTAGGATGCATCCTCTCTTCGTATTTCTAGCAAAAACTCTGAGACTAAATAAAATTTCGATGAAAAGTTTCTCAAAAATCTGTATTTCGGAGTCGACTTTAAACTGTATGTTCCGCCACTCATGTATAAAATTAACACACACAACATGAAGTGGTGTGGAAAGCTAGGCTGTAAACCTGTCGGGAGGATTGTAATGGCCAATTATGGATGTATGTAATGCAGTCATAGATTTCTACAATGTGGATTTCGATACGACTAGTTGAGCAAATCTAAGACGCGAAAAATCCACTTAAGTAGCATGCTTATCGTAATTGTTAGAATCTTTACTGGATATTGTATTATGGCAACTCATGCCAGGCATATTGTCTTAATGCCAATGGCTTTCGAAGGATTTGCAGAGACGAAGAAGAGTAGGAAACTATTCTTCATATACTTGGATATACTTATAACGCTGGGTATGTCACACAAGTAGGAAACATCTGGGCTTCTATTAGATCATATACATCTAACTAAACCGTCGAGAAGGAACATTAGGAGTCTAAGTGAGTGCATTAGAAGCTTCAACTGTCTACAGGAGTAGGTGATATGGACGATTGTAGCCTAATAGCACAAATTTGTATTAAGTTTGGTTGTTCCTCTTATATTAACGGCTATTTATACCACACTTAATCTCTCATCTGGCTGAAGTCGCCGTAGTCTAATAGGTATTGTGTTGGCTTATTAGACGTGAGGCCACGGTTCAAAACCAGGTCGGATATCTCAAACCAAACGAAATACATACAAAAATATTTCTTTGGCGACTTCTTCTCAGCAGATTTCTGGCAAAAAATCTAGGAGTAAATAAAATTGTCATGGAATAGTTTCGTAAAAATTTGTCGCTTAGAGTCGACTTTGAACTGTTAGTCCTGCCACTAATGTATAAAATTGGCACATGCAATATTAGTGATGTGAGAAGCTAATTCATAATCATGACTGAAGGGTTGTCATGACCAATTATGTATGTATGTTGTCTCTCTTTCGTCTACAATCTTAATTTCGTGATTGAACTCAGAAATAGTTTGTTGAGGAATTGGCTGACATAACACATGAACCTATGTTTTGTAATAAATTGCTGCAGAGAAGAAATTGTATTCTGTCTGGATATGCCACAACTTTTATTTATTTTAAATTTTTGTTTACTTAACCTATAGGCTTACAAAATTTAAACTGACTTTTGGAAACTGACTTTGAGTACTTATCTATTCTAAATTGTGACTTGTTTCTCATTACACTACACATCCTATTAAAGTGTTCTTAAAAAAAAGTTTCCACAGAGTATTTACGTTGTAACATTGAATTTCATTTAAACACCAAAATGAAGAATGTTTTCATGCAAATCATCAACAGCAATCTGCCATGGCTGCTTGGAAAATAAACATGTTGTTGGTTTCTTTCTCTCTTTTAATTTTCATTTAATGCCCTGGGCTTTTAGAAATGTTTTCCAATTTCATTTACTCTTCGTTCACTACCAGTTTGGGCTGTTTTTGTCTTCCTTCGTTGGTTTTAAAAATTTTATCTGTGGCGCATTGAATTTTTGTTGTTGTTTTTTACTAAATTTTGTTTAATGAAGAAAATAAACAGCAGCAATGACAGCGTGAAAAAGATAGAATAAGAAGAAGTGAAAGTGTTGAACATTTTTACATTTTTACAGTTGGTTGGTGTGAAATATTCTCGTAGGCCTGTATATTTCAGCATTTCAATTCATTTTCAGAACTTTAACAGCCAGTCATTTATGCCCCACCATTCTCTACCATTAAGGCTGCTGTGCTCTGTCTTAGCGCTTAGAATTGAAGGCAAAGTAGGAAGAGAGGGAGAGCGTAGGCGTCATAAGTGAAAAACGCCTAAAGTTGGAAAATTTTAAGCATGATTTTCATTTTAGATACATTGTGTGTGTTAAATTCTGTTTGAATTGTTGTTGTAGAAAATTTGCTGCTGAGTTGTGTTGTTGCTTGTGTTTTTATATTAACAAACTCCGCGCTTGCTGCTCCTGCTCTAGACCTGTATTGCAAAGCGACTGCCTTTTTATGTATTTGGTTTTGAAATTTAATGTCGTTCGTTCATTATAGTTCTTAATTTTATGGCCATTTTGTTGTTGCCGTATCGTCGTATAGCCTTTTTGGTAAATGTAAATACGGACTAAGGGTGAGAGGTGGTGAATTGAATGTTTAACAACAATTTTGTAGGAAACAATGGTTAACCTTCAATGCAATCTACTTGGTTTTTTCTGTGTTTGTTTTTCTCTTTTACTTTCCTTTTGTTTTATTTCTTAATTTTGTAATTTAACGTTAGTGATAGAGAGAGAGGCTATAAGCGTAGCGTAGTAGGAAGTGATTTGACATAGTTAAGTGCTCGGCACACACATCTATACTTCTGACTGTATTCTTGGTAATTTGCTTAAGTTGCTGGTTTCCTTAAATCAGTTTGGCCGATAAAAGTAGCCGAAAAAAGAAGAATTTAATTTTCTTTTAATATCATTTAGTAGACATTAAGATTTCTTTCGATAGTATAAAAATAAAAAAATTTATGTTCTCATTATACGTAATAAATAGATTCGTAAGAGGATTTGCTTTAAGAAGTTTAATAGTGACAAAGGAAATTGAAAATGAAATACAGGATTTAGAAAAGTCTTGTAGTTAAACGATATGTTAAGTATGGCTATGCTATTGACCCTGAGAAGGAGTGTTATAGACAGTCAACATCTGACAAAAAAAAATTACTTCCAACGTAAATACATCTCAGTTTTGTGTCATAAAATTTGAGGTCTGGAATTTGTTAAAATTTTTAAGAGCGCAAGAGAATTATAAGCATATCCCAGCAATATCTTTCAAGTACTGGCAGTATGAATCTAGAATTTCTAATCTCCATCGAAAAATCTATCTAAGTTAAAACGGTGATATCAGATGTACGAATATTTTGCAAAAATTTTATGTTTAGTACTCTTAGACTGGTCTTGGACCAAAACAAGTGAATCTGCTTAATGAATAATGTTAAACGATTTCAAGAAACTGCTGACACAGAACCAACTGAAACTGAACCAGCGATCAGCAATGAGTATTCAAAAAGATGAGTAGATTCGAATCATACCCATAATTTCTGATACTTATACGCATTCATAGTTATTTTAATATCATACTCACACTACTCATATTCAAAGTTTGAAGTACTCACCGTAATTATACTTAACAATACGCATGATGTTGTTGATTTCGTCTCTCCATAACTCAATATACACAAGAATCACACAATACTACGAACACTACAATACTCACTAGAAGGTTGTGTGCTTGCTTTGCTTTGCCTCTTTCTTTCTTCTTTTTTTGCAAATGCAACAACAACTAAGACTGTAAAATTTGATGTATGGTTCCAATCACTCGAATTATTTATGAGTATTTTAAGTATTTTTCTATAGTTATGAATCTGAATGAGTAGGCGTATGAATCAAACATATTTCGAATGTTATGAGTTTGATATCAACGTTGTACTCATCCTCATTGCAACCTGTACTTTATAAATCAATGTTATAGTGAGTAAGAATGTATCAGAGTAGTTGTATTTCAATATTGTTGACTGACTCACTCATGCTCAAAATTTAATGAGTACTTATGAGTAGCGAAAAACGATTCATTGCTGATCTCTGATGTGAACATAGGCAGAGAAGTTGGGGGATAAAATAATTAAAGAAATATTTTTCCTCAGTAGCCCGAAGTACCCAAAGAAAATTCTGATAATATGAAATACCTCCATCCTACATCAACATGCTTTACGATGAATGAAATGATGAATGAATTTTCTGTATAAATATATGCATGATTAATAAAGAATCGAAAACGATTATTTGCCATTCGATAATAAATATGATTTAATAAAACATGCCACACATAATTTAAATAAAGAACAGAAGCAAACAATAAAAATAAACAAAAAAAAAAAAAATTGGAAAAGTACACAAATCCAGAAAGAAGCCAACAATATTGTTTTGTTTTTCATGCAAATTACTCGACAAGGAAATAAGAAAAATCAAAATTCCACAATAAATACGGAACCAATTTGCATTGAAAAATAATCATAATTTCTCAAACATGTTCTTTATTTCTTTCTCATCGAGGAACAAGCAACCACATCTCCCACACACACACAAAAATAAATCATCCATTTAAGCATAAGAAATAATTCATAAAAGAAAAAAAAAAAAAATGAAAGAATGAAAAACAGAAAAGAAAAATGCAAACAATTGTTGTGTTGTAATCAAATGTGTTCGATTTTCTCTTTAATTTCCCGACAAATCGAAACGGAAATGCCTTTACATGCCCATACACACACACACACCGAAATGAATGAGACTTAGGAAAAAGAGAAGAGAAAAATTATGATTTTCTTCTTCCATGTGAATCAATAATTTTTATTATTGTTATTGATGGAAATATGTATGTGTGTATGTAATGTATGAATGAGAAATATAACGAATGAACAACAATAATAAAATGTGCATAAAAGTGTAACGAATATGGAACATGTTGACTTTAACACAAAACCCCCAAAAGTGATTTGTTTTCTCAGACTGGCAGATAGACACACAGTCAGTCAGTCAGCCATTGAGACAGGCATTGAGAAAAAAACAAACCATTTTTAACCAAATTTTATTTCAATTTTTATTCATGCATTCATTCTACTCTTATGCTTACAAATATTGTTGTTTTTATTGGGTTTTTCTTTATTTTCTTATGTTCTTGAAATATATGAATGTATGGGTGAAGATTTAAGGGGCAGGCAGGCAGTAAAAATTCATGCACACAAAATATTTGTTATCAATATGAAGAACAAATTGAATTATTTCATAATTTATTGATCATTTTCGTTGCTGTTGAATGATGAATGATCAAAAATGCTGTCAGAAAAGTAAAATAGAAATTGATACACTGTAGACGAATGCCGCTTACAAGGGACTATACACCCATACATACATAATGGGTCATTACAACCATTCACCTAGGATTACGACCTAGCTTCTCATACCACTTATGTTGTGTGTGTGATTTTTATACATTAGTGACGTGACTGACTATACTTTCCTATAATTGTAGTTGATTTGGGTATACCTGTCAACATCTTCCGCAGAACGTCATTCAAATACTTTCCAATAGATCCAGAGCACACAATACAGTCCGATGTGAAATCTGAATAGATAGCACTACTGTTTTGCTATACTATCGTATAACTCAAGCAAAAAGGGTTATGAAGACTGTCACTGTGCAGATAGGGTGTCAGATTATATCGAATGGTTATATACGCATATTTTCCTATACAGTGTGTGCACTAATAACGGGTGCCTCTGGAGAAGCTAACGAGATATTCGTCTGGTAATAACAAAGACAACGCGCTTGCAAAGGTTTGGTACAGTGAAAACTCAATTGAATGCAACTACTACTTCTCTAGGTTAGGTTAGCGGATAGCTTGCCGTTTACAGGCAAGTTCATTCGATGATCCTTATAGCCTTTTGTGTTACACACTGTTAGTTATAAAAGCGCAAACACTTATATGTGAAAGACAGATGAGACCAGACATATCTGCTCCAATATGAATATATGCAGAACAAAATTTGCATTTAACCTGATCAGACGCCATCTTACGAAATTAAAAGCAGTTAAAATGTAGTCGTTGAAGTCCAGTAGGTAGTGTAATAGCCTATTAGACATGAGGCAACGTTTTCATCCCAGACCTGACATCTCCAATAAAACGACTTCATTTTAGCAGATTTCTGGTAAAAACTCTGAGATTAAATAAAAAATTGCCATGAAAAAATTTCTCAAAAAAAAAAAAAAATTGTCTTTCGAAGTCGATTTTAAACTGTAGATTTCGCCACTCATGTATAAAATTAACACGCACAACATAAAGGATGTGAGATGTCGTAACCTTAATTGAAGGGTTGTGATGACGAACTATGTTTGTATTTTTTTTTATGTATAAAAGGACAATATCCTGTACGTGTACACGCCCAGAGATTGGGATCTGTAAATCACATAACTTCTTTCTTGTTATTGTTCTGCACTTATGAGCCTGCAAAGAAGAATTCTTGGGCACCCAATATTTATTTAAGATGTCTGGATATTGCTGATTTTAATTCAAAAACTATCGGTATGGTTGAGCGGGGTGTGGGGGACAGGTGCAGACTTACATACACACATATATAATTGGCCATTACAACCCTTTAGTCAGGATTACTACCTAGTTTCGCATACCACTTCGGTTGTGTATGTTAATTTTATACGTGAGTGGCGGGACCTACAGGTTAAAATCGATTCTGAACAACAGATTTTTGAAAAACTTTTCATGGCAATTTTTATTTTCTCTCAGAGATTTGGCAGAAATCTGACGAGAGGAAGTCGCCGAAAAAATATTTTTTCGTAAGTCATTTTTTTTCTAAATGTCTTAGCTTGGATTTGAACCATGGCCTCATGTCCAAAGCCAACATACTACCCACTATTCTACGGCGCCTTCGATTGTCACTACTTGGAATCGCGTCTTTTATTCACAACCCTTTTTAAATAATGCTTGTGGATCAAATAGTTTTCTTTTCATTTCCAAAGGTTTTGGCCCATATAGATTGAAAAGGTTAGGGGAAAGGATATCATTAAAATGATTAAAAATTAGATATTAATATACAGTTTATACAAATGAAATATTCATCAAATATTATTTAAATTTCTTTAATATTTTTCTAAATAAAAATTGTTGTTTCACTAGCTTTAGTACAAGCCTAAATGGGTATAGTGTTAAGCATGCAACATATGTTGTTAACTTTTTTTTACTTGTTTTGTAATGTATTGATATTTTTTTTTTTTTGTTTTTACAAAGTTATGAATTTGTAAGTGTGTTGCCTTTATATCGCACAAAATCCAATTTTGTGAAAAACAGCAGCAATAGTGATAGTAAAATGGTATTGAGCATAAGCTCAGTTATATCTTTTTTGTATGTCTTTTTTATGTATGTGTTCCATAACAAAACATATTTAAAAATACATTGAAATTATTTTAAGCATATAAAACAAGAGTAAAACAATTTATGCATACAGAACGAATTTTTCATTAGTTTCAGAAGAAAATTTTTGGAACACAATTTTTTTTTCAATAGACTAGGTTGTGTCCAGTAGTTGTAACATATTTTTGTAAACCGTAATAAATGTTCAAAATCGGCGTGTTTTTCAAGTCAATTTTTTTGACCTTCACTGTACAATTTTTGTTGTCGTTTCCTTTTTTGTCAAGGGATTTTTTGTTTTACACCCAAAAAAAATTATTGAATATTAATGTTGTACGTCGTGCATGGTGAGGAAATAGAATTTTTTTTGCCACTATTGCTGTCATATATGTAAATGGAAAAAATAAACACCGGGTTAAAATAATCGAAAAATATTTCCAAACATAAATTGCAATGTTGTGTCTGTATGAATAATAATAACTTGTTAAATAAAGTGTTTATTTTGTAAAGCATATGTGACCATGATTGCTATCAAAATGGAAATAAAATACCAAAAAAAAAAAAAAATTTACACAAACCAGTCATTATGAAAATTAAATCGATGAAATAAAAATACTTGTTATTCTGTACACTAAAAGGGTTATTTAGATGGAGGTAAACACATAATAAACATACATACACATACATAGGAAGGGGCGAATCTGGCAAGTCTTATGTCATTCTATTCCGTCACAAAATTTAGTACCTTATCTCCACTGAAGGTAATTAGCCGATTTTGTTGTATTACAGTGAAACTTTCAAATGGCCCACTCTATACGTATGTATATACATAGTTAAGTAAATATATCTTTATAACAGTAATGGCAATTAAAAGAGTTTTTATTAGCGTTTTAAAAACCAATTCTCAAAAAATTTTTTTTTATATTTTTTTTATCCTACAAAAAACTTCTGATTGATATTAATTCTGTAGTAGCCACTAAATTGACAATTAATTATTAATTTAAATGCATGTTAACTTTTTGTAAATTTCCTCAATTATAGATAAATTCAATATAAATTAAAAATATCGAATCGAACATATGAATACAATTTTAAGTGTAATTAATTACACTGTGCATGACCCAATGCGTATGAGTAATTTTCTGTCACATTGAATGGCCTCAATGGAAAATAACACTCATACTCGTACACAGTGGTATTGTGATTGTAAACTTTGTATGCACTTGTATCATGTAAATAACCCAGTGCGTATGAGTAATATTTTGTTGGATTGAATTGCATCAATTGAAAATAACTCATACGCATCGTATTGTTTGATTCAATACATAATCGTTATAATGCCCTTTTATTTGAGTTATTAAATGTCATGAAATTATTTAACTTATGAAAACGTAATATATTTTTCATTTCATTTTCAAGTCATTAAAATTATTGCAATAAAAATTAATTTATGCGTTAAAAAACTAAATTAAAATAAATAAAATTAAAAGTGAAAAAAAAACCAACTACAGGATAGGAATCTAGTTGTTTATTATATTGTATTCAGACAATAAATTGATTGAATTTATGCATTGGTTGTGTCTTTCATTATTCGCAGAGGCAGTTAGCAGAACGTAAACCTATGTTCGAAAATAATTCAAATAAATATCGAAATTCTATTACAGTTGATTGTAACTCTTTTGGCAGGATGACGACCTAGTTTCACACACCACTTATGTTGTGTGTGCTAATTTAATACATGAATGGCGGTACCTACAGTTTTAAAATTGACTCCGAATGACAGATCTTTTTGAGAAACTTTTCATGGCAATTTTATTTACTCTCAAAAATTTTACTGGAAATCTACCCAGAGGAAGTCATCGAAGAAATATTTTTTCATATTTCGTTTTGTAGGAGATGTATGACCTGTAGTTTGAACCATGCCAACATACTACCTATTAGACTACAATGATTATACGGAAATGGAAATGGACGTACATTCCGTACCATTCCGCAAGAGTGAGACTAATTTTAGCTTTAGTCGTAGAACGAAATGCTTTTTTTCTCATTAAAAATTTTGAGTTTACACACCTTGACGTCGAGATTATTCGTGTATGCAGCCGATTTTAAATGGTTGATAACTTTTAGGCGTTAGTTCTCCAGCGACATCTAGTTTGCCAACTCACCGGGGTTTCTCAATTTCTTCCATAATTTCATAGAAACTTTTTAACTAATTGACCAACCAAAGCGGGGAGCATTTTTAACGTCAAACTTATTAATTTCAGAGTTTATCTACAACACAAGAGTAAAATGTGACGACAGTGTTCAAAAGCTTTGAACGGTGATAATTGTTCACATATTATTGTGATTTTCGTAATGTCTACTAGTAAAGAGAAGCTTAATATGTATCACTTTTATAATTTTAAGTAGATCATTGGAATTTTTATTCATCTGAAGTGGAACCCACGGTTTCTCTGGATGGAGCATATTCGAAATGTTCAGTTTTCCATAACTCTGGGGTATAAATCAGGCTGACTTTGACCCAATGGAATGGGTTATATTGGTTTTAAGTACCATGTGTTAAGTTTATGATTTATTCCCATAAAGCTGGTACTTAAGAAAACGCCCCACGCGGAAAACTTTTGCGTGGTCAAAACTTACTATCTCAGTCACATCATTTTCACGTAGGATGATAATGCCCACAAATCTTTCGTGAAGAATAACGAATGTGGCATTAGCTGAGTGCCACCTAGAACTGTCCTTTTAAAACCACATGTCGTTGGTGTCTAGATAATTCAATTCGGGTCAAAAAAGTTGGTAAATATCAAGCTATAGTGTTTGCTGGCCTCAAAAATATGCATCGACGACGCCGCGCTAGCAATAAGCTTCCTGGATCTCACGTGTGTTGATAACGACCAAAATTAAACAGTTTTACTAGTTCACACATTCAGAAACGGGATTTCTTGCTGAAGATGTTTCTTTAACTACTAATGCACGGTACGTTGTCCAATTAGGCCCCCAATTTCATAGAAAAATTTCATTATTTTCATGTGTTGTTGAATGCTATATCCGTCTACTATAATCACAGGTCCAACTGGCCATTGTCGTAGTAGGATGATCCTATGAATATAAAATCGTAATAATTCTAAAAAATACGAATTATGGTCCCGCTTCTATTAGTAAACATATGCAACGTGTTAAAGTCTACGCCTCATTAAATTTTTTTGCATTTAAAGTTTTCAATGAAAAAAAAAAAAAAAAAGTAAAGACTTTTTATTTAATACGTTTCGCTAAAAGAAATTTAAAAATGTTGCATGCTTAATAAACAGCGTACGTGACTTTTAAGCGATTTTTCAAGTTATATATTTCTTCAGTTCTTTAGATTACAAAAACAGTGGCAAACAAAATTTTTTCTTAAAATTTTGTGTAAAACTGAAAATGATTTAAAATTAAAAAAAAATTAATTTTTCACTGAGAAGTTTCGAGAAATTTCGTTTTTCACTGTAAAAACATTTCATTTATGAGCATGTATTGAAAATAACATGTAATATACACACGTTTGTTGTACGCATTTATATGTTTTAGTTTTTCCCATTACGATGTACTTACTTACACAACACAAACGTACGGTATACGTGCGCCACCCCCAGTGAATTGTATGTTTATTGGAACGCTTATGGTGTGTATAATATCTCCCCTGCTATATCATTCATTTGTAAACTACACCTTCGCCGTATACATGCTGTGTTTAGAATTTAGTAAAATCATACAGTATGATGCCTGCAGTCGTAACATGTGCCAGTAATACACTTCTTCTCCTTCTTCTTCTTGGGTAAAGTGATGCCATAGGTTTTTTTGTTTTGCTTTTCAATTTTCGCTATTTCACAAAAAGCAATAGAAAGCCGTGCTCCATTTTCTATTTCTCTTTTTTTATTTTAAACGAGTAACTGCTATTTAAAAGCTCTTTAGAATTTAGCCGTGTTCAAACATACACGCTGTACTGAATATGAATTTTTTTTGGGCTAACAAAGAGACTTTATTTTACTATGTATACTAGAGGGTATTGTGCAATTTCTAATGTGTGTCATGATTATTTTTTTTCAAATTTTTTAATAGAATTTTAAATCATAGCAATGGCCTAAAACCATTGCTAGTTGAATAGTTTCATAAGTTTTCATAGCTTTTTTTTTGAGAAACATAATTTTTGTCTGCTAAAAAATTCATACAATTTACTGATTGAATCTATGGAAATGTAAATATTTTTTTGAAACTGAATAGCATTTGCAAAATAATTCTCTTTTCATTGAAAATTCCTTTTTTGAATTGTTGCAAGAAAATTGGAGATTTTTTTTTATTTTCTAGCGTTACACACACTTTAAATCATTTAAAAACAAATTTTTTTTTCCAATATCCCAAAGCTTTTAAGCTTCTTTGACACCACAATAGCCAGGATTTATCAATACAACAGCTACCCATTGCTTTAACTGACTTGACCACATTTTTGTTGGTTTTTTTTTTAATAACAGCCTCAACGCCTCAGTGTTTTCAGTGACCGGCCATAAAATATTCCTGGCAATTGTTACACATGACCAATGTTTCCGATTCTTTTGTTGTTATTGATTAAATATCGTTAAATGTGTGCGTAACAAAAAAGTTGAACTCCCTGTAGGAAGAAAAAAAAAGTGCCATAAAATCTCATTCACTGCGTTTACTGGCAGTTTTAATTGACATTTTATTTGCAAAACAATTGACTACACGGGAACAAGTGATTTAGTGGATACGATGTCTATATTGAAGAAGAAGAACGAGAATAATAACACCATACAACCAGTAGAGGAAGGCATCATACTCTATAGGCCACTCAAATGTAGTTGGCGTTTACCGCTTAATCGTGATCGGGTAGTGTAACTGAGTATTGTTCCAGTATTTAAAAGTGACAAAATGCTTCACACAAAATTCTCTACATACCATATGTGCATATTGAGTTACAGTTTTTGGAGAGTATGCCATTGTATTCTAGCATTGAGTGGCTGCATGATGCTATTGTATTCACGATATTTGTAGCTGCCTTTATTGAAATTGAAATCGTAAAAAGAATTAGCATTTGAACATGCTACAATATAGAAAAAATCCACAAATGTAAGGAAATTGGCTTAGGAATCTTTCCATTAAAATCAAATATTTATGGCTACTTTTAAACTGTTGATGCCGCCCGTCATGGATAAAGTTAACATTCACAACATGAGTGATTTTAGAAGCTAGGTTATATTACTAACAAAACGGTTGTAATAATCAATTGAGTATACTAAAAGCCATTATCTCATTCAAAAAGTCCTAAATTATATGAAGTACTATGCTCAGGGGCTCAGGAACTAAAACTTTTAGTTCACTACTTACTTACTTACTTAATTGGCCATAACAACCCGTTTAACGGATTTCGGCCTGCCGCAACACATCCTTCCAGGCGCCTCTGCTTCTTGCGCACCTACGCCAGTTGGTCACACCAATCGATGACAGGGCTTCCTTGATTTGGTTCTTCCAACGGATACAAGGTCGTCCTCTTCGCCGACTTCCGCAGATACCCGCATCAAATACTCGTCTCGCCGGAGCATCCTCATCCATTCGAACGACATGGCCGAGCCAGCGCAGCCGCACTACTATTCAACTTAATATTAGTTTTCTCGATTTAAAACTGTCAGTATTATTGTCGTGGTCCCTGTGCACCACCTGTATGTACACAAGTCTTTACTTCCGATGATTCATTCATGTGACCACGACATTATTTATTCTCTAAATAATCCCCATTCTGCATAAGTGTACTCTGAATCTAGAGTGCCCTCTCAAAAGACCGGTTACTGACCTCGGATATTCGTAGGTAGTTTGATGCAGCACTCAGATCTCCTCTTTTTGTAATTTCCCAACAAACTTGCGATTGCATCAAACCTACTCGACTTGAGAAGAGTCTATATCCTCCCTTTCGTTGAGCTTACCTCTCCAAGCATTCGCCACCACTCCACTGAAGTGTTCTCGCCCTATTTAAGACGTGAAAATTCCCCTTCTCGTTTGATATTGTTTTTCTTTGTTCTATTTCGGCTGACACGCCTACTACTTGGGGTCGCCCTAATATAGTTGTATGTTCGGAATTAATTTTACAGTTTTTAAAAACGTATGTACACATATCAATTTAAGTCGACGCAGTCTAGTCTGTATGTGAACTTATTAGAAATGTGAAGCAACAGATTTTAGTAATTTATTCTTTGTAGGCAAAGGATCCTAAATGAAAGTAGTAACGTAGTATTATTAAATAAGTTGTGCTATTATTTAAATAAATTTAGAATTTGAACAAGACTTCATACTAGACTTCAGACTAGAATAACATGCCTTAAATAAAAACATGCTGATCAATAGCACTGCAGTCATAAAATAGTACGACAAGACTGTGCTCGCTCGCTTTGCAACTGAGTTCCCGTTTTACCATTGATCAAAGCCCTAAAATAGAGGAAGCAATTGCACAAGGACTGCAGATAATACATATACAATACCTAATCAATGCAGATCAATTGCAACATTAAACTTAAAGTCGTTGTCCAAGACCAGGAAGCACATAAGGCACCTTCGTTCTGCTATATGAGCAGTCTAATCAACAATTTTTCTTTATTATCAAACAAAATCAAATCGGAGACATTTTTCATTCATTCATTATAACTGAAGACAAAGACCACAATCCAGTAACTGTTATACATCTTATAGCTTATCAAGTACCAGAAACATTGCGATGTATATACTATGTAGTCATCAAGAGTTACATTTGGCAGTAGAGCTCTTTCTGCTGGCTACCTGGTGAGGATGCTTTCGGAAAAATGAAACCACTGAATCCGACAATTTGGCGAGAGTAAGATTGTGATTCTAGATATCTATCGTCATCCGAAGATGACATTTTAGCACACAAACACTACGAAATTAAAATCCGAATAATGATTGACGAATATATATATTTGTATGTCTCCTTTTAAACGTTAAGTATACGACACTCACACATATGCATTATTTGATGAATTTATTTGATCGTCTCCAGGGCGTTTAAGTTGTAAAATATATTTCAACTAGTATCTGTTTAAAGAGAAATTTTAGATAGAATGTTGGCTTATTAGACATGAGGCCTCGGTTCAAACCCCCGGTCAAACATCTCAAACAAAACGAAACATGAAAAATATTCCTTCAGCGACTACCGCTTAGCAGATTTCTGGCAATGGCTTTAATTAAAATGAAATAAATCTCAAAGACTTATAATCCCAAACATCTTCTTCATGTGTTAAGGTGACAACATTGTATCATGCATGCTTTATCATAGAATCTCAATCATATCCCATATTATTACGTCAGATTATATACAAAAAAATTAACATATATTTTTTCTTTTTTATTCTTTTGCAGGTTTTCATTTGTTTAAAGAATCTAAAATAAAAGATAATAAAAAGTGATAAATTAAATGCAATCTTTGTTGGTTTTTTTAATATTTTTTTAAAGAAAACAAGAAAAAAAAACAAAATAAATAAATTTTTACTTTAAAAAGCCTTAAGTTATTACGAAAGCAATAAATTTATAGAGAAATTAAGAAATAAAAAATATAAAAACAAAGTGCTTTAAATACAAATAATACATAAATAAAGATTAAGAAAATATATAAAAGGAATAACGTTTTAAGAGAAAAAAAAATTGTTGTGCAGTGTTAAAAGCAAAGTGTTATAGAAAATACAAACAACAACAAACACAAACAAAAATTTTAATTTCTTAAGAAAATTCCAAAAGCAACACCACAAACATGGGCAAGAAAAATTCGAAATTGAAGCAGGACACCATTGATCGTCTAACAACGGATACATACTGTAAGTCTTTTAAAAAAAATTTAAATAATTTTTATACCACACACATATACACAACCATATCCATAAATATTGTGTAAATCTAATAATTTATGGTAAAAATTAAAACAAAAACAAAAAAAAAATGTTTTTTTCTTATTCCCAAAACCACAAGAAACAAAAATGTCTCTGACATTTGACTCAGACGGACAGACAAATAAAAAGGAAAGAAACGCCAGAATCATTTGCATTTCGTTTACTTATGAAGTGCAAAGTGAAGGAGAAGAAAAATCCTTGAACTTGAATTTTTTGGTTTTATTCCCAATTTGCTTTCGTTTTTGTTGTAACGCAATTGTGTGCCAAAAAACTGTTTCAACATTTAATTGTATGTGAAAACGTTTTTCTTTTTTCAGTCCGTCCAATGAATTTTCTTTGGTTTATGCCTTTAACTCATGTATTTCGTGGACTAGACTAGATAAGAACAAAAATTATTTGTATTCCATTATAGCCATGGCCAAGAAAATATGAATGTCATCATCTTTACAGAAGGAAATTTTACAATTGAATGAAATTTAACTCCAATGGACAGATTTGTCTTAAATAAAAAATTAAAAAATTAAATCCGGGCTAGAAGTGTGGCAATTAAAAATGCGGTAAGATTTTTTGGTTACATTCAATACTTCACAATCGCCCTATACAGCGTCGATCAAATGTCTGCGACTTTTTGAATAGAAGACTGCCTTTCAAATCTAAGCTTTACACACTGTAATCAACGTGTCATTGAAATAAATTTCTTTGTGAGAAGAGTTCTTCAGTGGATTCAAATCACTTTCCATTAAGCACGGCTTCAAATCTGGAAACAAAAAATAGTCACATGAGTCGATGTCAGTGCCGGGTTCACATACTTTTTCCATGAAAATGCTCATACCTATAAACACAATTGGTCATTACAACCCTTCAGTCTGGATTACAATCTAGCTTCTCACACCACTTATGTTGTGTGTGTTAATTTAAGACATTAATTACACCTACAGTTTAAAGTCGACTCCGAACGACAGATTTTTGAGAAACTTTTCGTGGCAATTTTATTTACCCTCAGATTTTTTGCCAGAAATCTGCTAAGATTCAGTAGACAAAGCAATATTTTTTTCATATTTCGTTTAGTTGTAGATGTCTGACCTGGGGTTAGAACTGAGACCTCACGTCTAATAAGCCAACACACTAGCTACTAGACTACGGTGGCTCAAAATCAGTACCTTAATTCATGCGTTTTTGTGATGAAAACTGCAGATGAATATAAATGCTTATTAAATTGAACCATCAACTAGACCGCTGTTTTACCCTTTTGAAGGTAGTTAACATGGGCTATACAGCATGAGTGTACCAATCCTCCTTGGCTTTCTTTTCAATTTGCCTCAAGAATATTTTAAAATACATTTGGTCTCTGGTATTTTGAAATGAATCCATGGACATAGTGCATAGGCTCGGCACTTACTGCAGTTAAACAATGTGATTCATATTACATTTGCGCCTGTGGTCGATTATGAGCAAATGCTGCACCAATCTTGCAGAAAGCTTTCTTATACTCAAATGAAGATTTCAAATTTAAACTACTGGGTCATGTGAGGTATTTAGACGTTTCACAATCTTTCGAGACTTCATTTCTCAATCGGCCAATGCCAAATCATCAATTTTATTAATTTCGATTAAATTACCCTGCATCAGACATCAGACAGTTGCTCGGTTTTTTTTGAGACACATAGTGGACTCTAAACCTCTGAGAAGGAAATGCGTTTCATTAGACAAGAGCCCCTATTTCATACTCAAATTGGCATGAAAAATATCTTAAAAATCTGTCGTTCATAGTCATCTTTAAACTGCAGGTCATGCCAATCATATATAAAATCAACAAACACAATATAAGTGGTGTGTGAAGCTAGAGCGTATTCCTGACTGAAGGGTTGTTATGTTATGTATGTATGTATTTGTGCAATAAAACTCGATGAAGAGAATTCGAAATATTGTTCTGAAAATGAAAAATCTTGATACTGGTGTTTTGCTTTTACATCGCTTAACATTAAAATTATAAACGAAAGCTACATAAACAAGACAATGCTTAATATAACAACAAGCACCAGCATAAAAAAGCGGTAAACAAGTAAACTAAAATACACAAACAATACTACCAGAACAGCGATGTTTACATCTATACAGATTTCGAGAAAGTGAAGTCATGAATATTCGCCTTCCTGAACATTCATTAGACTGTTTACTCTGCCATGTAAAAGACAAGAAAATGCAGGTGACTGAGTGAGTCAAGTTCAGTCAGTCTTCTGTGAAGGCGCGGTGTGTTTAAAGAGAGTAATCGTGGTTTGAAGATCTCCGTTACAAAGATCTGTGGAATAATTGTCTAGTAATTGTTATTGTTAATACAAAGGGTGTAAACAGAGGAATAACAAAGAAAAGTAATTGTTGTTGTTTACATCAAGTTGTAAACAGTGGCATACAGAAATGTGCGAATAATAAAGAATTTTAATTAAAGCTAAACACAAATTAATTTTTGTTTCATTTGCAACCTACGAGCTCATATTTTAAACGTTTTTGCACAATGATACGTCCGCAAACAAATCAAAAACTTCTAATATATAGCTGAAAAGTTGAAATTGTGATTAAAAATTCATAATCGGTTTACCAACATAAAAAAGAAAATCACATACAAAGGCAGTAATCTTTTTTTTTTTTTTTGGTTGTTTCCTATTATCGTTTTTGCACAAAATATTTCTACATTTTTATTTAACAATAATAGAACAACCAAATGAATTATTATTTCATACAAATGCTACAATTTTCTCATTATATTTTGTTATTCAACATACATATTTCCACATACAAAAAGAAAACAAACCAATGTATTGATTTCAATTGAGCTGTTATTCCATGGCATTATTTCGACAACAGCGTGAAGTCATTTGGTTAAATCAGTTATTTAATTTAAATTCTTTGGTTTTTTTTTTTGTTTTTGGTGTATTCAGTCATAATGGCATTATCATAAATTTTTAAATATGCTGTGTTTTGTATGTATGTATGGATGTGCATTCATTTTTTGACAACTGTCGCAGCGGAAGTTGTGGTTTCATTTCGTTTAACTGTTAATATTCAAAAACTATTGCGAAAACAAATGTATGCCAGTAGAATTTTTGGGTAACGATTATTTGAAATGACATGCACTAAATAACGTTTTGCGGAAAACATTATATTTTTCGGCAGTGACATGCTCTCTAATTTATTAGTATGTGTTGTCGTATGCCATATCAAATGTAATTAAAATAATCAATTTTTATTTATACCTAGGAACAGAAAAAAATAATGAAAATTAAATCGTATAATAAGCAATAATTTTTTAAATGAATAAGTTAAGGAAAACCGAAGTACACTGTAATATGAAATATTGTTAGGTTTTTAACTTTTAAACCCGTTTAAATTATGAGCTTACATACATAATTGGCCATTACAACCCTTCAGTCCGGATTACGTCCTAGCTTTTCACACCATTCATGTTGAGTGCCTTAATTTTATACTTGAGTGGCGTCGACTCCGAACGACAGATTTTGAGAAACTTTTTCATGGCACGTATATTTACTCTCAGAATTTTTGCCAGAAATCAATCTGCTGAGAGGAAGTTGCCGAAGAAATATTTTTTTTCATATTTCGTTTTGATGTCTGTTGGCTCGAACCCAGGCTTTACGTCTAATAAGTGAACACTCTACCTACTAGACTACTAGAGCTTTCAAATAAAATAAAAAGCAAATTTGTGTTTGGTTTTAATTAAATTTTTTATTGTTCCCACAATTCTGTATGCCACTGTTCACAACTTGATGTAAACAACAACAATTGCCTTTTTTTCTATTGTCATTCCTCTGTTTATATCGTTTGCATAAACAAAAGCAATTACTACATAATTATTCCACAGACCTTTGTAATGGAGATCTTTAAAACATGATTACTCTCATTAAACACACCGAGTCTTCACACAATACTGACTGGCTGCTAACCTCTCCAAATATAGTCTTGGTAAAAATCAGGCTGACTGAAGAGAATTTATTGGAGTATTTTAATGAGAATAAAACGATATCGATAAACATGACAAACTCTCGTTTTTAAATAACTTTGAAAGTAATACATTGCATTTTAGTTATAAAAATTTTAAAGTTTATCAAAGTAAAGCGGATTTCAGTAAATTTTTCTTTTCCCTTTTTTCATATTAAACAGGGATCCATTTAAAATCGAAGACAAGAAAATCAAACAATTAAAATTACCATAAAACGTTACTTTTTCTCTTTTTTAAACCCAAAAGATTTAATAATTTCTCTGTAGATTTCTTAAAAAATTTTTAATTTTAAAAATCTTCTTAAATAAAATAACAAATCTACGGATATTGTCTGCTACAAGTAGAGCTCAATTTAGAGAATGTCATTTTCATTTGAAAACATTTGGCCTGGCCTTTCCTTCACATATCCTTACTACAATTGCCTTTTCTTTAACACAAAACACAAAAAAATACGAAACAAAGAGGAGAGAAAAAAAGAGGAATATTTTTACATATTTTCTTTCAATCCGTATGCAAATGACAGTATCTTGTACGGCTTTTGTTTAGTAAATGAAAAGAATTTCCGAAAAAAAAACATCTTCAACTAACAGGCAGTAGCCTGGAAAGGCCTGTAATAACAGTCTCTATTTAACTTTAACTTCAGCTTCAACTCTTAAAAAGAAATGTTAATGAAATGGTCATATCTGTTAAGGAAGAGCACAAGCACAAAGGAAAAGGCAACCTTTTCATTTGGCTCCCCTTCTTTTCAGAAAAGAACTGCTTGACACAAAAATTACTCTTTGAAGCAGACAATGTGGCATTAAATGAAAAGCAAAGTAATACCATGACGAGCATAATGGTATACAGTCACTGTATATAATTATTCACGTGCATAAATTTAAAAATTTTTAAATTTAAAATTAAGTGATGAAAAATGTTTAAAAAGGAAATCTTTGCTTTAACTATTCTTAAGGTAGCAGGAATATTTCAATTGAAATATAAAAATTTTTTGAAAATTATGCTTCAAGCTCTTGGGATCTAAAAATATTGGTTAATTGTGTGTTTCCTTTAAATATAGTATTGGATTGATTATAGACGACTAAGGATTTTAAATTTAAAAAAGCAATAAAACGAAAACTGTTTGAAATTTTGCCAAATTTATTATTTTTTTGTGAAGTACAATAGTCCCGATTAGAAATGCATTATTATTTCATTCATATGGCTACCACGGCTGGCCTCTTAGTACTTCATTCGATCGGACCAATTTTCGTGAACTTTTTCGGTTGTATGGGGTCGTACCTTGGCAATAGCACCATAAATATTGGTCTTCAAATGCTCAATTATCTCTAGTTTGTCGGCATAACAATTTTCCTTAACGGCACTCCACAGAAAATAGCTCAACGGTGCCAATCACATCTCCTTGGCGGAAAATTTACATCATCATTTCGACTAATTAAACGGCCATCAAACGTTTGACGTAATAAATATATTGTGGTATGAGGTGTGTGGCGAGTTGCACCATCCTGTTTAACCAAACATCGCTCAAACCAATACCATGACGAACGGGTACAAAAAAATCGGTAATCATGTGCAATAGTAGACCTCCGCATTAGAAAATCGTTCGTACATATTATCCAATGTGGCATGAATTTTGTGGCTCATGGTGCTGTCGTTTTGGAACCACATTTCATTGATATCGAGATCACCCAATTTAGGTCAAAAAAAAAGTTGCAGCTTATTGATCTATAGTGCTAGCCGTAGTCAGTGATGACTTTCAAAGAAATATAGACCGATGATGCCGCCTGCCCAACATTCACAACAAACAGTGACTTTCGGGAATGTATTAGACACTCTAGGATCTCATGTGGTTTGCAATTGACCCACATTCGATAAGTTTTTTTTGTTAACGTATGCATTAATCAGATATTTTCTGTATCGCTGAAGAATGATTTTTCGATTGAAATTAGGGTCAGTTGTCAACTGCTCCAGAACCCATTTAGTTTACATACGTTGTTCACGTTTCATTTGCCGAGGCTCTGTTGCAAAGCCACACGTCGTTGTCTATGGTTGTCTACTTTAAATTCCCAAGTCGGCTGAATTCAGTGAGATTGCAATCATTATGCAAAATTTGCATATAACTGATTCGAAATCGTCTATCTCAGATTCTCCTCTCACACTCTCACTGACTGCTGCGAGGTTTTCGGCAGATTTTGCCTTTCGTCGACGTACGAGATTTCGTCAATCATTGACTGAACCAATTAGCTCGAGTTATCCTCACCATTCCAATAGGTAGGATGATCATGTTTCAGAGCTCATTCATCGAATACACGTGATTGTCTGTGGTCGCCCATGATTGATTTACTTATAATATGAATGGTGTGACCTTAACAAGATAGCCGTTAGCAACGGTCTAAACTCTGTCTAAACTGAAGTCGTCGTGGTCTAGTAGGTAGTGTGTTGGCTTATTAGACGAAAGGCCCGAGTTCGAATCCCAGGTCAGACATCAAAATGAAATATGAAAAAATATTTCTTCGGCGACTTCCTCTCCGCAGATTTCTGGCAAAAACTCTGAGAGTAAAAATTGCCATGAAAAGCTTCTCAAAAAATCTGTCGTTCGGAGTCGACTTTAAACTGTAGGTCCCGCCACTCATGTATAACATTAACGCACACAACATGAGTGGTGTTGAGAAGCTAGGCCGTAATCCTCACTGAAGGGTTGTAATAGCCAATTATGTATGTATGTATGTAACTGTCAAAACTCGGAAGTACACGTAGGAAGCCTCCATGTATTCTTTTTATTGTGAATTTTTTTTTTTATTATTTTAACTACAAATCATACAAGCATAACAAATTTGAAGTCGTCTTAAAAATTAAAATTAACAACGAGCACAAGTTCATTTAAGTAGGCGCCGTAGTCTAGTCCAGTAGGTAGTTTATTGGCTTATTAGGTGAAACACCGGGTTTCAGGCCCTAGCTCAAACATCTCAAACAAAACGAAATATGAAAAAATATTTCTACGGCGACATCCTCTCAGCAGGTTTCTGACAAAAAAAATGCTATATATAACTATATAAACTATATAAAAATGCTAATAAAACTTTCTCAAAAATCCGCCAGCGCTACCAGCGATGTGCTAGAACTGGTGCTTATTGCCCAGGCTATATCAACATGTGTCCAGTTCAATCCGTGTTTTGCCTACCCACACAATGGCTCGGCAGGTCCAACCTAATGTACCACAAGCAGTCTATTAGTTAGTTTGTTAACTTATTAGACGAGAGCCCTTGATTCAAAAAATTGGGCAGATATCTCAATCGAAAGGAAATATGAAGAAATATTTCTTTTGGTGGCTTCCTTTCAGCAGTCTTCAGTCCAAAACTCTGAGAGTAAAATAAAATTGCCAAAAAAAGTCGCCTAAAAATATCTGCCATTCGGTCTCGACTTTAGACTGTAGGTTCCGCCACTCATGTCTAAAATTAACACACAACATAACTGGTTTAAGAAGCTAGGTTGTAATCTTATATGGAGGACTGTAATGACAAATTACATTTGTATGTATGTACAATTTAATTTAAAAATAATTTTATAGAATGTCTGCTTTAAGCAAAGAAGTTTAAATTAAATTTTTAAATCAAAAAAAAAATTATATTTTAAACCAGAAATGAAAACAAAACATTCTTCAAACTGCCATCTTAAGTATGTATTTCCAACTAAAAACATAACAAAAACCAGCATTTTCTTCTTTTAATTTGAAGTTTTTAATGAAACTTATCCATTCAACCATTCGTTCATTCATTCATTAATTTTTTCATTCATTTGTTCATTCATTTATAACATGAAGGGAATTCTCTCGTTTTCTTCTTCTGTTTTTTTTTGCCTGGTGTTTGTTTAAACCACAATTTATTTTTTTCTTGTTTTGTTTTTCAATTTTAATTTTTTAATTTTTCTTTCTGTTCCTTGCTGCTTATCTCTCTTTTATTGTTTTTTTTTAATGGATACGTATGTATGTGCTGGCGTTTTTATGTTGTTCTCTTACCTGTAGTCTTGTCCTCCCCATGGATATTTTATTACACACATACATTCATATTCCATGGGGTAAATTTATTATGTTGAAAACCATTTATTTAATACAACCACACTACATAAATACATATGTATACTAACACAGCACGCATGTTTTTCACGCATATAATGTACATTTAATATGTATGTGTACATACACACATACGTTATATAAGTGTGTTCATACATGTGCTGATATGAATACCTGGGGAGTGTAAACCTAGTCGGTCATACACCATGAATTTACTTCATTTTATCGAGTTAATGATGGTAAATGTGAGCTGAAAGGACTTCTTCTTGTTATAATATTATATACTCATCGCACATACATACATTGAAATTGACTTGTACATTCCTATTGTTCATTATGCCTTTGATTGTGTGTTTTAACGAGTTTTTAAATTTTATTTTTCTTGGGAAATTTTTTAAATTTTTTTTCTGAATTCTGGTTTTGTACTTTAAATACATACTGATTTATATACTGTTTTATATGCTTTTATGCTTCATATACTGTTTAAAAAATCTGCTGCACATAAGCTTAAGATAGAAGAAGCAATTCAAAATTATTAAAAAAACAAAACTTCTCACATTTCGATTTAAAGTTTCGTATCAAGAGTCATGGCTTTGAAAAAAATTCATTCTTGTATGAATTAAGTTATTGCGTTATCCAACTAGTGGCTTCATTTAAATAATATGTTTCTGGCAAAAATTCAAAAAATTTAAAATTTTTCAAAACTGCACTAGAATTGACAAATTATTTTGAAAATTTTGGTTTGTAAATCCAAATTAACGACAAACTTAATATTTAATTGAATTTGAAATATATTACGTATACGCATCATATTACTTCTATGTACCGAAAAAGTTACTCTAAAAAGTATGCAATAAAAAATGTTGGATTTTGTTGTCTATAAAAATAATTGAATTGAATATCACTCATACGACACATATATATGTTACATGACATTATGAATATTTTGTATATTATTGTGAAAGAATGGTAGTGAATAATTTAATTAGATTTGAATTTAACTAAAAATCGATCAAATATATTTAGAATGTTATGATATTTTTCGATAGCTTTAATTTCTGAAAGATATCTAAATTGGGTTATAATAGGCGTTGCTTTAAGCAAAAAACTACATCAAATGTCCCATTGTGAAACCGTAAGCTTTATAAATCCACTCCAAAAAGAGAGTGAAACTGTTGAAGGAAGAAATAAGAAGTGAGTGGAGTAATATAACCTCAGAATTTCGTTCAACTCTCAAGTTGTTAATGCTGTGAAGCATCAATAAAATCAATGATAAAAGCAAAAAGCTTAGCTTGCAAGCTTGACTGTCTAATTATTTATATATCTATATTTCTCAAAAAGCTTTAGCTTTCAAGTTTTTCAATAGGAACTTTTGAATTTAAAAAGTTTATAACGACTACATCTTTGGCAAATTAGTGGTCGCTTATTCAGCCTGTTTTTGGGAAATTACCATGCATAGAATTTGCATTCAAATAACACACCTGTCCGCATTCTTCGCCTATACTTTCAATTCTTAGCAATGTCCTATCATTCACAAGAACTCGGCCTATCGCACATCATAAGTTGGCGAATTTTGCATCGAGTCTTGGACTTGTTTCAGTACAAAATTCAATTGACTGAGGGTAAAATATCATAGAAAACAACGAGTGTTCGAATAGCTTCCAACTGATGCTACTTTTCAATAAAAACCTATCTTCGGCGGCAAGAATACTGTTTGGTGTGAACTGTAGGCTGGCCGTGCCATCGGTCCATATTTCTTTGAGAACAGCAAGCACTATAGACTGCTGGCTATCAACTTATTTTGGTTTGCATTGAATGAATTTGGTAGGTAGTGTGTTCAAACTCCAGTTCAGATATCGTCAACAAAACGATCTATGAAAAATATTTCTTCGCGACTTCCACTCAGCAAAATTGCCTTGAGAAAGTTTCTCAAAAAAATCTGTCGTTCGGAATCGACTTTAAACTGTAGGTTAAGCCACTCATGCACAAAATTAACGCATACAACCTAAGCGATGCGAGAAGATAGGTCGTAATGTTAGTTAGTATGTTAACGGTTCGATACTCGTTATGACTATGTTAAGCATATTAAGACTATTTTTAAGGAATACTTTGCTAGTCTTAGTCTGCGTAAAATTAAGTATATTCTGAATGAAATTAATTCGTTTACTTTCATTACTCCATCAACGTTGCCTTAAGGCGTTTAAACCTAATATTTGGTTTTTAAAATTTAAAAAAATCATTTAAATAGCTTTGCTTATATTTATTTAAACACAGTATTTATTACAATTTAAGAATCTCACCGAAACCATTAATTATAATCCTGGCTGTGTGTGTGTTGCTTAATTAATAATGTTTTATGTAAGCCTGTTCCGTTTGTTATATTACCATCTCGCCCCTGGGGTGTAATAATTGTAACAATTTTATTACAACTTCACAGTAGTTGGCCATTAACTTGTGATATTAAAGTAAAACCAGCAACATTTAAACACAAGACAAGAATGGTGTATACTGTACACAGTAGAACATTTATTGAAACATTTTCTTAGAAACGTTCATCTCTTCTTGACTGGCTTAATGGGCTTAATATCTTAATATTTATTAGTTTTCGGTTAGAAGTTTTTAATAAATAATGTTTATAAATTGGCTTAATTGGTTGTAAGCCTAAGTGAAGTGAAGTTGGCTAAAAGGAAAACAGGAAAAACAATTTCTTATTTCATAAATGAAAACTTTGTAGTTATCGAAGGCATAAATACTGTCGGCCCGGCTGTTGTTTTAACAAATTTTCTAGATTAACAAACAGCATCATGAAAAGCGTTAGAATGATGCGATAATGGCATGAGTTGCCGCTAATGGTGTTAGAAAAGCAACAAAAAAAGAAATTAATTTTTGTTTGTTTTATTAAATGATTAATGATGGTATTTAAAGAGCATCAGCATACACACACGCACAACAAATGGATTTAATGGGAGCTGGAGATGTGGTTAAAAGCAGAAGATGAAATGGTACAACCCATGTCCAAAATGTTCACTTCTAAGTTACTGATAATGGCTCTAAGCTGGTGGTATGTTATTGTTATGAAAGCAAAACAATTATTTTCTTGTGGTTTTTAGTTTGAAAATGTAGTTTTCTTTCTGTATTTGAAAATAGTATAAAAATCCAGGGAGGGCTAAATGTACAAATCAGCCAGTCTTAAGGCAAATATTATTCAACCAGAGATTATTGAAATGAACTTATTTTGCTTCAGTACGATAACAATAAACCACTGCCATTCACCATTGATGTTGAGACTTAATTCTTAGCATAAGGGCATATAGCAGAGATTTTAATAATTATTGATGAAGTTATTCTCAAATCAAATCTTCAATTTCTAATGGATAATTTCAGCATCACAAATGTTTTGTGTAGATCTGGTAGTTCTTTTACTGCAAGTACTATTTCGAACTGAAGGGCTGTACTGACCAATTATGTACGTATGTATGGCTATACTTTAGTGATAACATACAGAAACAGGTCCACGTTTTAACTGAAAGAGCAATAATCTTGCGAAAACTCGAGGCACTCAGAAGAAAATTAATGTTATGAAAACAACTTTTTCCCATTCCACGAATTGCTACCTTCCTTTCTATCCTTCGGACCTAGCTCCAAAGTTGAAGAAATTCTCCGTCAGAACGTGACTAGACTCAAATTACCGAATCATTTGACAAATTTAATTTGTAAATTGTATTCCTAATTTGAAAGAAGACAAACCCAAGATTAAAATTCAAAAATTGTCGGGGCTAGCCGCACAGTACCTCCTTCGATCCGACCAATTTTCTTGCACTTTTTCGAGTGTATAGGATCCTATCCCGGCAATAGCCATCAAATGCTCAATTGTTTCTGGTTTGTCGGCATTACACTTTTCTTTAACGGCTCCCCACAAAGAGAAAATGGTCCAACCTTGTCAAATCGCAGCTTCTTGGCGACTTTACGAGATCTTTCCACAATATTCGATGTAAACTGGTGAGTGAAATGTTCAATTCTTGAGAACGATAACGAGTTGATTCTGATGAGAACGATGACGAGTTGATGTTAATGGATTCTTACGTAGAGTCTCAGCCATAGCTTTGATATTTTCGGGTGTATGCACTGTACACGTCTTCGGTGCATCGACAATGAAACCAGTTTCACAAACTTCAGCAATAAACATCGGGCACTGTTAGTCCTTCTCTGCGCCTAAATTTTGTACGATATTTTCGCGTTTTTTTCCGATCAATTGCTTTTGTGTTGGAAATTTTTCTCAACGTTGCTCAAGCGTAAATCAATTCATTACGTTTAGTGGACACAATATACAGACTTTTGTGCCAGAAGAGAATGACTTAAGCATTGCAAGATTCCAAATAACCGAGGGTTCAAATTTAAACCTATAGATGGCCCAGCCGATATTTGTAATACAAATAAAAAGTATAGACCCTTGTGGTAAGAGAAGTATATGAGAATCACTGACACAAAATCAATATCACACAACTTCCACTTTCTAAGGCTGCTGTTTGAAATAAGTTGGGAGCGACTGTATACCATCTTTTCCTACTATGTGTGCAATAAATATGAATGTATTTTTAATTTCATTTTAATATTCTTTACATATACTTATACCTACTGAATTACACAAAACTCTTCGTATTTGTTTATTGAGTCAATTATAATTGGGAACACAATTTTGCCTAAGTACAGTTTTAAACCAATTGCATAAGAATTTGCATAATAATTTGAAATAAGGAAACCTTAAATGTAAAGTATGTTTTAGCACTTTCCAACATATAACTTAATTGTCTTCCACCCACATTAATAGTGTTTAAGTTTTCTTGAGCCAATAATTATAAGACGTTTATATAACACCACAGGCATCGATGTCTACGAGACCATATCCGATTAACATTCAAATACATACGTTATGGAAAATACATACATATGTGAACATTTATATTCTAATATATAGAAAAGGCAAAACTGTAATACAAACTAACATATGAACATACCAATATTTTATGTCTTCTTAATTATCAAAATTTCATAATATTTCTTAAGCTTCGATTAAAATTTTGTACGCATTTTAAGACATATATACAAGCATATGCATTTCAAATGGCTTAAATTATATTCCATTGTTTAAATATTTTCTTTTTAACGAAATTAATCTCTGTAAAAAAGTTCATTTTGATAAAGACTTTAAAAGTGTAGAATAAATCCCTGAAAATAATTGAGACTCTATCACGTAATTCATAAAATTTTCTTTCATTAAAACTAATTTAAAATATGCTTAGAAATCCCATACATGTTAGACGATAGAAAAATTTCCAAGCACTTCATTACAGATTGTATTCCTGATTGAAAAAGAAAGATGAAGAGAAAAAAAATCCAGGATTAAAATTCAAAAGGCGTTTGCATTTGTAACACAACTATACGGTGTAGACACTTGTAAAATAACAGATGTGTAGTAGATAATGGCAGATGAGTACATGAGAATTACACAGACCCACATTGCATATTTCTAGACTAAGGTGTATTTCTAACGATATATTTAAGATAACATATACATTGAATACGTGTAGACACACACAATTGTGAGGTTTCATATCTAAACGTATGGGTCATGTTATGAGCAGTTGTAGAGGAAAGAAACTTCTACGATAGTACCCCAATTTAATTAATTTAAATCTAAAATAAGTGAACACGAGCAGTTATTTCGGCGATTAAGTGTCTTAGGGTGGACTATCAGAATCACAGGCCAAAAGTAGTTCATAATCATCTACGTATAGTACTCGCAGTTGACAGTGACCGCCTCGACTATCATCGTTGTTTTTTCGTGATCCATTGGCATTTCTTCGATCTCATGTGGATTAGAATCGTTCCAAAATCCAAGAATTTTATTTACTTCGCTAACTTTTCGAAGCAAATTGTCGTCAGCTGAGAACTACAACTAACATACATCAATGTCTACAGTCGTCCATAGTGACTTGGCAAAATAGACTGAATATATGATAACTAATTTAACAGATGATGTTTCAACAAGATGATCGCTATCAGCTGGGAAATTTCAACAGTCACTGTTCGCAAACGCATTATAATCCCTCTTGTACTATAATTCTCATCCTAGTGAATGCTTAAGTACATCCTGGGAAACAAACTGACGTGGAAGGAGATGGTAGCAACAGATCCAAACAGAGTACATTGGATATCACTTAATGAGTAGTTTTACATAAAAATCCTATACCAACAAACACCACAAGAATAAATGTAAACAAAGTACATAAACAACAATAATCAAACAACGATGCTTACATTTATAGAGAACTCAAGAAGGCGAAGTCACGAACGTTTGACTTCAAGAACATTCATCAGGCTGTTTACGTTGCCATATAAAAGACAAGACAACACAGGCTACGGAGTCAGTAAAAGTTCAGTGAGTCTTGTGTGAAGACACGATGTGTTTGAAGAGAATAATCGTGGTTTGAAAATCTCCATTACAAAGATCTGTCGAACAGTTGACTAGTAATTCTTTTTACTTATGCTAACGAGTGCAAAGAGGAATAACAAACAAATCAATTGTTGTTGTTTACATCAAGTTGTGAACAGTGGCACACAGAATTGTGCGAACAAAAAAGAATTTATTTAAAACAAGACACAGACTTATTTTTATTTTATTTGCAATCTATGAGCTCATATTTTAAACGTTTTTAAAAGGTAAAGGTATTTAAGGATTATAAATTTAACAGTAGGATCTCTGTACATGCATGTAGCAAAACAAAACTTTCGAAAAATATTTGTTGTAAAAAATATTCTTTTAATATCAGTTCAACTCATAAAATTCAAAAATATGAGCCAGTGCCAGAGCTATAATAACTCCAGATGCGATTTAAATTATTGCGCTAGCTTATTGGGTACTTCCAGTCCTTCGTTAACAATTTTCTGCATGAAATTGCTCACATATTACATATTTCTTCTATTTTATTACTCTCCACTTGTATATAAAAATGAAATGTATGAGAGTGTAATAGGTATTGTAAAACACAATTAATGCCCTTAGTATTCTGGCATTTGCATTTCATTTGTGAATAAAAAAATTCTATTGAATTGTATAATACCTGTAGTGCTTAAATATTTAAGTAGTCGGCTTGTGGTCCTCCTAGCTACACCATAGAACAAATATTTATACACGTATTACCTATACACACAGTATTATGGCATATACAGTAGAAAACTGTATGTAATTTTGTTCGGAGTACCAAAGAAACATAACCGAAGTGTAACCTTTTGCTTTTTCGTTTACATATTAAAGCTATAACAATAACGGACACTTTTAAAATTGTAATCCTTTTTTATTCCGATTCTGAATGGCAAAAAACATATTCAAAATGTATTTGAAAACTTTTGAAAATATATAGTTGGAACCCATACACCACCCAGCCCACCAACCTATTAATAACAGTTCATTAATTTTATCTTTACCCTGCTGTATGGACTCGAAACTTTTGTTGAAAATTCATTCAAAAGGATCATAAAAATTCAAATGAAAACCGAACACGCAACCAATATTGAAAGGAGTTGAAGCTAGGGGGGTGGGGTAGAGAAGGCGTCTGCTGTTATATATGTTACGTCACTTCATTCGAATGAGAAACGTCTGTCTGTGGCAGAAATTTGTGGTATTTGAACTGTATAATTATAATGGCACGCACTCATATGGTTTATTAATAAGGAAATTTATCGCCTTACACCGTATCCCATGTGTGTGTGTGTGTAGTTTCATAAAATAGTATTTATGAGCAGCTGTCTCTTTGACTGGATGTACAGTAAATTTTAAAAGTAAAAGTACACTTGTATACAGAAAATTAAATTAAATTTTTCTTGCAACAGCTCATTATTCTTGTTAGTTTTTATATCATGATCATGAATTTTCCATCATAACGTTACACATTTTTTCCGCCAACTGTATACAGCTGTTACATGGCCCCATGTATGAACAATAAAATAATCATTAGTGGCCGTCTTTGATAACCTTTTCTTGGTATTTAATATTGTTTCTGCCCAAAAAGGACACGCACTTTATAAAACTTATAATTATCTTCCCCTTTTTTTTGTTTTTGTAAAATTATGCTGAAAAGAAAAACTTTTTTATTGTCGCCATACATGTAAGTCTGCTTAGTTGTACGAAAAATACTTTTTCAGTTTATTAAGTTTTCAAATCTTGCTTGTAACTTAAGTAGCAGAACGTTAAACAATGAGGTGAATTAAATTTTATTTTATATAGTAGTTATTTGACTGCAACAACAACAACTCTTAATTAGAAATTTAAGGTTTAATTTACCGTTTAAATATTACGGCTATGTGGCCAAAGTTTGTGCATGGAGTTAATTAAACTTGGGGTTAATTGTTCATTACAACCCTTTAGTCAGGATTCGACGTAGTTTCTCACAACACTTATGTTGTATGTGCTAATTTTATCCGTTAGTAGTGAAAACCGCAGTTTGACATCAACTCCGAATGACAAATTTTTGAGAAACTTTTTCATGGCAATTTTATTTTATTTAGTCTCAGAGTGGATTGCTGAGGGGAAGTCGTTGAAGAAATATTTTTTCATATTTCGTTTGTTCGAAATTTTTGCGCTGAAGTTTGACCACACGAGCTCTCATCTGATAAGGCAACGTACTACTAACTAGACTATGGCTACCGGAAGCTTAGCATTTTCTGTAATTACTCTTCTGTGTCGTAGAATTTTGGATTAATCTGAAATTGGGAGTTCTGTCTGTTGGATTTCCTCATGTTAAGTGACCATAAAGATATACCAGGTATTCAGTTTTGCTAAGTAGGGGTGTAGTTTAACCAAAAATCACAAGAAAAAATAAGTTCTGTGGTAGAAATTCCGATTTATTTAACTACATATATCGAAATCAAACTGATATTTTTAAAACCCAGAGGTTATGGTTCAATCCCTGGTCAGGCATCTCTAACAAAACGAAATATGAAAAAAAAAATTTCAGCTACTTCCTCTCAACAGATTTCTGGTAAAAACTCGGAGAGGAAATAACATAAAATTGCCACGAAAAACTTCTCAAAAGTCTATGGTTCGGAGTCGACTTTAAACTATTAGTTCCTCCACCCCTATATAAAATTAACACACACAACATAAGTGGTGTGTAATCCTGACCGAACACTTGTAATGACCAATGATGTATACTTATGTATTTAAAAATTATGGCTTATTACTGCGGTTGCCTCCAAACAATGTCTCTCTGCTAAAAGCATTGTTTGAAGTGGTAAGGAATTTTCTTCATTGAGTCCTATTAAGCTTCGTAGGTTGCTCGTTGTTATCTTCTTAAACTTAATAATTCGAAACCTATCGCGAATATGTATTACTGCTTTACCCAGATTGAAACCTATATCGTTTGAGTCCGTAATCAAGCATCCTAAAAGCTATATCTCACATATAAACTTCACTCTTCTTATTGGAAAGCCTTCTAATTCACTCACTACCATTAACATTTTTTTTATTCAACATTCAGGAGATGTCCCCTATTTTTGGAATGCTTGAACTATAGTTTATAGGAGAAAGAATATAGCTTCATAAAATCTGTTGTGTCAAAATTTCGTCAAGACTAGAGCCCAACCCATTTGCAAAGAGAGCGATGCTTCTTAAGAATGTCAAGTTCTAGGACCTTCTACATACATACATACGTAATTGGTCATTACAACCCTTTAGTCAGGATTACGACCTAGCTTCTTACACCACTTACATTGTGTGTGTTAATTTTATACTTGCGTGGCGAGACCTTCAGTTCAAAGTCGACTTCGAACGACAGATTTGTGAGACACTTCTCATGGCACTTTTATTTTCTTTCCGCTGAGAGGAAATCGCCGAAGAAGAATTTTTTTCATATTTCGTTTCTGTTGGAGATGTCTGAACTGGGGTTTGAACCGTAGCCTCATGTCTAATAAGCCAACACACTACCCACTAGACTACGACTGATGTATCCATCTACAATTCATATCTTACAATGTGGAATAAGACACATCGGCATCAAGGCATTATGATATTTTAAGAACAATTATTAAAATTATAAAGACGTAAGTACTCTGTTCCAAGCTGAAGTTCTTAAAGAAATATGGAAGGTCTTTGACTAACCCACAACGTTTTCGCAATTCTGGGGTAAGGAGCTCATTGTGCCAATTGATATTTTTTCTATACATAACATAAGTACGAAGTCAAAGCTCACCACAGTTTAAAATGGCAAAATAATAACTTACGTAGAAATACTGGAGTGAAAGAAAGAGATCACCAGAGGGTGATATGCACTTAAAGGTCATGCAAGAGCGAAGAGATAAGTAAACACGTTTGACTAGACCATAGCATATACGGATGATGTCGTACTGCCAAAAAAAATGTCTCTTTTGTATTATTAAACATTTTGAAGATGCAATCATACAATGAAATGCATGTTAATGTATATGAAATGTTGTGGAACCATTTGTATGGAAGAGCATACAGTAGATTAGAAAGTTTCTTATTCAGAAAACTTGATTAATGATACTAAGAGCCATCAAAACAGTCATGTGAATAGTTTGCAACGATGCTAAATTAATTCATTCCTATAAAATAGGATAATTTTTTTTGATTTTTATAAAACAAATCATACCAAAATAGATGTACGAATCTTATTTTTAAAACCCATTTTACAAGTTTTAAAGGTTGAAAACTATTTTATATAAAAATTTCAAAACAATCTAAATAAGACGTTTAATTAAATTACAAAAAAAAAAAAACAACCGCATCCCGCATAGCTCAGAATAAATGCCATTTAAAGCAAAAGTGTTTTCTTTTTTAATGTTGTGGTTTTAGCCCTTTGTTCTGGACCATAAAACAACTTTAATTCTATAGAATGTTTCTCTTTTATTTCAAGTAAAAACTAAAAAAACAAAAAAAAACAAAAAAAAAAAAAAAAAAAAAATACAAACCCAATACCATCATCAGCATCTCATTGAAGCATTAATTCCATACTCTGGTTACATTTTATCTTCTTAAATAATGAATTGAATTGCTATGTGTTTGTGTTTGTTTTTATTTCTGTTTTTGTTACTGTTTCTGTTTAAGTCCCTTTTTGTTTTAAAATACATTGTGTGGTTAAATTAAAAAAAAAAGAAATAAATACAATTTAAAGGATAGACCAGCATAAAGACAAAGAGGGACACCCACAAATCGTATCAAATTGTCAGCAGCTACATAGTACTGAGCACGTGTTAGCGAACTCATGTTTGAAGCAATTCAATCTGGCATGTCCTCCGCAGCTGCAGTTGCATACTGGTAATATAAAGTCAATGTTGCTAATTAATTTGAAAATAGCTAAGGGAAAACGAAATCTTGTAAAATGCTTGACTGGCTTCAATTCAAAAGAAGTTCTCTTAACTTTCTAAATAAACTTGAAAAAGAAATGTTTTTGTTGTTGATTTTGTGATGTTTTCATCTTATTCTCCAAAGATGGAAAAGACAAAGAGAAACAAAGAATTAAGGAATACAAGATTTTTAAACTTTGGAATAAAACTCCCATTTGGGCTAAATTACACATTAATTAGGCGTAACTAGATTTGTATTTAAATTAGAATTTACTGAAAGTAATTCTATACAAGGAATCTAATAATAGTGGGTTGGTCTTTACGAGTTACATAATGAGATCCTCATTTCTTTAGCTTCTTCAGGAATATTTAGAAGTTAATAAAATCATGCACAATAAGATCAAAGAAAGCATAGGGTAGGCAATCTATCGGTTTAAATTTGAACCATTCATTAAATTCTATCACAAAATTTAGTAGGTTTTCTTTACTGAACGTAATAAATCGATTTACACTTGAGCAACGAAGGGATTTATTTAGCCAACGAGCCAACTGCACGATGATGTCGATTTTACCAAAATAGGTCATTCGGAAGAAGCTCACTTTCATCTTGGTGAGTACGTTAATAAGCAAAATTGCCGTATTTGCCATTACGAATGACTGTTTGGCCCATATTCCTTTGAAAATGAGGACGGCGCCACCAGTACACTCAATGGAGACACCTATCGCACCATCACAATCGATTTTTTTGTATCCCGCTCTTCATGACATTATGTGAACGACGTTTGGTTTCAACAGGATGGTGCAACTTGCCACACAGCTCATGCCACAATTGATTTATTGTATCAAATGTTTGAAAGCCGTTTAATACCAAACGTTGGGTGAAAGGGTGATATCAAGTAGCTGCGATTTGACACCGTTGGATTATTTTCTGTGAGGCGCCGTCAAAGAAAAGTGTTACGCCGACAAACCGACAACCTCATACACTCGAAAAAGTGCATGAAAATTTGTCTGATCGAATGAAGTACTGTGATGCCAGCCGCGTCGTACGACGGAGTGATTTTAGTGAGTGGAAATCCTACACTAATTGAAACTTTCGGCTGGCTCGTTAAAAAGGTTCATTGGCATTGTGATGTAGAAAGTAATGAGATTTCTGGCAAGGTATAGCGAGTCTAATGTACATAGGCCTCGTTTAGAACACTTTTTCAGATTGAACAAATAAGCGAGGAGGAGATGAAACACTTTTTTTCTTACTTGGCCATTACAACTCTTCAATCAGGATAATGACTCAGGTTCTCACAACACCCATATTCTCTGTGTTACGTTTATCCATGGTGGTAGATTTAATATCAGTTCTAGGTAGCTGCGTTAGAATATCTGGAAAGTCTGTGGGAAATGAGAGGAGTTCCACTTAACGTCGGTTCAAGTGATTTACATTGTCTGCAGAAGTTATTATAAATGCTTGTTTGCTTCACATAACTTTCGTATTAATATTCGTTGTCGATGTTCTTCTCTGTAGGACGGCAGGTGTTAATAAACTTTCTGAATTGACTATTTAAATTTTAACTTCTCTTGCTTGGAGTCTAATTACGCCACGTATCCAATAGGAAAGATTCAATAATCTTTTTTTGTTTTTGCATCAACCCTTACTGTGAGACAAATGTATTAGGTTTGCTGTTTCAGAGCAAGCGGGTTAGAGTGGGGATTTATTAAAAGTATTTTAAATTCCTGCAAAGTAAAGTCTTCACTAATTGATCATATTATTTACAAAAATATTTTTAAGCCCAATAAACTACAGAAACAAATATCCCACCTGTAGAAGAATATACGAAAAACACTTTAAAGTCCAATTTTCTTAAAGCTTTTGAAAATAATTTGTATAACACAACAAAAATTACTTGTTTTATTAATTTATACACCCACTAAAGGTAGAAACTGTCTCCAGCTTAATTAAATTCATTTTGTTGTAATTACCTGTGCACAAAAGAAATTCAAAAGAAAATTAACTTTTATTACTTCGTATAATTTGTGCATTAAAAACTACAGATCCCCAATGCAAACTTTATTTTTTTTTTATTCGCATGTCTTCTGCTCTGCATTTTATAAATGCATTGTAGGGGATGCAAGAAAAAAGGAGAAGAGAAACAAGTTATTAAATTATTATTAAAAGAGAATTTTCTCAATTTTCCAATTTTCTTTTACCATCCTCCACTTTATATAGTCATGCTCTTTCTTTGTGTATCTTTACATAACGAGTAAATAACTTAACGAACAAACTTACATTTCAAATCGATATATTGCATTACAGTTATCGATGGTTGAGGCTGCCATTGATGCTGATACTTTTGCTACTGAAGTATCAGTATTTCTTTTGGTTGCATTTGTAATAGAAACTTAAATCAACAGTCATGATATTTATCAACAACAGCTAAAATAAATTGCTGTCATAAATTTCCACTATTTGGTGATGGTAATGGTGGTGGTGGTATCTACACCATCTTCAATAGTTGCGATAGTAAACTCAGTAGTAATACAACTACAGGAGTCTATAAATATGCTTGTCTTCCTTTAATAAAATAATTTGTAGAGAATGCTTTCTACTCTATGGCTCTCTAGTGCCATCTTAATCATCTTCATCATCATAATCTACGTTATCATTATCGTCATCATGTGCAAGTTGTTTAAAATGCTTGGATATTTTGGCTTTTATTTTCACAAAAAGAAAAGAAGGAAAAATAAAGAAATAATTCAAATCCCCCGCAAAATAAAAATAAAAGTAGAAAAGATTATGGTTTAAACAAAAATACAAAAAGAAAAAAAAATATATGAAAAGAAACTGAAACGAGTCTTAAATTCCTTCATAAAACACTGGAAGCATGCTATTATATAAAAATACAACATAATGTCAACTTTTTTTATGATCAGTTAGTGCGGTTTTTATAGCATAAATTCTCGTAAATTTCAAGATTTATGTGGACCATTAATAAAAAGATATGAAATAAATAAGCGAAAGAAAAACCAACAAGTGAAAGTTCTTGTCAAGAAATGTAATATTGTACTGCATAAATCATATGAAATGTTTACCTTAATGTCTCGTATTATAATACAATCTCTATGAATATTTCTTGGGTAGATATGATTGACTAAATACTGAATATTTAATGTAGCTAAGCTACCAATCATAATATGAATACAAGGGAGTCCACTTTTTTATGGTAACTTGAAACGCGAAGACTAAGATAAGCTCATTCGTAAATGTAGAGAGATGGTCTTCACTCATATGTTACATTATACCTGGTTTACAGGAATAGGTGGAATAATCGAAATGATAAATACTTGTCCTTCAAGGCAGTTATTCTAAGGACCTTGAGGTAAAATGTCAAAACTCTCGAGATAGATGTGTTTCAATTCATCGCCCATCAAAAAAGTAATTTGTTAAGCAACTGGCCGACAACTTTTTTAATTTAATGAACATCGAATTTAACTCATTTTAACTCGTATTTTGAGTTTACGCACTAAACACTTTGGAGAGATGTAACAATGTTTATGGAACAGTAAAATTAATACGAAATTTGTCTCTCTTAGGTAAAACTGTCAGAACTCGCGAAATAGAATTGTTTCAATTCTTCGCCCTCCAAAAAATTAATTTGCCGACATCTTTTTGAATTTAATGAACATCGAATTTAGCTCACTTTAACTGGTATATTGAGTTTACACACTAAATAGTTTGGAGAGATTTAACAATGTTTATGGAACAGTAAAATTAATATGAATTTCGGCTCACAATAGATTTTGCTACCAATTTACTACAATACTATGCTCAGTTATACATTTGAGTTATTTTACTGTCAGTTGAAGTCGCCATCGTCTAGTTGGAAGCGTGTTATCTAAATAGACAAGAGCACATGGTTTAAACCCCAAATCAGACATCTCGAACAAAAAAAATATTTCTTTCAGCACTATTCTTTCAACAGTCTTCTGACAAAAAACTCCTGCATAAAATAAAGGCAGCTTAAACAAAACGAAAAAATCAGCAAAATGATAAGAAAAGAGAAAGATAGCAAGAATAGCTGAGTTTCAAAGAGAAGATAAAGGAGTAAGCGAACTATACACAACTAATTCAAGAGATTTATCACTCGATGTCTGAAATCCTAATCTAGTTAAGAGTCTCAAGTTTACCATGGTATGCAAAAAGGTATGCATACCATGCATATTACACATTACCTCAAAACCTGCAGATAAAGGACTCCCCTAAGTCCCACAAGATATTCTTTATTCTCAAAGTCTAATATTACGTTTAATACCCAATTAAGATGCCTGGGCTTAGTACGCAGTCCGATATAGTACAGTCTCGTCCAGTAGTCGCCATAGTATAGTTGGTAGTCTAATGACGAGACATCTCAGACAAGATCAAATATAAAACAATATTTCTTTCAGCTACTTTCTCTCAATCGACTTCTGGCAAAAACTCGGAGAGTTCATAAAATTACAATGAAAAATTTATCAAAAATCTATAATTCACATTCGATTTTAAGCTGTTGGTCGTGTCACTCATACTCTAACATCATATTTGCTGGCGCAGTCCGTTCTTAGACGCTGTTTTAATGAGTGGATATACTTCAATATGGAACACATCATATAAGCCAGCTACACACTATTCCCAAAGTAGACTCTCGTTGAATGACAGTCTCCAATGCCCGCCTGATGCGCCAATGGTTTATATATACACACTAAATTTGATCATTACAACCATTCAGTCAAAACTACGACCTAGCTTTGTACACCATTTATGTTGTGAGTGTTCATTTTATACATGAGTGGAGGGACCTACAATTTAAAGTCGTCTCCGAATGGCAGATTTATTAAGAAATTTTTCATGGCAATGTTTTTACTTAACTCACAGAGTTTTCTCCAGAAATCTGCTGAGAGGCAGTCGCCGTAAAAAAATTTTTTCATGTTTCGTTTTGTTGGAGATGTCTGGCCTGGGGTTTAATACGTGGCTTTACGTCTGATAAGTCAATATACCACCTACTAGACTACGTTAACTTCAATGCTAAATAATCATTATGAAAACGACAAAATATGTACATTCAGATGATTATTCATTAAATCAAGTATTTTACTTAATTTTTTTCTTTTTCTTTCCTTTTATATTTCCTTTTGATTTATTTGATTAATGAAAAAATTTTGTTAATTAACAACATAAGTGAATATATGTACATATGTATGATTAATAAATAATTACTCAATTAATACTTAATCATTTAATCGGTTTAACCAATGAAACAGAAACAGCGCTAATAATGAAGGACTTGGCAAAAAAAAAAATTAACAAAATAAAGAAACTGTAGTCCAAAATGTACAGTGAGCATCAAAAGAAACTGTACTTAAAAAAATATACATTAATAAATCACAGTTTTTATTATTTAAAGTTGTTTCATCGCCAATTTTTAAAATTGAAAAAAAAACTTGCAAAGAAATTAGAAATTTTATCATATTTTCGGGCACTCTTCTTAAGTGGTAAAAGGTGACTTTGATGATTGTTAGAATTTTATCCATAGTGTACAGTTTCTTTTGGCGCTCACTATATACAAAATAAAAACCTTTAACATACTTATACTGAAGCAATAAGCAAAACTTTTTTCGAATGAACTAAAACAGTTAAAGGGTTAAGATTTGAGTGAGAAAAACTGTTTTGATAAAGATTAAATTGAGTTGTTTGTTGTTATGGCCACAAATAAATAAAAAACACCATGTTTTTATATTTTATTAACAAACAACCACATTATTTGTTATATTTTTACATGCAAAAGAATTTGGTTACACGCAGCAAATGCCAATCCAAATTCCTTGAATACCAACAAACTTCTTCCATTCTACTTGTGGTTGAAGGGATTAAGATTATCATTATTTTTCTTCATTTTTTTTTGTGGATTTGTAAGACCCTTTAAATGAAAAATTAACATGGAAAGAAGAAAGAAAAAAACGAACTTGTTGACAAAAAAAATGTTTTTTTTAGGTCACAACACCACATCGACAACGACTTCATATAATCATAAACTCACTCCCGCCCGCACTCACTAAGCCATTTAGAACATTAAAATCTGAATCTGAATATTATTTTTGGGTTGAAATTCCAGAAAGGAAAAAAAACGAACAAAAATTGCGTTTTTATTTCCACATCTATTTGGGAAAATATTTTCCTTCTATTCATGCCCAATAAAAATGATTAGGGAATGGCTGGAAATGGTAGGGAATTAGAAACAACAAAATTTGGTATTCAAATCAGTTGTTTGTGCCATTTGCCACTTAATGTAAAATTTTTACCATTTTAAGTAATTCTAAGCGTTTGGCATGAAAAATAATACGAAAGAAAAAAGGATTTTTTTTTATCGGTTTAATAGAAATTTGCAAAAATTTCTGCTTTAGCTTAATATTATAAGAGATTTGTTATCTTCTTCTGCTTTGTTTTTATTATTGAATTGAATATTAAAAATAATGAAAATTAATTTAATTTTCTTTTGTTTTTTCATTAAATTTCAGTTACCGAAAAAGAAATTCGACAATGGTAAGTGGTTAGAAGATATACAAATTTGAAGTTCTTGTAAGAAACTCCTACAAAATTTTGTTGTTTTTAATTTCTATTCTATTCGTACTTATCTTAGGCACAAAGGTTTTCTAAAAGACTGTCCGAATGGTTTACTCACAGAACAAGTAAGTAAAAATCAATTAATTCCTCTACTCTTTGCATGTTTTATCCAGCTCGTAAGAAATTTTGTTTTCTTTTTCGTTTTATTTGTATTCTTCGTAACAATTGTGCAGTTGTATTCCATTCCATTTTTATATCTTGAGATTATAAAAAAAAGTTATTTTGTTGCAATCCTAACAATGTCTACAGTTAGAAGATTGCTTTTAAAGATGGACTAGAATGAAAAGTTTCTAACCACTTCATATACAGTGTGGTTTGAAATTTGAAAATTGCTCTTGAATTCTATCATAAGCTATATAACTGGCTTATTGGCTTAAATTGGAAAGGAAGCTGCAAGGCAAACATAAACCACCAAAAATGGAAATATTTCTTATTCGTTTATAAAAATATAAAAGTAGGACACCCATACCACTTTTGGACTACCCTAGAACGAATTCTGCTACCGTTAATGAACATTTCATCCTATAAGATCCTCATTTGGGCATTTCATAAGATGTAAATTAAGACTGAACGGGTTTGCAGTAATGCTTGCGACAAACTGTGCTGTCACATGGAAGATTATTAATAAAGTTGGCAGTTAAAGCGGTTAGGTTGGGGTGACGAGCCCTCTCGAAGCAAGAGGTCCCACTTAGGCCAGCATTTAGGTCCATTGTGATACAACAAGTGATTCTCCCCGGGTTCAACCATTCCCTGCAGAAAATCATCCCGCGTCCAAAATAAATCTTGCTATTGCAGCAAGCTTTACATAAGAGAGCTGGGTTAGCAATGTTAGAAAATTACAGGTCAGAAAGCTCTTCATGACAAGATCAATGCACTGACACATGATGTGAAAGATAGTATCTTCATCCTCCTTAGAGCAGGAGTCCCTACAGAAATCATTAGTTGGAATGATGAATCTGTCGGTATGCCTACCAAAAGTAGAATTTAAGGATCATTATGGTGCGGTTGATGCCAGAAGTGAGTCAGTCTTCTTCTTGTCCATACGTGTCCAGCAGAATCTGGCAATGTCGCACGTATCTTCTTGATGCCATTGAACTTCCTCGGAAACCGAGTGGACTATATCAAAATTAATCGAAGCAACGCCTTGTGCCCTGTTGTGCGCTGTTACAGCTCATCAGCAATGCAATTTTCAATTACATCCCTATGTCTCGGAAGCCATATAAGAGTTACCTTTGAATGATCCGATATGGGTTGAAACGAGACGTTGAAACTATGTTTGTTAGGAATTTAATTGCACCCTGGCTATCCAAGTAAATCAGGAGATTTTCTCTTACCAAGCATTGCACCGCCTTCAAAATTGTCATGACTTCTGCTTGAAAACACTGCAGTGATCATTAGAAAGTTTAATATCCTGACCCTTAATAAGGATATCACAGCTTACACCGTCACTCATCATTGAATCATCAGTGTTCACTTCAAGGATCCCATTGGGAACCCCCGGTTCCTCAGACAAAAATTCCCTAGTCGGATTTCTAAAATGGAATGTTCTATTAAGAAAATTATAAGGAATTACACTATCGATATAGTGTGTTTATATCTTCCCAGAATAGCAGCATGTCCATAGTCCAGATTGGGCTAGGATTTAGGTAAAGAGGTTAGGTCTCATTAAATTTTAGTTGAATTTGCCCAATGAACCCCATACTTATACAACTCTTATAGAAATAAAATGGTATAAGCGACTATCGAATCCAAAATCATTAAATATTGATAACAGAAAACCATACGGTGCCCTATCTGTTTTTGGTACAAGTATTGGGATAACCGATGTCGTTAGACATGTCAAATTTCATTGACTAAAATCAGAGGGTAATGTGTAGGCTTATTAGACGTGAGGCCACGGTTTAAAACTCATGCCAGACAACCCAAATGAAACGAAATATGAAATTGCCATGAAAAGTTTCTCAAAAATCTGTCAGTCAGAGTCGACATAACAAAATAAGTGGTGTGATCATTAGTTATTGACCATTAGTCACGATTACTACTTAACATTTCATGCCTAATAAGTTGGGCGTGTGTCAGTTTAATAACCGAATGGCGGGACCTACAGTTTAATGTTATGTACGAGCAAAAGATTTCAGACTATTTCTTATGACAATTAGTGAATCTCAGAGCATTGTTTTCTACATTTTAGAGCTGAGGTTTGAACTCAGCATAGCTTAGAGCTGGTAACTCAATAAATTACTCAATAGCAACTCAGTTGCGACCACTTCTAACATTAGAGTTCTATTGAAATTCCAATCAAAGCAAACGCACCAGTAAAAATTTTGCAGTTTACTGAAATAACCGGAAAGTTTTGCTGCGCTCGCTTGCAGCCTTAATTTAAATTTTTGCATTACGAGAGAAATTCAAAACTCAAATAGATCAGGTTTTCATTTAAAAAAATGAAATTCAAAACCGATTTGGTATCGTAAAAACTTAAAAACACAAACAATCGAATTACAGATATTGGGTTTAATAAGGATCGGTTTATTTACAAGAAATAATCGTATAATTTTCAAACTTACTTTCTCTAGACCTTAATTTAAATATTAATACTAATAAACTTCTATACAAATATTATTTAGAGTGACTAGGGGATACGAAAATATTTCTAGTATTAATTTTAAAACGATAAAACATTTCGATACAACCATTACCACCAGCATAATATACTGCCATCAACTATACAGTCCTTAAGCACACAAAGCAGTTTCTAAAAATTTTTTTATATTTTATTTTTGTTATTTTTATTTTTTTATTTTAAATGCTTAAACCATAAAATGTTTTAAATTTTTGGAAAGACATACACAGTTTATAAAAAAGTTAAAAATATTTTGTTTTTCAATTTTTTAACAACACGAGTACTTTCTTCTTTTCTTTTTTTATTGTTGTTCATTTTTATGCGTATCATGTTCATCACGAACGGATGAAAACTTTAACAGCTTTTCACAGAATATCTGTTTTTCTTTCTGTTGCTTTTGAAACATTTCTCATGTTGATTTAAAAATACACTTTTTTTCATATTGTTTCCTTACAAAATTTAAATTGCCGGCATTTTTTTTTCAAACTTCCAAATACAGGGTGTGTCCTTAAGGGATTTTCGCTAAAGTTGGTAAAGTCTTTAAAAGCATGGTTCAACTCTGGACTATTATAATAGAGTGTTTGAAAAATTCCCTTTAATATCGAAAAATTATAACCAATTCCTAACTGAATTATTATGTTCGGGAAAGAAATCCTCTAACTTTTAAATTTCGAAAGAAGTGATGAAAATTGTTAGGACACGAACCTGCATTTTGCGGAAATGCAGTTAAATATCCGCTAAATTATCTATCTTGTAAAAATCCTGTAATGTATTGCTTACATTCACCTGAGAATAATTACTGTTCCAACAGAGTTATTGCTATCTTAACAAGGCTATTAGAAAAGATTTCTAACCGGAGACTGTAGACTCACTTGCCATTTTTTCAGACTAGAGTTGGCTTCAACAGCAATATAGAGATTATGTAATTAGGATAATGAATCATTTTACCACATATTTGAACCTGTGCAGCACTAATATACCTCAGACAGAAAAATTAATATGCAGGCAATCCTACTGAACCACATCCTGATGTTTGTTTAGGTTAGGCCCATTACGATCGTATATAGTAGCAGCTCACAGTGCTGAATAGAATTGAAAACACGTTAATGTATGCAGAATTCGTACAGGCAACCAGGCTTGTCGTGGTATTACGAATTGCATTAAACATATTAAAAACTCTGTAATTTTGAGATTACTTAAGGCATCAGGTGCGGGCACCATTCCATTAAATTTGTGTTACGTCATTTTATTGATGTGTGCCTTAATTGTGTATTGTTTATCTTCATCCACTTTTACGTTTTGATGTTTGTAACTTTTGCAAATTATTCTACCTCGGAGTCGATAAATATGGGATGTAAAGACCAACCTTTTCACCACAGACGTCAGGAAAGCCATTCTATCTTATGCAATATCATTCTACACTGGTTCATAAGGGAACTCTTGGTTTTTAAAGTGTTACAATAAACATAGGCTTACAGTTTAAAAATACCAGAAAAATAATGTGATGTTGTTTCCAAGAATAAAAATTTCCAACGAGATGCGACAAAGAAAATTTGATTGGCTTTTTTACACCACATATATACCTGACTAGATATTTTCGAGAGTCTATGTATTTAATTCTAAAACAAGTACAAAAGGCGATTGTCCTTGGAAACCATGGCCTACGTAATATGAAATCAACTAGGTACGGGTAGGGTAGTATGTTGGCTTATTAGACGTGAAGCCACGGTTCAAACCCCAGATCAGACATCTCGAATATAACGAAATATGAAGAAAAATATTTCTTCGGCGACTTCCTCTCAGCAGATTTCTGGCAAAATCTCTGAGAGTAAATAAAATTGCCACGAACAAGTTTCTCAAAAATCTCTCGTTCGGAATCGATTTCTAACTGTCGGTCCCGCTACTCATGCAGCATATTAACACACACAACATATATAAGTGGTGTAACAAACTATGTCGTAATCCTGACTGAGGAGTTGCAATGACCAATTGTGTGTGTGTATTTTGATTGGATTGATCACGTCATACACAGACCATGACAGAGCCTATGTATTTAATTCCAAAAGCAGTAGAAAGCTGGGTTGTCCTAAATTAAATCAACTATGCATGATGTTCCAGATGGAAATCCTTATTGATAACTTATGTAAACGTTGAGGTCGCTTGCAAAAGAACACCATGCAAGACATGATTGTTGTTTTTATTGTGCTTGCTTTCAAAGGTACAAAGTATACTACGCAATATATTTCTAGGTTCTATTGGTTTGCTTCCACATGATTTTTAATAAAGTATAAACTGTATCTCCTTGGAGACAGAGTTTTATAGTTTCTTGAAATTAAGTTCCCTGTTTTTATAATTTTTTCTTTTCGTTTGTATGCCTATTTTCTAATGACGCATTTCGAGATAGTATCCAAAAATGTTGGGCTTGTGGAAAAAAATTTGATTTACAAGCGAATCTGGTCATAGATAATAATTCAAACAGATATTATAATGCAATTTTTTTTAAATGTTAAGGGATGTTCCCTTAAATTTGCCACCCTATGTATTACAAAAATCTTTTGTAAGATTTTTTTTTATCGTAGAAAAGGACTAAAACTGCTGTTGCTGTTGATTCTTTTCATTTGTCATGTCGCAATAAACTATTGTAGAGAAGTGCTGCTATTATTCAAATCCATTTGATTTTGTCCTCTGTTTCCGTTTTATCAAAAGTTACAAATAGTAACTCAATCATCTTTTTAGGGTTTTTTCGCAATCATCAACATCATAACAGTGCTTGTCAACAGAATCATTATCGCAAGCATATCTTCTACTTCATCTGATGTATTATGCAGACGCCTTCGTTGTAGTCGGCATTATGATATTGGAAAAAAAAGTGATTTCTAGAATTTGTTCTGTAATGTGTCATCATAACTATTTTGCTTACTAATACTGTTTTGTTTTTAATTTTTAATTTTATTTTTTTTCTTATTTTTTGTTGAAATTTTTATTAATTTTCCCAGTGTGTATACGTTTTATTGTTAAATATTTCGATTGTTTTCAATTACAAAATAATTCAAATTTCTTTTAATATTTTCTTTTTTAGGGTTTTATAAAAATCTACAAACAGTTCTTTCCACAAGGTGATCCTAGTAAATTTGCTTCATTAGTATTTCGAGTGTTTGATGAAAATAATGTAAGTATTTCCCCCAAAAAAATGTTTGAATTGTTATGCATTTTTCATATACATATTTTTTAACTCATCATATCAATAAATTTCGTGGAGAACATTTTTGAAATTGATTACATCACATACATCACCCACAATAAAATATTGAAATGGAAATGGAAATCATTCCGCATCATTTAGTTGCAACCTTTATGTAATCAGGAAAAGCGTCATAAATCAAAATCAAAGTGCGTCAACGTCAAATTGAAAGAATTCATACATCGATTACTTGAAATGTGATTTATAAAGAACATGGAAATAAATTGTTTACTTTTCACAAACGGGAAACCATTTATTTCACCTTGTTAGTGGGGTCGGTACTTAGGTTTACTTGAATCTAAATGGCAAAATAGAATTAAAACGTTTACCATGTTATTCTCCTCTAAATGAGTAATATTTTGGAAGGAAAAATTGTACTTCCCTAACGAACCTCAAGCCAGAAGTTGATTGACAACAATGCCTTTTTAATTTTCCTTATTTTAGACCATATTTAAACATCCTATTTAATATTTTCTAATTTTACTCTCTAAGAATTGACACATTTTAATAATTTAGAAATAAAAGAGTTTAGGAGGTGTAGATACAATTCTTATGATTCCTCTTCATATTTAGAGGCATTGCCCCCTGTGGATCCCCATATAAAAAATAGCTTGAGAACTTAATTTAAACTATTTAATTTTCTCCGCAAAGTTTAATCTTAAGGTCGAAATAGAGCCCGTTAATCTAGTTACGATGGAATTGATGCGGGAAAAAAATTCCTATTTCATATATATCTACGTTCTGTGACAGCCATGCAGTAACCATACCTCTTCGAAGCGCAACACTTAACTGTTAACTGGTCAGCAACTACCACAAATTCGTTGATCTACTCTCGCAGCATTTTTTGTGTCCTAGTTATACCAATCCTTGATCACAGAGAGGCTTACTGGTAATTGTATAGCCGCTAAACAGACGATGAAAAGGCGTACTTTAACCAAATGTCCTTTCAAATATAAAAATAGAAAAATCTTTCACGTCCTTTAAACTATCTACTTGCATGCAACAAATCTTAGGCTGAGATTACATAAAAAGTATGCCAATTAACTACATAAACTGGATACTTAATGTATCCTTACCTACTTAGTTACTTACTTAATTAGTCACTACAGCTCTTAATCAGGTTTACTGCCTAGCTTGTTACACCACCCATGTCGAGAGCGTTAATTTTTTCCATGAACGGCATAACCTAGAGCTTAATGTCAATCCCGAACGATACATTTGAGAAACCCTTAAGGTACAATTTTTTTTTGCTCTCATAGTTTCCGTTTGGTTCGAGGTGTTTGAGCTATGAGTTAAACTATGGCCACTCGTCTAATAAGCCGACACGCTACATATAGACTATGGCGACTGGAAGGTTGGCATCTTCTTTAATTACGCTTTTGTGAGATCGAAATGTAGAATGCTCTGAGATGGGGACTCTGAGCTAAGCATGGAAGAGTCCAAGGTTTTCACGTTGCCAAAGTAGAGATATCCGCTACCAGTAGTGAAAGAAGGATTCTATACTACGAAGACTTCACTCGTTATTGCATTATACATGGTTTCTAGCTAATGAAAATTCTAGAAATTATGGAGAGCATAGTACTCATCATATGCCAATTTACGCCTTAGCACAGTCTACTCTTACTTGATTTAACGGAGCAATCGTTGCTGGACATAAAGTCAATCACAATACTCACTAAGGGTTCTGGATAATTTGCAGTTTGTTCGCGTATTAGACGTGAGGCCGCAGTTCAAACTCTAGGTAAAACTCCAAGAAAACGATATATGAAAAATATTTCTTTGGCAACTTCCTCTCAGCAACAGATATTCGGCAAAAACTCTGCGAGTAAATAAAAATTACCATGAAAAGTTTTCCAAAATAAATCTGTTGTTCGAAGTTCGCCACTTATGTATAAAATTAATACACACACAACATAAGTGGTGTGAGAAGCAAGGTTGTAATTCTGACTGAAGGGCTGTAATGATCAATTATGTATGTATTGATGAATAAACAAAAAAAGTCTCTTCTGAATTCATCTTGGCTGCTTAGGCACGAGCTCAAAGCTCTTCTAACCAGATCTCTCATTCAGATTAAAGTCATCGTAAGCCATTATTGGAATAACTAGTTCCAGAACATTTATATTTTATCTCTTAAGAAGCATTCAAAAAGCTTTTTATAAATTGAACTGTGGTCAAGATTTGAAGGCATCACACATTGGCTTTATTTTTGTTGTGTCTCTAAAAAAAATTGTTCATTAACATAGGGTTCACATAAGAATTTGCGTCAGACTTACGTACAAACAATGAATAAAAAAATGTTTCATACTCTATTAACGAACTTATCCTTGAGTAGAAATCAGTTCGATATGCATTTGATGGTCATTTTATTGTTGTTTATCTAATCAATCATAAAATTGAATATCAATTTTAAAATTATCCACTGGATGGAATAAAACAATACAACAGCAACAAATTGATAACAAATAATGACAAATTCTTTTATAATTAAAAACTTCTGAATGAATGAGAACAACATCAAACAACTTGTCATAATTTCCGGAAAATATTGTTGTAACAACAAATGAAACAAATAAAACATGTAAAATAGTAAAACATTTTTTAGAAAAATAAATATCAATATATTTAGCAATGCCATCGCTATCATCATAATCGCTATTAACATCATCATTATCAACGTCATGGTATAAGCGAAACACATTTTTTATTCACCATCCACCATCCACCATCCACCATCAGCCATCAAGTAAAGTGAAAAGCAATCAATTACAACAATTGAAAACAACATTTCAAATCGATACACGAGATTCAATAAAAAAATGTACACCCATTTACACCCACCTGCCACCCATTCAACAACGACGGAAACGGCACAATACATTTATTTGTCCAAATAATTCTTATGAATCGAAACAATTCTTCTCTGTTTTACTTTCAAAAGTAACAATTGAAATGGAAAATTTTTAGTTTTAATTTCACATCTTTTTTGTATTTTTCTTCTCAATTCATTTCAATAATATTTCTATAGGATGGAGCGATAGAATTTGAGGAGTTCATACGAGCGTTATCGATCACATCAAGAGGAAATTTAGATGAAAAACTGCAATGTATGTACACAATTCTATTGGATTTTGTATTACGACACTATTTTTTTTTTTTGTGTGTTTTTAAGAGAAATTTATTAATTTTGTTTTGAAAATTTCTAATTCTGAAATATTTTTTAAGGGGCATTTCGTCTGTATGATGTGGATAATGATGGTTATATAACGAGAGAAGAAATGTACAACATTGTCGATGCGATTTATCAAATGGTGGTAAGTATTTAGAGGGACTACAATTAAATTATTCTAAAATTGTAATCTGTTATCGATCAAACTCTTTGAATGTATTATGATATTTTGTTTTTTGTTTTTTTTTTGTTTGCACTTTTGTTTATAAAACATACCATTCCTTTAAGTAAATCTATACCAGGTGTACAGGTATGAAGTGAGCGTTAAGATACCAAGAAATCATTTATTGTGAAATTTCGTTTCGAATAAAGAATAGAAAATCAGTGCTTCATTTAACCATCAGGAATAACCATCACCATCCGCTGCAAAAAAGGGAGACAATGCTGGGTGTCTGGTGGTACCAAAATGATTGGGTGTACTACACACTCTTGAAACCTTGTGAACCCATTAAAACATATCGCTATCATTAACAAATAATCAATTTGAACCATGAATTTGAATGTATTGGTTGAAATTCGACCAGAATGAACCATAAGATACGGCCAGATAATTTTGCAGTTGCATTATAATACAAAGGCACACAAAGACAAAAGTGGTTCAGGATACAATCAAAGCAATAAGCTGACAGCTGCTACCACAACCGCCTTATACACCAGGCTTGGCACCTTCTACTACGTGTTTTCATTGTAATGTAAAACGTGTTGACTCGTGTTGTTGCCTCTGTAGTCTAGTGGTGTTTCGATTACGTAACACACTCGATACGTCTCTGAGTGTCTTCGATTATTAGACGTAAGGACTCGGTCCAAAGGCCAGGTCAGTCATATCCAACAAAAACAAAAAATGAATATTTCGCCGGCGACTTCTTCTCAGCAGATTTCTAGCAAAAACTCTGAGAGTAAATGAAATTTCCACGAAAAGTTTCTCACTGTAGGTCCCGCCACTCAAGTATAAATTTAATACACACAACTTCAGTGGTGTGAGAAACTAGGTCGTAATCCTGACTAAAGTGTTGCAATGACTAATTATGTATGTTATGTATGTATGAACTTGTTGGCAGAGCAGCACTTCAATTTCTACGGGTAAAGTCGAGTTTTATTGGCGAGGAAACCGTAAATTGACGGAAAGAAGAAAAAAGTGTGTGTCATTGCTGGCCAATACTTTGAATAGAATGTTTTTACTTTCCAATTATAAATTAGGTTTTTATTATCAGAAAAAACGCTCATTTTTACCGGTACACCTGGTTTAGTTTATATTTCATACTAAATTCCCAATATATGAATGTATATACATATGTACATTATTATTAATAAAAAAAAGTAATAATTTCTAATAATTTTTTACTTTTATTCTCATCATTCAAACAATCAAATTTTCAAGGGTCAACAGCCGCAAACAGATGACGAGAATACACCACAGAAGCGTGTGGATAAAATATTCGATCAAATGGATAAAAATCATGATGATCGCCTAACATTAGAAGAGTTTCGTGAGGGTAGTAAAGCTGATCCACGTATAGTGCAGGCGTTAAGTTTAGGTGGTGATTAACCAAAAGAGTCATAGTTTAATTCCACAGGTTAATTAAACTGAAATGAAATAATAAACAATAAATAAATCATACACACATACGTACATAAATATACATATACAAATGCCGGAATAAAAAATAAATAAACACACAATTAATCATTGAAAAAAAAAATTGGAAAAAATTTATTAAATCACATATATTTACACACATACATATACCTATTAAAATATAAAATTTATACATAGTGCAGCCAGACATATTTATACACATACAAACACACACAGGTATAACCACGTAACAGTGGAGAGAATCTAAAAAAAAAACATTTTTAATGCAAATAATGCCATGTGTTATAAATAAATAATATTTAGGCAACAACAACAACAAAAGGAAAAAAAATTAAGGAAATCAATAAAAAAAAATGTTTCAATTGATTTAAAAAAAAAATAGTAAAAGCAGTAGTAAAAGCTTGATCAAAACAAAACAAAAAAAGGGGAAACACCGAATAACAAAAACAAAAGAAAAAAATATTCTGTAAATATTAAATTCCTTTATTTAATGCTAAAATACAGTTACTTATACCGTTAAATTTATGGTAAATAAATACCCCTGAAGACAACAGAAGAAAATCTTAACACCCACCCAAAAAAAATTCATACAAATTTAGATACCAAGTAAGGGAAACTTATGCTACAAAAAAATAAAAGAAAACTTAACACAAAAAAAATACGGAAAAAACTTTTCTATCATAGACAGCTAAACTTACTAGAAAATTTAACTAAAAAAAGAAAAAAAGGAAAAAGTAATAAAAGAAAATAAAACTAATTGAGGTCGAATAAAAAGGTGCGTTCATTTTGAAATTCAGGTTTTTTTTTTTTACAGCAGACACAAAAGTAAAAAACCTATTAAAACTATTATCTACATCAGTACCGCCCACTACTAATACTTCCTGTTAACTTAATAATCAACACACACAGGCAGACACACAGACAACAAAATTTTGTAACAAAAACATGAAATGAAATCGTTTAAGAAACATTCAAATACTTTCACAATTTAAATACTACGTTAGCATAGATAAAACGGAAGCAAAGAAATAAGACACAATGAAAGAAAGAAAGTAGGAAACAAAGAATAAAAACAGTTATACAGTTGTATTTAATTTAATTTTATAGACGTAATTAGTTAAACCAAGAAATAAAAAGAGGGGAATTAAAATGAAAATAAAACAAAATTTAATACGTGAATAATTTTCTTTTTGTTTCTTTTTTTTAACGTCATTTTAGCTTTTCAGCGCTTTTTGGGGTGGAACTGATAAACTCTAAACTTTGTTTTGAGTTATTTAGTAAGGGATAGTAAGCAATTTTGATTTGGTTTCTGATAGTCAAGTGAAGAGTAAATTTGTGAGTTTAATCAGACAATATTTTAATAAAATTTGAAAATATTTTAGAAGAACATTTCAATTTTGAAAGATTTCATGAATAATTACTAACGATCGCCTTCTTCTTGTTGGTAATATCTGCTCATCTCCAGCAGATGAGCTATAGCAAGAATATTTGCCTAAATTTTGCTCTCGTCGCGACAGCTCTTGTAGAAGGCACTATGTATTTGAAAATTCTATATGCATAACTCTTTCCAAGAACAATGCCAAATAGCAGTGTAATATTTGTTCCAGCGAGAACATTACTATTCTTACAAATTTCCAAGCGACTCAAAAATCACCATAATTATGTACATTAATTAGGGGTGAAACCGCAACCATAAAAGACAAAAGTTAACCATAATTGTTCACCAGTACCGACACGCTCAATTGTTCCCCAAACAGAAAGAGACACACCAAAAGCCAACTTTAAACAGCCAACTTTGCCCTTGTAACACATCGCATAAATCTTTGATAAGAACACCTCTAGTTTACAACGGATCCAATTGATTCCAGCTTATAAACATGCAATTTGGTCCTAGTCAGTATCATATAATTAGTTCTCGTGGTTCCTGTAAGCGGTGTTATAATTGTTTACTTAAATTTTACCTCGCCTACTATACGTATTATTTAATTGGTGATATCATCTGATCTCCTTTTAAGAGTATGATCTAATGCCATTTGTATCTCTTTATCGCGATCGACATGGATTGTTGGTTTATCTTTTGCTTGTCTCTAAATGGATATACATAGTTCTCGGCCAAAATGCTCAGAAGATCTTACGAAGATGACATTTCAGGAACCTTTGCACCTTACGCATGTCAGGAGTGGCGGTGTTCCAATTATCAAATGTCTGACAGGATTTTTGTAAGCAAAATAAGTCACTCGCCTACAACAATGCTCGAGTGCTTGCCCATGAATGCCTTTAATAAAGTGAACTTACCAATACACAGTTGTTTTGGAGTAATAAAAATCTACAGTGCATTCTACCCACCCTAGTACGTTAACAATTTAATTGCCTGTAATCACGAAGTAACCCTCAATTCAAAAATCAGAACTTTCTTTATCGCACCAAGTTGATGAAAATATTCTAAACCCCCTCTGGCCAATTATAATTTTATTGAACAGAAAGCCAGTGCTCTCAGCTAAGCTATAATAAACAGATTTATATGTTCATCTCGCTGTCCATAAGTACAGAGATTCCCTTATTAGTTCCAAAGACCTACCTATACCTTCTTAACCTGTTTCAAGTGTCTGAAATTAAATTAAGGCCGCATGAACTTCAATATCATATAGTTTTAAAAGTAATATAGATTTGATACGAAACAAATGCAAGAACACTGATGTGACCAAAGTCTCAAAGCATTTTACATTCTGAATATATTTCTTATGGTAATAGACAACCGATACTATCTCTTTCTTGTTAATGCTCTACTTGTAAGGTATATATATCTATAGGTACAGGGACTAACGTATTATAAATGTCTAAAAGTCTTACCAGGAAAATCTGGGTATACCTCGAAGATTACAGGTCGCCAGTTATTACAGCCAATTTATTTTTTGGGAGAATAATGATAAATACATCGGATATTATTTTTGCCAAACTGCATATAAATTAAAAGAATGCCATAAAAATCTGGAAATGAATTCACTGAAAACCATTTAAGTACTCGTGATTAAATCCCCCATCAAACAATTGGATAGCGTTTGAAAACTTATTTCACAATTGAGTCCACATTCCACATTCTTCCTTAATTTGCTAAAGCAGTTATATTAAATTGCAAAGTATATGAGATTTTTATACATCATTTTAGGGCTGTTTAAAGCTGCAAAATAATGAATTTAATAACGTGTGTTTTAACCTTTAATGCAGGGTATGCATTATTAAGCATAAAATATTGTTTAAATAATAAAAATATTTTCCTGAAATTATTCAATGGTTTAGAGTTTATCGCAAACCACATAGAAGTTATGTTTTCCAAAAGAAAAAATTATTTTCAGCTGAAAGTATAAATTTCAAACAACAACAACAAAAAGAAATGAGAAAAACGCCGATAGCCGATTATGAAAAATTAAAAAAAAATAATTATAAACTGATACTCAACACCAATTTAAAACAGAATAAAACGCTTTTTATTATTAATACCAACCAAAAAAATAAATAATTAATAATAATAATATTGAGAAAATAAATCAAGAATTATTGATAAAAAAAATATGAAAAATTAAATTATTAATATTTACAAATGTGTAGTTTTAAGTGTTGTTGTTAAGGTTCATTTAATATTAAACAAATTAAAATAAAAAAATTTATTAAAAAAATTAAAAAAAATATAACATTTAAAAAAATCAAAATTAATTATTAACAAATTATCTTTAAAAAACAAGCCAAATTTATAAATATTTTCATTTTTTATTAAAAAAAAATCAAAGTTTTCTTTATTAAAATTTCTCACCAAGTTTTTTCAAAAATAAAAAATTATTTTTTTTTTTTAACCAGCACTAATAAATAAATTAATTAACAAAATTCCACTACAAAAAAGCATGTTGATTGTGACAACAAGGTAAATTAAATAAATTTTTAAAAAAATTTTGCTTAAAAAAATTTTTTTTTCAAAATGCTTTTATTTTCGTAAAACCGTTATTATTGAATTTGGGCATGAATTTTTTATGATGACTTAATTATTCTAAAAATTAATATGTAATGCATGTTTTGCTTTTTTTTATAAATGATTGTTTTTATTTCTTTTCTTATTAAAAAGCTTTTTGGTATATATATTTTTTTTTATTAAAAAATTTTCTAAATTATTAACAAAATTTATTAAAAACACTCTACAAAATGAGACTTAAAGTATATGTATATGCATACGGCATATGCTTTCTTTAAAAGTTAAATTTTGTACTGTGTTGCTATGAAATTAACTAAATAAAAAAAAATAATGAAAACCCTTAAAACAACACCTCAAACTTAAATAAATTAAAAGTGAAAAAAAAAAAATTATAAATAAATAAAAAAAAATTCTTTAAAAATTTTTTAAAATTATTTCAACACCTTAATTACACTCTCTTGCAATTTTCGTTAAAAAGGAACAAACTAACTCCTACTTTTTTTCGAAACTGGCTTTTATTACTACTTTTCTTCCTATAATACTACATACACATTATTATTATGATTTTATTTAAACTGTAAAATATCCTTTAAACACCAACCTTATAAACTTAAACAAAAAATAAACAAATACTATATAAATAAAATATTAAAAAAATTAAAAATAAACAACTTTTTTAATCACCATTCTAAAATAATTTCTGTAATTTTATATGTGGATACAGCTTCCAGAAAAAAAAAATGAAAAAACTGGAATATTTTTTGCACTTTTTTCTTAAATATTTTTTTAAATATTTAATATTTTAAATGTTTAAATAAAATATATATATTTTTTCTTTTATAAAACACAAAAAAAAATATTTTTTATTTAAGCTTTGAAAAAAGTTCCTAAAATATTCCTTTTTTTATTTTTTTATTTTATTTTTAATTTTCTTTAACTTTCTTCCTTTAATTTATTTTTAAGTAAAACTATATACAATACCATATACATACATATTTAAATATACTACCCCTTAATTGTAAATGAAATTTATTTCCTTTTAAATTTTATTATAAACTTTATGTTGTTGTATTATAATTATTTAAATTCTTTTAATTTGTATTAAATTTTTTATAAAAAAAAATTAAAAATTTTTTAATTGCATAATATGTATAATAAAAATTTTATATAGAATCAATAAAGTTTTTCTTAATTATTATTTAAAAATATACCTTTAAAAAATTATGATTTATTATTGTAATAAAAAAAATAAAAATTAGAATATTTGCTGCATATTTAAAAACTTTTTTCTTTGTATTGCTCTTTGGAATTGTTTAAATTTTATTTTTACTCTTGTCTTAAGTTTAAATTCTTTCTTTTTATGTTTTAAGTTTAGTTTTCCTTTCACGTTTTTATTCTACTCAAATGTGCTTCCAAAAGTTTGAAGTGCTTTTATCCAAAGGCAATTTGCTTATAGCTTATGGCTGACTAGTTTTGATTATTTAAAAAACTTTCTTTATAACTTTATTATAGCATTTGTTCTTGTATCATATTGTAGAGGAAACAAAAAAAAATTTAAATAAAAGTTATAAATTTTATCCGCATCTTAATCTCTTTTTACAGGATAAGAAAAGGATACATAGAGTACTTTTATATTTTACGTTTTAAAAAATTCTCTTTGTGTAGTATTGTTGTAGAATATATAGAATATATTCCATCAGTCTTAAATAAGTTACAGTAACAACATTTTATCTGTCATAAGTTTTCGACTTTTGTATTCTCTTTCTAAATCATATTTAATTTCTAGGATCTAGAAATTAGTCAAATGCAATAAATTCCGACGAAGATTTTCTAAGTCAAACAAAAGAGAAACAAGTGAGTAGTGTCAAGCATTATGATTTCCTGTGTTTCTACAACCCTTTCATCCAGCTTTAACCCACCACGTAGCACTTTTTATTGGTGCTTAAAATTCAGAAAACAATTTTCCGATACTTTGCAGTTGGAGTTGGAGTTTGTACACGTTTATGTTATTAAATATACAGCGTTGAACCAATAAATTCGTACCATTTTTAATGAAGCATAGCTCTTTGGATAGAAAAGATTTTAGTTCCGATATAAGTCTCCTTTAAGCTCAATTCACTTTCTACAGTATTTCATCATTTATATGTTCATTCCCAGAAAGAGGGAATTTTTAAATCAAGCCAAATGACAGATACCTGTTGATAGTCAGATTCGGAGAATTCAAAAGGTTAGAGACAAATTAAACCCTTTCTTTATCCATATTTATTTCTCTCGGCAATTAGAGGTAGAAACGAATTTCTTCGAATTCTAATTATACTCGCAAGAACTTTTAACGTAGAAAAAATCAAGAAAAATCTTTATTTATTTAAAGATTTGTTTTCATTTTCTAAATCCTTTCCATTTCATAGTGCCTTCAGATGGCATTAGACTCTAGAATACTGTTCGGCAAACGTAATTATTTTCCCTCGTTTACCTAATCGTTGATAAACTAATACCCATCACTGTGAACAACAGTTAGTATAGCTTAGCCATAATAAATTTATGTATTCATGAAAATATCACACTGATATATTGAACATCTGTCCTGTGACAATCACTTCGTCCTTGCTTTCATCCATACCGGCTAGTTTTACATAAATTTCAACATATTTTGCTTCTTGTGTAATGACTTTTTTAAGTGTATACACTTCGTGGTTAAAGTTCTTTTATTTCCGTGATCATGGGTTGTTGTTTTGAGAAACCACTCGAGGCCATAATATTTCTTCCGATGTCTTAAAGGACTGCGTTGTCAACTCTGTGCGTAAAGAAATGAACAATAAATTATAAACGGTTGGTTATCATATAAGGAAAAATAAATGAGACCTAGTTGTTCTTCCTGTTTTAAATTAAAAACTAGCATTCAAGTTTACTTACAATTCAAATGAAACATTAAGGTAAATCAACCATCAAATTAAAATCTTGTACACACGATTTTAGTTAAAATTCAGAAAAGTCATCACAAAAATTATTTCGAAATTTTGGGAAAGAAGTTTGAGGCTACTAGGGATATGATTTCTAAAATTTTTCTGATACGTTTACCTAACCATTGCTCATACAAACATTATGTTAAGTACGTCTCATGTCCACGCGGAAAGGATGCAGCTTCCATTTAACCGCTTCTGCCGTGGGTGCAGATCTGCTGAGGGAGCGGAGACTGTTATCTACTTTCTCTGTCAATTCCCATCTCTTGCGAGGTGCAGATATTGGTTATTTGCTTTCATTTATTGATGTCAAGGATATAGCTTAATTTATAAAATTTTCTGGCTAGTTTTCCAGCATAGGGTAGTCGTGCATTTAATGTGCAGCCCTTACGCTGACCAACTTCTTCTTTTTCCCTGGTTTGGTAGAACTTGGTCAGTAAAGGGACTGCGTTCACTTGTGGCAATGGGTCGCTATGCGTGCTCAAGTAAGCTTTTAGTATCAAAGCTACACCTCTAACCTAACCTAATCTAAGTCTCATGCTCTCAATAAGAAATTTCATTGTACTCTCCTGATAACATCTGAATCATAAAAACTTGCAAAGCGTTTATTGTATACATTTGATACATTAACTTAGGATTTTGTCATAAGGTTTAAAGCCCTAAAAATCCTGCAAGAAGCGATAATATACAGTCTTTGTTTCCTTTTCCTGTAAGATTCATACAAGACAGACGGAGCTTTTTCTGACTCAGTTGCCTGCTTTGCCTTGCCTTTTATATGGCACGGTAAACAGACTGATGAATGCTCTTAAAGGCGAATGACTTCGCCTTCTTGAAATCTCTAGAAATGTAAACATGTTTTTCTTGTAGTGTTTGTTGTTGTATTTTTGTTTACTCGTTTATCATGTAAACAAGTTCATTGTTTTTGTTCTTGTAGCTTTTGTTTACAATTTTAATATTAAACTATGTAAAAGCAAAACACCATTTCAATTTTCGTAACAATATCATTTGCGAAGTCTATACATTTTTAAGGCATTTTAAAAAATTGTTTAGAATTGAACAAACCCTGAATATGTTTACCTGAAATGGAAAATTCTTTAATATAATTATACCATGCCATGGTATTCGCTTTTGAAGGCCTCAAATTGGATTCTTAGGATGTTTTGTATATTTATGAATAAACTGAACAAATTTGAGTGGTTTTAAATCAAACTTTTGTTGCTGATAAGCTTCAATAAACTGTATGATACCCAAATTTTTTTAAATTTTTTCTTAACTGCACGTGGTATTGAATGTTTAATTTAAATTAAATTAGAAAACATCTTAAATTACTACTCTAAATTATGATTATTTTTCCAATTCAAATTTAAAATTTGTTTACTTTTTAGTGTCAGTTTAGAAAATTCTTAGCAATTAAATTAAATTCCAAAGGTTTTTTTATTTTCTTTCATAAAACAAATTAAATACATGCAAATAATCACTCATTAATATTAATTTATTCATAATCTAAATGTGTTATTTATTTAAAGTTTAACTTCTTCTTCTTAAATAAATCAATTATCGTTTTTGTTTTTGTTTTTTCTATTAAGTCTACTTAAAGGATTATAATAAATAATCTCAAAAAATAAAATAAAATGTTATTACGAGTACTTCAAAATATTGTAGAAATTTAAAACCAAAAAAAAAAAAAAAACAAAGAAAATTATCTTAAAACCTCTTAAATGAATAAATAAAAATGGCTTTGAAACAAAACAATTTGAAGGGGAAATAAATTGTAAAATAAAATTTCAAAGAAATTTGTTTCCGTTTCCAAGCCATTTATAAAGATTGTATTAAAAAGAGGAGAAAAAATTTGTAAATGCTATTTAGCACGTTTGTTAAGCATGCCTTAAAATATTACATAAAAAAATAATAAAAAATTAAATTTAAAAACACAACATATTTCTACACACTTATGAAAAAAAACCAAAAAGAAAACATCTTAAACTATCACTAAAAAATTTTAAATTAAAATAAAAATCACTTAAAATTATATAAAAAAAAATTAAAAATAACTAAATAAATACTAAAAAAAAAACATAAATTTTTAGCTGCAACAATCAATTTTCAACGCTTACTTTAAATTTTTACACTTATTATTCTAATTATAATTATTATTCGTAAATATTTATAAAATTTAAAAACACGAAAAAATTGTTATGAAAAGAAGAAATGAAATCTTAAAATTCCGTATCATTGTTGTACAAGGACGAGAATAAAACAAAATATGAAGAATATATTTGATAAACATTTCAGTTTTCAGAGACAATAATTTCCAAAAATATGTCATCAGTCGTAGTTAGCTACACTGAAAAGTTATGTCAGTAACGAAAAGAAATCTTAAAATTATTCATGCAGCTTCTATTATAACATTAATCCACTATGATGACGATATTCATGTAACGAATGCCTTCCACAGTAATTGTAGTTTCGGCCTCAAAATCCGCTCTAGACCGTTACTCGTTGTGGTTACATTTACTTCTTATGAATTGCTTGAGAATTTTCTGTGCCACTAACTCGATAATTGTAAGTATATTTTTGCGTCCTAGCAGTCTAGTAGGAAGCCTTTGATTAGCGCGAGGGACGAGGTTTTGATTCACATCAGAGCCTCTTGTCTGTTATTCTACTCCGACCATAAGGTCTATGTTAATCAGTTCGTAATAATTATAATTTAATTTCTAATCGTATTTCGAGTATTTATTAAACCATTCAGATCGTAATGGTTCATCGAAATAGTAGATGACTTCACTCGTTGTTCTTCCGTAAAGCGTTTGTAATCGTAATTGAAATAAATCGTGAAAGCTACTACTTGGAAATAAGGCCGAGTCACATACACGTTGTATTTTCACATTTTCAACTGACAGCAAGGTAACAAGTTATCAAGACGTATATTGACGTATATTGACGTATACTGACGTATAGCGACGTATACTGAAATTTGCCTGGGAACAACAAAAAAAGTTACAGAAAAGGCAAAACAATCCAGCTGATGGCTGTCAATGTACTCAACGCAAGACAAAATTAGAATTTGCTATACTTTACGCGTTGCGTTAACGGAAAACTCCCAAATGAAATAAAAATCATAAGAAAACATGTAATTTTGCCCTGGAGTCAGTTGGAAAGGTACGTTTATCGTATATTATATTTTATGTGACTCGTTCTTCTTGCTTGACGCAATAACGATACAAGTAATCAACACTTGACAAGTCGCCCGTGTCATTAAAAATCGAGATATGCCATCTAAAGTTTAAACCTGTTTATTCGTGTTATTGTTGACCAAGATTCTTTGATCTTAGCTATTTGGGCAGAAAAAGCAACTGAAAATTTGCCAGAACAAATCAAAAATTGACTCAGAAATTTTAATTAGAAAATCGCCGTCTGTTCTATTGTATATTGTATTGTATATTGTATAGTACACATATGTATTGAACACCATAACTAAAACTCTACATGCGAAGATGATGAAAATATTCTGACTGCACATCATTGTGAAATACAGAATTCAAACAAATCATGGCAGGAATGGCTTCACAGAACCATACTGGAAAGTATTTGTTATGGATCTCTATCACACCCTAGTATCTTTCAAGTCGAAGTATATGTAACTAGGCTTTATCGATATGGTTTTAGTTTACAAAGGAAGTAATTCTCAAAACCGAGTGATCCAGCTAGATATTTAAAAATCCAAAAATAAAACAGCTAAAATGTAGTTAGTTTTCTACTCTAGATGATGGAGTATCTTTACTACTTGTAACTCTAACTTACGAGAAAAGATATCTTAAAGCCAGCCATCCAGCTTTTGTAAGTATACTTTTCACAGACATAAAGGAGTAACAGGTTGTCTAGTCAGTGAGCATGTGGGGGTTGTGTTAACGATTACCACCGGAGACTCTAGTCGATGACATTTTGTTAGATTCGTCAATTATTAGAAAAAAAGTAATTGCGAAAGTATGTATATTAACACCAATATGTTCTATACTTTTTCCTATTTCCCTCCTCTATAATTTACTTTACGGTGGTACTCTAGTAGAATAACACTGCATGACCAGTCCCTCAAGTTTCAGTACAAAAAAACATTATGTTTTTGACCAGAGTGTCCTATAATGCTGGTAACTGGTTTAAAACTGGAAATTTTGAATTTTTATTCACATATCTGCGTGAGGGTTAATATATTATTGTATTCTATTCTACTTCATTAAAAAGAAAATGTGGCCCTTATAATGCACATTAAAAAAAAAAAAGTTTATCAGAAATATTAGGCACTTTGGCTATTAATTCTCGCCTTGTGGTGTAGGGGAATGTAATTGAGTGAACGGAAAAGAAATAAAATAAAATGTTGTAAATAAAAATATTTATTTTATAAAATTATATATATAAAGTTTACTTATAAAAATATATACAAAACATAAAAAGTAAATAAAATTGAAAACAATGAAAGAAAACACCGAAAAAAGAACTTTTTTTAAGAAAAAAAAAATTTAAATTAAAAATAAAAATAAATTAAAATTAAATACGCGATTTGTGCTTCTAAATACTAAGTAAGAAAGAAAAGAAAATTATGGAAAACAAAAAATATTAACAAGAAATTTTTTTGGGAAATGAAATAAAAAACCGAAAAATAACAGAAAACACATTCTCAAGCCTAAATTGTTAAAATTAAAAAAACAAAAAAGAAACAAAAAATACTATAAAAGAAATAATAATAATTTAATACAATAACAATAATTATAATAATAATAATACAAGAAAAAAAGATAAAGTTGTACTTAAGCAATATTATAATTTAAGTTTAAACATTTTGTTTTAATTTTTTTGAAATAAATTTAAGCCTGATTAAGTCCGTTTTAAAATAAAAACAAAGTAATATTTAAAATAAAATACAATTTTTTTATAATCTCCGTTTTTTTTTTGCAAAAATTTTTGAAATAACATTTTTTTTAATATTAAAAAACAAAAAATAAAAAATTAAATAAATTGTTATATTAAGCGATACAACTTAAAAAAAAACAACATATTATAAATAAAAAAAGAAAATATCGAAATAAATTTAAAATTACAAATTTGGAAAATTTAATACGAATTCTTATTTATTTTATAAACTTACATTTCAAATAAAGGTGAGTACAATAACTACTTGGTAGTGAAAAATAATATGAAAAAAAAAGTAATAAATATAATTAAAGCTTTAGTCCTTAGCATGTTTTACACGTTGCTTAAACTAGAAGTAATAAAATAATTATTTTATATGTTAACTTAAATTTTACAAATCATTGTCCACATACATATTTCCAATTTCACCAGGGTCTCCAAACGCTTAAACTTTCTTCCATGAATTCTTTTTTCAGTAACTTGCCCCCTCCTTCACTAAGATTTTGTGGTAAATTTTCATTGCTTTTACTAACAATGCTAGGCATCTTATTAAATATTCTTTGGTTGTATGCTGTTAAGTCCCGGCTCATTGGTGCAGCAAAGTTAGCTGCCGCCGCTGCCACAAGCCGTGGCGTGTTTAATGCCGCTGGAGTTGTTGGCAATGTTACTGCTGATGTTGTTGGCCTTATATTTGGTACATAGCTGCTTATGTGTTGTATTAATTCACCACCAATTTGTTGATCATATTTGTTAAGAAATTGCGCTACTTCTGCAGCACAGTGCTGAAAACCAGCCCAAAATTTTTCCATATTTACACTTTCATTATGACGCACAAACAAAGCATTTTTCTCTCTTAAACGCTGTAAGTGTCTGACGGTTAGTTCGAGAATGTCTGCTTTTTCTAGTTTTGATACGTTTTCACCATCCTAAAATGTAATAAGAAAAATGAAATCTTGTAATCGTTTTAATTTAATCCTAGAAAAACACAAAAGAAATTTGTGAAATGAGCTTGTGCCTTCAAAAGGAGCCAACAAACAGTGTAAAAGATTGAATTTTTGAATCCAACTAGAAATATGGTAAAGTTGAACACATGAATGCGTTGGAATAACAAAATAAAATCTATTGTCTATATTTCTCCACTCGCGGAAGTGGATATTAGTAGCCTTGAATATTTTGAAAAGTTTGCTTGCTGAAGGTAACTAAGTCTACGAATTTGTATGTGCATAAGTGAGAATTTAAACTGCGCCAACTAATTTTGTTGTCTTGTCTTTTTCGTCCAAACATATTTTTCAAAACCAAAATTCAGGCTAAGCAGTTAGCTCATACAGCTACTCTGCTTGTCTGAATCTAGCTACGGAGTATAAGTAGGAGTGGTAGCTCCAAGGCTGATATCTCAAGCCGCAAAAGCATAGTAAGTCTTTACATACATACATACATACATATACAAATACATATATACATACATACATACATACATACATACATGTGTACATACATCTATTATTGGCCATTACAAGCCCTCAGTCAGGATTCTCACATCACTTATGTATGTTATGTTTGTTGATTTTAAACATGAGTTACGGGGACCTTCATTATTCTCAGAGGCCAGAAATCTGCTGAGAGGATATCGTCGAAAAAATATTGCTTCATATTTCGTTTTGATGGAGATGTTTGACCTGGGCTTTGAACTCCAACACACTGCCTACTAGACTACAGCAACTACTAATAAACTATATCCGCTCACTGAATTGGAAGTCAGTAGTCCAGAAAAGTTTACTTGCTGATGATAACACTAACGATATGTACCTGAATTTGTATACAAAAGTGCGTCAATAATTTTTCGTCTTGCCTTTTGAGTTCAGAGTATATTTTACAAAGCCAAAACTCCAAGCAATGCAATTAGTTCACGCAGCTACTCCTCTTGTCTGGATCGAGCTATTGAGTACAAATAAGAGTTGTGGCTCCAGGGCCAAGATATCTGAAAATGTATAAGCAAAGCTTATGAAGTCTTCACGTATATCAAGCGGAATGATATTGGAGATATTCTATTCGTAAAAACAAATCGCGTTGTAGTATAGCAGCTACATATCGAATGCTGTCTAACGCGGCCCTCATTTATAGTAAGATAAGAAATCAATCAGCTGGGTTTGGAAACTGCGTTTGAAATTCGCACACATAATTTCTGATACGCACATTATGTGAACAATCCAAAGCTATGACCTAAATATTCGGACTGCAAGGCAGAAGCCATACGGAAATTCTTTCAAGTTATCGGTAATGCCAATTTAAGTCGAAATATCTCAACTAATCTTAAACTACCTATTTTTTTCTTTAAATGCCTTTAGCAGCCTGTAAATTGCGCTCCACTGCTCCAGGATGCTGATAAATAACCTTTGAAGTATGCATTTAAAATATGCATCAGTAAAGGGAGAATACTTAATATTTTATAGTTTGCAGAGTTTTTTTATACTTTTATACCGACACCATAATAGACAATTGGATTGGATTTAACAAGACATACATAAACCTCATGAACATTAATCACGTGCATCACTACTAAATCGTAATAAAATCGTTAAATCCTCGTGCTAATATGAAGTGAACGACATTTGAGGCAATAAATAAAAACCGTAACGGTCGAACGACGGTAAGCTGTAGCACATTTTTATCTCAATTCACATCACCACTGCCAATAAGTGTATCGTATGAAAAGGACATTGGCTAGGAGCGTTTAACTAATTCAGGAGTTTGTATGCAATGAGAACAGTAAAAACCAACTATCTCAGTGACTTCCGGGACTTCCGAATATTAACTGTAGATATCCGTCGTTTTGTTGGCATTTATTCAGCCTATTTTTCAAAATCACTGCGAGCGGCCATAAACAACGATGTGTGTTTGTTGTATGGACTCTGGAAGAGTTGATAACAGTGCCTATTCATCTTTGAAAATTCTGTTTCAATAATGAAGACAATTTCTGAATGATCACACACGATCCAAAAGCATCCAAAGTATCTCGAAAAAGTCTCTGTTTGATGTGAATTTCGAGGCCACATGTCTTTGAAAATAACTTTGCCCAGGCAATCACTGGATCTGGACACCAATAACGCTATGTGCCAAACTCCTTATGGCACAATAGATACTCTCTACACAAGGGATTAGAGGAGATTGTGATTGTCATGTGGAGGTTATGATAAATGGCCCACGCAATCGTCTGAATAGCTCCGTTAAACATTTTCTTGTGTTTTTTTGCGAAATAAGCCACAAGCCACAGCTTTAGTCAGAGACCACATAACCAATGCCATAGCTCAAAATCAAACCTATTTACACTATAGAGCTATTGAAAATGTAACTCTCCAGATGCGATCTATCCAGAGCGAACGATATTCGATTTCAGACAATGGCAGCAATAGGTTTTTCAAACGAATCAAGTTTTTTTATTTGTTTTATTTAAATTCCAAAAGAAGAAGCGCTTTGAAGTCGCCGTATTGTAGTATTTAGTGTGTTTGCTTATTAGACGTAAGCCCTCAGGTCAAATAAGACATCTCCCAGGCAAGACATCTCCAGCAAAACGAAATATGAAAATATATTTCTTCGGCGACTTGCTCTCAGCAGATTTCTGACAAAAACTCTGACATGAAAACTTTCTCAGAAATTGTTTCTTTCGGAGGCAACTGTGGGTCCCGCCGCTCTTATATAAAATTAACACACACAACATTAGTGGTATGAGAAGCTAGGTTGTAATCCTGACTGAAGATGAAAGGACCAATAGTGGATGTATAAGGATCAATTATGTGCGTATGTATGTATAAGAAGCACATAATAAAATTGCCAATATATCTGGTCTGCGGGGATACTAGTCTTTCTAATTCTATGCCAGCGTACATGGTTTGAAGAAAGATATAAGAAGCTAAGCTTTAAAAAGACCTTACGTCAGAGGAAATCTTAATGTTTTTCTTTGGGCAAATTATGATTTAAAATTTTAAGATACAGGTGAGCACAAAGATCAGTATTAAAGATATTAAAAAAAATTTCTACTAAGAATACTAAACTGAATCATTCTTTTTTTGTTAAAATATACGTTTTCTAATGATTATCATGCAGAACTTTCTTCTAAAGTATGTTACGCCATGCAAGTTAAATAACTGTGTTAATTTACACAAAATTGAAAGAAAAAATCAGTGTTCGCAGTCTCAGTCTAAAGAAACTTAAGTTTAATTACATATGAAAAGCTCCGCCCAAATAAAACCGACCATAAATACATAAAAACTCTCAGCTTTAATTTGTCTTTTATATTCTACACTAAAAAAAAGAAGAGAAAAATCTACACACGCACTAACAATTCAACTGCTCAACCATTTTTTTGTTGTTGTATGTATTCGTTTTTCTAACACCTACCGCTTGTAAAGTGCCGGTCATTAGATCCTTTAACTCATCCAAACACTTATTAATCCGAGCACGTCGTTTGCGCTCCAACATGGGCTTCATAATCTTGCGATATTGATAAGTACGCGACACAGGTTCCATGGGTAAAGAGTTCAGCATAAATGATTGATGATTGGGCGGCATTCTGGCGGTAAAATTCATTCACTTTGCAAAATCAAAACAAACACTTGCACGTTTAAATAAATTGTATTTTTTTCTTTGTTTCAGTTTTTTTCTTTTATTCTATTGTACTTTTTAAAATTCTATTTATTTTGTTATAATTTTTTGTTGTTGTTTTTGTTTTTTTTAATTCTTAACAAAATTTTATCTTTTAATCCAAGTTTAAATAATCACAACAAAAATGGATGTCTTTACTTGAGCACGTTCACATTTGAAATGATCTTGTCTTTAACGAAGTCAATAATTTTATTGTTTTTGGTTTTTGCTTTTGCTTCTCTGGCTCAAGCAAGAGTTAAGAAATACTAGAGTCCACAACAATAACAACAAAAACTCAAATACACAGAACATCAGTCTAATGAAAAGGCCCCCAAAGAGCACTTGAATGTATGAATGAATGTATGTATGAATGAATGAATAAATAAAGTGTCATACAAGCTTTGGATCGTATCAAGTATAAACTGACTCCATACACGAGAGAGTTATTAGTTGTTGCTATTGTTGTTGTATGTTGTTTCCATACACCAACCATAAAGCATTATGTAGAGTTTTATGGGATTCACAACATTCAAACATTCAACGAGTGCTTGCGTCCATAGGCCACGCGCTCACTGCCACTTTATAAACTAACAAACGATCGTATTTGTAACGTTCGTCTTAAAGAAAATAAAACAAACCGAAAAAAAAGTAAATAAATAAATCGAAAACAACAACAACTAAAGCACTTGAAATACATTCACACGATTGTTGTCAGCCAATAAGAAATCGTATTGGGAACCCCACAAAAAAAGTATTTCGTTTCGTTCGAAACAAACCACAATCGTTACTTAAAACTGGTTTTAGGTTTTGGAGCTCAACTTGTTCGTATGCTCGTTTGTTCGTTGACTTTTGAAGTGTGATTTTGGCTTTCAAGGAGTAGTAATAGTGTGAGTAAAGAACATTTATTTTATGAATGAAAATGATTTTTTTTGTTTTGCTTTATTGGATCATTTGTAGCGTGTGATATTTTGTACGAAAAGAATGTCTTGTTTTTTCTCAACGTTCATCATAAGGGCAAGGAAGGGTAAATAAATTGTGAATAATATGATCCATATACCCACAAGTATAAATATGTATACATATTTGACATAAGGGTATACTATACCACAGTTTTTTCGGTCATCGATATACAAAAATGGCATTGCATATACAGTGCATGTCAATGGAAATCGTACAGCAAAAGATCAAGCAAATCTATCACATTTATTTTATTAACAGCATCGTTTTGAATTCTCCTAAAAATATATGAACCAGCAGCCATAGGTTTTTAAATGACATCATTTTTATTAACGAGTCTAAATTTTTTATAATACTTGATATCAAATTATGGAATAAAAATTGGAATATAGGGATAGGCAATCAAAGAGGTGCAACATTAAAATTTTCGATGTTATGCGGGAAGTGTACTTATCAGAGGTCAACATAAGTTGTGAGCAAATGATTATCTATTGATGGTATTACGGTTCAGTACAAGTATTTGGCTAGGCTTGTAGAAAATCTAAAATCAAAACTTAGCACAGGAAAAATAGAAATACAGCATGAGATTACTGAAGCTATATGAATAGTGTGTGTTCGAATAAATTTAATACAATTAACAGGTTTTTAACAAGCCCTTTCCAATCGTTTCTAGCTGTCTCTTTAACCACATTTCAGCTTCTGCCTATTCTTGAAGTGTGTGCTCATCATTTACAACATGACCAGGTACAACGCTTGGTAATGTGTTCTGATGATATTAGTCGTTGTAGCTTAGTGAGTTCAAACTCAGCTCTGACATTTAGAACAAGATGAAATATGAAAAAATATATCTTCCAGCGACATCCTTTCAGTAGACTTCTGGCAAAAACACTGCGAAACGAGTCATGAAAAGCTTCTGAAATCTGGGTTCAGGTCTCACGACTCATGGGCAAAAATACCATACTCAACAAGCGTGGTGTGAGAAAATAGGTTGTAATACTGACTAAAGTGTTATAATGACCAATTAAGAAATTATAAAGTTTTTAGATCTGTGGCCAGATTTAATGCTTCTCACCCATAGAGAAGAAAAAATTTCACACATGGGTTTTATGTTTTAAGTTGGCCTTATGCTGGCAGCGTGGTTCAGTTGTTTTTTTTTTTTTTGTTTTTTGTTTTCTTATCTTATGTGTAGATGAGCCTAGTTTAAGTCCAAGATGTTACTAACTAAAGAATTAAAGTGAAATTACAGCTGTTTCAAATATTTCTCTGAATATTTGCGAATTTCCAATTAAACCGCTACCACTTTGAGATCCTTCTGTAGGCTCGTATTTTGTTTTGGAGTCTCTTATTTTTTTTTTTGTATAAATAGCAGAGGCTGATACCCCTAATTGTTGTAGGAGTGAAATATAAAGTAGAAGTTTGTAATCTAACATCATGGTGGGTTAATGTGTCGTAAGGATTTTTAAAATTTTAGAAGACAAGCTGAAGGTATAATCAGTCGAGAGATTTTCTTATAGGCTCAAAACCCAAAGTGTTCATATCGACAGTTTTTATAGGGAAAGTCAGCTTTTTATACACGATTATACTTACTGAGTGTTTTCATTCATTCATTATAGGGGAAGTCAGAAACTCTCTTATATTTATCAACCTTAGAAGCGTATTTTTTCTCAAATTTTGTTAGGTATGTTAATGAGTATTCAAACTGTTAGCAGTGAAAATATTTTATACGTATTTGCTTAAAAATTTTGATGAGTTTTTATTCAAAAATACGTACGCAAAATAAAATATGTACGCAACTTTAATAAATTTTTTTTTGAGAACATATATTATTTTTTTGCTAAAACAAATTGGGTACCCAGATTTTCTAGTTGGTTGGTAGTGTGCTAGACTTCAAGTGCCGAGGCTGTGGGTATGATTCCCACCAGAGACGCTGGGTGTTTGTGATTGTCTGGTTGTTTGTCTGATGTTATATATATACGATTACTCACGAAAATGAGAATTATTACCCCCTCCTTCCTTTCTGCCATAAACTATCTACCCTGTATTTCAATATTTCAATGCAATGCTTTGCATATATAAGTAGGACGCTACCTTAAGTGTTGTTAAAAAAAAATAAAAAAAATTTGTATAACAATTGCTTTCTTGTCACCAAAATATTACTTTGAGCCGATGCAATCATTTTCAAATCAAACAACTGATTGAAAATCAATATCAATTACGCCTGTTTCTTGACGTTCATGCACTTAAGAATACGCAATGAAAATTGTGTACACCTAAAGGAAATGATCATCACCGTCGATTAGACATGAAATATATAAAATATTGTATTACAGTAATAATTAAATTGCTTTTAACTAAATTCAAATAAAACATACTAATTCACATCTTTATGATTATTCTAATTTTTTTTTTGATTGTTTCTTCTGCAAATAATTTCCTATTTTTCTAATGTAAACTTGTCGTCGTCATTTCCGCAATTTTGTTATTTTTTTATGATCGTTTATGATTTTTTGCTGTTTTGTTGTTATAATAACACCATTGTTGCTGCTGGTTTTTGTTTGTTGTTGTTGTTGTTATTATTATTATTATTAGTGTTATTCAAGACTCATTCATTCAACAAAAATTTATCCCACGGGAGTCATTGTCGCACACAATCACAAACGTGGTTCTTTGTTACCAGAACGCCACAAGACCAACCAAACATAAATAACAATAATAACAACAAAAACAGTAATCTGAACTACAACCAGCGGCATAAAAAGCCAGCAAAGAAATGCTATAGAAAACAAAAACACAATGTTTTTATTAAACAAAGTAAGAAAACAAAAACAAAAACAACAACAAAGTATAACAAATTAAACAACAAAAAATAAGAGATTTTTTTTTGTTCTGCGTTGAGGCGAGAAAACAACAGTTCATAACAAGATTAGCGTACGGCCTAAAGCTTTGAGTTGGTTTGAATGGCTATCTGGCAGACTGACGGTCTATCAGCCTGTCTGACAACATTTCAACATCATCTCGCATCAGCATCAGATTCAGCAACAATAGTTCGGTGGCTTCATTGGTTTCATTCATTATTTCTTAACAATTCCTTCTAACAAATCTTGTGTTCTTTTCGACGACTTTAGTTGTGTCTCTTTAGTGATTTTCTTAAATTTGTTTGAGATTTTTGCTTTTATTTTTCAAGTATTTTTTTAATTTTATTTTGTTTTGTTTTGTTTGACATTAACAAGAGCAACTAGAGGAATAGGAAGAATACAAAACAAAATGAAAAAATTTTTTAATATGAAAGGCATTGCATGTTAAAGGCTCAACAAAATGTAGAGTAACAAACGCCTTTTAAAAATGCCGAGTATTTCGTTTAGTCTACAAAAAATCTGATCTGATATGTTTTCTTAAATGAAAATTCATGTCATAACTACTGTGTTACTTTTCATGGCAATTTCATTTTACTCTTTGAGTTTTTGCCAGAAATCTGCTTAGAGGAAGTCGCCGAATAAACATTTTTTCATACTTCGTTTTGTTGGAGATGTCTGACCAGTGGTTTGAACCGTGTCCCACTATCTACTAGAGTGCGGTGACTTCAGACAGTTACTATCCCCTAATAAAAATATAACTATTGCGTCCAAGCTTAAATAAGATTAAACACAATAATCGTCGGACCGCTCAATTGACTCATAAATTCGCTTTTAAAGAATATCTCAACTTTGCTTCTTATATCTGTCTTCGAAACATTCATAAAAATGTTAGAGTTGTTCGTAGGCGAAAAATTTTAGACAATTCTTATCCCTTTCAGACCTATACTTTCTTTTACTTGTAAAATGTGTAAAATTTTCTGAATTGTAAAAAAAATGATTTATTTAGCATAAATTATACCTATACAATATCGCCATAATGTCCTTTTTCACATCAAGGACATCGCACAATTGTGCGGTCTAGGTTATAAGCTCCGAAATAATTTTCTAAAAACTATGTGTGTTTTAAACAATTTTTATTTATAAATTAACTTAAAATTTGCAGGTACTTCCTTGCATTAAAAAAATAACTTTGGTAATAATAAGGAACATACAAAGAAATCAATTCGTAATGAATTCAATAAAAAGAAATAAGTAAAAATAATAATTCATATACTTAAATCATTATTTAGAATGGTATTTTTCGAAACAATCTTTATTTTTTGCTAAACAAAGCGTTACTTTGCATTTTTGGCATCGTCCTCTTGATCGACTTCCACAATTATTGCGACATATTCTTGGCGGATCGTCAGAAAATGTTGGCCAGTGATCAAATCTGTCATATCTTATGTCATCAGGTGCGTCATGGGGGCGATATTTAGTACCATAGAAATCATTAGGCAGTTGAAATTTCTCCACATTCTCAGGAGCTTCAAATGAAGCAGCTAGCACAGTACCTAGCTCCATTTTGAATGTTAAAAATGGCTTTGTTTTTGATTTCGGCAGCCCCATAAGTTCTGAATCTTTCCTATATTCCATCCAAGAATTATAGACTGCCAGATCAAGAAAGTGGAAAATGACTTTGACAGTCCATTTCTTGGTTTTCATTTTAATCCTGCAATACCCTAACATTTGGTCACATAAATCAACTCCACCCATAAATGTTTTGTAGTTTTCAACTACAGCTGGTACTTGGACGGGACAACGACATTTTAAATTTTTATTCCACCTGTCTATTTCGCCTATAGGATCTTTTCCGGTTGCACTGGAAGCAACAATTACAGCTTTTGTGTCCATCCATTTCACAACGGCTACATTCTTAGTATTTGTAAATTGAAAAATGTCACTGCGCTTCATATCTTTGTCTAAAGGAAATTTAACACTTTTAGGTATTCTATTAGCCATAATTGTTCCTGTTGCTAGAAACCCCATTTGATGTAAGGCTTCTATGAGTGGGATTGTAGTAAAAAATCTGTCGAAATATACATGACTCTCTTTTGGTAAGTTTTTCACTAATCTAATAACTATTGAAGGTCCATGTCCAAGACCACAATCTTCAAATGTTCCTGCTCCTTGAAATACTTCAAAATCTACTACAACTCTACGGGAAGTTGCACATACTAGATTTTTTAATCCAACAGGTCGTGGTTTAGATCTGATTACCTGACGAGCAGGGCATCTTCCCGTAAACGGTATCATTTGCTCGTCAATAGAATAGTGTGTAATATCAGTAGCTAGTTCATTACACCGAGTGAGAACAGCATAAGAAGAGAGTTGCAGCCGCTGGTATCGTGGTAAAATAAGGGTTGCTAGAATATCTATAATAATTCCACAACTGAAGTTATAAAATGTGTCCTTGCTCACGATTGAAATAAGCATACTATAGGAGGCCGGATCACAGTGTAATGCGAACCGTGCCAATGATTAGTATGGCTAGAGGCCCCTTTCAAAAATTATCTAGACTGGATAAGAAGTCTTATTTCGATGATGAGATGCACACCATGGTTCTTGAAGCCAAAGGGAAAGTCAAAGGCTGCTGCATTTCTTCTGTGATTCTGTAATGAAGGGGAAGATATCATTCTGATTCAAGACATAAGTCTACCATGATAGGTTTTGTGGACTCTATTTACAAGGGTGACAAGCTAATCGTTCCTTCAGCGCAGGAATGATGAGAGTATGTGTATACCAACCAGGTATTTATCGTTTTCTTCTTAATCAATCATGATGGCGGTTACGTTTAGCTTTGATCAATTCGGGGAACAGAACTTTATGGATCATGCTTTAAGAGGACTCCCCTTCACCTGAAAGCTATCTGAAGTACTTAATGGTGGAAGCCAAACAAGGAGGAGTGCCAATACCATCGCTCTTCAGCTTATACAAATATAGACGCTAATGATATATGAGAATAAATCTTTTAATTTATTATAGAATTTGAATTATCGATCACGAATATACGTAACGAAACCATGATCTTTAGTTCGATATTCATGCAGATCATTGAAATTACACTCGATTTTCACGGGGAATACTTTAGTGACTGGATGAATTTACGGTCTATCATGGTTCCAGAGAAGAATTTTTTAGTCCGCGATTTTTACTTAGGAGACTTACTTGGCTGCCTAAAAATTCAATTTGAGCAAATTTAAAAATGTAGCTCGGACCGCGAGAGGAACCTTTGGACAATTGTGAATATTTAGCCGGGTAATGATACCTAGACTACCTCCAATGAGCAGACTCTTGGGGTATACTAATATAATAATAATCCTCTAAGGAGATTTTCCAAATCTCTTAATAATCTAATAGGCTTGGCATATCTAAAAACATATTCAATATCTTTCTGATATACTATTTCTTCATATTTGCTTCATTAATTTCTTAAAAATATGTATTTTATTATCATCAAATAAATTCTTTTACGTTCATTGTATTGTTTGCTATTTAACCTGAAGACATTTCATATGTTAGAGAAGCAAAAAAGCGTTTCCAACAAATTTAATGCCAAACTAACAACTTAGTTGCTGCAAATAAAATATGAAAAAAACTCGACTGTAACAATAGATTTATTATGCCACAAGTCTCGAAACAATTCATAAACAATAAAAATTTAAAAAAAAGCAAAAAAAAAAATAATAATAAAAGAATTAAACATTAAAAAACAACCGCAACAACATCAATAAAAACAAAAACGAAAAAAATTTCACACATAAAAGCAAGATCAGCAAAATTGTGGGTGTTTTTTTAATGGAGAACGTGCAGTAAACAATGCTGCTGCTGTTAAATATTGTTGCTACAGACGATCTGGCTACTGTCTGTTGTTGTAATGTTGTTCGGGCTACTACTACTGTTGCTGCTGGTGTTGAAGTGGGATTGTTTTGTGTTTTCATGTGCTGGTGCTGACTCTGACAAACTCCAACGTTGCTTACAACAATGGTTGTTTGATTGTTTAACTGCGCTTGGCTGGCTGATCATATCAGTGCAGCAAAGATGCTTAAATTAACACGATCGTATTACAAACTTTGCAACGTTAGTTCGTTCGTTCGTTCTTTGCTTGACTGGCTGCTGCTATTCCATGAAGCTTGAACGTGGGAACTAAAATGTTGAAAATACCAAAACTAAATGGGGAAAAAAACAAAATACACTGTAAAGCATATAACAAGCCAAAAAACGATCATATCAATGCATGAAATGAATAGTGATCAGCGCGTGTTGTAATAATAAAACAAAGAAAAAAAAGCATGAAATATTTGAAATCTTAAGTTTATCACAGAAAAGCATTTTTCATTATGTTGTATCAGCCAGCAACAATGCTGAAGTATGTTGCATTAAATTAAAACGACACCATTGACTGCATGAATGAATAAAAATAATGTGGCATGAATCATAATGAATTAGTGTGTCAAAAACATGATGCCTTTTAGGCTAAATATGATTAACAAATTAAAATTATAATTCCGAAACCATTTGCTCACCAGAAGGGGGGAGGAGGGGTTAGATCAATTGAAAGAGGGGTCAACAAATTTTATCACTTTGCTGAATGAATTATTTCATAATACATACTGAGATTTAGTAAATCAAAGAAGGAAATATTATGATGATGAAAACTTGAATATGTGGAAACAATTAATGTGTCGTAATGCAATCAAACAAGAATTCCAATTATTTACGATCGCTTTAAATGTAATAAAGGTTTCTGGATAGTCTATGATACGTTGTAGCATACATATGAAGCAATTGCATGACTGCTTGAACAAGTCCTGAATTTTAAAGTCGTATTATTGCTGCAAGGGTATTCACTCTCGAGTTTAAAGCTGTGATATAGAACGTATGAATATGCCCGTTTGCTTTCATATTTTTATTTTTGTTTTTTACACAAGACTTTTGAAAGGGTCCTTGAGGCACGCACTAGACCAGTTTTCTGGCAAAAATTCTGATAGTAAACAAAGTTGCCATGAAAGCTTCTTGAAAACCTGTCGTTCGAAGTCAACTTTAAACTCTAGATCCAGACGAGAGATCAAGAATGAGTATTCAAAAAGATAAGTAGAATCGAATCATACTCATAATTTCTGATACTTATACGCATTCATACTTATTTTAATATCATGGAACCTCATTGGAACCTCATATTCAAAGTTTGAAGTACTCATCATATTCATAATAACACGTATGATGTTGTTGATTTCGACTCTTCATAACTCAACATTTACAAGAATCACAAAATAAGTGTGATTAGCGTACGAATACTAACATACTCGCTAAAGTGTTGTTTGTTTGCTGTGCTTCCTCTTCCTCTGTCTCTTTTGCTTATGAGTCTTTTTAATTTTTTTGTAAACGCAACAACAACTAAAAACTGTAAATTTTAATGAATGATTCGAGTCACTCGAATTATAAGTATTTTTCTAAAGTTATGAATCTAAATGAGTGGACTTATGAATCAAACAAATTTCGAGTGGTGTGAGTTTGATGTCAACGTTCTACGCATATTCATAATCAATGTTGTAGTGAGTACGAATGAATCAGAGTAGTTGAATTTCAATACTGTTGACTCACTCATACTCAAAATTTCATGAGCACTTGTGAATAGTGATCTCTGGTCTGGGCACTCATGTACAAAATTAACACAAACACAAATGGGTGGTGTGAGAGGCTAGGTTGTAATACTGGCTAAAGGGTTATAATGACCAATTTTTTAAAAACTTTTTCAAATACTAAATTTTGTCATTTAAATATATCTCCCCTTTTGGACAGAGTGGAGTAAATGATAATCATTTAAAAAAAATATTTTTATATATTTTAATAACAATAATAACCTTGAATTAATACAACCCCAGATACAATCACACGACCCATCAATTAAAAGTGTTTAAAAATAGCAAGGAAAATCTATAGAATTGAATGTGTGATGATTACAATTAAAATTAATTCCGGGTCGTTAAATAAAATTAAAACAGAAAAGCAAAGCAAAGAGAAAGAAATCAGTAGAGGCAGAATAGAAATTAACATACAACATGCGTGACAACTCGTGCGGTTATCGTGCAATATTTATTACACTAAAGCTCAAGCTCATATTGCCACATACTGTTGCCAATTTCAGTTAAGATAACTTACGCTATTGTTGTTGTTTCCTACACCGTTACAACAGAGAACGGAGAACAAACACACGTGAATGGATTTTTGTTTCGACAACACGCTGAATATTAAATAAGGCCTTTAGCAATGCTAAACTAAAAAAGTGTACTCTAAACACATGACACTCTTACTCTTGCCATAAGAGTGTCAGTGAATGCAACTGGTCGGCCAGTTGCAACACCAGCCAAAACCAAACCAAACCAAACGTATACCGTCAAATTATTATAATGAATGCAATCAAATATAGTAAAACAGATCGCATGTTGAATGCCAGCTAGCCAGCCAGGGAACCAGTCAGCCAGCTAACCCTGTGATACTTTTTATTACGAGCCCATATATGAACCCAAACATAATGTTTTTCCCCCCTAGTTTTAAATGTCGTTGTATGTCATACAACATAGAAGGTAAAGGTGTCTCAATGTTTGTGGAATAAAATTTGAAGAAAGAGTGGAAGCGGAGACCGAAGTTAAGTACTTTAAATGCGGGCTTTGTACAAAACAAACAAACGAAACAACCAGGCACACACATTCACATAAAAGAGAACAAAAAAACCACAAACAAAGACCTTTTTTTTTGCTGCTGCAAAGCCAAAGCAGTGAAGCAGTTTAGGCTTTAAGTAAAGCAGTGCGGCAACGGGTTCGTAATACAGGCACAACAACAAAATAAATCTTATTGTGATCGTGGGAATTTACAGTGGCAACAGGTGCAATATATGGATGAATTTTAAATACACACGGAAAATTTTTTTCAACATGTTCAACTTGCAACAACTTGGTAGAATACCAACAACAACATGTGCAACAAACTGGGGTTCGTGTGAATGTTTGTTTGTTTTTGTGTTTTTCAACTATTTGGCATGTTAAACACTGGCGCTGTGCATGAGTATTTTTTTTAATATTTTTTTTTTCTCTCTTTTTCTTTATGGAGCAACCATGTAAAGTGATTTCGTCGTTCACCATAAAGGTAACGACGATCAAATAAGAATTTATAACAATACTAATGAATACATGCTGCCTGCTTGCCTGGCCGTCCGTCTGTCCAAACTGATCTGATTTCAAGGCACATGATGGGTTTTGTAATGACAGACAGACATAGCGTTCATAGATGATGACTAAGTTATCTTGGCCTTTTTTCTTGTCGTTAGTTATGCAAGCCATCAGTTAAAAATAATTTTTTTTGTTTTCGAAAACTTCAAATTGAGGATGTATTTTATAAAAAATTTTTTCCTCATTTTTTCTTCTTTTTTTTTAATTCCAAATAACGTGTTGAATTATAGTCAGCATTGCAATGAAATGTTTCATTTCATTATAAATTTATTGTCAACCCATGTGTTAATTCTGACAATGTTTTTTGTAATGATGGATGGCGATGATGATGTTGATGATCATAATGATGCTTAAGAAGCAATAAAGCAAAATTGTAATTAATCTCACGCTTCTGTGTGTCTCACGCGTATCATTCATCCGAAACCAAATAAGCCACCAACACATCAACACCGTCATACGTCTTATCGACAGTTTCATTCATTCATCCATTCATTCGTAAGTATATTCGTTTCGTTTACATTCTTATTCATTCATTGTATTCTAAAATGCATGAAGAAAAAAACAAACCCATAAAAGACTGAAATTCATTCATAAATTCTCTCATCAACAAAAAAAAAAAAAAATGCAAAGATTGGCATTTTAATAATTGGTTTGGGGCAAAAGTCGTTTTCTTGATGTGGCATGACATGGAAAAAAGAACAAGACTTAGAAGTAACGTTTATGTTGTTTGATCACCTTCTTAGGACTTAGAGGATCTAGTTCTTCTTGCATTTTGTAATTTTAAATTAGACTAGCAGGAACGCTTTAGTCTTTGGAGATATTGGTTACATTGCTGAGAGCTTTAAGGTGTTGTGTTACAAAATTTGCTGTCACATATTGTAATAGGACTTCACTCTTTTACTTTTATTTCGTATACTGTAAATTTTACTTGCTGGAAAATATTTTCAGTCACCGAATTCTTGATGTGGAGGCCGTCATACACTTTGTTGCTGTTGCGATGGAAGGTATCCTTAAATCTTCATCTAAAAAATGTCGTGTTGCTATTAGGTAGGAGAAAGTCCATTTTGTCCTTTGTAGCACCACAAAATAATATCCATTCGGCGGATCAAATACTCCCTAAAGGAACCGACCCACGACAACGTTTACAATAGTTTAGGTAAGGTGATGCGCTTTTCTTGAAGGAAAAGGTCGCAGGACAAAAAGGACATTTCGGTCCATTGTAACACCACAAAAATCATATCCAACCCGCGGATCAAATATTTCCTAAATTTAACCAACCAAACTCGAGAATGAAGTTTGCTATTTGCAGTGAATTTTGTTTTGGAGGATTCAGCGAAAAATGACAGGTAATAAGAGGAAAAAACGTCCTCCTCTTTATGGCGGGACCAGAACATTAATAAATGATGTTAAATGTAGTGTCTTCCTTTTTCTCATAACAATAGCTCCTGCAGAAGTCATTCAAAAGAATGCCAAATCTATCGGTATACCTTTCAGTAAGACAGTGGACCGTGAAAATTGCACTTTAGAGAATGCCATGCGATTCAGGGTAGAAGACAGCTGACTGTAAAAGGACGATGTATAACTGAGGCAATCGGAACGTTTACGCCCTATAATATGTCGGAGATTGTGAGCTCCGCGTTAACAAAAAGCGGGCCTGAAATTGTACAGTCTATCTGCTTCCACTAATATTTGACAGGTTGCCAAGGACCACAACGAATCTAGTCTATTGCAATGTGTTCAAAATAAATATCTTCTGCTTATTTGACACAGATACTTCGGTGTAAAGCAGGACATGTCTTTCTTTGGCTCCCTTGTGTATTCCAATCGATTGCATTTTGTGTGACAAAGGCAACAACCAGTTGGGGCGATCGATTTAGACATTTACTAGGTTGTAACTTATTAATTATTTGTTCATAACCGATGATTAATTATGGAATTTTCAGGCTGTCATTTTCAGGAAGTAATCGAAGAAATATTTTCTTCATATTTTCGTTTTGATGTCTGGCCTGAGGATTGAACCCGGGCCTTACGTCTACCCAACACACTACCTACTACTAGACTACGGCGACTTGACAGCACACAACTACTAATGATGTTACTCAACCTCTTCAAACTAGCTAGGTATTTTGTGAAGCCTTTCATTTAGTGTTGGTTTTAAGACAGTTTGCCAATGGCTGCCAAGTTATCTCCATAACGTACATATGTCTACAAAGCATTGTGTTTTGGCATATCAATCCCTAAAGCATGAACGCCATCTCGAACATCTTTTGACAGCCTTATATACATAGTTTGTTTGCATATTCTGTATAATCAGTTCTGTATTATTAAACATTAAGAATACACTTAATAGCTTTGCTTAACAATTTATATCCGTAATCTAGGACTTCTCAGCATTCTGAAAATCTTTTAAATACAAATACAACATTTATGGCTTGTCGTTCATTCGCAATAATTAACTAATTGTAGCCATTTAAACGTTATGTCGTAGGTGGCAATATGCTACACGCTTTACATCTCATTTAATAAAAAACGAAATTCTAATTTAAACTGTCATAAATTAAGCTTTTACTGTGAAATCAATAAATCAATTAATTCCAAACGAATGTCCCATAAGAAATGTCTTCTTTTGACAACCAACAAAACAGTTAAAAAATAATGTGTGTGTGTCATATTATTTTATACTCTTGTCCAGAATCTTTAATGCAGAATAACGATTCCTTCAACAAACATTTAAACTGAAATTTATGCCCACATTGCAAAATGATGCAGAAATACGAAAAAAACAAAAACAAATAAATAAACAAACAAACGAACGAACGAACGAATGACAACATTCCCATTCAACCGGACACCAAGAATTGAACGCTTTTAACAGCAAAAATAAAAGCAAAAAAATTAAAAAAAAATAAACAAACAGAAAACATATGAAGCGAAGGGACGGACGGACTGACGGACAGACAACTGAACGTATGAGCATATGAACGAGTGAACAAGTAACGCTCTATAAATATTCATTATTTTGAAATAAAGACAAGATAAATACAGCAACAGCTACAGCTACAGCAACAACAACAAGAGCAATGCAACAGCAACTATAAAAGCAGAAAAAAAGAGAAATAACAAAACAAACAAAAACAAACGCCAGCAACATGCTGTGCATTAAGTATCAATCGATTAGCAACTGAAATGCTTTCAAACATACGACTCATACGGCTTAACTGTCTGTCATTCTTAAATGGAGTTGCTAAAACGTTTCTTAATAGTGGTCTACTGGGCTCACTGGTTACTTGTTATACCCACTGTTATAACATCCTTAAACGACAAAGTGTTTATTAATGTTCGGGTTCTCAGCAACAACAAAAAAACAAAAACAAACAAAAAAACATGTGAGAACATTTTCAAAACCAATTCTCATGTTTGCAAATGCAGAACAAGAACATTCAATTCGAACGATTATAATGCCAACTACAACAATATCGATGTCTCGCGAACTCGTTATTTATTCACAAGTCGAACAACGACGTCTGACACGCGCATGCGTTACATTCATTGCCGGTTGCTAGCTATTGCCATTGCCACTTGCGATTGCCGGTTGTGACCATTTTTGCTGCACAGCATTTTGTTGCCATTTATGGTTGCGATTTTGACAGTGATTTAGTAAGTGTTGATCTCCACTTGTTAGCAATACATAGTATACACAGAGTACGAGTATCATAGTAACAATGTTGCTTTACAAAAATACGTGATCATTTGCTTTGAAATGCGGATCCTTTTGAAGGTTGTTAGAGACTGTATGGATGAATGGAGATGCAGGTGCACTTTTGTTTTAACTCAAGTGTTGTAATTTACGTTTAATTAACATCGAATTACAATGAAAATGAAAGTTATTTTTAGAGTAATTATTTGAATTAAAAGAGATTTTATATTGAAGAAAGGCATCGTAGTCTGGTTGTGGTAGATAGGGGAAGCCAAAGTTCAAATTCCATTTTAGACAGCTAAATGTGAAGGAATTATGAAAAATTATGTATTTCTACGGTGACTTTCTCTCAGCAGATTTCTGGCAAAAACTCAGGGAGTAAATTAAAATTGCCATGAACAGTTTCTTAAAAATCTGTAGTTCTGAGTCGAATTGAAACTGTAGCTCCCGCCACTCATGTATAAAATTAAAACACACAACATAAACGGTGTGCGAAGCTAGGTCGTAATCCTGACTGAAGGGTTGTTATGGCAAATTATGTATGTAAAATGCTGTGGCATGTATAGTAAATGTGGTGAGATTAGTCTACCTGGCCACTACAATGTACTCCAGATTAAAGACATAGTTTTATTGAAAGCTGCACAATTTTCTAATGTAGGTTGGGTTAGATTAGTTCTGATTGCTATCCTAGTCAGGCTGCAATTAACATCGTCCAGACGTTCCTTCTCGACAAATTGTATTACTGATGAAATAACCAGAGAGGCTACAGAGCACAAAATTTACAACATGTAACCGAGCATAGGCGCCCCGATGGCCTCAGGCGCTGTTCAAGAAGGCTCAACTTCGTTAGCATCATAACGGTGTATTTGATAAGAAGTTGATTTATTGCCTCCTTTTCTTGAATTTTACGGCTCACATAGTAAGACATAGTGCCTAGCATGAGTTCTAGAGGACTTGTGAACCTTAGTAGAAGAAGGAGATTACATTTTAGCTTAGAATGCAGTGATAAAGTCCTACTATGGAAAGGTTTTAGTCGTCCCATTTTCTGACATAGATTTGATAGAAATCGTCAAAACAAAGATTTGCGATATAGCACGATGTAATTTTGAGACTGAATCTGTTTAATCACTGGTTTGGACACTAAATTGTGATATCAATGATGATCCCAAACAAAAGTGAAGCATAGCGATGTATACAAAACGTAGAAGGAATAAATCCATCAAAAGGAAAAATCTCTTGCATGTGCCTTAAGTTGATTGAATTAATCAATTTATCATCATCCATCATTTCATATTAAAACTTCAAATGTTTAGCGATTTAAAAAGAAGAAAAAATTTCCCCTTTTTCCCACATCTTCTTCGTTTCTTTCTGTCATTATATCGTTCAGGTAGTGTGTTTAAATTGTTTAAAAGCAGCGAATTTGTTTCACATTTTATTAAATTACTGTGAGAAAAACTTCCCCATTTCTTTCGAAATCCCACATTAACAAATTAAGAAAGTCTGTGTCTTTAATGGTAGACAACATACTTACGAACGTACATACACACATTCATCCATCAATCCATCTACCCATTCAAACTTATGAAAATAATAGCATTCACTATCATCAACTTTTATTACACCATCCAGCAACTGGCAACCAGCAATTGTTGAAAACAATTGAAATCACATCGCATATGCCAACGCGGCCACTGATTTTTTTCTTTCGTTTTTGTTTTTACTTCTTCTAAAGTTTTCAACTCTTCAATTCGATTATTTCACATGACAACCACCCATCGAAGACGAAGTTATTGTGAGTAACCGCATCATGGGTATTAACAAATTAATACCCCACCAAATGTATAAATATGAACAATAACAACAACAACAGTAGCAGCAGCAACAACTAAATTGTATAAAGAAATACAACAACTACAAAAGAAAAACGATCAACAGCCAAACAAACCGACAGAGTAACCGCAACAAGATGACACTTTCAAATTTATACGCAAACAGCAGCCAGCAGACCCACAATAGTCATGCTGGCAGTCACAGCATCAGTTAAATCGGAAAGGAGAGACTCTAGTGATACCCTACTCAAAGGAGTACTTTTTGTAAAACGACGTCGGTTGCAGGGCAATAACAGGGGGACACAGTAAAACAAAAATTTAAGAGACTTATTGGAACCAAAACATCTTACTTCATCCTCAGCTAGGGTCAATAACTGACGCATTTTCTTTCATTCAAATATTAATTCCAGAAGTCCGGATATTTATGTATGAATACATGAAGTATGCATTTATGAAACATCAGCAACATGGATCTCTACAATCTTATCAACCAGAAGCCCATAATAACGCAGATAAAACATAGGTAATGGAGATGGATCGGCCATACGCTGAGAAATAATACTGATATCATAACAAGAATAGCATTTGAGTGGAATTCTCAAGGCTTTAAAAGCCGTGGCCGGCCAAGGAACATCTGAAGGCGGGTGATATTCCAAAATCAAGGACAATTGAATCTATTTTTTCTTCAACGTTTTATATAAACCACCTTGCCACTCAGAAGGTGATGTAAAGTCTGTGTTCATATAAAGGAAAGGGTCCTGCATTACATCATTACAAACATCAGCATTAACACATTATACCCTCATATGAGAATAGAGTCTATATAGGGTCCACAAAGAAGCTGAATATCGAAAACAAACATCAAAAACCACAGCTTCCTCTATTACCCAAAACTGTGAACACAAACAACAACAACAACGCAATTTACTGCTGACTCAGTTCACTGCAACACTAGACAGTCTCTGATCCGTAATTTTTCTTCTTTTGCTGTTGTTGTTTTTGTCACACACATCCCTCTCTCTCTCTGGAGGAGTACATCGTACTTTGGCGATGCCAAAGATGAGGGCATTAAGTAAACAGTTACAAAAGCAATTCGTAAGCAAATATTCAAAAATGCATTCGTAACCAAAAAGGAACCTTTACAGCATGACTTACAACTGAAAGTTATTGTTTAAAGGAATGAATTCATATGGAAATTAATTTTTGAAAGGAATTTCTTTTTTTGTGGAGACAGCTTAATGATGTTTTTTAAGAGAAAATTCATATGCGTTTCTAAGTGATATTGTTTGAATTGCGGCTGTACAGCATGAACAACAAAAAAAAAGTATTTTCGTCAATAAAATGATAAAATCGTACCATTTTTTATTTTCTCTTTTGGGTGCATATGGTTTCCACATATCGTCGTCAGCATATATGATTTGCTATCATGATTTTCAACTCCAACACAAGATCTAGGACAATCTGTGTGATTAGCAAAGAAAATTCGTCATTTTCTCAGTCCTTCTCTCAGTCTTACATGGATCCATATAAAATAAAAACATCGATAAACTTGTCTTACAGGTTGCGCACCAATCCATGAACCAACACATTGACGTTCCTTTTCCTTGTCGATTTTTTTTTCGTTTTGAGTTGTTGCATCCTTTACGTCTAAGCCACGTCAATCTATATATTAAATGACTTTAGAAGAACAGATGATCAATCAGAGGGAAATCATGTGCTCCAATTGAAATACCCAAAAATTTCAATCCACAGCTTCCCGACAAGTGTTTTTATATCAATTCAATGCGATGCTTACTTACTTAATTGACCATTAACAACCTTCCAACGCAGATAAGGTTGTTCTCTACGCCAACTTTCACAGATCCCCGCACGAAATACCCGTCTCGATGGAGCATCCCACTCCATTCGAACGACATGGCCCAGCCAGCGCAGCCGCTGGATGTTAATACGCAGCACAGCGTCTATGTTGTTGAGGAGCTTATACAACTCATTGTTGGATCGGATGCGGAAATCATCGCCAACTCGCACCGGACCGAAGATCTTACGTACGAGTTATCTCTCGAATAATCTCAAGGCTACTGCATCAGTGCTTAATAGTGTCCACGCCTCTGCGCCGTAAAGAAGCACGGGATAGATATGCGTCTTGTAGAGTATTATATGTGTCGTGCGGAAGAGGACAGATTAATGGAGAACTAAGTCGATCATATTGCTGTAAGTAGGTCACAGCGAAAGCGATTTATGTGATGTGAAGTTTGCTACTAACTTAATTCATCATGACAACCCTTTAGACAGGATTACAACCTAATCTACCACACTACTAACGTTGCGCGTGGTAATTTTAACCCCCAGGTAGTGGGACATACAGTTTAAAGTCGACTCAGAACGACACATTTTTAAGAAACTGTTCATGGCAATTTTATTTGCTCTGAATTTTTGCAGGAAAGCTGCTAAGAGGAAGTCGCCGAAGAAAAGTTTTCGTTTTGTTCGAGATATCTGACTTGGGGGCCTCAACAAAGTGTGGTAGCAAATATTCGTTTAAAAAATTCCGCCAAGAATGTAGCTGGTCTGGTACTCAAAAAATTAAATCCTATAAAACTACGCTAAAAGACTGCAATGCTCTGCAATACTATCAACACATCGGGATCACGAAGCCAAAACTTAGCAGGAGAATAAAACGCTTTAAAACAAAAAAAAAAAAAAATCACCGAATAACACTGAATACTGTGTACCAACAAAAATTGAGTAATCGATGATATATTCACATGGCTACTCTGAAGCGATATCCAATTCTGCATCAATCTTTGTATATATCTCCTCTATAAACTGTCGATGTTTTGAAACATAACAAAGGGTCTGGAGGAGAATAACAAAGCTCCAGAGATGCTCAAAAGGGATTTACAAATAACAAAGCAATCGCTGGCACAATACTTAGACGATATTCCAGAGTTTTGACAACTTTATTAAGACCTTATTATTGTGAACACCTCATAAAAGGTGACCATGTTGAATGCAGGCTGTACACCTTAAACAAGATGTTTTCGGAAGCTTTACTCCCCGTTATTTAATCGTAGATTGCGCTATAACAGATTTGAAAAATTTAGTCGTTTCCCAATTACTACGAAAAACGTAATCTCTTCAAGTAAAACAGTTTGGAATCACTGGAAAGAGACTGATTACAATAAAAAGTAGTTTGTGTTGCTTTTAAATCTCATCAGAATCGATTATTTTCTCACGCTAATAGTGATTAGCAAGGGAAACTGGGAATAACTTACATCTTAAGAGACAAAGCCTAGACTGATAGTCAGGAGCTGCTCTTATACTATCAACAAATATAAGCTTGTGGTGATCAATTGTGGTGGTTTTTATTTGTCAACAGGGAAGAGGTTTTTTTTATTGTGACGTAGTGGACTATCTATCAAACAAACCCATGCTTATTTGACCAACATGATAAAGCCTTTCATTTCTATTTACTATACCTTATACAAAAAGATTCAAAATCTTTTCTTTTTTCTTTTTGAATTAAAAATTCAAGTCTTATACGCAGTCTGTCAATGTTTGAATTACTTTAAAGAGCAGCTTTGCATATATTAAATCGTATTCGGCGTTTCAAGAATACAAAAACCAAAACGAAAAATGGAATCAGAGTAGAAGTCATTCGTACGAATAAAATAATTTGTATGTATTTTGGTATGTTATTTTTGTTGTTATTGTTTTTTGTGTATTTTGCTGCTCTAGCAATTGTATTAAATGCTCACTTCTACACTACTACTTTTTATCTCCTCGTCTTTGTGAGGCAACAACAATTGTAGGTTTATGAATATTTTTTTTTGTTGTTGTTGGTGCTGCTATTATTGTTACTGCTGTTGTTTATTTTTTGTTGCTTTTTTTTCGTTTGTCTTTCGTCATTGAGTTGCAAATGGTTTTGGGATTGTGGCAAACCACAGATTCCCACGGTTGCCAAGACTGCACACGCGCGCGCACACACGTATAAAAATGTTCGCTGACTGAGGCTGACTTGCTCGCTCACTGGCTCGCTTATTCATTCACTTGCCTACCAAGTGACAGTCATTGTGTCTCCCCGCTGTCTTTGCGATCAGTTTCTTTTTGTTTCTGGGGTATTTCTGTTCTCTTTCCAAAGAGTTCGAAACAGTCAGTCATCAGCATTAACAAAGACGTCTTCATAGGTTTTTACTACGTCTGTATGTATCGCTGTTCTGCTTCTCCCCTTCGTGATTGTCGTCGTGTCGTTAGTTTAAAATGCTGTTAGAGTGTGTTTTTGAACAGCAATAATAAAGTGCTGTTGTCGTTAGTCTGTTGGTTTGTGTCCGGATTGTTAATCTAATGTAGGCAACTCATCGCCACAAGACTCGTCGCAGGCAATTGTGTGGATCGCGGTGATGTAGTAGTTGCGCGTGCGCAATTTACAATTCATTTTGATTGCAAGCAATTCAACACTTTATTGTTACTATTTCTACTACTACTTCAACTACTGCTGCTGCTGCTGCTAATGCCACTTCTTTTTATCGTCGCTTGAACAGCAATAGCAACATTAACTACCTACTGCTGTTTTGCTTGTTTTATGCTGTTTTTTATTTCGTTTTATGATGTTGCTTTTAATGCAATTATTTGCCTGGTTTTCTATGCTTTTATTGCCTCTTTTTGCATTACAATGTCTTGTTGGCTATTTACTGTTTGTTGCTATTGTTCTTGGCTGTTTAAATGATAAACTAATTATTTCATTATTCATTCATTTGTTCCATTTACTTCATTTATTCCATTTGCGTTGTTGTTGTTGTTTCTTTTTGAAAACTTTTCAAAAATGTTTTCAGTCAGTTTAAGTTGAGGTGACCCAGTTAAGCATTCATAAAAAAATAAAAAAAAATTCGCAATAATTTCAAGTTCAAACACTTTAAATAGTGTGAGAAATATTTTTTGTTTGACTTTTTTAAACAATTTTTTCAATTTCGTTTTGTCACAGTTTTTTTTTCTTTTTCTTTGACGTTAATTTAATTTGAAGCAAACACAACAGGAATATTTTAATCAATTGTGTTCCAAACAATATCGTAATGCTTTAAAACATGCTGAATTGAAATTTATTTACGTAGAGTTATTTTAAGGAAACGTTTCGTTTAACCTTTATCACAGACATTCATATGTATGTGTTTACATGCGAATTAATAAGGATTTATAAGGCAACGTATAGTTCCAATTATGAAATGATGTTGAATAGAATTTCCTTACTTACTTACTTAATTGGCCATTAACAAACCCATTAACAGACTTTGGCCTGTCTTAACACATCCCTCCAGGCGTCTTTGATTCTTGCGTGCCTTTGAAAGCTGGTCACACGAATCAATGAAAGGGTTTGCTCGATTTGGTCCCTCCAATGCAAACAAGATAGTTCTGTTCGCCGATTTCGGAACATTGTTAGATTGGATGCGGAAATCAACGCCAACTCTCACTGGACCGAAAATCTCATATCGGACTTTTCTTCCGTAAACTCTCAAGGCTGCTGCATGGCATTTAAGGAATTAACTACTAATAAGGCAATACTCTATCTACTAAACTACGGCTACGACTTGCCAGACTCTGCTGGACACAAATGAACAAGAGGAAGGCCAACTAATTTATGTTTTTAAATCGCATGGCCATACATTGCACAATAGCGATCCTTACAAGCCAGTGTCCTTTTGGTAGGCATGCCAACATGCATGTTGTGGGGTCTAAGGAGGAGGAACACAACGTCTTCCACCACCTTTGAATGGAACAAGAAAATTAAATTAATTTTAAAATTTTTATCATATTTGCGATAATAGTCAGAACGTTTTTAAGACATCTGTATTTAACTGTAATGCACCAGAATAGTAGTAAAACATACATAGATATTTCAATTCAGTGAAGGGATTAAAATAAAACAATAAAATTTTATTTGCAACATAGCACATAGCACAATTTTAAATGTTCGCTTTCTTTGTGTTGTTTAATTTTGTTTTTGTTTTTCTTTTTACTTTTTTTTTAATTCTTATTATTTTTCTCTTCATATAGTCATACACTTGTATCTGTCGATATTACTCGTATAATTGTTTTATGTATTCTACACACTCTCACTGTACACTACACACACACACACATACATCTATAAAATGAAAAAGTTAACAACTGTAAAACATTTGTAAACATTAAAAACAGTCAACGATTATATGTTGCCTGCAAAAGGTTCATGTGCTGTTGCTGTTTTTCAAACTTGCAAGCAATAAAACAATGCAATTAAAAACGTACAGACAGCAACTTACTACATAAAAATAAAACAACACTCAATAACTGTAATTGCAACGAGTTAAACAAACAGTAAAAAAAAGTAACTAAAAGCAACAAATAAAAAGGGAGCAACATAAACCGTAAAACGGCTAATTTGTTGTAGTCGTAAAACTAATTACACCGTGAGAATTTTATGGACTAGTGCCACCATCATCATCATTACATTTCTCTACGCCACTTGATGCCTTTTTTCGCCCTTTCAGATGTCGATGATGAATCCGAAAACAACAAAAGAAGCATCGAAATAAATAAAAAATAACAGACAACAGTGGCCACCAACAGCAAATGTTGCAACATCAGTAATAACAACAGAAACGATAAGTGTGGTCCATTGAAGAACTTATAGGACAACGATTATGATTTGGCATGATAAGCTCTATTCGCCGTAAAATATGATGAAAATGTCACAGATGCTACACGAAAAAAGAAAAAAAAAAAAAACGATGTAAAGTGAAAACAAATTTAATTAATGACGATGAAAAACATAAAATTTGTTTCTACTCTTGTAGTACAACAGTTGGCGCTAAAAGTATTTTTTTTTTCAAAATTTTAATTAAATATCATAAAACGGCAGCAGATTCAATACGATATTAAATTCAAACAAAAGTTGACTTAAATATTTATTAAGAAAGTAATTGTGTGATGTTGCAAATTTTATGAATATTTGAAGAGTAAAACCTGTAAGCTTGTGGTCGCCAGTATACAATGTGTTGGCCTACCTAGATTCAATACGATATTAAATTCAAACAAAAGTTGACTTAAATATTTATTAAGAAAACAATTGTGTGATGTTGCAAATTTTATGAATATTTGAAGAGTAAAACCTGTAAGCTTGTGGTCGCCAGTATACAATGTGTTGGCCTACCAACCAAAGGTTCAAATCGCAGCTTTGTCATCACGAAAAAAAATTTCTTTTGGTGTCCTCCTCTCAGCAGAGAGTACCTCCTTGCCATGAGAAAGACAACGACGTGTTTTCACTGAATAAGCTCTGAAGTAGTTGTCGACTGACTTTAATTTTCATCGAAAAATCATCTTCAGTGATGAGGCCAATTTCTGAATGAGCACGAGTACGTAAACTAACAAAATTTCCGCTATTGGAAAGATAACAATCCACACGAGAATCAAGAGCGTACAACGCACTCCGAAAAAGTCACTGTTGTGGGTGGCTGGCGACGTCATCGGATCATATTTCTTTGTAAAAGACGTTGTCCAAGCCATCATTGTCAACGGCAAGCTCTATGGATCGATGATTACCAACATGTTTTAGCAGAATACCAGACGAAGTCACTCATCTCATGCCTCATTGGATTTTCTGCACGGGAGATTTAAAGGAATAATCATACTACTTGGAGACGATGTAAACTAGCTACAACGGTTGTGCGATATGACTTTTTAAAACTTTTCTTGTGTGTTTCTTAAATCGCCATACAGTATAAGCCACTAAACACAGCGGGCCTCAAAGCCAACATACCCCATGTCAACGATTAAATTCATCGTGATTTATACGCCTGATTCATGGAAAATTGATATTTTTGGATGCGGTCCATTAAGAGAAGCCCTATATAACTGCTTACCATGTGTGCTACGAATCTTAAATTTAAAATCGAAGCTTTAAACTACAACTTCAATCACATTTTTTTTTTTTTTTGGAAAAAACACGATGATGTTTTTTTGCTGTCGCTTAAATTAAATTTCATTATTTCTTGTTTTTGTTTTAGTTAGTTTAGTGTGGAGACATTCTTCCCAGACTTTATAACTGCATTTGTAATTAGAAAATTAAATAACTTGTATACAAAGAAAAATTGGAGAGACTTTTCTCAAAAGGAAGCTGAATGAGGAAAGCAGTTTCATTATCAAAAAAGGGAAAAAGAATGCCCCTTTAAACGATTTTATAATTGTAGCACAACAACAGTAACAACCAAAAATGAAATAAAGAAAATGTAGTGGAGGAATTCTAACAGAAAATTTTTATAGAAAATAGAACAGAACAGATGTTAAAACGAAAAGTGTTATCGAAACCGTACCCACTTCTATCGGTTGCCATTGGAGAATGATTGTCAACAATTTGAAAATAAAATGATGCGGAGAATATCATACAATATTTAATTTTCTTTCAATCTAAATTCGTTGATATCTTTGACTTGCACTCCACCCTCCCAACAGTCTCCACCAAAATAAAAAAAATAGAAGAAGAAACACCGTTTAATGGTTTTGCTATTGAAAACATGGAATATTTAAAGTGTAGGCAACCCTCACAGAATCAAAACTCATGGGAAATTTTCTTCGCTTGGAAATATTAAAAATTCTTTTATTTTCTATTTTCTTTTCTTTTTTTCTTTAATGCTGCAACTACTGCTTTGCTACACAACATACAACTTAAACTGTATTTGTAAGGCATTTATGCTGGCATTCAAACTGAATGATGTTCGTGATGTGAAGATGTTGTTGATGCTGTGGTGATGGTGCCGATGCTGCTGCTGATGCTGATGCTGAGCTGACGGTAATGTTGAACAAACAAATTGCCCTGCTACTCAAGTGTGGCAGTATAAGCCAATTGTCATTAATGTCAGTTTAGATTAGTTGCTACAGCAACAACCCAAAAATTGAGCACAGGAACTAAACTAACGCTTTCGCCTTTTGTGTTTAACGTTTTTCGATGATGATGCTTAAATTTCGTTAAAAAAGAAAACGAAAACAAAAAAATTTCTTTTTCTCTTTAAAGGGTTTAAGACATCACAGAAAAGAAAAGAAAGAACCGTTTTACTTCATAATATACGGTTGACTAGTTATTCGCTCAGCTCTGCTAATACGTGTGTGAAAATTTTTTATCTACTGGCTGAAGGGGACCAAAAGATTTAGTAAGTCATTCTTCATACGTTCGTGTACCAAGTACTTTAATAGTGAAAGTTTTACTATTTTCTTCAGTCTTCCATTTCTTTAATTTTTTTTTTTTTATTTTCTTTTAATTGAAGAAGAAAATACTGCTGCTGAGCCGTACATTTCTGGAATAAAGATTGATGTCTCCAATAACCGTGGGAATTGCGTGCATTTTCATTACATTTATAAATGCTTCAAGCTAGCAATTGAATTGAATTTAAATTGTCGCTGCTGTTGCTAGAGTTGTTGTATTATTATTGTTAGATTTATGCGATAGAAGTAAATTATTAGACCTAGAAATCAAAGATATTTGATATGTTTGTTTAAATAATGGTTTGGTTACAGCATTTGCCGTCTAATTATTAGCAAAGTAGCAATAATTTATCATCAAATCTGCTGAGTGCTGAGTGCTAAATGGTATTTCGTGTACAACGACATCCATTAAGTTACGCTAACGAACTTGATAAATTAATGGACATTAGGGAAGATGTTGAACTAGTATGAACCAAATGCAAAAATCAATACTTTTTTGAACTGCTCTCTTAATGGAACAAACAGAAGTTCTTTAGCTTTTAAAAGGGTATTATTATTTAGCTCCTGATTTGTTATGGCCTTTCCTGTTCTAAAAAAACATTTCACTTGCAAAACTTGACGATTTTGTCAGGGGTATAAACGGATTACATTTAACGGCTAAGATTTTTTCAAAGGGAACACGATAGCATATGTAAATTACTTTTGGCTGTTCTAACAACACAACGCTTGATTCTCGAAAGGAATTAAATTAGGCTTCTTATTGTGTGAAGAGATCTGGTCTTAGTGTATATGCTATTCCTATTACGCGGACTATTGTTGGAGTAGTTTTCGATAACTTAGAAAAAGAACAGGTACAGCATTTTATGTGGTCATGTACAGCTCTTTTGAAAGCTAGCGTAAGACATCTCTCTCTATAAACATAGTTCTTAGGAACAGCCTGACTCAAAAATGTGTCGAATCGAATGAGATTTGAGATGAAATAATCGTCGTAGTCTAGTAGGTAGTGTGTTGGGTTATTAGACGTGAGGCCTCGGTTCAAACTAAAGGCAGACAATACGATAAACGAAAAAATAATTCTTCGGCGATTGCATCATTTCTGGCAAAGACTAAGAGTAAATAAATTGCGATGAAAAGTTTCTCAAAAATCTGTCGGGGCGGAATCCACTTTAAAGCGTGGGTCCCGCCACTTATTAATAAAATTGACACACATAAGTGGTGTGAGAAGCTGGATCGCAATCCTTACTAAAGGATTGTAATGACCAATTACGTATGTATGTATGTACTCACTAAAAGTAAAGCTTTAGACAGACAAGAGAAAATAAACACTTTTTAGTACGAAAGAGTTTAAGATAATCTAGACTTTTGTAGGAGGAGATTTTACTTATGCGTCATGCCTTGTGGCCGGGCATTGTACACTTAAAGATCACTTATTCAATACTGTCATCACCTGGACTCTAATATATAGACGCTGTGATCATGGATATGAATCATTAGAAGATATACTTGGACCATGTGCGGCGGTAAAGGATAGGCCCACTCACACAGCAACATCCTGATGATTTCTAGGACAACAGAATTGGAAAATATAGACTAATTGTTGTACAATAGATGGGCACATCTAAAGACAAGAATGATAATAAAATAATAAGAAAAAATAAGTCTTTTTTTACTATAAATTTCAACAAATTTAATTTAACTACTCTGAACTCTTACTAAAATAATTATTCTCTTATTTCGTATGCGTGCAAATATATGCCCGTATATTTTTCAATCACATACAATTGTAATTAAAAAAAATTGTTTGAAATTATCCACAAGTCGACATTTTTAACAACCAACACGATTTACAAACATTTCACATATTACTCTATCAGCAGTGAAGTATCACCCCTAAGAAATGGTGTTGATTCCAATCTTAACTTCAATTCATTTCCACATATGCTATGTTTATTCAACTTAATTTCAAGTTTTGCGTGCAAAGATTCTATTTTCAAGTTAAAATTTTTACTTTCCTTTCAACTTACTCTACTGAAGTACATAGTAATCGCACTCAAACACACATATTGCATGCTGATTAAGGCCATTTAATATGTAAATTTAAATTCACATTTGCAATGTCATAAACGAACGATTATCAGATGTTAAAACGGCATTAACACTATTCAGCCAATGTGTATGTGTAACTACAATAAATTTTCAACGCTTGAATTACAATTGTTTTTGGGGGAGATTTTTTAGATAATTTCCACTTAAAATTGTATTCTGAATGGGAGCGTATAAGATTGTTCCTCTATGTGTCTTGATAAGGCAGGGGATGGTTGTCAACATACTAATTTGTTTACCAAAGGTAATTTGGAAGTGATAATGATCCCTTCTTGTTCTTTACAAGTACCCTTAGAAGACATATATTTTTAATATTCTGGTGGCTTTTTCTACTATTTAAACCACTTCTTATACATAGTTTTTGCTGTAGTACTGAGCGATGAAATTTTGGTCCCCTCAAGTCCTGATTTTTCCAGAGAATTTATTAATCGTCAATCATCAATCGGTTTGACGTCATCGAATCGAATGCATCAATTGGATTCATCAATTGGATGCATCAATCGGATACATTAATCGGATGCATCAATCGAATACATCAATACATTTCATGATAAGTGTTTACCATCGATTGGTGCTAGAAATCCTAACAACTCTGTTCTGCTCTAGATGTCTTCAATCGGTTTGTCGTCATCAATCGGAAGCATCAATCACAATTATTGATAAGAGTTTTACATCGATTGATGCTAGAAATACTAACAACTTTACACTGCTCTGACTAATTACAACGTGCTGAATTTTTGATTTCAATGCTTTGATTTTAATTTTACACGAAATTTTTTTCTGCTTTCGTACAATATCCTGTGGGATATGTCTTCTTCAGTTATAGTCGCAACGATTTTTTTATACTTGTATTATCAGTCTTGTCTTTAGATGTATTGTGACATCTATTGTACTACAATTAATGTATACACAGTAGCTCTTTAATATCTTTTCCAATAATATTTCAGTAGCAAACATCAGGATGTGGCTTGATGTCAGTAACGACGTTTCCTTGCCCAGCGCCTGATATCCCTAAAATTGTTATCCTTCTGAAATGCTTTATCGCCACACATATAATTGCAGAAGTATATCTTCTAATAATTTATATAAATTATTACAGCGTGTACATATTGGACATCACCTCGATGTCTGAACAAGTGATCTTTAAGTCTACAATGCCCGGTCAAAAGGCCTGTTACAAAACTCAGATTGCTTCTGTATATTCTGAAGCGTGACTTAAATCTCAAACAATCTGCAAAATTCTAGGTTACCTTAAACCCATTTCAATTGAGAACAACTTCTTCACTTTTAATGAGTACATGCATACATACAATACTTACGTAATTCGCCATTGCTATCCTTCAGTCAGGATTACAATCTAGCTTCCCATACGACTTATGTTGTGTGTGTTAATTTTATGCATTAGTGATGGTACCTACAGTTTAATGTCTATTCCGAATGACAGATTTTTGATAAACTTTTTTGTGGCAATTTTATTTCTTTTCAGAATTTTTGCCAAAAATCTGTTAAGAGTTTTAGTGGGTACACCATTTCGAATACCTCTGTCCACTGTACAAAAAGTTACCCATCAACGGCGTGAATTCCTACATGACCTGAGACCCTATAGAGAGTGTTAATGTTTTCAGTGCGTAGCTTATTCAGCTATTTTCGAACAGTCCCATAATGTCATCGAGTTAACCTCATAAGAGTCGAGTGATTGAATAGATGCCTAACTGTTAGACAGTCCCGTCGTTGTTATCTATATCCAAATGGAATGAGCTCTCTTAAAAGAGCATGTAGCCTCCAGGTTGGTACTGGTTCTGTCTACTATTCACTCAATTTATCAGATACATAACTATATCCCCGGGTGTAGTCACCGTAGTCTAGTAAGTAGTGTGCTGACTTATTAGAAATGAGGCTACGGTTCAAACCCCAGATCAGACATCTAAACGAAATATGAACAAATATTTCTCTGGCGACTTCCACCTAGCCGATTTCTGGCAAAAACTCTGGCAGGAAATAAAAACGGCATGAAAAGTTTCGAAAAAAATCTGTCATTCAGAATCGACTTTAAATTAAAGCTCCCGCAACTCATGTATAAAATTAACACATACAACATAAGTGGTGTAAAAATCTATATCACAATCGTGACTAGTATGTATGTTTAACTCTTGTGGAATCTCGGTTTAGGCTAGTCATCCTAATAATAGTCTCCAAAGCTCTGACCTTCACTAGCAAGTGCAACAAGCTTCAATCTAATATCGCCACCAGCGATGGTCTAGAATTGGTGCTGATTATATCATCAACACGTGACAACTCCATCTAAGCTCTTTTCAAAATCGTTTTATCTTTCCAAACAATAGCTCCACAGGTTGGCTCGTCCATCAGGATACATTTACCACTAGCATTCCAGTAGCTAGTGTGTTAGCTTATTAGACGAAAGCCTGGGATTCAATCCTTGCCTCAAAGATCTTGAGCGAGAAGAAAAGTGAAAAAATATTTCTTTCGGTGACTTTCTCTCAGCAGTCTTCTGGCAAAAACTTTGGGAGTTAAACAAAATTGCTATGAAGAGTTTCCCAATATCTGCCGTTTGGAGTCGATATTAAACAATGAGTTCCGTCGCTTAAGAAATCTGTGTGGTGTGGTATTTTTCTTACTGGTTTTTATTTCATAATTTTGTTTGTAAATTTGTAGAAATGAATTAATTTCTTAAATTGTTTATACAATTACTCTCGATATTTAATTAATAGTTGTATGCTTCAATGCCACACAAGGTTCAAAACATTATTTTATTTTATTTATTAATTAAATTTTTTTTTTTTTGAGAAAACGTACAATCAATAAAGTTTTCTTTTCTTTTTGTTGTATTTTACAATTTTATTATTGTTGTTGTTGTATGTTTTATGGTTCCCAGCAAACCATTATAAATTAATAAAAATAATACCGACTCTGGTACTCATCTGCTGTCCCTCTTCGAAATTCAATTTAACTCAAGCGTAACACTAGTCAGTCAGTCATCTACCACCAGTCGTCGTTATCCAGCCAGCATCTCACAACGTGACTTATACTATTGCCGCTGCCGCTGCTGTTGCTGATGCTGGTGCTGCTGATTGGCTTGGGAAACTCCTGTCGTTGTTGTTAATGACTGCAACAACAACAAGTAAATCGTCAAGTAATTTTGTACCAGTTGTCTCTTGTTGTTGCTTGGCGCTTAATGAAAAAATATTTTAAACTTAAGTTTTCTTACCTCCAGCATAGAAATTGAAATGAAAACAAGAAGAATCCAACATCAAGAAGAATATTTTCTATATGTACCACAACCAATACCACTAGCTCTGCCACCACGCGTATTATGCTCTTCCCATTGCAGCCATTGAGATTGACGAGTTACTAGAACTGTAGCACTGCTCAGCAACTAAACATGTGAACAAAGTGCAAAAAATATGTTGAACACAAAGTACATGTGGATGAGGATCCATTTGAATGAATGCTTGTGTGCCAGCTAATATGTGCCAAAGTACACGTGAAGTATTGCGGAATACGTATAAATGTGGGAAAATACTCGACTTAGTACAAAATACACAGTGTATGTGTATACCGATAGAATACAGAAAATATTATAAAAAAACTGAAAAAAAAAACGTTGACAGATTACAAAATTGCCATGCGAAATACACAGAATGACTTTCCCATTACCTGATAACGTTAAAGGCAACCCAATAAATAGATTGACTTCATTGTACAAAGAGAGGTGCGAAGTCAATATAAGAACGGCATTAAATACATGACGACTTTTAGAAGAGCAAGGTTAGGTTGTGTAACTTAATAGAAGTTGCTGTTAACGTGACCATCTACCACTGTTCTTGAACTACCCGGAACTTATTATAAAAACTATGAACTTCCATTGTACATCCTTCACAAATCAGTTAGACAATCTGCATAATAGAACTCCAGCTGCTTCTTACTCTACGATATAACGCTGGTAGGTAGGTAAGCACACGCTCAGCGGCCCATTGTGGCACCACGGGTAAACGCAGACCCTGCACTTACCTAGTTCCACAAAGCTGGGGGTCAGCGCAAGGGCTGCACGACATAACGCTAGACATGTATCCAATGTTAGGGGCTATACTCTGTACCTGGTTATTTCATCGGCACTATATTCGAACAGTGCAAGAAAATGGATGCAGATTTTGTGGTCCCAAGTCTCATTCTCGCATCAAGGATGCATAACATTCTGAAATGTTAATATCAAAAATATTTTTCGACTATTTCAACTAACACAAGTTTAATGTGTGGGTCTACCAGTCAATCTATTCCTGATGGCTGTGCAAATCGACGAAAATAGTGATCAAACCAGCAAGGACCAATAGTTTGCTGTGTATTCGATGTGATTGGCCCGTAATTGTATAATCCGAGGTACTTATTTGTTATAGGCAGAATATGGAGTCGTAGATCCTAAATTGTAGTCCCGTAGTCTATCTAGTACGTAATGTCTTTGCTCTTTAGACATGAGGCTTCGGTTCAAACCCCAGGTAAGACATCTCCAACGAAACGAAATATGAAAAAATATTTCTTCGCCCACTTCTCCTCAAAAATCTGTCGTTCGGAATCGACTTTAAACTGTCCATCCCGCCTCTAATTTATAAAAAAAAATACGCTATGTTATGCGCGCTAGAAGTATAACGCCTTATAAGTAAAGAGCGATCGACATCGACAATTTATATTGGCTTTCGGGGAGTCTGTTGAACAGGACAAAATCGTATTGAAACCATCCTAAGGTAAAACAAAAAAATTTTGATAAGATCTGAAAGGTTAAGACTTCTAAAAAGTAGAATTATATACTGAACTCTGTTTTTCGAAACAACGTGATATCAATTTTAAGGACTGCTCGTGTGTAGTGAAAGATACCGGGTCAGGATTTCATTCAGACGAACTGGGGTTTTCCCCTTCAGCTTTCCTGCAGACAGCAATATTTTTCAAAATGGTTGTCAATGCCATCGATAGGATTACAGGAAATCTTTTGGAACTACCTATCGAAGCTTTATGTAGTAATTTGTGCAATAAATTTTAACATAACTATGCTTGAACAGACGGGTTATAGGGTGGGGTTAGTTTGATGGTAAGAGGGGGTATAGTTTATATCAAGCACAAACCTTTTATATGTATATTAATTGTATATATGTAAATGATGAGTGTTTGTAAATGTTTTGTGAGTATATGTTTTCAAAAACGTTATAAACGTATTTTATTTATTTGTAATTTGTAACACTAAATATTTTTGTTTACAATATTTATTTTGTTCACAATTGGGTTTTTATTTGTTAATGTTCACAATATCTGTTATTTGCAATACATATATTTAATATGATGTTCACTTTGTATTTTGATGTTCACTTCTTTGTTCACACACGCAGAGCTTATTGGGTTGCTCGTTAGTCCTTGAGGATCGATAATCAACTTCTTTATTTGATGATCTGTAGTCAACTGATCGGCAAGGATCAAAACAACCATGCAGGAGATATTGATGATATGTGTATGTTGATGTGTGTTGTGAATGTTGATGTGTGTTGGTGATGTTATTGTTATTGTTTGCCAGAGATGTTTGTGTCGTTAGATTGGAAGTCAGGGTTGGGAATGTGTGAGTTTGTTCACTCGTGTGAACATCCTCCCGGGCCTGTGAATAAAAACAAATTATTTGTAGTTGTTCAAAGGAAAAGGGGTATGGGTATTAATTTTGCACTCAGGATGTCTGGGTCTTCCCATGGTTCAAACATCTTCTTTCTGACCCCTAAATGGGGCATAACCTTCTGTCGCGTTTGATCTGAAATAAATCCTCGATTATGAAATAATTGTGGGTGTTCTGGGTAAGAATTCGGGTGTGTAAGGAGTGTTCGGGTGAGTAGTGGGTGATTAATAAGAGTGTAAGGGTGAGTAAATTTGATCTTTTCAGACTATAATATTCGCCATTGAAATATTGTGTCTGACAAAGTATCACTAGTCTATCACGGGTAGTTTTGATCCCATGCGCATCAAGTTTAGTACTCGGGTGGGTTAATAATCTATTGAGTCTTTCGTCAATAGATTGTGGGTTTTTTCGATCCAGAACTATGCTGTCATTTCGAAATTTATTTCTTCGAGTAAATGATACGTGGTCACAAAATCGATAGACGTACAACAATATTCTAAAAGCTTTGGACCATTCAGAAAATCTTTCTAAAATGTCCTGGGTAGGGTGAGTGAAGTTCATAGATGGTTTTGGGTATACAGTTTCAACTTCAGCTTGAGTTTCGGAGGGTAAATGTGTTGTTGGCCACTTTGTAGGATCTTCCTTCAACCAAGTTGGTCCATTCCACCATAGCTTATCATCCTTGAGTTCGTCGGAGTTGCAAACACGACTGGCAACATCGGCTGGGTTGTCATAAGACGCCACGTGACTCCAGTTCTTCGTTCCCATCGCATCGGCTACTGCAGACACACGGTTTGCCACAAAGGTGTACCAGGTAGTTGGGGTTTTGCTGAGCCATGCCAAAACTATTGTAGGGTCCATCCAGAAATTCTTTGGGTGTTGGGTTAATTGCAGCTGGGTAATTAGATTCTGTGTAATTTTGCCAACAACACTGCACCACAAAGTTTAAATTTCGGATAAGAAATGACTTTGATAGGTGCATCTCTCGTCTCAGCGAAGAGTAGGGTTACGGATATGGGTATATTTATGGGTACAACTCGTGCGTATATAATCGCAGAGTGCCTTTTCAGAAGAATCTGAAAAGTCATGAAACTCAATTCCTGCTGAAGGTGAAAAATGTATCCATCTAGGAACCCGAATATTGTCTTTATCATAAAACTCCGAAATGGGTGGGTGGTCAATTTCGGGTGCATACTGTTAGTGGGGTTGGGTAAGTAATTAGTTAAGTAACGAGGTTAGTATTCTGGGTGAGTAATGAGTTATGAGCAAGGGTGAAACATATAAGATTATCGGAAGGAGTTTAATCAATGTGTGGGTAGGACTACGACCTTGGTTATGGGTCGAGTCAATGTTCCGGTTGATGTCTGCAATTCGACTATTCTGGGCAGTCCATCGGAACCTGGGTGAGTTTTGGTTACTCGTCCGAGTAATCCTTCATTTGAGGGTGGGTTGTCCTGTTTAATGACGACAATGTCATTGACTTCCACAGGACGCTTAGAGTTTCTCCATTTATAACGCTTATGGAGCTCTTTAAAATATTCATCCTTCCGTCTCTTGCAATACTGATGGTGTTGAATTTTCAACATTTGCCATCGGTTCGGTAGGGTAATATCCTCGTTACTAAAATAGGGTTCAGCGGGTTTATCAAGCTTGACAGAACTGTAGTAAGAGGCGATTCTTCGGGTAGGGTGAGAATCTTGTACTGGTCCGGTTAAAATCCAACCAAACTCAGTTTCTTGAGCTATTAATGTGCCAAGAATATCTTTCTTAACACCTGCTCTAAGAATTTGTGGGTAAAAATCGCTACCAATTATAATGTCAACTGGGCGGCTTTCATAAAATTTAGGATCCGCCAATGGGATCCCATCCAACTTTTTTATGAAGGTAGGGTTTAAGTTTTGGGTGGGTAAATTGCGGGTGAGGGTTTTGACAACAATTGCCTGAATATTCAGTGAGAATTCTTTATTAGTGTTAGAACCAAGATGTATATCACACATCTTGTTCGAACGTGCTGAAACAACCTCATTTAAACCTGAGATTTCAGCAACTATGGGTAGGGTGGGTATGTGTAATTTGCGCCTTAGCTTATCAGAAATAAATGAAAAATCTGATGCTGGGTCAATAAGCGCTCTAGCAGGGAATTCTTCACCGTGTATTTTAATATTCAAGGCAGCTGTACCTAATAGTTTAGCTCTGTCATCTAATTGGGTCTTGCTTGATTGGGTTTGGGTAGAGAAAGACTGTATTGCATGTGACGTAGAGGGTTTATCGTCAATTTGTGGGTTAGCGTTTGGGGTGGGTTTGTGTAATAGGGTGTTATGTCTGCCGCCACAGTATCTGCACGTAAATGTACTGCGACACTCTGATACTATATGACTAATGGCCAGACAATTGTAACATATAGAACTCTTTCTTACAAATTCAATTCTTTCATTTACTCCCAGGGAAGTAAATGATGAGCATTCCCTCAAAGTGTGGTTATTTTTGCAAAGTTTGCACACTGAACCATCGAGTTTTTCTTGGGTTTTTGGGTAATTATGTGTATTCGGGTGGGTTTGGGTAGAATTTGAGGGTTTGGTCTGGAATTGAATTTTATTCGTAGATCGGGTATCCTTCTTATTATTGTGCGTCACAATGTGGAACGTTTTCACTCTTCTGTTTGAGTCTGTCTGATTTTTGACATTCTGGAGGTATTTGGGTTTTGGGAGGGTGTTTGGGTTAGGGTTAGGGTTACCATCTGGAACATCATTGACAGAAATGAGTTCCTTGAATGTATTTGTTAAAAATACATCCACATCTGTCCAGGAAGGCATTTCAGCACAATCTTTCAGGGTCTTCTCAAACTCTCTTCGGGTTTCCTTGGGTAATTTTGTCAAACAGAGATATACTATGATAGGATCCCAATTGTCCGTATCTATCTCCAATGTATTCAAATTTGCAATACAGCAATTAATCTCTCTCTGTAATTTTCTTATTGAAACACTACATAAAGTGTTTACCGCTGGTAAATTTAAAAGGGTTTTTATTTGTGCATTAATTTGCATCCTTTTATTTTCATATTGATTTACCAGTTGGGTCCAAGCAATAAGAAAACCATCATTAGTTAAGGGTGCGTTGTCGACTATTTCTTTAGCCTCGCCGCTAGTCTTATTTTTGAGGTAGAAAAGTTTTTCTACTCCACTTAGGCGGGTATTGTTGCCATAAATAGCCTTGAAAAGGTCTCTGAAAGAGGCCCAGGACTTGAAATCCCCACTAAATGTTTGCATATCGCAAGGGGGTACGTTAAATCCAACAGAGTGGGTGGGTTGTGTGGGTTCGGGTGGGGTGGGGTTTGAATTTTTGGGTTGGGTTAATTTTTCTATTGATTCTTCTATGGAAATCATAGATGACCTATAGAATTTTTTGGCAGATCTCACATTCCTGGAGAGGCCATTAAAATTAATTGAATTGGATATTTCAGGGTCATTGAGTTGTGGCGACTCTCGGATTTGTTTGAATTTTCCATCAATATTCGACCACAACTCTTCCAATTCATGCTTCATGAACCTCAATGCGGGTAGTGATTGAGAGTTCTCTGGACTATCCTTGTAGTCCTCTTCAAAGGCACTTAAGTCCTGTTGGATATAACGTGTAATATCGGAGGCTAAAGCTTTTAATTCCGACATATTTAATTTAAAATTTAACACGCAGAGGATTGGATAAAATGAGTAATTTTAGACAGTAAATCAATTTACCGTGGGTAAATTTGGTTTAAAAATGTATTTATTTCAGATTTGAAATAAATCTAATCAGCAGACAAAATTGCCTATTGGGTATTCTTTGGGTTTTTGTGACACTACACAAAGAGAACGGCAATATTTGTTACTCACAATATTTTGGAAATATTATCGAAGAAAAAGGGTAAGTGTTGGGTGGGTGGGTTTTATGTGATAATATTTCCTATTGTGAGTTGTTTACAAATTCAAAAATCGCGATAAAATTATACGAAAATTGTATAAAAAATGTAAATTGAAAATCTTCAACTTACCTTGTCTGCTGAGGGTAGGGTACAAACCAAATTATTTTTTCAATTCCTCTTTGTGTGATGTTTGTTGTGTTGTGTTTGTGTTTAATGTTAATAATGTTAATTTGTTAGTATTCACTTATATTTGTAATTGTTTTTGATTATTGTTAGTGAACAGTAATGGAATGTAATTGTTAGTGCACTTTATATTCTTAAATTTTTTAATTTTTGTGGCTATGTATTTTGTTGCTATTTGTTTTGAACTTTCTTGAACTTTTTATTTTTGTGTTCTTCAATTTTGATATTGTTTATTTATTATTTTGGCAATGTATAATTTTTGTTTCTTTATGTGCTATGCATTTTGTTTCTATTTTTTGTGAACCTTTGTGAACTTTTGTACTTTCTTTTGATTTTAAATTTGTTTTTAACTTTTATTTTTACAGTTCTATGTAATTTGATTTTATTTTTGTACTTTCAATATGTGTAATAATTTTAAATATGTGATGTATTATTTGTGGTTTTGGAATGTTCTTATTTTTTTATTGTTTTATATGTTAAATGTAATGTTTTTGTGATGCACTTTTTATTTAGTATATTTATGTCTTGTAATTATTGTTTGTGTTAATTGTTAATTTGTGTTCTTTGATTTATATATTTAGGTATTTTGTTGACTATCGCGTACTTTGTTTGTAGGATATTTTTGTTATGTTTTTTTGCATTGCGTGATTTCTGTTTTCTACTATTTTTGTTAGTGTTTGTGTTTATTTTATTTTGTTTATTTAAACACTTTTATATCACTTTTGCACTGATATTGACTGCACTGTTCTGTTGTTGTAATAATTTATTTTTTTTTTTAATTAAATTTAGGGTTTTATGGGGTTATATTTTTTGGGGTAGAATTTACACAATTAAGGGGGGTCATGGGTTTTTTGTGGACTGTATACATATATGTCGCTGTCTTCTTTTTCCTCGAAGGACCATGAACAGACGGGTTATAGGGTGGGGTTAGTTTGATGGTAAGAGGGGGTATAGTTTATATCAAGCACAAACCTTTTATATGTATATTAATTGTATATATGTAAATAATGAGTGTTTGTAAATGTTTTGTGAGTATATGTTTTCAAAAACGTTATAAACGTATTTTATTTATTTGTAATTTGTAACACTAAATATTTTTGTTTACAATATTTATTTTGTTCACAATTGGGTTTTTATTTGTTAATGTTCACAATATCTGTTATTTGCAATACATATATTTAATATGATGTTCACTTTGTATTTTGATGTTCACTTCTTTGTTCACACACGCAGAGCTTATTGGGTTGCTCGTTAGTCCTTGAGGATCGATAATCAACTTCTTTATTTGATGATCTGTAGTCAACTGATCGGCAAGGATCAAAACAACCATGCAGGAGATATTGATGATATGTGTATGTTGATGTGTGTTGTGAATGTTGATGTGTGTTGGTGATGTTATTGTTATTGTTTGGCAGAGATGTTTGTGTCGTTAGATTGGAAGTCAGGGTTGGGAATGTGTGAGTTTGTTCACTCGTGTGAACAATGCTGATATTATTCACGCAATTTCACGCTCTTGTTAGGAACTCAATCAGATTCCATACATCATGTGTAACTTGTAGATACTGTATGACTACAGGATGAAAAGGAAAAATAATTAGAACAACACACAGTAAAGTTTTTTAAAAAATTTTAAAATTTCAAATGTTGTCCTTTAGTGAGGATATTAATAGGATTTGTAGGTCACAATTGATAAATTCAATCGCCATGTAGCTTATACAGGAATTCAGCTCCTTCTGTTTTATAATATCAGCAGAATAACATCAATTTTAATATGCCAATAAAATATTAAGAAATCCTAGTGATTTCTACTCGAAACCTAAGCATAGCATAAGAGTAAAGAGTATCAAAAGAAAGAAGAACGAACGAAAAAAATTTAAATTGAAACTTAAATTAGGGAAAATGATAAACAAAAAACAACGTTTGCCTACAAGCCAATGTCACGTTATGATTAATCGTAGTAGTGTAGTATAGTGTTGGCTTACAAGATGCGAGGCCACGGTTCAACTCCCAGGTGGAAACGAAATATGAAAAAAATTTTCTTCGGCGAATTTATCTGAGCGGATTTCTGCCAAAAATTCGGAGAGTAAATAAGATTACAATGAAAAGTTTCCCAAAAACCTGTCGTTCCGAGTCGACCGAACGACACCACCACTCATGTATAAAATTAACACACACAACATGGTATGATAAGATAGGTTGTAATCCTGATTGAAGGATTGTAATGACCAATTATGTATGTATGATCAATCGTAACTAATGAACCTGACTTACAAGGACTTTAAGCCAACATTATGCAACCATGTAAAAAATTTTTAATTGGAATCTTGGACTGGCAATTATTAAGCGACGAAAATTAAAATTACGTTTTCGTATTTCCACTCTGAAATCAAAGCTTCACACATCAGCACAAAAAAAAACTAAAAATAGTAAATTGCTTTCATTATCTCTGCGGCTATATATCATCTTAGAGAAAACTTATTTAGGTAGATACATATGTAGTTAGAAGTGGCTATCCATGTAAAACAATAACAAGGACACACATAAGGTCCTTATTGACTGAGAATTTATTTAAAATTATAAAAAAATATCACAATGCGAATATCACAACCCATGCGAAAGCCGGGTTTTGAAATCGTTTTGAGCAGACCTATTGGGTTACTCGCGAACATTTGAGTGCCACAGATGGAGCATGATCACACACTTTCACACTCACTCAAATGATGATAAACTAAAGCTGAGATTGCATGTGTGTGGCACATGCGCCGCTAATAGTTATTTTGGCGCGCTACAAAAACTGTTATAACAATAACAACAACAACAATAAAAAACGAAACATTTTAGCAACAATTCGTTGCACATAAGCATACGGACATATTCAAACAAGAACAACAAAAATAATAATTTGAAATAATAGTAGCAAGAGAAAACAATCTGCTGCATGCGCATAAACTTTATGAGGCATTTCGACTACCCGTTTGCAACGATAAATGATAAATATGACGCCATCTAACAAGATAGCAAATTGCATACTTAAGTGATTAAATGCAAAATTTCTAAGAACTTTTACAAGCCTTTAACAGAATTTAAATGGAATATGATTGTATTCTCCGGTGCTGTAAAACAGTATGTGCAACTATTCGTTTGGCAAATTCAATTATTGCCCAAATTGTCATACTAATGAGGGGTCATTTAGTATTTGAACACACTTAATCTATTCCAATGATTAAGAATAAACATTTTTCATTTGTGTGTCAAGTAAAATTTCAAAAAGCACGCTCTTAAGCACTATTAAACGAATTTCATTCTTTTGAATGGAAATCATTAGTTTGGCGCTACTCGTACTATTTTCCATTCAATATGGTACAATTTCCATAGGTACACATTCATTCATTGTGCCACTGGCTGTGGCTCTAACTTAAAGAATAAACGGCCAGTCAGCCATACAACCAGTATGATTGCCACCAAAAGAAAAAGGGTTTTTTTTTTAATTCGTTCGTACGACATTACAATACTTGAGTTGAGTGCGCCAGAAAAAAAAAGTAAAACGTTTGCATTGCAAACAAATGAGCGGAAAATGTTTCAAGCTTTCAATTAATGCAAAGGAAACTATTGTGTCTCTGGCGAAACAGTTTTTCAGTCTTAAAATTGTTTCGAAAATTAATGAATGAATGCCAGCTACACTACGTTGGTATTTAAGTGTGACCTTTTGTTTAAACACAAATACAAACACGCGCGTTTACAAAAACTGCTTAACTGATGTGCCCCTTCCATTGGTCAAAGCAAAAGAAAATTTTCAATGTCATCTTTCAACGCCAATAGATTGACATTGTCTGTCTTCGTAATTTATGCGTTTTATAGACAAACAGAGAAGTCATCATCACTTAGGTGTTTTTAATTGAAACCTATCTAAAGTATTCACTTAATTATTGAATATTTTAAATAATCCTGGTTTTTTCGTTAAATTTACTTTCACAATTTATTGGGGGTATAGGAGAATTTGTGCTTCATTAATAGGTTATTAAAAACACAGTATTATTCAGCTTAATGGAAGGAATACTATGTAGTCATTGAGTACCTTTTCCTATCGTTTCTTAATAAATATGTATTTATTCTTTTCACATATCTACATACATAACTGGTCATTACAACCCTTTACTTTGCATTACGACCTAACTTCCTTCACCACTGATGTTGTGTGTGTCAATTTAATCCATGAGTAGCGAGGACCTAAAGTTGATTCCCAACAACAGATTTTTGAGAAACTCTTCATTCCAATTTTTATATAGCCTCAGAGTTTTTGCCAGAAATCTGCAGAGAGGAAGTCGCCGAAGAAATATCTTTTCATACTTCATTTTGTTAGAAATGTCTGACCTGGGGATTTGAGCCGTTTCCTGAAGTCTAATAAGTCAATACACTAGACTACGGCAATATCCTTATTTTATTCATTGCAATTTAATTTAATAAATTAATTCAGGCAAGTGGATCAATACCAGAGATCAACAATGAATCGTTTTTCCGCTACTCATAGCACTCATGACATTTTGAATATAAATTTGTCAACAGTATTGAAATTCAACTACTCTGATTCATTCGTAATCATTACAACATTGATTTATAAGTACAGGTTGCAATGAATATGAGTACAACGTTGACATCAAACTCATAACATTCGAAATATGTTTGATTCATACGCCTACTCATAAATTTAGAAAAGTACTTATAATACTCATAAATGATTCCAGTGTTTCGAATTATTCATAAAAATGTATAGCCTTAGTTGTTGTTGCATTTACAGAAAAAAGTATAAAGCAAAAAAACAACGACAGCAAGCAAAGCAAACACACAACCCTCTGGTGAGTATTGTAGTGTTCGTACGCGATTCATACTTATTTTAAGATTTTTGTAAATGTTGATCATGGAGAGTCGAAATCAATAACATCATACGTATTGTTAAGTATGAGTACTTCAAGCTTTGATTATGAGTAGTTTGAGTATGATATTAAAATAAGTATGAATGCGTGTAACTATCAGAAATTAGGAGAATGATTCGATTCTACTCATCTCTTTGAATACTCATTGCTGATTTCTGATCCATACATCCGGTTCTAATGGAATTACAGTCGGCTAAATAGCAATAGTGTATGTAAGACATCATACACATTCGTTATTCGTTTGAGCAAACTATTTATGACTTTATGTGTTAGGTTAGGTTACGCCATCACTTCTATGTGTGTAGCTCATCCTAAATGTCCGATTTTATTTGTTCTGGTGCATAAATAATGCTGAATTTGACCGATGACATGGAATATGTTCGCTTGGATGACATCTGTGGTTTGCGGCAAGGATATATGACGCCGATGACGCCGCCGGTCCAAAATTCACTCTAAACAGTGACTTTCTCGGGTTTCGTAAAAACAATTTTGCGCAGAAATTTCAGACTTACAACCCAAAGCAGTTATTGACGAGCTATTGCCATTACAACCCATCAGTCAGGATTGCTACCTAGCTTTTCATTCTGTAAGAGTGAGAACCATTAACTTATCATACTAAGGTAGTTCCTTGGTTTTTCTGCTGTCTACTGTACTGTACTGTAGTTTTAAAATTCGGCAACCAGGTATGTGGTACCAGCTACATTTAATGCTGCTTTTTCCAATTTAAATGTTTTAAGGCTAAATATTGTCAGAAAAAAGACGTCATATTCAAGACATAATAAATACAACTAGGCAGTCTTTCCTTCAGCCCGTATAGTAATCAAGTCGTATCATATTCATTAGCTATGTGAAGCCTTTAACGTTGGCTAAAATGAGATAACTATCAATCGTTGGATAATACTTAAAATATTCGGGCCGAACAAAATCGCTAATCAGCAACTATGGCATATCACTGATTACAATGTAATGATTGAGGCCAGTAATGTCGACTTAACCACAAACGGAGATCCCTGATTATCGTAAAGCTATCAGACAAACTACTGGAATAAAAACTCTTACATTTTTTAATTCAAAATTTATTAACTTTAACTTCCGTCATTTTATTGGACTTGTCATTACACATTTTGAAGTGGTAATCAAAGATTTATTTGAGTTTTTCATTTCATTTGCCACATTGCAAAGCATTATTTACTCTTCAAAAAAAAAATAAAAACGATTTTCTTTATCATATTCAAAGTCAAAATAAAAGTGTATATAATAAACAGGTGTTTATGAGTTATTCAGTTGGGTGTACGTACGTATATCTGCTCATAAATTCTACCCTCTTTACCATAATGATACCTTAAAAGTCTTATCGTTCATTTCAAAATTGAATTCCTCAACACTTTTAAAGTCTCTTAAAAAAGAATTCAACACAAAATGAATAAAAATGAAGAAAAACATCTCAAGTTGAACAAGTATCATGATGACGATGATGATGATGACGAAGACTTTAATTCAACAAAAATGAAAATGTTTTTCTTCAATTGTCAAGGGAATCTTTAAATGATACGCTCCTCATATGTACATGTCAAACGGATCCAATACAAACACGCATATTGCATGTAGAATATAAACGAAATACGAGCACACACCCATATTGGGAGATATGTACAGTGATGGGTAAAAAATTAGGTTACTAGTGATGAAATTAAAATGAAAATATATACTAGGCAACAGGGAATGATAAAATATCATTGAAGTTGAATGACTGAAATGAAAATACAATTTCAACATTCGTATTGTAACGAACATGCAAAAATTTAGATAATGGTGTTTTGCTTAGACACCATTTAACATTAAAACAATGAACTTGTTTACAAATTATTGCACTGCGTAATATACCAACAAACACCAGCATAAAAAATGATAAACAAGTAAACAACAATATACCAACAGACATCACAAGAATAAATGTAAAAAAAATACACAAACAACACTACAATGTTAAATGTAAACAACGATGTTTATATTTACAGAGATCTCGAGAAAGCGAAGCCACGAACATTCGCCTTCAAGAAAATTCATCAGACTGTTTACTTTGCCATATAAAAGACAAGACAAAGCAGTCAATTGAGTTAGTAAAAATTCAGTCAGTCTTGTGTGAAGACGCGGTATGTTTGAAGAGAGTAATCGTGGTTTGAAGATATCCATTACAAAGATCTGCCGAAGAATTGATTAGTAATTGTTATTGTTTATGCAAAAGAGTGCAAAGAGTAATAACAAGCAAAGCAATTGGTGTTGTTTACATCAAGTTGTGAACAGTGGCATACAGAATTGTGCGAACAATAAAGAAATTAATTAAAACTAAACACAAATTTATTTTTATTTTAAACGTTTTAAAAGGAGTTTTTAATAGCAGAATGTATTATTTTCATCTCCACTGTTAATCTATAGTAGATCTGGATAATTGTCACCTTAACATGTGATAGTTTATACAAGTCTATTATGTTATATTGTGGACTTTGGATCACACACACACAATATTTTATGGAGCTTTTCTTAATACCCTCTCTCTCTCTTACTCAACAATACACACGCACTCACTAACATACATACAAATATACATCAGTAAACCAATTATGAACGTGTGTGTTTAGTAATAGCGTGGGAAACGCCCGTTTGTTGAGTCACATACTCCGAGTTAATTTGATGAGGTCTGTCTGTCTGTCGTTATCATTATGTTTCTTTCCTTTAATTTTATTTCAAACGTGTTGTTCTTGCACTTGTTGTTTTCTGTTGTATGTGTCCCCAAACAAATACAATTACATTGGACAGTATAATAATGGCAAATAACAACAAAAACAACAACAACAACAAGAATAATAATAATATGAAACTCATTCTCTCATTATTAAGTATTACATGCTGTTTCCACCTGTGCGGTGGTTAAAGTTTAAACGAAATGTGTGAACGAATGTGTCTGTCTGCCTCTGCTATTTAAGAACAAGTTTCTGTTTTTTGTTTCTTATTTGAGATACTTTTAGTGTGACTGCCTATATCTTTTTGAGTTTAATTTCTGTCTTTTTGTAGTTTTTGTTGTTGTTGTTTTTATTCAATTTAGTTTGTGTTGTTCTAGCGTTTTTACTTTATTAGTGGTTGTACGATATGTGTAGCTGAGACTATTAACACATGATGTTAAACGAGACAAGTGCATGTCACGCTCTTTCTATGTCGAAAAATAAAACTTTTTTTTTAAATTTTATAGTTACAACAACAATGGCAAATTGTTTGTGTTATTAAACAACAGCATTAATGGCCACCATAAAATGTTTAATTTATCAAAAAATTAAAAAAAAACAATGCGAGAAAAGAATAAAAAAAAAATTTAATTGAAGCTCAACACCTCATTAAAAAAAGTCAACACAAGATAATCATAATTGCAGGGGGTATTTAGTTATAATTTGATTTTATCATTATGGTTACAAAGAATTACTTAAAAAGTAATAAAATTTACTTCATTGGTTAATGTGAAGAGTAAAAAGTAATAATAATTTATAAAAAAAATTTATTGGTTTAAAAAATGCATACATTTTATTGAAATGGGTAAGGTAGCGGACCCTCCTTAAAGGAAGAGACTCCATTTAGTCCATCCTTTAGGTCCATTATGATACCACAATCTATTCCTCTCGGCAATCATTTCCTAAAGAAAACCATTCCCAGTTGTTGCTATTGCAACAATGTTTATATTAAAGAGCTCGGTCAAGGATATCAGAAAATGAGAACTTTAAAACCTCAGTCTTTTTAGGACAAGAATAGGGCACTGGAACAACAAGTGAACACCCACATAACGGTAAGCACTGTAAAAGTCCTGGAAGAAGAAGTGTCTACGGCGACTACACTACCTTTTAACATGATTAACTATTATGTCCTTGAAGAGTTTGGGACCAACCAACAAGCTAGTTTGTTAGTCACACAAGCTAGTTAGTTTGTACAGTCCACCTATTTAGGAGCCGACATTTTCTATGATCTCAAAATTTTCAATTTATAAAATTACCAGTCTTCAATCATCTCAAAAAACCCCAAAAGAAACGAAGGAAGAATAAAAAACTTTCTCTTTCCAATCTATTACAACATGTCGTGAAGAAAGGCTTTAGTACAGTGATCATACAATAAGTATACTGACAGGCAGTGGCCAAAGAAATATTTTTTTTATATATCGCTTTGTTGGAGACATCTGCCCTAGGGTTTGAACCCTGGTCTGACGTCCGTTTAATAAGCCAACACACTACCCTCTAGACTACAGTGGCTTCAAACATATAGTCCTGTCAAATTTCAGGACTCTTAACAACAATTTCCTACCTAGCACTTGATACGTATTTTGATGTTTTTGTGTTACTTTTTGTCCATCTGGGTTAGGTTAGGTTAGAGGACGTGTACTTGTCAACTGTGACAAGTACAGTACCCGGAGGTCGAATTGACCCATTGTACAATGTAGCTTCTCACACCACTTGTGTTGTGTGCGTTAATTTTATACATGAGTGGCGGGACCTACAGTTTAAAGTCGACTCCGAACGACAGATTTTTTGAGAAACTTTTCATGGCAATTTTTACTCTTAGAGTTTTTGCCAGAAATCTGCTGAGAGGAAGTCGCCGAAGAAATATTTTGAGTTTTTCGTTTTGATGTCTGACCTGGGATTCGAACTCGAGCTTTTCGTCTAATAAGCCAACCCACTACCTACTAGATCACGTCGACTTCATTCATCTAACATTGTTTTATTTGTCGACACCATTTCGGAAAACCGTATTGAATTTTAAATCAAACAGACCAGGAATTTCCAAATTGTTTTCGTAGAGATTCCTTAATTTTTTCATCTAGAGCCTTCTTACACATTATCTAAGAGTATAAGAATGTTCATCACAAATTTTGTTTGAAATGAGTCCTGCCAACGCAAACACCTCTAACAACCATAAACTCTTCTCTTCCATTTTGTTTTTTAATCCAAAGTTTATAATTTAATTGCAACATTGAAATCTGTTTGCAACTTGTAAGTTTCACTCATAACTTATAAATTGTGGCAAGATGTTGAAGCCACAATTACTTTAGTTTTGTACGAAGTGTTTTCGTTTAAAAGTGTATGCGACGTATTTATTTATGGCAATTACTTTCTTTAACAATATTCCATTAAAACAGACACTTCATGTACACCATATTCCCTATTCATTCAGTTGGCAGTTGAAGGCGGATTAAGAGCATATTTGTTTTAAATATTTAAGTAACATTAAGTTGTTTAAAACTCTTCTAATCGTAGCAATTTACATCACAGATCAAAGTTCTCCCCCCTTTTTCTAAAATAGAACAGAGTAGTAGAAGAAGAAAAATCTTTTTTAGAAAATTGTTACACTTGTTTGAACAGTGACAGCATTTATGGAAAGCATTACATGATGATTCCTACTTAAAATGCCTCCAGCGTTCACGTATTGATTTCAAAAACTCTCACGCCCCATCCACACTCAACGCATATACCGCACTTACAACGCTTACACAAGCAACACTCACTTGTGATACGCCCTTCTTTACGTAAAATCTTCCCCTATTAAACTACATGCATGCATAAGTATGAATCATTTGGTTGCCTGGAAAAACTTTTTAATTAAATGGCAGCCAAAACAACAAAAACAAAGAAGAAAACATAATAAAAAATTCAAATGTTTATACACAAAAATTGTTTCGTCTTGCTGTTGTTGTTGTTGTTGTATTTGTATATTTTAAGGAACATTTTTAAAACACCAAATGACAAACGTACATCTGTATGTATGTACATAAATTCTATATTTGTAATGATTACGATATTAAATAGTACTTCAGCTATTTTAACATAGCAGAGAGCGAGAGAGAGAGAGAGAGTATTTTTAACAAAATTTGTGAAATGGAAGAAGAAGTATTAAAAAGCCTCCCGCAAAGTTTCATCCTTGCTCAAGTACCTCTGCTGTTGTTATTGTTGTTGTGTTACTGTATTCATTTCCATTTATGTTGTGCTGTGCTGTAACATAACGTGGGAAGTATGGAACATAAAGTCAATATTTTGCTTTGCAATTACTAATGAACACCAGCCATCATTGCCATTGTCGCCATCATCACCACTGCCAACATCACCACCGCCACCACCAACGCCCCAATTTCAGATTCAAATTAACTCAACTGAAAGAAACGGTAAAAAGCATCAAAAGAGGCGAAACATAAGCTGTGAGAGTGAAAAGCGGCTTATAAAGGAATACAGTGGCAGCAAACGAATAAAATTCATAAGTAATTATAAATTAAAACTGTACCAAAGTTATTGTTTTGTTGTGAAGTACAATAGTTCCGGTTGGAAATGAAATATAATTTCATTCATATGGCTGTAGTGGACTGCTGCACAGTACCAATTCGATCGGTCCAATTCTCGTTCACTTTTTCGACCATATGGGGTCGTGTCTCGGAAATGGCATCACGAATGTTGGCCATCAAATGCTCAAATATTTCTGGTTTGTGGGCATAATACTTTCTTTTAACGACGCCCTGCAGAAAGTAGTTCAACGGTGTCAAATCGCAGCTTCTTGGCGGCCAGTTGACATCGCAATTTCAGCCAATTAAACGGCCATCAAACGTTCGACGCAAGAAATCGATTGTAAAATTGTTCACATCAGTACCATGAAGAACGGAAACAAAAAAATTGATTTTAATGGTGCGATAGGTGTCTCCATTGACCACATTAGTGGCACCATCCTCATTTTCTAAGAAATATGGGCAAATAATACCTCCGCTCCACAAGCCGCACCAAACAGTCACTCGTAATAGGTGCACTGGCTTCTGTAAGACCACGTGTGGGTGTTCTGAGCCCTATATACGACAATTTTGCTTATTAAAGTACCCTCCAAGATGAAAATGAGCTTCATCTGAAAGGATGTTTTTTTTTGTCATTACAACCCTTCGGTTAAGATTACGATCTAGTTTCTTTCACCACTTATGTTGTGTGTGTTATTTTTATACATGACGAGCGACAAATTATCCCTGAACATCAGTTTGGATTTCGAGCTAATCACGGTACCATTGAGCAGGTTCATAGGATCGTCACTCTAATTAGATCGGCATTTGAAAAGAAACAATATTGTTCAGCTCTTTTTATCGACATCTCACAAGCATTCGATAAGATTTGGCATGATAGTCTACTCAGCAAAATAACACGACTGCTCCCCGAGAACACACACAAACTTCTGAAAAGCTATTTAACTGATAGAACTTTTAAGGTCAAATTGAAGGACGAACTATCTACAACAGAAAAGATTAATGTCCCTGTTGAAAATAACTTCAAATACCTGGGAGTCCACTTAGACCGGCGTCTAACATGGTCCCGCCACATCGAGGCCAAATTACCGACCATTAAGCTGAAATCCGCTCAAATGCACTGGATTATTCGTCCTAATTCAACGCTAGGCCTTGAATACAAGGTTCTTTTATACAAATGCATTCTAAAGCCAATATGGACCTACGGCATTCAGCTGTGGCGCAGTGCTTGCGCGTCTAACGTTTTGAAATTGCAAAAAAGACTTTTTCATGGCGATTTTAGTTTACACTCAGAGTTTTTGCCTGAAATCAGCTGAGAGGAAGTCGCCAAAGAAATATATTTTCATATATCGTTCTGCTAGAGATGTCTGTCATGGGGTTTGAATTGTAGTGTCATGTCTAATAAGCCAACATAATACCTATTAGACTACGGCGACCACTTGGAAAAGAAACATCACAAATTTATTCTGTTTCAATAATTTCTGAAAAGACCCGATTTTTCTTCCAAAAAAATCCTAATTTTGATAGATATCGTGAGATAATGAAATCCTAATTTTCATATCGATTGTAATTTGATGACAGCCCTCGTTCTCTCTTGAAACTTCCACTGCCGCAAAATTCGTTTAATTCATGTAATTAACATTGACTGCCTAAACCACTGTACCTCCATTCAAGCTATCTAGCAGTCAAGCCTCAGCACTTGACATCTTTCAAGTAATAGCAATACCAACAACAAAAACAAACATATTAAATCATGCAAACGTAGCCAAATAAGACAAAAAGTTGTAAACATATGAATATGTATGTATACAGGCGCATATATATATATTCGCTTACATTTTCCTTTAAAATCCATTTTCACACTCTTATAAATTAAATGAAACAATATTTAGATATCTATGCATAGCTATGGGAAGAGGAAAAATGCTTTTCAATATTTTTATACTTATTAAAGGAAATATTATTAAAAAGTTAAAGGCATTGGCTGCTATAAAATGAATGGAAAGAAAACAACATTTTTCGAAAACTTCCATGAAAATTTTATGATGTTTCTCTAGGAATAAAAAATGAGAAAACATTATCGAATTATCCATAAAAGTATTAAAAATTATAATTTTTTCCTCTTCATTTTTGTTTCTTTCTTACTCACACCAACAACCCAACGGATTTCAACACTTTATTAAATTAACAACAAAACAATGAAAGAAATTTTTCTGGATCATTTTTTCCTTTTGGAGTTATGAGAGAATGTGGCCAATTTGTAGGAGCTAATTACAGAAATCTAAAAGAATGAAATCGAAAATATTGGCTGAATGTTTACAGTGCAAGAATAATTAAAAAAAACATTTGAACGGGTGTGTTTTCGCTCTGCATAGTTATAAAGCGTTTTGTCTGTCCTGAAAGGACTTAGTTTAGGTTCGATTAGGGGCGGACCCTCCTGAAGGAAACGGTCCTACTTAGGACAGTATTTAGGCCCTTTGTGATACCACGATACATTCTACCCGGGTTCAAACATTCCCTAGAGAAACCTACCCCGAGTCCAAAATAAATCTTGCTATTGCTACAATTTTTATATTAGAAATCTCAGCCAAGGATGTCAAAAATGAGAAGCCAGAATCCTCCGTCACTTTATGACAACAGCAGGGCACTAACACCTGATGTGAGAGATAATCTCTTCCTCTTCTTAAGACCCACAGGTCCTGCTGAAATCATTAGTCGCAGTGCCAAGCCTTTCGGCATGCCTACGAAGAGGTCAGTGACCAGCGTTGCCAGAATTTTTTTGAAAAAAACTTTTTATTTCTGGGGAAAAAACTTTTTTTTTACCAAAAAAAACTTGTTTTCTATAAAAGTTCCAAAATGTTTAAAGGAAACACGGGAGACCGGTGTTTTTTGCTACTTTTGCCCGGGACTAATAAAATACATAACATTTTCTTTAAAAATGTAATTATTGTGTGTTATTATTATTAAATTTATTGAAAAAAAAAATTTAACAATAATTTTGTAGAAAAAAATTGTTTTGTTAGAAAACAAATTTAATGAAAACTTTTTCGCATCCTAAAAAACTTGGAAAAAAAGGGAAAACTTGGCAAATGGCAACGCTGACAGTGACATATAAGAATCGCCATTAATCGATTTAAAGACAGAAGTGAGTCATTCTTGTCCATACGTGGCCAGCTGTCAATGTTGTATGTTTCTCTAAGAAATCCTAGACATACATGGACTAGAACGGACAAAGACTTCATTGAAGGCTATCCGATTAAATCAGGAGATTTTCAGGAAAACTTCTGCCACTCAGCAATCATTGGCCGCCTTGAAAATTGCCATCATCTCTGCTTAGAAAACACTGCAGTGGTCAGCCAGCATATAAGAAAGTTTAACACCAGGACCCTTATTAAAAACACCGTGACCCACCCTGTCATGCAAAACAGTGGGATGGAAATGTTCGCAGGCTTCCAGATGAATTTTAATTCACTCTAATCTTCAAAAACGCTTGTATAGTAATTTTACAGCTGTAGTACTATTAAATTCAAGCGTTGGTATGGTGGATGATCCAAAGAGGCTTTTATAGATTAAAACATCAAAAATGTTCGCAAACTCATTTTGGATGCTGATGGGCAGAAGTTATCAAATGAATCTTTGAGTCATGTCGCATGACATGAGTAGTTGGGTATGTTCCAAGATGAAGGAGATAAAGAACTCGAAATGATATATCGAATGGACGAATCATGGCCGCATCAATTTGAATAAGAATCAAAAACGTCGTCATATGTTTGAATTATACAGGGTGAATATAATATAAAGAGCGCACGGGTTTAAATTTCGATGTGCAAATTTATAACATCCGGTTTCTATAATACATATACATTGACTTTCTGAAAAAGTAAAAATCCATCAACCGTGGCTATTATATAGTATTATGGGAGCTTTCTAAATATATTATGCTACCATATGAAATTTTATTTTCAGTCCAATTGTTACCTGTTGTGACACTGTTTTAATTTGAAATGGAAATTGCAGCATCAATACATACATAATTGATCATTACAACCCTTCAGACAGAATTACGACCTAGCTTCTTACACCACTTATGTTGTCAGTGTTAATTTTTATACATGAGTATTGGGAATCTTTTCATGACAACAGTTTTTGCCATAAGTCTCAGCGGGCGGCTGAGAAATATTTTTTATATTCGTTTTCTTGGACATGTTATATCTGGGATTTAAACCGTGGCCTCTCGTCTAATAATCCAAACTCTACCAACTAGATTACGACTACTTCATATAGAGACAAGCTACCAAAAAATGTGGACTTTCAAACTATTTTAATTGAAAATTGCAGTATCATTAAGATTATTAGGTTATAAGAATCAATCTAGGCAACGATAGATAGCAATACCATTATCCTAGGACCTGCTCAGCTGGAACAACAATAGATTAACAAAACGGAAACAAGGCAGGATAACCAGCAACCGAAACTTTTGGCAACAACAGCAGCCAACCGGAAAAGATGGAAAATGCTTTATAGAACCCATATCTTCCCAAGAGAGGTAATGAAAAAGAAGTGATCTACAGAAAAAAAAATTAGCAACCGCGATGAATAAATAGATTTCAGGTATCCTGGATGAATCAAGACAACAGCCTTAGTATACATAACACCAAACCAAAGTGTTGAGCATAGATCTTCTTTGTAATGAATATTCTTTGATTGGTTGTGGAAAAAAAGTTTATTTAAAAAATAATAATCCTTGCCGAATTACTCAAACTGTGATATTTTTAACACATAAGACTTACCTTAATTATTACATACTTTAGTCCAAATTAAAAGACAGCCAGGATCAGATATTGCATTGCAATCTTTTACTTCTCTGTATGGAAAAAAAGATTTTTTCTTAAATTAAAGAGTTTTTCTAAGACTTATGTATGCATTTACTTACACAGAACATTAAGATATTTTGTAGTCATTTATAAAAGAAATTGAGTCATATTTTGATTTTGAGACGATGTACTATTCAAAAACGAAAATTATTGATATTTTTTAGTTGAATTTTTTTTTTTTGTAATTTTTCACCCTCTCATAAATGGTTTTATATTGCATGTGTAATGGCAGTAATAACGCATTTTCTTCTATTTTTATTTTAAAGGAATAAATATTGAAGGTTTTTATTTAAATAAAGATGTTATTTGAAAAGCATTTTAGAGAATAAATTTCAATATTTATGAACAAATAAAATGTATTTCAATATAAATTTCAGCATTATTTTAAATTAATTCCCAGCTCAATTCATTAAAATGTTCATTATATTGGGTGGGTGGTTTAAAAGTTTAAATTTAAAACGGTTTTTTTGTTGTAAAGCACGATTAGAAATGGAATGTCATTTCATTCATATGGCTGCCGCGGCTGGCCTCCTAGTACCTCATTCGATTGGACCAACTGGAGTGTCCTTTTTCGAGTGTATGAGCTCGGCAATGGCATCACGAATAGTGGCCTTCAAACGCTCAATTGTGTCTGCTTTGTCTGTATAACAGTTTTCTTTAACGGTGCCGGACAGAAAATAATCCAACGGTGTCGCAACTTCTTGTCGTCCAATTGATATCACCATTTGGGCTAATTAAACGGTGATCAAACGTTTGACGCAATAAATCAATTGTGGCATAATATGTATGGCAAGTTGCGCCATTCTGTTGCAACGAAACATCGTTCACATCAATACCATGAAGAGCGAGTACAAAAAAAATCGGTTTCCATATGGTTAGAAAAATGGGCCAATGATGCCTACGCTTCACAAGCCGTACCAAACATTCACTCGTAATGGGTACATTGGTTTCTGTAAGACGAGTGGGTTTTCTTAGCCCCAAATACGGCAATTTTACTTATTAACGTACCCACCAAGATGAAAATGAGCTTCATCAGAACAGATGATATTTGTTATCTTCATATTTAATATCGACATAATCCTACAATTTCTCGTTGGCTGAATAAAGCCTAACATTGCTCAAGCCTAAATCCATACAATTTCAAATGCTTAGTTGTATGTAAATTGTTGATAGTCAGAGGCATCAAATATTTAGACTCATGAGTATCCATGAAATTCAATAGCAGATCGTGACTTCTTATCATATTATTATATTCAATTCCATTTATTTTAAATCCGTCTAACTATTTTTCTTTACTTGTCCCTTAATCTAACAGACGTGGCTGGATAAGTGCTTCATTTGAACATTTTATAAATTTTTTAATTAAAACCGTACGTACATACGTACATCTTGTATTAAAGACACCTTTCACATATCTTAAGGATAATACTGGCTTATAGTGGCTTTAAAAACAGTGGTATTTGTCTGAATGGAATTTCTAACATTTTTTCTAAATTCATATTCTACACTTAAACTAACTTTCTTTCGAGATTTTCTTCGTTTTATGGACACAAGTGGGATTCTCTAAATGCGAGCCATTCACTTGTAATCGTTAAATTTAAGCAAAAACGTTTAATGCGTCTGTATATGTAAACACATACTTTTTTACTCTTCAGAAAACACTTGAAAATTCCAAGTAATAACAACTAATAATAACAACAACAACAGAAATATTTTTCTCGTCCTTTTTATATTTTTTTTTGGTCTTGTAAATTAGTCCTTAGACGACTATTTTCGTTGTTGTTGTTGTTTTGGTTGTGTAGAAAGAAAAAAGAAAGAAAATTCAAAACAGAAAGAGAAAGTATTTCATTTAGATTCTTAATTTTGTTTTAGTGTTGTACTCATACAAAATATTTACATACATATATATGGTATATGGGTCGTTTTACATGTAATGAAACATTACATTGTTATTAATAAGCGCTCATCTTAACTTTGATTTAAAGACGGATAAGAGATAGGAGATTTTAAACTCAGATAATCAATTAAGTGCTAATTTAAGTACCGGATATTCTGAATCTTGAAAGTATAGAGATAAAATTTAAGGAGAGCCCAAGAAAAAATCATCTTTTCGGATGAAGTTTTGATTTTGGTTTGTACATTAATAAGCAAAATTGCCGAATTTGCTTATAAAACGCGCACGTGGTCTTACAGAGGCCAATGCACTAATTACGAGTGACTGTTGGCTGCAGTTTGTGATGCGGAGGCATCATTGGCTCATATTTCTTTCAAAATGGGAAGGACGCAACCATTACGTTCAATGCAGACACTTATAGCACCATGATAACCGATTGTTTTGTACCCGCTCTTCATACCATTGACGTAAACGATGTTTGGTTTCTACAGGACGGTACAAGTTGCCATACATCTCATGCCAACCCATCTTATTACATTCTGTGAGGTGCTGTTAAAGAAAGATGTTATGACAGGTTATAACAGGAGGCCAGCCGCGCCACCCATATGAATTAAGTGATATTCCATTGCTAGTCGTGCTTTACAACAAAATAATAAATTTGATAAAAATTTCAAACCGTTTTTGTTTTATGTCAGTTTTAAATTTAAACTTTTAAAGGGCCTACCCTATACAACAGTAAGAAAGGCAGAGAATCTGCTTCACTGTTTGTAAAAGAATGCAAACAAATTGATGCGGACTTGCAAAGTTCCAACAAAAGAAGCAAAAAAATAATTAATTTCTGAAAAAGATGAAATTTTCCGAGGTTTTTAAGGAGTTGGTTAAAAAACAAATTGGTCTTAAGACATTTGGAATTCAAATAGTGTCTGACAGATATGCAAACAAAAATTTGGATTTTAAATAAGAGCGAGAAGTTAACGAAAGATTTTTTTTTAATATTTGTGTCTTTTAATGGACGATATGTATATAGTTGTTGTTGGCTCATTTGAGAAAATATCTCTATATTGCGATTGCTATGTTCCGAAAGCTATATTAGGAATTCAGGAAGATATTGGGAAACATTTCCATGCTAAAAAATTTAAAGTTTTCTACAAAACTTTTACCACAAAGGACCCCATTACCAACAATATTTATTTCACTATGGATCTGCTAAATAGCCATAAGTCCTCAATTATAAAGCGTCCTCATTTGTCAGCTCAGATTGTTGCCAATATGAATTTATTTTTGTATTGATTGCAGTACCTTATGAAGTCGCCGTAGTGTAGTAGGTAGTGAGTATCGGGGGACCTACAGTTTAAAGTCGACTCCGAACTACAGATTTCTGATAGACATTTCATGCCAATTTTATTTGCTCTCAGAGTTTTTGCTAGAAATCTGCTGACAGGAAGTCGCCGAAGTAAGAGGCATACATACTGATTGACTGACATTATCTTAGTCGTTAGTATAATTTTCCAACAGAAATACTCTTCTCACAAAACTTGAGTTTTGATAACAAAATTCAATGAATTGCATTTATTCTCTGCTTGTGAAACCACACAAAGCATTTTAATCATTGCCACATGTCTCGAATGTGTTTTTTATACTGAAAAATTTTATACCGAATCACTCAGTAGCAAAAACATAGCCCAGTAAAATCAAAGCCAATCTAATTTGGCAAATTTTGAGTGATATTCCTAGTTACATAATTAATAGGTTCTTACAACCCTTTAGGCAAGATTACAATTCAGCTTCTCACACCAGCCCGGGTGTTGATTTTATTCACGAGTGTGTGAACCTAAAGCTTAAAGTAAAATGCGAACGACTGTTTCTTTGAAGCATTTATCATGGCGATTTTATTTAATCCCAGAATCTTTTTTCAGATGACTGCTGAGAAGAAATCGCCGAAAGACATTTTTTTTTTCATATTTCTTGTTGTCTGAGCCAGAGTTTGAAGCGCACTACCTACTAGACTGCAACGACTTCAAGTTATATTCCCAACCATATTTTTGATATTTGAGGGAAATACAAAAAAAAGATTGAACTAAACCCTCGCTGTAAAATTTTTAATTCAAAACAAAATAACCCGCATCTAATAAAATATTCTCTGTATGTATGATTTGCTTTGCCAAAAGCAAAAACAATATGTTTTTTCTTTTGTTATTCCTATGTAGACAGCAATGGCTCTCCGAAGAATTTCTTTCTTGATGTACACATACTACATATTTAATAAATGGAAGTACATTCTTATATTTCTTTATGGAATGTTTGTTTTAAAATCCAAATTTTATAGTTCTTCTTAAGTAAACATACATGAAGACAATACAATACTTATATGCTTATAAATTAAAATTATTTTTAGAATAATTTCGCTGCTCTTTTTCCTTTTTTGTGGCACGCACTTTCAATATGAAAGGAAAATATCCACTGCACTGCACTGCATTGCACTGGCTCTGTGCCTATGGCTGTAGGCCTCTCTCTCTCTCTGTGTTGTTGTATTGCAACTAAAAATAAATTTTTTAAATAAAAATTCCAGTTTCATTTGCTTCATATTTAGAAAACATTCAACGAAAATATTGTTTAAATTAAATGATAAATTAGTTAAGAAATTATTTTTCCAAATTGAAGAAAGTATATGAATAATTTCAGTTTGTTTGTTTGAGTTGAGTTTCCAAAGAAATGCCACTCAATTGTTGGGCATTTTGGTTTAATTGTTACGAAAATAGAAACACATTCTGCACTTGAAGGCAACAGAAGAAAGACATGTAAATTAAAAATAGTGAGACGTTGAAGTATTTTTAGAATATGAAAATGAAAGGAAATATTTTTTATTAGTTCTGAGGAAAAACTACTTCACATCAATTTGTATATCGTACTGTACTAAACTGCTATACAAGAAAGGAAAGTGGCAGAAAAAAGTATTTGTTGCTGTGATGTAGTGGTGATATTAAATTTAAAATTTTCTTTTATTAAAAATTTAATTTTTATTTATTGTGGAGTAGAGAAATAATAAAAATATTTGAGGAAAACATTTTTAATTTGTATTTAAATCTTGTATTCCTTAAACAATTTATTGCCCAAAAATTTTCATTTCAACACCAGATTTATTAATTGATATGAACACTAACCATTTAAACGAGTCTAGTTTTCAATTTCTTAGAATTTTCCATGTGATCTTTTTACCATTTTTAACTGAAAATATGATTTATCACCATCTTTTTCAACGAAAAAAACTCAGCTTTATAAGTATGACGTCATTCGTGCTATTGAAGGGGAGTCTACCAAGATGGGTATGGAAGTAAATGAGGGCAAAACAAAGTATATGTTATCGACAAGTAGTGACGAGCGTCGTATTGATTCTCAGATTACGATAACTATACTTTTAAAACAGTCAAGGAATTTATTTATCTTGGCTTCGCCGTTACCACCAAAAATGATATCAGTCTGGAGATCAAGCGCAGGATCACTCTTGCCAACAGGTGCTACTATGGTCTCAATAGGCAATTGAGTAGCAGAGACCTCTCTCGTGCGACAAAACTAACACTCTACAAGACACTCATCCTACCCGTGGTTCTTTATGGCGCAGAGACATGGACACTATTAAGTACTGATGCTGCGGCCTTGAGACTGTTCGAGAGAAAAGTCCTACGTAAGATTTTTGGTCCAGTGCGTGTTGTCGATGATTTCCGTATCCGATTCAACAGTGAGCTGTATGAGCTCCTCAATGACATTAACGTTATACAGCGTATTAATATCCAGCGGCTACACTGGCTCGGCCATGTCGTTCGAATGGATGAGGATGCTAAAGCGAGACGGGTATTCGATGCGGGAATCTGCGGAAGTCCGCGAAGAGGACCGTTGGAAGGACCAAATCTAGGAAGCCCTGTCATCGATTGGTGTGACCAACTGGCGTAGGCGCGCAAGAAGCAGAGGCGCCTGGAAGGATGTGTTGCGGCAGGCCGATATCCGTTCTCTGTACTCATCTCCTCTAGTAGCCTTGGATTGGAAGAGTCATTACTGCCTGCATTGGGGAACCTCATATGGCAAGAGAAATGAATGACGAACACGGCAATATGGTTCTCTTGCATTTTCTGTGGATGGGGAAGAACGTAGTTTTAAGGTCCAAGTTATACGCATAGTTTGACATTATGGCATCGAGATTAAATCTAGCTTTAAAGCTTTTAATAGAATGGTGATAATCGTATGGTTTAGGTGTCAATTCTCCCAAAATATAAATAGAATTTACGTCTTTCATCTTTAACTTACCGACCTTTAACGCGACTTAACTATTCATATCCAAATAGGTAAAGTTTTAGGTGGTTATGCTGAATCAAAATCTATGAATAACATAATTGTGAGAGTAAAGAGAGATTCGCTATCACATACTGACTTGATCGATGCACACGATTGCTGGATGGAGAGAAAACACAAATTATTCTGCAGACAGATAGAGAAGCTATGCAGTCTGTCAGGCTTCAACTGAGGCATTATATACTACATTTAATTGACTCTCCCCTGATTGCAAACTATCAACGCAGTTAAGTCCAACCCAACGTATAGATTATGGACGTGCTGCAATTTGTATACCATAAGATTTTATGTCATTTTGAGTTAAGAATTCCAACAAGGGATACCTGGTCTAAATATCTTAGATAACCTTTGATATCAAATAAAATTTCCCACAAATTCAAAATCAATTCTCATAAAATATTAAATCAATTTTGAGCATGCTAATCAGTACAAATAAGAAAATAATCCACAACAATAAAAACTTATCATACAACTAACAGTCCATTTATAGCCTTCAATTTGAAAATAAAAAAAATTTTAAATTGATAAATTTGTTCAACGCAATAACGAACGACGCATGGTTTCATTTTCATTACAAGGCTCCGGAATTCGATTACCCCAATTACAAAATTAACTGGAACTACAAAATATGCTTCAGTCTACTAGCACTTGTAGAAGAAGGAAACAAAGAAGGAAAGAATGAAAAACAAACACGCCGTTATTAAAATTTCATTAGGAAAACTCCTAAATAAAAATGCATTTCAAAAACTATGGAAAAAAATTCTGTATTTTTTTTTAATTCTAACATGTTATTATACACACAATAGTTAGAGAAGTACAAGCATACATACATACAATTACACTGTAATACACGCACATGTGTTTGTGCCACAACTACTTGAAGTGCTTATGTTACTATAAATAGCGCCTGGGAAGACACTTTATGCGCTCTCATATTTATGACGATCTAATAATGATTTTACTGCTGCACTCATAGGGGCACTACGCGCTCGCATACACACCAATACCTATATGGAAAATATTAAAACCTTTCAGAAATACATACATATACATATATAGATTCCTTCATGTACATACGTATGTATGTAAATAAAAACAGTGAGAGTAAGAGAAGGAGCATAAATATTGTACTTAAATGTACTTATTTAAGGTACACTTGTATTAGGGAAACACTATGCTACTGCTGTTGCAGTAGTTCACTGAATAGCACTTGAAACAAAAAAAAAAAAAAAAAAAAAATAACGGAATAAAAAAAACAACTATAACATGAAATGTACTTGAACCTTTAAGTTGTCCTTATACTTTTCTCCACCAATAGTAACGGGTCTGTATTGGTTTTTTGCCTTTGTTGGTTAAACACCAAAGTTTCCTTTTTATTTTCAAGGGAGTGCACGGGATTTGATCACAGGACTAGAACTATTCTAAACTATAGTGTAACGACTGATGATTTCTCTAGTGGTTAGATCTCGCTATCATAACTGAAGAATCTGGCAAACTTGAAAATTTAAAGCCTTTCGGAGTAATGAACTCCGTGTGACAGGTGTGTGTTAAATGGCACAAAGGATGCTGTGAAACAAAAAAACAGTAGCAAAACTACTAGGACACTCTGTTGTTAAGTTCCAAGTCTGTATAAAAGTAAACTGAATAGAATAACAATAGCCACCGTAGTCTAGTAGATAGTGTGTTGAGATATTAGACTCGAGCCTGTAGTCCAAGCCGCAGACTTCTCAAATAAAACGAAAATATTTCTTCGGTGACTTCCAGCAGTCTTCTAGCAAAAACTCTGAGGGTAAGTAAAATTGTCATGAAAAGTTTCTCTACAATATGTCATTTGGGAATCGCCAAACGGGACGTCATGCATTTATAAAATAAACACACGCAACATTGATAGTGTGAGAAGCTATATCATAATCCTGACTAAATGTTTGTAATGACCAATTAAGTAAGCAAGTAAGTATGTAAGTGAACAATATAATAAGTGCCTTTACGAGTTACTCAACTTTACAAATGCATTTATGCCGCGTAGGTAAGGTGAATAATATGGAATATACGGCTTTTAGAGAGGACTTTCAAAGGAAGGAATATTTTCTATCTCATTGCACGACACTTAAATGTATGAAATCTTACGATATACTAGATTTAAAGCTTTTAATTTGAATGATCGTGCCTTCTCCTCAGCTTATCTACTTTCCTAACTCTTTTATCTACCGGACCTCTTCTGCTTTTCAGTGAAGAGATGTGCTGAGGTCACATCAATCGTTCGGTTCTGCTCATGTAGAATCAGTTACCCATATCGAAAGGGTTTCATTTTTATTCTGTCCTTCGTCCTATTTGCAATAAGTTTGGTCTCAAATACTAACTGTGGAATTCCAGGTTCTTTCTTACCAACGATATTTTCGAAATGTTTTTTATACTACCATTCCATATTCAATACCTTCAACTTTTCTCAACCATTCTGCGTAAATATTTTATTTCTGTGGATTTGTCTTCAATCAGAATATATTAGGTGAGACTGTCTCTTTTGTTGGAATGTTGAAGGGTCGATCTGCGAAACATTCACGGAACGTAAAAGAACGTACGTTCGTTTTTAGCATATGAAGAGCAATGTATGTAAGTTCCATTACGTTCCGTGGACGTTTGGCTAATCGGGACTTGATACATTTATGTTATACTTCAATTTAGACTGTAATATCATGCCAAAATACAAAATATTCTAACAGGTTTTATCCAGAAAGCTATAACTGGAATATGTAATTACTTACTTATTTCATTAGTCATTACAATTCTTTAGTCACGATTATGACCTAGCTTCTAACACCACTCATGTTGTGTGTGAATCCTGTTTATGAGTGGACATTTATTGCTATCTAAGAACAGCTGAGATGGTATTTTGGATTGTTTACTTATAAAAAAAAAACAAATGAGATACATAAATAAAATTTCACATGTGGCAAGAGATTGAAATACTTTAATAAGTCTGAAAATGATGAATAAAAATTTAAGGAAAATCATTAAAAAAATTATGTAAGTAGACTAAGTTTGGAACTTAAACTCTTTGCAATAGACTGTAATTTTTAGATATATTCGGCACAAATTAGGCATTACTCCCAAATGGACTGAGATGAGTCCTCCGAATAATTCTACAATGTTTAGCCAAGAATTGTCCTTAATCCATATCACTTCTACGGTTTCTACTCTTTTTGTTTTCATACAGTACAAGGGTAGATGTATTTCAAATAGTTCATTAAATAAAAATAATAAATTTGTGTCTTTTTATTTATTTAACGATATTTTTTTTTTTGTTGGGAAGCTGCAATTTTGTTTTAAATATGTATTCCTGTTATCGACGATGCTGTTCCAATTGGATGTGCATGTGTTTTTAAATGAATTGTTTATGTTGCATCTTTTATTTATTTTTTTTCCCCCGATAACTTCTATTTTTAGCAACATGGGAATATTAAACACATGTTATGCACTGCACACTTTATTATTTACACTCATATTTTCATTTCTGGAACGGGGCTGGTGCATATTTCTTTGATACCCTACAAGTGGAGTTAATTTAAGATCGTCAGCTTTAGTATGCATAAGATGGCCAACTATAAATTGCTCTAAATTCCATATTTCATTTAAAATTAGGTTCAGTCTAAAATTAATTGCGAAATTGCGTATCGCATCAGGAAAGCAAGCACACCAATGCCATGTTTGAACGTATCGCAATAGCGAAGCAATCCTTGCCATATACAAACTCGTAAAGCTATAGGTTACTTTATAACAACTAATAATATAATATGAAATTTAATAAATAGTGCTTATTTAGACCATTTATTAGCCAATACAACGTATTTTTTGTTACAATCGATATTTATCACGTATATTAGATTCGTTACTAAGTAAAGAATGTCCATCTCTTCATCCATCTTTCATTGTTACTGGCCGAATGCGGTCAAATTTCTCAGTGATATCATTAGTTGAAGTGTTTTATATTCCAGATTTTGTGTACTGTGTTATCTTTCATTTCTACTTGACATTGCCATCTACAGGAGGGATAGCCCTGTTTCCGATTTCCTTAGGTTTCCTTTCAGCTCTTTCTGTGGATATCCGTTTAATATATCATATATATATGTATATTTGATTATTCCAACGCAAACATGGTAGTCCTCTCCGCCATTTTCCGCAGATACCCGCATCAAATACCAGTATCGCCGAAGCATCCAACTCCTTGCGAACGACATGGCCGAGACAACAAAGCCGTTGAATGTTAATACGCCGCACAACGCCTATGTCGTTAAGGAGCTCAGATATTGTGGCAAAAACATGATCCCTTATGGGACTATCGAAGGCTGCCTTCTAGTCGACAAGAAGATGATGTATGTCGACTTGTTTTTCGTGGGGCTTTTTCAGGATTTGATGTAGTGTGTAGATCTGGTCGATAGTGGACTTGCTAGGCAAGTTACCCAGGTCTGAAGCCGCACTGATAACGTCCAATCAGTGTTTTGACGAGTGGCTTCAGTCGTTTACACAATACGCCCTTAAGAACCTTAAATGCTTATACCCCTGTGGTTTGCGCACAGGGTCTCCCTTTTTCAGGACAGGACAGAGGACACTGAGGTTCCAATCGTTGTGCATATTTTCCTCTAGCCATATTTGGTAAAGAAGCTGGTGCATGCGCCCTACCAGCTCATTACTTTCGGTCTTAAGCAATTCAGCGGGGAGGTTATCAGGACCTGCAGCTTTATTGTTGTTAAGACGCATAATCGTGACTTTGACCTCTTAATGGCTAGGCTACGGAGTCTCCACGCCGTCATCATCGTTCAGGTTCGGTACATCATCTCTAAAGGCGATACTCGTCGTCATCGCCTTGTAGTAGAGTAGAAAAGTGTTTCCTATACAACCTCAGCACCCCCTGTGAATCTGTTACCATTCTCTTGATATTGTAACATCAAATTAATCGAAATTTTGATTTTGATGACTGATAACTGGAAAAATATTACTGAGCATTTAGAGAGATTGTTAGGGAAAGCTTTGCTTCGAACGTACGTTTCTGAAGTCGTTAATAATTTAGTTTACTTGGGACTCATTAATAGCGAAATTTTTTTTTTTTTTATCATGACAACACCAGAAAAACGTTTGGCATCCCCTCCACAGTTCGAATATAAATACATAAGCAATTAGCCATTACAACCTTCCAGTCAGGATTACAATTTAGCTACTTACTTATGTTGTGTGTGTTCATATTATACATGAGTGGCGGCACCTGCTGTTAAAGTCATTTCCGAACGATAGATTTTTGAGAAACTTTTCATGGCAATTTGTTATTTACTCTGAGAGTTTTTGCCAGAAATCAGCTGAGAGAAAGTCGGCGTAGTAATATTTGTTCATGTTTCGTTTTAGTCGATATATCTGACATGGGTTTTGAACCGTGGCCTCATGTCTAACAACACTACTTACTAGACTACGGAAACTACAATGAACAGCTTCCAAAACGCAAGAATAATTGCTTACCAATCTCTACTCTCAATATGTTCAGGCTATTATGTACCGTATGGCATGTGGTACCGTGAAAATTTTATTTTCTAATAATTCGAACGAGTGGTCTTTCAAAATGACAACAAATTAGCTAGCAGGACAGTACTTGCTTGAGCTGTTGCATATCATTCATTCAAAGTTATTGTATTTCTTTCAACTGCACCATGTATTTGTCAAAGGACTATAGAACTTCTAATGAAAATATTCATGGGAGACAGTTTTCAGTGATATTACCCAGAATATAATACATGACCAGGGCTTAGGGTGAATAATAATACGGATTTAAGCTACCATTATAGGTCATCTTAAAGTCGACTGTCACCTTACCTACACATGCGTTCGGTGTTTAAAATTCGAGCTTAATCGTCTAAAGAATCTCTGTTGACTTCTTAATTTACATTTCTCATCTATCAAGTAGTTGTATTGTTGTTTGTCATTTTCATACATTCCACATAATTCTTGTTCTTTTCTTTTTGGATGCTGAGAGCATTTTATTATTTATCTTTGTCGATATATTTTTATGGTCTTTCGCTTTTCAATTTCAATCCCATTGTCGTCTTGGCAGAATAAGTTTTTGTTTCTCATAACGAACAATCTCGGTTTTTCTGTTCTGGGGAAAAAAATGTTCTTTTAACACTTTTTTCAACGTTACGATAAGCGTGTTCGGTGTACTACGAGATACGCGTTGTAGTATTTCAAGTACTTGTGCGTGTCTAGTGGGTTTAAAGGGCGTTTTCTTAAGTCTGTCAATTAACTGCAGTATTGTATCCTTTTTTTTCGTTTCTTCGTATGTGGTTTTAGTACTTGTTGTTGCTGTTATTGCTGTTGTTGTTGTTATATTTATAACCATTTAGTTTTAAATGAGAAAACAACACCCTGTTACTGCCAGTGCCTTGCAACAATAAAATGTTGAGATCGTTTAGTTTATTTTGTTATTGTACGAGTATGTAGTGTGTTTTATTATCAGTTTATTACTGTATCTTATTGTTGTTATTGTTGTAATTGTTGTTATTGTTGTTGTTCATATTATCATTATTTCGTGGAAATTCTTTTCCCACACACTGTATACGTTTTCTTTCGTTCCTTTTCTCTCTATCTCTCTCTCTCTCTCTGTATGTATATTAGTTGTGTCATTTCTGATTCCGACCATATGTTAATTATTTTGTAATGCCTGAACCGATCCATTTGTAAGTCAAAAACAAACATTATGAGCTTGTTTTTAATGGGTTATAAAAGGGGACATAAATACACACACACATATATATATGTATATATTGTGGAATTGAAAAGTTTAAAAGAGATTCCCCGCCATAAATAATATTAAAAATATTGAAAGGAACGTAATAATATTGTTTACATTAGTAATTTCATTGTAATTCAATGTTTTACTGCATTTGAGATAAGATTTGTTAAGTCTATACATGTGTATATGGAATAGACAACAAGAAATTCTTGTATTCTGTATATGCGGGTCCTCATAATTTATAGCCATTATTGTCTAGTTGTTATAGAATACTGTCCATCAGAACAGATTGCATTCAATTCAAGTTCAAATTAAGTCCTTGCTGGTCCACATTTCTTTATAAGTTTCAATTAAACTTTGATTTCCATTACTCTGGCACTCTTGTCAATTCCCACCATTCATATCAGAAGCAACATATTCTAACGTGATTTATCCTAGTCAAATAAATTTATGTTCATGGCAATCATTACAATGTGATCTTGTATGAGTTGGTCGCTCCATTCTACAGGCGGCCTGAGGACTTCCTTCAATGGCATTTCTAGTTACATCATTTGGCGGTTTGCAAAGAATATAGTCGATATAGTTCCACTTACATACATAATTCATCATTATAACCCTTCAGTCAGGACAATGACGTAGCTTCTCCCACCAATTATGTTGTGTGTGTTAATTTTATACATGAGTGGTGGAACCTACAATATAAAATCGACCCCGAACGACAGATTTTTAAGGAACTTTTCATGACAATTTTTTATTTACTCTCAGAGTTTTTGCCGAGAAAATATTTTTTCATATTTCGTTTTGTTAGAAATGTCTGATCTGGGTCTAGAACCCTAGCCTCATATCTAATAAGCTAACACACTACCTACTAAACTACTAAATTTGACTTCCTGCCAATTTCCCTTATTCCTATCAAAAGTTAACCTTTCTAATGTGATTTTATCAAAGAAGCCTTTATAAACAATACAACTTATATATCCCGCAACCATTATATTTGCTTACTTTTTTCAGTAATCATTGCCATCTAAGCTTGTAACAAACTGTTGGGGAAACAATGACATTTGAAACTTTGGATGACTAACTGGATCTATACATCATTCATCTACAGATGACCAGTATAGTGAGATTCCAACGGCAAGGCAACTAACCTGATACTGCGAATGCAAAGACCTGCACGCTCCATTAATATTAGTGTCTTGCGTACTACACCTCCTTTAGTGCTGGAGATAAATTAGCGGTTAAGGAAGAGGTATTACCATATTCACAGATAGCTAGGCTACTGTCAAACCATTGGATTCCTTTGTAGTGTTACAGATATCTCAAAGAAATATAATGTTCATCTCATATAGTTACTGAGACTCTATGACACTACCGGTTACTGTAGAGCAGATAAACTAGCCAGTTGTGGTACAAATATTGAATCTTCTATTTGAGAACCGCTTTAAAAAGCTGAGAGCTGGCAATTTTATTTACTCTCGCCAAAGAAATATGTTTTTTTCATATTTCATTTAGTTAGAGATGCTTGACCTGGAGTTTGAACCGTGGCATTACATGTAATAAGCCAATACACTACCTACTAGACTACGGCCAATATAAGTATGGATTTAATGTTTAAAATTTTTATAGTAGGTAATGTGTTCGCTTATTAGACGTCAAGCTCGGGTTCGAGCCCCAGGCCAGACATCAAAACGAAATATAATATAGCAGATTTCTGGCAAAAACTCTGAGAGTAAATAAATCTGCCATTAAAAAGTTTCCCACAATCTGTCATTCGGAGTCTACGTTAAACTGTAGGTCCCCCCATTCAAGTATAAAAAATGAACGCACACAACATGAGTGGTATGAGAAGCCAGGCCGTAATCCTGACTGAAGGTTTGTAATGACCAATTATGTATGTATTAAAATTTGTATTGAATTGGCAAATAGAATTCAATAAGTGATGCTTCGATATAGACAGGTGATGAAAGTTTCCATACATCTACACATTTCAAAACATATCTAATGTGGCTGAGTTCATATCATTCCACTTATGTCTTCATAATAGCATCAAAGTTTGTTATATGCTCGATTGAGTACTTTTCGAAGGCAATAATGGATATAAATGTCAGTAATTAAGCTGCGTACACGGTCGCTCATCTTTGAATGTGATATTAAATCTCAAACAGTTTATTGGAGAAATTTTGATTCCCAAAAATGCGCGACTGAATGCTAATATTATAGCTGGCTCTTTGCATTTGTATGCGCTTGTTGCCATGTGGGTAAATGATTTCACTCAAATCAAGTATTACCTCTTTATAGAGATTATCCAGTTTAATCCTTTAAATGACATCATTTATGCGTTTATCTACTTTTAGCACATTTAAGTTTTGAAAAACAAATACTCATGCATGAATTCATGCAATACAAATTGTATATATCTTATGCATTTCTTTGTTTTTTAATTAATGATTGTTTTCCAAATTATATTTGTATCTGTGCTGTGGATTAGGATGAAAAAACAAACAATTTCCAATTATTAATTTTAATGGTGGCACTATTATTTATTGCCTGTATTTCTTTTTTTTTCTCATTTTTATTTTTCTACCATGAATAGTTTGTTTATTTTTAGTCTCTGATAAAAGAACTGGAATTGTATTCATTGTGTCGTATATTGTTTAGAAGAAACATGTGTTTTCATGGTTTCCTAATAATGCCAGCAGCACCAGCACCAGCAAGCAGCATTATGAAAACTGCAACCAAAAATAAACCAGAACGAAATACACACATTCACTTGCTCTTACGCTCTCTCCACTCCATTAGGATTGTATCGTTAAGATACAATTTTGATTCCAAAAAAAGAACACACCATCTACAGCATCTACTCTTTTGGTGGAGTTAAAAACACACATTTTAAGCGGGAAATTTGGTTTTCGTTGGTTGTTTTTCTTTTCCCCATAAAAACTAAAGGAAGAAAAATAAAGAAATTTCATTTTATATTGAAAAAAAAAATAAATGCAGTTGAGGCAAATGTAAAGAAAACACATGTAACATTGAGTATAAAGACGTATGGAACTGCTGTGCCGTGATCATAATAAAAAGTCAAGTGAAGGAGGCAAGAACACAACTCAACTCAAGGAAAATCAAATTAAATTTCTGAAAACAACAACAACTCACGCCAAAAGAAAAAGTTTTAGAATTTCTAAGCAAAAACCAAAACTAGAAATCTAATCGTGATATTTTCTAACATCAAGTGATAATTTGTGTTAAAATTCAACAAAAAAACAAACAAAAAATATTTTCCAAATAAAAATTCAATTTTAATTTAAAAAATCATTTCAATGGGTATCATGTATAAATTAATGAAACATAGAAATCTTACAATGGATCTTAACAGCATGCCACATTCTTTTGAAAGTCCTTCAAATATAAAATCAGAACGTAGCCGCTTAATTACAATTGAAGGCAATATTATTGATGCTCCTGTTACACAAAGTTTATCATCGGAGGAGGACACTGTAAATCAAAATATGGATGATACAAATGTGGATGAACAGTTTACCGCAGAGCATATCATACAGTTGTGTAAATTTTTAGCAGAAAAATCTAAGAGAAATGTAAGTTGATTTCCTTATTTTTTGAATGATACATAATGCAAGATCTAGTCATAAGTAACAGGCGGTAAATTTTGATTTATGAGACTACATAATTGTCCCTATTTTACTCTTGCGTAAAAAATTAAAAATGTTACAATATACACCAATACCCCGATTTGCGTCGCTTCAGTTTGCGTCGCTTCGAAGTTGCGTCTTTTTTAAGTTTCTGGAATTTCAATGTTGCGTCGTTTTGGTTTCAGTTTGCGTCGCATGGCTTCGAAGTTGCGTTGTAAATGCTTCGATTTGCATCGGTGATAGGAAAATGTTTTTACAAAGCTAAAGCAGAAAAAGGGGATTTCCCGTTTAGTAGAAAGCAAATTTGCAGGTGTGCGTTGTTTTACATGTTAAGCGTAGTTATTAGTTTCGAATTATATGTCGTGGAGTGAAGTTCAGTCTGAAGGTTGAAATTGAAAATTCTGCTTCAGTTTGCGTCGTTTCGGTTTGCGTCTCATTTTTTATTGGTGTATCATACAAATACACGGTCTCTAGTTATTTTATAAGTTTACTTTAGGATTTCATTTAAGAGGGTTATTACTATTTTTCTATCAGTTGATTTGAAGGGCATAGGATTATCATAAACTTTTCTATCTTCACATTAGGTTTCCTTTTTTTTTTCTTTAACTTGTTTCAATTTTATATACTTAGTTAGGATCCAACTAAGTTGGTGATTGTTACTGTTAGTTGATTCTAGTATGATAGGGTCGTCATCTTTCGTTTCGTAAAAACAACTGAGTTTTCTATTGCTTCTACTGCTTTATAATGTAGGGATTTAAATATTATGACTTCATAATTTATATACGTTGAAAAGCATTAAAATTTCAATATATAATATATAGAGACCTATGACTGGATGTGTTAAATTTTAATCTCGTTGCAAAAATTCAACTTTCCACACAAACATCAAAATACAGTTTTAACATACAATTTCAATATATCATAGGGGAAGTTTGGCTCGTATAAACATATACCCGCCGCTCATATATAAAATTATTAACACACGATATAAGTGGTGTTGAGAAGCTAGGTCAAATCTTCTCTGAAAATTAAATAAGTAAGGTTTAAAGATTGCGAGTTCTAATTTTACCATAATTTTTCAAGATTTTAATTAGAAGCTGTTATGCTGTTTTGCAGAATTGAAATTATGACACAAAAAATTGATTAAAGTAGTTAAATCGCATGATATCTCTCAAAGTTCAGCTCTCGAACAGAGCACCAATTTTGTTTTTAAGCAAGCTCATTGATAAGCTTATTTAGCAAAAAAAAGAAATCATCTATTAATACAAAGATTATAGACAGAAAGAAATAAGGGAATAAGAAGTTATTTTTGTTTTTGTCAGTAATATTGTAATAGTAATATTGAAAGTAGTTGATAGATAATAGGATTCATTTTATTGTCTTAATATAATCGTTTGAAATGTCTTAATTTTGCTACTGTTAAGAATATTCTGTTACTTAACAGAACCTGTGGATGTATAAAATAATTTTCATGCGCTTCACAGTGATTTTTAACGCTCTAGAAGAACGATTACTAAAAATATTTGAAACGAGGTTCACGATTTTTAAAATAACAGATTGTATGAGTTGTAAATGCAAGCGCAGCAGAAGATTCCACTCTATTTCAAACCGTAATTTCTATATTTATTATGATGTCATTTCCTAAAGTTCGAATCACATATATTTATATAAATATTTATATAAATTCTTGTTCAGAACACATCAACATTTATTTTAACCGTTTTTATCAGGCTTTTGGAAATCGGCTTAAGAAGAATGATTGTTAGACATGAATGTGAATACATACATATATGACTTCAATGAGTGCTAGACTAACAGTGTGACATTAATACCACGTCATGCATAGCTATGGGTTGTACAAATTTAAAGAGTGAGAAACTCGTGATGTTCTGAGCATGAAAAATCAACGCAATGTTCATTTAAAGCAGAAAATTTTCAAGTCCTTCATCTATGAACCCATAACTCGGAATTTACCAGATATTCTGTACGGGCCATCATCTAAATATTGATCGTCTATAAAAAAATATAGAGTGATAAATATTATATTTAAACTTATCGATATCTACACCATTTCCACAACTCTAAAGTGTTTGGATTTTTCTTATCTTAATTTAACTTGTTGATTGACATAAAAATCATTACAAGTATATGCTGTGTTGTTGAGGTATTGTTTGAACTATAGCCGGACCAAGTCCATAAAACACTTCGTAAAGCATCTATGATTCGTCTTGTATATAAACCACTTAGTTTGCCAAAATAGTGCTTAAAATTCTGCAGTAAATTTGCTCGTAAACTGTTGAGTGTCCTTTTCATGCCGATCGCAATCGGCACTTGCACATGAAATTGAGGTTTTTCTCCAGTAGTATATATTTCAAAACAAATACTATCTGTCATACAAGGATTACTGACCCACCCTCACATCTCCACTGATCTCTTTGTATTTTATTCCTACGATCATCGTAACTAAAATACATGATTTATAGTGGGCGTTTAAGATATATTTTATGGATTATTTCCATTCATTCTCGATGATTGATTTTCGATTTTCTACTACTTATTGCTATATGTAACGCAAACTAAATGGCCCGATATATTACCCCACTCTCATACGTTTCGGGCTGTGATTTAAATAATTTTAATATAGAAATTGAAATAATTTCAATTTCATTTTCAATTATTTAATTAAAAAACTTTTAAATATTTTTCATTTAAATTAATTAATCTAATACGATATTCTTCTTCAACTTTTTTAGAAAAATCTTCACAAACAACAACAGAGTCCGAAAAGACTAAACAAATCAAAACAAACACAATTTCAATTTCAACAAATGGAATGTGAAAACGATGACAATGTTGAATATGAAGACGCTGCTGATTTGTATCAGAATGATGCATTACCTCTGCTAACAACACAAAGACAACAACAGCAGCAACAGCAACAACAGCTACGGCAAAGAAAATTTGATGACGAAAACAATGATTTTAAACATCAGCATCAGGGGGAACAACAGCAAACACGAATAACAGGAATTTTATCGTCACGTTTATCACCTGATATAAATTCATTGAATATTTCAACGAATACCATGGCAAGTAGCTGTGCCATGCAGCATTATCAACAGCACCAGCAGCAACACCACCAGCAACAACAACAATTAAATGAACAGCACGAGCTTTTCAGCTACCAACACCAACAGCATGAGCAAACACATGAACAGCAGCTAGGGGAGCGACATCATAGTCAGAGTAACAAACGCGATATTTTATTAAAAATACGCCGTCAAATATTTGAACGCAAACGTTTACGTGAGAATGGCGCCTTTGAGGGCCAACAACAAATGCTAAATAATGCACAAGTCTGGAGACCCTGGTGATTGGAACAAAAAAAAAAAAAAAAAAGGTTGAATAAGAATTGTTCAAGATAAGGAAGTGATATAGAAATTAATTTTAGTGTAGCGTATACATATACAGTCAAAGAAAAAAGTCTACATACACCACTGCATAGATTTTTTCCCCAGTAATTTTTATCAAATTGTGAAAGGTGTCATATAAAAAGATATAATCTGAAAATTATTGACAAAATAGAGTTGTATGTAGGCTTTTTTCTGTGACTGTATATATTTAGATAGGTAGTAAGAGTAGAGTACACAAAAAAATACACAAAATTTTTGGTAAGAAAAAAAGCTTTAAGAAAACTTTAAGACATTTTGGGTGGATCTCAAATAGTCGCCAAAGATGGCAATTGTATACAAACATAGATGATTTAAGTAATCAACTTCCAAAGATTAAATTATTGTAGGTAAACACAAAACTACATATAGAATGGGTCATTTAAAGGATTAAACTTACAAATGCAACCAAACAGAAATGATTAGAAATTTTGTCAAATTTATTTTTTTGTTGTGGAGTACAATTGTTCCGGTTAGAAATGGCGTATCACTTCATTCATATGGCTGACTCGGCTGGCCTCACAGTACCTTATTCGATCGTACTTTTTCGAGTGTATGGTGTCGTTTCTCGGCAGTGGCTTCTTTGCCAGTGTTGGCCTTCAAATGTGCAATTGTCTATGGTTTAACGGTGCCCCACAGAAAACGGTGTCAAATGGCAGCTTCTTCGGTTGCCAATTGACATCACCAGTTCAGCTAATTAAACGCCAATCAAACGTTTGACGTATTAAATCGATTGTGGCATGAGATGTGTGGCAAGTTGCACCATCCAAACATGAAACCAAACATCGTTCACATCAATACCATGAAGAGCGGATACAAAAAAATCAGTTATCACGGCGCAATAGCTATCTCCATTGACCGTAATTGTTGGGCCGTCCTCATTTTTAAAGAAATATGGGCCTCCGCTTTACAAGCCATACCAAACAGTCACTCGTAATGAGTACATTGGTTTCTGTAAGACCGCGTGTGGGTTTTCTGAGCCCCCAAATACGGCAATTTTGCTTATTAATGTCTCCACCAAGATGAAAATGAGCTTCATCAGAAAAGATGATTTTTTTTTTTTGAGGAAAATCGACATAATCGTGCCGTTTCTCGTTGGCCCATCTAGCGAAGCGTAAATCGTTTCATTATGTTCAATGAAGATATTGAATTTTGTGATAGAATACAATGACAAAGTCAAATCTAAACCGATAGAGGACCCACCCTATATTATTTAAAATAGATTCTTCCATTAGTTGTAAGATTAGTTTGTAGTTGAAATAAAGAACGACTTTTTTTGTAAATTTTTTATTTTAAGTTCATAATTTTATTTCAAAAGAAATTTCAAACATAAGTTGAGAGTTATTTCTTCTTTCCTTTTTTTCCTTATTTCCTTTTTTATTTGTTTGGTTTGTGTTGTTCTTTTATTGTATTAATAAATGAAATTTATTTTTAAATACATTCTGGTATTTTTTTATTTTATTTTTATCTCTCGTTTTATCATAAATATACTGTATATATACATATATAGTTGTTGTTGTTGTTGTTTTTGTATTTTTTTTTAAAGATATTTTTAGCATATCTTTTTATAGTTAATGAAAATGTTATTTATAGTTTTCTAAAAGTTAAAAAAAAAAATTATTTCTTTCAATTTTCGTAAAGGGAACTCTACGCGAATGTAAATGTAAATGTAAATGTGAAAATGAAAATGAAAACATTAACATTTAAATGTCCATGTGGTAAAATAATTACAAAATATTTCTCTTCACAGTTTTTATGTGATTTTTTTTTCTTGCCTTCTATTTCTGTGTGCCACCAGAAGGCACAGCAATACTGTGAAATGGAACTTCTTGCACTCACCACTCTCACTGTTAACACAGGAAGTTTAAATGCAATAAAATAGCATTGAGGCTGAATTTTAAAAATAAAAACAAAAATTTAAATTTAGAAAAAATAAACTTAAATTTCTAAACAAATTAACAAATCAGTCAGTGGATTTTGAACTTTGAAACACTCAAAAAAAAAAAAAAAAAAAAAAATTAAAGCATTTTACTCTCCTTTGGTTTTATTTAAAGACTTCTTGTTATTCTCCTCATATTTTGTTTGCTTTCCTATGTTTAAATTTGTTTTAGTGTTTAGTTTTACATTTGAACTTTATGTTTTTGTTTTTAATTTTTCTTTTCTTTTGATTTTACATACTTTATTATGGAATATAAATTTTTTTTATAGGTTTTGTCTAAATATTTTCTAATTAACATTTGTTGGATGGTTTAGATTTTTGTTTGGATGTACAAATTTAGATTTGATTTAAAAAAAAAATTTTAATCTGATAATAGATAGGTGTCATCATGACACCATAAAGTTTAAAATAAAAATTAATTTTTACTGTTGAACTTTATTAACTGAAAGTGTTAATTATTTAACAATAAAAACCTCGGCCTTTGTTAACATTAAAATTTCCGAAAAGAATTTATGTACGAATATTATTTAGAAGACTTTTATATAAAAGACCTGTTATTATACCTACATACATACTTACATACACAATTTGTCATTACAACCCTTTAGTCAGGATTATGACGTAACTTCTCACACCTCTTATGTTATGTACGCTAATTTTCTACATGAATGGCAGGGCCAACAGTTTAAAGTCGAACAATAGATTTTTTTGAGAAAGTTTTTCATGGCAATTTTTATTTACTCTGTGAGGTTTTGCTAGAAATCTGCTGAGAAGGAGTAGCCAAAGAAATATGTCTTTATATTTCGATTCGTTGGCGATGTCCGACCTGGTGTTTGAACCGTGGCCTCGTGTGGAATGAGCCAACATACTACCTAGTGCACTACGGCGACATCGACTACTTGTTATACCTGCAGTGTCGATTAAAACTAACCGAATAAATCTTATTTTGAACGTCTTTCTTGCAGCTAAAAGCAGAAAACGATCTTTTGACGAATTCCCACTAGGGACTTCTGGTCTAAAGATCCGCATTTTGTCAATAAACCCTTAAGGTTTACACTGATATACATAGGCATTGTGGTATATAATACAACGGTTCTTATAGTCAACTTTCTTATACGCGGCCTAACTACTTCAGAGTTTTACAAGCAGGGGTCATGGCAATTGTAAAAACAACGCAATGCTTATTGAGTGGAGGAATTTTCCCTGATAATCTCTTGATTTACTCGAACAACCAGACTGCAATAAAGTCCATAAGGATCGTACTATTAACTACCATCTTTGATTATGAACGCCGACGATTTCTCAAGGAAAATTTGGATCATTCACTTTTTTTAAAAATACTTTTGTATATGACTCGCTTTTTGGCTGCTTTTCTTTTTTACTGAGGTCAAGTGCCTAACGAAAGTAGTTTTAACGCCTGTCCTTGTGCATGAATAAAATGATATTTCGGATCATGTAAACGTAACTCTTATATGGGTTTTGGGATATTGAGATATCATTTGAAATTGTATTGCTGATGAGCTGTCCAAAGCCATTATGGAGCTCGCAATTCTTGATATATTACAGGGCTTAGCTATTCCTATTAGTTCAGTTAACTTGAAAGGTCAATCTTGTTGGCAACGAGATGGTACTTGCAATTTTTTAGACCATGCTGGCCATGTATGAATAAGAAGAGATGCGACTCACTTCTGACCTTAAATCGATAGCCACTTTGCTATTGGCTCTGTATTCCGGTAATTGGCTGCTGAATGTGGTGTGGGTCTGTAGCATTTCATATATATTATAATCCAAGCATAAAAAATCATAAAATCAGAATTTAACTAAAATTTTAAATATTTCCAACGATTTCAAGACTGTACAGTGGCGAGCACAAATCGTATGTAAATTATCATTGCATCGTGGGATAAGTACGAGTAAATTCATAAAAGAGCTGTGACCACAGAGGAATAGGGTTCCAAAAATCCAACCTCAACTTGTTAGAAAATAAATCTACAAGGAATATAATATAGAGGTAATAGAAACATTAGAAAATGAAGTTCAGTCAGTATTGTGTGAAGACGCCATGTGTTTGAAGAGAGTAATCGTGGTTTGAAGATCTCCGTTACAAAGATCTGTCGAATAATTATCTAGTAATTGTTATTGTTTATGCAAAGTGTATAAACAGACGAATAACAAACAAATCAATTTTTGTTGTTTACATAAAGTCGTGAACAATGGCACACAGAATTGTTTTATTTTCAATCCAAGAGCTCATATTTTAAAAGTTTTCATAAGGTAAAAACGTAACAATTGGAAACACGAAACAGGGAAATAGCTGAACTGAACTGGTGATATTAAATAAAAGGCCATAGAGATAAACTCTAAGAAATAGTAATGTCGTAAGAAATGAATCGAAAGGTTAAAACTGGAATTCAAAGTGTTGCAAGAATATGAAAACTGTTAACTGGTCTGTTTGTAGCATATAGCATATGTACTGACATCACATGCACTAGCATATTAATAGAAAATGTTTCATTCTTTATCCTTCCTAAAATAAACGCAACCGATTCGTGTACTATAAAGTTTTCTAAGATGATGACAACCCCGTCTGGCATTACTTAGGAAAAGCAGTGAATGACTTTGAGTACACAGGATCCTACTCTTTCTCAAGGGGTTATATTGCCTGTCTTTCGAATGATGTTCGTTGCTGATGTCACCTTCTTTAAAAGGTTTAATTCATACAGGTTGGAAACATTTTATATTACAAGCCATGTTGTCTACTGAAGGTTTCTTTAGGATCTAAAAATATTACCGGAATATCTTCAACATACCTAGGGTTTTTGAAATATTATTTAAATGACCCTGAAGTTTTAGAAAACCCGAATTATTAAAATTAATAAAAATATGCACGTGTAAGTATTATTTTCTAAAATGAAATCTAAATTTATGTATATCCTTACAAAAATCCTTTCCACTTACAAAGTGTTGTATATAATGAATAGGGAGTTTATTTTTTTATGCGGTTATTTATTGAATCATTCCTTTTTTGTTTCTTTTAGAAATATTTACGCTTTTTTCTGGTTGTTTTGGTAATATTTTCACTTATTTTTTAATGTTTTTTATGTTTATTTTTTTTTTTGGTTAGGATTTGTTACTTTTGTTACTTTTTTATTTTAAAATTTTTTGTTAAATTTTTTATTCGGTTATTTAAATATATATTCTCGTATTTTTGTTTATTTAGTTAATTAAATACTATCGTTTTATTTTATATATTTTTTGTTTATTTATTTAATTTGAAATATTATTGTTTTTTCTGTAGGTACTTTATTCAACAGTTTTTTTCTTCATTCGTTTTTATTTTATTTTTTTTATTTTATTTTTCAACAACTTGCATAAAGTAAATGTAAGAGATATTAAATACTATTACTACATATACATATATGTATTCGAGTTGTTGCATGAAAAAAATAGTCGACATAAATAATTTTTACTGTATACAGCCAAATAGAAAAACAAAATCGATTTAATACAAATCAAATAAAATTTAAAGTACGTATGATGGATGATTGGTTGAGTAAACCGAAATATTATTAAACAAGTTATTTAAATGTTCTAATGAAATTAAAAAGCGGGAAAACATATATTTTTTAGAATTAATTTTAAAGCAAATGTCTGTTAATTGTGTTCTATAATTCGCTGGAAAAGGTTTAATATTCCAATCAAACACAACGTTTAACTGGTTTAACTATCTCATCAAGATCAGTGTTTCTTTACTTGAACAAGTTTAAAGAGTGCCACCACATTATTCGAACTTAAATTCCATATGATACATACAGGGAGTCATACTTTAGTGTATTCATTAAAGAAGGTAAGAGCTTAAGGCATTTCAACCAAAAACTTCAGGACTGAGATAACGTAAAAGCTACAACCTGTGGCATCACTCAGAGCATTATATTCAGGACATTACATAAATAGTCATTACAACCCTTGACTCACGATTATGATCTAGCTTCTCACATCACTTATTTTCATGGCAATTTTATTTACTCCAAAATTGTTTGCCTGAAATCTGCTGATAGTAAGTCGCAGAAATAATATTTTGTGGCCTCACATCTAATAAGCCAAAACACTACCAACCAGACTACGACGACTTCACTCAGAACAAATACTTTAATTATAGACGGGATACTATTTTCCTGGTATGAAAATTTTACTTTATCGTCAGAGATATAAATTTATCTGTTAGTATGAAATATTTCTTCTCAAATCCAATAGAGGGCTGCATAGACATTCGTTTTAGCATATTTACTAACACAACGGCATCTCATTCTCCTATCCACATATACAACACTACGTGTCAGTGTACCTACTATTAAGAAACCAATAAATTTGTCTGTACTGTGGTATAACTCTCTACAGCAGATGAAGGTTCTTATCAGCAGTTTCGAAACGCCACTGTATTCAATGTAACGAAAAGATTTCAAATTCCCACAGAGTAATCTTTCTCTTGAGCGTGGATCAATTAATATAATCTAGTTTCTGGTTCATTAAGCCTAGTAACTAAGTCTTCCAAGCTAAGCAGTTAGTAGTTTTAATTTCCACCACGCCTTTATGTCCCTACGAGGTATAGGTATTGTTCTGACAGGGAGTTCAGATCTTCAATATCTGTCATCAGAAGTGTCATTTAATTTTTTTTAATATTTCCAGCAGCAGCCTTGAAAGTATTCAAAAGAAAAGTCCTACGTAAGATCTTCGGTCCAATGTAAGTTGGAGATAATTTCCGCATCCGAACCAACAATGAGCTGTATGACCTAAGGCAAGCCGAAATCCGTTAATCGAGTTGTTAATGGCTTATTAAAGTAAAGTAAAGTAAGTATTTCTATTTTAGAATATGGACGCATAAAAATAATCAAAACCTTCTACAAAAGGAGTTATTCAAACGTGGCCACTTAGCGGACATTAGGGAATGAGTATGGTCATCATAATCTACCTACCATATTGACAAAATTATGGAAAAACTTTATTGAGTCTGAAGCCATAGCGATATAGTCTGTATTGTACACCACTGAAATCTACGCAATGTTAAAAATTTCGCTTGGGTTAGAAAGAGTGTGGTGGTGGAAGCGTGGTGCCGGTCCCAGCAATTGTGTCTATCTTACGGCTCATTACGTTGTATTTTGAATTTGTATATGCAACTGCAACCAACTAAAGCAACAATTAAAGCCATTCACAACCTCTGTAGATATGCTGAATAGAGGTTAGGCCAGTAGTAATAATTGTATACAGAAAAGGGTGTTATTTCTCACTCGATGCTTGTATAAGTCCAGTAGGGATGAATTATCCCTGAAAACAAGTTACTGTTTGGTAAGCATTATGCTCTGGATTGTGGTCTATAATGGCTCCAGGACTTCGGTTTTTCACATATAGCACACGAACATCAACAAAGTTCGTAAAAACGAGAGTAGAATGCATTCAGTTGCTTGTCAGCTTTTAAAGAGAAGGATCATGTCGCTTTTTTTTCAGACTTCAATTATACACGTAAAGAAATATTACGGTAGAATTCACTAATATTCAGTGAGATTCAGTAATAATAATGAGAAATCATTTCGATTTGTGGAAGAATATTAGTCAAGTTAAATACGCTAAATTTTTTGTATATTTTCCACTACATATAGCTATTATTAGGTTAATCAGTATGCTTGACAATTTACTTTACTTTATACACACGTTGTGATGCAGCAGGGACTGCGTATTAAAACCACAACTAAGTTATGCTGGAGACCAGCCTGAAAGTTTTATAAACTTCATCCTTGATGTCAATGGATGACAACCCAGTTAAACTGACAACCTATCTCTGCATTTCGCAAGAGATGGGCACTGAGAACAGAAATTGAGCACGTTTCTTCACATAACGCAATGACCTAAAAGCATGGTCACTGTGATCGAGATGACATTGTGATCAAGTTCGAGTAGTTGATTGGTGCGCCTTCTATCCATCCTGGGGGCAAGTGAGTCTGGCAGTGGAGTAAGATTCCCTCATTGTGCAATGGTACGAACCAAAAAAAGTTTTTAAAACAAGAGCCAGTATTTAAAATAAAACATAATTTTGCTAATTTGTATTCTAAACATCCCATTACAATGCATTTGCTATTATATTTCATAATGAAAGTGATTGAATTAAATAATTACGTATAAAGGAACTAAAACTAGCTAATAATTGTTAAATAAATCATAATTAATGTTTAAATACATGTTTATTTACTTGATTGACTTCATTAAATTGAATTGATTTATTCGTGTTTAGTTTGGCAGTTTATGGTTACATTAACAAAATATCATCTGTCTGTATATGTGTGTAGTAAAGTGTGTAAGACTTTGACATGTTGCTGGCAGTTTTATGAACAACAACAGTGAGTAAAGAAAATAAATTCAATTAAAGGAAAAATTTATTTTTAATTATTTTATAGTTTTTCCTTAAATGCATTCCAAATAACAATAATAAAAAAAAAAATTCCTATTAAAGTTGATAGAAAAATAAAAAACAAACGAAAAATTCAACACTTAACACAACTAAAATAAGTTTTAATTATTTAACTGATTAGACAAAAATGATTTTTTTTTATTTTATAATTTAAAATGATGTATTTAAACATATATTGCGTTTCTCTTTTTTTCAATCAATTGATTATTTGATTTGTTTTTATTTGACAAAAAAAAAAGTAAATTTTGTTTTAATTTCAGGCATCTGTTGACTGCATTTTATACATGCATTTTTTTTATTGTAGTGCATGTATAATAAAACACCAATTTAATTACATATTTATATTGATAATTAATTAATAAATTGTTATTTATAAACATATATTATATTATTGTAAATGCCTAAAGTAATTTACAAAACATGAGCAATTTATAAATTTTTTTCATACTCAAACAGTGGACAACATGGTTAAATGTCATATGGTAAGTCATATTGCATATATGTATATACATATGTAGATATCAAAAAGATTTAAGAAAAATAAAGGAGAAAAAAATTTCACATCTACTGTTTTTTTATTTTTACAGTTAGCATACCCATTGTATGGGTCATAGAAATAGAATAAAACAAACTATTGTTGTTATTCATCTTTCTTCAGACCTGGCAAATCCTCCGTTGACCACATCTTCACACTACGTCAAATCCTCGAAAAGACCCATACAAAACAAGTCAAGAAAGACCATCTTTTTGTCGACTATAAGGCAGCCTTCGACAGCCCCATAAGGGATCGTGTTTTTGCCGCAATGTCTGAGCTCGGTATAACTGCGAAGCTGATAAGGCTATGCAGAATGACGTTGAGCAATTCCTTCAGCTGCATCAAGGTAGGAATGGATCTCTCCGAACCTATTGATACCGTGCGAGGTTTAAGACAAGGCAATCCCTTATCATGCGACCTCTTCTACTTCTCGTCATGTACTGCAATGCCACTATTTTCCAAAAAAGGTCCCCAGTTACTTGCGTACGCTGACGACATTAACATACCAAGCGAGATGTTACTACTGCCTCTAGTGCTATTGAACAGGTGTCTACTAAGATGGGTTTGGCAGTAAATGAGGGCAAAACGAAGTATAGACGTGCGGCGTATTGGATCTCAGATAACGTCCGTTAACTATACTTACGATATAGTCAAGGAATTTATTTATCTTGGCTCCGCCGTTACCACCAAAAATTGTGTCAGTCTGGAGATCAAGCGCAGGATCACACTTGCCAACAGGTGCTACTATGGCCATTGAGTAGCAGAGACCTCTCTCGTACGACAAAACTAACACTCTACAAGACATTCATCCTACCCGTGCTTCTTTATGGCGCTGAGGCATGGACTCTATTAAGCCCTGATACAACAGCCTTGAGAGTATTCAAGGCATAGTTCCTACGTAAGATCGTCGGTCCAGTGCGACTCAGCGATGATTTCCGCATTCGATCCAACAGAGAGCTGTATGAGCTCCTCAACGACATAGACGTTGTGAAGCGTATTAACATCCAGCGGCTGCGCTAGCTCGGCTCTGTCGTCCGAATTAAGGAGGACGCTCCGGCGAGACGGGTATTTGATGGGGGGATCTGCGGAAGTTGGAGAAGAGGACCACCTTATTTTCGTTGGACAGACCAAATCTAGGAAGCCCTGTCATCGATTGCTGTGACCAACTGGTGTAGGCGCGCAAGAAGCAGAGGCGCCTGGAAAGATATGTTAAGCCAAATCCATTGATCGGGTTGTTAATGGCCAATTAAATAAGTAAAGTAAGAAGAAATTTTTTTGAAGAAGATCAGGTCGCTTCGATTTGGATTTCTCCAATATTTTTGTCAAATCTAGTGAAACTTTCTGATTAATCTGAAAATGAAAGCTATGCCTGAATTTTCTTTGGTATAAAAGAATATTTTAAGCGCTATAAGCATAAAATTACCATTTTTCTAATATTGTCTCTGATTCTCGAAATTACGGTAACAGCGAAAAGTCATCTTGAAAAATTTTACCTACATTCCATATTGGAAAGGAAATTTGACCAGAAAAAGCCACAGACGAAGGGATACTAGAAACATTTCTAATTTGGATAAAATGAAGAATATTAAAGATTTACTGTGGACCAAGTGAATCAGCAATGAAGAATTATTGAGAACGATAACCTGTAGGAGTCAACATAATCCTTGAGAAACAACAAGTATATAAATATAAAGAAAAATTGAGGGCCATCGCACAAGAGGCTAAGGAGAAATATTATGGCTGAAGAACATATAAGAATGGATAGACTACACTGACCGAAATTTCCCTTAAAATGGCTCGATGAATAAGGAACTGCCTGTATTCGTATGAAATTAATATATGGTATGTAAATTGTATTGAACAAGCGCTTACAGAGGGGTTATGGAAGAGCAATAATAATAAAAGAAATGTAAAATTCTCATTTGCATCATGAGCTAGCTCTCTGACTGAGAGAAATTTATTGCGTAGATGCAGTTAGCTTTAGAAATAAAAAAATTTCTAATGAGACACATTAATTTCATGTCATGTAATCTTTTATTACCACGACAATTCAACATATTCTGTTGTCCAGTGTTGAGTATATAAATTAGAATTTCATTAGTTTTCTATCTTCGTTAATTGTTCGTTTGTTTGTTTGTTTGTTTATAATTCAATAGTATACATAATATTGTTTTTTGTTTTTGTTTATCCTATAATAATAAAATAATTGTAAATTCCCAAAATATTTCATTCTTTCATTTTTAATAACTACAATATAAGTACATATTTTAAAACTCTTTTTCAATAAAGTTTCCTCTTCTCTGCTTCATTATGCCATTAAATTTACTGTAAATATTTCTGTTTTGTAATTTTGTAACAATGAACACAGATTTAGTTTTAATTTTCTTTTTTTCTTGTTTTTTTTTTACATTTAAATATATATTAATTATAAATATATATATTATTATATATATTATATTATATGTATGGTATAATAAATAAATAAATAAATGTTTTATTCATTTTCATTAATTTTAATTTTGTAATTTTAATAAGTATTTAAGAATTTTAAAAATAGTTTTTTTTTTTAATTTTGCATTCTTAAACTAAAGTAATTATTAAACATGGTATCAGAAGAAGAAATTTGCATCAAATGCTACTGGATCGGCCCATACCGGTACATACACCCGAAGTGGTTGTTATATGATGATTACGCAGCGTCAATTTGTCAAAATTGTTTAGAGGTGTTTGCTTAGCAGATACCTTTTAATAAATTTCATAATCAAAGAAATGAATTCAGTTTTTTAATTAAAATTTCTTACCTCATCCACCTGATGACATAATTGCGATTTAATCCAGGGCCATTTTATAGTGCGCATCAGTGTATTGCGAAAGTCCTCACTGAACAAACAGTAGATGTAAAATGTTATCGAATAGTTGGTCAACTCTAACAAATTCGCCAGCGCTCTAAACACCTGCAAGAGTGCAAAAGGTAACGTTGTTATAATTGAAATAGTAAATGTTCCCAAAATAGCTGCAGGTTTGTTTATTTTTCCTTTAAAATCCATCTTTTTTTTTGCATTCATATACAGGGGCATAGGCATTTGAACGTGCATAGGGAAATACAAGCATATTTTGATCAAAGATGACGGAAATAAAAACGATTACATTTACAGCATTTGCAACTACTACTGCAATAACTCCTACTACCGTTACTACCTCGTTAATTGCGTTATTTTTAGCAACAACAGAGACGGCTTGAAAGGAGGGGGTTCTCTTATTAAAGAATGTTGCAATTATGCTACACAAACTATGGCTTTATTTTTGGTATTATTTTCAAGTCGAAAGTGTACAGAGAATAGACAGCATGTTCGATATTATACACTTATTTAGAGCCATTGTTTTGGGTTTTTTTTTTTTTGTTGGTCGCATGTTCGAGATTTTATGCCTATTTAGTTTCATTTTTTAGGCCTTTTCGGTGCTCCGGTCAACAGGCATTTGCCAGTTGATTCATGACATCTGTTACAGTTAGCAAACCAGGAGAAAAGGGGGAAAAGTGAATTTTATCTCTTCATAAAGAAATATTTCTTGCAGAAAAAATTTGTATTCAAAACCAGGCGAAAATGTGTACGATTGAATTCAAAGGTTCAAAAGGGACCACTGTATTTCGTTGTGGGTATTTAAGAACGTAAGATACCCAGTTGAGATATTTACAATTGAAAAAATTTTTAAATATTGTTTTGACTACTCGGAGACTGAAAGCGTTGTATAGGCTTCGTTCACTTCAATGAAAATCGACCGCAAAATTTCTCGTGTGACAGTTGTGAAAACTGAATGCAATAAGCCACTGTATACTCCTTATTAGTTTCCCATCTACAACAAATGGTAGGTTGAAGGGGACGACACCTTAGCCACTCAGTTAGATTGTTGTACACTCTACACTAAGGAATATGCTTCCATACTACCCTACCTTCTTCCAATCGACTGTTCCGAGGCGAATTATGTTCGGTATAGTATCGTCCCTAAAATATTGGAATCTCGAGCTTGGCAGAGACATAGAAAGTATTCTATAGTTTCTATATCTTCATCAAATACCCTGCAATTATTATTTTCCACGACAACAATACGACTTAGTTATACACATAAGGTGGTTATTCTCCCGATTACGTTCATTGAAGTACTCAATATTAAAAACGAATGCCTGCAATTTGTTCTTCTGTGTCATCGTTTAACACGCTGTTTTTTCATCTACTCCTTCAGATTAATCTTTAATTAACTGAAAGACTTTAGCAGTTAGCAAGTGATCCTACTTTTCATCGAAAAATCCTCTTCAGATATATTTTTGGATGAATGGAACAAACAAAATTGTCGAGTTTATGACGATAACAATCCACTTGAGACTCCAGACTGTCTTGTGCATTCCGAAAAAGTTACTGTTTGGCTGTGGTTTCAACATGACAACGCTACGTACCATCCAATATGGAAGTGATGTGAACTGCCGCACATTAAATGCTATATTGGATATTCTGCATGAGCGATATGAAGGCTTGATCATATCACGAGGAGGGTATCCCACTTACATCGTGGGATTTCATTAGACTTTCTTGTAGAGTTTTCTTAAGATACGGGTGTATCGAATAAGCCGCAAACTACAGCGGTCTGCAAAGCTACTCAGCAGATTTCTGGCAAAACCTCTGAGAGTAAATAAAATTGCCATGAAAAGTTTCTCAAAAAATCTATAGTTCGGAGTCGACTTTAAACTGTAAGTACCGCCACTCATGTATAAAATTAACGCACACAACATGAGTGGTGTTGAGAAGCTAGGCCGTAATGGCCAATTATGTATGTAAGTATGTATGTATGATCGAAGATCTCTGCTTTATATATACAAATATTGGGCCTCGATATTTTCAGAGATTGAGGTCCTTTCTATTATATACCATAGAAAAAAAAATCCTTTCCTTTGGCTAAGGAATTTGGTAATAAAAAATCAATAGAACGCCTTACTTCGTTCATTTTTTGGTCCTCATCTCTATAAACAAATTAAACTTACCTGAAATGAAAAACTTGGCAACACTTCCGAGGCAATTGTCATGTGTAGGATTGCCATCGGTGATACACAAACTAGAAACAATATTGATGTACTACCTGTCAAATCAAAAAAAAGGTACATATTTTAGTTGAATTCTTGTACTTTAAAAACAGAGAGTGTGCTTACCTAATAATAAAAATAGTCTTCTTTCTTCAGCATCCTTAATATATGAGGCTCGTGACGAGGTCATTTTACGTCTTTTCTCGCAAGTCTGACGATAAACCATCATAATGCGTAAATTAAGGCCAGCTATTAATACAGTTGGTATCAATTTAAATATCACTTCTAACATTACTTTGTAAATCTATAAGAGTAAAAACGAATACATTTTTTAATATTTTCATTGAAGAAAAATTCTGCTTTTATTACCGAATAAAATATTGTTCTTAAGAACGCATTATTATCTCGCCTAAAATATACAAAACGACCATCAGTTTGTAAAACACATTTTATCAGTTCACCACGAAAAACACTTGGCAGGTATATTATGAAAGTAATCAGGGTGGTTAAAAATACAATCACGCTGAAAGATTAAACAAAAATAATTAAATATTATTTTAAGCAATAGAATAAACGTACCCTGGAGGGCCCATAACAGGCCGTGTAAAACCCGGATGACATACGGAAACATAACGTTCTATGGTTAATATTAGCAGCATCATTACACCAACGCCTGTTTTAACGTTTTCAAAAAACAAATGTTAACATAGATTTACAACATAAAACATATGTTTAGCTTAGACACAAACCTAAACAACCATTGCCTAAAAATAATTCCAAGTGTGCTGTATAGAATGCTGGTCCAAATTCTTCCCATTGTCCACGGTCCTTATGTACCAGCATACGTATGCCAAATGGTATAGCAAAGACAATCGCCAATAAAGCTGCAGTGGAATACGCTGTAAATGAAATTAAAGTACAATAATTTATAAATGCGGGTGTTTGTATGTGCTAAGGTGTGCAACTGTGCTAAATATAACACTAGCACCGATTTGACATAAATTTACTGTTATAATGTCCCAAATTATAAAAGAAAATCCATAATATACTGGATATATAAATTTAAGTAACGTGCGTTAAACAAAATCCTTAAGGGACTTATTAAGTGTGTATTAAGGGACTTCATACCTACTTAAACAAAAATTTTACAATCTAATTATTTAAAGCCGTATTCAAAAAAGCTTACAACAGCTTTTCAAACCTTCTGCAAACGAACATTTTCAATCAAAAACAATTATTTGCTTAACAAACCTTTTGTAAACTTACTGTACACTTAAAGTCCATTGTAAACCTACAATAAATTCACATTATATTTCGTGAAGTATATATTTTGTTAAATATTTTCATTTCTTCATTTTATTCGTTGCTATGCATCACTAGCAATGAAGTGGTAGGAATAATATATGGTATTGCCAACCTCAAATGAAAGCAAGCGTCTTGGCAAATATATTTTGAATAAATGTTCTTATTAAACGTTTATTAAGTCTAAAGTGTAAATGAAGTGTACATTACACCTGCATTAAATTTATTTTGTTTAAATCAAATAACAGAAAGCGATAGCAATCGTCACCAATGACCACTTTACTCATTAAAGGATCGTCCAATAGAATGGAAAGTATTAAGAAGGAAAGTAAAAAATTCTTACCTTTTCTTATTAATGCTAGAGAAAAACAACTCTAATACCTTCATTGTTAACCATCATGCTGAATGGTATTATGGCCAAAGACTTAAAAACATAAAAGGAGGAGATATATATATACATATATATCTCACACATTAACAAAAGGATTTTTATTGTGCGGATGACATATATATGTATCACAACATCTCCACCTACAGGATCTAAAGAGTTTAGCTCGTATTTCTGAATTTAAGATGATTATTAAGAACACTTTAATGGTCCACCAGTCAAATATTTAGAAAACAGCTTGATAAACGATTTGTTTTACAATGCGAGAGTACAAACAGTAGCGAGGAACTCTAACTGAAGCAAATCTTACGTAAATTCAGCAAGAGGAAGCAAGTCCGATCCAAAGAATTCCTGGAGTTTTATGGGACTTCAAGGACTATGATTCGTATCGGAATTTATGGAAAAATTCTTCTTGTGAAACATTTTTTTCTTTACAAGTTAGAAGGATATCATATGATAGCAGTTGCATTTACTTTCTACACCGCAGATGTCTACACAACACCCGCTTATACTGGGTTCCGGGCCACTGTAGTATAGAGGGAAACGAAAAGACGGACGAACTGTCATGGAAAGAATTGGAGATGTCTGAGGAGGAGACAATAGAGGGGATACATTTGCCCCTACAAGAATACTTTTCAAAATTGGAAAATGCAGCATGGAATTCAACAAACCATGGGTGGTCCGACATACCAGGTTATCGAATTTCAAAACTGCTGTGTCCGACAGTGGACTGCAGGAGAACGGGGAAACTATTTGCGTTCGACAAAAAAAAAGGATTCGTTTCCTAACAGGGCACTGTGCTATTGGCAGTTTCGCTGTGAAGCTCGGTCTGTCCCACCAGGATTACTGCACAAGCTGCTATGGTAGGGAGAAAACGGAACCGGTACAACACCTTTTGTGCAAGTGGCCCGCACTTCAGAACAGGCGTTATCGGTTTTTTTGTGACAGAAAGTTCGAAGATTTAGGCATGGAGGCGAACGTGCCGCTAAGGGAACTGGTCGGTTTCATCTGGAGCTCGAGGTGATTCAGGGCTGCCACTAACTAACAAGGAGTCTTACCTCACATTGGGTAATGCAATGGGTTATATGGACACCGAGTGAACTTGCCTGTGAATGGCAAGCAACCCACTAACTCAATCTAACCTAACCTAGTATGCCCCTGATAGTATAAAAAAAAGAGTTAATTTTTCTAATCTAAAAATGATTCACTTTTAGTCGTAAATTCCATTACATTGAATATAAATCAGAAATATTCGTATTCTTAAGATTATCTGGTTTTCAACATTCAAGTATACTTTGCAGAATGCTAGTCTTAATACAAAGCATATACATGCATACATAATTGGTCATTACAACCCTTCAGTTAGGATTGCGACACAGTTTCTTACACCACTTATGCTGTAAGTGCTAATTTTATACATGAGTGGCGGGATCTACAGTTTAAGGTCGATTACGAACGAAGCTACTCTCACAATTTTTACCAGAAATCTGTTGAGAGGAAGTAGCCGAAAGAAATATTTCTTCATATTTTGTTTTGTTGGATATGTTTGACATGGGGTTTAACCGTGAGCTCAAGCCTAATATGCCAACACGCTGCCTATTAGACTACGGCGATTTCAAAGTACATTTCAATTTAAAAAGTGATGGAGTAGGTTCATAGAATTTAAAAAAAAAATTGTAGTGGTACTCCAGAGAATTTTATTTGAAAATAACAAGAGGTCAATTTAATAAATATTCACCGGAATAAATGCTTATCAAACTCATAAATTAGTAATAAAATCTTAAGAGCTTATTAAAACAGAAGTCATGAGTTCATATTAGCAATTTAATACATAATAAAATATTTTAGTTAACAAAAGTTTCAAGTACACTTCTACTAACCCTCTAAGATATTTCCCTGTATTAAGATATATAATAAAATCGTCAACATGAAGCGAAATTGTTATTAAAAAAAACTCAATAACTTCACCTTTTTCATGAATAATTCATTTGAAAATCTATAAGGAAATATGCTTTTCAGTATATACATAAGTGTTTACTTTATCATATTATATGTTAAAATGTAGACTAATACCCGTATTCCCAAAAAAATAAAATTGAGATACAAAAGCTTTAGTCAACGTAAAATTTATAAGAATTCCTAAAAAAAAACAAAATTTCACAAGGACTTAAAACGAAAAAGAAAGAAAATTCCTTTTTAAATAAAAGTCAACAGCCTGTTGTAATATGCTACACATTCATATGTAGTCGGAAAACAAATAAACTCTTAAGCTCAAAAAGTGTTCATTCTTCCACTGAGTATAAGAACCTGAAAAAATTCCGAAGAAAATCTTTTTTATCTCTTAAACAGAAGAAAAAAAATTCTTTTTTTTTCGAATTAATAAAAATCCCCAAAAAATTTTGAAACATAAAACCACGAAAAGAAAAAAATCCAACAAATTATCAACGCAATCAACACGTCACTACAGTTGCTTTTTTATAAGGCCACAAGTGCATGAATTTATTTGCTTGTGTCAAATGATTACTTTTTTCTTTTCTTTTTATTTAGAAGTAAAGAATAAAAATTATAAATGTAAATAAGTAATGCCTTTATAACACGACTACAAGATACCCTGTGAGGCAATGTATAGTTTCTGTTAGAAATTTGTCTAATTTTAAATCTAATGTAATCAGATTTCAAGGAATCTTCTTGTCTCTAAACCAATCTCTTATAAGTTTGGCTTTATGGCAAGCAGCTACCATCGTTTGTCTTGCAGAAACAGAAGGTTAAGTCATACCCTGCACTATCCATTGACTATAGCGTTATTCGGACTGAAATAATAGCTAAAACGATGTCCCCTATGCGACTTTAGTATCAGAGTACTATCTACGATGATATACATATTGTTAGTTTTTTACCTTTTAAAAACGTTTAAACGTTTATGAGCTAGTAGATTTCAAATAAAATAAGAATAATTTTGTGCTTAGTTTTAATTAAATTCTTCATTGTTCGCACAATTCTGTGTGCCACTGTTCACAACTTGATGTAAACAATAACAATTGCTTTGATTATTATTCCTCTTTGTACTCTGTTGCGTAAACAATAACAATTATTAGTCAATTTGTTCGACATATCTTTATAATGGAGATCTTCAAACCACGATTACATTCTTCAATCGCACCGCATCTCCACACAAGACTGTCTCAACTTTTACAGACTCATTGCCTGCTTTACCTTGCCTTTAATATGGCAACGTAAACAGTTTGATGAATGTTCTTGAAGTCGAATGTTCGTGGCTTGGCCTTCTCGAGATATCTATAAATGTAAACATCGTTGTTTCATTATTGTTGTTCGTATATTTTTGTTTACATTTATTCTTGCAGTGTTTGTTGTTGCATTTTTGTTTACTTGTTTGTCGCTTTCTTATACTGGTGTTGTTGGTACATTTTTGTTTACTTGTTTATCATGTAAACAAGTTCATTGTTTTCGTTTTTGTAGCTTTTGTTTACAATTCAAAAGATGTGAAAGCAAAACACCATTTCCATTTTCGTAACAATATATTTAACAACAGTAAATCGATCACTAGATCTCTAGTGGTCGTGTACACCACATTTAAAATTGTCCAAGAATACCGTGTGTCTCTAGAGTAGTTAGCGCGATATATGGCGATAGCTTCCTACCTACATTGAAGGTAACAACAACGACGATACGCGTACAGACGTGGACACAATTGTAAATTCAATTGAACTTAGTCGCCGTAGTCGAGTAGGTAGTATGTTGGTTTATTAGACGTGGGACCACGATTCAAGCCCCAGATCAAATAAAATAAACTGAAATAAATGTGTCATTATGTGCCACAAAACTCATGACAATTTGGATATTACGATATTACAGTTTGGACACCGAAGTGGTGCAATTGGATTCCATCAGACTTTTTCTTGTGAGGTATTATTAAGTCACAGTTGTATGCGGGAAGATTCGAATTCATTCTCCACTCTAATTAAAGAATGAATTAATGAAAATAGGAGTAGTCTAGAAGGTAGTGTATTGGCTTATTAGATGTCAGGCTACTGTTCAAACCCTGGACTTCCTCTCAGTAGTCTCCTGGAAAAAAGTCTGCATATAAAGGGTTCTTAAAAATCTTCTCGTTTGGAATTGACTTTAAACTATAGGCTCCAAAATGGGTGGTGTGAGAAGCTACGTTGTAATCCTGACTAAAGGGTTATAATGACCAATTAAGTAAGTAAGTAACGAATAAAATTCACGGAATGAGTAACAGTTGCCAAGTAGGGGCTGTAATTATAAGACGGAATAGGACATATGAAAGTTACAAAGAGGCATTATAAGACTAAAATAAGCTATATTTATAGAGGCGAGTGCTAACTTAACGTATCTCTACCTTTTCATCTCTTGAAGAGGAATTTAAGCAAGAAACCATTAATTGAAAGTCCAAGTGGCAACGTTCAAACTGTTGTAGAACGATCATAAATTGGCAGAAAAGCGATAGATAGCCAAGATTACCATCGTCAATAATATTCGAGACAAGTATCTCTGGAAAACATGTGATACATTTAAGACATTCATTTAGCGTTACTTTGTGCTTAAACGAAGAGAGTTATTCGATTAAGAGCATCACATTTAAGTACTGAAATGAAATGTTTAACTCTGTTACCAAACATAAGCACTTTTCCATAATGAAAGCGTAGGGCATAAGAAACGAAACGAGTGTGTAATTAAAATACTGATGTAAATAGAAACAAAACCAAGAAAAATAAAATAAAAACGAATAAAATATATCATCTTTAAGTATCCCATTTGGCTTATTATTAAATTCAAGTAACGCCCAAACACCCACACATAAGTATGTGTACAATTTGTAAAATGTTATTAGGAGTCTCGCTGAAACAACAGTTTTTAACAGAATAAAGGGATAAAGTATTTTATTGCACAGTGTAACAATTTGCAAAAATGAAGGGAAAGAAATAAAAAAAAAATTATTTAATATTTGAAATCCCATGAGAATAATTTAAACGGCTTGTGTTCAAAATTTGTTCTTATCATGTAAGTTAATTTCCCTGACTGTATTTTTCATGTCAATTGTAAATCTGTATTGTGATTGCAAATATTTCCAAAATATATTTAGAATTTCAAAGGACCCCATTTGTAAAACAAAAAACCAAACAAAAAATTGAAATATGAACTCCTTGTGAGCGTAAATCCAAAAAGAAAAAAGGAACTCTCTTATACAATATGTGGAAATCAACATTGTTTTTAACAAATTTCTTGCAAAAAATATTTTATTTTTCAATAAGTTTCCTGTTGTTCTCGTGCATTTTCCGCCGCGTTTTAACAAAACAACAAAAGTCAATACAAGAAAACTGATATAAAATCAGCATTTAAGGCAAAAGCAGCAGCTTCCAGCCAGAAGACAAACCTTCCAGACATTATATTGCCACCATAAATTGTGTTTTACCATCAACGCAAACGACAATAACAGCAGCCATGGGAGCCGAAAAAAATAAAAAATAAACATCCAACCATTTACCCGAAACAAAAAGAAGAAAACAGTAAAAATAAAAGGTAAATTATTTTGTATTTTAATACTCCACACTCAAACATTTAATAATTTTTTTATTTTTCTATTGCTATTCAGCGTTTGCCATTTAAACTTCCGCAACGTTTGCCTTAATGGAGCTCAAGTACTTATTTTTTGGTTAAAAAATTGTTTTTAAAGCTCTACAACGAACTGCAAACAGATGGTAGGTACTCTAAATTACTCGATTGATTTGTTACACATGCATACATAATTGGTCATTACAACCCCTCAATCAGGATTACGACCTAGCTTCTCTTACCACTTATGTTGTGTGTGTGTTAATTGTATACATGAATGGCCAGACCTACAGCTTAAAGTCGATTCCGAAAGATAGATTTTTGAGAAACGTTTTCATGGCAGTTTTATGTAGTCTCAGAGTTTTTGTCGGGAAGCTGCTGAGAGGCAGTCGGTGAAGAAATATTTTTTCATATTTTGATTTGTTGGAGATGTCTGACCGCGGCCTCACGTCCATTAAGCCAACGCCCTACAAAATACACTAAGTTGTCTGCATTGATTTGTTACTCCCACTTTAATTCATTAGTTAGAGTGGAAAATGAATTCGAACTTTCCCGCATGCACCTGCTACTTAAGAAGATACCCACAAGAAACAGGCTGACAGGTTCCAATCGCACAATTTCGGTGACCAGTTCACATCACCTCCACGAGAGATGACCATACCCTTAAATAGCTCTTGCACTGCTAAAATTGATAAAAATTTGTCATGAGCTTTGTGGCACGTAGAGCCGTCCTGTTAAATCTACATGTCTTTGCTGTCCAGATCATCTAATTCAGGCTAAAAAGGATTTGGTAATCATTGACCTATACCATCGCCGTTGATGGAGTTGGCAGTGTTCTCCAAGATATACGGACCGATAATGGCCCCAGCTGAAAAACATCAGTAAACGATGACTTTTTGAGGATGAAGTGAACAACTTTCTTTGTTCCTATTTGATGCGAAAGTTGGAGTTCTTGTGAGTTATTACACGAAGTCGAATACTCGTACACACTCTTATTCACAGCGACGTTATGTTCGGAAGAGTTTGCGTTCGGTTAAATGTGTACTGCACCAGTGGCCACGAATTTAACAACCACACTGCGAATTGCACTCTGGGAGGATCAAGGCGATTGTAAAATGAAAAAAGCACGTGGTCCGAACAGAACAACCGTCTTTATAAAAACCATTTTATTATTGTTGAATGCTATATCCGTCCATAGTGGTTTAGCAACAACAGATTTAACAAATGGCAACTGTTGGCCATGTTTCAAACCCAAGGACAAATATCTCCAACAAAACAAAATACGAAAATATCTTTTTTTTTGTGCAACTTTCCCTCAGCAGATTTCTCGCTGTAACTCTGAGGATTAATAAAAAATTGTCATGAAAAGAAAAAATATGTCATTCGGCGTCGACCTTAAACTGTAGGTCCCGTCACTCTTGTATAACATTAACTCACACCACAAAAGTGGTGTGAGGAGCTGGATTGTAATGACCAATTATGTATGTGGGACTTAAAATGTGTCCAGTTGAACACACTTAAATTTTCCCATTTAATTTTTACTTTCAATTCTCCTGTGTAACAGAATAAGACTATTATGGTACAGAATGTGTAAGCATATGAAAACATATTGATTTCCTTACCAAAGTACCATCGTCTGATGCTATTGTTCTTGGCAATTGTGATTATAAAACACAGATTATGGCTCCATTTAGCAAGCAACCAACAATCGAAATGAATTATTTTTATAACATTTAATGTGTGAGTGTTCCCGGGGAAATTAAGACGACTAATTAAAGTTTAAATGGGAGGACATATTTCATATTGTGTATGTATGTAGGTATATGTTCAGCAGCTTTCATAAAGAAAATTATTCTTTGTTTGGCGTCAGTAATAGGCTTTACTTATGAAACATTCCTTTAATATAAGCAATAAGTTCTTTATAAGTCGTTCTTTTGAAAAAAAAAAAAACATTTCTTTTGTCCGTTTTAATTCAATTTTTCTCGTTTATTCAGAATATGGATATAAAAGGTTTTATCGCCAGAAGCAAAAGTAACATAGCAGCCTGAAAATGTTACGCAGTATTCCACAGTAAATATGAAATATTAGCCTACGGTTAAATGAACTGAAACCCTTAAAATTCCTTCAAGGTTTTTAAATACTTAAACACAGCATAAGATGCTGTATGTATACTTACATACATGTTATATAGGGTAAGCCATCTATCGGTATAAATTTGAAGCATCGGTTATTTCGCATCTGACAATACATATGTCATTCTATTCTGTTACAAAATTTAGAATCTTATCTCCACCGAACGTAATGAATCGATTTATGCTTGGGACAAAGGGAATCTACACCATGATGTCGATTTTGCCAAGAAAAAATTAAATGAAGCTTTCATCTTGGTAAGCATATTAGTAAGTAGAACATTTGGGACTCAGAAAACCCACACGTGGTCTGACTGCAGCCAATGCATGACGAATGACTATTTGGTGCGGCTTGTAGAGCGGAGGCATTATTGGCCCATATTTCTTTGAAAATGAGAACGCCGGTACCATTATGATCGATGGAGATGATAGCGGATTTTTTTGTTCCCATTTGGTTTCACCAAGATGGTGAAACTTGCCACACATTTCATGCCACAATCGATTTATTGCGGCAAACGTTTGATGGACGTTTAATTAGCCGAAATGGTTATGTTAATTAGCCGCCAAGAAGCTGGGATTTGACACCGTTGGCGCCGTTAAAAAAATTGTTATTTCGACAAATCAGAGCCAATTGAGCACTTGAAGGCCAACATTCGTGATATTATTGCCGAGCTACGACCCCATACACTCGAAAAATGCACGAAAATTGATTCAATCGAATGAGGTACTGTGAAGCCAGCCGCGGTGGTCATATGAATGAAATAATTTTTCATTTCTAATCAGAACAATTTTACTTCACAATGAAAAAATTTTTTGGAGAAAATTTTAGACCGTTTTTGTTTTATTTTAAATTTAAAATTTTAAATTTTCTACCCTATATATTTTTTTTATATTTATTTATTTCAAAAACTTAAATGCATAATATTAATATGAAACACCTACATGTGTACATGAAATCATTTGAAATTGAAGTATTTTGTCATCTTTTGTCAGTCAGTTATGATTGGCATGTTGAGTGGAAACAGTTGATTGGCAACTCAAAAAAATTGCCAATAAAATAATTCGATTACATTTGATTTTGAAGGTAATTAACGGAATTGATAGAAATTTCGCCAATATACGATTGACAAAATATTTGATTTAATTTACAAATATTTTTCGAAACGTAAAAAAGAAAAAATATCTGAGCACTGATGAAATAATAATACCATTTGTCATATTATTTTAGTTATTTTTATAAAAACGTATGCCACTTTTTACATATTTATGTACATAGGTATGTACATATGCCGATTTTCATTTTAAAATTTTATTGACGTATTTCATTTTAACTGCCAATGAATAGAATTAAATTTTAATAGAAAAAACTCAATGAAATGAAAGATATATGTATAATATATATATATATATATATGTATGTATATACATAAATATTTATTAAAAAGTATCAACAGGAGATTATATACGTTATGTTTACGACCAGACATACATAAATTCCGAAAATAGAACCTAATGTTGACACAGCGTGCACATAGAGTATAAGAAGGACACACTTACTAGGCGTATTAAAAAAGTATGTTCCCTTTTCATGGTTTCTAAGCGATGCTAGCAAATAAGTTCCGTTTTTATTTAAATATTCGTCAGAATTTAGCATTGCTTATAAAATTTAATTTAAATCAAAATTTTACTTATTAAAGTGTTTCATAATTCCTCTAATATTTTCAGTGACATGGGACGAGACTGCTATGAATAAGAAAAATATTTTATGAATAAGCTTGTGGCTTAAATAAGTAAAGTAAAGAAATACTTAACTATGGAAGTCCCAGCGGGTCAACGCTTTAGGAGAACAGTGGAAATAAAATTTCCGTAAAAAGTTCCTCAAAGTTTCTCGCTTAGCGTCGACTCACCACTCATGTATAAAATTAACACACACAGCATAAGTGCTGTGAGAAGCTAGATTGTAATCCTGACTGACTGGTTGTAAGGACCAATTATGTTTGTATGGATTTTGATAGTTAGACATTTTCTTCTTACTTCATTTTCTTCGCAACTTTATCCGGAAGTACTGCTATGACAAGCTTATATATTAAAATGGAAAAAAATTGTGATTTCAAGTATTACTATTAGAAACCCTTAACATGTTTAAACAACCGCTGAAATCTTTAGAGAAACTTGACGATGTTGACGTTCACGTAGATATAATAGATAACTATCCACCCAAAGAAATTGGTCACATAAAACCTATTGAAACACCACAGTTTTCCATTATACCCTTTAGGTATAGGATTCATTTCTTTCAAAGCAGCCTGGCTATCAGAAAGCAAGGTAATTATTCATCTAGCGATTCTTCATTCTTTTATTATTCTCTCAGCAGATACTTTCGCCTGAACGACGCTACATTGATTCGGCAGCCTTATAGATGGGCTATACTTCCCACACCCGCAGTTCCATTCAATTCGAAAACATCAGTAAATATTTCTACGGAGTCCTTTACGAAAAGCGTTGTGCCATTTTTCTTTATATGGAATGGAAGTTTTGAATCTTATTGAAATGTCGTAACGCAGTATCAAGTAATAATTACTCCAGCTTCACCCTTATCCAGCTTATTTCCAATCTTTTTAGCATCCTTGCATGTTTAGTATATGATCCTTTTCACTCTACAGTTGAACAGAGATGCCGACTAATCTTATACGAAAAGCCTCCACTGTAGCTCACTTCAGTTCTATAATAATATGTATAATTAATAATCTAAAGAGTGGATTATCGATGAACTAGGTCTGCTGTATTCATTTTATTAGAATTCAAAGTTTTCAATTTCAAAATAACTTGTTTCAAAATAGAACAGATTGCGAGCAAATGGACGAATATACGGGTGACTTCAGTTCCGTACTGAAGCCATAAGAGTCAAATTCTTTAAAAAATTGTATTCAAATAACCTCATACCCTTTAACATAATTGATTAAATTGTAATAGTTTTATACGAATATAAAATATTTTAATTAAAAAAATAAGTATACATGTTTGTGTGTTTGAATAAATAAAAGAATATTAAATAAATATTTATTCGTGATTTGACAATAGAAGTTAAAATAATATTGACAGTTTATTCTAGGCTTAAAACAGACAGCATATATGTATGTACATATGCAAAAATTAAAGAGATAACTTTAAAGGCGGTTCAAGATAGAAGTACGCAGGAAAATTATTCCAAAAAATTCATAAATTTCGTGGATCATTTTAATTTATCTTTTATAGTAAGGAAAATATGTTTTGATTGTTTACATACATAAATTACGAACTTTCAGTCAGGATTACGACCTAGCATCTTCCACCACTTATGTTGTATGCGTTAATTCTATACATGAGTGGAGAAATTTTCAGTTTAAAGTCCACTCCAAGCGACACAGTTTTTTTTGAAAACTTTTTCATGGCAATTTTATTTACTCTCAGAAGTTTTTGCTAGAAATCTGTTGACAGGAAGTCACCGAAGAATTATTTCTTTATACTTCGTTTTGTTGGAGATGTCTAACCTCGAGTTTAAATCGTGTACTCACGTCTAATAAGCCAACACATTACCTACTAGACTAGAGCGGCTTCTATTATATTAAAATATTTCTTTAATAAATAGTTGTTAATTTTATTTCGTGTTCATACTTTATTCATCCAATCATAAAAACTATTTTAATGTTTGTTTAAGAACTATGGTAATAAATTTTAAAAATAAAAAAGCAATGACAGCAGTATTTACATACAAACATATGTATGTATTATATTTGTGATTGACTGTATATGATGCGTACATACATACATACATTTATGGGGTCTATTTTTTCCGCACAAAAAGAACTACCATTAAAAACTTAAACGATAACAATTATTACGATAAGGGGGCGAAAAACATATAAAATACAGGCTCAATGTAATTTCTACAGCATCACTATTATTGTCATCGTAAATAAAATGTCAAAATTTTTTAAATAATTCTGCTTAAAAGGATGTTGCCATCATTCTTTTTTAAACATTTAAAATTTCTTTTCATGTCCAGAGAAGCCTTATGCAATCATACAGACTTAATGTGTTTATAAAAAAAAATTGAAATCTTTATAAAATTATATTATAATGACAGGGGTAAAAAAAAAAGGCAAAAGGATTCATTCTATCGAAGGGGAGAGGAAAATTGCTTTGCTAAGAAAAATTATTTTTGTGGGACTCTTCACCAATTCTGTAGAATAAAATTTCTATGTGTTCATTGACTATTTTCATATGCGAGCGGCATACAAAAATTAAAAAGAAAGTCTTTTTATTTTTATAATTCATTTCGATTCCCTTAAATGTACAAATTCGTATCGCAGTTATTTATGTTGGAAGTTATTTTTCAGTGGCAAAAGTGAAATACAAAATAATGGAAGAAAATAAAGGAAAAGTGTCATAACAACATGGTCAGGTTGTCGTTTTTTTTTTTTATTACTGACACTTAATTTTGATTTATGTTATTATCAACGTTTACATAAATGGATTGGAGCCTTTATTTTCAAATTATTTGAAAACCGAGCATTGAAATAATATTATAAGAGTTTTTGTACAAATTAAAAAAGTTTAGCCCACACAAGTGAGACTCTATCCAGGCTATTAGCATAACTTTATTTAGGCATTGAGCAGAGAATTCATTGATTGACATTTTTTGACCAAAGTTTTATTGGAGTTTTTAGGATGAGAGGATGTGATAGTAATTACTATGATATCTTAAAGGACAATAGTTATTATTATTATTTATTTAATAGATTCAAAAACAAATAACTTAAAAATTAGTATAAAAGAATAGCATTGATCTATAATTGGCTTAACTTATAGTTGTGAGCCAGAAAGGCAACATTAAGGCAGCAAAAGATTCATATAATTTGATCTTATTTACAACATCAATATTAATATTTTCATTTCATTTTCATTTTATATATTCATTTAAATACAAATCTAAGCAAATTCATTTAAGATCAGTTTTCTGTATTTTAAGCAAACTTCAACATAATTAATAAGTAAACTAAAACTGTGAGTGTCACCGTTGAGAACATTTATGACCTCAGTTTGGTTTAATTGGATTTTGTTGAAAAATTTTATTCTAAATTCATTAAAAACAGGGCAGATACCAATGAAGTGAAGCGTATTTTCCGAAGAATCTAAGTTGCAAAGAGTACAGATTCCGATTGAAGAACTCCTGAACGGTCTAGCGTTTATATCCAAAAGTCCACCTCTTGCTCTTATCAGTATACTTAGCTCCCGCGAAGAGAGTTCCGAAGAAGTTATTCGCAACAAGGAATACTTTAGTTGGCAGTATAGGTCGTGGAATTGAGAGTTTCTGGCATCAGAAATTAAATTATCGTATTCATACCTTCTAACGCGCTGCAAGATTGGCTTGCAATGTTTGCTAAGGGGCACCGAGCTATCTTCAGGAACAAAGTTGATTTGGTTACATAAATCCAACCAGTCCTCAGCCCAAAATGTCTGCTTATCAATTATGATTTCTGCAAGCTTGCGAGGCAATCTGTTGTAAGGCATATTGAGAACCTTATTGATGTAATTAAAGTGCAATTTTAATGTATCCAGATATAGTGGTTTTAAATCCGTTTCCAAAAAGAGCATATAGTTAGGAGTGTTCTTAGGTAATAGTAACATCTTCTTAATGAAAAATCTAAACAATTTTTCCACCACGTCATACTTTTTATATCCCCATATTTGTGCACCGTAAAACATAACTGACCGAGATACGGCAGTAAAGATTTTAAGTTTATTTTTATTAGATATTTTAGGATGGTTTATATATTTCGACCAAAACGAAGATACTGCCATTTTCGACGTAGTTAGTTTATTTTCTAAGTGTTTGCTAAATGACAAATTATAACATAAGTCTATTCCCAAGTATTTATACGAATTTACAATTTCGATTTCATTTGTACCATACATCCACTTTAAGCTTTTAGGTATTCTTGTACCGTTACGGAAAACTAATACTTTCGATTTTGAAAGATTTACTCTTAAGTGCCATAAGTCCGAGTATTCATGGAGAGCATCAATCATGGTCTGGAGATTGCTGGGAGAATCAGATAACAAAACAATATCGTCAGCATAGAGGAGAACTTTCACTGTGATATCACCGATAGTTATTCCCATAGGAAGTGCGTCGACTAAGTCATTCAAGTACAAAGCAAAAAGAATCGGACTTAGAATACAACCTTGTTTAACTCCCAGGTTAACCTCAAAAGAGTTGGAAAAGGAATTACCAAAAAATATTCGGCTGGTAGTGCCATCATACGATTGTTGTAGTAAACGTAATATTTTCGACGATAATCCAATATTTGCTAGTTTATAAAATAACGAATTTCTGGGGATCGAATCAAAAGCACAGGTGAAATCCACAAAGAATGCATACGTATTTCTACCATTTATCCTATTCAAATGTACAATATTTATTAAATTGAAAACATTGTCAACTGTAGAGTACTCCTTTCTAAATCCAGCTTGAAATTCATTTAAGATATTATGCTTGTTAATCCAGTGAGTAATACGATTCATAAGGACGTTATTGAAGATCTTGCACAGCGTATCAATTAGAGACAGGCCACGATAGTTTGATGGACAGTTCGGATTACCTTTTTTCAGAAGCGGAATTAAAATAGCAGATTTAAAACTTTCTGGAATAGATTCCTTAAGGAATATCGTATTGAAGGTATAGAGGATCTCATTAATAAAGCTGACAGGTGCATATTTGAAGAATTCATAGCTGATGCCGTCTTGTCCGGGGGATTTATTGTCTTTTAAATTTTTCAAAACAGCAATAAGCTCGCACAATTCAATGGGGGAATCAAGGAAGGCATCTACATTGTAAGGCAAGCACCAATGAAAAGTCTTAATGGGATCTGTATTATCCAAAATCTTAGTAAAGTGTTGAAGAAAATCATCAGCACTTAAGTCACAACCAATACGTACGGAACGAGCTTTTAATTCCTTTGACAATTTCCACCAGTCTTTGCCACATTTAATATGGTTTAATTTGTTTAAATTGGAGTTGTAGAGTTCTAATTTGCTACTGCGGCATATATTTAGATACTTCCTCTTAGCTGCAACGTATTTTAATTTATTGGTATTTGTATGGTTTTTTCTATACACCTTAAGATACATCATCATTTTTCCACGAGCACGAGCACACTTCCAGTTGAACCAATCTTGCTTAGGTAGAAAACTAAACTTATTCACTCTTTTAACGTAAGAGTCTAATATTTTATTTTTAACAGTGAGAACCATCCTATCGACCGAATTATTTTCCACAGAAGGGGAATAGCATGCCAATTGGTTCAACTTTTCGGCATAGCTGACAGCATTGTTTCTATTCCAGTGTATTCTCTGCGATCGTACTTCGGACTTTAACGTAGGATTTCTGTTGTTTGGAATGATTAATTTGAGATCTATAGGCATATGGTCTGAGTAAGGTTTATTAGCAATTTTGAAACTGTCCACAAACATTAGGAAACTATGTGAGCCAATACAATAATCAATCAAAGAATTACCTCTACCTCCATAAAAACTTAATTGACCTTCACCATCTCCATCAATTCTGCCATTCAACACAATACCTCCCATGTTTTCAACCATATCCATTAATCTTTTTCCTTGACTATTAACAGCCTTGTCTTTAGAACATCTAATTTCTTTAATATGTGGTAGATCTGCTAATAGGTTTGTATCCAATATACGTTGTTCTTCTCCAATTCGCGCGTTTAAATCTCCAACAATGCAAAAATTTGTGGGGCACAGATAATTTAAGAAAGCTTCCAATACTTCAAAATCACTATTCCAGTTTGTACAATTAAGATAACGTGGGATAAAGTAAAAAATATCATTATTCAGTCTTCCAGTCAACACAATATTACCATTAGCGAAATCAGAGAATTTAAATTCATAAAATTTTTCTATTTCCTTTTTGAATCCATATAAACAACCCCCACTAGCTCGGCCAGAGTTGTGACTTTTAATGGCATCAATCCAGTATAGATTGTAATTTGTGAAATAATTAGCAAAAAATGATTGTTTGCTTGATAAAACATGAGTTTCGAATAGAAAAAATACATCAAATTTATTAATATACGCAACAAAATTTCCAAAATTAATACTATTAGCAAGATTCGCAACATTATAAGATAGTATTCGACAAAAATTGTATTGCTATTGACCATTTACTTTACTGGTTTTAATCGTATTAGAATATTTTGAACTATTTTCCTTGACAATAACATCAATGGCGACGTTCGCTTGGATCAACAGTTGTTTTATGTATTCAGCGTCATCATGTGAAGAGGCGACAACTTTACCAAGCAACCAGGTGTATTTTCTGTTGTTGATGAAGGAGCAAAACTCTCCAAGACGCACCTTTATATTCCTATTAAACTTTGTAATTTGTTTGTTCATATGTCTTAAATTATAACGCGTATCTTGTTCATCTTTGGTGTAGTCCTTTTGTATAAAAATCGAGCCTCCCTTTAATTTATTCTTCGCAGCTAATATATTGACGGCTTGTAGACAAGATGCCAAACTAAATAAAAACGTGTGTGAATGTGGCAGTGCTTGAACTGAAACTATATCTGCACTAACGTCTAGTTTATTGGAGCACAGATCGATGAAATGTTCTTTGGCTTCTGTTACATTAGTGGTAGTAAGTCCCTTGACAACAATATTTGACGATCGGGTTCTTCGATCAATTTGTTCAATACGTGAAGAAAGAGTTTTAACTTCATTTCTAAGTTTAGCATTTTCCTCACGAAGCTCGTCTATTTCAGACCTTATCGATAACACATCATCTTTTTTGGCAACATCTTTAAGTTTGTCATCTAATAGACTACAAAATTTGTTCCATGAAAAAACATCGGGGGAGTTATTGTTAATATTTTCCATTTTATCTTCGGGCTGTTTACATGTAATAATTTGTTTTTTGTTACTATTTTCTATCAGTTGTTCAGGGGACAACTGTCTAGCACGTTTATTGTTCATAAGTTTTAAAGCATATGTTTAGGCAGTATCCAAACCAAACCAGATTCAACAGATGGATAACAATAACAAAAAAAATAAATGGCGGTAACGGCGAATTAAGAAAGATAAAAGCAAACTTGCAAACAACTAAACATCACCTTGCACACAGTAGATCTTTTTAAAATAAGGGTTGGTATTCAATAAATGTGATGAACTCCGATAGATTTCGGCTTAGCACCATTCAAATATTAATATTTTATCTTTGTAACCGTGTTTACGTTAATTATTATTTAATTATTATCGAAAATTAATAAAATCACTGCAGAGCAAGTAACTTTGTACGTTTTGACAGTCTACAGGCAGAGTTGCCAATCAATAGTGTTCTATGCTTTTTTAGCAATTTAACCTAACCTGCAGCAGAACAGTATTGTTCAAATCGTATCGCTATTGAGATAATTATCATTCATTTTCTTTACAAGTACAAATCCAATGCTAAACAGATGCCTTTGACAGTGGCATAAGTTTGTTATAGGAGGAGATAGACAACTTGACTAAAAGTGCTGAATTTTTGTGGACCAACTTCCCTCTTGTTTTTTAGGACGACTGAAATGAATAAAATGCAACAGAATAATGTGTTTTAAAATTTATAATTATTATAGTAGGTAGTGTGTTGGCTTATTAGACTTGAGGCAATTGTTCAAATCACAAGGCCGTAATCTGCAATAAAACGAAATATTTCTTTGGCAACGTCGTTTTAGCAGATTTCTGGTAAAAACTATAAGAGTAAATAAAACTGTCATGAACAAGTTTCTAAAAATCTGTCGTTCGGAGTCGACTTTAAACTGTACGTTCCGCCACTCATGTGTAAAATGAATACACACAACATAAGGTGTAAGAAGCTAGGTCGTCATCTTGTCGGCTCTTGTTGTAATGAGCAGCGATGTATGTATGTATGCTACCAAATTCCCTTAAATGTCAGTTCCTCACAGCACCCAGGTTACTTTATGTTAAATTGGCAAACATCCTAAAAGACATTGCTGAATTGGGTTCCAAAGTTCCTATTGTAATACTAATTATACCCATTTCGTATACGTTTCCTGGCTGGTATCTCTCAACCATTCTGATAATTGAACAAAGTTCTGGAACCTATCGAATTCACTTCTAGTTTAACAAGTTCTATCGGTTAATTCCGGATGCTTTTAAAATTTTGTTCTTAAGATCCCAAATACCATACATTGACTGTGAATATGTTTTGTAGTTCCCTCTTCTTCCACGTCGTCAACGATTTTACAGAAGGCGTTGCGAACCGTTTTCAACCATTGCGAATATGTCTAGTATTTTCGTTATAAAAACTTGTTGATTCGATGTTTCATGGTTTTGTGGCATTTAGTCATATTGTCGAACTTGCTGCCACTTATTTCGCCAACATATCAAGCCAGTTAAAGATAGTTCACATGGTATTGGATGTCGTAGTTCTATAAGCACTTGTTGTATTGTTCTACTATTGCTTTGAAACCAGAGTTGCGGATTTCTTATGTTCAGAGCTAATTGATTTGATTTCGTGGTCGTACAGCTAGTTTACATTTTTAATGTAAAACACTTGTTTTTTGCTGTAATTGGAAGCTATTGGGGCTTTAATGGTTCTGGATTGTGTATACATAAACAAAATTAAATATTTATGGGCCAATATAAATCCAAGATATTTTGCAAAATCAGATAGCGTAAATGGTAACCCGTAAGACTAACTCCACATTGGTTGGATGAACTGCCAATTCAAATTCAAATTCGTTTCAGAAATTAATTCAGAAAGTTACAACCTTAAACCTGACAAAATCCAGGAAGGTATTGCGGATGTCAGTACTAAAGCCAGGCAAATAGCATTTGGAGCTAGTAAAACCTATTTGCTGTTGATGTGAGTCACATGTTAATCGTCTTATACGGCAGGTTTTGATAAATTTAACATGAAACATTAAAATTTTACTTCACTAGAATTTAGAATTTTTGCTTTATTTTTAATTAATTGTAAATTAAAAAAAAATTTTTTAATTTTTTAAAACTGCACTAGAATTATTATATTAGCTAGTAAATGTTTGTTTGTAATTCCAAATTAACGGTATACTTAACATTTAATTGAATTTGCAATATATTGCTCATACGCATCATATTACTTGTACGTACCGGAATCATTACTCAAAAAAGTATGCAATAAAAATGTTGTATATTGTCGTTTATGAACATTGTTGCCAATTTGACGTTTTTCCCGTCAGATCTGACGTTTTTGCAATGCCAATTACGGGAAAAAATGCTTTTTAGCGGTTAGCGTGAAATCTAGGGTTTTTACAGCGCTTTAGCGTTTTTCTAGCGGTTTTTCCAAGATTGAATTATATGATATAAATAATAAAAAATACAACCATATATTTGTATTCAAGAGTCGAATAACGGTTAGTAGAAAAAGTATAGTAGTCCCCGAAGTCTAGAAGGTAGTGTGTTCGCTTATTAGACGTAAAGCCCGGGTTCGAGCTTCAGACCACCATCAAAATGAAATTTGAAAAAAATATTTCTTCGGCGACATCTCCTCAGTAGATTTTTGGCAAAAACTCTGAGAGTAAATATACCTGCCATGAAAAAGTTTCTCAAAAGCTGTCGTTCGGAGTCGACGTTAGACTGTAGGTCCTTCTTCAAGTATAAAATTAAGGCATAGAACATAAGTGGTGTGAAAAGCTAGGCCGTAATCCTGACTGAAGGGTTGTGGTGGCCAATTATGTATGTATGTATGGATGTTAATATGTAGAAAAAGTACAAAGCAAAAATCGAAAACATAAAGTTGAAATCTATTTCAAATGAAGGTGAAGCTTAAAATGTTGTGTTTCAAATAAGAAAGCAGAAGAAAGAAAGAAAACAAAAAAGTATATGACAAAAAAAAGATAAAATTGTTACAACATAAATTATATGAATATAATTTTAAAATGTGCATTTAAATTAAATATTCTGTTTAAAAAGTTATAGCACCTCAGTACCCACAAAAGATTCGAAACGAATGGTTGGACCATTATAAACTAATAGGATGGCTAACAAAAAATTAAAAATATCCTACAAAAACTTTTTGAAAGTATTGCAAACGTGCTTTATCCGGAAAGTTGAGCGATTTAGTTAATAACGGAGAAACCCAAAAACATAAAACCGCAGCCTCTTTAAGAATAATAAAAAATATGTGTAATTATTTACATTTTATTTTAATTATTTACTTTTTGTTTTATTTATCGTTAATTTAATATTTTCAAACTATTTATTTGACGGGTTTCTGACGGTTTTGTAAAAATGTAATTTAGCGATTTCTGGCGATTTTTAAAGCCCAATTTGACGGGAAATTTTGAAAAAAATTTGGCAACACTGTTTATGAATCTCATTGAATTGAATATCACTCATACGACACATATGCTATATGACATTATGAATATTTCGTATTTCAATGTGAATGAATATGGAAGTGAATAATTTAATTAAATTCGAATTTTACTAAAAATCGTTAAAATATATTTAGAATGTTATGTTATTTTTGGTTAGTTTTATAGTACTGGAAGACATCTAAATTGGATGATAGTGGGCGTTGCTTTACGCAAAATTTCATACATAAGTTCCATCAAAGATCTTAATATGAAACCGGAACCATCACTCTAAAAAGAAGGTGAAGCAGTTGAAGGAAGGCGGAAAGAGTGAGTGGAGTAAAATAACTTCTGAATTTCGTTCAATTATCTAGTTGTCAATGTCCCGAAGCATAAATAAAAGCAATGATAAAATTCAACTAGACAAGAAGCTTTCCCTTTTAAGTCTTCCAATAGCAACTTTCGAATCACCTCTGTTAAATTTGTTGCCAAGTATTCAGTCTGGACAGAATAAAATTGAAATTCCGCGTGCTTCGCCGATACACTTACTTCTTAGCAATAAAGTGCCTGTTGATTTTTGAGAAATTTTTTACACACAAAAATAGATTTTTGTGGCCCCTGCAGGATAGCTCGAATTTAGTGACACATACAAAAAGTGGAATACAAAATTTTTTAATGAATGAGTCAGAAAACTAGCACGCTGCATGGAATATAAGGCTCCCAAATATTACTAGAAAAAACAGAATTTTTAAAATTTTACTCCAGTTAATATCGTTAAGAAAATGAAAAAATCTAGATACTGGTGTTTTGCTTTTACATCGTTTAACATTAAAATTCTTATCGCATTATAAACACACTTGAAATTTTAGCATTTCTACAACAAATTAATTGATTAACTTAAGTTTGGTCTCCAGAATACTTTAGGCAACGAACTTAACACTGCTTACCTTACATTGTGGCACAATAAAAAAATATTAAAAAAAACATACAAAAAAGAGAAGTACACACACACAAAAAATTTATTATCTACATAGCTAAAGATATTGCGATTATAACGTGAATGCTTAAATATTTTATGGGACAACAGCATGAACACGCACTATTTTTTAGCCATCAAATACGAATGAAAAAAATGTCTACAACAGTTTGACATAAAAAAGCCATTTTGCCAAAAGCAAAACAGCACAGATAATGTTTTTTTCGTCGCTGTAGTAAAACAACCCATTGATACCGTAAGCAAATGAAAATTTATTTTATGCCGTTAAAACAGGAGGTAAAATAGAAGCAAATAAATTTGGGTTACTACCACTACTACTACTACCAATATTACCCCATCATCAATAAAAAAAACAAGAACGTAAAACAACATCAAAGTATACTTTGATGAGCGAAGTGCGTGTATAAATATTTTGACCAAAACTGGTCACAAAATGCCCGTCATGTCCTTCTCTGTAACATATATAAACGAAACAAGGAAACATTTTTCAATCAACACCAGAGAATACACCTCCAACTGGCATTTTTGTACTTCATGAAGCGTGTGTACGTGTGTATCATGTGCGGGAAAATGCCGAAATGCTAATGAAATACCAAAAAGTTAAATTCTTATAATGAAATGGCAAAAATACGACCAGAGGCAGACCAGAACCACAACATCGTGAGCTGTGCTTGCTGTATCGAAATAAAAATTGCTATGACAGAGGAAAAAATTGTGTTCTCTACAAAATAATAACTTCTGTAAGTAAAAAAAAATAAACAAACTTCTGTTACAGTGGTTAAAATGGAGTAAAAAAACAAAAAAAAAAAATTGCAGCAAAAAATCCCCATGTAAACCACTATAACTGTTGTTCCTTGTACTATGTACGATCGCTGCCAAATATATGCTAAGCTTTTTAACAACAGCTCACTTGATATGAATTAAAAAGCCTTTCAAACTATCGAGTATCACATTCTAAATTATCTCTTCTTCAAGATCTGTTTTTCAGCATGATGGATGGCCTCTACCGCGGCTTAAAACATACTATGGTAGTCAGATTTGTTCAGACAAAATTCTACACTTTAAGTCATTCACAAGCTGGAAACGTTGGAGTAAATTTCCACAGAAAACTCCCCTTCCCCACCCGTGAGTGAAATCTTCCATCAAGATTTGGTTCAGGACGATCTCTAGTCAATTCCACTCGTGATCTAGAAGTCTTCATTGAAGCAATCTCCTGATTAGTAGGATTTGTAGTTTTAGTAGAGCGTAGTAGAGAGTATTAGTAGATTAGAAGACCCAGTCCGTAATGAAGTTACTTTCAACGACCATCCTTGTCCATGAATGCCGAGTAATTTCCTATTATTCAAAGATAACTCTTATATAGATTCTGGGAGACAAAGATGTCGTTGGAAATTTCATTGCTGATAAGTTGACCAGGGCCGTTACAGAGCTAGCAATCTCCGATTTGTTACAAGGCATAGGTATTCCCATTGCTTCAGTTAATTTGGATATTGTCCACTCGTTCTACGAGTATGCTCAATCTCGTTGGCCAGACTCTGCTGGTTACATATGGACATGAAGAGGATGGTCTCAATTCTGTCCTAAAATCGTATGACCATTTATCATACAATAGCGATTCTTACGGCCATTGGCTTTTTGGTAGGCATGTCAGAAGACTTGGCATTCCAACTAATGGCTTATGCAAGAGATGTCGGTCTAAGAAGGAGGAGGAGGAGGAGACTGCTTTTAACTTCATGTCATAACATAGGCTTCTGGCCTCTAAATTTCAGACATCGATGACCGAGCTCTCTAATATAAAGACTGCTGCAATAGTAAGATTTATTTTCGACTCGGAATGGTTTTCTCTAGGGAATGTTTGACCACCGGGTAGAATTGATTGTGGTGTCACAATGGGACTAAATGCTGGCCTAAGTGGAATCTCTTTCTTCGAGGGACTCTGCCAACTAACCTCACCTAAGCTGGAAGTCTTTAAAGCGGATAAAGGATAATGTGGTCGAGTTGTATGTAGTCTAGCAAGTAATCTAGATGGAAGCCTGTTAAATATAACAAAGAGGTGGAGGAAGAGGAAGTCACCGTAGTCTAGTACGTAGTGCGTTGGCTTATTGGACGTAGGGTGTCGGTTCAAACCCTTTCGTCGTCTACTCCTGAGCAGATTTCTGGCAAAATCTCTGAGAGTAAATAAAATTGCAATCAAAATGCGTGCGGCAAACTGTCAATCACACCAATTATGGATAAAGTTAACACACACAAGGTAAGTGGTATAAGAAGCTCATTCTGACTAAAGGATTGTATGTATGTGTGTGTTTTTACTTAGGGACATCTCGAATTCTGAATTTTAATTAGCCTTATAGAGTGTAACAGAATTGAGGATTGACTATTTCTGTTCGAAGATACTCTTTTGATTTCCAAGCTTTTCGAAATTAAAACAAAGAAGTTTATAAGAGGGGAACAACATATTTAGCTCAAATGATCTCTTAAATTATGCTAAAGTGGAATCTTCTATTTCATGCAATATTGATAAGTATTCATTAAGTACCACACTTAAAACGTTCATCCCCTTTTCATACCACTGTTAATTTCATTAAAAAAGTTTTATTTGTTTCTTTTGTTATGTTGATTTTTTATTCACAATGATTTTTTTTTTTTTTTTTTTTGTGACAATTTATTACGGAATTCTGACTTCCCGGCTACATTTTCCGTTTTTACTTTCATTTACAATAAAAAGGGACGAAAAAGAAAAAGAAACATATCCCATAATGTCTGCTAGTAAATGTTGTGTGATTATTACGTAATTGGTACTAATTATTAAAGAGAATCGAGGGACGCAATAAAAAGAAAAATTTCAGAAGTATTCCTTTTTATGTTGTACTTGTTGGCATTTACAGTGGACTCTGACAAAGTCATAAAACTTTATTTTATGTCCCATAAAAGTACTTTTTTTTTTTTTTGTTAGAAGCACATCCATATATATATTTTTTTCCATTTTCCAAACTTTTTTAATACAATGTTTTTTTTTTTTGATTTTTGATTAATTTTACTTTAAATCGAAATAACATCTCAAGGCTGTCATTATGAATTCCTTGAAATAAAAGTAATTGTTGACATCCCCCTACACACACAAGTAAGTATCGGCTCTTTTGCTATGCTTTTCAAAGAATCAATTCATTTTTGATAACCTGCACCAACCCTCCCACAAACCATATTGAGCAAATATTTAACGTTTATTAATCAATTTTTACCTTAACACATGTGCATATATTTGATAAAAAATTCATTGACGGTTCGATTAAATATTTCCATCATTCCTTAAGGAATGTAAACGCTTATTTCATTAGTTATGCAAACAATTATTTTTCAACATAATTTTAATGAAATTTATTTGTTGATTAAATTAATGGGAAAAATGAATGCGAAATTATTAAATTTTAAAGAATTGACATGAAAACAATTTCTCAAAAATGTTTTGTTCGGAATTGAATTTAAATTATTGGTCCTGCAATTTATGTAAAAAATTAACACACACAGCATGAGTGGTATGAGAAGCTACGTCTTTATCCTGACTGAAGGATTGTAATGACCAATTATGTATGTATGTATGCATACATGTATGAATGTAATATTTAACCAGATTGTTAGATGACAAGCCGACATTGAAAACATCAACAAGTTTTTGTAGCCAGCGTCAGCGAACATCTTGCCGCAATAGCTAGAACTAAGAATGGAAATAAAAAATTGTAGAGATCTTCACAGTTGCCTAGATATCAGATCAGACGATCGTTACTAAATCTTACAAATGAACGACAAACATCGGTCGACCTGTAAAATACCAGCTAAGACATTAAAACGAGGGAAGTTCAAACTTTGACAAGATTCAAAACTAGAAAAAATGTCCATAAGAAACTTATTTAAACCAAAAAACGCTAAGAAATCTTTATTTAGCCTTTAAAATATTATGATGAAACATAAAAAAAACTGATTACCTACTACTTTCGTTCTGAGCCACATGTAACACCTCTTATACAGCAGGTTTTAAACAATTAAAATTTAAAATTTTTTCAAAATTGCACTAAAATTGCACCGTTTTATAACATTCTAAGTTGAAAAAGTGTGTTTTGAGTTATGAGCTCTCAAAGTTTTCACGCGACATACGACTATATGTGTATTCTAAGTAGATTTTATTCCTATAACTTCGGAACGGATCGGCGCATCTTAAGTAAATTTTGACTGTATTTAAGTTAGAGAACGTAGAATTTAAAAATGCAAGAACACTTAGAACGTTATAGAATGGAGGCGTCCACATGCACGTATTAGCTTGTAATTGTTTCCTTGTAAAACCAACTTAATGGCATACTTTGTATTTAATTGAATTTGCAACGCATTACATATACGCATCGTATTACTATTATTTTACCAGAATAATTACTCTAAAAAGTATGCAATAAAAAATGTTAGATTTTGTCGTCTATAAAACTAATTGAATTGAATATCACTCATACGACACATATGCTACATGACATTATGAATATTTCGTATTTCAATGCGAATGAATATGGAAGTGAATAATTTCATTAAATTCGAATTTTACTAAAAATCTTTAAAACATATTTAGAATGTTATGACATTTTTTGTTAGTTTTAGAGTCCTGAAAGACATCTAAATTTGGCTACAAAGGTCGATGCTGTAAACAAAACTGTACAAGTCTCATCAGTTTGAAACCCGAAACTCTATAAATCCCCTCTAAAAAGATAGTGTAGCAGTTGAAGGAAGTATTAAAGAGTGTGTGGAGTAATATAACTTCAGAATTTCGTTCAATTATCAAGTTTCCTGAAGCATCAATAAAAGCAATGAAAAAAACAAAAGGTTTAGCTTGTAGTCGATTACGAACGACAGATTTTTAAGAAACAATTTCATGCAATTTTTTTTTTTTTACTTTGTCAGTTTTTCCGGAAATCTGCTGATAGGGGAAACGCACGAGCAATCGACGGCATAGTCACCTTACGTGGAGGCGATATCAGTTTATACCAGTTTGCCACTGTCGTCATGCGATTTGAACACACTAGAGTTTTTTTGTGGGGTTTTCTAAGACCGCGAGTGTATTTATTCGCATACACCTGCAAAAAATATCGTTCCCCAAGCCCAACGCAGCCCAAGTCATCAGTCCAAGTCAGTCTGAATTATGGGCACAGGGTCATGAAAAATTGTATAATTCAGATGTGCTCTCGCCAGAGAATCCATGGCGTATGATGGAATGATGTTGTATTCCTAAAGGCATCAAAAGATCCTTCAAACATTCAAAAAAATTTTAACATATCGCACACACACACACTTTTATTTAAATTCCAATACAGGAAGCACTTAAATTTGTTGTCTTTTTTCTAATGATTATGAAGTCATTAACATAATCTAAACACGTGGTCTGTTATATATATGTTTATGTTTATATGTGTGTATGTATACCATATATATATGAATTTATATACTTTTATATACATACATTAGCTTTATATAATGAAAAGAAAGTGTGCCGGTTTTTGTTCATCCATGGGCACATTGTATATAATTTATAACGAAATTAAGTATGTCCCCAAGTGTCTGTTTCTGTTTATTGAGGATTATGTTCGAAATTGTATATCTTATGGCAAATACATTAAAACAGTATTAGAAAAACCGAGAGGAAATGAAAAACAACAGGCTCTAACATGTAAAAGGCCTTTTAAAAGACAATAAAACACTCAACGTATTTGTATTCAAGAGGACATAAATAAATTCGATTAAAAACATTACGGATTATATAAGGCCTTCGAAAAGGCAATATTTCCTTTTTTTACTTCTGTTAGTCTAATATAAGACACATACGTACATACATATCTATAAGCATTTGTATGTTTTTTCATGTACGCCGCCTTATTGTTTCCTATAATTTGATCGCTATTTTTCATTTCTTATGTAAATCCTGTTGAAAATCAACAACCCTAATGTCTGTCAAATTAGACTCAAGCAATTTTGTTAATTGTTTAAAAAATAAAATGTTTTTTAAAGGTTTTTCTTTCTTACAATACGTTTAATAGAAACGAACGCTTATTGCTAAAAAAATTTATAAAAGTTTTAATAGAATTCGAAACATTATTCGAAAGTATGATCCTATTTGGGATTTGCTAATTAGAATGATGAGTTTCGTTGAAATTATTTTAATTTTTGGTTTTCTTTGCCGTTTTTATTGTTGTTTTAGTTGTTGAATCTTCTGTTAGGCGGATTAAATAATGAAGCAACATTAGCGACAATTTCCAGGAAATAAGATTTAAATTCATTTCGATAAGCACGTGTCCTTTAAATGGTTTATGTGACCACTAGAGGAGATTCCTCCCTCCATCAATCCTTATTTGTTGTATTAAATTGTGCCATTATATTAGGTAATACAGGAAGTAACTGCGGTTTCTTGTCTGCAAGTGTAAAAACTTATGTTCCTTAAAACAAAACGAAAAATGTTTGGAATTTACGTTAAAAGTGTTATTCGTTATTGGAGATATTCAAAAAATCGGGCAAAATTCGTTAAAATATAAAAAGCAGTGGTTTTTGGACTTAGTGGCCTGGATAGCTATTAGGTCATGCATTCTAAATTAAGTTTCCTTACGTTCGGTCGTTACTTAAGACCGGAGATATATGTAGGTGACGAAACTACTTTTTTTCAGATTAACACAATACAAAGCTTTTCTATATAAGTCAGGTAAAATCATATAAAAATGGACCTAGTGGGTAAAGTGGACCTTATGGGCTGCATAGTAATGATCTCAACGATTCCAAAACAGGTTTCCTTATCATCGGGAGTTGCTTGGAACCGGAGATATAGGCGTCCAAGCTAATAGTTTTCTTCAAAGGAACAACAAAAAAGTACACTATGTGAAAACGTAGTTTTAATAATTCTCATTGAGTTCATTTGCATTTATATATATAGACACAACAAAATATCGTATGTTGCCTTTCTTAGGTGGATGACTGGGTGATGACTTGCATTTTTTGGTCGATGATTTGCATTTTTTTGACGATGATTGGCATTTCTTTGGTAGATGACTTGCATTTTCTTGGTCGATGACTTGCATTTTTTGGTGGATGACTTGCATTTTTCTGGTGGATGACTTGCATTTTTTGGTCAATGACTTGCATTTTTTTGGTCGATGACTTGCATTTTTTTGTCAATGACTTGCAGTTTTTGGTCGATGATTTGAATATTTTAGTCTACGACTTACATTTTGTGGTTGATGACTTGCATTTTTTGGTCGATGATTTGCATTTTTTAATAAACGACTTGCATTTTTCTGGTGGATGACTTGCATTTTTTGGTTGATGACTTGCATTTTATGGTCGATGATTTGCATTTTTTAATAAATGACATGCAGTTTTTTGGTTGATGACTTGCATTTTTTAGTCAATGATTTGCATTTTTTTGGTTGATGACTTGCATTTTTTGGTCGATGATTTGTAGTTTTTGGTCAATGACTTGCATTTGTTTGGTTGATGATTTGGATAGATGACTTGTATTTTTTGGTTGATGACTTGCATTTTTTAGTCAATGACCTGCATTTTTTGGTTGATGATTTACATTTTCTTTGGTAGATATATTTTTAATAAATGACTTGCATGGCTTAGTCAATGACTTGTATTTTTGGTTGATGACATGGATTTTCTATTGAAGACGACTTGCATATTTTGATTGATGATGTGCATTTTTTGTTAGATGACTTCCTTCTTTTTTTTTTTTTTTTGGTCGATGTCTTTCATTTTTTTGGTCGATGATAAAGATATTAGCATAGCGCCCATTTTAGTTTCGCAACCAATATTTCCGGTCCCAAGTAACGCCAGATAGTAGGGAAACCTATTTGGGAATCCTTGATCTAGCCCAATAGGTCCATTTCTCCTACTGAGTATGTTTTTTTCCTAGTTTGGTTGATTTATTTAGAGTAAGTTTTTGAAAAAGAGTTATCTTCTCATCTATATTTTTAGTCTTAAGTAACGTTCGACCTGCTTTGGAATCCTTGAAAAAGATTTTCTGGCAACACTGATCTAATTGAAAACTACACTGTGATTTAAATCAATTGAAGTTTCAATAATCGAGAGACAGAATAATTTTTTTTTTGTTACTAAAATTAAAATTTAAGGAAGCAATAAAATTTTTATTAAATTACATAATTTTTATGATTTCCTTACGAATAATAAAACTTACTTACGAGTAGAAGGAATTCATTTTTATTTCAATCAGCTGAATCTATTCAGGCTGTTAATTTATACAAATGCAAACCAGCCAATTCAGTACATATAGAAAAAATATCGTTTAATTATACTGTACTACGATACGTATAATTAATTTAATTAAAAGCTATGAGCAAGATTAGTACACTTCACTTCAATCGAAAATCATCCGTCATTTTCATGAGAAGGAACAAGATGGTTATCAGCTCATGGAAGATATTATTGGGTGTTGAGTGAAGACGAAAGTTATTCCATAAATAAAATAATAAGAAACAACAACAACAAAAAAGCACAATCGACAGGATGACGACGCCAGTTTTTTACGTTTTTTTTTCGATTTATTTGTCGAAATCTTTCTGTAATGCGGTTTTCATACAATAATTTATGATTTGTAGACTAAATACCACAAATACACACTTCTTTTATATACACATACATATCAATTGATTTTATTAGAACATTAGAATACAAAATACATACATAGATACTAACCTCTCATATAAATATACGCAGTGCCACGCATATTACGTCTCGTCAGTACAATCAAATTCAGAACATTTCCTATGATGCCCAGCGCACAGATGATAGGCAATATAATGCCGTATGAATATTCTCGCAATGCTTCAGTACGTGGATCCTACAGAAAAAAGAAAGGAAAAGGAAACGAGAAAAACAGAAACGACAAAAACAAACTTAATTGATTGACAAGGAAAATCTTTTCGAAATAAAAGAGTAATAATATATGTATACACAGTAAATGCATGTAAATGTACAATAATATTAGGTCGCGCAATGGTCATGTAAAAAAATAATTTTATTCTCTTCTACTTTTATTCTCTTTTATTTCTATTACTGTTTTCTATTATTTCTGTATTGTATTTTATTTAATGAAATACTTAATACCACCCTACATACTACTGGTGACATGAAAAATGACCCAAAAATTGGTAGAGTTTGTCAAGAGTGTTCAAGTTTGATGTTAACAATGTTTGACGCATTCGACTTAAAACTCGTAAAATACAAATGAAATCCTGTCATAAAGTTTAATGCTCTTCTATGATGTATAATTAGTTAAAGCTGTGATATTGTAAAAGTTATGATACTCCTTGTAGTTGTAAGATTTTTGCGGTTATTTTTATAGGAAATATAATACGATAATAAAAATAATAATACTTGAGACACTTAAATACATTGAAGCCTAAAATTAGTACAAATTATTGACTTTATGCAATAACAAAGACAACGATAACTATGTATGGTAAGGCAAGTCGCTGTAGTCTAGTGGGTAGTGTGTTGGCTTAATAGACGTAAGGCCACCAGATCAAACCCCTGATCAGATATCTCGAACAAAACGAAATATGAAAATTAGTTCTTCGACCACTGCCTATCAGCACATTTCTGGCAAAAACTCTAAAAGAAAATAAAAATTTCCATGTATAGTTTCTCTCAAAAATTCTGCTGTTCGGAGTCGATTTTTAACTGCAGATCCCGCCACTACATGAGTAAAACCAACACACACAACATAAGTGATATGAGGACCTAAGTTGTAATCCTAACTGTAGGCTTGTAAGGACCAATGTATGTACATATGTAATTAAATGTGTTTTATTGCACAGTATTTACCCGTGTTCGTTTGGACATTTTAGTAATCATGGATAAGAAAATGTAATGCAGTTAGTTAGTTTCAGTTAGAGGCCACCACATTTATTTCAATACCCTGTAATATTCACAACATTCGCTTGGATAATAAAGAAGTTATTGTTATCGTTAAAGGGTAAGTTCCAGTGAACACTGGAAGAATTTATGGATATCTCTTTGCAATTTTGACTGTTATGACCTTAACCAAACGGTACTAGAATTGGTATCGTATTACCACAGGATAAATCCGAATTGCCTTTATTCTGACTACAAATACGTTATGGTTGTTCTGAGCAACAAGCTGAATTAGAGAAGGAATGCCGAGAAAGGCGTAAAGGAAGTTCTGAATGATTTATACCACAACTGCCACTTTATAGGAAAAAGTAAAGGACTCCAGCATTTTTTTTATTATGTATTATTTATTACGCCCGAGGGGCCGGGTGCATTGTGTTGGCAAAAGAAAAGTTTTTTAATATACATTCGTCACTTTTTTCGAGAATTGCCTTTTTTTAGTAATGATTCTCACTTTTTTCACATATAATGTCAGACAAACAATCAGACATTAACAAACACCCAGAGTAGTGGGGATCGATCCCATGGCCTTAGCACTTGAAATTTGGCGCAATACCAACCAGGCCATCATGGCATTTTATGTAAACGAGATAGAGATTTCCTCTCTAAGCATTATCAAAGTTAGGATTTACTGCCCATAGGCTACTCTTCAAACTATACTCTGCCTGACACCACTTGCTTTATATATCTAGTGTTACATCTAATGGAATCGGCTTGTTGGAAACATTTTCACACCAGTTACCTCGGTAATTTTAAATGCCTTTTCTATGCTGATATGGAAAGAAAGGAACAACCACGTATTTGGCTCCCGAAGTTGTATTTTTTTTCTGAATTGATATCGCGCCTTATGGAAGTATCAGAGATTTCTAATACGTATCGGTACACCCTCGTTCACGGATGGATAAAACCTGAATGCACCACTAGTGATGGAGTCAATGGCTACATCATGGACTGCTACTGCAACGTGCTCCAGATTCTTGAAACTCTATCTTATTACTCTCCTTCCTGCACACAGTCTCCCTGAGATCGTTAGAATCGTTCTCATGTAAGTTGGAAATGTTACGCAACTGTGAGCATTTGTAGGTTCAGCAGTATAATAATATTTAGGAAGATAAGATGACTGATGCCTTTGCTATCTTGGATTCTTATGCGATTGGTGATGACGATGATTGTTGATCCTAATTCTCCAATCTGTCATATACTACGAACTAACTAGGACAGCTTCAAGAGATCCAGTTGGAACGATAAATTAAAATGTTATGTGAGTATCTATCGAAGGCTGGATTACATTGTAATTTCAGATGGCTGATAAAATCTAATCTAGCAAGAATTGTTGTAGGTTATGCGGATATGTGGAATAGTTGGAAACAATAGAGCGTCTAATCTATTGCTGTGTCGATAAGGCTTTTCTATGACGATTTGAGGCCTCTCCAACTTGAGGTCTCTAATGAGTTTAATTAACTGAGAATAATTTCTTTGTGATTTACTTCCACTATCCCCATTCGCCTTCTTTTCATACATGTTCTGAAACCTACCTACCTAAGGATATTTTAACCTGACCTTTCTAGCAAGTTTATTGATGATGTTCTCCTGTCTAGAATGACTGAGGACTAGGTGTTTTCCGAAATCGTGCATGGAATTAAAACATCTCAATTATTAATATACGATAGCAATATTAATCTCCAAAAATTGGTTTGTGTTCTCATTTTCTTTAAATACAACATCACATCATATATACAACTATTGTATATGAAGCTGCCTGATATTTAAATGTCATGTAATTACACTAACAAAGCTTTGAAATTGAAACAAATTTACGTATGTTCTGCCTGTCAATAATACCGCATCGTTAAATCAATCAAACTTAAAATATTCCATGTATTATTTGAAATAAAAAAAAAAATATTTTTTTTATTCCAACAAATCTTTTAAATATTGCTCTCTCTCTCTCTCTCGCTGGCCTGACAGCAATACAACAACAGCAAAACATAGGTAAATTACGTATAATGCTGATATAATAAATGAATGCCTGTCTGTGGCATGTTACAATTTAAAATAATCGCTTTTCCGTTAAAAACACTCACCTCATTCCTGATATAAAGATCATCACGTAAATTATCGCCAATGACAGCAATGGCACCAGCAGCTACAGCTGCATTTACTTCGCTTCTATAACCGCCACCCTCACCAATCACACCGCCACTGCCACCATTAACAACGCCAATATCACTTCTATCACTATTGCTGGCAATTGCAGCATTTTGTGCTGCTGTCGAAGCAGCTGTTATGGCGTTGTTACTCTCATTTTCACTAACAACAGGCGTTGCGGAGAAATTTGTACCCCAGATTATCGAACACAAGGCCGGATCCTCTTCGGTTGTATAAAGTTGTGTGAGCATAGTTTTGTTTTTTTTTTCTTTCTTTTTTTTCTATTTTGTATTCCTACATACACAATAAAACAAAAATTTTTCTCTTTTTTTTCAGTTTGGTTTTTGGTTTCGTTTTGTTTCAAGGAGGGCTTGGTATTTACATTTTTTGTTTCTTCTTCCTCTTTTAAATTTTATTTTAAATTTTGTAAACTTTAAGTGGATTTATTTTTAATTCTCAATAGTGTTTGAATAACAATTCAACTTAATTAACAACAACAAAAAAAAAATATTCTATTTACACTTTTGTAATGTTCAATTTAAACAACAACAAAAAAGAACGAGGGAGAGAAACTTTTTTATTTAATTTTTTAATTTCATTTGTCCATAATCATAATCATCGTCATTATCCAGCAACCAACCAACTTTATCATCTTTAACTCCCCGGCTGTTATAATAATTGCCAACAACAACAGCATAAACTTGTTGGTGATGGTGATAATTTCTAATAAATTTCTGCTTTTTAATGCTTCTAATACTTCTGGGGCAGTAGCAGTTAGTCGTGTTGTTGCAGTTGTTCTTTGTGATGGCAGTGTTGAGATTTGTTGCCGTAACTTCATCAAGTTTAAATGATTTCAACGCACGTAGCAGACATTGTTTCTGTAGAAACTTGCTTTCCGTGTCTTTAGTTGTTAAATTTGTGATTGCATGCAACGCAATTTTATTGCAGCCAGCAATATTGCACGAATGCTTAGTTAACATTTTATCTGAAGACACAACTAAGTAGGAGCCTCATGATGATTATTTCTTTCATAAATTTATTACACAATTTTTTTCTGTCTGGTTATGCCATACTTTTGTCATCGACTGCAATGAAAGTAAATGTGAAAAAAACGAAATGTTAACAATTGTTTTAATTACTTTAATTAGTTTAAAAATTATGCACAGATTAAGGTTGTTTGTATCACAGAAAATAACTTAAATATTAAACCGAGGCATTAAAAATCTTCTCTTAAGTGCTTTTGTTCACGCTGGCCACCCTACTTTTAAGTTTAGATATAAATTTTTTTCGGCTAGAGCTCTAATCGACTCGGTGTCGCAAACTACGTTCATCTCGAGAAAGCTGCAAGGCAAGCTAGGTCTTCCAACCCATTTAACACCGGCTACCACTGTTGTTGGTCTTAATGGCGCAGTGGGCGCAAACTCGACTAAAGTCTATTCTTGTTTGTTTTAAACTAACAATGGAGGCATGTGTGGTTGACAAGCTAACTGGCCAATTACCCACATGCTCCTTAGCAAATTTTGCTGACTTCAACAGCTTTATTAATGAATTGTTTATAAATTATTAAATAACTTCGCTAATTTGATATGCCTGGTTCAATTACTAGGACGAATTCTAGACTCACTTTATTCGTTACCGTAATTAATGGTTAAGTAAAATAAAGAGTGGGCCATTTAAAAGTTTAAATATCAAAATGCAATAAAATTAATTTTCTTGTTGCGAAGTACAATTGTTCCGGTTAGAAATGGAATACGATTTCATTAGTATAGCTGCCACGGCTAACCTCACAGGACTTCGTTCGATCGAACAAATTTTCGTGTATTTTTTCGACTGTATGGGGTCGTATCACGGCAATAGCATCACGAATGTTGGCCTTCAAATGTGCAATTGGCTATGGTGCAATGACGCCACACAGAAAATAGTCCAATCTTACAAATCGCCAATGCCAATTGACATCACAATTTCACCTAATTAAACGGCAATCAAACGTTTGTCGCAATAAATCGATTGGGGCATGAGATGAGATGTGGGGTAAGTTGCACGATCCTGTTGAAACAAACATCGTTCACATCAATACCATGAAGATCGGGTACAAAAAATCGCTTATCATTGGACGCTATATATCTACATTGACTGCAATGGTTACGCCGTCCTCATTTTCAAAGAAATATGGGCCAATGATGCTTCCGAATTTTGTGACAAAATAGAATTACATAAGTATTGCCAGATTAGAAATAACCAATGATTCAAATTTAAACCGATAGATGACCCACCGGATATAACAATTCTACTGGTTTCCTGCTACTCCTGCTAAAGCCCTCAAATTTCCGAATGGTGTCGTAGCTTCTTTCATAATAAATTGCCGCCAAGACGTTCTTTTTAATATTCACCCTGTGCGGTGGATTCAAGAGCTACATGTGTAATATCATTCTCGCCCTTGTTTCTTAGTGTATCTTCTACTCTGTATTTCTAATTCAATTCTGTATTTTAATTTCGACTCGTTATGCATCCTGTTTACAGCCATATTCAAAACCTGTATTAAATGTTCTTAATTTTATGGTTTGTTAATCAGGAGGGCAAAAACAATGCCTGTATTACAAAGATATTCAAATTTAAACAATTCTCTCTATGTTATCTTTACTAACTCGAAGATAGGGTTTGTGTTTCCTATTTTCATATTCACTGTTCTATTCTCTTATAAATACTTTCAGTTCGATGTTTATTGCCTTTATTTCTGGCATTGTAATCTGTCTGATCCATATCCTATAATTTGTTGGATAAAATGGCAAATGTCGTCGTTATAATAGTAACTGATTGTGAGATAATTGAATTAAAATAGGCTCTGTATTTAATATCAGGCTCTATTTAATCTCAGAAGTCGCTATAGTCTAATAGCTGATGCGTTGGCTTATTAGACGTGAGGTCACGGTTCAAACCACAGGTCAGATGTCTCCAACAAAACGAAATATGAAAAAATATTTACGGGCCGGTAGCCTTGGTTGCTAGTGCCTTTCGAATATAAGCTAGATATTTATAACTAGTGCTATAAGGTAATAATAAAAAAATTCTTCGGCGAATGCCTCTTAGTAGATTTCTGGTAAAAAATCTGAGAAAAATTCAAAATTCCCATGAAAAGTTTTTTAAAAATCTGTCCTTCAGAGTCGACTTTAAACTACAGGTTCCGCCACTCATGCATACTATTAACACACACAACATAAGTGGTAGGAGAAGCAAGATTGGAATCCTGACTGAAGAGTTGTAATTACCACTTATGTATGTATGTATGTATATCTGTATACATACAGTATTAGTCTCGCATAAAATTTCAAGTAAATTTTTACAGATTTTTTAATACAAAATATTGCTTTGGTGTCAGGTTTACAAGGGAATGGCTTTCAATTTCCTGTGTGTAGGAACACTAAATTAAAGTAAGCTCTATTTCAATATACATAATTTCTTTCTAACATTCTTAGTTCTTGATGGGGCAAATAAACTGCCCTTATGATGAAATATTATTATTTTTAATAATGCATATGCTAATTTTAAGAATTTCAAACGAATATTTGAAATTGCGTTGACTTAAATTTTGACAATATTTTTAAAAAATTTAAATTGTCTCATACATATGTAAGTGCCCTAAAGGTCAAACACAGATTTTAACCTTTTGCCTTCAACGATACACGTTTTAACAAAATTTTATGCATGTTTACTTTGCATATTTATTTCATGTCAAAATTTTTGGGGGCTGTTAATAAAACAGAAGCTTTAAAAAAAATACAATTTTTAAACGGACACATGACTGAAGTTGCGTACGTGTTACGTGTTTCTAAATTTCCCACAAAGTGTGAATAATGGAAACCATAATTTACATAAAATTTTGTATTATTTGTAAACATGAGTAAATAAATTCATTTTGATTTTTACATAAAAACCAATCTTTGTTACATTTTTGACTTGACTTGATTTAAAATTAAAAGAACCCACAACACTAGTAGCAATGTAATTAAGAAATTTGTGTCCCAAAACCGTAATCAGACGCTGATTAGCATCAGTTGAAGAAGAAGAAGAAAAAAAAGTCTGTTGAAACTTAAAGCCACACTTTACATTGCGTTTAGGTTTCATTTTAATAAAGTTTTTAATTCTCTTTTCATTTCTTTGTTAAATTAACTTTTACGGTAAGTGGTAAAGAGAAATGAATTTATTGTCGAATGAATGAAAAACGGTAGACAGAAAGAATATGAATATGATTTGTAGATTTACATATACATTATAACCATCCTCCTCCTTATGATCCTTCTAAAGGCAAGATTAAATGAAAAAATATCCCACAGTATATTTAGATTGTGTTTTCTGTATATTAAAGTGTCATAATGGAATAAAAGAAACCATAGATCATAGTCAACATGAATAACAGAATGTAACTAGAAAAATATGCTTCTCGTAGGCAATGCATATTTATAAGAGATATCGTAGTAACTAACACCATCACCCCCCCCACCACCACCACCACCACCACCACCAGCACCACCACCAATCCATAAGAATGGGAAAGTATTATTCATTTAAAGCATAACAACAGTTGGTGGAATTAAGTTAGAAATGGATGGCACATAAGCATGGCATTAATAATATACCATCTAAAGTAATTGGTAGAGTAAACATAAGCACAAATACTGGCGCATAAGTAACTGACCAACACTCGTACATCAATGAAACGGGAGAGATATGGGAGTGTGTAGGAGTATAGAAGTTAGTAGATATAGAGTCACTTAGAAGAACTCAGATTTCACACAATTTGGCGAATTTTTGACCTACCCTCATACAAAATTCAATTGACTCCGTTACTAAGGGTAAATCATTATCGACAGTGATGTGTATTCGCTGAATGAGCTCTGGAGCTAGCTGACAACTGACCTAGCGACGATGCCCATTTCTGGATGAATGCTTACGGGCATAAACAAATTTGTTAAGACGACACCAATGCATATGGAATCTAAAAAAGCCCAATATATACCGAAGCATTTACTGATTGCTGTGGATTTTGAATTCATATTACATGTGGAACTTTGTTGGTCAAATTATCACTGTTAATGGCTAGCAATTTAGGTTGATAATTACCGATTACGTTTGGACTTAAAAAAGGTGATTTGAATACCAAGAAAATATGGTTTCAACAGGACAGCGCTATGTGCCACACAACGCATGCGACACTGCATATTCTGCATGAGGGTTTTGAAGGCATGGAACATAAGATTTTAACCCGTCGTCATGGTAGTCCAGTCGGTAGCATGTTGGCTTATTAGACGTGAGGTCATATTTCAAATACCAGGCCAGATATCTCCATCAAAACGAAATATGAAAAAAATATTTCCCCGGCGACTCCCTCTCACCAGATTTCTGGCAAAAACTCTGAGAGTAAATACATTTGCCATCCAAGGCTTATCAAGAATCTGTCGTTTGGAATCGTCTTTAAAATGGAGATCCAGTCACTCATGATTAATAAAATAAACACACACACACACAACATAAGTTATGTGAGGAACTAGCACGTAGTCCTAACTGAAGGATTGTAATGACCAACTATGTATGTATGTATGTACGTAAGATTTTTTTTTTCGGATAGACTTTTCCTTGTGGGGTTTTCTTAACCCGCATAAGTATGCGAATAAGCCAGAAATCAATCAACATGTCATCGGTCAAATTCTGCCTGCCTTCTGTACCAGAGTTATAGAAAATTTGACATTTCGAAAGTGCCACATCCAGAGAAACAGTGGCAGAGAGTTAGACAGTTATAGGATCTTATATTCCACACATAATGGCATCTAAGAGTCTTTCAAACCAATAAAAAACTCCAATGATATCTAACACACACTTTTGTTTTATTTAAATTTAAAGATTGTAAGCTTTTAATAAAAGACACGATGTAAAACGTTTCCAATATAATACATCCAATTATCTTACTATCCCTTTGCAGTAGAATATGTATGGTTTTTTTTTTCTAGATAGTTAACAAAGGCTGTTTCAATACACACTTTACACTTTACTCAGTATGTACTTTATTCATTCCGTATACAATGTGTCTTTGTACATACTACACAGTACAAGATAACATCACCCCTTCACTACTATTATTACATATGAATATATATTAAACAGAACAACAATAACAACAACAACAACAAAATTTAATTTATATTGTGTAAGTGTTGTTGCTATATAGACGATGTCATCGTTTCACAAAAAGCAAAAGTTACAATACATGATGCTTTTTTTCTAATATTTATGGCCCAATCTATATACATAAACACACTAGTATACGTGTGTATATGTGTATGTATGTATTTGTAAATTTGATTGTTGCTGGTTAGAGGTTTTTGATGTTTTTTGTGGTCCTTTTTCTGATTTTTCTTAAATCAATATACACTTTAATAATAACAACAATAACAGTAACACCTACTATTATGGCGGCAAAACATGCTCAAATAGTAGAGATTTTTTTTTTAAATAATTTCAATGGATGAATGAAAGTTTGTGTATGTGTGTGTGTGTGTGACATAAAACAGGAAATATTATTTGACTTTTAGTTAAACATACAATAGCAACAACTACAATAACACAAATAATAATAATGATGATGGAAGCATCCTACATACATGCATCTACACACACATGTGTGAATACATTCAATATGGTTAAATTGTTTCCCAGAAAGGATCTCAGCCTAGTAGCTAAAAACATTTACACACACATTCATATGCAGAAGCATATCACTGATACATATAAATTGTGTATAATAAACGATTCATTTGTTAAATTTTCCATATTTTTGTGAATGTGCCATCACATACCCTTGTGTATGTGTGTGTATACATGTACATGAGCGTATTTGAGTAAAGTGTGAATGTATGGTTTTCATGTTGACATTGAGAAATTTATTGACACTACATAACAATTACACTGTTTCCAAAAATGCATTTTCAGTAAGAGGTTTATACTTTAGTATATACTTCACAAGAGGTTTATACTTTAGGTCCATCTATCGGTTTTAATTTGGCAATACTTATGTCATTCTATTCTGTCACTAAATTCAGTATATTATCTCCACTGAATGTAATGAATGGATTTATGCTTGACCAACGTTGGAATTTATTGGAAATTTATTTTCAAAACAAAGACAATTGATCGGAAGTTGCGTGAAAATATGGAACAAAATTTGTTCGCAGAGGGAGAGGACCAACAGTGCCCGGTATACGTAAGTTTGTTGAGGCACCAAGACGTAAGCGTGCTCTTACAGTGCGCACACCTGAAAATATCAAAGCTGTGGTTGAGAGTAGTCTCCGCAGTCTAGTAGGTAGTGTATTGGCTTATTAGACGTAAAGCCCGGGCACCAGCCCTAGGCCAGACATCAAAACGAAAAGCAGATTTTTGGCAAAAACTCTGGGAGTAAATAAACCTGCTATGAAAAAATTTCTCAAAATCTGTCGTTCGGAGTCGACGTTAAAGTGTAGGTCCCGCCACTCAAGTATAAAATTAAGACACACAACATGAGTGGTGTGAGAAGGTAGGCCGTAATCCTGACTGAAGGGTTGTAAGGACCAATTATGTATATACGTATGTGGTTGAGAGTATGCGTGAATCCATCAAAATCAACTCGTTCTCAAGAATTGAACATTTCATGCACCAGTTTAAGTCGAATTTTGCGAAAAGATCTCAGTATCACTCCTGACAAAGTTCATTGGTTCAAGAGCACATGATCACCCGCTTCGTATTAGTTTCGCTAGATGAACCAGGGTGATGTCGTTTTTGCCAAAAAAAAAAATATTCTTTTTGAAAGAATCTCATTTTCACTTTGGTGGGCACGTTAATAAGCAAAATTGCCGTATTGGGTCTTAGAAAACCCAAACGTGGTTTTACAGAAGCGAATGAACCCATTACCAGTTACTGTTTAATGCGGCTGATGTGAAGCCGTCATTGGCCCATATTTCTTTGAAAATGAGGACGGCGCAACCATTACTATCGCAGCATGGTACCAAATTTTTTTTGTACCCGTTCTTCATGGTATTGATGTGAACGATGTTTGTTTTCGACAGGATGGTTCAAATTACCAAATATCTCATGCAACAATTGATTTATTGCATCGAACGTTTTATGACCGTTTAAGTAGCCGAAATGGTGATGTGAATTGGCTGCAATTCGACACCATTGAACTCTTTTCTATGTGGCATCGTATTGTACCGACAAACCAGAGGCAATTGTCAGAGGCAATTCAACATTTGATGGCCATGATGCCATTGCTAAGATACGACCCCATACATTCTAGAAAGTGCACAAAAATTGGTCCAATTGAATGAGATATTGTGAGGCAAGCCGCGGCAGCCATAGGAATGAAATTATATTCCATATCTAATCGGAATAATTCTACTTAACAGCAAAAAAAAAAAAAATTTTGACAAAATTTCAAACCATTTTTGTTTTATTGTATTTTGAAATTTAAACTTTTAAATGGTCCACCCTTTATATACAATGTATTGTGACAAAACTGTCGATTAACCACAACCATTAAAAGTCTAAAAAATATTTTTCAATGAGAACGTAAATCCATCTGGTTAAAAAACAAAATTTTAAAACATTTTCTTCTCTCCCAGTTTATTTACAAAGGAAATGGTATTAATTTAGTATGAGAAACTTTTATCTGGCTTTGTTGTCGTTGTCATTGTAGTTGTTGCTGTTGAAAACTTAAACAAAATTAAAAGAGTATTGATTAACGAAACCCTTTTGTATTCAAAAATTGTTAAAAACAATCAAGTGTATACTCATAGTCAGTAGTATGTGTGAGAAAGAAAGAGGCTGTAATCTCATTTCTCACACGTTAACACTTAAACAAAATGTGTTGGTGTAAGTGAGACCAACTGAACCCAGTAGACATTTAGGTACAAAAATAAATTCCATTGAAATGTGTGATAAAATAACTTCATTTCTATAAAATATTTTCCATCCAATATATTCAAATTTAATGCGTAATAAAAATCCATTTTTATTGCAAAAACTATCGCCTTTAATATTTCAATCCATCCTTTCTTTTGATTTACATTACAAAAGTGTTGTATAAGATTATCGACATTGTTGCCTGAGTTATTGTGTTTCTGTTATTGCCAGCGATTATGTGTACAAGTATTTATAATGAAGTTTAATACTCGTTTAAGTGTAACCCTGTCTTTAACATGACATGTTAATTATACAAGGCCTTCTCAGAAACAAACTTAAGAAATTAATCTGAATAAAACAATCTAAAAGATTTACAGAAGTTTATTTATTATTCGTGTACATTCGCATCAACCAGACGCACTCACATTATACATTCAACGCACAATACTGGCACATCTACATATATACATACAACAATAAGAACAATATTGTATTATGGCTAGAAGATTTTATTATGGCTATAATTCAATTAATATGCAAATTTATGCATAAAAAAAGAGTCAAATTTTATTCCGACTAAATTCTAGCGGCTTAGGTTTTATTGAAGTTGGAGTAAGGCAAGGCAGGTAGTTGGTGGTCATAAAAGAAAGACACGAATACAATACATATTGTGGTATATAAAGGGTTAAAATGTGACTAGAATTAAGGTCAAGTATATTTTTTAATGTCTCCAAAATAAAGTGTTTAACAAATATTTACAGCACACAGAAGCATATTGTATATGATTAAACGAAACAGTTCTGGATTTAACAGCACGTCTATACGTTCTTTATATAAATTATATTTATAAGCCATTACAGACAGAGAGAGAGAGAATGTGACACAGTACATGTTTATCAAAACTTATTACTTTTTCAGTAGATAGTGGCTTCTCTCAATTTTCATACACGATTACACGTACAGATAATTCTCGTAAAATACTCGTGAAGATAAGAACATTACAGAGTATAGAAAATCAGCTCAGAAGTTCTCGTTAATCTGTGCATGTGAATTACATGCAATGCTATACAAAGACAACACTACATAGAAATATCATGAAGTTGCCAGATGATGAAGAATAAGAGAATATAGCTGGAGCGAAGGCCAATGTTACGAGACAGTCATTACCAGTCAGCATTGGGCTGAAATATTTTATAAAAACTAGTGAAGTTAATATTAACACTGAAAATTTATTATTTTTTAAACCAAGGATCCTAAATGACGGTAGTAAGCGTAATAATATTAACTAAGCTGTATTGTTATTTAAATAAACAAACGATTTGAAAGGATTTGAAAGGATTTGCTCGTATATACAACAGCATTCAGACAAATTTTATTTCTTTGTAGGAAAATACCAAAACAGTCTATTTTAGAACAAGGTTTAGGAGAACAAAAGTGTTAAGTATTGACATTACAAAGAATAGGAGGCTTTGATAAGATCACACTTAAACATATATAGCAGCCTCATTTTGATACCACAGCAGCCGATACCACAAAACTAACTGCCAAGACCTGATTTGATGGTCTTCACGCTGTAATCACGAAATCACGATCGGAATAAAATTTGATTCCTTATAGCAGAATAGGACGCTTTGATAAATCAAATCTCACTTGATCATATATACATACATCGGCCTCATTGTGATACCACATCAGTCGATACTACAGAGCTAACTGATAAATCCTGATTAATTGACCTTCACAATCGCAAAGTCACGATCGTAATAAATTCTATTTTCTTATACCCATTACTGATAACTCTTTTAGACTTGCGAGAAATGCTGAGTCAAATGAGAGAAGCCTGAAGAGAGTTAGAGACGAACTGTAACAAACAAATAATCGCTGAAGAAATAATTTGTAGGTAAGCTCAGTTTTTTCACATACTTGTCCATTACGCAGGGACACGCGAGAATGAATACAGTAACAGGGTGATTTATTTATGTAGTTGATTGGCTCGCCTCCTATCCAATATAGGGTAGATGTATCTCAAACAGTTGAAGTCTCCGCAGTTTAGTAGGTAATGTGTTGGCTTATTAGACGTGAGCCCACGTTTCAATCCCCCCAAGTAAATAAATTTGTCATGAAAAATGTTTCTCAAAAATCTGTCGTTTAGGGTCGACTTTAAACTGTAGGTCCCGCCACTTATGGATAAAATTAACACACACACAATATAAATGGTGTGCATAAATGTGTTTCTAATAAATCAAGACTTTGGCAGTGATCAAAATTTATCTCTGCTTCATAGACAGCTTAACAGAGGCAAAATGTACATATGTATATGTCTATGTATGAAGTGTGCCTATATTAGATTTACACAAAATCGATGGAGGGAGAGTCGCAAATATGACAACCAGTGCAGACCAGAGGGTTGCACTTGAATGAGATCTAACTGCTACATCGCTATCAGAGATATTAGAAATGAATTCCGTAGAGTGATTTTTGATTCGACTGATTTACGTTCAAACTGAGACAAGCCTCAGAAATCATGGAGGCCGGAGAAAAAACATTACAGCCACAATTCGAATTTCTTGGATAGAGAACAGAACGATGATGATGATACACTTGTGTTACAACGGATGGTGGATTAACTTTGGATATAGAAGACGATGTTTACAAAGCCAGAAAGGCATCTCATCTCCTCCATAAATAAAAAACATGGTAAGTAAGCCACAGGTCAAGTGAAGTCGCTGGTATCTAGTAGGTAGTGCGTTAGCTTATTACACGCTAGATCACGGTTCAAACCCCCAGACATCTCGATCGAAACGGAATATGACTTCCTCTCAGCAGATTTCAGGCAAAAACACTGAGAGTAAATAAAATTGCTATGAAAAGTTTCTCAAAAAATCTGTCGTTTAAACTGTAGGTCCTGCCCATCATGTATAAAATTCACACACAACATGAGTGGTGTTGAGAAGCTAGGTCGTAATTCTGACTGAAGGGTTGTAATGGCCAATTATGTATGTATGTATGTCGTTCGTTAAACTGTAGGTCTCGCTACTCGTTTATAAAATAAACACACACAACATAAGTAGTGTGAAAAGCTAGGTCGTAATCCTTACTGAAGGTTTATAATGACCATTTATGAATGTATATATATGTATAAGTAAGCCACAAGTTTTAAATATTTAACAGCAGTGTGGAAGTTGTACTTCGTTATGATCATAATGGTTAGAAGCAACAATTTATCTTGGAACCAAATGGAATACCCTAACGGGAGAACGTATTAAATAAAAGGGAGAATTTGTTTATATTGGTCGATCGCATTGAAATATAATGGACTACATTATTAGCCTTAATTTCATATGCAATAGTATTTTCTACAATAACTACAGCGCAGTGACCTAGTCCCTTTAGTCAGAATTAAAAATAATTTCTTATATTTTTTTATTTAAGTTTTAGTACTAAAAGTTATCCTTTAAATATACACAATAAAATTATGTCCTTTTAAATATTTTAGTAACCACATTTCTGTACAAACATAATGAAATTCAATATGTTTTTTACACAGACGCCTTAGACTCTGTAAACAAGCCTTGAATTATTAGGCACATAAAAGAAATATAAAAAATGAATGATGATCTCAGTTTACATGTGACAAAGCATTCAACCGCGGCAATCTATCATAACATTTTGGACATACAAAAAAGAGAATCCAAAAAAAGTGTCTCCGGATTTATTTAAAAGTTTTTTTTTTATAGAAATAAAACGACGGCAAACTCATAAAATTTGCTGTGTTGCCATTTGCAATACTTTTTTTTTTCTTTATGAACAGGAAAAGAACACGTGGATTTAACGAACTATACAAACAAACATATACAAATAACATGAAAAATCCTCTTATATATTTATAAAGTGGTCAAAAAACAAGTAAAAGAAAAAGAAAAGGTATGTAACAAGACCAAACTGGGTTAAGTACACAGACCACAGTTAAGTGAATAGGCTACTAAAATAACTAAAAATAATGAACAAGAAAAGAAGCGTAAACATCTTAAAACAAAAGTTTTATATGAAAGCCATGAATACCGAAGGCCATTAAATTCTTTTTTATACACAAAACATGTATATTTTGGGAAGAAATATTTTTTATATTTTTAATTGTTGTTGTTTGTTGCTGGGTTTTTTTCCGAAATAATTTTCTACTTTCAACAAATTTTTAAAATGCATCGCTCTCTCTCTCTGTCTCTTGCTCCTGGTAATCTCTTGAAAGTAAGTGCTGCAAAAAGAAAATTGTGAAATTCTCCTTAAAGCTGAGTGGATATAATCCATTATAACACCAACTTAATTTCCCAGGAGGTAAAAAAAATTTACAGAAAAAAATTTACAAAAACTTTCAACATTTTCGAATGGTTGTATAAATAAAAACCGTTTAGTTTGCATTTGTGTGTGTGTAAGTACGAAATAGTGTTACTATGTTTGTATAAATATCCGCTTTAGTTAATGTGTGGGTTTGTTTGTGAATAATATTTCAAAACTGTGGAAGCTATTAAAAACTAAGTAGAAATAAAACGTCATCATGCAACAGATTATCCACAAATAATCTGGAGGTAGTAAACGGTCTTTTGATAAGGAACTGTGGACTCAAAACACACTTGTTAAGAATTGTTATCTCAAATTCGATATGTATACTCTGTGATGTGAGAATAAATAATAAGTAAATACTTTTATAAGCTAGGAGGCATTAATGTAGGCCAGAAGCAAACATATCAATCAAAAATTTGCCATGGCAATAGATTTTGATGAGACATTGTAGGGATATTTTATATAGATCCAGTGTAGTCTACCAGAAATCTCCATAGTCTAGTAGGTAGTGTGTTGGCTTATTACACGTGACTTATATTTATTAAAAAAAACTACTCTTTTACTCTTAAGAGTACTTAGTTTATTAGGTTGAATCTTAAGACTAATATCTTACAAATATTTTACTTATAACTAAAGCTAAACAATGCAAACAAAAATGCTTACGTTGCTGTCTGGCAAAATGTGGGAACGAAAAACAAATGTGTAATTTAAACCTATTGAGTTCCCTACACTTTACCAGCCAATATAATTAGTTTAGGAAGTGGGAATGTAACTCCTCCACCCCTTGTATGAAATACTCCTGGATTTCGTCTTATTATATACTTTTATATTTATATCTTTAACAAAAACATTTTTTTATTATTCTTCTTTCTATTAGTAAATATTAACAAAATTAAAGCAAATATTTTAAATTACAAAAAGCATTTTAATAAAAATACATAAAAAAAATTTTAAGGTTTTTTTTTTTTGTTTTGTTCATACATATATTACATTTATACTTCTGAATTATGTGGCTGTGCTGGCCTGTACTTTTTCATTATTCTATCAACAGCACTATTTGCAGTTTCTTTATTTTTTTGTTGTTCAATCTTTATTTTAATATTATTTCGTTTCACTATAAAAAGCAAAACGACAAAAATTACAATGACAATAATAAATAGTGTTATATTTAAACCATAAGAAACGTTTTTATGAAATTTAAGTTCTTCAATTTTTTTTACATTTTCAAAGTGATCTATAACGATATTATTATATTTTGGTCTTACATCTGATTTGTTATACAAAAAGAGATTTTGGTAAAAATATTTTTCTTGAATTAAAAATTTTGTATTTGAAAATGACTGATTGCAAAGTGTTATACTACAATTATTAAACGTTATAAAGAAATTTCCAGTCAAATTGAACTTTCTATCGTCACAAGTTTGTCTCATTGATTCAGAAAAAGCATTTTTTAAAACTATTGTTTCGTCATCAAGATCCAATACAGATGTAACATTATTAAAAATGAAATTACAACTATTATGAAAAATACAATGTTTACTTATCTTTAATTTTTTCAAAGGTACATCTTCCTGATATGCCAGATTCACACCGTCTATTTCAACAATATATTCGTTCTTTGATTCTATTTCAAGGTTATCTTTATTTGGAATTGGCATGATAAGCTTAAGGTCCGTTTTAACATAGCTGTCCGGTATCTGTATTGCTATCATCAAAGAGTCATCATTAAAAGTCATTATTCCTACTTTAAGCATCCTCAACTTGTAAAAATCTATTTTAAATTTATCTATTTCCTGTGTCGAAAATATACTTGGATGTACAACGTTACCCCTTGCTGAAACTATGTTGTCCTGAATCTGGTCAATTTTGTGCTCCAAATTCTTAAGCTTTGCCAGTTGGTCCAAATAAATTAGTCTCTTCATGACTTTTCCAGTAGCATCGTCAATCTTCACGAAGGACGTTTCCATTTCCTTCCTATCGTTTTCTATTGCAGTTTTAAGTCGTTCGAGTGACTTATTTATGGAATTATTAATTACTATTTGCTTATTTACTGCGGTAATAGAACTATGTGAATTTCGGTCGGCAACAGAAAGATGATCAAAAATTTCCTGCCTATCCTCGTCATCCATTGTTCCGAACAACCATTTATACGCCTTTCCTCCCAAGTTAATCAAACCTCTTCGTTTTCTGTGTGACATTGGCATGATAGTTTTAATTTTGGATTCTATTAATTCGATTTCATTCTGAAGAATTCTCTCTTCCTGTAATTTCAAGCCCTCAATATTTTTCCTTATTTGGTACAATATGTTTTGTATTTCGGTAGTATTTACAATGTGGACAAGAGTAGTTGTTGTGTTAACAACGTCCACTTCCTTAGTTCTGATCTTAAGGAAACCATCATTTTCGCCCACCGCACTAATTTGAAGGGCTGCCTGATTCAGATGTATTTGTGCAATTAATATGAGTATGACTGCCATGATCTGTAAATTTAAAAGGTCGTTTAATATTGTCTGTGTGAACATTCTCTAGAGACTTTTTAACAAACTTCGGTTCTTCTTTATGTCTCAAGCTCTTATAATTTTTTACAAATCCTTCTTTCCTATTCTCTACATAGTTTTCTCTTGATTTATTCCTTTTTTGAATCACTCTGAACTTAACGTTTTTTAATCTTTCTTTTATTATGCTATGATCAATCAATTTATTTTGCACATCCAAAGGACTACATTTAATTGTGCTATGATAGCCACTGTTATAGAATTTTACTGCTTTATTCATTTGGGTGCTTATTGGCAGTTTTTCCTCCAAATTAAAGACTCTGATTTTCTCTGTGATTGTATTATTAAATCTTTCAATATCTGAATTACCGGTATGACTATTCGGTTTTGTGAAATGATATTGAATTCCCTCTTGATCGAGGAAGTTCCTTACATTTGCGTTATTGAATTCGTTGTCTAGTACAAATTTAGTAACATTTCCCTTAATGGCCAAAAATGCACGAATTTTCCCAACTAGGGTTTGACTATTTCTGTCGAGCAAATGAAATGAAACTACATGTTTTGAAAATTTGTCAATAAAGACTATGAATGAATGTTTACTGTTGACATAGGTATCAACATGAATTATTTCATTGGTGGTGGAAGGGGTTTCAGTTAATTTGAATTTATTTTTTATAGGATTTCTGTCATATTTAGCTGCGGAACAAGTTTCGCAATTATTGATTACTCTTTGAATAAATTCTTTCAAATTAGGATTATATATTTTATGTTTTATTTTTTCGAAAGTTGGAATTATACCAGCATGACCCGTTTCAAATTTATGAAACAATGCTATTTGCTTCTTTAAGTCGCTTTCCTCGACAATATCCCTGGCAAATTTAGAACATTTAACAAATTTCAATGAACTGTTTCCAGAGAATTCCTTGATAATTATCTTTTGTAAGGTGTTGTACTCATGATCATTCAATTCGGAAAATATAGCAATTTTTCCTCTAGAAATTTCTCTTCTGAGAATGTTCACGACATTTCCACCTGCACAATCATTCCTATCAATAAATATACGTTTTTTCCCGAAAACCTCCTGCATTGGAATATTTTTTTGCTCTACTAACATAATTTGTGTTTTAAAACGGTTTACCACGGTATCCAAAATTGGTATGTGATCATTAGCTTCTTCTTCCTGTGAATGGACGGTTTGGACCAATAATGAATCTTCTTCTTCATTTTCATTCATTTCGCCGGAATCATTTTCCGTTAAATGATTAATTTCATTTGTGTCGGGATTAATACGGCTCAAAAAATCGGCAACTTTGTTTAGTTCACCTTTTATATAATTCACTCGCATATTATATTCCCCCAATTGGACCAACCATCTCTGAAGACGTGGGTTGATATCCTTTCCTGTATATTTTACTTGTAACCACTTCAACGGCTGATGGTCGCACTCAAGATCAAACTCTCTTCCATAGATATACGGTCGGAAGTATTTAACACCCCAAACTATCGCCAACAATTCTTTTTCAATTGTTGAGTAGTTGGTTTCGGTTACGCTTAGAGTTCGAGAGGCATATGCAATTGGATGGCCTTCTTGTGAAAGAACGGCGCCAATGGCGAAATTGCTTGCATCGGTGGTTATTTTGAATTTTTTGGAGAAGATTGGATATCTAAGGATTGGTGCATTGGTTACAATTTCTTTTAATTTTTCAAAAGCCAAAATGTAATTAGGGTCATATGTATTAATTTTTTCGTTTTTTCTAAGTGCTTTTGTCAAGGGACTTGCGATTTTCGCATAATCCTTAATGAATTTTCTGTAGAATCCTGTCATTCCCAGAAAAGATTTAATTTGTTTTGTAGTTTTTGGAAGTTGCAAATTCTGAATTATTTTAATTTTTTCAGGGTTTGGCTTAATGCCTTTATTGGTCAGTACGTGACCTAAAAATTGCGTCTCTTTCTTCAGAAAGTCGCATTTATCTACCTGAATTTTTAATTGGGCCATTCTTAATGTCTTGAAAATTGATCTTAAAGAATTTATGTGTTCTTCCAGGGATGTACTGAACACCAATATGTCATCCATATAGACGACACAAGTTTTGTTAATTTGTTCACGAAGAACTGAATTCATCAGCCTTTGAAAGGTTGATGGCGCATTCTTCAAGCCGAATGGCATACGAATGAATTCGTAATGTCCAAAAGGCGTTGAAAAGGCTGTTTTCTTTCGATCTTCTTCTCTTACCAAAATTTGGTGAAACCCTTTGGCAAGATCTAGTGTTGTAAAATATTGGGATTTCCCCAATTTATCAAGAATACCATTTAAGTTTGGTATGGGAAACTTATCATCGACTGTGTTTTCGTTAAGTTTTCTGTAATCTATGACGATTCTCCATTTTTGTACTCCAGAATTATCTCGTTTCTTTGGTACAACCCATAATGGACTGTTATAAGGAGAATTACTTTCTCTTATAATATTTTGCTTAAGCATGTCTTTTATCTGTCTTTGGATTTCATTCTCATGAATTTGTGGATACCGATAAATTTTTGAATACAAAGGTTTATCTGTAGTAGTAATTATTTCATGACAGATTTCAGTTGTTGCGGACAAAGTATCTCCCTCAACAAAAAACAAATCCTTAAATTCATTTAGTAAGCCTTTAATGGATTCATGCTCCTGTTTGCTTAAATCATTCATCTGGAACTTGCCTTGTATGTCTTCATTCTTAATATACTGAAGACTTGTAATCATGTCAAATGCCAATGGGTAAGCATTTTCTTCAAAAAATATTTTATTATCGAATATTTCCAAATAATTTTGGTCTAGATTTATTTTCGCCTTGAAAGGTACCAGAAAATTTTGACCCAGTATAGCATCATAATTTTCATTTTTAAAGTCAACTATTTTCCATGAAAGTGTACCCCTAGCAAGAAATTGTGAAGGCATTGGGGTAACAACGAAATGTTTTACTTCGTTGAAACCGTTAAGGCTTTTTATATAGACAGGTTCTTTTAGATTCTGTCTTTCATATAGAAAAAATGTGTTTGGTTTTACTACACTTGTATTTGCCCCAGTATCTATTAGGCATTTGAAATTTTGTTTGCCTATGGACAAAACAACTACGGGTAATTTGAATTTCGAGGCAGTTCTAAAAAATTTGCCTCATCGTTGTAAGCAACCTTTTCAGCCTCCTGTAAGGTATCAACCTCCATATATTTTGAGTCATGAGACCTCTGTGAACCCAAGTTAGTATCAACACTCATATGTGATAAACGTGTTTGCGACGAAACAGGTTTATTCCTATTATAAATAAAGGAATTTTGAGGCTGATTACAAGAACCCTGAGGCTGTTCATTATTTCGTTTGCTGAAATTTTGCGGTTGAACAGAGTTAAAATTGCGATTATTGTAATTGTTATAATTACGAAAATGTTGGGATTCTGTTCTGCCATAACTTTTTGCTTTTGTGTTACCTTCATTGAACTTCTGAGGTTTGTTTACTTGGTTTCTAAATGTGCTATTACCATTGACAAAGCCCTTGTTTTTCAAGTTAGATCTATGATCAAATGCTATTGCCCTAATGTCGTGTAATAATTTAAGTCTTGTATACTTCAAAATTATGCCAGATAAAGTTTCATGCTCTCCTATGTGTGCTCTAATAGGTCCATCTATTTTTTCCAACAATATATCCACTAAGTCCCTATCAACATTCTCGGGCTTATATATACCTGGCTTAAGTGGATCTCCTAAAAATATGTCGTTTATTTCAAATTTAGCCTCTTCAAATACCCTAAACAATTCACTTAAATTTCCTACTCTTACCGTTCTGCAGTAGTTAAAAACCTCCGCATACGTCCTTTCCGGCCGGTACTGTTGCAGCATCCTTGTTTTGATTTCCTCCCATGAGGCATTGTTCTGCAGCTCTCTCACCCCTTTACCAGCCTTTCCAAAGATTTTCTCGTTCGCAACAATTCCGATGCAGAATCTAGCTAAACTCTCGTTGTTGCCGCAAAGAGTGAGGTTTGTCTCGACGGACTGTATAAACGCCCTTGGGTTATGCCTTTCGTCAAGAGGTCTTAGTCTCCGGAACTGCTCTATGACGTCCTTTGGCGCCATGTCAAACCTGTACCCGTTGAACTGTTGCTGTTGAACTTGTTGTTGTTGAGCCTGTTGGTGTATTTGCAGTTGTTCCTGTAACTGCTGTTGTTGGTGTACTTGTTGTTGAGCCTGTTGCTGTTGTGACTGCTGTTGTTGGTGTACTTGTTGTTGTTGAGCCTGTTGCTCTTGTAACTGACGTAACTGCTGTTGCATTTGCAGCTGTTGTTCTTGCAACTGATTTTGCTGCTGTATAATTTTCTGCTCTTGAAGCCGCAGGACCGCCTCTAATTCGGCAATCTTTTCCTGCCCTGACCCGTCTACTTCCTGTAGGTCCCTGTTCACATCAAATCTACTCATAGTTTTTTTATTTCACTAAACACTGTCTTTGTTTGTAATATTATTTTTTTTAATATTTTCTTTTCGTAATTAAAAGATTTTTTTTTTTTTTGTTTAACTATTAAAATTTTAATTTTTAAGTTCTGTTGCTTAAAAAAATAAGGCCAACTTTAATTTTTTTTTTCTTTTTCACTAAGCACTTTGTCTTTGTTAGTAATAATAGTTATTCTTTTAAATATTTTCTTTTCTTTATTAAAATATTTTTCTTTGTTTTTTTTACTTTTAAAATTTAATAATTTTAATTATTAAGTTCTGTTTACAAAACTGATTTTTTTTGTTTGTAATGATATTCTTTTAAATAGTTTCTTTTCTTAAAGATTTTTGTTTTTTAACTTTCAAAATTTTATAATTTTAATTATTCTGTTCGCAAAACCGACTGCGCCACTTATATTTATTAAAAAAAACTACTCTTTTACTCTTAAGAGTACTTAGTTTATTAGGTTGAATCTTAAGACTAATATCTTACAAATATTTTACTTATAACTAAAGCTAAACAATGCAAACAAAAATGCTTACGTTGCTGTCTGGCAAAATGTGGGAACGAAAAACAAATGTGTAATTTAAACCTATTGAGTTCCCTACACTTTACCAGCCAATATAATTAGTTTAGGAAGTGGGAATGTAACTCGTGAGGCTACGGTTCAAACCCCAGGTCAGACATCTCCAACAAAACGAAATATGAAGCAATATTTCTTTGACGATATCCTCTCAGAAGATTTATGGAAAAAACTCTAAAAGTAAATAAAAGTGCCATGAAAAGAGCCTCACATATCTGTAGTTCAGAGTCGACTTTAGACTGTAGTTTCCGCCACCCATGTTATAAAATTAACACACACAACAGGATTGGCAAAGTCGTAACTGTTCAAGAAGGGTTTTAATGACCAATTACGTACGTATGTATGTAGTACAACAGATTATATTGGCTGGCATCACCTAACGCAATTAAAAATCAGTATCAAACTGGCGGATCAACTTTTTAGAGAGTATTTGAAATATGTAAATACTGCATTGGATTTTAGCGTTAGCTGGCTTATTCCTGTACGCTGTAGACTTCACATATCAACACAAAAATAATTGCAAATTGTATGATCTCGACGCCCAATGACATGCATGCATACATAATTGGTCATTACAATCCCTCAGTCTGCTTTACGACAAAACTTCTCACAGCACTTATGTTGTCTGTGTTAATTTTATACACGAACAACGTTATCTCATCGATTCGGAACGGGAACTTTGTGAGAAACTTTTCATGGCAATTTTATTTGCTCAGACTTCTCAGACTTCTTCCCAGAAATTTGCTGAGAGCAAGTCATCGTAGAAATATTTTTCAAATTTCGTTGTTTGAGATGTCTGACCTGGGGTTTGAACCATGTCCTCTCGTCTAACAAGCCAACACACTACCTACTAGACTACGACGGTTACAATGAACAGTTTCAAAAACGCGAGAATAATGGCACCGTCTCTTTCCAAGTCATTAATCACTGGAGATACTTTGCTCCATCAACTATAACGTTGCGCTTTCCATAGTTTCTGAAGAACTACAGTTCAATGCTATCCATAAACCTCATCGAATTTTGGAATTTATTGGCAGCTCTTGAACTGCCTTTGGCATTTCTTCACTACAAATTCTGCATTTTTTCTAACGTCCCTACGAGGTTCGTTGCTGAATAAAATTTTTCTATAGAAACACATTTCTCACACAGAAAAAGTCAATGAGTTTACAGGAGTTGTTCGAATGTTACACTATTTATGGTGGAACGCTAAATTTTACTGAGTATTTCTTATGTTGCCACATGTCAGGAATCTTCTTTACATTGAAGAAATTTGCACTGTAAAACTAAGTACCAAAAACATCACCCCTTTTATAAAATATCTTAGAAATGCATCTTATGACAGACAAATACTACTAATTAACCAACGCCAACTGTATATGTATATCACCCCTTCTGGCCGTGTATAAACAGATTTTATGTACATTTTATGAAAATCTATTTATGAGCATAGTATGTATGGTCAACTGTCACTGAGAATTGTTTAGAAGCTGAGGCGATAAAATATATTCTACGACAACACAATTCTATTTAAAGAGTTTATTTGTGTTCGAAGAAGCTTGTCCACAGGATAGGGGCCATTAACTGTGCACAGTAGATGAAATTACAACTGCTGGTTGTGTATGTATTTGAATTGGTCAGCTGGCAAAAAGAAAACATGCACAGGACATTTCTATGACTACAGAGAGAAAGAGAGAGAGAGAGCGACAGATGGTTAAACAAATATTTGCTGAACGTTTGTGGTTAATGTAATACGATTAATTTCAATTTGCCTTTTAACTTCGAGAGATGAAAATATTTCATGTGAAATACTGTTTAAAATAGTTTTGATATATATATGTATGTTCGGTAGATAACTTTACATACGAACTACTATGAGGGCAATAAAATCAATTTGAAGAGAAATAATAAATCGAATATGGGTGAATTACAAATACATACACATATACATTTGGCCTGAAAGCATATTGTTATGGAAAATGGAAATGGTGTACCATCGTTTAACATTAAAACAATAAACAAAAGCTACACTAACAAATACAACGAACTTGTTACAAGTAAACCAACAACATCAGTGTGAAAGAAAAGGACATAGACAAGTAAGAGAGAAAGCAACAACAAGCAATGTGAATAAAATACACAAACAACAATGAAGTCGCGATAGAGATCTCGAGAAGGTGAGCACACGAACCTTCATCAGACTGTTTACGCGAGCAAATAAATAGGCAAGACAACGCAGGCAAACAGTAGTAAAAATTCAGTCAGTCTTGTGTGAAGACGCATTGCGTGTAAAGAAAACAGGAGAGGTTTGAAGATCGTCATTGTAAAAATCTACCGAAGAGTTGCTAGTGCTTACGGGAACAGAATTGTAAACATTGTTGTTGTATACGTCAAGTTGTAAATCGTGACACACATAAGTAGTGCGAACAATAAAGAATTTAATGGAAACTAAACACCAATTTATTTTTAATTTGTTTGCAATCAACGAACTCATATTTTAACCATTTTTAAAAAGGTAAAAATGCAACAATATAATATAAGTGACAGATATCACCGCATAGTACCTCATCTTTTCATATTCAGTTCTTTCATCACGTTTAAAGTATAAGAACTGTTTGTGCTTATAAATCCTGCAAATAATATGCACTGGTTAATATATATTTCTAATTTATCTTTCTCTGATGGCTAAGCAAAAAAAAAAAAAATGTTTCACATCAACACATTCTACGAAGCAATACCATCGCCTTCAGCTAAATCAAATATTTTCATAGTCATGAGGACAACACAGGTAAACTTAGTGTGGTCCCAGTATTAAATTCCAATTCATTTGCCTAATGGAAATGTCCACATCAATTCCGCATTTACCATAGAATAGATTGTTTCGAAACCTTTTTTGGATTATTTTCGTAACACCTCAATGCGTTTGTAAATGTATTTTTAGCTTCACATACATATTTATTACATTGAACGGGTTACACTTTATTGGGAAATATTTCTTAATTTAAGGGAGAATACTGTGCACATAAACCACATGGGTATATAAGACAGATTCTTATTAACATTTATTTAATATATATGCATATTGGAATTAAGATCATTAATTAATATTTACAATTAATTAATGGTCTGCTGGTATTAACTTTACCTGGCAAATAAATGTCATGTATTGTTAAGACGTTATATTTAGCAAATTTTGGCTTTATTTTCGCGTGACTTATTCTTTATCTGGTGGACAACTAAATTTAATCGTTTTCACTTTAACCAAAACGTAATGTCGGTTATGTTTTCGTCTTTACTTCAATTGAGATTTACTTTTGTATTATCTTTTATTCTTCTTTTTTTTTTGTTTTTTTTTTTTTTTTTGTAAAATTCTCACTGACTGTGTTGATTTTTATTTCACCTAGAAATCCTTTGGGTATAATAATTTACATTTTATTTTGCTTTTCTTGCTTCATAAAGACAGAAGGTACACAGAAGTGTTATTGCTCTGCTCTGTGCTTTTGTTATCCTGTGGGTATTTATTTTTCATGTTTAAAACCTTTTTTCTTTATACTTTACATTTGTAAAGTTAAATGTTTTGTAAATATTTGTAAAATGACGAACAAAGGTGTTTCATTTTCAATTCTGTCTTATTTTGACAATCACAGATTTGCCTTTGTTTCATTGTCTCCAAGGTATGAAGAGTTAAGACAGAGTGGAAATGAAAATGACTAATGACTGCCAATTTCTAAGGCACTTCGTATTACTTCGATATTTATTTTTTATTACTCATAATTATTGTTCACTTCAATTTTAATTAAAAATTGTTTAAGGTTTTAAAATAGATTTCAGAAGATTTGGAAAATAAGCAATATATTGATAGAAAATATATAGTAAAGTGAGCATAGTTTGTACTAAAAATCAGAAATGATTTTAAGTCTTTAACTTGGCCGTTTCAAATTGTTATAAAGTAATATTAATGAGTGACGTAAAATGCTATGCAAACATCTAGTTAAGCTAATCAAATAGTCTGTTTACTGTATTTCTTTTACCATCTGTTCTAAATGAGTCTTCAACAGGACTGATCAATCCGTCCAACATAGGCCCCATAGAACTGTATGGACTTTATTCAACGTTTCCTCAATGTTCACCTACAAAAGGAATAATCTGTCAAAGCCATGAAAATAGATTTACATGTGATGTGATTTTTTCTTTGGAATCAAATTTTTTGCACAAATTTTTTTTAAGGAAACTGCACATATATGACAATAATTGGGAAAACCATTCATTTTTGATTATTTACTCTTTTTTAAGGTAGTAATTGGTCTACAAGACGGTCCTCCTCCCGCGCTTCTTTACGGTGCAGAAGCATGGACACTATTAAGCACTGATGCAGCAGCCTTGAGAGTATTCGAGAGAAAAGTTCTACGCAAGATCTTCATTCCAGTGCAAGCTGGCGATGATAACAGCATTCAATGAAACAAAGATCTGTATGAGCTCCTCAACCATGTTAACGAATGAATGATGATGCTCTGGCTAGACCGGTATTTGATGCGGGGATTTGCGGAAGTCGACGAAGAGGATGACCCTATTTCCATTGGACGCACCAAGTTAAAAAAGCTCTGTCATCGTTGGGTGTGAGTGACGCCAGAATGCACCTGAAAGGATATGTTAAAACAGGCAGAAGTCTAGTAATCGGGTTGTTAATGGCCAATTAAGTAAGTAAGAAGTAATTTGCTATTGAATCTATCTTGACGGTCTAGGTTGCTGATATGCCTTCTTTTGGCTATTATTTAGTCCGTGGTATATAGCCATATTTTTCCACACATAAGCAAACACTCGTGCCACATAATTACGTTTTTAGCCTATTATAAGCAAACTTACAGGAAACTTCCTTGTCGTATTAGTATTTAAAATAATAATACATAGTATTTATCAAGCTGAATTGAAGAAGTCGGCGTGGTCTAATAGGCAGTGTGTTGGCTTATTAGACCAAAGGCCCGAGTTCGAATCCCAGGCCAGACATAAAAAAAAAACAAAATACAAAAAGTATTTCTTCGGCGACTTCCTCTCAGCAGATTTCTGGCAAAAACTCTGAGAGTAAAAATTGCCATGAAAAGCTTCTCAAAAAATCTGTCGTTCGGAGTCGACTTTAAACTGTAGGTCCCGCCACTCATGTATAAAATTAAGTGGTGTTGAGAAGCTAGGCCGTAATCCTGACTGAAGGGTTGTAATGGCCAATTACGTTACGTACGTATTTATCAAGCTAACCATTGTTTAAATTATGATGTTTTTCCTCTACAGAAGACGCTTAGTGAACACATGAATTTCATTTTTATTCTATTTCACCTCAAATCACTTCGTAGTAGCCTATCAATGTCTGTCAAAATTAAATTATTCTACACGGCATGCTTAAATTTGGACAGCAGTTAACTGAAATAGACTGTTCAGATTTTGACAGGAGTCAACTGGCCGCTGTTTGTCAGCAGAAGCATTTTTGACCTTTAAACTGGAGTCTCTTATTTTTTCAAACATACAATATTTATACATACATACATACATAGTTGATCATCACAACCCATCACTCAGGATTAGAACCTAGCTTCTAACACCACAGTTGTTGTTTGTGTTAATTTTACACATGAGTTGCTGGTTTAAAGTCGCCTTTGAACGACAGATTGTTTTGATAAGCTTTTCATGACATTTATATTTCATTTTAAAGGAGATGTCTAACCTGGGGTTTGAGTCACGGCCATAATAAGCCAACACACTACCTTAGGTATGGAATGCACCAAAGCGTAATGGAGGCATTACGAATGTTAATCTTCAAATTCTCAATTGTCTCTGGTTTGTTGGCATAACGCTTTTCTTTAACGGCGCGCAATAGAAAATATTCAAACGGTGTCAAATCGAAGCTTTTTGGCTACCAATTGACATCACCATTTCGACTAATTAAACGGCCATTAAATGTTTGATGCAATAAATCATCAATACCATGAAGATACATTATACATTTCAATTGACATTTTCAAATATTTTCATACCATAAACTACCATACAAAATGGAGTAACCTTGCGATCAACGAACTTTTAGTACCACGTTTATTTTTCGCGAATTCTGGTAATTTTGTAAAACAATTTTGGTCCTTTTTATGTAAATTTAATTAACAATTTTCATTAGTAACGCATGGTACAATTTCATGAAATTTTATGAAATTTTGCAAAAATTAAACAAAAATCCTTTAATCTTTTCACCACGAGTTCTGTTGACAGACATGCATTTATTCCAAGAATAGTTTAAAAAATCATTAAAAAAGGTTGCTTTGTGGTTTCATTTTAAAAGTATTTTACTAATTGAATTCGTTAAACAAAATGGTAAATAAATGGCAAATCCTTTTCCTTCTATCTACTTAGTATTGTAAAAAAAAATAAAAAACTTCTAAACAAAGTACATTATCCTTACACTTGTCCTCACAGACATAGCAAGTCATTGCTATCCCAGATTCTCATGATTTTCTAATACATGCTCTGTGTATCTATTAAGACGATAAAGATAAAAATGATGTGTGAGAAAATATGAGATCATAAGCATTGATTTCTTTTTAAAAGAATTTTATTCTTTTCAAAATACTCATCATACTTCTTACATTCATGTGACCTTCGATGTAAGGATGTAGTGTCTCGTATTATAGAATATAATTTCAATAATCTGCTTTAGTTATAGTATTCCAAGACAAAAGAAATTGAAAATCATAAAAAATTTCTATAGTAAGTGGCTGTTTATGACATAACATCGTATGGCAATTCATACGTTTCCGTCTTGTTGTGTTGCTGTTATTTTATGTTTGCTTTTATTAATATTAACGATAAAAAAATAATAATGACTTAAGGAATATGGACACAGGATGTTATATGATTATAACAACAGATGTGAGAAGAAAAACAGCAGCAATAGAAGTAGAGTCATATAAGTTGTTAAGGGGATGTAAGCAATAACAGTTGAGTGTCACATGTAAGAACTTTAAAAATAAATGCATCAGACGTCGTATGTTAAATGGTAGGTGTTACTAACAATTCGTCATTTCTATATGCATTCATAATTGATCATTATAACCCTTCAAACCGGATTATAATCCAGTTTCTCGCACCAATTTATGTCTTATAGTTTATAGTCGACTCCGAACCTTAGATTTTTTGATAAATCAGGGGCGCTTACACAAGTGATGAAATACTGTCTCGTTTTCTACCTTAGACCCACAGCTCCTGCATAGTTTATTTGCCGAAATACAGAGTTTTTAGCATGTCTACCAAACCAATAATGCCCGTAAAAATCGGTAATGTGCGATGGATGGCTTTGCGATGTAGGGAAAGAAGTGAATCAATTTTATTCAAAAGTTTACGTTCAATCTAGTTACCACCGTGATACTAAGAGGTTAAAAACCTCTGTCAGAAGCAGGGCACTAACATCTGAAGTGAAAGACAATCTCTTCCTCCTCCTTACATAAACAGTTCTTGTAAAATTAATTTGCCGGAATGCCAAGGCTTTCAGCATGCCTACCAAAAGGACAGTGGCTCGTGAGAATCGCTAGTGTGCGATGTAGTCACGGAATTGAATCAATACTTTTTCTATTCATATGTGTCCAGCAGAGTCTAACAATATTATACGTACCCTCCTGCTGTTTTGCAGTAAAAAGAGAGAATAATACATGCATACATACATAATTGATCATTAAAACAATTCAAAACCTTCAGTTACGACCTATCATCTAAGACCCCTTCATGTTGTGTTGTTTAATTTTATATAAGTATGATTGGTGGGAGCTACAACTTAAAGTCGACTCCGAACGACAGTTTTTTTGAGAAATCAGCGAGCTGATACATGAGGTAACAGGCTGTATCCCGCTCCTATTCAGATCCACAGCTGCTGTAGAATTTATTTATTTTCTCATGCCACTTTTTTTTGGCACGCCTACCAAAAGAACAATGTCCAGTGAGTATCGCTATTGTGCGATGGATGGCCATCCGATGTAGGCATAGAAGGGAATCAATTTTTATCAAAATTTTACTACTACAGGTTAAAAACCCCTGCCTAACACTAACACATACGGTGAAAGACACTCTCGTCCTCCACATTACATCCAAAGCTCCTGTAGAATTCATTTGCCGGAGTGCCAAGTCTTTCAGCATGCCTACCAAAAGAACAATGGCTTGTGTGATGAATGGCCGTGCGTTGTAGCAACAGATAGCGACAGCACTAAATCACTCCACTTCTTGTGCAAATGTGTCCAGCATAGTCTAGCAATATAACACGTATCCTCCTGTTATTTTTATGTAAAAATAGTGAATAAATATTCATATTAATTGAGGCAAGCGGACTATGGAAATGCTGCAATCTCGTAGGTTGTGGCTTACTAGACACGAGGCCCCAATTCAAACCGCTGATCATACATCTCCAACATAAACGAAATATGGAGAGATATTTCTTCGATGACTTCCTCTCAGCAGATTCTGACAAAAACTCTGAGAGTAAATAAAAAATTGCCATGAAAAGTTTCTCAAAAATTTTTCGTTCGGAGTCTACTTTAAACTGTAGGCCCTCGCCACTCATGTATAAAATTAACACACACATAACATAAGTGGTGTGGCAAGCAAGGTTGCAATCCTGACTGAAGAGTTGTAATGACCACATGTGTATTTTATGCATGTAAGCGGACTATGGTTTAATAATTCGAAATTGCGAGAAACTGCCTACCTACTGCCCGTACTGAATATAATTACACGTAGTGTTGCTTTAATTTTCTATACCACCGTTCAAAATAGCAATAAATCCTGAGTACACGTACATACATGTGTATAACATTACTGTATTACTTTTAGTACATTTAGTACTTCACGGTTCCTAAATCAACGACTTATATCCTGTTTCCGTAATATTTGTGTTCTAACGTTGTATAATCATTCAAACACAAAAGTTAGTGACAACAACAAACAATAACAAATGCCAATATAAGAGCATAGGCCTCTTGGTACACACATGCGTTGTATATGTAAGTAATTGAAAATAATTTATCAATGGCAGTCAGAACCAATGTAGGTGTCCTGGAAAAAAAACCGTAAGGATATGTCACTTACTACAGAGGGTTTACTATTCCTTATATTTGTTTCTATTGTTGTTTCTTGTTTATTAATTAAAAAACATTATTGTTTGGAGTCCTTCTGCTACCCCCTAAACAAATATTAAAACAGAAAATTACAAAAGTTCAACGATACTTTTCTTACTGAACAAAAAAAAGAGAGAAAAAATGGTCGCCTTTTTCTAAAATAAATAGCGTTTGGGGTATACGTATTCCAAAATTGTTATGCCAACTAGTAAGCATTTGTTTTGAAGCGAACATTTGAAGTATGTTACTTTTTTCTTCTGCTATTTTACTTTTTCTTTCGTCGTTTTGTCCATAATAACAACAAGAAACATTCATTATGTTGGCTTAAATACAAGGTCAATTGTTTTCAAGTGTTTCTTGTTGTTCTTATTGTTTTTTCTTCTTTTTCTTCATAGTCTCATAGCATTTCATGTTGTGTTTTCATGTTGAAATTAATTTTTTTTTGGCAAAATTCGTTTCACTTGTATACGACTGAGCACAAAAAACAGTGCAAAAAATTAAGAAAAACATCCATGTAATGTAATGTAAAGAATGTAAAACAAGTAAAAGTATAATATTGCGGTCAAAAACGTCTTTAGAATGATTGCAATATATTGACATTGAATGATGTATAGACGACTGCTGAGGTAATTTATATTTATTTTCTGGCTTAAAGTCTCTCTCTCTTATAGGCACAAAAAAAAAAATTCAAATGCGTCTCTTAAATAATGCAAGCATTGAAATTCAAGAAACTTGAATATAATTTAAGAAAATTTTTGTTTTTGTTTTAATGTAATTGAATCTTGAATGATAAGTCTTTATTGTATTGAAATTTTTTCTCTAATAAATATTATTAACGCCCAAAAAACTTTGCTTACTTCGTAATTAGTTTCTTTGTTTCAGTTTGATTCATTAATTTCTATACTTGTTTAACAAACATTAATTATACTTGAATATCGAATACATTTTCTTTACGCAAGACTTATGCTTGAACTATAATTTACTTTTTATTTTCATTTCACATCACTTATGCCAAGAACACAGGAAGTATTCGTAATTTGTTGTACGCCTTTCATATGTATTCTGTCAACAGTTGTTTCTGTAATAAATTAAAACAAGAAGGTTAAGAAGAAAATATAAGAATTGGTGATAAATATGGCTTTCCATGTTCAATACACGTTTGTTCACAATTTCAATTAGGCAACCATACGGATGTCGGCTCTCTGAATTTGTATTACTAAATAGGCTGTAGTTATTTCTTTCTTTTTTAATTTAAATTCTAATAAATATTGGATCTTCAAGAGAGTTTGGTTACAAACTTAAACGTGAGCCTGCATATGATAAAAAAAAACTCTTAAATTAAAATATTCAATACAAGTTGTAGGTTTTGCTAATCTTTATTATACCCTGGCATCTTCAGCAACTCGACTTGTGTATAAATAAACCATACTAACAAATCGTCAAGCCGCCACACAAACACTCGACCTTAATAAGAATCGAAGCTGAATTGGAAATACTGTGAATAGTGGATAGTATTACACGCTTAGCTGTGCACTGGAACCCACAGGGCAGTTGCAGAAGAGGCAACCGATAGACTCAGCAGCAATAGAAGCAAACTATACATGCATGCATACATAATTGGTCATTACAACACTTCAGTCAGGATTACGTCCTAGCATCTCACACCACTTATGTTCTGTGTGTAGGTTTTATACATGATTGTCAAGGGACCTACAGTATAAAGTTGATTCCGAACAACAGATTTTCGAGAAACTTTTCATGGCCTATATTTTATTTACACACTCAGAGTTTTTGTCAGAAATCTGCTGAGAGGCAGTTGAAAAAGAAATATTTTTATACTTCGTTTTGTTGGAGATGTCTGACCTGGGATTTGATGCATGGCCTCACGTCTAATTAGCCACTATCTACCAAAATACTGCCACTTCAGAAGCAGGCAGCTATACAGGGTAATAAATTAAATTCTAAATTTATTCGATATATCATCGGATCCATTATGTCCTATATTAGGGTTAGGAAATATTAGATCATGTAGGAAATATTAGATCATGTAAAGATTCAAAGCAATATACAGATAGATGAGCTTGTCAGCTGAAGAGTAATATGGATACGCAGAAAATCTATCTTTCTCATTTTTTGAGGAAGCTTTAGGCACAAATAACATTTTTCATACCCAATATAAAGATTTTGTTATGAGAAGAATGAATCAGGAGGAATATTTTAGACAGTGATTTATATTTACTGGCATTGAACAGCATTCTAGGGCTCGTCAGAAAAATAAGGTTAAGGCCTTTCATTAAGGACTTCGCATCTTTAAATTTAAATAAAACAACGCGTATCTGTTCCATCAGAAGCCGTCGTAATTTAGTAGGTAATCTGTTGGCTTATGAGACATGTGGCCACGGTTCAAACTCCAGTACAGACATCTCCAAGAGAACGATATATTAAGAAAATATTACTTAGGCGGTCTCCTCTCAGCAGATTGTTGCCAAAAATAAAATTTTTTTTAAAAAATCTGTCTTTCGGAGTCGAATCAAACTGTAGGTCCTGCCACTCATGAATGAAATTAACATACACAACACATGTGATGTGAGAAGCTAGAGAAGAATGATCAGAAAAAGAAAAGAAGAAGAAGAAGAAGTATGTATGTGATCTATCATTGAAATTTTTTCTCGCTGTAAAGACCTATTGATGCCATTATGTGTGAAATGTAATGTACACCAAGGCTTCTTTGGGTGGACCGCATCTGGAATGTAAAAAGTGGCACATAAATCAGGCTGTATTTGACCGAAGCCATGGGTTATGTTGGCTTTCAGGATCGCTGAGTTTTGTGGCCTAAACGCGTACACCTGCGATTTATGAAAACACCCATAAGAAACTCTAAGTCCCCCATGCAGAATATTCAATACAGCATGAGCTGTGTGGCACGTAGAGCCATTCTGTTGTAACCACACTCCGCTTGTGTACAGGTCATTCAATTCAGACCAAAAAAAAGTTGATAATCATCGGCCTATAATATTAGCCATGATAGTAATGCCATGGTCAACTTCGTTATCAAAGAAATATGAAGCAATGACGCCGCCTGCCCAAAATATGAGCAAAATTGTAACTTTGTCGGAATGCATTTAACACTTTTTGATATCATATTGATTAGTACGAAACCAAATAAGACAATTTTGTTTGCTCACATACCCATTCATTCCAAACCCCCCAAAAGGGTATCACAGTTGAAGGTGATTTTTCGAAGCTAAAGTTGCTTCAGAATCCACTCAGTGAACAGACATTTAAAAAGATTGTATTATTCAATATACCAAATTCGTACCGACTACCGCTTCAAAAACACTCGACTTCAATTGCTCAAAACAAATTGACATTCACCGTCAAAAGTAAAATGACAACAAACAACTGAATGATTTCAAAATTACAACAAAAGAAACAAAAAAACAAACGAAAACTTTATTCTTCAAATTTTCCATTATAATTTATAAGTTTTAGTTAGAGAGGAGATTTTAAGCTAAAAGAAAATGGAAAACTTTTTCCATTTTATAGTTTTTAATTTTTCTTTCTTTCTTTCCTTTTTTCGTGACTTTTTTTTGCAACTCCTATATTTTCTATGTGAACTACTGACTGGTTGTGTCTTTTAATTAAGAAGCATAAAGCAAAAAAGCAAAAAACCGTGAAACAAAAAGGAAGTTGGGTTAGAAGATGTTTCATGGTCAACATTTTCAAGAAAGAAAGAAGAGTAGAAAAACCAATACAAACTTCTTACCCCAAAACGAACACGTTTATATTGTTTCGTTGGATAATTTTTTGAGTGAAAGAGAATATTTCATCTTCTTTTTTAAAATGAGATACGTGATGTATTTCGATAATATTTAAAACTTTTATACTTCGTTTCGTTTCATTTTATCTTTTACTTTTAATAAGGGTTACAGTAGTTGTGCACGCATAAACACAGATACGCTTATACTATATAGTTTAGCTTAAAAAGAATTTAAACGGATTACAAATGATGATGAATCGTTGCATCGTTTTGAATGTTTTTAATAAGTAAAGAACGAGGGTAATAAGTAAAAATTTTCAAAGTAATAGTGAAAATATTATTCACAAAAAAACTAAGTGTTTTCATTAAAACTTTTGTTTAAATATGATTAAGTTTTCAAAGAAATGCCACTTGGGGGTAAAAGGTTAAGGTTTTTTTTTATAGAAATGTTTACAACTCGGTTTTTTTCATTTAAAATTGAATAAAAATTCAAAATACTGAGGAATTACAGAAATGAAATGTACGTACCCATCTGTATAATACCTCAATACACTGAGGTAGTGTGGCCAAATAGTCGCAAAGTTTAGATCGTATGATATCCAAGAGCTTTAGAGCTAAATGTAGTCAACACAACTCCACTACTACACTACAGAATATTGTAGAAAGTGACTTGCCTTTTCGACATACAAGTAATTCCCCTAAAATGCGCGTGAAGTTAATATGAACCCTATATAAAATAAACATATCAAGTATTTAGAACATTACAGGATATATAAAAATCACCTCAGAAGCTCTCGTTATTCTGAACATGTGAATTACATGGAGTGACATACAAGAACAATACTACATAGAAAGATTGTGAAGTTGCCAGATATTAAAGAAGGAAGGGAAAGGAATATTTCTAGGCAGTCGTTACCAGTTAGTATTCGACTGAAATTTGGCATAAAAAGTTTAAAGTTAAGCACAGTAATATTGTACACCGAAAATTTAATCTTTGTAAACAAAGTATCCTAAACTAAAGGTAGTAGCGTAATACCATTAGCTAAATTGTGTTGTTATTTAAACAAATAAAGGATTTGAAATCAATGAAATGGACGTCTACCTTTTCATAGTATCAATTGATATTGTAAAGGCCTTCGATACTTCGATAAAACATACATACAATATGGAGTGTAAAATTATTGCCCGACAGTAATTTCACTAATCAAGTCTATATACTAGAATACCATATGACGCGCCATTAATGAAAACATGCTCATCAATGGTATTTTTTCAGCAATGAGTACTATATAACTGCTTCCTCATTATAGCACTCTCCAAAGCCCTAAAACAGAGAAACACAATTTCATGAGAACTGCCAATAACACTGCTACGAAAATGAAAAATCTAGATACTTAATAAAATTATAAATAAAAGCTTCATAAGCAAAACAATGCAATAAACAAATTTGTTTACTGCTTAATATAGCAACAAACACTGGCATAAACAAGTAAACAAAAATCTACCAACAACACTTCAAGAATAAATGTAACCTCAATCACAAACAACACTAAAATATTAAATGTAAACAACGATGTTTACATTTATAGAGTTGCGAAGTAGGCGAAGTCATGAACATTCATCAGACTGTTTCCTATGCCATATAAAAAGCAAGGCAAAGTAGGCGACACAGTTAGCGTAGTTCAGTCAGTTTTGTATGAAGACGCGGTGTGTTTGAAGAAAGTAATCGTGGTTTGAAGATCTCTATTACAAAGAACTGTCCAATAATTGCCTAGTAATTGTTATTGTTTATGCAAATGATATAAACAGAGGAATACCCAAAAAAAGGCAATTGTTTTTGTTTACATCAAGTTGTGAACAGTGGTACCTAGATTCTGCGAATAATAAAGAGAATAAAGTTTTAATTTAAACTGAACACAAATTTATTTTTATTTTATTTGCAGTCCACGAGCTCATATTTTAAACATTTTAAAAGGTAAAAATGTAACACTATTTACAGCACTTGTATCTACGAATGCATTATTTGATCGTCTCCAGGACATTTCAGTTGTGAAAGTTAAGGCACTATAATCGTTTCTATGAAAAGAGTTGGTATGGTATATCACGTATTATATTAATTAATTAACCGAATTTTAATTAAAAACAAAAAAATAAAATCTTCTCAAATTGGGAAATTTTTACTTGACATCCCGCAAGTTCATAGAAAAAATGTAAATTTAAATTGAAAATTATTTGAAAATCAATCTTTCAATTCGCACCTTAAAATCACTTCAATAAACATTTTCACAATCTGTACCAGTAAATTGTAATTTAACATACTAAAGCAGTAAAGACAACAAAACCGTCCTTCTCGGAATCTAAATGCTCTTTAAAAGTGTTTAAAATAAAATGCTAAAAATACCTTAAAAAGTAAATAAAACAAAAAACAAGACACACACAGACACATACACATACAGAATTTTAATTCTATGAAAGTCAACAATGAGCAACAAAAACTTTATAAAAAATAAAATAAAAGAAAAACGAAAACAATTTGTTGGGTAAACAAAAAATTAAAGGACTTCTTGGATGTCCTTTTTTTATTGGCCTTGATTACAACAGACCAACGTCTGTCACTTTGAAACTTTGTTGCTCATGATTAAATTTACGCATTTATTTTCTGATGTTAGGGAATATAAAATCAATTTGTATCAAAAACTAAGAACCTAAAATGGTTTTCTATTTCAAATACCAGCTTTTAGAGAAAGTCAAAGGACATTATTTCCTATTTAAATTAAAAACAAATTGTAAACATATGTCTTCACTTGTATTCATTTGGGTTTGTGTCTTTCGAAACAAATATTTGTTAAATTTTGAAAAAAAAAGAAAATTTTCAAACTTAAGAACACCATATTGGATCCATACTTTGTGGTGTTGCTGTGTGTATTTAGTGGGTACGCAAGAGGTTGGTTATTTTACATTGTCTTCAAAATCATATTTTCTTTTGTCTCATATTCTCCGCATTTCTCTTTTTAATAACAATGTCTACTATAATCATTATCTTGAGTTTTTTTTTTCTTTATTTTTCTTTTGTTTACAGTGTCCTGCTCTGTTCTAAAATAATACAGGAGAGTCTGGTTTATAAAGGGAAGGCCATTTAAAAGTTTAAATTTAAAAGATGCAATAAAACAAAAATAAAATTCATTTTTTTATTGTAAAGATGTGAAAGATACAGACTATGAAAATGCAGGCCATCTAGAATATAGCCTAGAATTTTTGTATTTAGTTTTAGGTTAGAATATCTCGAAAAAAAATTTAAAAATCCATTAGAATCGTCATATCATAGCTGAATTCCAAATTATTCCAAATTAATGGAGTCTACTTACTATTTAACTGCTTTTGAAATATATTACTCATACGCATCATATGTACTGGTATAGTTACTCTGAAAATTATGCAATAAAAAATTTTTATTTTTGTTTTCATGTATGAAACGAATGGAATTAAATATCACTCATACGTCACGTATGTACATACCATTATGAATTTTACATGTTAAATGGGTGATTAAAAAATTTAAATTTTAAAAATAAAAAAAATGCAATCAAAACAAAATCGGTTTGAAATTTTGTCAATTTTATATTCTGTTGCGAAATACAATTGTTCAGGTTAGAAATGGAATAATATTTCATTCATATGGCTGCCACGGCTGGGCTCACAATACCTCATTCGATTGGACCAATTTTCATGCGCTTTTTCGAGTGTATGAGGTCATGTCTCAGCAATGGCATCACGAATATTGGCATTAAAAGGCTCAAATGTCTCTGATTTGTCGGCATAACATCTTTGCGGTGGCAAATAGCAGCTTTTTGACGGCCAATTAAATTTCGGCTAATTAAGCGGCCATCAAACATTTGATGCAATAAATCGATTGTGGCATGAGATGTGTGGCAAATTTCACCATTCTGTTGAAACCAAACATCTTTCACATCAATGCCATGACGATAGATGTCTCCAATGACCGTCATTGTTGCGCCGTCCTCATTTTCCAAGAAATAAGGGGCAATGAAGCCTCGGCTTCAAAAGCCGCAAGAAACAATCACTTGTAATGTGTGCATTAGTTTCTGTGAGACCACGTACATATGTGTTTTCTTAGCCCCAAATACGGAAATTTTGCTTATTAACGTACCCACCAAAATGATTTTTATTTGGCAAAATCGACATCATCCTACAGTTTCTCGTCGACCCAATAAATACCAATGTTGCTTAAGCGTACATCGATTTGTTGCGTTCAGTGGAGATAATATACTGAATTTTTTTTGCAGAATAGAATGACATAAGTATTACCAGATTCGAAATAACCGATGGTTCAAATTTTAATCACTAGATGGCCCTCTAATTCGCATAATCGATACCTTACTGTACTCTACTGATGCTATTAAATGTACGGTGAAAAGAAAACAAACCATTAAATACAATTGTCTGAAAATTTTAATTAAAAGCTTAAAGAAAAATATTGCATTTAATTATCGTAACGAAATATGGTTTTCCATAAGTATTTGTAATGTCATGTCTCCTAATAGCGCATAAAATTCACAGGAGAATCCATCATTTATTATAGCAATCATCATAAAATTTTTTACCATTTATCCCACATCTAACTGTATATTCGAAACGCTATTCATAATTTTCCATATGATTACATGTAAATCTTAATAACGATTGCCAAAATTATAAAATTAGAATCGTAAGTTAAAGTCTTCCAAACAAATTCCAACAAAACTTGTTGCAACAATCCAGTCAATTAAATGATTTGGAACTTAAGCTTAAATGTTGCCAACGATTTTGCTATTAAAACTGTTTGACAGTTTGTGTTTAACAGTGTAAACGAAATTTGTAATGTTTGATTTGGCTTGAACAATAGAGATAGAGTGTGGAAGGAGCACAAAGTGCTGTACAAGCCATAGTTTCTCTCAAAGAAGAAATTGTCAAGACATTGGCGTTACTCATGTTAATAACTAACTGCTATTTTTAAGCACAGGATTATAAGCCATTTATTATACGTTGGATACGATTCTGTATGGTGGTAAGCAACGCAATGGTCTCAGCATATCAGACATTATTCAGAATCTTCGTGTACATAACAAGCCAAAGAAACCCCTTATTGGCGGACATGTCAGTCATAAAGTGAAGCAACTTATTCATTATCATTGTCTAACACCGTCTACCGTAGTTTAGTCGGAGGTGAGTTAAACTACTGGCTGTGAATATTTGGTTCCAACCCCAGGTCAGACATCTCCAACAAAACGAAATATGAAAAAATATTTCTTCGGCGAGTGCCTCACAGCAGATTTCTACCAAAAACTCTGAGAGTAAATAAAAAATTGCCATGAAAAGTTTCTCAAAAATGTGTCATTCGTAATCGACTTTAAGCTGTAGGTCCTCGCCACTCATGTATACAAATAACATACACAACATAAGTGGTTTCAGAAGCTAGGTCGTAATCCTGACTGAAATGTTGTAATGACCAGTAATATGTGTATGTATGTATGTATGTGACACTGTCTACTAAGGCGATCAAAAAACGAACCACAAAGAGGAAATCAGTTACATCGGACAACAATAAGATATGGTATCGATGAAGGTGTGAAAACTATCTGAGGAGTAATCCTCCTCAATTGCCTCGAACTTTGACCATCTTGCTGAAGCAAGATCTTTCAGATTAGTTGTTATTTATTCGGTCTGTCCGACCAGAATGAGCTCTGAAGCAGTTGGCAACTGAAAGTAATCTTGTCTTGATGAATGGCTACATAAATTAAAAAATTGTTTGAGTATTAAGGAAACCAATCAAAATGAGATGCAAGGGCGTCCAATGTATTCCGATTGAGTACCTTTTTGGTTTGGACTTTGGCCAGGCAATCACTGTCAACAGCCACTACTATAGGTCGATAATTATCAACTTCCTTTGGCCTGAATTGGATGATATGCCCACCAACTACATGTGGTTTATACAGGGTGACACTACGTGCAACACAGCTAATGCCATATTGAATATTATGTACGAATAATTTGATATGAATTGATCACCGAAATCGTGTATTTTAACTGCGTTATCCTTTTTCTTGTGCGGTTTTCTAAAGTCACAAGTGTTGGGCAATAAGCCACAAACTACAGCGATCCTTAAAGCCATCATAGCCCATGCCATCGTTCAAATTCAATGTGATTTATAGGTCAGTCTACGTCGTCTACAGATTCCGACCAGTTCCTACAGTTAAAATCTTTCTATACACATCCTTTAGCCAGGATTACGACGTAGCTTCTCACACTACTTATTACTTTTATACATGAGTGGTGGGACCTACAGTTTAAAGTCGACTCCGATTCAGATTTTTGAGATATTTTTTCATGGCAATTTTTATTTACTCTCAGAATTTTCGCCAGTAATCCGCTGAGAGGAAGTCACCAATGAAATGTTTTAATTTCGTTTGAACCGTAGCCTCACGTCTAATATGCCAACACACTATCTACTAAATTGCGGTGACTTCTACATCAAACTTAAATAACAAATTAACTCAAAGTAAAGTAAACCTTTAAGAACATTAAAGACTTTTAAATTTAACACGTCACTGTATTGTATACACCGTGATGTAGTGTTGCGTAAACGTTTTCTCGTTTATGAGCTGAAAAAAAGAAGAAACAAAAATGCTCTCTCAAGTTCATAAACTACAAAGTCAATTGTTGTTAAATCGTTATGACACCCATTTCTCCTGCTCACCCATTGTCCTTCATTTTATTTTGCTCTTAAGCTCCTGGCCTGACATACACATATATTTTGCACGTATTTTTTATGTTTTTTACACTCGTATACCTTTTTTTCTTTGCAGCATCTTTAAGCATCATTCTTAATTCGCGTTTGTTGTTGCTATTGTTGTGTGCACATTTGTTTAGCATTGTATTGCTGTGTGTAACTTGTATCTTGTCGATGTTCAATGCGTAATGAGTTTATCACACTGAAACATGTCAGAATATAGTGCACATACTCGTAGACACCACTATACATACACTTGTAAACTTTACGTACTTACATTTATGTATTCCCTCTTAAAACGACATGCTATGTTGTATTTGCTGGCATTGTTGTATGTAGTGGTAGATGTATGTGCTTATTTTGTCGTAATGTGACAAGAAGAAATAATAATTCGATGGCGTACAACCACCAACAACACAAGATGATGAAGAATGTACGTGTGTGTCATATTTGGTTACATGGTAAATTAATAATGATTCAAATATATTATCTTTTACATCATTTTATTGTAATATATTGTGTAATAAAAATTTATTAAATAATAATACAACAATAATAAAAAAATAATTTAAATTAATACTATTGCCGTTCCTTGTTACAACTCGAACTTATGGAAGACGCTGGCAATAATGTATGAATATCATGTCGCAACATCTTTCTCTATCAGAGATTTAATTACAGACACAGTAGTTGTTTGTCATAAACGAAGTGACAAGCGTAAAACGATTATTGGCTATCAAATGCTTATGAATGAATGTCTTTTTATTTTGTTGCGTTTAATGTTTTCATTATTGTATGTCACTCAAACATACATTTTATTGTGACAGAACATTTGATGAGCCATAAAGTGCGATAATGTAGTTCACAGGTAATATTTCGTAATTGTAACAAGATTAAGGCATTTTATGGAAACCATTCAAAATTAAATTCCATTTTATGGCGTAATTATGTTCTGAAAAGATGTTAACAATTTTTCAGATTTCAAGAAGAAATTGTGAATAAATTTTATATGCTTATACTCCAAATGCTTATTCTAAGAAAATCAACTACCAGAATATTTTGTTGACAAGATTGGTTGTTATTTTAGCAAAGTATTGCCAACATTTTTCAAGAATTTCGCTCATACATCCTACACATCAAATCGTGTCTCTTTGTTCAAACTCATTTTCCACATCAGAATCTAAAAAAGCGTTCATAGTCAAGAACATCGATTATCATTCATAAAAGTGCTATTTTCTGTAAAAAGTAATGTGAGTAGCTGTCGTGCTGGGGCCTATGATGCTTACTACTGCAGTAGGGCAGTTGGATCCAGATGGGGTGTTCGCCAAAAGGTCATGCGTTGGATGTACTCTTCAGTCATCGAACCCAGCCTCCTGTACGGTGTTGCTTTCTGGTGGACTGCTCTGAATAAACTACACAATGTCCGACTTCTTGACAAGGTCGGAAGATCTGCAGCTAGTCGTATCTCTGGTGCTTTACGCACCACCCCTACAAAGGCCTTGTTTAACTGGCTTCCTATTGTGCTTCTCGCTAAGCAGGTAGCTAAGTTCACTGCGACTAGACTCAATGCCTTGTTCCGTTGGCGCGTTGTTTCATCTGGTCACTTCTCTATTTTGGGGATTGATCCAAATGATTATCTCCCTGTGGAATATTGTTTTGACAGAGATTTTCCTTTCTGATTCTGATCAGGGGCGACTGAGACCCCGACATGATTGTCCCCCAGGAACTCCTGGATGTATATGGATGTTGGTAGTGGAGTCTACTCTGAAAAACTTTACCTGAACATTTCACTCCGACTGCCAGATTATTGTAGTGTGCTTCAGACGGGAGTAATGGCCATCTACCGGGCTGCTCAATGGATCCTCATCAACGGTGTTCCTTTTACCCACATTTTGATCTTTTCTTATAGTCAGCCTCCCATAAGATCTCTGAATAACTCCACGATCATCAGGAAATGTCGCCCCTGGCTCGATCCTCTTTCTGGGCGCATCAGTGTCACACTTATCTGGATCCTCGGTCACAGTAATATTTCGGGAAATTGCAGAGCCGACGAGCTCGCTTTCGAGACGCCAAACTATCTTGGGTCAAAGAGGAGTCCTGCTCTACCGCTAGGCTCACTTGGCCCTCGATTGATAGAAGGCGCACTAACCGGATACTTGGACTGGGTCGGCACACAGCGGCCATGCTTACAGGTCACTGAGTATCGGGAAGATACGCGGAAAGAATGCAGCTCCCATCTAACGACTTCTGCCGTGGATACAGATCCGCTGAGGAAGAGGAGACTGTTATCCACTTTCTTTGTCAATGCCCATCACTTGAGAGGTGCAGATAAAGGTTATTTGTCTCCCTAATCCTTATCAGCTTGACAGAGCTATCATCCATTGATGTCAAGCATCGTTTATCAAACATTCGGGCTGGTTTTCCTGCGTGGGGTAGTCAGTCGTGGTTAAATGTGCAGCCCTTGCGCTGACCGACTTCTTCTTCGTCCCTGGTTTGGAGGAACTTGGTCAGTACACAGACTGCGTTCAACTATGGTATCACAATGGGCCGTCCTGCCTCCTCTAGTGAGCTTTTGGTATCAGAGCTACCATTCTAACCTACCTATCTACCTACCTACCTACCTACGACCATCAAATAAACCTGTTTCAGAATACATTAAACAATGTTGGGTAGAAATGGAGTTTCAATACGTGACGAACTAACGAGTTAGTTAACGCAAACAAAACTCTATGGATCGAATTTACAACGCCGAGTTACTATAAAATTCCAACAGAATTGATTCGTATGTACAGCGGATATTGAGTAGTAATAAAAACTTTGTCCAGTTTTTAAATTCTTTTGACTTCTTTCAATTTCATTGTGTTCTTTAAGTGAATTCTTAAATAACGTTTAATTGTGGTTTAAGTTATACCAATTCATACCTTAAACACTTCAGCAAGCGCTTCAAACTACAAAATTTTGTAGTTGTTGACGCATTCTACTGTACATTCATTGCCACGCTGTTTAAATTAACGATCTTACAAAGACAAATTGTTTTATTATCTGCAAAAGCATTTACATCTACCGTTTGACATAAAAGTTTAACAAACAATAAAAAAAAGAGAAAGTGAAACGAAATGAATGTTATTCTCATAATCATTTTTATTGACTAACAAATGAAATTAACATTAAAATGCGGGTTGTCTGGCCTAAATAATAATTAATTGTAATAAAACCGTTCAGTCGTTCCATTCTATTTGTCATCATTTTATACTAACATTGACACCCTCTCACTCACTCACTCTCTCTCTCCATTTTCGATTTCTGATGGCATAAAGGTATACAGCCCACAACACACTTTATGGCCACGAATAATTATCGCACATTAATTAGTACAAATGACAGACAGAATGATAAGCGTACAAATATTTGTACACTTGATGTGTCCCTGATTATTATAATTTAATAGACATGACCTCTACGATTAATCGAAATGGGTCAATAGGTGGGTAGGTATTAAGTTAATTGTGACCCTCCTCAAGTGTCTCGAAATTTTCTTTAATGACAACGAATTATTTGCCAAATTAAAAGTCTTTTACATTTTGCATATCAATAGCATTCAAAGGAATACTTTTCTTGTAATGAAACGAAAGAATTCATTTGTTTTTTGTTTTTTTTTTGTGTCAAGTTTAAGGGATCAATTGACATGGGAATGAAAAGCAAAGATTTTTTAAGATTCATAAGACACCAAAATCTTTAATTAATTTCTTGCTTTCAGTCTGATAGTTCGTGACAAAAAAGATACAACACAAAGTTCATTGAATTTTCGTGTACAATGATGGGAAAAATAATAAGTACACTAATTTGTTGAGAAGGTATGTAAAATAAGAAAATTGTTGACAGGTAACTGCACATGAATTAACAAAAAGAAATGTTAATTTTATTATGCAAACTCCTGTCACTAAAATGCTGCTTAGACTACATTTAAAGCACATCAATATAGACGATAAAAAATAGTTTAAATGCGGACAAAATCAATGGAATGAACGTATTCAAAAAATTTATTGAAAGTGAGCAAGGTTCTCATATTTCTAATCTCTGCTGCCACAACTCGATCATATAGGTTGTGTTTTCAGTACACAATTGCTGTTCCATGCATCATATAGGCCAGACAATTAGGTAGTAGCAGGTTAACCCATTTCCGCCCGCTGTACTGTATATAGTACACAACTTAAAGTCGAAGTAAAATTTACAAAATGTAGTTATTTATTCTGGCAACGCTTACTACCAGTCAATAAGAGTACATGCAACATCCACGTAGCTGTTGTAAATCATAGTTCAAAAATATCAATGAGGAAAATCCCCATTTTGGCTAGCGACTTATTTCTTGTGGGATTGTGAATGGTTATTTAGTTTATTTTTCATCAGTTAACTTTGAAGAACGTTGAAAAGCAGTTTATTTACTAGATAACATCACATTCTAATAAAAGCAATATAAAACGGTTTAGTTCGTATAGAATTTTTTGAGCTATAGCATATTAAGTGTTGCTGTACTAAGTTTAGTACACTGGGCGTTCAAGGTAAGATAAAATTGTACAGTGAAGACGTTTTCATTCCGGCATTGTGCTTTAGAATAAAAGTTTTTCCTGGTTTCCTGTACGATACGGTTATCGTAATTTGGCTTTGACCAGCTCCGATGGTTATTGTTATACATTCGACGTATATTGCGGAAAAACTTCCGAGGCTACCAATGAGCCTCTTGGCTCTCGTGTTGTAAAGAATTTGCTATCAAAAGCGCCAACAAAACCCGAAGAACATGCAGTTTAATTTGATAACTTTTTTACAAATTACGATCTTCTTGTAGACCTGAAGATACTTGGATACAGAGCTACTGGAACCTTGCGCGAAAACAGGACTAAGCGATGTCCATTGATTTCATCAAAAGATATGCGTAAAAAGCCTAGAGCTGAATATGACCATAGGTTTGATAATGCAAATGAAATTCTTATGATTAGATGGAAAGATAATAATGTTTGCACGATTGGACCAAATTTCGATACCTTGGAGCCAAGCGGAAAAGTTAAAAGACTGTGTGCTATAAACAAGCAAAAAGTTGACGTCAGCATGCCTCACGTTTTCCAAAGCTACAACAAAGCAAAGGGGTAGATCAGCTGGACCAGTCTATAGGAATGTACCGAATTGCTGTAAAAGGTAAAAAGTGGTGGTGGGTCTTGTTTACTTATTTAGTGGACTTGACTGTTTCAAATGCATGGAGACTATATTGCATTGCAAACTCTAATAATCGTGTGGATTATTATGGTTTCGCAGGCATAGGTATAGCACGAACATATCTCAGTGACAAAAAAGACAATAAATGTAGGCAAACATCTTCCAGAATTGAAGGAGAAGAAAAAAAAATAATGGCCACAATCCCCAAAAAATTCCAAATCAACTTCGATGTGTCCTATGGTCAAATCGAGTTAAAACATCATGTTGTAAGTGCCTGAAAACACTTTGTTTGAAAAGAGGATGTTTTGCAAAATACCACACGTAACCACCCATTGTACTAAACTTAGTACACCTCAAAAAACACAACTTAGAATATTTTTTTTGTTTTTTTTCTTTTATAGTACTATAAAAAATGTTATTTAAATCTAGAAATAAAGATTGCATTTTAAAAATTGTTTGTGGTTCTCATTTGGGCGTTAATGGGTTAAGAGATATAAAAAAAATTGATACTCTCCGCGAACATATATTGACTGGATGTAGTGGTAAGAAGTTTTTTGCATTGTTATCGGGAAGAACTGCGACCATACGATCTGTTGTAATGCCCTTATATTGTATCCTTCAAGCCTATTGTATCGTTCAAGCCTATTGTATCGCTCAATCCTATGTAGTCGCCGTTGTCTAGTAGGTAGTGTGTTCGGGTTCGAGCCCCAGGCCAGACATCAAAACGAAATATGAAAAAAAAATATTTCTTCGGCGACTTTCTCTCAGCAGATTTCTGGCAAAAACTATGAGAGTAAATGAACCTGCCATGAAAAAGTTTCTTAAAAATCTGTCGTTCGGAGTCGACGTCAAACTGTAGGTCCCGCCACCCAAGTATAAAAATTAAATTTAACTTGTAGTTTTTGTTTGGCTGTAAATAGGTTAATACACATATTTAACTAAATCACTGCTGGGTGCGTATGATTAATATTTTTGAATATAGAATGGGAAATAAAATATCAAGTATACGCAATGGTGTGTTGGAATTGTGGTGTATATATTAAACATAGGGTGTAGTTTTTTTCTGTAGAAAACGCACAAATTTACAAATATTAGACGGCGTTCGAGCCCCAGGCCAGACATCAAAACTAAATATTAAAAAAAAATATATTTCTTCGGCGACTTTCTCTCAGCAGATTTCTGGCAAAAACTATGAGAGTAAATGAACCTGCTATGAAAAAGATTCTTAAAAATCTGTCGTTCGGAGTCGACGTCAAAGTGTAGGTCCCGCCACCCAAGTATAAAAATTAAGGCACACAACATGAGTGGTGTAAGAAGCTAGGCCGTAATCCTGACTGAAGGGTTGTATGGCCAATTATGTTATGTCAACCTATAGCCATGATATAGACTTATTGGTTGATATGCACTCAGATGTTTTCTCCTGGATTGATAGGGTGATCCCCATTCTTAGCAAGTGTACATTAAGTTAACAGTGCGCTATCAAATGATTAGTCACTTACCGAAGGTAAATCCGAAGGTAGTTGGATCTATAACTCAAATCTCTTCATATTGTGATATCTCAAACAAAGTTTTGGTTGCGTCAAGCCCATTTATTCTAAGAGTATTCTTTGATTCCTCTCGATCTTTCTTTTCGTTGAACATAACCTTCTAAACATCTGTTCAGCTCCTCAGGAAGGTGCTGATCACACCAGAGACATGTGAGCTCCAATCCAAACTAGCATAACTGTTTGCTCATTGTAGCAAATTCTACCATAACCTGAGACACAGAGATTAAGTCCTATATTTGCTGATGAATTCGAAGTCGCCGTACTCTAGTAGATAGGGTGGGTGTTGGTTTATTAGACAAGAGCCCGTGATTCAAACTCTAGCTCAGACATCTCGAATTAAACGAAATATGAAAAATAAATATTTCTTCGGCCGATTTCTGAGAATAAATGTATGTATTGTATATTTATTGTATGTACATATGTATGCAGAATTATTTTACTAAATATAAGATTCAAGTCTCTAATTGGTTTTTTTCTCTGTGAAACAAAACCTTACGCAATTCCTGATAACTATGTATTATAGGGTAGGTTCTGTATATTGATTTTAAACTTGTTATTATTCTTTGCACTTCTTAAACAAATTATTATTCCCTGTGGTTTGTATTCTTTATATTTTTTAATTTAAATAACTTCCTTGTAACAAAAATTATCATTTCATGGTTGTTGTTGTTGTAATTTTAAGTGTATATAAATCATAAATAATTTTCAAGGAAATGAATTCAGTGTGCGTATGTCTTTGAATACTAAACAATAAAAAGCTGTGGGAACAGATAATAAAATCAAATATTAGCAATTTGAATTGGAATGAACATGAAATTGAATATAAGCGTTGGCCTACGTAAGTAGAGAATTTTAAATCTCTAAGGAATGAATGCAAAGCAGCAATACTTACTTGCAATTTAATATTTAAGAATTTTATTTTAAAATAAATACAATGAATATAAAGAAAATATTGGGGCATTCACCGTGATGCTCATTGCTTTACAATGAATACTGAAATCCGATTTGATTAACGACCTGTTTTGGGTCAGCATAGAAATTATTTTTGTTTGTGTTTATTGATGAAAATGATTGAAAAATTAATGGCTTACTAATGAATTTCTATAAAATTGTAAGAAACTGAACATTACTGAACGTTTTTTTATATTAAAAGAAAGACTTCATCAATATTTCCTTTATCATTATTCTTCTTCTAAAGCCTCAAATGATTAGAAATGCTTGTAAAGCGCACAATAAAGATAAGAAGACTTTAGCCGCTTATCTCTATAACAAATGACCTTCATTTTTCAAATGAATTATTCTTCCTTTATTTTAAATTTTAAATTTAAAGAGAATTTCATCACATACTTCATAGGCTGTACGTATCGCACATGTTGGTTGATGTGTGTTCAAATACCAGGATGGAATTTTATATTAATGCTTATGGTTTCTAAGTAATAAATCCTCAATATTATTGTTTATTTCCTGTTTTATTTTTATATATGTAGGTATTTAAATTTAAATTTGTTATATCCTTAAAATATGCCTACAAATACGTGACGTATAAAATGAAATGAGTAAATTTGTTTCATTCAATTTTTTGAAAACACATTTGTCATGCCATGTAAAATGGCAGCATGAATGAAGGATACACACATATAAATCAGAAATTGCTAACTTCATATATCAGTGACAGGTGTTATAAATTTAAATTATACAATAGAAATAAGAGACGTAATTTTTCACGTCTAAAAACCTGTCGTTCGAAGTCGACTTTAAACTGTAGATCCCTCCACTCATGGATAAAATTAACACGCAGAACATAAGTTGTGTGAGAAGCTAGGTCATAATCCTGACTAAAGGGCGGCACCTACAGCATAATGCAGAACTGCAGATTTGAAGAACTTGAAATTATATTTACTTTCAGAGTTTTTGTCAAAGTGCAAAATTGCCGAAAGTATTATTGTTCTTTTTTTATTTTGTCTGAACTAGGGTTTGAACCACGGTCTCTAGTCCACTACCTAATACACTGTGCCAACTTTGAATTCATCAGCAAGTATAGGACTTAATCTCTGTGTCCCATATTTTGAGGAAATTTGCTACAATGAGCAAGCAAATGGCCTTGAGTGGAATGGAGCCACATGTCTCTGGTGTAATCAGAGTCTTCTTGAGGAGTGGGTACTGATATTTAGAAAGGTATGTTCAATGAAATGGGATATAAACAGGAATCAGAGGACATTTTCAGGCCAAATGGTCAATAAAATCTTTTGTTGAGCAATCAGTTTAAAAACAGATTTGGGTTACGCAACCATTTATCCATCTGCCATGAAAAGTTTCTCAAAAATCTGTACTTCGGAGTTGGCTTTAAACTGTATAAAAAATTAACGCACACAACGTAAGTAGTGTGAAGTGGTAAATGGTCGTAATCCTGACTAAAGGGTTGTAATGACCAATTATGTTATGTTATGTTAATCTTTTGACAGGACACTGTAAACTTAAATAACACTTGTTCAGAATGTGAATCGCTTAACATGTGGATTCTATGATCATGAGAATAAATCATTAGATCCAGGCTGAAGCATCTGAGTGCATATTAGCTGCTGAGCGGGGAATTGTGATTGCTAACACAGAACAGCATCCTGAACTATATCAAGGAAATAGACTTGGACGATATCTTCTAACGGCACTACAACAGATCGTACGGCCGCAGCTCTCCCCGCAGCCAATGCAAAAAATCAGCACTTAAAACTAAAAATTATTACACCCAGTCCATACATGCTCATAGGGAGTATCACTTGTAAGGAATTAATGCATCCCAGGCGGAAACATCTGAACAGGGAATTGTTTTTGTCAACACCGAGCAGCATTCTGAACGATGTTAAGGCAATAGATTTGGACGATACCGTATAAGGGCAGTTCACGACATCACATGGTCACAAATCTTCCCGAAGGCAATGATGATCAGTGCGTGCATTTAAACTTGCCAGCCAAGTATAGTAAATTTTTGATGGATTAGCAACTGTGCATTGAAAACGCAATCTCGTTTCTTCTGGCCAAATTTAGTCTCCATTTCAGATTACATTATTTAAGTAATCGAGTTGTTCACTTTCAATCTAAACATAGTATTTAGACATTTCCATTCATTTTTTAGGATTTAATTTGTTTTTTATCGTCTGTATTGGTATGCTTATATGTGGTCTAAGCAGCATATTAGTGACAGGGATTTGCATAATAAAATCAACATTTCTTTGGATTAATTCAAGTGGCATTCAAACGTTCTCTTTCTTTGACTAGATACCTTTTGTAATTGATACCAAACTCTTTCTTGAATTCTTCAATGATTCACTGATCAGTTGTTAAAAAATTTATACGAAATAAAAATCTGTTGTTACTGCTGTCACCTTTCGTGCACGTGTTCCTTTATACACAATCGAATTAGTGTTGCCTGATAAATGGGAATCATCACCATTTAGTAACAAAATAAAAGCCGCTGCAATGAAAGGTATCATTTAATCCAATACGAATGAATACTCTCTTCTCTAAAACGCTGCTTTCCAACATTAGCATGCCGAAACACTTGCACGTGTTCGCATGAGTTCTTAAGTTCAAGTGTTGATTTTTTACTTCTTATACTGTACGAGTATAATTACTGAAACAAAATTCGTTTGATTACTTCTAAAGTGTTGAAATTTGTTAAAAACTTCACAATGGTTTTTCTTGAGATTAAATTTTTCAATAAATTATTAAAAATTCTCATAAATTATAATGATGGACATTAAGTTTAATTCCTTGTACGCAAAAGTCTTTATCTAAAGATTTAAAAAAGAAAAAAGTTTTGTTTGCCACACTTTTTTAAGCGTAAAGGATGATGATGATCAATCATTTGAAGAATTAAAATTATTCAAACAATCTGCGGAAACATGCACCCACACATTCGCAAATAAATCTTAGAATCGTTTTTCAGACATAGTTTTCATACGTATTCATAATTTATATTCAGTTTGAATGGCACGTAATTGTTTAATGGAAAAAGAAGGAAAAATATAATTTATACCACCCCTACTGGGGTGCATCAAATACGGAAGGAAAATAATTTTTTCTTTTCATTTCCTCCTTAATGCCTCAGCTTAATAGGATTTCATGGAAAAAATGGAAAAACCACACAACTTTTTAATAGACCATAAGACTTTCTATACCAGTTTATGGCTGTTTTTCCTTTTTCTTTGTACTCTTTGTTTAATTGTTTTATAGCTTTTAATAAAATTAAATGAAAAAATTAAATAGAAAAGCGGAGAAAAAATATAATGAATACCTTGGGATTGCAAGAAAGAAAATTGTATGAAAAATTACCTCATTTTTATGATTTTTATTTTATGCTGCTGCTGTCTGTCTGTCTTTCTGTCTCTCACTGCTCTTGGGTATTCATATTTATGTTTGTTGTATGTAAGGTTTGTTTAATTTTTAGATTTTATTTACAATTTCTTTTTTTTTTTTTAATTTTAAATTCAAACTCACAGAACACACACTTACATACATAAAATGGAAATCATTTCCTGTTTCACTCTTCGTTACCGTAAATAAACAATACTTTTATGACTTTTGCATTCGTTTTTTTTCTCTTCTCTTTCAATATTTATTTACTTTGGCTTATGAGAAGCTCTTTTATTTTTTCTGGCTTTCTTTTTTCTTTTTCTAAATGCTTTTTATTATATTATTTTGGAAAACATTAAAACAAAATGCTGCGCACACATTACTTTATTTTATTTCATTTCATTTTATTTCATTGGGTGATTATTAATGTGGCAGCAAGTTATAAGCACTCATAAGGACCGTATATGATGATGACACTCATGTTTTTATCATTTCTCTTTTAGCTGAACTTACTAAGATAAACGATTTCATTTGTTTAACTTTTGGATGTTTTTTTTGTTTAATAATTTAATACCGTAATAAAGCATATATATTGGGTTACGAATGCCTTTTTTTGTTGTTTACTGTGTGATCTTTTATGCAATAAATTTCATTTTATTTGTGTGTTAAAAAGTGTGTAAAGCATCCTCTACGTATGTTTATTATGGCTTCTGTGTTAAACGTTTTCCATACAGTACAATACAGAAACGCAATTCATTTTGACTCAATATTTGTATGCTTTTATGTTTAAACAATTAAAAGTAAATAAAAAACAAAGTTTAAATAAAACTTCAGGATGTTTATTATTACTCAGAGTTCATATTATGGATTCAAATAAAATTCCTGGCGAACTTTACTTTGTTTACTACACAGATAAGATTTAAGGGATGATTAAATGTATACCCAATGGGTGACTTAGAATCTTATGTCTCATAGTAATTCATTCTACAGTAATTCTACATATTTATCAGAAATAATTAAATTTACAGTTACAGTTTACAGTTAAATACTATTCATGCAATGAATCTCTATAATTACACAGAATTTTCATATCAAGTCTACTTAGGAATATCATCGCTAAATAACTTCAATAGAATTCATTAATTCAACAAAATAATTGTTTACTTGTTAAAGGTATATAAATATAAAAAATTACATACATTTAGTACGTATTGAAGGATGTAATGCCAGTATTGAATAGACATAATCACCATAAATTCTTTCTTTCTAATTTCAAATTAGTTTTAACGCCGTCTCCAAGTATTTTAAAAATTTCTAAGGTTATCTACATTACTCTATTACTGTATATAATCAAAAAAAGTCGCCGTAGTTTGCTTATCCATTTTACTCTTCACTTGACAAGACATTGCTTTGAACCTTTACATGATCTAGTATTCGGCTAACGGTGACCCAAACATAGGACTTAAGTGATCCTTTCCATGATATATCGAATAAAGTTCGATTTTAATTTGTTATCTTGTATAGCCTGCTTTTGAAGTTACAGTAGTCTGGTAGATAGTGGCTTATTCGAGGTAAGGCCATGGTCAGGCTTCAAAACGAAATAAGAAAAAATATTTCTTCGGCGACTTCCTCTCAGCAGATTTCTGGTAAGAACTCTGAGTGTAAATAAAAAATTGCCATGAAAAAGTTTCTCAAAAAATTAGTCGTTCGGAAACGACTTTAAACTGTAGGTCCCGCCACTCATGTATGAAATTAAGTGTAAGAAGCTAATCCTGACTGAAGGATTTTAATGGCCAATTATGTATGTATGTAATCAAAAAATGTTTAAACAAGTAATAAACCTTCCCTCGGTCGAAAAAAATTTAGTTATTTCACAATAATATCGTATAACACCCTTTGGAAATCGTAGTATTTAATTAAAGCACAAATAAATAAATGTAAATCAAATTAAATCGTTATAAAATTCTCAAATTTCAACGGCGAGGACATAATAATTATCCTCGTTGCTCAATATACATATGTAAATAAAATCTTTACGAAACGTAACTTACAAGAGTAAAGATGAACTATCTTAAGGGTTAATAGGTTATACGACAATTTCAGATTCAAATTCAGTAGAGCCTCGAAACTGAGTTTTATCTTTAATGTATTATGTTTCCTATTAATCTTCTCCTTTCTATTCCCATTAACTCTCCTGCATATAAACGTTATGTTTTCATCATTTCTACGATGTGCATAGGACCACGAACAAATTGGTTGAAAGTAGGTTCCTGTTGCGTAAAAACAGCAGCACATCGCTCCAATTGCTAAGTCCCTACTGTGGGTTCTATTCTATGGCCATTTTTGGTTATATAATCTAAGTAGGATTGTGTCCAATCTGACACCATTTTTAGGGCTTTATTTCATTTGAAATAGATTTTTAACAGGCCTGTTAAAATAGCCCGGTGTATGAAATAATATTTAACCATAAAATGCTGAGTATTCTGTAGGGACTTTGTATTCGTGATATATGAACTTTATGCATAGCATTGTAAGTGCTATTCCTGGTCTCACAGACATATAGCAGCTTAGATTTAACATTTGTAGCAAAAGTGTTCAACTTAAGAGTAATAGATGTCACGATTTCCACACGATATTTAAAAGAACACAGATCGGCTGAGTTCTATGCATGCCAAAATCAATTGTTTCTCACGATCTTTCCCTTTTAGATACAATGCTGTCTTGATAGCAAAATTAGTTGACATCTTATATAGGATTGCCACTTATGACAGACAGAACAGTGACGGACGTTTTCATAGATTATATTTTGATTTTGGTAGCAACGTTTATTTTTATACCCGCTGAGGTGTTATTTTCAAAATTTTGCAAATGTTTAACGCAATATTAGAGAAGATCTGATTCTTAATACAAATATCGGCCGTATGTGAATCACTATCAGGTTTGAGTTCAATATAGCGTCTGTTTAATAAAAGTAGTCTAACTTCAAGGCACTTCCGTAGATATGACTTGATCCTAACATTGCCCTCTGCGAAGTCAGCACAAGATATAAAATCATGCACAAGAAGCATCAGTCCCTTCTAGGCCTACACGTCAAGGGATGCTACATTAGCAAGGACTTAAAATGCTCATGTTGATACACTACAACATGCTCAATACGCAAAGACTCTCTCATTCGACCTCTAATGCGCTAATACGGTTGTGTAATTGTAATTATTTTATTCGTCGTTTAAGGAAATAAATGCATCTGAATGCTTACTTATGCTATACTCAATCAGGGGATTTAACTCAATCCCCTGTTGTTTCCGGCTGAGCTCTACGTTGTGTAATATTGGTAAGTCAGTCAGTATTCAGTTAAATCATTTTAATTTTCCACGTATAGCATAAGTAAGAATTCAGATGCATTTATTGCCTTAAACGACGAATAAAATAAGTTCTTACATTTAACCTCTTAACTTTTCACACCACCACCACCACCACCTACAATTGTTTGAAAATGGAACACGTATCTTATGTTTGAAAATATTCCCTAATAACTATTTCGATCGCTGGCGATCATTTCCGCATTCGATCCAACAATGAGCTGTATGAGCTCCTCAACGACATAGACGTTATGCACCGTATTAACATTCTGCAGTTGCACTGGTTCGGACATGTCATTCGAGTGGATGAGTATACTCTGGCGAAATGGATATTTGATGCGGAGACTTGGGGAAGTCGATAAAGAGGACGACCTTGGAAAGGCTAAGTCGAGGAAGTTCTGTCATCGATTGATGTGATCAAGTGGCGAATGCGCGCAAGAAGCAGAGATGCCTGGAAGGATGTGGTGTAGCAGGCCGAAATCCGATAATCGTGTTGTTAATGAACAATTATGTAAGTAAGTATTTTGAGAGTTCTCTAAAGCATTAAACAGAAGAAAAGTCCTGAATCAAATATTTAATGTAAAGATTGCTTAATTCGTATCTCATCATTCTATTTTCAAATTTCATAACAAATTTCATTGTGTAAGTAACCCACCCACTACATGAATATTTTCCGACTTTTCTTTTTCTTATCCTTTTTAACCGTGTTACTAATTTTATTAACTCCTTTATTACCATAATACAATAAAAACATGAAAAAAATTTTAATGGCAACAATCTTAACCATTTTAAGACGCCATTCCAAGGAAATTTACAAAATTAATGATTCATTGCGTGAGTAAATCTTAATACCCATACTGCCATAAAATTATATTTCGCAACTTTTCTTTTCTTTCTTTTTTTGTTTTTTTGTTTTTTCTTAATAATGCAATCGAAATTTTATTAAGCCAGCTAGCCTTGTAATAAAATCGGTGCTTAATTGAAAATTTCACACAAAAACGGAAAACCGGCAGAAAAAATTATATGAAACTTTAAAGGAATTGCTGAAAGAGTGTTAAATTTTATACATATTTTACGCAGTTTGAGACACAATAGTGAAGTGTAGTTGTTGTTGTTTTTCGGGTGATAGGAAATTTTTTTGGCAATTTATAATCCGCGGTAATCTGAAGCAAAAAGGAAAGGAAATTAATTTATTATCATGAGTGCATCAGTTGAAGGGGTTTTAGATTTATTTTAATTTAATTTCTTTGAACATAAAACGATCTAAACAAAGTAGTTTTGAACTTGGTAGTGTAAACAAGGCATTATGAAGTATACAATGTGAAAAGAATTTCGCTGTGTTTCTTAAAAAAGTTGCCTTTAAAGCAACATAAACATGTTAAAACACTAATTTTTTTCCAATTAAAAGTCTCATTTATTTTCATGTGTCAACTGTAATTAATTTATTGCCTTTATTTATAAATATTTAAATTAAATTATGTTTTATTTCATAAACAATTAGCCAATGACAGCACATATTCATATAAAATGCAGTGGCATTTTTATTTATTTTTTTCTCCATTTTGTGATCTCATTGGTCTCTGATGCTTTACTGAATTGTTGAATTAATTAAAAATTAAATTATTATACATGTTTTTTTCTGTTATTTATAATGTTGATTTAAATATTTACTTAAAATCGCACATTGTGGCGTATGAGTATTATTAATTGAATAAACATACAATATTATCAGGACAATAAATCAATTATTTTATGTTGGCAAAAGAAATGAAAAATGCGTTTTACATGAAAGTTTATAAATTAATGCGTTATAGTTTGCTTCTGTTAAAAAAGAGAGATTTAATTAAGCAAATAAGCATAATTAAGTTATGCAGTGCCATACAGAACGCAGTAGTAACAGAATGTTCAAATAATTTCCGAAAAATATTTTTCTCAATTTCAATTTCTTTGTAGATTCCTTAAAATACAATGTTTTACACTGTATAGCATATCAATGGTATCCTTTGATAGGTACTATAAAGCATTTTATTGTCATTCTATTCAAATGTAATCAAAAAATATTTATAAAATGCTTTTTTTATTACAAAAGTATCATGCAAAAAGGCATTTTAATATTGGCTTTGGCTGAAGTATTTGTCATTCAACAGCTAAAACAATTTAAAAGTGGAAAAAAAAGACAAAGAAAATCTGATTCATCAGTATGAGTGTCAAATGAAGGAAGTTGCTCCAGAAGTTTTTAAGGAGGATTAAAAAAAAAGAAGATTTTTACGTATTCCAAAAATTTTTTTTAATAATTTTTTTTCCTTGAAGGAATATATGATAGAGCTGTCACTAACCATCTGCCCTTATTTGATGATGATGACTATAGTAGGGTCTGGAACGATAAGATTGCCATCTGCTGTAACTTAGGAACGCTGCTCTCAGTAAAAACAAATTGAGTTTAGATACGTTTACTGACATCTCAAACACAACGAAATATGAAGAGAATATATTTCTTTTTGTAACTTCCTCTCAATAGATTTCTGGCAAAAATTCGGCGAGTAAATAAAATTGCTAATGAAAGGCTTCTCAAAAATCTGTCGTTCGGGCTCGACTTTAAACTGTAGGTACCGGCACTCATGTGTAAAATTAACACACAACGTAAGTGGTGCAAAAGCTGGGTTTTAGTCTAGTCTAGTCTTACTAAAGGGCTTCAGAGACCAATTATGTATGCATGTTACTGATTGAGTCTTACTCTTTCCTTAGAATTGGTCTCTGCATTAACTTACTTTGATGTTCGATATTATTATGACCTTTCCTATAAAAAGGCCCCAGGGGAGGAGGTTTCCAGAGTGGATTATTTTGAGATGATTGATGATTTCTAATGTCATAAATTTCATTTCGATTTTTCTTAGGCAATCCAGAACTTTAATCACCAATCTAAACCCATTTAAAGTATTTATTCAAAAACAAGAACTGCAGCCTAAAGAGTTATTTTCATTTTACTACAATGATTGGTAAACAGAAAAATTTCCATTAATCCAAATATCCAAAGCATCAAACTATTGTTTTGTTTTTGTTAGAATTTAAAGGACTTCAGTTATAAAAAGCTGTCTAAGACAAAGCAATAATTTTAACCTTTCAAAACACATTTATCGAAAAAGAGAGTGAGAAGAATTGAGACACAATAATTCTCCAATCTGAAAATACTTGGTTTTATGTTGTTTATGTCTATATCGAATACTATTTAACCGTTTAGAGAGATTATTAAAGCAAAACAAAAACCGAGTAAATTCGCCTTCATTATTTTCCTTTATCACGTTGTCCTGTGCTATAAAGGTAGTTAAGAGTCACTTCAAATATGTATACGGGAAGTTGTGTAACTGCTTATAAGTGTATATTACGGAGGATTCAGTATATTCTGCTTAAACTTTAATTCATTTTATTCTGTTTGGAAGAGAACGTAGTGGCTAGTTTAGGTTAGGTCGGAGTGGTAGCTCTGGTATCACAAAGATCACTTGAGCACGCATAGCCGCCCGTTGTGATGCAACGGGTGAACGCAGTCCCTGGGAAGAGGAAGAAGAAGAGAGAAGAAAAAGAGGTAGTGACTAGCATTGTGATAAAAAAAATAATGGTAGTGTACACTAAACTTGAAACAGACATAGGTTTCTCTTATTAAAATAATTATATCATCGACAGCAGCAAGCAGAGTACAGGAGTTCTAAGCTCATAATTTTTATTTGGGCATGAGAATCTCATGTGATATTTACTGAAACCATTACATTTTATAGATGTCAAGAGAAAACCGGTGTGAATATTATGGAAATTAAAACTCGTAATATTATGTGCATAGGCATTCAATCAGATTACTAACGAATCCATACGTTTTCTATGTATCGAATAAAATATACTAGGAATACTTTACTTCATTTAACCTGTTATTTTGAACACTATTGTTTCAAGTTCCACTTTAAGGTCTTTTAATTTGAAATATAAATTCTGAAAACGTTCATAAGTTACAGTAAGAAACCGATAATTCTATTGATTCTAATGGCCACGTATGCCATGTGGCTAGTATTATTCTTCTCGTACATACAGAGAATTTCGTATTTGTCTGCTGTATTTTAACATGAATCACAATCTTCAAAATGAATTCTTATCTCGTGCTCTGTAACACTTATAACACTTACATTAGAAGTGCTAATGTAAGCTCATAGACTATCAATGCAAACGTTTATCAAAATATCAACGAAGAACTCTAAAAATTTCCAGTGAATGCCATTAATTATGAATTAATTTTCCTTAAGTTTACATAGGTTTTTTTCTATGTAAATATTCAAAGACCTATTGTAAACACATTCATCAAATGAAGCTTATATTGGAAAAATTTTCTTTTGTTTTTTGTTTTATTCGCTTTAAATACAAATTTTTTAAGAATTGATTCCAGTTAAATTTTAAATTTCTATTAAAGTTGTAAAACCTTTAAAAAGAACTAAAAGAAAAACTTGTATCATATTAAAAAGCGGTATAAAACTGGCCACCGATACTTTTAGGACTCAAAATGCTAAATTTATATTCTAACCTAAGAAAAAATAATAATAACGTGTGATAAAATATGAAAACTTTTTGATTTGTTCATATTAAACTTATTTTCTCAGTGTATATAAAAACACCTGTATTTGTATTTTTTATTTTTGTTTATTTATTTACAGTGTTTGATTAACAAGTCCTTTACTTTCGAACTGTAAACTGACACAAGGTACAACATGACGTATGAGTTGTAATGAATTATTTAAATTAATAAAACTTTTATTAAAACAGCCATTTCATATGCTTTAAAGGTGATTTATTTTTTCTTTTTATTTATTTTAAATAATTAAACATTAAACATTTACAAATATAGGCACAAGAATTTTTTTCCTTTTTTTTTAATATTTTTTGATTTTATTTATTAAATTAAATAATTTTTTAAATTAATTTTATTTTCTATATACAAATAGATTTGATTTAATATCTTAATTTTAATCTCACTTTTATTCAAATTATTTTTATGATTTGTTTTTAATTTACATATTCATTATTAATTTCCTATTATTTGGTTTTATTTTTAAAAATTATTTTGTAAGCCACTGTTTTCATATTCCAACCGTAATGCTTAGCAGCCCGTTTGCAACTGAATGAGGCCTCCAACATGCACATGTCTTTTCAACATTGAAATTTTTCAACTTTTCTTTCCTTTTTTTTCTCTTTTTATTTCAAAACAATAATACAACAACAATCTGCTTAGCTCGTTGGCTTTCTTTATTTACTTTTTGTCAAGTTAAGTTAACAAAAACAGAAACAGAAACTCGTCGAAAATTTTATTTTCTTCAATGAAATTTTATAAACGTAGTAGTAATACTAAATGGGCTCTCTAACATTCTCTCTCTCTCTGTCCATTTATTCTCCCATTGTAATAATTACACTCTAGCTTACTAGAGTAATTCATTGAAATATCCTTCACTGTTAAACCATATGCTTTGGCTGTATTTTCTTTTAAAACAGCATTAATGCTGTCTGTTTAAATCAGGGGTAGAATAACATTGTATAGCTTGCTCTCTATTTATGTTTTACGTCAATTGTGCTGAATTAGGGGAAAAAGAGAGTGAAGCATTTACGAGCTCTCTCTCCCTCTCTCTGTTTATGTTATTTACTGCATGAGTTTATATAAACATGCGTTTGTCTAAACAGCTGTTTGTAAATGCACATCCTGTATTTGTTTATATTTACTTCTGCCTGCTTAAAAATCAAAACAAATAGGAAATATTGTTCCTGTGTATCCTTGTTTACATTCACGCACACACACACACACAAACGAATACTTATATCATTAACGATAAGCATGTATACGTCCATAAATCGTGCACCTATAACAGCGTATCTATATAAACACATACTTTGTGTTTATTTATGTTATTTTGCTTATTCTGTGCCTGTGTGTATATGTTGGGGTTTATTTATGCAATATGGTGTTGTTGTTGTTACTGTTATGAATGTATTAATAGTGTTGTTACTGTAATTGTGTATTTGAAATATCTTCCATGTCATGAAGGTCATTTATTTTTATGATGATTTTTATGAATTTGTAATCCCCTTGATTCTTTAATATTTGAAGTTCGTAATACTTTCAAGGTTATCGTCGAGGCTATTCCATTCCCCCCAAAGAGTAAATATTGTTTAAACCATTTGATTATCTCTTTATGAATTCGAAATGCACACGCAAAAGTGTTATGAAATTGAAAAATGAAATGAATTTTTTTCTTTTGTCTTAATCAAAAGCTGATTGGATATGAATTTAAAAGGGATTTGTTTAAACGTCAGACTACTGAGGCTGTGGCAGGAATAACTGCTTTGTTCTCTAAATTTATTTGAAAACATAAGGACAACGGGTCTGTTGTCCTTATATCGACGCCTCCATTCTATAACGCCTCCATTCTATAAGTACACTTAGAACGTTTCTAATGTTCTTGCATTTTTAAATTCTACGTTCTCTAACTTAAATACTGTCAAAATTTGGTTAAGATGCGCCGATCCGTTCCGAAGTTATAGGGAAAAATCGACTTAGAATACACATATAGTCGTATGGCGCGTGAAAACTTTTAGAGGTCATAACTCAAAACACACTTTTTCGACTTAGAATGTTATAGAACGGAGGCGTCGATATTAGTTGCTGGTGCTAAAGGATTCGGTCCTGAAGAATGAATTATTTGGACTTTAGCCTGCTCCTTTTGGTTTCATTACAGGCCACTGCTAGAATAAAGTGCCCACAGGGATATGGAACAGATCCCAGCCAGATTATGATCCGATGAGGAGTAATTGGAGACTAACGAACACCTCCTCTGCAACTGTCCAGCCCTTAGTAGGTTGAGGATGAAGACCTTGCCGCCAGGATCTCTTTAACGAGAGCCGATAGATTCACAAATAGGTTGAGCCGTGCTGTTTTGTGTTTTGTTGTCCTTCATTTTTCCTTCGTTTCTTATATCCTTCCTTTCCTACCTCCTCTCCTTTTCCAATTTATGTATCTCCTTCACTATCTCTCTCTCTCTCTCTCTCTTCTAGAACGAAACTACAATGGGTTATTTTGATATCTGGGTATTGTATTTGTTTCAATGATTAGTAAGTTGGAAATTAAATATCCATGCCTTTATCTACATATGTACATAGCATCATATTTTCATCTAAGTTCGCGTCTTCAAAGCCTGTCACAAACCATTGTCTCCATTTTGTTATTATTTCTTTGCCTACTTTCGATTTTAGTGACCAATTCTTTCCATCTAATCAAGACATTGGTCTTCTGAGAAAGTCCTAGGATTGTAGGGTTGCCAAATGTCGTTGCTTTTATTGTATCTATTTCAGATCTACCTACTATATTCGTTGTTAAAATTACATTTTCTGGGATCAGAATAGTTCCTGGATATTTTTCAGGGGGATTTGGTCAGTCCTACTTTTTTTTTTTTTTTTTTTTTTATTAACACGTTGACTAAGAGATAACTCGTAGATTGCGTTCCTTTCTAGGGTATTCACTAAACCTGCCATTTTTGTGTAGCTATGAATAAAATCCTATTATATCAGTGCTAGTATCGATAAATGGCTTCTGGGAAAAGAACAAAAAGTCAATATTGGCTTGCATGGCCAGTTTTCTGAAAATTGCCGCGGCAGTCAACGTGTTAAGAAAAAAAAAACTAAATAAATTATTTTTACCTCTTGTAGTGGTACACTACAACCCCTCATATACCGAGATAAAATTCGTAAGTAGATTAATGGCTCTGTAATATATTCAGTTTATATGATGTGTTTTGAGCCCCAAAATCTCTTCACTAAATGCGTTCAAATCTGCATTTATGAATTACAACTTTTAACCTTCAAGTCTAAACAAAAATTAAAAATTATTGCCTTTTTGAATATAAATATGAAATTTTAATTTATTTAATATCCATAAAATTATTCACACATTTTTAATTTCGCATTCCTTTAAACATTATTCACCTAAACAGTATCATACAACAAATACAAGCAGAAGTTCGTATTCATATTAATTTATTCATACATTTTATTTATGATGTGTTAAGATTGTTTTTGTAACACAACACTAATAAACAGTAGGCTAGTCCCTTGCTATTCTATTTAATGCTCGTATGTCATTAAAAAAAATAAAACAATTTTCACTTCGACCAAAACAAAAATTTAAGGTCAGTTTTATTATACTCCTGAGACTGTTGAAAGGAAAACGTGTAGTTTTTGTATGTATATATGGTATGTACATATATATTAAGCAAACAAAATTCACTTACAAAGTGTTTTGAGGGAAATTAAAGGAATTTTAGTGTGTTTTTTCACTTTGATATCCACGTACTGTCCATTATGCTGCTGACCAACCGCTTTAAACGATTTTATCTGATGTTTTTGTTTATCTGCCTGGTGTTTACGAGACACCGTTAGAGTCTTAGAACAGCTTAATTTTATTTTATGTTTTACGATATTTGATTTACTTTCTTTTTTTTTATTGTTTGGTTTTTACTCTAATACTCTTCACTTTAAGGCGCGTATTCTGAGTTTGTTTTTAGTTTTGTAAAAAGAAAAGTTCGGTCCTCATATAATATAATCGATTTTGGTCACGAATCATACTGCCGTCCTTGTAAAATTTGTAATCAAAGTACATACATACATATGCATATGCATAGATAGTTGGTCATTACAGCCCTTCAGTCAGTATTATGGACCTAGTTTCTTACACCACTTATGTTATGTGTTAGAGTTCTCAGAGTTTATGCCAAACGTCATGTCGTCATGTCCAAAAAGCCAACACGCAGCCACTCGTTATAATTACGTATGCTAGGAGACCTAATTTCAGTGGCATAATTTCTACTCAAATCTTTTTAGTCCTTACGAAACTTATTTAGGTTTACTTTTTAAACATTTTAAGGATTATTGCGCCTTTAATAAAAAAAAAACCTAATAATTAAAAAAAAATCTTTAACTCCATATGCCAATTTAAGGAAAGTTCTTCAGTGTTTACGGTTTCTATTCGGTGAAGGGTTTTAAAAAATGGAGAATTCCTAACAATATTACGAACCTAATTATAAACAACTATGACAGAAATCTCAACGGAAATCTCAGAAAATCAAAGAGCGGTGTCGAACAGAAATTGTTCTAAGTTTTATGGTTGAAGTTAAATTTGAGGCCACTAAATGTCGGCAGACAAGTATAGTCTAAATGAGAACAGACATCTTACTAATTGAACTTCTAGCAGGAAGACAAGCTGACAACCCTGGCTAGTCAGTCCCATAAAATGGACTCAAAATTAACATCGTACCGACCCGAATATATTGCTAATCGTATAAGTATTGCATAATCCGATAAATAGTATTTACGTGGATACTAAGTACAGATGAAGGCTCAAAAGTTAATATGGAAAGTTCACCGTATGGATATTGAAAATTAGGAAATGGCAGAGAAATTGTTCAAAAGTGAGTACAAAATTTATTTGGGGCAATAAATTACCACCTACCATTACATTATATGTCTTGTATATGACAGACTTCAAGTATTCCTATTAAAATAGTGTAATGGGGTCAAATCGCATGACCTGCACTTAATGTGGACATTAAATTCTTACCAAATTCGATACTGAATAGGTTTATTTAACTCACTGTAATCTAGTAGATAATGTGTTGGCTTATTAGACTTGAGGCCTCGGTTCAAACCCCTAGTCAGACATCTCCAACACAATGAAATATGAAAAATATTTCTTTGGCGACTTCCTCTCAGCTGATTTCTGGCAAAAAAAAAAATTAATAATAAAAAAATCTGTCGTTCGGAATCAACTTTACACTGTAGGGGACCATACTCATATATTAAATTAGCACACTCAACATAAGTTGCGTGAGAAGCTGAGTCGTAATCCTAACTGAAGGATTGTAATTATCAGTTATGAGTGTTATGTTTGTATTGGTTTGTTGTTGCGTGACTTATGACATGGGGCAACATTTTATTGAAACCCCTCAAGCCAGCCAAGTGCAATTCTTCCAATTTGGTTAAAAAAACAGTCAGTAATTATTACTCTGATCCTTGTTTCATTAACTGTACCGTTCGGATTTTCGTCGCTTTTGAAAATAAACCAATTCAATAATGTCGCTGGCAATTTATGGTGCCATGGAAGCTTTTGAACTCCCTTGGGCTATTCTTTATAGCAAACTCAGCGCAACAGTTTGTAGACGTATTCATTGAGCCAAAAATGATATTCTTCGCTGATGATAATCAATGGAAATACATTCCAATACATTCCTTGAATTGTGATGATAAAATTAAATAATTTACGAGCGTTATTAATTTGTGTGATGAGCTAGGCCGTAATATTGACGGCAAGGTTGTAATGGCCAATTATGTATGTATGTTTTCTTTTGTTAGATGTCAAATTGAGCATTTTTTGGCATTTTCAGATGTTACGAATCTCATACTTTCATACTTTAAAATTTACACTGAAGAACAAAATTGAAACAAAGTACGTAGAATGTGATAGCCAATTAGCAATGAAACAGCGTGGCATTATTAGGGACAACTGATTTCGAAAAACACTTTTCGAAGTGACCCCAGTTGCTAATAAGAACAAAACTTCTTTGAATATTAAAAAGACACACAGAAATATCCAACCATAGAAAAATAACTTATCAAAGGTAACGAATTATTTAATTCAATGCCTGTCATTCTATATATTTATCATTTGTTGTTTAATGTTATGTTTTATGTAAAAACCTGTACATCAAATTCATTGTTATTGCTTAAATACCATAATATTATCCAGAGATCAACTTTGGTAAGAGACTTAAACCCTAAAAATTAAATTTCTTTGTATTTGAATTCATGTTTTTGGACAATAACAACAGCTGTGGCTTTAACACAAATCAGATTTATTAAATTTCCTTTCCTTTTTTATGTTTTAATACCTTCAGACAATGAAAGCTTAAATAGAGGAGTGTTTTAAGGCACTTGCTTATCCCTTAGCGCGTTTTAAGTTGTATCTTGTGGTGGTATTTATGATTTGCCGTGTCTGTTTCTATAAATTTGTTGTTGTTGTTATTGTCTTATTTTTTGTCTATTACAGATAATAGAGTTTGTCTGGCATGTTTTCTATGAGTTTATTCTGGTAGGTTTTTATTGTCTGTTTCGAAATATTTTTTTCTCATTTTTTTTTCAGCACATGTGTGAGTGTTTTTTGGCTTTACGCCTAGTTGAACAAATGATTGTCACTTATACTCATATCAGACATATGCCGAAATAGTTACAGTGACAAGCAAAAAAAAATACTAAAGTACCTTGGCAACCATTTGGAAATAAATCAGCTTTAAGGCGAAGTAATTTTGCCAAACAGTTTTACGCCACACTGTAATAACGATTCTTCAGTTTCTGAGTTTTCTTCCGTTTCCTTTTTACGCATAGTTTAGGGCATGTGTCAGTTGATATTAATGTATTACTTGTAGGTAGTACAACGTGTTAAAAACCTTGTGTGTCCAGCAACTGTAGACACATACATTACCATCGGAAATGTAAGTATGCTTGTGTGGATGGGAGTTAAACACATTTAGAGATGAAAAAGTAAAAGTTTTCTATCTGCACAAATACAAACTCAAACAAAAATAAGGACAAACAGAGCAAAAATGACTTAAATGTAGAAATGGTAGAATGGTCTACAACCAGAATCTGTTTTTGTTTGAGTTTTGAGAGACAATTGGGTCAAATGAAGTTTCTCTTCTCCATCTTCTGATAATTATCTGTATATGGGTATTTGTTTTTGGGATTACGCATGTTTAAAGGCATGAGTTATCTTGATTTTCCCATTGGAATCATTTGCCAAAAAAAAAACTAAAGAAAATTAAGAAAAATCCTTTGGTTAGAAATCATTTACGCAAGTATATGTGTGGCTATACGTTTTAGGTTTTTGCTGTTGTTATGCCAGTAACATGATTTATTAATTTACTTTCCTGTTCAACAAAAAACTAAAAAAATACGTGGGAAAGAACGAGGGAAACAATAAAACGATTTCAACATTTCATGTACTTTTTCCAGTTACATTCAGCCATTGTATGAAGGATTTAAAGGATTTGATAACAAAAAAATTTAAACAAAAAAACTATGCCATTCAGTCAATTTTAATAAAAATGTTATTGAATGTCTAGATATTTAGAACTTTGATTGACATGATATACACTGGCATTGGATAGGATTTTGAAAAATACTTCGTATTTAAAAATGATTGCAGAAACAATGGCAGCGAATAAAAAAAATACAAAAAATTTCTAATGAAAACAATGTTTGAAGGATTTTATTAAAAATAGAAAATTTTTAAAAGTATAAGTTGAATTTAAAAATAAAATTCTTTTAAAGTTTTGCTTACACATTAAGCCGAAATAACAATGCTGCCTAATGCATTGAAAAGGCAAAGTAATAACTTTTTTTAATTCACATGTATGACAATAAAAATAATTCGTTTCTTTTTTATCGCAGCTAAGGACATTTGAGTCATGTCTATATATGCTTTTTTAAGCGACTGAAACGTCGGAAGTTCCCAGGTCACTTATATGCCAAAGTCATGGCGATATAGCAAGCAAGCGAAAAACATGTATTCGAACTTTAATCTTTACACCAAAGGCTTAACGTAAGTCTCTATGATGATATACCATACCGCGCTTTGGCACGAGTGCTCAAGGCACAGATGTAAACAATGCATCTGCCATTGCCCTCAAGCGCAATGATGCAATCCATGTTATGCTTATGCATATCTTTCCTCGATTTGCGTATAAACCACAGCCACTACGTCGTTCCAACAAGGGGGCCCCACACCATTGTCGGGCAGAGTCAAGTCTCTGCGGCTCCGGACACCCGTGGGAATCAGAATTAAGCCCCCTGTCAAGCTTCGCAGTCCAGTCTGCTACCAGTTGTAGTCTAAATGGTTCGGGACTGGTGACCCAATTACACCAGAGGCAGTAAAAACAATTTCAAAACGTTTGGCATTTAAATTACCGATGGTCTTTAGGATTCATTCGCTTGTCAAACGTAGATCACCTCAATGTCTATGTTTTTTTAAACAGCTCAGAGTAGCTGCAATCGTGTTTCCATTTATTTTATTGGGTATTCGCCATAGTCCAGTAGGTAGTGTGTTGGCGTAGCAGACGTAAGGCCAGATCAGACATCTCAAACCAAATGAAATATGAAAAAAATGTTTCTTCGGCAACTTTCTCTCAGCAGTCTTCTGTCAAAAACTCTGAAAGTAAATAAAGTTGCAATGAAAAGTTTCTCAAAAAGAAATCTGTCATTCGGAGTCGGCTATAAACTGTGAGTCCCGCCACTCATGTATAAAAATTAGCAACCACAACATAAATGAAGTGAGAAGCTAGGTCGTCATCTTGATTGGAGGGTTGTAATGATCAATTGTGTATGTTCCAAAGATCAGCAATGAATCGCTACTCATAAGCACTCATGAAATTTTGAATATAAGTGAATCAACAATATTGAAATTTAAGTACTCTGATTCATATGTACTCATTACAACATTGATTTATAAGTATGAGTACAATGAGTATGAGTACAACGTTGACATCAAACTCATAACATTCGAAATATGTTTGATTTATACGCCTACTTATTAAGATTTTTAGATTTAGAAAAATACTTATAATACTCATAAATAATTCGAGTGATTCGAATCATTCATCAAAATTTACAGTCCCAGTGGTTGTTGCATTTACAAAAAAAAAAAGAAAAAGACAAAGGCAGCAGGCAAAGCAAATACACAACCATCTAGTGAGTATTGTAGTGTTCGTACGCGAATCATACTAATTTTGTGATTATTGTAAATGTTGAGTCATAGAGAGTTGAAATCAACAACATAAGGCGTGTTGTTAAGTATGACTACGATGAGTACTTCAAATAAAATGCCACTTCAATTCAAATACTTCAAAATGAGTAGTTCGAGTATAATATTAAAATAATTATGAAAGCGTATAAGTATCTGAATCTATGAATAAGATTCGATTCTACTCATCTTTTTGAATACTCATTGCTGATCTCTGGTACGTACATCTTGATAACTAAATGTTTTAATTCATTTTTTCCCATAATGTTTAATAACTTAAGAACGAAGCAACACACGCTCTCAAAAACAAAAAGTTTAAAAAAATCGTGTAAAATAGGTCAAGCCATCAAGCCTTATATACCATAAGAGAAAAGAAATCTTTTAAGTCAGCAGTATAAAAAAAATGTTTAAATTGCTTCCCTATTAATCACACTTTTAACATTTTTTAACTCTCCTTTCCTCTAGCTTTTTATCTTTATAAACGAACTTATAACCAAAGTAATAAGCGAACTATTCATATATGAAAATAGTTTTTTTTCTTTGCTTTTCATCTCAGCATTCAGGGCAAACCATAATGAATATGTGGGCCTGCTTCAAAAAAAAAAAGTTGGATTCTAAAGACTTAAAAACTTTTGCAGGATATTTTAAAAGTTTCCTTTTAATTTAACACAATTTTTTTGGTACAAGTATTTTAATGCCAAGATTTTGTGAACAACCAAAAAGATAAAAGCAAAAATCAAACGAAAATGTGCATGACAATCAGTTTTAATAATTTTTTTCTGTGTGTCACCATCACCATTCAACCGAAAAAAGTTAAAAAAAACCAAAAAATTCTATTCATTTTTGTAACGATGCATTTATTTTCCTTCATTGTGTGTAATTTTCATTTTTAACGTGATCGTTTTATTTAATTTTTTTTTTTTTTTTTAATATTTTTATACTCTGCAGAATTGCAGCACTTAAAAAACTACTGATGCAGCACTTTAGATACAAGCGCGCGTATTAAATAGTGGCAGCTGAATTGAAAAGCAACAAAAAAAATTAATTTTCCATGTTTTACGTGTAGCAGTCAACAGTTAGTCTGTAAGTACATCGAATACACCATGTATGCATAGGCATTACACGTTACACTTTACTAATAGTTTACACAGTGTATGAACGGCGGGTAAATATTGAAACAAATCATGGCTTTTGTGCTGAATGGAAAAATTAAAAAAAAAATAAAAAGATTCTCTGCAAAACTATTTAATGTGCATGTACTTGTTTGCAAAACTTTCCAATTCCTTTCGCTCTTTTATGGAAAGGCTTTTAGAAAAAGTTTTTTAATTAAAATTTACCAAAAAAAAAACACCCATGATAGACGGATACTTCAATACACTAATTTTAACCAAAATTGCATTCATACACGTATAGTAATGTGATCACTGCACAGTGTACATTACTCAGGAAAATTTTTGACTCTAACCAAAATGTCTGTTCATAAGGGGCCATTTAAAAGTTTAAATTTAAAAATGCAATGAAACAAAAAAGTTTGTTCGGGTTAGAAATTGAATATTATTTCATTCAAATGGCTGCCTAGGCTGGCCATTTCGATCGTAACAATTTTCGTTCACTTTTTCGAGTATATTTGGTCGTATCTCGGTAATGGCATCATGAATATTGGCTTTCAAATGTTCAATTGTCTCTGGATGGACATAACACCCTCATTTAACGGCTCTCCAGAGAAAATAGTCCAACGTGCCAACTTGCAGCTTCTTGGCGGCCAACAGACATCACCATTTCGACTAATTAAACGACCACCAAACATTCGACACAATAAATCGATTGTGGCACGACACTTGTGACAAACTATTTTCAAAATAATACCATGAAAAGCGGGCATAAAAAACCGATTATCATGGCGCTATAGCTCTCCATTGACCGTAGTGGTTGCGCCGTCCTCATTTGCAAATAAATATGTGCCAATGATGCCTCCAATACAGAAGCTGCACCGAACAGTGTAAGCCACCACGTGTAGGTTGTCTGAGCCCCAAATATGGCAATTTTGCTTATTAACGTACCAAACATACATACATAATTTATCATTACAACCCTTCAGTCAGGATTGCGGCCTAGCTTCTTACACCACTTATATTGTGTGTATTAATTTTATACATGAATGCCGGGACCTAGAGTTTAAAGCCCACTCCGAACGACGGATTTTTGAGAAACTTTTCATAGTAATTTTATGTAGTTTTTGCCAGAAATCTCCTGAGAGTAAGTCGCCGATGAAATATTTTTTCATATTTCGTTTTGATGTCTAACCTGATCCTTGAACCGAGGCCTTACTTCTAATAAGCCAACACACTACCCATGAGACTACGGGAAACTTTAATTCGCCAAACATCGATATAGTGCTTGCTGCCCTCCAATAAATATAGATCGAAGGCGCCGCCAGCCTAAAGTTTATACCAAACAGTAACAGTACCTTACCGCTTAAGATGAATTTTTAATGAAAATTAGCATCAGTTGGCAGCTGTTCCAGGTCCATTCAGCGAACACATGTTGTTGTCAGTGATCAGTTGAATAATGTACTGAAACAAGTTAAAATCACGAAGCAAAACTTGCTAAGTTGTGATGTGCGATATGCCGAGATCCCGTTGTGAACGACACCTCATTGCTAGAAAGGGAGTGTATAGGCATAGCACGTGGAACAGAATTTCTATTTTAATAAAACAGTTTTGCTATTTGCACGTGTTTTTGAATGCAAGCTCTGTCAATGATGATTTGGCAAAACAGGCTGAATATATAACAACTAATTTGATAATTTTCATAATTTTCTATTGAAAACCTTGAGAGCTAAACTTTCTTGCAAAATTCATAGGTATAGATAAGGTTTCAAGCAAAACCTTTTGCTTTAATCATTGCTTTTATTGATGCTTCACAGCATTGACAACTTGAAAATTGAACTCCACACACTTTTTACTCCCTCCTTCAACTGCTACACTCTCTTTTTAGAGTGAATTTATAGAGTTTCGGGTTTCAAACTGATGCGACTTTAATGGAAATTGGTATGTGGTTTTGCCTAAAGCAACGACCATTATAACCAAATTTAGATATATTCCAGGACTATAAAACTAACCAAAAATAATATAACATTCTAAATATATTTGAATGATTTTTACTAAAAATTAAAACTATCCAAAAATAACATAACATTCTGAATATATTTGAACGATTTTCAGTAAAATCGAATTAAATTAAATTACATATTCACTTCCATATTCATTCACATTGAAATACGAAATATTCATAATGTCAAGTAACATATGTGTCGTATGAGTGATATTCAATTCAATAGACGACATTATTCAAGATATTTAATTGCATACTTTTTAGAGTTATTATTCCAATACGTACATGTAATATGATGCGTATGAGTAATATTTTTTTAAATTCAATTAAATATAATACGTATGACAATTTTAGTGAGATTTTGTAAAATTTTAAATTTTTTAATGTTTAATTTAATTTTAATTAATTAATTTTTAATTATATAAGAGGAGTTATAATTTTTTAAAGGCTCAATAAAGATTTATTGGCGTTAACGTTGCATAAAGTTTCTTAAAAAAAAATTGGTTTCTAGTTTTTGTCTGCCACCGGACTCTAAGTTTCGTCAAAGTTTGAACTTTCCTCGTGTAAGACTTTTTGCTGGAATTTTACAGGCCTGTTGATGTTTGTAGTTCGATTGTCTGATATACATAAGTATACACATATGTATGATATACATACATTGTATGTACGTCTAAAAGCAATGAATTCATAGAAACATTTTGAAAATCCTAGAGCATCTAGATGCCTAGATATAATAATGGACTATGGTCGCCGTAGTCTAGTAGATAGTTTGTTGGCTTATTAGACCGTAGGCCACTGTTCAAACTCCGTGGGCAGGCATCTTCAACAAAACGAAATATGACAAAATATTTCTTCGGCGGCTTCCTCTCAGCAGATTTCTGGCAAAAATCTGAGAGTAATAAAAAGTTACTCAAAATCTGTCATTCGAAGTCGACTTTAAACTGTAGTTCCCCCTTCAGTCATGTATAAAATTAACATGGGTGGTGTGAGAAGCTAAGTTGTAATCCTGACTGAAGGGTTATAACGACCAAAGAGTACCACAAACTATACTTGAAGAAAAGTAATGAAGGATAGAAAAGCTTTAAGGGAATTTGGGTACCCAGTGTTACAATGACAGACTTGATGTTAATTTTATTTTATTCGTATATTATTATTGTTCATTTCCGTTTGATAACAAAAATGTATCATGTCCACTTACTGCTGCATATCTACTTACGCTTCTTACAGCAATTGATTTGAAAAATTAGTAGCTGAAATAAAAGATTTTTACTGGATTTTTTATGAAAAATAACTTACCATCAGTATAATCAAAAATATCTTTAAAATTATCTGTAGCTTTAAAAGTTGGTTTTAATATAAAAAGGAATTCCTTGTCATAATAATTTTACAACTTGTTGCCCAACTCTCAAGTAACTAGTCAACTCATGACAATGAATAGGCAAAATTTATTCCCATTTTTATTTTATTTCTTGACGTTTTTATTTTATTTATATCAGCTTACTATACCAATACAATCTTGATTTAAATTCTAGGCAGTAACTGCTGCTCTAGCAATTTTATATCGAAGGTTTGTATCCCAACATAGCATTTCCTTTATCTCTCGCACACACACTCTCCCTCTCTGTCTTTCCATGCATTATCCTTGTTATCATTGAAACTTGAAACAAATTCAAACACTCACTCTGTTATAAACTCACATGCAATCATTTTTCTATGAATACTGCATACATACATGAGTTGTTTAATATTTGCTGCACGTTTCATTGTCTGAAGGCCATGCTATGTTGCACTGAATATGTGAATATGAATACATCGTTAAGCATCGTGTAGCATTTGTTTTAAAAAGTTAAGGTTTCCAAAAATTGACTAAAAATAACAGCGGAATAGAGACAAAAGTCTGAATTTTATTTGGAAATCATGTTTCGATTATTTTGGAAAGACGCTTTCTTTTTGGTTTTCATTTGAAATTTTGTCACATCGGTGGTAAATTTAACTGTCGTGTGATGTCAATTTGTAACACTTTAACAGGAAGTTTTATTGATATACACTCATGGCTATTGAAATAAGTACACCAAACCATTATTATAAAAACAAATAAATTCAGATTGTTTTTTAATGCCTTAAACTCCGTTCGAATTATTAATTAACTAAAGTTAAAGCTGAACTGTTACAATTTAATGCCGTTTCTATCTTCCATTAAAATTCAATAAATTCCATACCCGAAATCGATAAACCAATTACACGACAATAACCTTGACCTACTCTAACCCAAGAGAAAAAAAACAAAAAGAGAAACACTTCATTTTAATGTGGAATCTACTTTAATGAAATTAAAGTAACAAAACAAAATTAAAACAAAAACAACAATAAATCAGACACTCTGTTTAATGTACCACAAACCAAGAGATACAGGCTAAATAAGCAACTAGCCACGTTAAAATGATATAAATTCGCGTTTACCAAAAACAACAAAACAAAAAAGATAACAAAGACCCAGCACCCAACACATACTTTATCATTACAACACACATACCTATATATTCACCCTAATTATATACAGTTACTTGGAACCATTATGCAAATTGATTTTACCTTTGACTACCTGTTGTGTTTTGTGTAAATTTTTTTTTTTTTCTAACTTTTATTATGTGTTGTGTACGAGGTGGCCACAATATTACCCCAAAATTAAATGCCCTTTCTTAACAGCGGGTTAAAAGCATTCACTTCATTATTGCGGAAAACTGTTGAAATTTGTATACAAGAGTGAACACAGACACACACACACAGTCATAAAGTTTTATGGAACATAAAATGAAAATAAAATAAAATTTAAAGGCGCTAAAAGGCACAAGAACATACTCTACGTTGAGCATTGTATGTACAGAAGAAATGTGGTTTTGTTTGAGTTACTAACACAACACAGTTTTGGTTTTGTTTGAGGCATTAACACAATAACGTTTTTTTTTATTATAAAGCATAGATTTAGTATAATTTGAGATAATAAAATAGAATAATTTTTAAAAAAATTCCCACAAAAGTGTTTGTTGCCATAGCCAGACCATGGTGTTGCCATTCCTACATTCCGGCACACCCAAAAGCCACTTTACTAATCTAAAGACTTATCCATGCAAAGATTTGATTTGTCCCTACAAACGACGGAATATGTCATACAAGATAATCCAGTACTTATAGCAGCCACAAAATATCTTCGCCATCTTCTGTCACTTTTTTCCAGATAAGTAAGTGCAAGATTGGATTACGATAGCAAGTCCTAGCATAATATGGTTACCAAGTGACATTTCCTATAAACAATATTGGTTATGATATATAGTTATTAGGAAATTGGTTTATTAAGACCAATTATTTTTTTACAGATGGCTAGACGGCTGAACTTCCCAAAATGTTTGCTGAAAATGGTTAGGGGGAGTATTGAAGCTCTCTTAATATCTAAAGGTGGAAACCACAGTTTTATAACAAAGAGTGGGATGATTGGGTTAGTAAAGTAAGCCCAATTCAGATGAAGCTGTCAGTGTTATTTTAGAAACACAGAAAACTTGATCAGAAACCCCTAGAGTCCTTTCGTGACCGCAAAAATCTCAGAATCTTCTCAGCCAATACTAGGCACTTCCATAATAGAGACATTACCAATTCCCTACTGCAGATGAGGTTAAACAAATTTGCATGTTTGCCTAGATTCCAGTGCCCAGTATAGACTGTAACTTTTTTCTTATGTACTCACAAAATTTTCAATCATATTCCGATTGAGGTCTGACAAAGGATGTATGTATGTTCACTGATAGAACATATTGTTCAAACCTTCCTTCCAAACTGCTGCTGCTTTTTTAAGGGTACAGAAATTTATGCCTGGTTTGATGCAACGAAATAAGAACTATTTATTGCCTCTGGTAGTCAGAGTCACTGTAGTCTAGTAGGTAGAGTGTTGTCTTATTAGACGTCAGACCACGGCTCAAACCCCAGGCCAGACATCTCTCATCAAAACGAAATATAAAGAAATATTCCTTCGTCAACTTACTCTCATCAGATTTCCGGCAAAAACACTGAGAGTAAACTGTACACTGTAGGTTCCTCGTCACTCATGTATAAAATTAACACACAACATAAGTAGTATGAGAAGCTAGGTCGTAATCCTGACTGAAGGGTTGTAATGACCAATTATGTATGTTATCTATATATGTATGTATTGTCTCTGGTGCTTCTAGTCGGCCCATTTTTAGCTACATGGTATCACTGCTGGATATCTGTAACCTACATACCTATTGAGTTATTCATAATTTTTCTTTCAAAAATGTCGTACCCAAATCCTAGCATCATCTAAGAGTTTATATGACCCTGAAATCTTCAGTAATTTTTCGAAAATGCCTGCTCCGATCGATTAAACATTTTACAGCCATCATTCTCTAATCTTCGTTTCATCCACAATCTTCGGCATATCTAGTCCTAGAACGTGGTTAGCTATCCAAATAATACCAAATATTATCAATAATCGTCCTATTTATTTATTTATTAATTACAAAACAATTACAAATTATGTATAATTATATACGAGCAGAAAAACTGTCTTTGGTGGGTATCAAACCCATAAGCCTCACGCTAATAGTCTAGCACACTACGCTCACACCAGGGCACACAACCGTCTTGCTATTTAATTACATTTCACATACAATTTAACGATTTAGTTCTGAGCAGTATTCGGTATTGAAGTTCTCGTCTTCGAAAAGTTAAAAATTTATTCAATTTCACCAACACCACAATGTATTTAATAGTTCTCGTAGCTCATAAAAAGTGTTGGGCATTTAATAGGGCAGTGATAACTTATCTTATGATCTCACTTTATTACCTCTTTTAAGCTATTTGCTAGAAACTTGTGATACATATAAATGTTTTACTATTTTTTCTACTTGGTTGTTGCTATTGTTCCTACATACATATGTATGGTATCGTTGGTATGGTATGGTATGGTATGGTATGGAATGTATACACATTGAAACAGAAATTTGCGGTTCAATTTAAATGACATGTAATTTTAAATGATGAAATGTGTTAGAATTGCCAAATAAATATTTGATAGGTTTACGGAAGGTTTATTTTCTATTGAATTAGAAGGTTATAGTGTTGTTTTTAGTGTTATTGTTGCTGTTAGTGCATTTGTTGTCACATAAATTTTTCATAAAATAGCCACGTTTGCACTTAAAACCATTTAAGAAATTAAATATTAATATTATCCTCTATGGTATGTAAGTGCTGTGTAACAGTTTGTAAATGGGTATTAAAAGTGATACAAGTTAAGGTAAAAATAGGCCTTCAATAAAGTCATTTAGGGAATACACAGTGGGCTTAGGCAAATTTAAACAATTGTGTTTTAACAGGACATAAATAGGGAGAAAACGGGCAGCTTTTCTAAAAATTTAAATACAGCGATAACGATCTATGTATACGCAGTCTCAAACGGTGATTAGATTTAAAAAAAAAATTTTTTAAACTACTGACTATTGACACTCCTATCTTTAAATTGAAATAAAACAAAGTGTGTGTGAAATATCATCGACATTTTTTTTATTCACTTGAAAGACTTATTGATGCCATTATATGTGCCGGTCATGGCTTTTCTGCGTAGAGGGCATCTGAAATGATTCTGGCATATTAATCACGCTGAATTTGACCGATGGCATGGATTATGTTGGCAGTAGCTTGTAGCTTATTCGCTTACATCCGCGATTTAAAAGCACCACACACAATAATAAATCTACCGCAGACAACCGCTGTATTACGGTGATCAATTCACATCACTTAAACATGAGATGACCACGTTCTCAAATCGCATGCAACATAAGTCATATAGCACGTAGCACCATCCTGTTAAAACTACATATCGTTAGTCTCCAGATTGTCCAATTTAACCCAAACGACTGCTCAACACAGTCACAGTGATGGAACGTACAACGTCATTCTCAAAGAAATATGGAACGTTGATGCCTTCATCCAAAAATCCACACAACATTGCAAAATATTGGATGCTTTTGGTATCGTCCCAAATTGGTTAGTTTTTTTTATTCACGTACCCATTCACCGCTGAAGATGATTTCTCCATAAACAGGTGGCCGAACAGAGCAAACATTTTGTTAAAAACGATTTTATTATTGGATGTTATTTGCGTCCATAGTATATACATACGTACATACATGCATAATTGGTTATTACAACCCTTCAGTCAGGATTACAATCTAACTTCTTATACCACTTCTGATGTGTGTGTTAATTTTATACATGAGTGGCGAGACCTACAGTTTAAAGTCGACTTAGAACGACATATTTTTGAGAAATTTTTTCATGTTTTTTCAGAGATTTTTTGCAGAAATCTGATGAAAGGCAGCGCCGAAAGAATATTTTTTCATATTTCGTTTTGTTTGTTTAAACCGTGTTAAACTATTAATTATTTCAGGTGATATTGCTTCCCAGGCTATTTTTGTGGCTTCAAATAAATCTTCTTTGATTTTCCAATTTTCTCGCTTGATTTTTAAGTTAACGATCTCCCACAAGTTCTAGAATGGGTTAAGATCAATTCAATGCAAAATATTCGATCAACAGATCAATTATTTCTAGGCTAATTAAAAAGTGTTTGCATACTGGTCGCACATCTCCCACTCATTCTGGAGGAAGACCACGTAAAACTTCGCGATATGAAGACTACTGAACTAAAAGGACAATCAAAAATGATTCTACAGCGTCTTCTGATCACATACGAACGCGCTTAGATTTATAAATTAACGAAAGAACGATTTCCAGAAGAGTTGTAGAGGCCGGATTATTTAGTCGACGACCAGCAAAAAAAACCTTTAATATCGTCAAAAAATAAAAAAGCGAAACTTGAATTCGCCAAGGCCCATCTCAACTGGAGTGTCCAAATATGGAGAATTGCGCTGTTTTCTGACAAATCTAAGCTTAATTTAAAGGATTCAGAACATACGGAGTGTGCGCAGACGATATGAAATGTTTGACGATATGAAAGGTTTTTTTTTTGCTGGTCGTCGACTAAATAATCCGGCCTCTACAACTCTTCTGGAAATCGTTCTTTCGTTAATTTATAAATCCAAGCGCGTTCGTATGTGATCAGAAGACGCTGTAGAATCATTTTGGATTGTCCTTTTAGTTCAGTAGTCTTCATATCGCGAAGTTTTACGTGGTCTTCCTCCAGAATGAGTGGGAGATGTGCGACCAGTATGCAAAAACTTTTTAATTAGCCTAGAAATAATTGATCTGTTGATCGAATATTTTGCATTTAATTGATCTTAACCCATTCTAGAACTTGTGGGAGATCGTTAACTTAAAAATCAAGCGAGAAAATTGGAAAATCAAAGAAGATTTATTTGAAGCCACAAAAATAGCCTGGGAAGCAATATCACCTGAAATAATTAATAGTTTAACATCCTCTATGCCTAAAAGATGTGCATGTGTCATCCAGAATAAAGGATTCGTAACGAAATATTGATTTCAATAGTTTTTTTCTGTAAATTAAATTGGGGGAGCTTTTGTTTTGTCCGCTTATATTTGTGCCTTAAAATGTTTTTTGAGTTATAACTTTTTTTTTTATTGAATTCTGAATTCCTTAAGTTTGTGTTTTTCAATAATAAGGATATAAATAAATAAAAAAACATTTTTAATAACTTTGTTTTCGTAAAAAAATTATCATTTTAAAAAAATGTACTGAGGGGGTGCTTATGTTTTGTCCGATACTGTATGTATGAACGTGTGAATATGACACTTATAAAATATTTACAAAGTTGATGGCAATTATTGCATTTATACTTTTCTATTGTACATTAATTTGTTGTTGTTATTGCACTTTACACGTTTGCTTCCTTATTTAAATAAGGCGTTGCTGAAGAGAGGCTTATTTTGAAAAAAACTGTGACCAACATCAGATTTCCTAGACAATTGAAAGTTTAATTATCACATAAGCTTTTATAATAGCAAGTAAATGAAACATTTGTACGTATAATTATTTGTATTGTAAATTAAATTAACTTTACTTCTATTCTTCCAATATAAGCAAATAACATTTGGTTTATAGTGAACACCTCTTGTTACCTGTTTCATAAGCATTTTTAATTTTGTAGCAACAAAACCACAATGACCGAAGACTTATATAAAATAATCTTCGCCACCGTTTGGCCACCATATGTTGCTACATTTTGCAGGAGCTTAATGTAGTTTGGGGTTGCAAAACTCATCAGTGATTAACTGTGACCTTACAATTGAGAAACCACTTGTAATTAAAAATGTATAACTTCAGATATTATGTGAAAAAAATGCAAAAGATTTTGAAACTTGTGGTAAAAACATACATTTTTTTAAAGTTTAATTAGTTTTTCAATAATTTTTTATGGTTTTTAACAGTGAAATAAAAAAACCAGAGTGGAAACATTAAACGATTTAGCGGTAAATGTAATCCGATAAACAACACGCCTGTGATAGACGAGACAGTTAGTCTGGTTATATCGAAAGGCGATCAAATGAAAGTTTGGAAAAGACAACTCAGAATGTTAACCATATATCAGTGCTCTCAGTGAATAAGCCTATTGCTTGTACTGCCCTCAATCAATGTAGCGTATCCTTATAATGTCCATGCCTAATGTCCTACAGTGCCTTGGCAAAAGATAGATTACCATCCGCAGGTTCTTCTTGGATAGCCAAAATCATGTGAATAAAAACATTAGCACAGAGGACATTATGCTACAAGGCCAACCTGTCGAATACGTAGACAGCATTGGGAGACAATCAATGCTAGTGCGGGCACTATCATATGCTGAGTACGTATGAATTTAGACGATTATAATCAGTATTAGGTCGCCGTAATCCAGTGTGTAGTGCGTTAGCTTATTAAGCTTATTAGACAGCAGGCCAAGCTTCAAACCCCAGATATCTAAAACAAAACGAAACATGAAAAATATTTGTTCGGCGCCTTCCTCTCAGCAGATTTCTGAAAAAAATTCTGAAGGTGAATAAAATTGCCAAGAGAAGTTTCTCCAAAAGCTTGTCGTTCGCAGTAGACTTTGGTAGGTGCCGTGACTCATGTATAAACATTAGTGGTGTAAGGAGCTAAGTCGTAATCCTGACTGAAGGGTTGCAATGACCAATTATTTACTTATGTATGTATGTGTGATAATTTGTAAACAAACAATGCAATGTGTTAAGCATGTCATCATAATGGCAATAAATACTTTTGTGTACAAAATTCTTATAAGTAAAGTATGATTAATTGCTTAAATGTATGCAAAACTTTTTTAATACTTTTAAATGCTAAAAGTTTTAAATAAAATGAAAAAGTCATTAAATTTTTTTAATAGTTTAATTTGTTTGTATAATCATGCTGAAAAGTGATTTTAATTTGATTTCATTGGATTTGCTTAAACAGCTGCTTTAAAAAGCAGCAATTCAATTAAAACTTGTATTAAAATTTCATGTGTTTTTTGAAAAATTTGCTTTTTTTCTCTCGTACACATTAAGAGAACTGCAGACTACAGAGTGACTTCAGAAGTTTTCTTTCAATTTTTTGCCTGTGCTTGACATTTAGTGTTTTTGCATAAAGTCTTACCAAAACAAAAGGAGTAACACAGCCTACAAGAACAGAACACAACAGATGCTAAAATATAATGAAATGTAGATGACGATAAAAAAAAGGCACAAAGACAGAGAGAGAGAGAGTAGCATGAAAGTGTCATGATAAAATCTTTTGCATACATTTCATTAACCTTTGTTTTTGTTTTTTATTTATTTATTTATTTATTTATTTATTTTTATTTGCCTATGGAAATATTCCTTGCAGGCACTTAAATTAACGTTACAAGATATTAATTCTAAAAAACTATGAATTTAAATACATAATTACATTATTTTTTATGACATTATTGGATAAAGAAAAATCAATTAACATATACAATTTATTAAATTCTTTACACATTCTCCTAATTGGATCAGCACCAGCGTAGTTGGATCTAAAAAATTGTATTGATAATGGGGAAAAATGACGTGACGGCCGTTGAGGAACATTAAATGCGATATTATGGATTAAAAAGCTGGAGCCTATATCACCAGTAATTACATTGAATAAGAACGAGATATTTAACATAGTTCTGCGGCTTTTAAGTGTCGGAAGAATATATATATATTATATTTTGTTTTACACTCTCTTTCTAATTCATTTCATCATTTACCGCTCACACTCATTTCATTAGAAATTATTCATGAAGACAAGCAAAAATCTTAAGCAGCAGCAGTTTTTTTCATTTTGGTCTTAAACAGACTGTAAATGAATTAATTGATGAATATTTTTCGTCATGTGTTAGCATTGAAAAAACAATTTTCTTCTTTAAGAGCTCTGCACTGCATAGAAGAGCTGTGTTAAAAGTTTTGAAAAACAAGAAAATTAAAGACATTTTAAGACAAAAATCATATGCATAGAGCAACACAATACTCGTTAATGCAAGCAGAACTTTCTTGCGAAGACAATAAAACATCCTGCTTTTTCCTGTACTATGCACAGGAAAAGTTTTTGTTTTTTGAACTACACCAGCTAAGATTTAAAATTTTAAAGGCGCTATAGTTTCCCTTAAGGCAAAATGTTTCTGACAATGTTGGCACTACAGTGGGCCAATCGATAAATATATTTAGTTTAGTTGGTAGTTGAATTGATGAACGATACACCGTGACTTTGGTCTCGTTGCGATTTATTATCAAGCAAACTTTTCTAATACTCTCATAAAGAATGCTAATTTTGTTCAAGTTTCTATCAATTAAATGTGTCGTTAGGCATCTGTTGAATTGAATTTCATATCTTGATTGGACACTGGTTTTTCTATGACATGAACATGGTAAACAATGGAAAGAGCAAGTGAAACGCCAGCATATGATCAATGTTGCTAACAATTTGGCTTTATTTTCGATGTCATAATAATAAGCATCTAATTTTGCAATTTGACGTAGCTATTGGGCGATTAGAAGCAAGTTCTCAGATGATTCTTCTGCCTAAAATATATAACGTCCCCTTAACAAACTCTACTTACTAAATGACAAAAAATTTCATGGAATATTTTTGCAAAGTTGATCATCATATGGAGGCTTTAACGAAAAAAAAGTACCTTCGGTTTGATGATGAAACTAATATAACGGCCAGAACTTTTGTTTCTATTTATAAGCATATGGCTTACACAAAGCATTTTAATCTTATACGATTTTTTGCTGTAATTTTTGTGCCTTCCCATGCAAGATCACTCCGACATAGTTTTTGGTGTATCGTGCGTCCACAGAAATCCGTTCAGCTTTGAGATTTCCATCACTGAGCTATCCACCTTCCTCCTGATGGTACGGCGAGACTCAACTACATATTCCACATTTTCAATACTTCGTTTGTATTGTTCATTGTGTTGAATCAGAAAGTCCTACATTTCAATCCAGGCAAATTTCTCTTCAGTACAACTTATCAGAATTTTTGCGAGCTTCTTCATACTGATTATACACATACACAGAATTGGACAATAAAACCCTTCAGTCAGGATTACAACCTAGTTTCTCACATAACATATGTTGTGTGTGTAGTATGGGTGGCAGGACCTATAGTTTATGGTCTCCGAACGACAGATTTTCGAGAAACTGTTCATGTTAAACCAGAAATCTGTTGAGAGGAAATCGCCGAAGAAATATTTTTGTTTATATATCGTTTTATTATAGATGTCTGACCTAGGGTTTGAACCGTGGCCTGATTACTCAATCTTGCTAGACTTTATTTATTGATTCAATTTCTTATAGGACAGCCAGCAATATGGTGAATAATTTAGGTGATGGAAAGCATAATTGACGCTCCCGTTATGAAGAAGTTTTTGTTCTTCAATTCAGCTTTCTTATAATCATAGATACGCCTTTCTCTATAGCTGTCAGAGTTATTCCATTAGTGAATGTTTTCAATTGGTGTTTCGATATAAACACGAAACAAGCCCACTGTATACTAATAGTCCATTGCTAGACTGTATGAGTAAATCATCGAGAATATATGTATAAAAAAACGAACGAGAGATTACATAAACACATCTAACAGCTTGGGTAGCATAATGAAAGAGTCTTTTTTATTTTTTTATTTTTTTTTTTTATTATTATAATTATACAATATTAGATTTTCATTTCAATTTAGGCCTCAGCGCCAATAAGGCATTATTGAGGCAAGTTGGCAATATATATACTTAACAATAATATTATATACTCAATACACAAATATGTATCACAGTGAAAATGTTAAAAAAAAACTGATTAAATTAATATGTACATACTTTTGAATGTTATACTTTCAAATTCAAATTAGTTACATAAGAAGCATTTCAATTAAACCACATAAGTATTCCTTGCATAATGATTTGAACGTTGATATTCTACCGATTGATTTTAAATTAGGTGGTAAATTATTATACATATTACCACCTACATAATCAATACGCTGCTTAGTTCTTTCCAATCTGCATCTAGGAACTCTAAGGTTTGACATGTTTCGAGTATTGAAATGTGACTGGTTATGCAAAAATGTTATTGTCTGTTGACTTGTGCCGTGAACACTCTTAAATACAAATAACAACGCCTGATACTTGTGCAAACCATAAATAGGCAAAATAGTTCTACAAACACTCCTATATAGTGAGATTGTTGGATGTGTTCTTGGTAAATTGTACACAATTTTCAGTGCCTTATTTTGATAAGATTGTAATGATTTTTGAAGAATATTGTTTCTGTTATAAGCATACACACAAGCTAAATAATTTAAATGTGGGTGTATCAAACCATTATAAATCATTAGCTTGCCTTTCACACTCAGCTTATTTTTAAACTTATACAATATACCTATAGCAGGGGCTATCTTATTCTTCAGCTCATTGATGTGAAGATCCCAGGATAAGTTACTCTGTAACGTAATTCCTAAATAGTTAATTGAATGTGTTTCGCTAATAGGTGTTCCATCGACATGAACAGAAAAGTTATTATTCATACTAACTGCATGTGGTCGAAAACGAATTAATCTGGTCTTATCAGAATTTAATAATAACCCATTCAAACGAGTAAATTCACATAATAGGGACGCATCTCTCTCAATATGTGTTTTTAGAATAAGATCATGCTTAAATGGGTAGAACAAACATATATCATCGGCGAACATATACAGTTGACCAGTGAGATTCAAATTTCCCAAGTCATTCAAGTAAATTGAAAACAATAAAGGACCTAGTCCACTCCCCTGTGGTACACCATATTCAACACTACTAAGAGAGCTTTTGCATTGTCCAATTTGTACATACTGTTTCCTATTAATGAAATAATTTCGGAACAATAATAGTTCTCGTCCTCGAACACCATAAAATTCCAGTTTCTGAAGCATTATTTCATGATCAACAAGATCAAATGCCTTTGAAAGGTCAAAAAACATACCTGCTACTCCACTGTTTCCTTCATCGAGACCATTCCAAACATATCTTACCACATTCAAGACAGCGTCTTGAGTACTCATGCCTCTTCTAAATCCAAATTGGTATTTGTATAAAAGGTTATTGTCCTCCAGGTAAACCAAGAGCTTATTATACAAAAGTTTCTCAAAGATTTTGTCCAGAGTAGAAAGCACAGCAATTGGCCTATATTTATCCAAAGTAGATGCAGATGTGGTCTAGTAGATAGTGTGTTGGCTTATTAGACGAAAGGCCCGAGTTCGAATCCCAGGTCAGACATCAAAACGAAAATATTTCTTCGGCGACTTCCTCTCAGCAGATTTCTGGCAAAAACTCTGAGAGTAAAAATTGCCATGAAAAGCTTCTCAAAAAATCTGTCGTTCGGAGTCGACTTTAAACTGTAGGTCCCGCCTCTCATGTATAAAATTAACACACACAACATGAGTGGTGTTGAGGAGCAAGGCCGTAATCCTGACTGAAGGGTTGTAATGGCCAATGATGTATGTATGAGATGCAGATGTCTTATGCAGCAGTTTATTGTTTTGGCACTTATTTCTACTGCCATAGAAAAAGCCCCTTTTACTTCGTCTACAACTGCAGTTAATATTGCTCGGAGCCTGCTTATTTTGCACACATTGAAAATGGGTGACTGCAAATGACAGAGTCTGTGTGTGTTGACTCAGTGATTATATTTGAGAAGAAAAAATATGCAAAAAACGTAAATCTAAGGATTTGATGTTAAATGATGTTGTTATTGTCACTTTATACCGGAAATATTGCTGCATTGTTGCTCCAGATAGATGTAAACTGCACAACTCTGGCTTAAATGTTATGTATTGTGGTGGCAACAGCAATAAACCCGGATACACAAACAACAACACCAACAAATTATGACAGCAGCCGTCAACTGTTTTGGTCATTTAGCATTTGTTTCGATGGTTTGCAGCTCGTTTGTTGCTGCTGCTCATATTGTTACTGCGTTTGCCACAAGATGTACAACAAGTAGGAAAAAGTATGAAAAATAAAAAAAGAAAGATTCAACCAACCAACAGACCAACAAAACCACTTAACATCAGAATAGTTGTCATTTTTGTTGTTGCTAGTGTTGTTGCTGTTCTCATTGTCATTGTTAAAACTGTGTGAGGGAATTGCTGTTCATCGTTTTCAAGCATTATGACTGACAGTTTATCATCACATCATGCTTACATTTGTCCAACAAAAATTGTCGTCTTACAGATCGTTGTTAAATGATTTTGTGGCATCAACATTCAAATGAGTTTTTAGTTTAAGAGCAGATTATTATTATTTTACTTCTTTGCTCAAAACATCTGCTCCAACTGCAACCAACTTCACTCCTATTTAACTTACTTCCAAAACTGTTCTCTCCTTTGGAAAAACTGTTAAAAATCTTGTGTGTGTTGGCTTAAGAAATTTCGTATGGCTTTTTAAAATGTTGCACTGCAGCAGTTGTTGGCATACTCTTCAGCTACAATATTTAAAACCACATCGACCACTTAAACCACTACCAACACTTCGTTAAACATGATTATATAGTAGACTCGTACGTACGTTATGTGGTTGTTTGTGTATACGTTTATAACAGTTGATGTGTGCAGCCACACTTTCATGCAATCACCACACATTAAGACATACAGTTTATACTCACACCACACACATAAATTATAAGCGAACATTAACAAGTCTTTACATGATGCAATTTTTCATTCAATTCCTTTTAAAATGTTTCTAGTTCTGTTGACATATATTGGCAACCCAACAAAGGGTTAAAAAAATATTCCTGAAATCTTAAGAGTAACAATTTTTATGGATAATCATGCAGCTTTGAATACTTTGAAGGGGCATACTTTTAGGTCATACATTTGGTTTAGAAGTATAGGTTATGTGTGTCATTTTTGAACCGTAATCTCACGTCTAATTAGCCAGCACACTACCTACTAGACTACGGTGACTTCAACCACCAAAAAGCTTAATCCTTTATAGTTATCGAGTGTCCGATCTACTTACCAATCATGCATGCAGATATAGGTCGGACATACCGGTAGACATGAAATTAATCTTAACCATGACAAGAAGGGAGTTAAATGCAGAATTCGCAAACGTTTTAGAATCATCTCTTATTCATGTAGGTTATGTGAAGACGCTGTTGATCATAGTTTAGATAGAGAGAAATTGCCTCTTTCGTTTCTTTTTTCTTTTATTGTCTTCTCCTTTCTTTCCTATTTTCTGATTTGATTTTATTTTTTTCCTTAATTTTTACTTTCCTCTTCTCACGGGTTTTTAACAATAGACCAACTAGTCGGCGAGAAAAGATGTTCTGCTCCTGAGTGGTTCATTGACTATATGGTTCATATTTACTGTTGGTTATATAGACGTTCAGTCTGCCGACGGTAATACCGATATCTAGGATAAGCGAATTGATGTATAAGCAAGTTCAACTCTTTTTAATTTGCCTCCTCTTAACCTTAAGCAAAGCACAGCTTCTGTTTACAGTTGACAGTTGACTCCTGCTAAAATTTAAACAAACTGATCTCTTTGGTTTGATATCAGACTACCGCCAGATTAAGGGACTAAATGAAAAAGATTGAATTTTTTACAAGAAATCTCTCTGAATCTAAAAAAGTGGACAATATTATAAAACCCAGTGAGGCTTAGGATCAAAGTATAAATCTTTAAGTAGGAAGTCAAGTCCTGCCAGTCTATTCCCACAGATGTTTATCAGATCAAATAAATACTCTACAATTTTGATGCTTTACTCCTTAGCTGTATTCAAAGGAATCATTTGTATTTAAACACTCTTACTCTTTATACTTTTCAATTCAAAATTTGAGTCAAAAATTGGACGCCAAAATAAAAATGCAAACAGCAGCGTATCCTTTCGAAACGTCTTTGTGAAATGCCATTGCAACGACAAAAAAACGCCAAGTAAAGCAACTGCTATGACTACCAATTCAATCATCTTACTAACTTACATACTTCCTTAATTGGCCATTTACAACCGGATTAACGGATTTCGGCCATCATTGCAGGCGACTCTGCTTCTTGCGCGCCTACGCCAGTTGGTCACACCAATCGATGATAGGGCTTCCCCTATTTCGTCCTTCCAACATAAACAAAATCATGGTCTTCGCCTACTTCCACATATCCGCGCATCAGATACCTGTCTCGCCGGAACATCCTCCTCCATTCGAACGACATGGCCGAGCCAGCGCAGCCGCTGGATACTAATACGCTGCACAACGTCTATGTCCTTGAGGAGCTCACACAGCTCACTGTTGGATCGAATGCAGAAATCATCGCCAATTCGCACTGGACCGAAAATCTTACGTATCGTCTTACTTACTTACTTAACTAGTCATTATAATTCTTTCGTCTATATTATGACGTAGTGTCTCCTCCACCACCCGTGCTGTGCGCGCTAATATTGCTCATGATTGGCGGTACATGTAGTTTCTTCTTGTAAAACTTTTTATGGCCATTTTATTAACTCCTAGAATTTTTAGTAGAACACTGCTGAGGGGGAGTCGTGCTTCGTTTTTTACGAGATGTCTTGAGCTGGATTTTGAACCACTGGCCTACGACATAGAATACTGCGATTATATCCAACAACATCTTTTTTAAGGTTTTTAGACCCGACTTGACACAACCACCGCCATCATAATATTATTTCTCGACCTAGTTTTGTACTTTAGAATGTCTAAATTGAATTTCTATGCTGTTTATGCTGTTCAATCTGCTTTTTATACATATATTTTAGGACATTGTAAGCCTTAATCTAACTGGAATCAATGACCACACATTGTTTATCTCTTGCATTTAACATTCTAAAATCACTGTGTAAGCCATTTAATATGAAAAAAAAATAGAAACATTATCACACATCTATCTACCCAAGGCTTTAACTAAGATACCAGTCATGATAAATCGTTCGTACAACAACGATGATGATAATGATGATGATGCATGCTGCTGCTGTAGCTTAAATTTCAAACCTACACACACGCATATGCAAGTTACGTATTAAGCTACTCCATCTCAGCCCAGTACATCCATTTCACAGAAAAAAAATGTTAGAAAACTGCAGTTAAGAAGTGAATGGAGAATGGAGAAGAAATAATAAAACTGAACATACATTCATAATGTTGATGGCAACTGAATAGGGTGGCAGCATTAAATTGGAGGTGCAAGTGGTTTGGTGGTAACAACGTTTTTAAAATTAAAATAAATCACACAGAAAGAAATAAAGAGGAGAGAAGAATAAAAACGAGGGAATAAAAGTATTGTATGTCTCATTAACTAACTTGGCTAAGCGAAAAAACTAACAAGATTTCCGGCAGCAATGGCAGCAAAAAACATTCATTTCTTCCTTTTGTCCAAGACCATGTTCATAATATTGTTTGGTAACTTTGCTGGTGTATGGTTTATTAAAGGACTTTTACTCCTACACCCATACAGTCATATTAAAAGGAAGGCTAATGATAAAGAAGAAGAAAAAATCTTATTTTAACTAAAACTGCTGTGTTCAGCAAAACTAATTTGAAATTCAAGTAAAAAATAGAAAAGAAAAGAAGGAAAACGATTTCAAATAAAACATGCTTAACTGAACAAACAGAGGAGCATAATACTTACATACAACATGATATATGACGTCATATGTCTTGTAAGAAGATGAAGATACATTTTTCCTAGCTATACATGCCGGTTCCTTCCGCTTAATTATTGCGTATGCAAACACATTCTATTCACTTTGATTTATGGTACATTGTTTGTTATGAGATGATGGTTCTTGGTTCTTAATCATGATGAATGAAAAGCAAAGAAATGTCATAGCGGATCATTGAACTTTTGGTGTCCAACTGTGCTCATACCTGCAAAGTGTTTTTGGTTTTCTTTTTTGTTTGTCATTTTTGTTTCTCATTTTTTTATTTTTAATAATCATGTGTAAACTAATTTAACTTTTTTTGAACATTTCCTACACATATCTTTCCGGTTTAGGGTGTACGTGATTTGTTTCTATACCTTCAAATAGGAAATACGACAAAAAAACGAATCACAAGCATAGGTGCCAAAAATAAAATAAAATCGTCTTAGAAAATCATCTGGAAATTGTTTACTCAATGGCTTATAAATTGTCAGACAACATGACTCCATATATGTATAAGAGACAGACAGTGGGAGGCAAAAGTAGATAAAAAAATTTTAAGGTAGAGGTTTTGGTGTACTTGTGTCTTCGAGTTGGCAATACGGGCTGGTTTGATAAACGACAGGATAGCTGAAAAGCAATACAGGTTTGTTTGATAAACGACTTGATAGCTGATGAATGCTTTAGTTTATCATTTCACAATGATGGATTCCTTAATATTTCAGCAAAAAAGAAAATTTACAAAAGAAAAAAAGAAAGATTTTTAATGCTACATAATGGCTACAATTTTACTCTCAACGTAATGCTATTCTCTATTCTATTCTTATGAAGTCGCCGTAGTGTAGTGGGTAGTGCGTTGGCTTATTAGACGTCAATCACGAAACCTAGAAAAATATTTCTTCGGCGCCTTCATCTCAGCAGATTTCAGTGGTCTTTACAATCCTTCAGGCAGGATTACGAGTTAGTTTCTCACAAAACTTACGTTGTGTTCACGAATTTTACACATGAGTGGAGTCCCCTACAATTTAAAGTCGATTCCGAAAGACAGATTTTTGAACAACTTTTCACGACAATTTTATTTACTCTCAGAGCTTTTGGCAGAAATCTGCTCAGAGGAAGTCGCCGAAGTAATATTTTTATATTACATAATAATTGGGCATTGCAACCCTTCAGTCAGGATTACGGCCTAGCTTCTCAACATTTTTATATTATTCCGCTTAAACTGAAGCCGCATATCTAATAAGCCAACATACTACCTACTACGACAACGGCAGGGCTATCCTTCCTATTATTATTTTTTGCTTTGTTTCTGTTTCATTGAACAATTTTGTTCCTGCAAATCAGATGATTCGTATACTGTAACAGATCTTAGGACGATAGTTTGTGCCCCTTGTTGTTATCTAAAAGCAACGATCTTTGTGAGTGTAATAATTCAAGATTGAAGAGTGTAACAGAGAAGGGCTTTGCGGATTGAGTCCTCTTTTTTGAAAGAGACGAATGACTCTGCATGTTTCTAAGACTGTTTTCGGGATCGACTACTTGGAATTAATTTTTAATGCTTGATCTTGGACTTAAGGCTTAATCTTGGCTTATTGGGGTTTGAAATTCAAAGGTGGTTTCCTAGATACATTACTTTAAATTCATTTTTAATGCTTGATCTTGAATTTAAGGTTTGATCAAAACTTTGTAATTCGTTCCGTTTCCAAGATGGATTACTTGAAATTCATTTACGGCTTGATCTTAGCTTTAAGGCTTAAACTTGGCTTATTGGGATTTGTAGTTCAAGGGCGGTTTCCCAGATAGATTACTTAAAATTCATTTAAAGCTTAATCTCGGCTATAAGGCTTGATCTTAGTCTAAAGGCTTGATCTTAGTCTAAAGGCTTGATCTTGGCTTTAAAGCTTGATCTTAAATTTAAGGTTTGATCTTGAACTTAAGGTTTGATCTTGGCTTTGGGTGGTGGGTTCCAAGATGGATTACTTGAAATACATTCAAGGCTTTATCTTGGCTTTAAGGCTAGATTGTGGTTCAAAGGCTTGCCCTTAGCTTTAAGGCATAATCTTGTCTTATTGGGACTTGTAGTTTGAAATTCATTCAAAGCTTGATCTTGACTTTAAGGCTTGATCTTAGACCAAGGCTTGACTTTAAGGCTTTAAGGCTCGATCTTCGCTGTTGTAGTTCAAAAGCGGTTTCCTAGGCTTATTGGGTTTGGCAGTTTAGTAGAGATGACTCTGCAGGTTTCAAAGACGGCTTAGAATTCATTTTTAAAATTTAAATACCAATTTGAGAATTTGTTTTCCTTCTCATATATTTTAACTTGCCTTATTGGAAAAGCCAACCAAGCTACGCTTCAAACTGCGTGCGTTATTCTGACTGCAATTCTGCGTATGTCTCTCTGTTGAGACTATTGTTTGCATCTGTTTCAGAGGCACTAGCCGTTGTTATTTTATTGTTTAGATAACAGAGCCATCTACATATTTGACATGTTGTTTTGGCATGATGTTCTTGATTTCCTGCATTTCTTTATTAAAGCCGTTATCGACTTCAAATGTTAAATTTTAAATTTGTACCATTTTTTTGGTAAATCATTAGTAAAGTTTGTATACAAGGATTTCAGATCCTTATTGACCTATTTTAATACACACATCGTTATTAAACAAAAAAGAAAGATGAAAACAAAACACCTTTGCAAACTTATGTGTTTTTCAAAAATGTGTTTTTGCAAATTTTTCACATCCTCCAACAGGACATTGATTAATGTTCTTCAAATACAACAAAACAAACACTTTTTTTTTTTTTTTACGATAGCAGCTGTCACCTTTTATTTAGACAAATTTCAATGCAACATCAAAAACTTTTTGGAAATAATAAACGGAAAGAGAGGAAACTGAAGTATGAAATGCACTTTATCTCATTTCTGACATATTGTCAACTGACATTAAGTGCAAAACAATCAAAAAAAATTGGAAACAGAGCCAACTTTAATAAAATAAATAAAAATAGAATGGTATTCATTGTAACAGAATACGTCTCTAACAAAACATCAGCAATATATTGAAACGAATACAAATAAATTTTTTTTTTTTTTTGGGGGGTTTTTGTTTAAACTTCCAACATTATATGCAAATAGAATTGAAAAAAAAGTTGGAGGATGTTATGCTCAGCATAAAAAATTCATTTTCATTCTAAACAAATAGTTTTTTGTGTGCATATACAACGAATGCAAAACACTCTAAATAATACACATACATACATACATAATTGATCATAACAACCCTTCAGTCAGGATTACGTATTAGCTTCTCACATCATTATTTTGTGTGCGTTCATTTTACGCATAAATGACAGGGCCTACAGTTTAATGCCGACACCGAACGATAGATTTTTGAGAAACTTTTCATGGCAATTTTATTTTCTTTCAAAGTTTTTGCCAGAAATCTACTGAGAGGAAGTCGGCAACGCGTGATTTCCATAAACTCAGACGAAGTCCTGGTTATCACGAAACTTTATTTGTACGTGTCAAATTCTGATAAGTAAATGAAAAAAATATTGATTTGATCGGCTTTATGTTCGTTTTACGACATTTCGAATAATTGTTGCCTAAACTTCTTAAACCGAATTAATAATCCGCTCGTTAGTGTTACACACATACATACATAATTGGTAATTACAACCCTTTAGTCAGGACTACGACTTAGTCTCTCATACCACCTATGTTGGGTGCGTTAATTTTTATACATGAGGGGTTTGATCTACAGCTGAAAGTCTACTCAGAACGACAAATTTTTGAGAAAATTTTCATGGCAATTTTATTTTATTTACTCTCAGAGTTTTTGCCAGAAATCTACTGAGAGAAAGTCGCCGAAGAAATATTTTGCCATATTTCGTTTAGTTGGAGTTGCCTGTCCTAGGGTTTGAACCAAGGTCTAATAAGCCAACACACTACCTACTACTAGACCACAACACTAACACGTTTTCTATAGGGACTAACACTACCCTATAGAAAAATATTTTTTGTCATTAATCTGCTGACAATACTTTGTCTCTGTCATACATTATTTCCATCAGCGATGTTTAAACAATCTCTCTAAGCCACTAACAGTGCATATAGTAGCTGTAGACAAATAAAACTTTGTTTTCAATTCACAATTCACATTGAAGTGTTGATGAATGATACCTCCATATTATTCTCTCCCCACTTATGTTAGCATAACAAACATATGATTTAAAGTTTTGAAAATAAATTTTCGTAGACATAAAGCACTCATTTGACAATGCAATAAAACAGGTATGGCATGACTGATATGATTCAAATGGAAATATTTAAAGAAAAATATTTTTGAATTACCAAAATAAGAATTATACTTTACTATCAGTACTACGAAGTAGTCACAATCTAGTAAGTAGTGTGTGGGCATACTAGAAGTTAGACCACGATTCAATCCCCTAGTCAGATACCTCCAACAAAACGAAATATATAGAAAATATTTCTTCGGAAACCTCCCCTCAGCAGATTTCTGTAAAAAACTCTGAGATAAATAAAAATTGAAATTAAAAAAAATCTCAAAAACAATCTGTCGTTCGGAGTCAACTTTAAGCTGTAAGCCCTGGCACACAATGTAAGCATTGTGAGAAACTGGATCATAATCCTGGATTTTCGGTTATGAACCATATATTCCCATGCCCTTCCCCATTTTACGCTATCGATCGGGAGTAGTTTTTATGAAACTTTTGATTGCAAATGTTTGTACGATAATAATAGATATAATATAGACTAGATTTGAACAAAAATATTTAAAATATACATCTGTAAACTTGGAAGGATTTCCACGCAAAGCTTAGTTGCCTGAAGACCTGTCGAGGTCTGACGACACGATTTGATACATCTTTGGAGAATGCTCTAGTTGTAGTCAATATACTATTTAGATAGCATAAATATTTGCTTCGCTATACCTAACCTAAAGACATATGTATGTAAATAATGTACAGGGATTTCCGAACTACATCTGTCAGATTAGCTCCCTTTTTTGTTCTGTCTGTTTTCCAAATCATCATGGACAAATAGATTTGCATCATAGGCAATGACTTGTATTCGTTGAATGAGCTCTAAAGCAGTTGGCAACTGCTCCTATTTTTCATCGAAAAGTCATTTACAACAATAAGGTCCATTTCTGGATGAATGGGTTCGTAAACAAATCACACAAAATCCAGGAGCTTCCAAGCCATACCCAAAATTCTCACTGTTTGGTATGGATTTAAGGCGGGCGGCATCTTCATCGGTCCATATGTCTTTGACAACGACATTGGCCAGGCCATCGCTGTCAATGGCGCGTACTATAGAGTATTACTATGTGCCACACAGATCATGTCACATCGATCATGCGCTTTAACTCCACTACGCTTTTTCCTATAGGATTGACTTAAATCGCAGGTATATGCGAAGAAGTGGTTTCAAAGCCAATATAACCCATGCCATCAATCAAATTTAGCCTGATTTGTGCGTCAAAGTCATGGAAAATTAAGCATTTCGTATGCACTTCGCCCAGAGAATCTATAGTAGATATTTCAAAGATGTTATGTGCCACACATGATGGCGTCAACTGGTCCTTCAAATGAATACAAAATTTCAATGGCATCACACACACAGTTTATTTTATTTAATTTGAAACTGTAGGTCCCACCACAGCGTATTAGCTTGATTTTAATCCTGTCTGAAGGGTTGTAATTAGCAATTATGTTATGTGTATGCAATTTTCGATTTAAAAAGCTTTGCTTATTATGTTGCCTATAACTGAACTGTTAACTTGTCATGTTTACATAGACGACATTTGGTTACTTTTCAAAAACAAAAACAAAAAAAATACAACAAAGATCCATGCATACTGTTACGTTTTTACCCTTTAAAAACGTTAAAAATATGAGTTCGTGGATTGCAAATGAAATAAAAGTAAATTAGTGTTTAATTTCAAAATCAATTCTTTATTGTCTGCACAAATCTGTGTGCACCCTGTGTTGAAATTTATTCACACAATAACAATTTCCTTTAAATTGTTTTTTTCTTGTACACAATAACAATTTCCTTTAATTGTTATTCTTCTCGTACACAACAACAATTCCCTTTGTTGTTCTCCTTGGTACACTCGTTCGTTAGCACTTCGAACTTCGATTCTCTTCACACGCAACACAACGTGTCTGATTGAATTATCACTCTTCTGCTTACAACCCTTTTTGTAAGCAACAAACTTTCTGCTCGCGTAAACACTAACAACTGCTTACTTCGAACGCAACCGTGTCTTCTCACAAGACTGACTGAAGTATCACTCACTCATCGTTGCTCGTTTTGTCTTGCCTTTTATATCGCTGGATCATCAGTCTAATGCATGCCCTTGGCAGGGAATGACTGCCTTCGGGAACAATCTAAAAATGTAAACAACTCGCTTCCCTTATTGTTGTTAGTGGATCTTGTTTACATCTATCCTTGTAGCGTTGTTGTTGTTTGTTTACTTTGTCCCTTTTCTCTTCTTATACCTGATGTTATTGTTGCTTGTTTACTTTGTCCCCCTTGTTTACTGATGTTGTTGTTATATTCTCGTTTCTTCTTTGATCACGCGATCAAGCCCATTGTTTTTGTTGCTATATGTTTACTTCTTTGTTGATCATGTAAACAACTGCCTTATGTTGTTTTTGGAGGTTTTGTTTATCACTTTATACATGATCAAGTCCGTTGTTTTGTTTTTGGAGCTTTTGTTTATTATTTTAATAACACCATTTCCATTTTCGTAACACTGCCGCCCACTTAAGCCTGTTCGTCCCGAATAGGCTCATTATCTCTTCTCCTATGAATAGCCTTGGTAGGTGGTTTAGACTTTGCACCATATATCGCAGCTCGATACGTCAGTAATGGCCTCGGAATATGTTCTTCCCAATCCTTCTGCTGCTCGCTCACTACTTTCCGCCAGTATCTTTCCAGGGTTCGATTAAACCGTTCTATCATTCTGTCTGTGGGTGAAGCGGCGTCGTTCGGGTCTTCTTACTCGGACTTGTGGGGACCTCGTTTGTGGGAGGCCAGCACTTGCTCCTCAGTGATAGCTCGCTTTATTTTTCCTTTTAGTGTAACGGGGACTCTGGTGTTGTGCTGGTAACTCGCCGGTGTATTATTCCCTTGGTGAGACGGAACTTGACCTTCCTCGTGGCCCTTTCCAGTTTTCTAGGAAGATGACCACCATTTCCACCGCTGCAACATCTAAGCTTGGCCTTTCGTCCGGTTTCTTCAAAGACTTGCTTTAACGACATCTTAAATTTCCTCACAAGGCATCCTTTTTCCCCCACGACTTCCATTCTTCGCACACCGCTTACTTCTGGTCTAGAAATCGTTCGAGCGGTCTCCTGGGCTACTGCAGAGGCCACGGTCTCTGCAAAGGTCGTCTTTTGTGCAGAACATACCGCTAGTTTGACGGCAGGGTAGCGTTTACCATTTACCAGGGCCTCGGTTTTAAAATCTACTACCAGGGGATGGATTTCTCCCGGGTATGTGAGCTGCACTAACCTCCACACATCCATTGCAGAGGCTGGAAGCGGCTCATTAGCCTCTTGCGCACAGCACCTTAACTCCATACTGTACAGCTCGCGCTTGTGCTCGTTGCCGAGCCCACGCTGTAGCGTCACCATTATGTCGTTGTAGTTGTTTCTGCAGCTGTCTGGCATGTTTTCTCGAATCTCGGCTGCGGGACCTTTTAACGCCAAGTTTGGCTCCAAAGCCTTCTCTTCGTCGTCCCATCCGTTACTGCTGGCTACTTCTGATGAGATTCGAACTGGTTCCTGTCGCTGGATCTGGAGGTTGTTGATCTTCTCCTCCTCCCTAATGAGTTTTCCCTCGAGGGACTTTTCTAAATTGATTCCTGTCGTGTCTTCCATCTTTTCTAAGCTTGCCACCTTTCCTTCGTCACTAGTTACCCTTTTGCTGAATGACTCGAGTATGTCATCCAGCTTTCCAGATGTTGCTTGAACTTCGGCCAGAAGTTTCTGGGTTTCGACTCTAGCAGCTTCTTGCAGTTTTCGATTTGCTACTTCCATTTTTTCCATCCGTTGTTCACTATCTTTACGAAACTCGGCCAGCAGTTTTAAATTTTCGGCTCTAGTAGCTTCTAGCATTTTTTGATTTGCTAGTTCCATTTTTTCCATCATGCATGCTAGCAACGAATTTATGTCGATACAGCTAGGGGATGCAGGTGCCTTGAGCTCTCGTTCCTCGTCATCCTCGAACTCATAGGAATCGATGTCGATACCCTCAAACTGCAGTTGTTCCCTTAACCTCCTTTGTAGTTCATTTTTAGTGCCCGTTGTTGGCAGCTTGAGTTTATCCAACTCACGTTTAAGCCGTTCCACTTTCAGATCGGAGAGCTTCATTTTGGTTGTGATTTCTCTTTATTACTTTTACTTTTATTTTTGGATTTTGCAATCCCACTTCTGACACCAATTGTTACGTTTTTACCCTTTAAAAACGTTAAAAATATGAGTTCGTGGATTGCAAATGAAATAAAAGTAAATTAGTGTTTAATTTCAAAATCAATTCTTTATTGTCTGCACAAATCTGTGTGCACCCTGTGTTGAAATTTATTCACACAATAACAATTTCCTTTAAATTGTTTTTTTCTTGTACACAATAACAATTTCCTTTAATTGTTATTCTTCTCGTACACAACAACAATTCCCTTTGTTGTTCTCCTTGGTACACTCGTTCGTTAGCACTTCGAACTTCGATTCTCTCCACACGCAACACAACGTGTCTGATTGAATTATCACTCTTCTGCTTACAACCCTTTTTGTAAGCAACAAACTTTCTGCTCGCGTAAACACTAACAACTGCTTACTTCGAACGCAACCGTGTCTTCTCACAAGACTGACTGAAGTATCACTCACTCATCGTTGCTCGTTTTGTCTTGCCTTTTATATCGCTGGATCATCAGTCTAATGCATGCCCTTGGCAGGGAATGACTGCCTTCGGGAACAATCTAAAAATGTAAACAACTCGCTTCCCTTATTGTTGTTAGTGGATCTTGTTTACATCTATCCTTGTAGCGTTGTTGTTGTTTGTTTACTTTGTCCCTTTTCTCTTCTTATACCTGATGTTATTGTTGCTTGTTTACTTTGTCCCCCTTGTTTACTGATGTTGTTGTTATATTCTCGTTTCTTCTTTGATCACGCGATCAAGCCCATTGTTTTTGTTGCTATATGTTTACTTCTTTGTTGATCATGTAAACAACTGCCTTATGTTGTTTTTGGAGGTTTTGTTTATCACTTTATACATGATCAAGTCCGTTGTTTTGTTTTTGGAGCTTTTGTTTATTATTTTAATAACACCATTTCCATTTTCGTAACAATACTTTTACCTTTTGCTCTTGGGTTCACTCCGGTTCATTGCCAGACTTACAAATTGTTTTCAATTATTTTAATACTATTCCTTAAGACTGCTGTAGACGTTTAAATTGAAAACAATAATCCTGTTTTTAATTTGCATTTCGGTGATTTATTTGCGGTTTAGTTAAAAACAAAAAATGTTTGCCCTGAGGCATTAGTTTCACGTTAAAAAAACAAAACAAATACGACCTTAATGAACATTATTTGTACTTTGACCTTAGAAATGCTATTAAAATTTTTTAATTGCAAGAAAAATTATTAAATAACTGCCTAAGAAAAAATAAAATCGTCATAGAAGGACAGTGTATTCAGGCCTGTAATAGATGTATGGTACGTATGAGTATTGAATTGTTTACAAGTGTTACACAAGTGTTGCGTAGACTGTTGAAGGTGCCACAAACTTTGTTTTATTTGTTATAAAACACTCATACACACACATACGCTAAAGGATTTACTTTAACAACTTTTTGTCATTCCATACTTCAATCAATATTTTATGGTTTCTATTGCATTTGCAAGTGCATGTGTTAGTCATTGTTGCACGTGACATTAGTTAAACATTATTTGTATTTGTAGAAAACATGTTTAGAATACTAAGCAGCAGCATTTCAAATATTGTCAGGTATAAAGCGCAGAGCCGCAAACATAAGGCGCTGCATGTTGTTGACATTTCCTCTGGAAATAGGTTGCCAGCCAGGCAAATTAGTTTTTAGTTAAGATTTGATGAGCTTCTCTAAATGATCTGCATAAACTATGATTTGTGAATATGACTAATTAGGTAACAAGTGTTGAAAGAAGGACTCTCGTCTAATAAGCGGACACACTACCCACGAGATTATGGGGACTTTCTTGCTAATTAATTGCTCTTATTAATCGTACAATTCTGAAATAACAAACTCAAACGTAATATACCGTGTATATACATACGTATAGAAGTGAACAAAATTTTGCCTTCAACCTGATCAAAGCTTATAGCAATTATAACGGATTAATGGGTTCAGGGTGAGCATGGCCGAAGGCTGGGAATTCCTTAAACGACTTATGCTGGAGTTGTCCGCCCTAACAAGAAAGGAGCCTAAAGAATATATTCTCCGTCATTGTCTGACACTAGGCAGCCTGAGACGCATGATTCCCAAGCACCTAGAATTTATTGCAAAATAATTAAGACATATCAGCTGTTTTGATCTCAAGTACTGCTTATGAAAGTGCTGCCAAGTTTTTGCATGTATTAATTTTTCTTTTGTACTTATTGAGTGTTGGCAGTTAATTTTAAACTTAATTTTAAACACAAAATTACCTTTCGATGTACAACTTGAGGAAGGATAAGAAAATCGGCAAAAACAATACCAACAGATCAAACACCAAAAACACCAATAATAAGAAAAAAATGCAAACAGTTGATAATACTGAAAACCGACCATCAACCGGAGCTGCATTGCCCAATACCCCTGTCAATAAACGCCTAACAGACATAAACCAAATGCTTGGGGCTGGCTCTTCTCGGTCTTCATTATTAGAATCACCCTTCAAACTTTTAAATTGTGTGGACAGCAGGTTTGAAAAATTTACGGAGCAAATTCTGCGTACCATTGATCTAAAATTTAAGGAGTTTAAAGAGGAGTTATTTACTGATCTGTGAGAAAAATACAGCATAATTGAAAGTAAATTGTCGAGTATTACTGAAAGAGTAACCGTTCTTGAGAATAAAGCTGTAGAAATTGATAAGATGCGTGAGGATATAAGTGCCCTAAAAATGAAATTAAAGCAACAAGAGAATTACCCGGTTTCATCCGAGATTAGGATTAATGAAATCCCGTACGCGCAGGACGAAAACCTACAGGAAGTATTCCATAAAATTTGTAACACCATCAATACACCCGTACCGAATATTCAATCTATCTATCGCCTAAGGAATCATAACAACAAACACAGAGAGAACTCTAAAGACGCCGCTATTATTGTGAAACTGTGGTCTGCATATGATAGGAACTTTTTCTTGAAAACCCTGGCAAACTACAGGAAACTACACAATGGTTTTGTCTTCCGCCTTAGGAATATTGGTCTCGCCTCAGAAGAAAAGTTCTATGTCAACGAGAACTTAACTCAGCCCAATTTTAAATTATTGAGCGCGGCAATTCGTCTCAAAAAGGAAAAAATGTTATCTGCGGCGTTTACTATGCGGGGCTGTGTTTACGTAAAAAAGGCTACGAATGATGACCTCATACTTATAGATGATATGGACAGCCTTAATATGTTATTTCCTGGCCATGCTGTTTGAACGCCTAAGTTATTCACTGATGCTTTTAAATCTCACCATCTTCAAAACTAATTTAAATGATATGTACTTCAACTATACTTTTCAAACACGTATGTATAACTCCTTTTTATTTGAACGCTCAATTATTATAACCTCTAATTTACATCCAACTATTGAAAGCATTGCCAAAATTCTCATACGATTTGATGACTTCCAGTGGTTATAATTCCAGGGACAGTGTGTATAACATGGTTAGAATTCTTGCCAGGCAAAGAGAAGGTCTCAATATTATCCACATTAATGCTCAGAGCTTGAACAATAAGATTGACGAATTCAGGTATTTATTTGTGTCAGCTGGTATTGACATTATTTGCATTTCTGAAACTTGGTTACCCGTAGATGTTCAAGACTCAGTTTTTGATTTACAGGGCTTTAAACTTTTCCGATCAGATAGGCGTATCTTAGTTAACGGTATTGAGACTAGGGCTAGAGGTGGTGGAGTTGCGATTTATGTCCGTAACGGTATACTATGCATGGAGAAATTATTAACCCACATTGGAAGTGAAACTGAATATTTATTTCTGGAAATTTCAACTGCCGATAGGCGGAAACTTCTTTTGGGTTGTGTATATAGACCACATTCTAGTCTAAATCTTGTTCCTTTTATTTCGATTCTTGAGGATATTACAATTCATTACGACGACATAGTTATTGTAGGGGACTTTAATAACAACCTTCTGCTGGATAATTCACTTATGGAACCAATGCTTTCACTTCATCTCAGTCCTGTAAATGTATCAACACCTACACATTTCCACTCGACGTCCAGTAGCTTGATTGACCTTATATTTGTGAATCACATTGATAGGGTACTGCTATATGACCAAATTTCTGCTTCTTGCTTCTCCAACCATGATCTTCTCTTCCTTAATTATGATTTATCTGTTACTTGTTCTGCTGATAAATATATTACATATCGTGATATTAGGAACATAGATTATACAGCTCTGAATATTGAACTGAATAACATTTCTTGGGACCAGGTATATACACTGGGTAGTGCGAACGACCAATTATCTTTTATCCAGGAGAAAGTGCGTCTGCTCTATGACAGGTACGTTCCTGTCAGAACCAAACGCATCAGAGCAAAACAACAGCCGTGGTTTAATATGGAGATTAAAGCACTCATCGAGAGAAGGGATAGTGCTTACAGGCGATGGAAGAGGTTTAGGACTGATGACTTGAAAACTTTACATAAAACTGCACGGACCGAAGTTACTAAGCGCATAAGAATTGCGAAGGCATTGTATTATGGTCAAAAGTTTTCCAACGCAATGGACAACAGGTCTAAATGGAATGTTATTCGTGAAATAGGTATCGGCCGCAAATGTCCTAAAATCGGTATTGAAGTGGACGTGAATAAGCTTAATGACCAGTTCGTAAATGCTAAGATTCCAATGTCTAGCGGTAACTTATACGATGACCTTTGTTGTGTTCCACCACAATATTCCTTTAGTTTTCGCTGTGTTAATCAGTTTGAGGTCTTTGAATGTATATCGGCGGTAAAATCGAATGCAGTTGGTTCTGACGATTTAGATCCTTTATTCTTGAAGGCTCTGACGCCTACACTATTGCCATATTTTACTCACTTATTTAATACGGTTCTGACTAAATCTACTTTCCCAGAACATTGGAAACTGGCTAAGATCCTTCCCATTCCCAAGACTAACAATGAGTTCAGGCCAATTGCAATCCTTCCTTTTTTGTCCAAGGTACTGGAAAATATTATGGCCAGACAAATCAACATTTATCTGGCGAGTCACAATTACTTGACTGTAAGTCAGTCTGGATTCATGAAGGGTAGGAGTTGTACTACCGCTCTAATAAATGTAGTCGAGGTTCTTAGGTCGGAACTAGATGAAAATAGTGTAGCGTTTTTGGTTCTCCTTGATCACACCAAGGCATTTGACACAGTCGATCACAAGGTTCTAATAAAAAAACTCCAGAAACTGTTTAATTTTTCTAATTCTGCATGCAATCTAATTTATTCTTATTTGATGAACAGATTTCAAAAAGTACATTTTGATGGTAATATTTCAGATCCACTTAGCATTAGTAGAGGCGTTCCCCAGGGGTCAATACTTGGGCCTCTGTTGTTTTGTATGTATATAAATGATCTGCCAGATGTTTTAGTTGACTGTAATGTTCATATGTATGCTGATGATGTGCAGCTATATACTAGTACTCTTAAGGAGAATATTAATTCTTGTTTGGATTACATTAATCGTGATTTAGCAAGGATTGACAGCTGGGCCTCGGCTAATGGACTATGCATCAATCCTTCTAAGTCTAAGTGTATTATTCTTTCGAGGACCAACAGATCTTTTGTCGTACCTGAGTTGAGCATCAGGGGAAATAAAATTGACTTTGTCACATCTGCAAAAAATCTGGGTATTGTCTTCAATGGCAGTTTATCGTGGTCTAGCCATGTAAATGTCATTGTCAGTAGAATTTACTGCATGCTTAGGAACCTGTGGACTGTCATTGATTCGACTCCTTCTGCCATTCGAATGCAGCTGGCTAGAACATACTTAATTCCAGTACTTTTGTATGGGTGTGAAATCTTCGCAAATTGCGAAAACTTAATTTGGCATTTAATAACATAGCTAGATATGTCTTTCGTAAAGGGCGTCGTGATCACATCTCTCATTTGGCATACCGGATTCTTGGTATAAAACTTGATAATCTCCTGAAGATCAAATGTCTTATTCTACTTCATAAAATAATTTATACCAAACAGCCTGAATATTTATTTAGTAGAATTAAGTTTGCTAGATCCAACCGTGGTATGAAGATTATTCAGCAACGCTTTAAGACTCTTCTGTCTCAGCGACAGTTTTTTATACACACTACTAGTCTTTGGAATTCTCTACCAAATTATATTCAAAATCTAGGCAATGCAAATGCGTTCAAAAAGGAGTTATTTAAATTATTTAAATTATTCTCATAAACAATATTTTTTACAACACCTTAAGTTAGAGGAAGTGCATATTTATAATTTTTTAGTTATTATTTTTTTTAGGTTTACATCTATATTATATTTTTATTAAACTGATTTTCTAAATTATTACCTTTTTTTATATTTTTATAATTTATTATCTTTAAACTCTTTATATTGTAGAAATATTGTTAGTTTTTCTAAGTTCCTATGTGTTAAAACTTTTTTCTTAATATTTGATTTAATAGCTTTATATACACTTTGAACTTTATACTTAATTTTTTTATTTTTAATTAATGTTAATTTTTTATATACTTAACATCTTTTTGATTCTAAACATAGCACTGTCACTTATAAGATTTATGTCTTGTTGTGCTATGTTAATTACAATAAATAAATAAAAATAAAAATAGTTTTGAGCCTAATGTGATTTTGATAGAATGCACATTTTCATAAAACTATCGGAACTGCTAACCAGGAGTTATAGTTGTATTAAGCAATAGGCCAGGATTATAATCTAGCTGCTCACACCACTCATGTTATGTGTGTTAATTTTATTCATGAGTGGCGGCACGTACAGTTCAAAGTTGACTCTGAAGGACAGATTTGACAGAAACTTTTCATGACAATTTTTTTTACTCTCAGAGTTTTTGCCAGAAGTCTGCTGAGAGAAAGTCGCCGAAAGAAATATGATTTCAATATTACTATCGCCTACTTCGATGTTATAGGTTCAGGCAATATTGAAACCAGTTTAATACCGGAAAGAGGTATTATTAAAATCAATTGGCATTGGAAGACTACGTAATGCCACCTCTCTATAACTAAAGTTCCTTACCAATACAATACAATGCAATGAATATTTGCAGAGGACATTGTTTGTAGACAAAGACAAATGACAACACTAAAATACTAGGACTTGTTTCAATAGACCAGCCAACTGCTTAGCTACAAAACCAACCAATTTCCGATGAATGGATCCCGGTAGTGAAAACACAAAACGGCATGCGAAAACTCAACAAGTCGGCTAGAGCTAACAAAAACACTTTTGCAAGAGGAGTAGTTTTCTGATGCAAAAATAGTTCCTATCAATAAAAACCAAAGCGAAGCTTTAACTTCATCACAAGTATGGAAGACGTTGATATTATTGAATATACATCGACATGATTGTGATTTTGTTTAACACTTTAATATGTGAGTAACAGTGGCGGATAAGGAAGCAATTCGTTGCATAATTCATGAATTTTTTTTTTTTTTCTTTTTAAAATTAAACTTCTTTTGTTTCTCAATTTTCTAGTCAAATCACGCAAAAGTCTACAACCAAACAATAAACTTAATGACGCAATGTATTCAGATTCAGTTTTCCTTTCCCTTAAAAGGATTAAAAAAGAAAAAGTCATGAATTTATTAGCTCGTTGCTTACATACATACGTACATACAAACACACATTACATACATACACATTTGATCATTACAACCCTTCAGTCAGGATTACGACCTCGCTTCATACATCACTTATGTTGTGTGTGTGTTAATTTTGTACACATGAGTGGCGGAACCTACTTTTTAATATCGAGAAACTTTTCATGGCAATTTATTTTATACTCAGAATTTTTGCCAAAGGACTGCAGAAAGGAAGTCGCCGAATGAAATACTTTTCCATATTTCCCTTTGTTGGGAATGTCTGACCGTGACCTCAAATCTAATAGGCCGACGACCATACTACCTACTAGACTAAGGTGACTTCCAGTTTCAATATCAATTGAGCGCATACGAATGACTGCCTACTACTAATAGTTTATGTAAACGATCCAGTTCGTTTTTTCTTAAACATTTCATAATTATATTCGAATTTTATCATCCGGAAGAAATGTGACATTATAACTCTCTGTCACTTACTTTAAAACGAATTGACAGAATTTCATTATCATCCGTTATGTAACGAAAGCATTCGCATTAATTTGATAACCACTGAGGCAGTTTTATTCAGTTAAGTGCAATTTAGTTCAGTTCATCAATAAAACAAATAAATGCAGAATTTTTTTAAGGGTTTTTTCATTTCACTTAAACACACCTGTATAGTTCAAGCAAAGAACAAAAAAAAAACAAATTTCAACCATCCAATCACTACCGCTAAAACCACAGGAAAAAAAAGAAGAAGAAAACTTTTTAACAGAATGAATTTCCACAATTCGAATTGACCCTAGTTTTTCCGTTTCGTTTTTTTTTTCTTCTGAATTCTACTGTTAGATTTTCCTGAAATTTGGTTTTTATGGTGAACAACCTGAGGCTTTAAGAATTTTTCTATTGAATTGTGTTTTTTTTTCTTTTTTGTTCATTTTCTTTATGAAAACGAAGATATTCAAGTTGAATGAGGGAATTTCTTGAGGCCACACTCACAACAAAATATGAAATTGACAAAAAAAAATCCATAAAAATAAAAGGAATAGAAATTTGGCTAAAACAAAAGACAAAAATAATAAAAAAAAAAGCACATGTTATGAAGCCATTGACCTAATTTTAATGGAAACCTTTATTTCCTCTATACATTTTCAGTTTTTCTTTTGCCGCTGATTTCTTTCAGCAAATTTTGTACACTCTGATGTCGAAAATTAATTGAAAAAAAGAGAGAAATGAGAAGCAAAGGGCAGCCAATAAGACGTTTAAAAAATTGACCAAATGACTGTGTTAAGCTTTAATGTGAAAGTATCTTAAAGTGTTTTCGAAAGAAATTCTATTTGACATTGTGTGTTACAACAACAGCCTTTTAGAGAAATTCTGGCAACATTCTGGCAATATGGTCATAAAAAAATCTGATAAGATAAGAAGAAATATGATATAATGGCAAGGGATAATGAGGCTTATATGGTTAATAAAAATGAAAATAAATAAGCAACTATGAGACGCATAGTCTAGCGAATTTTGCAACAATCGCATCAACCACATTAATAGCGGCTATATGATGTCAGTATACTATTATAATCAACTTTAGGCACTCGTGACAATACAACGCACGTTCCGGTTGAAACCAGCAAAACCTTGATTATGCTAACAGCCGCATTTATTAATTAAAGTTAATTAAAGTATTTACTAACAGCAAATTTGTAAAAGTTACATCAAAAATTCTTATAATAAACTTTTCGTAATCCAAAACTATAAAAATCAATTCATTGTGTAGCATATTTATCACATGGGGCGGCTGGACATAAGACGTAGCTATCCAATTAACATATTCAGCTAGCTTACGAAAAACTTAGCCAACCGTTGAAATATCCTAATACGCATGACTATGAATCAGTTTAAACAGTTACGCCTCAAAACTGTGACTCGTGAAACTTAAAGCAATACAAGGAACCTCTACAAGTATTTATTTACTGATTGACACTGACATCATCTCAAATATTCAAAATCTGCTAAATTGTGCCCGCTGTACGTATCGTAAAGAGCTAAAGAGCCAGCCTCAACAAATAAGAGCGAAAGCCACAAAAGTTTATCAAACTTGACACAAATGGTTGAGGCCTCATGCTCCTCATATGACCAAAAGGAATTTTTTTTTATGATCCAGATACTGGTGTTTTGCTTTCACATCGCTTAATATTAAAACTAAAAACAAAAGCTACAAAAGCAAAACAATGTAGTAATCAAACCCATTTGCAAAGTATCGTACTGATTAATGTAACAAAAAAACACCAGCAAAAAAAAATGGTAAACAAGTAAACAAAAATCCACAAACAACACTACAAGAATAAATGTAAACAAAATACACAAACAGCAATAATAAATGTAAACAACGATCTTTACCTTTTTTAGAGATTTCAAGAAGGCGAAGTCATGAACATTCACCTTCAAAAACCTTCATCAGACTGTTTACTCCGCCATATAAAAGACAAGGCAAAGCAGGCGACTGGGTTAGTGAAGTTCAGTCTGTCTTGCGTGAAGACGCGATCTGTTTGAAGAGAGTTATTGTGATTTAAAGATCTCCGTTACAAAGATCTGTCGAATAATTGACTAGTAATTGTTATTGTTTATGCAAAGGATATAAACAGAGGAATAACAAACAAAGCAATTGTTGTTGTTTACAATTGTTGTTTCAAGATGGCGATCGATTTAACAGCTGTCAAGTGATTTATTCTCAGTTTGGTTTGGCAATTCATCATGAATAGACTCATGCCTGTACAACGCTTGCAAATAGTGCAATTTTATTTCGATTTATTGAAAGACACGTTTGGTGACCGCCTAATTTCACGTTTTGGACCTGTGAATTGGCCTCCAAGATCTTGTGATTTAACACCGCTAGACTACTTTCTGTGGGGCTATGTAAAATCATTGGTCTATGCGGTGAAGCCACAAACGCTTGACCATTTGGAAGACAACATTCGCCGTGTTATTGCCGATATACGGCCACAAATGTTGGAAAAAGTCATCGAAAATTGGACGTCCAGATTGGACTACATCCGCGCCAGCCGTGGCGGTCATATGCCAGAAATCATATTTAAATATAATGCCACAAGATTATCTTTCGGGTAAATAAAATTCATGTCAATCGAATAATCCATCGTTGTTTTATTGCAACTTAAAGTTCTATACCTCTATAAAAAAAACACCCTATATATGAGCTCATATTGTAATTGTAGATTTTAAATAAAAATTCTTAATAAACGTTTGTTAAACTAAAAGTGTGTCAACAAACTCCTGAATTAAGTTCTTTAAGTTCTTTTAGTAAATATAATACAACCGTGATTTTCGTAAAAACTAAGTACGAAATTTAAATTAAGAAAAAATAGTTGTGTGAATCTTAATTCAAAATTAACGACAATAAAATTGAAATTCTAACAGAACTCTCAAAGGAAAGCAACATATAAAGCTCCATTTTAAATAATTTATTCTGTTAACCATTATAGCAGCAACAATTCTTTTAGGAAATTTGATTTATCTTTTAGATACACTAAGGCTGTCGTATATGCCATAAAATTCGAGGAATCTAAAATTAAAGCGAACACCTTATTGTAAGTATTGTAGCGTATAGCAAAGGGAAATATTATTATAGACAAGTAAATAATATTTTAAAATATTATTCTTCTGTATATTATGGCAGATTTTATGTAGAATAGATAAAGTACTAAACACCAACAACTGGATAAGTATTTTTGTCCTTTTTACACCACTACATTGCACAATACAACACAGTGGTTTTTACATTCGGTAAGTTCATAGCGGCACCATTCTATAGCTATTACCAAATGTATGTACACTTTTGGAAATGGCATGAACTAAACTAAACAGGTTCATAGTGCTGTGAGTGCGTCTGGCATAAGACGAATGGTACAGGGAGCTCTAACGACTAAAATAAAAATAAAGTAACTGACCCCTAAGGGTAGCTGAATCAAAAACACCGGTTTTTCATAAGTGGTCATGTTCTTTCTCCTGTCATATCAGGACATTTATTTTGAAAATTAAATCTACAATAAAGTTACCTATGCTCTAAATACATTTGTTTGTGGTGTTAATCGTGTAAAAAAGTCAAATTGGAAACCTCTGCCTTTAACACAATCTTTGTATGGTATTCAGAGTAATACTCCAGATGAGTGCCCAAACTAAAGGGTGATTTTTTAGCTATTATCTTTTTGGCAACACTGGTTTAAACAGATCACGCACGTTTCGTGTTTTGTTTCACTGTCAAACATCTTCAGTTTGGTCTATAAATTAACCATGAATCGTCTTACAAACGAACAACGCTTGCAAATCATTGAATTTTATTATCAAAATGCGTGCTCTGTTAAGAAAGTTCATCGCGCGCTTCTTCCATTTTACGGTCAGTTTAATTGACCCACTGAAGCGGCTATTCGGGTTATTTTGGAGTGAAGATCAGCCAGAAGCATTGCAAAAGCTACCAATGCATCCAGAAAAAGTCACAGTTAGGTGGGATATATGGGCTGGTGGCATCATTGGACCGTACTTCTTCAAAGATGCTGTGAATCGTAACGTAACTGTGAATGGTGAGCGCTACCGTGAGATGATATCCAACTTTTTTTGCCCAAAATGCAAGAGCTTGACTTGCATGACATGTGGTTTCAATAAGACGGTGCCACATGCCACACAGCACGCGTAACAATGGCGAGTTCGGTGAACATTTTTTTTCACGTTCGGACCCGTCAATTGGCCGCCTAGATCGTGCGATTTAACGCCTTTAGACTATTTTTTTGTGGGGCTATGTGGCATATACAGACAAGCCCGCTTCAATTGACGCATTTGAAGACAAGATTTAAGCATTTATTCGTGAGATACCGGCCGAAATGTTGGAAAGAGTATGCCAAAATTGGACTAATCGGATGGACCATTTGAGGCGCAGTCGCAGTCAACATTTGCATGAAATAATCTTCAAACATTAAATTATATGGACCGTACTATCGATTCAAATAAAGATTTCATGCATTTTTCTGAATTATATGTTTTTTTTTTTAAATTTTCTTATAGCTCTTAAAAAATCACCCCTTATATTCACTGTACTGTAAAAAAAAAAAAAAAATAACATACATTGTTAGTCATTACATTAAGTCAAGATTACAACCTAGCTTCTCTCCCCACTTATGTTGTGTGTGTTAATGTGTCGACACCGAAAGACAGATTTTTGATGATCTTTTCAGAGTTTTTGCCAGAAATCTGCTGAGAGGCAGTCGCCAAACAAATATTTCTTACTTCTCTGTCTATATCGGGTTATCCAATTAGTGCATTTAAAACCATCGGTCTAGCATGGCTGTCGACTAATTAATTTATTTCGTCAAATATTTGCCATATACTATGTCCGTTTAACAACTGAAGTGCGGGGTTAAATTAGTTTAAACGTATTACAAAAGCGGCAATTCAACCGTGGACTCTTTTCAAATATTATGAGGTAGTTATGGTCATCGTAATCAAGTGGAAGTGGAACAGATATATGGTCAAGTCCCTGCATCACCGCAATGTATGCACTGCTGAAAGTATCGATTGAAACTTATTTTTTTCGAAAATAATCCTGGAAAACCGTCATCATCAGTTCAGAGCACTATGGCCGGAGTAGCCCACTGGACCAACGAACAGTCTATTAACCAACCGGAGTGGTGTTCCTCAATATTGTGCTCAGCTTAGATTCTTCTGATGAAATGAAATAAAACACTACCGTCTGCTCGGCTGTAAACATCCTTGCAGTTAAGCCCGCACAACACAATAAGATGACTACATATCTTTCATTCGAGAGAGTAGAGCCATCCTTGCTCTGTAAGCAACAGCTTTCAGAGACATTAAGCTAACTTGTACAGCTGGCAGGCTTCAATTCTATTGGGAATCAATGCCGAAATACTTAAATAGTTTAGTGAAAGGGATAAGGTGTATTCTGGCCCATATGGTCTTATCGTGTTGTGTTTAAAAATAATAAATTTTATACAAAACACTGAGTGAATAAAGCAGAATTAAAGAAAACTATTGTCTTTAAGGCATCCATTCCATCATTATCTTAAAGACCTGCTGCAATCAGCACAACCAATTCTTTTTCTTTCATTTTATTTTTCATTTTTATTTATAATTACTCGTGTACTATTTTTGTTATATTCTTAAATTATATGGAAAAACAAATTTTTTATAAAAAGTTTGAAAATATTATTTTGGGTTTGAAGACTTTGAATTACGATGGTAAGAGAGATGTATTTACGTTTATGCATTAGTAAGATTTCTTACCAAAAATTTAAATGCAATTAAGAACTTTCAAAGAAAAATATCTATTTCAGTTGTCATAAAACTGAAAAGCTACTCAATTATTCTATAAATGGAATGGACATTCTAAAATTAAAGAGAAAAAATATTTATTTTAAGATCTACCGCCTTAACTCCAAACTATTTATGGCTTTAAGGAGTGCATATCAACAGGAAAATGTTTTTTTTGTCTTTTCTGGTCACGTAATTATTCATTTTTTTGAATACCCAGAAATCATAAAAATTATTTTGAAATTCTGTTTGCATTGAAATATTTGGGCAATGTTTAGTGTTTTCTTTTGCCTGATAATAGTGTTCAAATCAATATGCAAATAAGTATTGTGTGTGCGGTTTTTTTTCTCTCAGCAAATAAAAATGTATGATCGATTTTTACTCAAATCCCATTTATACAAAGGATGTATGTCGATGAATAGAAATTTAAATCTATTATATTGGAAGAATATGATAATTTTCTGTTAAACAGTAGCCTAGCAGCCAGACAGACTCACTTGTAGTATTGTGTAGCAAAATTCAATTATTCTCAAACACATGCATACACTTAAATAATAATTGCTTTGACCGCTGAAAGACAGTGTTGTAAAGTAATGAATTCTTTGTTTTCAAATTATGTTTCGCTTAAACTTTCTATACACTGGATCTGGTTCTGAAAGTATTTGGTTGCTAAAGAAGTTGAATGGTTTCCTATGTTGTAAACATTGATACACACATACATAATTGGCCATTACAATCTTTTAGTCAGGATTACAACCTAACTTCTCACTCCACTCATGTTGTGTGTGTTACCTTTAGACATGAGAGCCGGGACCTACAGTTTAAAGCCGACTGTTCTATTTACTCTCAGAGCTTTTGACAGACAAATCTACTGAGAGGCAGTTGTCGAAGAAATATTTTTTCATATTTCGTTTTTTATTGGATATGTCTGGGGCCTGGAGTTTAAACCGTGGCCACACGTCTAATAAGCCAACACACTACCTACTATACTACGGCGACTAATAAACGTTGATAAAAGAGTAAAATTTATTCTAAACGAAATAAAATTTAGCATCGAATCAGTCTGTCAGTCAAAATGAAACTACCAGCACTCGTACATATACTCGATTTCGCACTTAAGTCTGTAATAAGGCCCATTGTGATATCACAATCGATATTCTAGACGGGAATCAAACATTTTCTAGAAGAAAGCAATTATATAATCCACCGAGAATGTATCCATGTCTTCTTAGGATAACAGCATGTCCCTAGACCAGTTTGGGCAAGTATTTAACTGCATTGAATCGTACTGTCCTCTGCCAACAGTGACATTAATACTCCTTCCACAAGACTTATACACCATAAAGCAAGTTTGGTACAACGGCCCGAAAGACTTCAGATCATGCCTACCGTCCATCTGCAGAGGGAAAGTGCTATTGTTGCTATCTTACCCTTCTTAGTAATGTTGGCTTTCTACAAAAACTAGGCATCAAAATTCACTCCAAGATGCTTCACTTGCTAGATACATGGATAAGAAAAGTCGAATCCTATTAGGAATCAGTGTATATGTTGGCTTATTAGACAGAAGCCTCGATTCAAGCAAAACGGAAAGAGCTTACGAAAGATTCTCAGGAATCTCCCAATTAATCAGCAAAGCATACATACGTATATAATGGTAATTTTATTGGTCAGCATTACATACATTGACCAAGATTACGACCTAGTTTTTCATACCACTTATACTGAGTGTGTGTTAGTTTTATAAATGAGTGTCTAGACATACAGCCGACTCCGAACAACAGAATTTGTGAGAAACATCTCATGATATTTTCATTTACTTTCCAGAAATCTGCCGAGAGAAAGTTGCCGAAGTAATATTTCTTTTCATATTTCGTTATGCTTGAGAGGTCAGACCTGGGGTTTGAACCGTGGCCTCAAAATAAAATTTAGTTGCGTTTAAAATATTTCTTAGTTTTCTGTGCTTCAGTATTTTACTTCTGGGCAATCGAAACGTTGCTTGTTTCACGCTCGTAATCACAATTTTCACACTTTGTTTGATATTTGGAACAGTTGGCTTCTTGTAGAGTGGTGCTATTTCGACCACAAGATTATCTAAAAGGGTGGAACTGTGTACTCCTGCCTTTATTAGCTTTAATTTTTCATGTTTTTTCGAACATTTCTTTGCATTAAAATGAGGCCTTTACATAATGGAGAATTAAGTGTTGTATTCTTTTATGCCAGTTGTTATGAAAATGACAACCTTTTTATAATACATTTCACCACTACTACTTATGCACTCAAAACCACTTTCACATACAAAATCACTACAAATACAAACAACATAATGACGATGTCTAAATCAAAAAAGAGAGTCTGAGGAAGAGTATAAATTTTTATGACATACATACATAATGTAACCAATTTAAATTAAATTCCATTTCATATCGATTTTATACAGTTGGTCACACGAAATATTCACCAGGAGACCTCTTTTGTGTTCTTGATCTGTAACAAATTATTACCACACAAATTTCAAGGTCAATATACCAACAAAATAAAAGAAAAGAAAATTGAAAAAAGAGACAAAGAAAAAGAATACGAAAGAGAGAGAGAGAGAGCGAGAGAGAAAATTGCGAAACAACAAACATGCGATAATCCTTAGCCTGCGACAACATTTATTTGTGATTTTTTGCTTTTTTTTTACTCTGTTGGAATTACGGTATTTGTTTTCATGTTGTATACATACATATGTGTGTGTGTGTGAAAATGTATGTTTTGTATGTGTAATTGAATAGTAAATGTAACAACTTAAGTTGTGTGTGTGTGCGTAAGAGAGGGGAAGAGCTTTCAACTTTATTAAATTTTCATGCTTCGAGTGTGCTCCAGATTTGGCTTTTATTGAATTTATTTCATTAAGTTTTGTACGATTGATTTTATTAAAATCATTCTACGTATTATAGATTTCTTCTATTTTATGGTATTTATAATTTATTGTAGTTTGTTGTTGTTTCTTTAGTATTTTTGTTTTAATTTAAAGGCAAACATTTTGAGACGTACTTATGCAAGCATATGTAGAGTGATTAGGATATCGTAACTAAAATTAAAATTTATTTCTGTTTATTTCAAGCTTAACTAAGCATTTACAAACACATCATGTGCACATAACTGGTTTTAGAAAATAGAAAATTTACAAAATTTTTAAAGTGTGGTATAGTTTTTATTAAATTTATTTTATTTTTGAAAAAAGAGCCGTAGAAGACGTTAGCCTTTAAATATCTACAGGAAACACGTGGAAGCTAAAGCAACAAACAATGAGCAGATTCTGGGATGAAATAAAGTAATGAAGAAATTAAATAGATCGTATAAGATGACTTTGATAAAAATTCAAAATTACATGTTGGCCATGCAAGGACATTGAATTTCAGTTGACAAAGCAGGAACTATGAACTCAGATTACGGCCGATAACTATACTTTCGACATAGCCAAAGAAATTTATTTATATTGGCTCGACCGTTACCACCCAAAATGATGTCGATCTGAAGATCAAGCGTAAGATCACGCTTGCCTACAGCTGCTCCTATGGTCTTAATTGAGTCAATTGAGTAGCAGAGACCACTCTCGTACGAAAACAAAACTAATACTTTACAAGACTCTCATCCTCCCAGTGCTCGTTTATGGCGAAGAGGCATGGACACTATTAAGCACTTATGCAGCAACCTAGAGAGTACATACATACATTGGCCATTACAACCCTGCAGTCAGGATTACGGCCTAGCTTCTCACACCACTCATGTTGTGTGCGTTAATTTTATATATGAGTGGTATTCGCGAAAAAGTCCTACGTAAGATCTTCGGCCCAGTGCGTGTTGGCAATGATTTCCACATCCGATCCAACAATGAGCTGTATACTCTTCTCAATGACATGCACTTTGAGCTGTCGTTCCATGTCGTTCGAATGTATTTGATGCGGGGATCGGAAAGAAACAAATCGAGGAAGCAAGAAGAAATCCACTAATCGGTTGTTAATAGGCAATTAAGTAAAGTAAAGTAAAGTATTTTTGCTCAGATTCAATACGATTTATACATACCTACACACATAATTGGTTTTTATAACCCTTTAGTCAGGATTACAAACTAGTTTCTCACACCACCATGTTGTGTGTGTTAATTGTTATACAAGAGTGGCGGGATCTCCAGTTTAAAGTTGTAGGACGGGAAGTCACTGGAGGAAATATTTCTTCATATTTCGTTTTGTTAATAAGCAAACACACTATGTACTAGACTATGGCATATACGATTAATATGAACAGAATAACTAGGCTCCCATATAATAGAACCATACTGCAGAATAAGTCGAATAAGGGATATTATTAATAATTTTGTTAAATTATGATGAAGAAATTCCATTTCATATATCCACGTATGCCAGTATTAAATATGTCATCGTCTTCAGCATACATCAGTAACTTAGAACGCGAAACAACTGTAGCAAATATGGTATTACAATTGTTATAACTTTTGTTCCATGTTGTTTTTATTGTTGTTCTTATCGATTTTCATAAAGAAAAGTATTATATTTAAGTGTTTTGTTTGTAATTATCACCGTTTCATCACTGTTCGTTTCGTTAATCAGTACTTTAGAGCATCAAGGGCTTCTGAAATTCACTATTTACATCACGCCAAAGGAAATACTTCATTGCCTATATTATATTTTCAAATAAATGAAGGATCTTTCCCCTTGCTATGAAGAATTATCACCTCAGGGTCATGTACCAAATATCTTGGTTCAGCACCATCAACAATACAGATCTCCGCCATCCACGTCACGTTTATATTCAAGATAAAGTCTTATAGTTTAACTACATCAACCAAAGAACACCTATGAATCCACGATACCCTAAGGACAATTGCATTGTAACCTTTTATGAGTAACTAATATGCTCGAAAGTCACCATAATCTAATAGGTAATGTGTTGGCTTATTAGATATGACGCCTCGGTTCAAAACCCAGGTCAGACATCTCCAACCAAACGAAATATGAACGAATATTTCTTCGGCACTTACTGCTCAGCAGATATCTGGCCAAAATTCTGAGAGTAAATAAAAACTTTCCATGAAAAAGTTTCTCAAAAAATGTGTCGTTCGTAACCGACTTTAAACTGTAGATCCCGGCACTCATGTATGCAATTAATACACACAGGATAGGTGGTATGAGAAACTAGGACGTAATCCAGTCTAAAGGGTTGTAGTAACCAATTATATATGTATGCATGCATTAAGATCTGAGGAAGTTTGCTTGAATGGATTTGTTTTCTAAAAATTGTTATTTTTATTTTCCTCTTGTATTTAAATTGAATTTCAAAAATTTGAAGGTATTCAAGATTTCTAAAATTAACTTTTTAACAAAAAAAAAAACATCACCAAGAATCATTTGCAAATTTCTAATTAAGGAATAATTTTTTTTTCGTCTGATTCAAGAATAGAATAGAAATAGAAAATTATAGACAACAACAACAAACAAATAAGCAAACATCAAGTGAAAACATAATTAATAAGTAACCCCTCCCCCTACAGTGATATACTTTTAGCCACAAATTAAATCGGCAACACTTTCTTATAAATAAATAACACCTGCTGCCGGCCACATTTCTTGTATGCTTTTAGCCATCCACGCAAAACCAATACCAAAAAAAAGAACAAAAAATTCTTCGTTGACCATTTAGCACTCTAGGGATACCAACCACACTTATTTTTTCTGTTATCCTTTTGAAATTTTGCTTTTAGTTTTTCTCGATTGGATTAAATTAAACTTTTGTTGTTATTTGTACAAGAGTTTTCTTTTTTCTTTTTTCCTTCTGTTATCTAAAAGGAATTATTTTCATTTTGTTTTTTCATGAGAGAGGTGTAATAGAAAGAACCAAATCACTTAGTATTTCAATTGAATACCTCACTCTGCATAAGTGCAACAAGATCACGCTATGTAGCACTAGATAGACAGATAAGATCTTATACAAAAACAAGGTTGTCCAAAACTAGTGGCAATCACTTCAGCTCGATTCGATGCAAGAAGAAGTTCGAAGTGGCTCCTACACATACTTACTTCCCTAATTGGGCATTACAGTTCTTCAGTGAGGATTACGATATAACTTCTCGCACCATTTATCTCGCACAGATTTTTAAGAAATTTTTCTTGGCAATTTTATTTAGTCTCCGAGTGTTTGTTAGAAGACTGCGGAGAAGAATTCGTTGAAGTAATATTTGGTTCCAGGTGTCTCAGTTTGGGTTTGAACCATGGCCTCACGTCTAATAAGACAACACACTACCTACTGACACAAAAAACCTAGCGGACTGAATGTCCATAGCCACTGAATCATAACAAATTCGGCCAATTTGGATATGACTGATTATGGCAAGTCATCTCTTACAATGAGCTTCACAATAGATCAGTTTTATAGGCGACCTATAGAAGAGGAATTATTATCGATCAAAACAATTCCTATTTCCAATTTTTTTAACATTTCCTGACAAGCACGAGGGCTTCTGCTAGAGAAATTACCCTTGAAACCTTTACCACTAATGGAACAGTAATGCATATTTGCCTGGTTTATTTACAAAAGTAATGGATTACTTTCTACTATACCTTATACTATATATATTTTGTTACTAATTTAACATGTTGAGTTTTTTAAATTAAAATCTTAATCCATTTCATTTGTTACATTACGTGAGTTACATGCTTAAAATTATTTGTTATCCTTTCTGTACATAATTTACGTTATTTTCAGTATTTTTTATTTATTTTTTTATTTTTTTTCCTTGCAATACTAATGGATTTATTTTTGTTGTATTGTGAAAATTATGTTTATTTCAAACAATGAATTCTTTTCCATTCTAAGAAAAGTTTTCTTTCGAGAAAAAATCGTCCAAATCGCTCTATCAAAATATGTGAATACACTTGAAATCTAAGAGTGTCCAATGCATGCCGAAAAAATGTGAACACTTTAGGCCGATGAGTAGCAAAAACCTCTCCCATTCGACAAAACTAGTACTCTGCAAGACGCTCATCCTCCCCGTGCTTCTTTATGATGCAGAGGCATATACTCTATTAGGCACTGATGCAGCAGCCTTGAGAGAATTCGAGAGAAAAGCATAAGTAAGATCTTCGATCCAGTGCGAGTTGGGAATGATTTCCGCATTCAATCCAACAGTGAGTTGTATAAGATCCTCAACGACATAGACGTTGTGCAGCGTATTAATATCCAGCGGCTGCACTGGCTCGGCCATGTCGTTCAAACGGAGGAGGATACTCTGGCGAAACGGGTATTTGATGCGGGGATCTGCCGAAGTCAGCGAAGAGGACGACCTTGTATCTGTTGGAGGGACCAAATTAAGGAAGCCCTGTCATCGATTGATGTGACTAACTGGCGTAGGCGTGCAAGAAGCAGAGTCGCCTGAAATGATGTGTTAAGGCAGGCCGAAATCCCTTAATCGGGATGTTAATGGCCAATTAAGTAAATAAGTAAGTAGGCCGATGATTACCAACATATTTTTGCTTGAATTAAATGATCTGAACACCAACGATATGTGCTTTCAGTAGAATGACGGTATGTGCGACACAGCTTATGCCAAATGATTTGAGAACATGATCATGGTCTCATTTAGAAGTGATATAAACTAGCCGCCGAAATAGTGCGATTGATTCCGTCAGACTTTTTCTTGTAGCAGGGTGTATGTAAATAAGCTACCACAGCGATAATCAAAGCTACTTAAACCATGCTATCAGTCAAATTCAACCTGATAGGCGCCAAGGTCAAATTGAGCAAAATGACAATTTTATATACTCTCAGAGTTGTTGCCAGATATATGATGAGAGCAAATCGCCTAAGAAATATTTTTCATATTTTCGTTTCGAAATCTGACCTGGGGTTTGAACCGAGGCTTTACATCTAATAAGCCAAAGCCTACCTACTAGACTACGGCGATTTCAATGCTGTTAGGTAGGTAATAGACAAGAAAATGTATCGTTCGGAGTTGACTTTAAACTGTAGGTCCCGCCACTCATGTATAAAATTAACACACAAAACATAGGTGGTGTGAGATACTAGGTCGTAATCCTGACTGCAGGATTGTAATGACCTATTATGTATGTATGTACTACTTACTAGACCACGGCGATTATTGCTCCCTTAGTCTTTCAATAAGTTAAAGCCATTGCCCTGATGAACTTCAGGGCACGGTTTCAACTGTTGTTTTTTGGGTTCGGCCTAGGAGGTAAAGGAGTCTTCAAGTCCCTTGTGAAATTCTGTAATCTACGAAATTATTCTTTCAAAGTTCTGCTTTAAATAACATAGTGCTACTAGTCTGAGTGTGTGTGTCTGATTTTGTTAATAGAGTATAAACAACAGCAGGATAAATCTGATAAATGTTAAGCACAATAAATACATTATGGTTGTGTTGTGTTCTGTTCTGTTGTGTAGTGTTCTGTTGTGTTGTGTTGAATGTGGATATCTGGGTCGGTCTGTTGATAATGTCAATGTACACCTTTTTAAAATTACCTACAAGTAATTTCCTTGAACTATGAACTTAAACACTTATTGAGTATATTTGTAATACAATTTGTTTGGGTTTTTTTCTTCTACTTTTTTTCTTTTTTTTTTAATAAAACCTTTTGGGTGAAAGCTTTCTAGGCACCAGACAGCAGTCATTAGTTTAATGTCGTCTTTTTTAAAAGCTATTTTTGAAATTATAAAAAATAATAGAATTTAAAATAAATAATAAGTCGTAGCTAATATGGGCCACGTTCTTAATTAAGTTTTGCATAAAATATCTCATTTGTATTTGCAATAGTTTTTCTAGATAAAAACGTAAGACGCTAATTTCGTTTTGTTTTTTTTTTTTAATTTCCTGCATTCATTACTGAAATAGATGTTCAAATGAGCAGACTTAAATAAGTGCTGTGTTAAATATAAAACGCTGCAATATATGTGCGATAACGTTGTTGTTAATTTCCACGTAATCCAGTCCTTACGTTCTTTTTCGATTTGATACGTTTGTTACAAATATTTTTCTATTTTTTTGTTTATACTGTTGGCTCACGTCTGAGAAATCAAGAGGCATTATGTGATAATTTTCTTTAATTTTTATATGAAAACGTTCATTATTTAAAACAGTCAGCCAGAAACTGTTGTATAGGTCAAGGTTATAAAAATAAGAAGGGGGAGCATATTGTATTAGAATTGTTGCAAAAACAGAATGGACACTAAAGTAGTAATATAGAAGAAAGAAGAAAGAAAAACAAAGAAAAATAAAGAAATTTCAATAACAAATCTGTATAGGAAGACCGTGAAAGGTTGAATAAGGTATAATAACAATAACAAATCAACAGTAAGTTCTAGAAATTACCAGACTGAAAATAAATAAAGAATAAATTGAGGGAAAGTGAAAGTGAAAAGGCATTGTCAGTGAGTGGTGATAAAAATCGAGACTCGCAAGCGGTGTTGTATTCTATACAGATAAGTATGACCTATGATTGTAATAAAAGGATTCTAGAATATAAAGATTATCTATGGAGCAGTGATAAATCATGTTGAAAGATAATTTCCAAAGAATTACGTCCATGAAATATCAGATTTCATATGTTGATCAGAAAAACCCCGTCAATATTATAATATTTATCGACCATAAGAACCGCTTCATTAGTAATGACTAAATGATCCTTAGATTAAGATTTAATTGTTTTTAATGCACTATACTACGCATAGGGAATTTGTCTCGGTCAGTAATCAGATAAAGTTTGCTAACATTACTACTACCGTTGGTAATTGTTATAAATTCTTTTTCCTGATGCATGAAGGACAACTATCTGTGGGGGGTATCATTTGTGCTACTTTTCGTCCTAATAGTCGTCTTAATTTGCTAGATGTTATTGACAGATAATGCAATTATTTTACAGATTTTATGATACGCGAAGTAAGCTAGACTGCTATTCAAAAGATGTAAGCAAATTTAAATACAAAATAGAGGTTTAAATCACCAAAAACAGGTCCTTATATAACCCGCAAACTCCAGTGTAACGCAAGAAATAATTTCAGCATTTGGTAGCCTGATTGGTCATTAAAACCCTTCAGTCAGGATTACCAACTAGCTTCTCATACCACTTATGCTAATTTTGAGTGGCAGACCTACGGTTTAAAGTCGTCTCCGAACGACAGATTTTTTTGCGGCCTCATGTCTAATAAGCCAACATACGAAACTAAACTAGGGCGACTACTATTTAGCTAAGACCGCTTGTTTTCTTACACATTCAGCATTTGGTAAAGTGATAAAAGCAAAGTTTTGGGACTGTAAAAGATATTGAAAGGCGAATTAAGAAAGCACTTATTAAACTTGTTATGTTTTTACCTTTTAAAAACGTTTAAAATATGAGCTCGTAGCTTTAATTAAAATTCTTTATTGTTCGTAAAATTCTGTGTGCCACTGTTCACAACTTTATGTAAACAACAACTATTGCTTTGTTTGTTGTTCCTCTGTTTATACCCTCTGCATAAACAATAACAATTACTAGACAATTATTCGACAGATCATTGTAACGGAGATGTTCAAACGACGATTACTTTCTTCAAACACACCGCGTCCTTACACAAGACTGACTGAACGTCACTAACTCAGACGCCTGCTTTGCCTTGCATTTTACATATATAGCAGGGCAAACAGTCTGATGAATGTTCGTGAATGCAAATGTTCCTGACTTCGCCTTCTCGAAATCTCTATAAATGTAAACATAGTTGTTTCCATTTATTATTGTAGCGTTGTTGGTGTATTTTTGTTTACTTGCTAACCATTTTTTTATGCTGATGTTTGTTGTTATATTAAGCAGTACGATAATTTGTAAACAGGTTTGTATACTGCATTGTTTTCTTTTTGTAGCTTTTGTTTATAATTTTAATGTTAAGCTCTCTTAATCCATAATGATTCATATTAAAATCCCTTAAGAGTTTAAAGTCCCGTTTGCTATATTTGCTATAACATGCGAGCAACGCATAAGCTTCGGACTAATGCGTAATTTTGCTTGTCTAAACTTACTTTAGGTATTTTAGTGCCCCAAGTGTTTGAAAATTACTTAAACTGTGATTAGATCTGAGATGCAGATGCATTGCAGCTTCTTAGCTGAGCGCTCTCAGAGAAATGATTTATAGGTATTTGTTTTTTATACTTAGGCAGCCATTATTCGTTATCAGTTATGAAGGAATTTTTTCAATTATTTGTGTCTATCAGACGTTCAAATTTTAATAGTTTGTATGTAATATAAATGGCACTTACATTAGCAGATTTCTGGCAAAAACTGTGAGAGTAAATAAAATTGCCATGAAAAAGTTTCTCAAGAATCTGTCGTGCCACAGACCAACCTAAGTGTGGTGAGAAGCTAGATCGTAATCCTGACTGAAGGGTTGTAATGACCAATTATGTATGTGAATGTATGTGTAATATAAATTGATTTTCTACCAACCTATTCTGGTCTCATTTTACGTCGCCTTGAGGTTACCATTAAATGACTCACTATTGATCAGCTGGCTATAGTCTCCCCTTTAGAAAGTTCTCTATTTGATTGCCATTCAGCATTAATTCTTAAATGGAATGTCAAACATGTGGTCATCACATTAACTTAAGGGGTAAACACAAATTGAATTTGTTCTTTTTTATGCCACTGAAAGGCTTGCTACAGCAAAAGATTGATTTGATTAATCCATAGATTTATTATAAAAGAAAAAAAAACAATTTCATTTGAATTGAAGAAATGTCAAACACTTCATAATAATATGCTTTGTTTCTTGTATTTCTTAATAATTTTTTTCATTCTTTTTGTTTATATCGAGGATACAAAATGTATTTAAGATAAAAGAAAAGTAATCACATTTATTGTTGTTGCTGTTGCTTTTGATATTGTTCTTCATTTAAAAACATTTTAATGTTTTCAAATTGTTTTAAATAAATGCAAAATATTTCTTCTATTCTTTTATTTTGCTGTATTAAATTCCATATTCTTATTCATTTCATTTCCATTTCTCTTCTGTCTTCCATTCATTCTATTAAAGAATTTCTTGCAAACAACTTTAAACAGACATCCTTATAATCGCAAATGAAATTATTTTATTGGAATCGTCATTGTCATCGTTATCATCATGCTTGTCGTCGACCTTGTAGAGAAAGAAAAAAAAACCCGTTAAAAGAAGAAGAAAAATTATTTCAAATTCCAAAAAACAGAAAAAAATTCTTTCGATGAAACAATTCTAAAAGAACCAAAGAAATAAAAACGAAAACAAAAAAAAAAAAAATTTATATATTTCAACGACTTCAAAAGGCACAAATAAAAAAGTAAAACTGTCTGCAAATTTATTTCTCTGCAATTTCCCAAAAATTTATTTAAAAAAAAAATCAAATAAAGGAATAAAAAAATGTTTTAATTTTTTTTTTTTGCTGTTTTTAAACGATTTCTTCATATTTTCATACAAAATCTTGATGCCTTTCGTCTACAAAACAAAATTGTATTGTATTTACACTCATAAGAATAATAGGGTTTTAATTTCATAGCGCATATGAAAAGAGGATTTTAAATTATTCTTAAAGCGATTCACTCACGAATTTCAAATGACTCTACAATTAACATAAAAATAGGATATAATTATCCTACAGGATATGATAGAGTAGAAAAGTTTGACTCATCATTATAATTACCCTGACAAATTTATATAAACTGAGATTCGGAATCGACGTTACACTGTACCAGAGATCAGCAATAAATCGGTTTTTGCTAACCATAAGTACTCATGAAATTTCGAGTATGAGTGGGTCAACAGTATTGAAATTCAACTGCTCTGATTCATTCGTACTCATTACAACATTGATTTCTAACTAAAGGTTGCAGTGAGTATGAGTACAACGTTGACATGAAACTCATAACATTTGAAACATGTTTGATTCATATGCCTACTCATTCAGATCCATAAATTTAGAAAAATACTTACAACACTCATAAATGATTCAAGTCATTCGAATCATTCATCAAAATTTACAGTCTTAGTTGTTGTTGCATTTACAAAAATAGCAGAAAGACAAAGACAGCAAGCAAAGCAAACACAAAACCTTCAAGTGAATATTGTAGAGTTCGTACGCGATTCATAGTTATTTTGTAATTATTGTAAATGTTGAGTAAAGGAGAGTCGAAATAAACAACATCATGCGTATTGTTAAATATGAGTACGATGTGTACTTCATACTTTGAATATCAGTAGTATGAGTATGATATTAAAATAAGTATGAATGCGTATAAGTATCAGAAATTATTAGTATGATTCGAATCTACATATCGTTTTGAATACTCATTGCTAACCTCTGGACTGTAGGTCCCACCTCTCATGCATAATATTAACACACAAAACATAGGTGGTTGTTTTAAAGTTACATCTGGTCTGGGAGTGTAAAAGGCTGTTAAAGGACCTTAAGTCAGTTTATCAGATTCGATTGTTGTTGGGGATACGTGGTCATTTCAGCCATATTAACAACGAATTTGCTGATGAATTGACAAAATCAGATTTTACTTGCCATTTCTCTTTAATGACCAGCTTATATATACTTTCGTCACATTTTTTCGAGAATTGCTTTGCAGTAATAATTCTCACGTTCTTTTTCTATTGTAAGTAATTATATGTAATGTCAGACAATCAATCACAAACAGCCAGAGTCTCTGACGATACTTGAAGTTTGGCACAACTCCAACTAAATCCTCCAGACACCCAATTTAGATTTGGAAGTATAGTCGCGCTTTCCCGTGTGTCTTGTTTGGTCTGTGTAATTCATCCGCTTGCCATTCTCCCCTTCCTACTTCCACTCCTTTTTCCTATCCCCTCTATTATCTTTCCATTTGAAGGACGTTTCGTACAATGGATTAATTTGACCTCCGGGTACTATACTTGTCTCATTTGACAAGTACACGGGCTCTAACCTAAACCTAGATTTGGAAGCTACAAAGCTTGATGAAACCACCAATAGGTTTATTATTGGGAATTATTAAGGAAAACTTCGATTTCATTCATAAACAGTGCATGTGGATGTAGAACAGACTGTAGGATGCAACAGTCTGATGGACAAAACTCAAACCTATAGGAACGATACTAATCCTGCTAATGAGTAAGCAGCTCAGAGAGAGAGAGAGTGAGGGAGAGAGAAAGCTTCTATAGAAATAGTGACGGAACGTAGCGCCTTTAAACATTAAAAAAACAGAGGAAACAGTGGAGAATTTATTATGTCACTGCCCTTGACTGTAGGCAGGTAATGGCTAGGTATTCGCTTTATTGAGGAACTAATAAATTTGAAGGACTACAAGCTTGTGGATCTTATCCATACATAATTAGTCATTACAACCCTTTAGTCGGGATTACGACCTAGCTTCTCACAACGCTTATATTGGTGTATGTTAATTTTATACATGAGTGGCTGCACCTACCATTTTAAGTTGAATCCCAACGACTCTTAAAGTTTTTCTCAAAATGGTTCTTACTTTTCTTTGTTTCTATATTTTATTTCTGGGTGATTGAAACGATTTGTGTATGTAATAGGGTTCATAAACGGAATTCAATGGCTAGGACGAATGGCTAGAAGAATAATTTAACTACGAGTGTCATAATGGCTAATTGTTTCTTTCACTTTTCTTTCTTTTTCATCTAACTATTCGTGTTTTGTCGCCCCATTTTCTTATTTTTTTATTTTATTTTGTTGTTTTTTCATTCTTTTCTTTTATAAAAGTTTGCAATGACGCAGTGGGTCTCTGAGATTGAATTGTGACACCGTGGATCTATGAATACGACGATCATCTAACATGGGTAGTGTGGAAAGTATGGTTGTAATCCAGACTAAGGTGTTGTAATAACCAATTAAGTTAGCATGAAAGAAAAGCGAGCATATTTACTTTAATAAATGACTCAATCGCTTTAAAAGAATTGAAAAAAATATTTTTTGGCTTCATTACTTTTATATTTTTAATTCAATTCTGAACGAAATTATGGTTTCCTTCAACAACTTGATCAACTTTCGGTATCTATGGTTGAATGTGACCTCTAACGACATGTCGTTAAGCTATCTCAAGTAAGGTATGAACAAATGTTTGTATCAACAAAATTCATGTATCTTCAATAACATTTAAATCTCAAACAAAGAAAACATTTAATTTTATTATAGCGACAAAAAAAATTTACATGTTTTTCTATGTCACACACAAGTCTACAAAGGGAGAACCAAACAAACAATTTTGAATGTATGAACACAAATTGCCACACAAACAAGGCTTTAAATCTTTACGCCCACAATTATCTGTTGCAAACGAATAGGAATAAATAGTTTTTGGCCAAAATAAATCTTAATGACGGTCTCGTGTTAAGGCTTCTTCTATTACAGGTAGGCAGACAGCAACAGCAGACGGTATCATTTCGTAAATTACGATAACTTTTTAGAAACAAAATATTTAAGAGTCGAATTTTAATATTTATTATGACATTTAGTATCACATTTAATTAATATGTACCTGTATGCATCAAAAACCTTTTAAAAAAACCTTCGATAACAACTTTAAAAACTTTAAATCCCTGTATAGTGATTTTTTCCGAAGGCATATACATGAAATGCTTTTAATTTTCTGCAAATAAAGAAATTAAAACCCAAAAACACCAAACAACAAAATAATAATTTAAAATACTTATATAAGTAAATAAAAACTACTGACATTGCCAGGCAGAGGCCAACAGACAGACATACGAATAAAACCCCTTCCTTTTTATTTCTTCTATTGTTGAATAAATACAACACGAGTAATTAAGTTTTCAAAATGAGACACACACACATTAAAAATGGCAAACAAAAGAATAATTGGCTGCAGGAGAGAAATACGAATAAAAAATGATAATAAAAGGAGAAAAAAAAATTTTTTTTTTCTTTTGTCAACAAAAAAGGACAATCATTTCAAAAGTTCATAATTAAACCAAAGGCCAACAGACTCGTAAATATCAACTTTTGTTGGCTTTATAGTGTTTCGTGTGTGATCAATGCCAAAAGATAATTTAAAATTAAAAATCAAGCTGTACGCTTTATTTAATGGAATTACGGAGTTAAAAGTCATATTTATTTAGTGTGAGAAATAATTATGAACCGACCACAATAACCGCTATTACTCTAGCGATATATTAACATACTTAGCTACGTAGATAGAGGTGACAATCTAGGCGACTATCCAGGTATTAAATTCCAACGTAATAAATTCAAACATGGTGTATAGCTGTCGTTGTTATGTCAATGAGATAGCGGAGAGATATGATATCCTTATTATATGGGTCTCACAATACAATGACCTGATAAGATACAATGTTCGAACTCTCAATTCTCAGTCATGGATTTCGTTAACGCCCGATGAACAGTTTCAAATCTTTGGCATTAGTCTTGAACAAACCTGGCAAACGATTTCTGCAAAACCCGTAAGGTTAAGAAAGAAAAACAGACTGGTCTTCACCTACAGTCAGGATTACGGTCTAGTTTCTCACATCACTGATGTTGTGTGTGTTAATTTTATACATGAGTGGCGGAACCTATAGCTTAAAGTCGGCTACGAAAGACAGGTTGTTTTTTGAAAAACTTTTCATCGTAATTTTTATTTACTCTCAGAGTTTTGCCAGAAATTTGTTGAAAGGAAATCGCCCAAGAAACATTTTTTCATATTTCGTTTCGTTGGAGATCTCTGACCTCGGGTATGAACCGTGGCCTCACGTCTAATAAACCAACACACTACCTAGAGCAAAAAGCTCTAAAATATAGGTATTAATGTCCAGTTATTGTAGAATAAGTTTGGAAGCAGCGAGTACCTACTACATTAGATACAACCTAAATGTGAGTCCCCAGTTTGGCTCACTTTTTGCATATATCTGCAGAAATACAAAGCAATACTGGCCTCCCTCAGGGTAAACAGTCTGATGAATGTTCTTGAAGGCGAATGTTCGTGACTTCGACTTCTCGAAATCTCTATAAATGTAAACATCGATGTTAACACTTTTTATTGTACTGTTGTTGGTGTATTTTTGTTTACTTAACTACCATTTTTGTTTGTTGTCATATTAAGCAGTACTATAATTTGTAAAGAGGTTTGTTTACTGCATTGTTTTGTTTTTGTAGATTTTGTTTATAATTTTAATGTTAAGCGATGTAAAAGCAAAACATCAGTATTTAGATTTTTCCTTTTCGTAACAATAATATTAGCTCCTGACTGCATGGAATTAATTTATCTGCAGACTTTTTGCAGTCCAAGGGTACGTGTATCTATTAATTATTATTTCATTATAAATTAAAGAACACTAGAATAAACCAATTTTTTTTCGAAATTTTCCATCCAAATTCAATTCATTTACAATTGTGTAAAACCACCAAAAATCACAATAGAATCCATTGGTTCAGATTTCTAAAATTATTTACATAATTAGGCCTATATTTACATGTAATTAACCAACATATTTTACGTTTTAGTCTACCATATACATACATTGTGTAAGCATATATGTGACATGACAGTAAGAAGGAAAATTAATTAGAATTCCTACATTAATTTTGTTTTGTCTCGGTATCGAATATCAATAATACTTTCTATTATATTTACAATAATTTTTTTTTGCTTATTTTCTGGCCGTATCTGTTTCCATAATATTTTCAATGTATAATTAAGTCATTATTTTATAATTCGTATAGAGCCAATGCTTATCCAGATAACAAGGCCAACGAGAGAGCCTTTTAACACGGGAATATCAAATTAAAATTGTCATGAGCAAACAGTACATTAAAATACATGCAACGCATTGGCAGTGGTGGTGGTGGTGGTGGGGATGGTAATGGCCATGAAAACTGCTCACGTACATGCTCATATTAAACTGAAAAGGGAATATGAAAAAATACAATAGTTTCGGGGCATTTTTCATAATTTAAATGGAAAAATAACTGACAACAAACAAAACAAATTAAAAGGAATAAATCCATGAAAATTTCCACCATTTTTACTATTTTAAAAATAGTATTTTTTTTCTGAATTTTTAGTAATGAAAACCTTAGCCTTCTAACCAGCGAATACGACTGCCAAGGATAATGTGTTTTCATAGCTTCTGTACATTATAATCAATAAGTTTATAAAAAGGACTTCAAGTTGTTCTATATCAGCAAGTAATAAGCAAGTAATTGATTTAATTTAAGATACCATAAAGTTCAATCGTACTTTTTTACAAGACTTGTCGCTGTTTCTCTTATTTATGATGGTAGCTGATGTCATCTTTTTGAAAGTCAAGAGTCTATTTAGATGTATTAAAATTGTAGACGAGAAAGAATTTGCAAAACACTTGAATTAGACAATGTGTTCAATTTAGTGGATTCAGCAGTGATTGTGATAGATAATGCAACACTCTTTGCCTCTACAGGTAGGTAGCCACTTACGGAGTTTTTGATAGATAGAGATGGCAATCCATCTAAAGAATCTAAATGGATATACTTAGGCCACGTAGGATGGATGTATTGTGATATCATGCATCATAACATACATAATTCACCATTCAGGTTTACAACCTAGCTTCTCAAACCACTTATGTTGTGTTGTTAATTTTATACATGAATGGCGGGACCTATTGTTTAAAGTCGTTTTGAACGAAAAATTTTTGAGAAACTTTTCATGGCAATTTTATTTATTCACAGAGTTTCTGCCAGAAATCTGCTGAGATGAACTCGCCGAAGAAATATTTTTTGAAAATTCGTTTCGTTCGAGATGGCTGGGATCTGTGATCTGATAAGCCAACACACTACCTACTAGACCACGGCGACTTAAGGATACTTGGTGTAATTTCATTCAACGGCTTTAGACCATGCACAAGGTTGGATCGCAGTAGCTGAACTTGTTCTTCTTAAATCTCAAAATTAATATTATACTTGTTATTAAAAAAAAAAAAAAGGCGTTATTTACTGACTACGTTAAAGCAACAAATTTTAATTAGAATTTTATCATGAAATCCTGTAATTTCTAATTCACTTAACATACATTTAAGAATTCCAGTCATATTACTCGTCTACTTCACATACAACATGATTGAAATTTGAAATATTTACGAAGAATAGGATTCTATTATATTTTACACAACAAAACCCAACAATTCGAGTGAAGTTTGTTGCAGCATTTATGCGATATAAGACATATGTATGACAGGCGAGAAACGATTATAAAAATAAATGAAAAAAAAAGAGAAAACTTTTTTATAAATAAAACAATTCTAATAATTTTTAAGTGCTTCTAACAATTCTTGTAATCGTGAGCGTGTGTATTATTTGATGTTTTCTAATGATTTTTCTGTTGATTTGTCTGTTGTCTGTGTTTAATTAACCATCACTTAAAAATGACATGTAAAGATACCATCATGATATTTACAATTCAGAACATCAATTTCACATTCAGTTTCTGATTGACTTACTTTCTGAGAAACCATGATTTGATATCAAACACACGCACACATTTGAAATTATTTTTATAATGAAAATCTTGTTAAAAATTAAAAATACAATGAAAACAGTATATAGAATAATTTAAAATAATAATTTTCTTAAAAAGAACAAGAACGAAATATAAGAATTCATAATACAATCAGCCGAAAATATTAAATATTATCGTTGTTATTGAAGCTTCATCTGTCAAATTAGCAAGCATTCATTCAAAAAGTTCTCCCATGAATGACAATGGACAATGACATATTCAGCAGTTTGTAACTGACGTTAATTTTCATCGAAAAATCATCTTCAATGGCGAGTCACATTTCTAGATTAATGGATACGTCAACAAATAAAATTTTAGAATAAGATTTTGGGCTGACAGCGTCATTGATCGATATTTCTGTGAGATCGACGTTAGGCAGACTATCTCTGTCAGCGGCAATCACTATTTATCGATGATTACCAACTTCTTGTGGTCTGAATTGTATAGTCTGAACACCAACGAAATGTGGTGGACGGTACCATTTCGGTACCACATAGCTCATATTGCATTGGTTATGTTATAAGTTATAAGTGATATGAATGAACCTATCGGCGCTTATTTTGAACCTGACAATGCTTATGTCATTCTATTCTGTCATTAAATTCCATATATTATATCCACTGAACGTAATGAATCGAACTTGTGCAATGTTGGAATTTATTGGAATGGATGGGCCAGCGAGAAACTGCAGGATGATGTCGATTTCCCATGAAGCTCATTTTCATCTTGACGTGTACGTTAATAAGCAAAATTGCCGTATTTATGGCTCAGAAACCACACGTGGACATACAGAAGCCAACGTACCCATTATGAGTGACTGTTTGGTGCGGCTTGTGGAGCGCAACCATTGAAAATGAGGACAGCGCAACCATTACCGCAGTGGAGACATCTATCACTCCATGATAACAGATTTTTTTTATCTACTCTTCATGGTATTGATGTGAACAATGTTGCGTTTCAACAGATTGATGCAATTTGCCACACATCTCATGGTACATGCCGCCAAAAACTGCGATTTGACACCGTTGGACTGTTTTCTGTGGGGCACCGTTAAAGAAAAGTGTTATGCCGAAATACCAGAGACAGAGAGCATTTCAAGACCAACATTCGTGATGCCATTGCCGAGATACGACCCTATACAATTAGTCCGATCGAATGAGGTACTATGAAGCCAGCCGCAGCAGCCATTTCAAGCTAAAACAATTGTACTTCACAATAAAGTAATAAATTTGGCTAAATTTCAAACTGTTTTCTTTTACTGCATTTTTAATTTTAAACTTTCAAATTTCCCACCCTATACGATCTACGATCTGACCCATTAGACTTTTTCCAGGCCGATCATATGCCTTAGGAATATGCCTTGGAATTGAAAGTGAAGAGGTTTTCAAACCTCAGAGAGGTATACAGAAAATTTGATGACGGTCTATGTTTCTTATCTAATCTACTAGAACTAGTTATTATTTAAGTGTTTGCTTAAGTAAAATAAAATAAAAAATCTTTAAAACTTAATATTATTTTCAAAACTTTTTTGTCGCTTCTGATTACACGTATTGCACGGACATATAACCCATTAATTATTACTCATCATTCTTTTCTATTTTTTTTTTTCGTTACACATTTATTTTCGTGTTAAAATTTAAAATTCTAAAATAATGACTATCGTCTAGACGACTTTCAATGTGTTTTCAGTTGTTTCTCTTGGTCAAATTTCTCCAATACTTGTATGTGTCATACAAGCCAAAATAATTTTTAATTTCGGTTTCAGCCTCTTTTTTTTCAATGTAAACAATTTGGAAAATTTCGGGTTTTTTTCGTAAATTTATTATGAAAAATTTATTTTAATTAATTTTATTTGAGTTGAAATGAATCATAAAATAAAAACATTTATTTGCACGTACACTAGGTTCTAAATTTACAATACCAAGGTCATATGATATTAAATTTGCCAAAAAAAAAAAAAATGAAAAATTATGCTTCTGGCCCATAAAGGGAATTGAAAAACAAACAAAAAAAGGAATTTTAAATCTTTGGTTGTGCTTACATATTTTTAGGATAACAATCTTAAAGTGTAGTTCACTAAACAAAATGGTTTTTTCAGTAGAAAATGTATGGAAGTTATGGTTATTAAAGCATTGGTTTCGAATTTTTTTTGGCTTCCATGTTGAAAAGCTTGTCGAAAATAGGCACAACAACAATTAGAAAAAATGTAATAATAATCGAGACCTGAAACCACTGGCGAGGGGTACGAGTTACTTTGTGTCCAAACAACACTCCTATCGGTAGGAAAATAATGCCAGCTCCAGCGAAAATGTATTAGCGATGGTGGACAAAGTAGACAGTCATCCGCTTAATAGCCCGAAACGAAAAATAAAGAACTGAGATCGAAACAAGGGAACACTTTCGATGACATTGTCCGGCATTTGGACTTATGTGACATGTCGCGCTGTTTTGTGCGTTTGTTAGTATTTGTTATTTCTCCGCTGCCTTATTCTTCCTTTCCTACTGCCTCTACGTTTCTCTATATCCTCTATTATCCTCTCTTCTTTGGGAAGTAGTGCAATAGGTCAACTTGGCCTCCAGTACTTGCCTCAATTGGAAAGCACACGTCCGCTAACCTAAACCTAAAACTACTGTATGACATTTTTTACGATTGCGTTGATAATCGTTCAGCATGCTGACTTAATCTCATTCTACTAATATACCTACCTTAAATGAATGTCAGGAGGCAGAAACTGTGAAGAAGTGCATGATACTCCAACAGTCGATGAAGTAATTTTGATGTCAAAGGTTTTGTTTTATTGATTGTCATTTTCAGCAATTTAGTAAATTTTATTTTTAATTTCGTTTTTTTAATGTTACCAACTTTCAATCAGTTACAAATACAGATGAGGATTGTAAAACAGTCTAGGATAACGCATGAAACTATAAAAGAAGAAAAATTGTGTTCAGTGCCAAAAAATTTTTTTATTTATAAATTATACTCATACTATATACACATTTAGATGTCTATAAACGATGGCACGGCATAATTTAAGCTACAAAACTGTAAAAAATAATCGAATTTCCCTTCTAACTGCAGAATCTATGATACACTTTGAATGCAACAAACTTTAATGAAAGACCCCCTAAGCGTATGTGGAATATTTTCAACAAGTAAATTAAAAACAAATATCACTCATACGTTCGGGGGTCCTATGGTATATCGTCAATGCAATGGCAATAAAATGTGCAAATAGAGCACAAAAAGCTAAAAACAGAAAAAAATACAAATAAAATAAACTTTAGATTGCAATTAAACTCTTAAAAAAATAACACACAGATTATTCTCGTATATATTTTATAGATAAAAATTCATTACAAACTGGACATGATAACAGACGAAATGGTACAGGATAATTTGTGATTTAACTCAAGCTGTTAAGGATGGCACGTTTACTACATGAGTTTAGTAACAGAAAATGGAATATATGTATTTTTCAAGAGTATTTCTAATTTGTTACTGTAAATAACGATAATTTTATTATGAATCATTCAACAATTTTTAGATCAAAAGTTTAACAAACACGAAATTATAAAATTTTCGCAACTAGGGAAATTTTACCAAACCGACTATCATAGAAGTATGGTTTTATAGGCAATCAACACCGGCTGCTATACTACCGATATCTCAATTCTATAGCAAATTGCTGTATTTTTTTTAAGTTGTAAAGAAGACATGTTCTGATAGCAGGCCTTTACTCTTTTCCTAAAATTTTCCAAAATGAACTAACAAAGAAAAAAATTTCAAGATCTTAATGGCCAGTGGAAGTCAGTACTTCTTGAGATATTTTCTCCTTTTCTGAAAATCGTTGTTCCAATAAATCAACTGAAGAACGCGTATCGTGCAAGGTGGCATCTTTTTATTGCAACCACATATCGTACAGATTTATGCCCTTCAGCTGATGCCACAAGCAGTAACTGATCTACAGCCACTGCAATTTTGGCCTCATCTGCCTGCCCAAAATCCCTACCAGGCAGTCACTCATTGTGATTGCATTCGTTTGCTATGGATTGCATGAGGATTTTGTAAACTGTAGTTGTGTATATTCCCTCAGCCCTTTAGATGAAAATTAACATTAATTTCACTTAGCTTCCATACTCTGCTGGTTTGGAGGTCTTTTGTTAAATTTTGCTGCGTATGGCTTTGTAAAATTTGAAACTGTTAAGAAAGATGGCGAATTGATATTCTCTAGTTTTCTGCAAGACTCTCACAATGCTTTCAATAGACCAACCGATATGTGGACGTACTACTTATGATCAACACAATTTTTTAAAATTTGTCCACCTCTCTCCGAATAATTGACACATTTAGTGCACTTTTTTATGTTAGAGGACAAATGAGGCAAGTACTGCACCCGGAGATCAAGCACTTTCTTGATTGAAAATTCTTTAGAGTTAACGAGCGATAACTTCTCACAATTATAATGCGTTGTTCTTTCGTAAAGTGATCCAACATGTGACGACTGTCACATACAATTTTATTCTACTTCACACCATTTATCTATCTTCACTGTATATGAAAAAAAGTTCTATGTACGGTCGACATACAACAATGAAATCTATTTTCCAAGCCTCAGTAATCGCGTCATTTCTGAAGCGTATGGCGGATAATGGAAGTCGATAACTTATTTTAAGAAAAAACAATCGCAATAAAAATTTAATTTTAATTTGATTTTTACCTAATATCCTCGTATAACAAACTCTTGTTAGTAAACTGTGCTAATCCGCTTACTTTAAAAAATATTTTAAACATTATTTAACAAATTCGTTTTATTAAATATACCAGCAAATACATTTATGTTTAAAACTGCAAAAAAAAAAACAGAAAATTTAAAATTAAAAAATTAAATTAAAAAAAGAACAACAAAAAAGTTTCGTTAATTAAAACAGCAGTCAGCTTCTTTTGTGTTATATTTCGAACGTTAATTGTTTCGCATGTTTTAAACGGTGACACAACTAAATTTATGTGCTTCGACATTAATCTCCATTTTGAAACTGCGTTTTCGCTGTGGCACCAAAATTAAAAAACATAAAATATTTGCTAGCATTCCCAGCCGAAGCAACACGTACTCGAGTTCTTATTTAAACAGTTATTCCTTAATAAACTAACTGGGTAGACGTTGCAAGCAGCACTATCGTTATTTTTCACTTGCAACCTTGGCATTGTCATTTTGTTCGAAACAACAACTAAAAAGGGAAGAAAAGAGAAGGATATAATAGTTTTGCATTTAAAACGTTGCTTCTTTAAATGTAATTTTTCATTTTGCTCTTCTCCACAGATGTGGATATTATGTTGAGTTTGGGCTGAAGTTTGTGAATTAAGCATCTGTTGGTCACATTTAATTACTCCAAATGAATTTTATTATTATGTCACGGCAATAAATTATGCAAAGAATTGTAAGGTTTAGAATTCCTTGGAACTCTTCAGTTAGTTTGCAGAATATTCCACTATCATGATTACTATAAAGGAGGAGTCTTTCATGGTCCATGTTTTCACACAACATGGATTATATCGTATGCTTGTCAAACATCATTCATCCTGAATTTATTTTGGTATCAATTGATTTAATGAAATCCACTGTCAGTGATTGCTATTTGGTCACTGATATGCTGTGCTGAGCCCACGTTACCTCTACGTTTACAAGACGTCGCAAAACCTCTCCTACATTTCTTCTCTTCTGAATTAACAGAACCGAACTATCATGTGCCCAAATGATCATTTGAAATTTAAATATCTTAGCCATATGGGGCGTCTTTGGACCAACGAAAAACTGCACGATGATGTCTATTTAGCCAAAAAAAATCATCTCGGAAGCTTATTGTCATCTTGGTGGATACGTCAATAAGCAAAATTTCCGTATTTGGAGCGCAGAAAACGCACACGTTGTCTTACAGAAGCCAATGCACCCATTACTAGAGCGGAGGCATCACTGGCCCATACTGCTTTAAAAATTAGGACGGCGCAACCATTACAGTGAATGGAGGCACCTCTCGCACAGAGACAATTGAGCATTTAAAGGCCAACATTCGTAATGGCATTGCTGAGATACGATCGCATACACTCGAAAAAGTGCATGAAAATCTGTCCTATCGAATAAGATACTGTGAGGCCAGCGGCGTCAGCCATATGAATGAAATAATATTTCTTTTGTAACTGGAAGAATTGTACTTCATCCTTTTACCCTTTACAGCACCCTAGATCCGACGTTGTTTCGTGGCTATTGATATTGAAATCATAGTAGTTATTCTATTAGATATTATTGTGTAGAGTATCATATAGTCGAACTTGCCAATGAATTGCTTAATTGTTTTACTGGTTGAATGATGATTTTCTCTTAATATTCTGTGCAAAGTTTTCTAGAAGAAACGCAGAAGAGAAGACAATTTTAACTACCAAAAACGCTTCTGCTAATTCAGTTAATTTTGCTTCATTATAAAGAAGAAACAGAAGAAGAAAGAAATGAACACGTTTATATTTTGAAATGAAACTAAAATCTTTCTTTTTCGTTGTTTTTTTTTTTTCTAAGTTTATAAGAAAAGAAATGAAGCAACAGGATTAAAAAAAGGATAACTTTAACCTTTTCCTTCCTTCTTTTTTTTAACCCTGGTACATTTTCTTAAAAAAATTTTTTTTAATAAACCAAGATATTAGACAAAGAAAAAAAGAAGAAAATATTTAAAATAGTGTGAATTATTTTTTTCGTTTCTGTGTCAATTCATGGCATCGTAATTAAAGAGTGACACCATTTTATAAAAGAAAAAGAAGAAAAAAACACGAACACAAAATGACTTGCATACACCAGCTATTGACACAAAAGATGTTCTGTTCTGTTCTCTTTCTAAATGTGAAAAGTTTTATTTGACTGAGATGATAAGGCAAAAATGAAAGAAGATTTCTAATCAAAAAAAAAAAAGGAATGTAATTAAGACCCTGAAACCGGTTGCTATGCAATTGTGGCGTAGACAAAGCATAGAATGTCAAAGGATAATTTTGAAAACTTTCAAGTTGATAAAGTTTTTCCCCAATTTAATGAAAACCGAAACGTTTTAAAAGAATATTTTTAGAATTTAAGAATTTCATAATTTTAATTAGAATTTCTGTTCAAAAGAAAGATTTTTTAACACAGATTAACCAAATTAACCAGGCAATATTGTAAGAGAAATTTCTTCTGAAAGTCAACAAATAAAAATCGAAAAAATTTTGAATAGTGCTATTATAAATTCTTATTCAATTCTTATTCAATAAGAACCATAAAAATAGGAACATATAAATATCCTTTACTAGAAAAAGTTATCAATTCTATATAAAAAACGTCCTTTGATATTCATTGGACTGAGTATGATTTCGATTTGGTTCAAATACTAATGCGAAATCTTGAAGAAACTAAGCAAACATGAGAAGAAACAAAAGAGAACTTAAGCAAAAACTTAAGAAAAAAAACTTTATGAAAACTACATGGCTCGTGTAGCTCATGGTTCAAACCCCAGCTCAGACGTCTCGAAAAAAAAATTATAATAAATTTTTCTTTCGGAAACTTCCGCTTAGCAGCACTCATGGATAAAAATCAACAGACACAACATTGGTGGAATAACAGAAACTAGATCGCAATCCTGACTAAAAAGTTGTTATCAAGTTAGTAAGTAAGTACATACGTACACACATAATTGGCCATTACAACCCTTCAGCCACGATTACGACCTAGCTTCTCACATCACTTACTTTGTGTGTGTTAATTCTATACGTGAGTGACGGGAGCTACAGTTTAAAGTCGACTCTGAACGATATATTTTTGAGAAACTTTTTCATGGCAATTGCTCGCTTACTCTCAGAGGTTTTGTCAGAAATCTGCTGAGAGGAAGTTGCCGAAGTTATATTTAAATTTCATTTTGTTGGAGAATTCCGACCTGGAGCTTGTACCGTGACCTCACGTATAATAAGCTAACACCCTACCTACAAAACTACGGCGATTACCAATAGCAGCCATAAGAATGTTCCTATCCCTCAATTAGAAACAGTTATAAACAATGTCTTTTGAAAAGCATTAGATTGATTTGTTTGCTTTAGTATTTGAAATGGCTCCCAATACCTTGTTTATGTGTCTGGGTTCTTATGAAAACAATTGTTCTTAAATAGAATTTGATGGCTTCACTTTTATTCCAACATTAGAAGACAAGTTTCACGATAGTAGAACAAAATTGATGCCTCACTTGCGCTAAAAATTTTAAGCTCCGTGCTCGTCACATATTTCGTAACATTGCCTGCTTTTTTATTAGGTTGTCAATACCAATTTTAGATCCCTTCACTTTCCTTTACTGAGTGAATAATTTCCAAGTAGTTCAAACTCTCGAGAAATGTTTGCGTTTATTTGCTTTGAGCCCTACGTTTCCCAATCCTTTTCAGCGTTAATTAATATTCGAATGTATGTACTGCTATGTCTGCATAAATATCGGGTTATACATTTTGTGGTTTCAAAAGTAAACGCAAATAAAACACATATAAAATATTTTTTCATGATATTTCTTTTCTATTGTAAACTTTGAACGTTGACATTATGTGTGAAACACTACATCATTTAAATTACCTCCACGCGAAGTGTTGCAAACATTGATTCTTTTGAGGTAATTTCCGACCACTTTTTGACACATATTGGGCGGTATCTCAGCCAGTAAGGTCCAATCAGACCTTCGGACCAAAGAGCGCACCAAACAGTGAGTTTGACATGACAATTTTGTTTATTAACATACCCACCGAGTGTGAAATGTGCTTCATCGCTGAAGAAAATTTTGTTCGAAAAATTGCCGTCCACCGACATTCACCATTTTTGTAGTAGGTTTTGATAATTTTTATGCGTTGTGTAATAGTTAAGCGATCCATTTTCGTCAATGACAGAGACCGCTACAAAAATACGTCCTTGCTTAATAACTGTGGTGAATGCAAACTATTCGCTAAATACTAACACCATGAGCATAAGCATGTGACTTTCACAAAGCATTTCTGCATTGTTTCCAGTTTCCTTAATCGATTTTTGCTATTTCAGCTAAGCAGCTGATTGTTTAACTATAGGAAGACCTAGGATAATAAGACTAAAAACTTTCGTAGAAGCAACGCCCTCAGTGTATTTAAAATAGTGGTACGTGATTCATCTTTTCACATTAGGTGGTGGCACAGCCTGACTTTACTGTGATGTATCCTTTTTCCAGTTCTAGGTGGTGAGAAGGCTTCTTAAATGTATAGTATGGAGGTGAAGCCACTTAATTTTAAAATTCGAAAACCATGATGAATGATTTTTTCTATTGGGATTCGAACCTGGGCTTTTTTTCCTCCACTGAACTTCGAACCTGGGCTTCTCGACTTGTTGACAAGCTATTTTAACTACTACACCACTCCGCCATTCTCAGTCTAACTCTTCATAGATATTTTTTTATTATATTTGTTGCTTTTAGCATCACTCTCTTTCTATCTAACCAAATGCATTTTGTCTGAACCACTAACCTTCTCCGTAAGTTTAGTTTCTATTTACAAGCTCTTACATGCGTTACATTCGCTTATGTGGAAGGAACTGAAATATTCACAAATTCCAAAAACAACAATATGAGAGTTCGTTCCAGTTCGAGTTTGACGTTCTTTGTCTTGCATTCTACGTACATTTATGTGTATCAAAGACATAAATGTTTACGACCAATATTTGATTTTTCTTACGAATTTTATGTTTGTTTTATGGGTTGTCATCATCAGCATTTCATAAAATTTTATTTTTAATTTCTTTTTTAATGTCACTAACCTTTAAGCAATTGCAAATGCTGATAAGGTTTGTAAATCTAGGATGACGCATGAGCCTATAAAAGAAGAACAATTGTGTTCGGTGGCAAAACTTTTTTTATTTGTAAAATATACTCATGCTACATACACATTTAGATGACTATAAACTACAAAACTATAAAAAAAATCGATTTTCTCTTCTAACTGCTGAATATACTGTATAAGTATTGTTGCTCCTTATAAACATAAATGAGACACACTTTGAATGCAACAAACTTTAATTAGAGCCCCCTAAGCGTATGTGGAATATTTTCAACAAATAAATTGAAAACAAATATCGCTCATACGTTCAGGGGTCCTATGGCATATACAATCACGTTTGCTTACAAAACTGCAATAAATTGTGCAAATAGAACGTAAGAAGCTAAAAACAGAAAAAAATACAAATAAAATAAACTTTCGATTGCAATTAAACTCTTAAAAAAATAACACACAGATTATTCTCGTATATATTTTATATGGCACGTTTACTGCATAAGTTCGTAACTGGAAAATGAAATTTTTTTTAAGGTTATTTCTAATTTGTTACTGGAAATAAATATGTACCAGTTTTATTATGAATCATTCAACAGTTACAATTTATTGAAAGCATGGTTATGGTAGTAAATGTGAATAAATGTACACAAATATTTAAAGACTTGTTTATCTTTCAAAATTGTTTTGTCAAAAAGCTAAGGAGTTAATCTTTTTAGTAAAACTTATTACTCATCTGTAGGCTAAATAGTTTTGGTAAGTTGGCACTACTTAGAATAGAGATTCAGATCAATTTATTTACATATTATTAAAGAAACAATATCAAAGGCAGTTCTCAATATAATTGCAAGTAGAACATTGAGCGTCAACAAATCCTGGTCAAGCATCTCTTTAAAAACCACTGGTTTTGCCTGATATCAAAATACCAAGTGTTTTTGGATTCTCAAGGTCGCCGATATGCCCCAATTCTCGTAATATTCTACATTGGTCATCTGAGATAATGAATTTCCTGGTTGTTCATTCGTAAATCTACAGTGTCTGCTGATCTGATCACTAACAACATGCGGTATAAACAGGACCGCGATACGTTCCACACAATTCTTGTTACATTAGATACCCTGCACGACCGATTAGAGGTCATGATCACCTCACATAGACCACCGATATTAAATGCGGGTATCTTATGTCGACGAAATATAGTCTAAAAATCTCAGCGTCTCCTAAAGCCTACATACCATATGTCATCGGTCAAATAATGATATCAATATCTCACATACTCTTTATTTTATTACAATTTAAAGATACATACATGTATATGTACATAATTGTCTATAACAATCATTCAGTCAGGATTACGACCAAGCTACTCACACCACTTATGATGTGTGTGTCAATTTTATACATGAGAGACGGGGCCTACAATTTAAAGTCGATTTCGAGCGACCGGTTTTTTGTGAAACTTTTTATGGCAATTTTAATTTTAAATAAAGAGTTTTTGTATATGAGACTTTGTTCGCAAATGCGTAAATAACAAAATAAAAGCAATTTATGAAAAAATTACAAGTCCCTGCAAAACTCAATGAATCGCATAATTGCCTGTCTTGTTACCTCAAAAATATTGTATTTGTGTAATCCAAATTAAACCAGCAAATTCATATAAAAATAAAAGTTAATAAATTAATTGAAAGACAAGTCGGCAATATTCACTGATTTTTAAGCAAGAAAAATATAAGAATTTATCAAACATAACGGCTTGAGACAAATATTAAAACGTTTGTAATCAGTCATACCCAAGTAAACTAATCTGTTTCCCTGCCAATTTTTCATATTTTTTATTCGCTTCATCTTTTTATTAATTTATTACATTTCTTGTCCTATGGATATTAACTAATGAAAAAAGGTAACAAACATCTGTTTCTTTTAGGTTTTTGTTTAATCTAAACTCGCTTTTTTTTTTCTTTTGTTTTTTTTTCTGTATATGCCATAAATTAAGTCTCAGTTGACTGAATACAAACTGATTAAAAAAACAAAAATGAAGGCAACTATTGTCTTTCTGTTATAAAGAGTGTAATAAAATTTTTTTAACGATTGAGTAGATAAAAACGAAATACGAAAAATATTTTTTTTCGTCAACTTCCTCTCAGCAGTCTTCTGCCAAATACTCTAAGAGTAAAATAAAATTGCTATGAAAAGTTACAATTAGGTGGTGTGAAAAGCTAGGTTTTAACACTGACTAAATTGTTCTAAGAACCAATTAAGTAACTAAGTTAGTAATATTTAATATAGCGCTTTATAATAAATCGTAGCATTCGTCAAAGTTATTGTTGCTATTGTTTTATATCTTAAAACATGCCCAGTTACAGGACACTGCTTGCAGTACTGATTGTGGCCGTCACTTTCCTAGTGAACTGTGGTGAAACCGAAACTACAATAGTGTGTTCAGTTGTTTCTGGTGCCTGCTAGCATACATCCGTGCCGATTTCTACATTCGTAATTGTTATTCTTTGGAAATGTACTGTCACTGCACAATAGCTTGTGAAAAATCTATTGAATATTGTGAAAATACAGATTGTTTATCGAATGTGCCACAGACTATAATTGCTAACAATGAACAATAAATTTTATTTTACAATTTTTGTAATACACTATCGAGCTTCACAACTTCAAGACTTAAACTTATATGTCGCACAGTATAAAACATTACCTCTTTCTGTATTAATACTTAATTTATATTTGGTCCGGCAACTTCTAGAACTTTACTGTTGGTTTGTTATTGGTTTCTATATTTTATGGTTTTTATTTTTTTTTTATTGAATTTTATCGTGCTTGTAATTTTTTTTTTATTTAGTCCATGAATATAAGACCAACATCTTTACTTGAACCATTTATCGAAAAACTGTGCCACGGAGCACATAACCACCCTTATCACATAATGAAATATGAAGCGATGTTAAACATAAAAGGGTGTCCAAAGCCGCTGATGAACATTTGTCATTGCCCCTTTTAGACCGAGGTTGGCAAGTCTCTTTAACATCATCGCCAGTATTAACCATGCCTACCAAACACCATATATTGGATCATGTTTATCAAATGTAGATTTTAATTAAGTTTCTCTCTGATAGCCTAGTTCCTCCAAAGATTTTATGTGAATTACAATAGTACATAAGAGAATTTGTAGATACCAACCATATTGTTACGTTTTAACCTTTTAAAAGCGTTTAAAATATAAGCTCGTAGATTTCAAATAAAATAGAAATAAATTTGTGTTTAGTTTTAATTGAAATTCTTTATTCTGTGTCCCACTGTTCACAACTTGATGTAAACAACAACAATTACTTTTTTTTGGTTATTTCTCCGTTTATACCCTTTGCATAAACAATAACAATTACTGGACCATTATTCAACAGATCTTTGTAATAGAGATCTTCAAACGCACAGCGTCTTTACACAAGACTGACTGAACTTCACTAACTCAGTCGCCTGCTTTGCCTTGCCTTTTATATGGCAGAGTAAACAGTCTGATGAATGTACTTGAAGGCAAATGTTCATGACTTCGCCTTCTCAAAATCTCTATAAATGTAAACATCGTTGTTTACGTCGAATGTTAACACGTATAATATACTATTTTAAAAAATGTTTTCCTTAAAATTTTTATTTGTTGAACATTAAAAATCCCTTTTTTCACTTAAACATTCATTATCAAATATTTACATCCTTCAAGTGTCGTAAAGCGTAAATGCCCAACCAATGATTGTTTAAAAAAGAGACAATAGGAGCTTCCTTTTTTAAAAAATATCAGAATAGAAAATCATTTATTCGACTAAAAGATCAAGCAAAAATAAAACAATGAATAGAAAAAAATGTTTTTTTTTGCAAAAAAGTAAAAACAACAATAACAACGGGGAATAGAATAAACAACAGTATACATAAATAAACAAATCTAAAGATTTTCCTTTCTCTCTCTCTCTCTCTCTCTATGTCTGTTTTTCTTGTTTGTTTTGTTTTGTAAGCTGGAATCGGAAAAAAAAGAAAATTTCGTTTTGATTGTTTATTTTGGTTTATTGTGTTCCTTTTGTTGTAACTGTTCTATGTGGATTATATTCGGGTTACCATTTTGTATGTAATTTGAGTGTTGTCTGCCTGTCAGACTGATGACAGATAAATCTTGCAAAAAAAAAAAACGGAAAAATTGTACAACAATAATGCGAAAACAATTGCACACAAATATTTCGTAATTGCTTTGCTAGTACAATGAAAATGTATATATGTATGTATGTGTACATGGGTTTGTAAAGGTAAAAAAAGGAATGAAATTTTCTTTTTAGTGCGCATACAGTTGTTTTGTTTTCTATTACTTTTAATTTGGTTTTAAGTTTTCTTTCCTTAAAATAAAAAGCTAAGTATGGCTTTTGAATGGTGTGTAGAAAATTTTAAATTAAAATAATCCGAAGGAAAATTGTAAAGGAAAATTTCAATGTTTTTCAAAATAAGGCTAATCTGCAGACCAAATTGTCTTTAGTAATTAAGCTGTGTAAACACGAGAAATCCTAACTCACTTTAGCAGTTTTCTGTTTGTTTTTGATGGACAGGGTTTTCTACAGAAGGACAGTTATCTACAGTATGATTGTTTCCAGCTATAATCAACTCTATTCTGTAAACAAATTTCAGATTGTAAGATGATTTGTTTATTAAATATGCTCAAGAAAATATATCTGAATATTATATTTATTGAGGAATTGAAGTCCCTGTAAAGGTGGTGGTACAAACCAAAGATCCGCAATGAGTATTCAAAAGTAGATTCAAATTATACTTGCAATTTCTGATACCTATACGCATTCATACTTATTTTAATATAATACTCATACTACTCATATACAAAGTTTGAAGTACTCGTCATACTCATATTTAACAACACACATGATGTTGTTGATTTTGACTCAACATTTACAAGAATCACAAAATAAGTATGATTCGAGTACAAACACTACAATACTCACTAGAAGGTTATGTGTTTACTTTGCTTGCTGTCTTTGTCTTTTTCTTTTTCTTTCTTTTTTTTTTTTGTAAATGCAACAACAACTATGACTGTAAATTTTTATGAATGATTCGATTCACTCGAACGAATGAATACAATGGTTTCAATACTGTTGACTTACATATACTCAAAATTTCATGAGTACTTATGAGTAGCGATTCATTTCTGATCTCTGGTTCAAACCCCTGGTCAGACATCTCAAACAAAATGAAGTATGAAACAATATTTCTTAGGCGACTTACTCTTAGCAGATTTCTGACAAAAACTCTGAGAGTAACTTAAAATTGCAATAAGATAATCCGTCATTCGGAGTCCAATTTAAACTGAAGATTGCAGTCCTAATGGATAAAATTAACACACACAACATGGGTGGCGTGAGAAGCTAGGACGCAATCCGAATTAAACGGTTGTAATGAGTCAAGTAAGGTAATAGTCAAGTAAGAAACTCTTATAATTAACATTACATTACATTTTGGGTAGGTATCCTTTTAAAATGCTTAGAGGGCAAAGAGAATTGGTAGCACAAAACGGTCAGTGGTGGTGGTAATTTTTTTGTAGAATTCTTTTTCTTAAAAAATATTCGTTTAATATTAGTTTTGTTTAATCCAAACAAAATCCACAAAAATATGGACGGAGACCTTTTATTCTTATTTACTTTGGGAATAAATTATTTGAAATAAAATATTTCATTAAAATACTGTGGTATTTACATTAGTCTGCGACGAGAACGAGAAAATATTCTCAACAATGGCCACATAATTATAAGAGAAGCCTTTTGTGGTTGATAATGACAAGAATACTTTGTAACAGAGCAGACATAATGAAAATTATACAGCGTTGTGTATATGTGTAACCACAATTCATTACTCATTCAAATATACCACATAACATAAACTGAATATTGAGGCATACACAAGTGGCATGATAAAATAAATATTTTTGGCTTATCTTACGGCAGACAGTTTCAAAAACAATAGAAAACCAATAATAAAATTGAATAGAATAACGATGGATGTGATATATGCGTGTATGCAGCATATAACGACTGGAAAGCATGAACATTTGTTTATGCATATTATCACAAGAAATAAAAAATAGCAAACATGAATATGCATGCATTCAGTCATGCATTAATTTAAACAACACGAATTATCGCATCGTTGCCAATATACATGCAATCAATGGGTATCAAGAATCATTGAACCAATTGAATACAAACATTTTTTTTTTCTAATAAATCACCAGCATATATTGAATACTTGTCAATCACTAGCATATTAAATGACTACGAAAAAATATGCAGCGGTTTCTCATGTATTATCGATAGAAAAAAAATTAATTGAATGTGTGATAGATGTGATAAAAATATTCCTTTTGCTGCTGTACAATTTGATGATTACTAACAACGTAATATTATATACGCCTACTGTTGAAAAAATTGGCAAGATTATAAAGAAAGTTGAAGAGACTGCAAGGCTTTTTAAATATTGTTACGATTTTGTCTTTTAAAAACGTTTAAAATATGAGTTCGTATATGAATTTGTATTTAGTTTTAATGAAGATTCTTTATTATTCGCACAATTCTGTGTGCCACTGTTCACAACTTTATGTAAACAACAACAATTGCTTTTCTTTGTTGCATGCTTTGCCTTGCCATAAACAGTCTGATGAATGTTCTTGAAGCCGAATGTTCGCGGCTTCACCTTCTCCAGAGCTCTACAAACGTAAACATCGTTATTTCATTATTGTTGTTGGTGTATTTTGTTTATTTTATTTATTTATTTATTTATTTCTATCATAGGAACATTGGATAAGTAAAATTATTTACAGTGTTTTGAGTTTCTATCTTAAGGATATTTCAACAAATTATCACATTTTAATTATTATTAAATACTTAAATACTCTATTTAATAGGAAAAAGATAGTAAAAAACCTAAAATTTAATATCACATAAGAGAGTTGAGAAGCTCTAAGACAACATCTAATGAATGCTATACATAATAGTATAGCTGAAATTAGAAGTTGTCAAATCAAACCTCTCAGATGGGCGTAGTTTGACCTTCTGCATTTTTCTCTAAATGACAGCGCCAAGTCGGTTATAACGTTTCCAATCATCTGGATGTTAGCCTTTGAATGCAGTTCAGCAGTAGGAAATCTTGAAGGCAGATTGTAAATTATTTTCAAATTCTTATTCTGTATTATTTGTAACTTTTTCAGGTGTGACCTGGCACAATCATACCAGATTTGGCAGCCATACGTAAGAATTGGCCTGATACACATTTTGTATAAAAGTAATTTATTTTTAAAATTTAATTTTGACTTCCTATTCAGTAGAGGATATAAAGATCGCCCGCACCTGATTGCTTTAAGACATGTATTCTCTAGGTGCTCTTTAAAATTTAGTTTTTGGTCTAATGTAATTCCTAGATATTTTACGGATTTCGCGAACTCTCTTTCATTGCCTTGTATCCTAAGTTTCCTGCTAGGAATTCTCTTAGGTGACTTGTTGTAAGGGAACAAAATGGCCTGAGATTTTTCTTCATTGATTTTAATTTTCCATTTAGAAAAATATTTTGCGGCCGATAACAGAGCATTCTGAATTTTCTTCACAATTGAGTTGGAAACCTTTCCGTGACAGATTATAGCACTGTCATCCGCATAAAAAGCCACATCATTGCCTCTGACAATTTTGAAGTCGGAAATGTAGAGGGAATACAGCAATGGTGATAAAATCGAACCCTGGGGAACTCCAGCTGGAATGTCACGCATTGTAGATTGACTTCCGTCAACATCGACCACAAACTTTCTATCCTCAAGGAAACTTTTCACTAATTTAATTAGGTGTAGTGGGATATTCATTTTGTGAAGCTTGAAAATAAGGCCTTTATGCCAGATAGAGTCAAAAGCTTTCTCCACGTCCAGGAAAAGAATACCAGTAGAGTACCTTCGGTTTTTGTTCGATCTAATCATGTTGACCACTCTCTTAATCTGGTGAATAGTGGAGTGTTCTGCTCTGAAACCAAACTGATAGGGATGAATTAGGTTGTTGTCTTCTACAAACGTTTTGAGGCGATGATGAACAATTTTCTCAAATAATTTGCCTAAGGAGCTTAATAGACTAATTGGGCGATAATTGGATGGAAGTCTTTCATCTTTTCCTTTCTTTGGGAGTGGGATAACTTTTGCTACTTTAAAAGCGCTTGGGAAGTATGAATTAGTGATACAGAAGTTGTAAATTCTTAGTAAGAAATTTAAAGCAGTATGAGGAAGATTCTTTAACAAGATATTGTTAATTTGATCTATACCAGGCGCTTTGGAGCACCTAAGGCAAGAAATGAAAAATTCTATTTCGCCCAAAGACGTCAAAGAATGGACGTCGGTGAACGCCGAAGTGTCTCTTTCCAACAGATTGAAAATAGAGTTAGCTTTATTTTCCATTGAGCTGTGGGAACTCGCAGTAGTTAAATGGGCTTTTTCAAATTGATCGGCAATGCTGTCGGCCTTTTCTTTATTAGAACAAATCTCTTTATCATTAACCACTAGATTTTTTATAGGCTTATTCCTTCCTTTAATTTTCCTTGTAATTTTCCAGAATTTCCTGCTACCGCTAGGAATTGTGGACACAAATTTTGACCACTGGGCGTTTCTTACGTTGTTAATATTAGAGGAAATTAGTTTATTCAGTTCTCTTAGAATTGCATCTAAGATTATTCTAGAATTTGGATCAGCACAACGTTGAAATTTTCGCCTGTACTTGTTTCTTGTTGATATTAAATATTTACAGATATCATTTAATTTATAGTTATGAACTTCTCTAGGTTTGATGGGAATTGAGTCGAAACATGAAGCTCTAACGAGATCAGTAAATTCTTTTATAGAATCCTCAATATTAAAAGAAGATATGTTTTCATTGAGAATTACGGAGGCGGTAATTTTTGAGTTTAATGAGATTTTGAATCTATTCCAATTAGCATTATGGAAGTCTAGAAAATATTTTTCCGTATGATGAATATCTTCATTAATAAAAAATAATATTGGCACATGATCCGAATATAAACTATGCGGACAGGTCACTAAATCGCTGAATTGTAGTGTGGAATTAGATAGCAGAAGGTCAATCGTCGATGCCTGTCTGAAGGTGAGATTTTGAGGAATTCTAGTGGGGTTATGTGGATAATATATATAATAATTATTACTACTTTGATGATTGAATAGAAGATTTCCAGCAGTGTTGGATTTGGCGCAATTCCAACTGAGGTGATGTGCGTTTAGATCGCCTAGGATGAAGAAGTCGCCATCTGTAGATGTCATCAAATCGAGATCCCGGACGAAGTCAGGAGTGTAACGAGGGCAATAAGCTGATATGAATTTGACTTTAGAGTTGAGAAACTCCACAGACACGCATAAGTTTTCTATCAGTTTCGTTGGAAATGACGAATCGACGTTGTGTTTCAATGTTGATTTAATAACTATTGCAACTCCTCCACCATGAGTAGTTCTATCTTTTCTATACACTTTGTATCCTGACATCTTAAGGCTGTGATTTGATTTTAGAAATGTTTCGTTCAATAGAAGAATATCGATAGAGTTTTCTTTTATAAAATTATGAAGTTCCACAGATTTAGAGAATGTAGTAATGCCTTGACAATTCCAGTGCATTACTTTAAGACTATTTTGAACTTGGTTAGATTGCATATTTTACCAAAGACATGATAACATTGAGTTGTTCCATTTTCGTTCTACAATTGCGTAGATCAGAGATGGCTCTTGTAAAAATTTTGAATAATTCGTCGATACTGTAAAGTTCAGCAGTTGAAGAACATTTTTGAGCAGGAGTTTCAAGTATACTGGCATAGGAGTTATTCAGGACAGTGGGATTAGGCTCGTTTGGAACAAATGAAGATCTGTTTAGATGGGGAAAGTCAGCAGCGGATGCATCGAAGACAGCGGGCAGAGGACGGTTTTTAGTATGGGATTTGTTCATTAGATGTTCGCGAATTGTTAAATATTCTTTGCGGCTGGGGCAACGTGGGTCGTCGGCTCTATGATTATTGTTCTTTAAATTTTTTTTAATGCAATTGAAGCATTTGTAGACGGCGGGGCTGCCTTCAGGTATTTTGTTAACCTGGCAGTTGGCTACGTCGTGATCACCCCCACAAGCAATGCATGCACTTTTGCGAAAACAATTCCTAGCTCCATGGCCGTACATGGCACACTTTGTACATTGCGTCGGCCCTCTGTTTCTTTTTTGAGGATTTCTCCAATGGACTATAATTTGGAGCAAACGTCTGATTTTTAAGACTTGTGATTTTGAAATTACCGTGCGGTCGAACTCAACCATATAAATAGCATCATCTACAGAGGAGCGAGCTGTAATTATTTCTTTAATATTGACAACATTGATGTTGTATGAGCTTTTTAATTCTTCTACAATTTCATTAGGATTAAGTTGTGGTAGACCGTAGAGGACCAACTTAAATATTTTCGTATTTTTGCACTCATGAGAGTAAAAGGTGTAACCTGAAGCAATAAGCTTTTTCTTAGCTTGTTCGAAGAGCGTTATTGATGGTGAGATAATTTTAGTACCGATAGACATTCTCTTAAATTCATATGATGATCCAATCAGCTTGTAAACGCATTGGAACTTATGAACAGCATCCACAATAATTGGGGGAACAACAATTTTATACTCACGTACTTCATCCTCTTCTTCACTATACGTATTCTCGTCATTAGCAAGTGTTTGTAGAATACTAAACCGGTTTTCGTTGTTTTTATATTTCTCTTTTGGTGCTCTGCCTGACATCCTCTTTCGTTTCAATGAATGCATTGACCACTTAATAGTTGTTGTTGTTTATTGTTATTATTTATTGTTTTAATATGAAACAGAAATTTACAGAAGTCGAAATGTTGATTTTTATTAATAGTGATTACACTGATTTTGTTGGTATGGTAGTTAGTACTACGCAACGGAGGAGAAAATAAGAAAAAACGTCTGCTTTCAATCAATGATAGCATAAGACTGGTGTATTTTGTTTACATTTATTCTTGTAGTGTTTATTGTTGTATTTTTGTTTACACATTTACCATTATTTTTATCTGGTGGTTTTTCGTATATTTTTGTTTACTTGTTTATCATTTTTTTATGCTGGTGTTTGTTGTTATATTATGCAGTGCGATAATTTGTTAATAAGTTCATTGTTTTTATTTTTGTTACTTTTATTTACAATTTTAATGTTGAACGATGCGAAAGCAAAACACCAGTATCTAGATTTTTCCATTTTCGTTCATTTCAGTTAGCGAAAGTCTAGTGAAAGTCTCATCAATTTGATGTTGACGTAGTCTAGTAGATAGTGTGTTGACTTACAAGACTGGATCCCACGGTTCAAACCCCAGTTCAGACATCTCTACTAAAAAGAATAAAGAAAAAATATTGCTTTGACGGATTCCTTTCAGCAGATTTCTAACAAAAACACAGGGAATAAATAAAATTGCCATCAAAATTTCTCAAAAACCTATCGTTCGGAATCGACCTTTAACTGTAGGTTCCCGCCACTCATGTATAAAATTAACACACACAACATAAGTGGTATGTGAAGCTAGGTTGTAATCCTGACTGAAGCATTGTAATCATTTCAAACTTTCTTGTTTCATTGACTGTACCGTTCTTGATAAAGTACGGCCCAATGCATCTTTTTCCATTCAAATTCAATAATTTCATAAGCTGACGCAATCATTAAACCCAAAATAAGTTTCGCCCTTGAAAACACTTTCACATGAATTTTGTTAATTATAGCCATTGTTTTCCAAGCTGCAACACGAGTTATTAAATGAAATGATAAAACAGTCTTCTTGATTGATGGGGACCCGTATTAAAAACGGCTACATTTTACAGTGTTTCTCTTCTCTTTTAAATTCATTTTGTTTAAACATCTCCATAAGAGTTTTAAGTGCCATGTCTTAGGTAAATTAATTGTTCATCATGATGATAAGCATTTTAAGTTCTGCAGTACATATACAATACAGTGCAGATGGTGTGTGGTAATCTCAATTATGTATACAACAGGCACACCTGTACTAGACAGAAATTTCTGCCCAATGGAAAATTATGGATTAAATAAAAAATGTAATTCTTTTTTTTTCGAAGCAAAAAGTTCTTCAAACAAACAAGTCATTTTTTCTTTTTTGTTGTTACGGGGAACCCTTTTTTATTTTGACATCTTTACCACCTGTTTGTAACTTAATTTTCTATGAACTATGCTTAGTTACTTAAAAGTCAGAAGGCCTTAAGTTACTCCTACGCTTCTTAAATATTTTAAGAAATTCAAATCGTCTGTTTTCTTTTTTTACTCTTCATAAGTTTTAAAGTAATGTTAACTAAAATATGCAGATGAGTTGCTAAAACAACTTTTGAAAACTGAATTTAATTCAATTATTTCCCACAGGGCATTTTCTATTGTACAATATGTGAACATTATTAAGAGTCAATTAGCCTTAACAACTATTGTATTCATGCAGTATGCATATATCAGCCCGTTTGTTTGTCTATCTCTGAAGCACACATGAACATATAAGGACATGGGGGCTTTCAAAAGAAGACAATTATTGGCTGCTAATAATTAAAGGACTTACTAATTGTATCCTTATAATGAGTTATTGGTAGATATCCTTCTGTATTCAAGATAACTTCATATTAAATCATTAATAAAGATTAGATAAGACTTTCAATATTTGGGTAAATTGTGTGTTGTTTTATGAAGCTTTACTTTAAATTAATCATTTTGATAAGAAAATATTTGAATGTCTAACATAATAATTAAGTTTCGAGTAACTAATATGTTTAAATAAAGTAATATGTCACACTCTATTCACAAAAGTTTTATTTTATTGTGAAATAATTGCTAAAATAATAGCATAAGTTTTTTGCCTAAAATCTATAATGTTTTCAAAATCATATTCGAAAAATAAATAGAAAACAATCCATCAAGTCAACTCTGAATGCAAGTCATTTTTAAAGCTACTTGAATTCCACAAACGAACAAGGCCTGCAAGTCATTGAATTTTAGTATCAAAATTCCTGCAGTATGAGAAATGAATTGTAATTTCATAAAAATACTACAACAACCCACCCAGGACTGGTCTGAATTTAATATTAATTTTTTTCCTTAACGATTGCTTTATTACTTCTATCTACCTCTATTAAATAGAAATATTAAATGTTTGATGTTGGGTACCCCTCTACGTATACTTAATATTTGTGTAGAGACCACAAATTAATATCACTCATACGTCTAAGCTCATTTCTGGCCACATGACGTGAAGTGCAGCCACAGATAGAGATCACCTAAGTACATGTGTTAGCTTGTTAGACGTGAAGCCAAGGTTCAAACCAGAGATCTCGAATAAAACAAAATATGAATAACAAAATTTCCTCCCCTCAGCAGACTTCTGACAAAAACTTTGAGAGTAACATAAAATTGCCATGAAAAAGTTTCTCAAAAATCTATCTATCTATTTAGATCCCAAAACTTATGGATAAAATTTACAAGCCCAACATAGGTGGCCTGGGAAGCTAGGTCGCAATCATGACTAAAGGGTTATTATAATGACCAATGAAGTACGTAAATAAGTAAGAAATTTATGGACCGAATAAAAACGTAAAGTAAAAGGTCGGAAAGTACTTCGTTTTCAGCAAATAAAACGTTGTGGATTACGAGGTATTTCATTTTTACATATTTTTCTATAACACGTTATCATAGTAACAAAGCCTTTTCCAATATGTATTAAGGCAAATAATTAGTGAAATAACTGTATAACAACATTCAAAGAATGTAGAAATGATCAGCCATTATAACCAATACATCAGCTGATCTGTGCCAATCTTCCGACACACCAGGTCTCATAATGAGTTTTATTTTGTACACTTTGGAATTTTAAACATCCTATTTTAGGTTGTAGCTGTTCGGGATTTGTTAATTCGTGTTAATACCACATTTAGGACCTGTCCTTAAATCACCAAAATCATGCAATTTGCTGCACTATATTTCATGGAAATATGCGATGTTTTACGTGTGCACACGTATGCCAGCCATAATTCCAGTCCTGGAAGACAACATTACTGCTGTCTTTACTGAAGTAACAGCCGAAATGCAAGAAAAATTATACCAAAATTAGTGCTCATGGATGGATTACATACGATATCTCAGTAATTTTTGCAAGTTTTCTATATCTTTTGAATTTTAAAAACTTAAACGTTTAAAAAATTTACCATTTTATATGGAGGAGCAGCAGGTCTAGGTACCCAAATGACCGCACAAACTTTGTAAGAGTCTTTGGCACAAATTTATGACCCAGTAAGAGTTTTCAAGGCAATATCTTTAGACAATTATACTTCAGTGCAATAAGTGGATTCCGTTCGAATTGTTTTTCTTTTTACACCATTTCCATTTGGTACAGCACGTCCTTCAGGGATTAAAAGAGATTAAAATTACATAATATAGACTAGCTTATTAGACGTGAATCCACTGATCAAACTTCAGGTAAGACATCTCAAACAAAACGAAATATGAAAACAAATACTTCTTCGGCGACTTCCTCTCAACAGATTTCTGGCAAAAACTCTGACAAAAAATAAAATTGCCATGAAAAGTTTCTCAAAAATCTGTCGTTCGGAGTCGACTTTCAACTGTAGATCTCGCTACTCATATATAAATTAATCGAAATCCTAACTGAAGTGTTCCAATGACCAATTATGTATGTGTCAGAGATCAGCAATGAATCCTTTTTTCGCTACTCATAAGGTACTCATGAAATTTTGAGTATGAGTGATGCAACAGTATTGAAATTCAACTACTCTGATTCATTCGTACTCACTACAATATTGATTTTTAAGTACTGGTTGTAATGAGTATGAGTACAACGTTGACATCAAACTCATAACATTTGAAATATGTTTGATTCATACGTCTACTCATTCGGATTCATAAATTTAGAAAAATACTTATAATACTCATAAATGAATTAGTATCACTCATACGTATCACTCAAATCATTCATCAAAATTTACAGTCTTAATTCTTCTTGCATTTGCAAAAAAAAAGAAGGAAGAAAAAGACAAAAACAGCAAGCAAAGCAAACACACAACCTTCTTGTGAGTATTGTAGTGTTCGTACGCGATTCATACTTATTTTGTGATTCTTGGAAATGTTGAGTCATGGAGAGTCGAAATCAACAACATCATGCTTATTGTTAAGTATGAGTACAATGAGTACTTCAAACTTTGACTACGAATAGTATAAGTATGATATTAAATTAAGTATGAATGCATATAAGTATTAGAAATTATGAGTATGATTCGAATCTAATCATCTTTTTGAATACTCATTGCTGATCTCTGGTATGTATGTATGTAATATTGTACAATATCTTGTAAGTAATTTAGAAACCTATCAATTAAATTTAGAAACTGGATTAAATTTAATTTTATTTGTCCTTCAAACAGCAAATTATTACAAATTTAAAAACGACTTCTCATTAAGAGCGTGTGGAGCCAATATTCGTTGGATCTAGCCTATCAGATAGAAAACATAAAAAAACATTTTAAATTTGTTTCACATTAACTATGTCTCATCTAACGAAAGATTCGAAATTTAATAGACTCCAGAGCATACGAAGAAATTAAATCTTTAAGTGTCATTTGTTTTCTCAAGCGTATAATGGTTATTCTACTTCATTTTAATAGCAATGAGCAAAAAAAAAAGAAAATAACTGTATAGACTAGACAACAACTAACGAACAAAAACTACAAGCAGACCACAACTACAAAAACAAAGTAAAATAAACAAACAAACAAACCAGCTGATGACATAAAGGCATTGCTGTCCTTCGAAGGACAATAAAAACAAAAACAAAAATAAATTTTAACAAATTAACCAAATTTGTTGAGAAACTCGCCGGTGAGTTAAGAATAAAATAAATACAATCAAAATTACATTCAAAATGTACAATATTTTGATGGGCAGACTTAAATACTTGAGAAAAATGTTTCAATCGCAAAAGGAAAAAGGAAAAAACAAAGAAAAGAAATTGTATGTTTGGCCATTATCTTAATAGACAACACCAAGAAGAAGAAGAAGAGAAATGAATTAACAAAACTTTGTATGACTTGTTTATTTTATTCGATTCTTTTAAAAACTATTTAATTCAGGACGAAAGTTTTATTTGTTTTACTTGCTGTTTTACTCTGTTTTGTTTGTGTCAGAGGTTTTTATACTTGTGGTTACAAATTTCTATTTTTTTTCTTTCTTTAGTTTTGTTTTTCTCTTAATGAAATATGCTGTTTATGGTTACAAATGACCTTTTCTTTACAAATAGTTGTAGAATAGCAACCAAAAACAAATAAAGAAACCAAAAATAAAGTACCAAATGAGCCTTAAAATTTTCATACTTCCACGACTATGTGTTGGCATCAGTTATATTGTTTTAAATTTTCTCACCACAATTTAAATTTGTTTTCATTTGTTAATTCCTTTGTTTTTTTTTCTCGAAATTTATTTATTTATTTTTATCAAGTTCTTGTTCTTTCGTTTTCTTAGTATTAATTTAAATAAAATAAAGAGAAAAAAATTTTGAAATTTATGTTTCAAATTTTGATTGCATTTACCGCAACTTTATTTGTTAAACTTTTTTCATTTTTCTTTTTTCTTTTTTCTACTTTGAAAGAGAAACACAAATATAAGAAATTAACAAATTTTATGACTTTTATGTAAAATAATTGCAAAATCTGTTGTTATTGACAGATGATTTTTTTGCCAAAATCGGCATCTTCTGTAGGCTACTCGTGTAGGCTACTGCATGGCCATTCCATTATTAACCGGAAGGATTGTACTTTAAAATAAAAAAAGAAATTTGAGAAAATATTCAGTAGTTTTTTTTAAAGCATTTTCAAAAAAAAAAATTATTTGGTGGACCCTTTATATACATCTTTTCTTCTAGGCAATGTGGACCAATGGAAGTTAATCACATTGCACCCGTGGAACCATCAAATGTACACGATATTCCAAATATATCCTTTAAACCATAAACAGTATGTACTTCCGCTTATTCTTAGATTAATAAAAACAAATGTTCTTATATGAGATATATCCATACATATGTAGATACATAACTGGTCATTACAACCCTTCAGGATAGCGACCTAATTTCTCACAACACTTATGTTGTGTGTGTTAATTTTCTACATGAGTGGCGTCACCTACAGTTTAAAGTCGATTTCGAACGGGTGAATTTTTTAAGCAATTTTTTTATTGTTAACCCTCAGAGTTTTTGTCCGAAATTTGCTGAGAGGAAGTAATCCAAGAAATATTTCTTTATATTTCGTTTTGTTGCAGATGTCTGACTTGGTGTGTTTGAACCGTGACCTCACATTTAACAATCCAACACGTAGATACTGTGTTGGACTATGGCAACTTCAATATACTTTTTTGTTAAATTTTCATGAAATTTTATAAATATCGGGCATCAATACAAGGGGCTGTTTTGTACAGAAAATTTCATGAAATTAATGATTCAATATAATTTCAGTCATAAGGCCGCCATTACCAATGAAACACCAGTTTTCGTAAAGTTTTCCAATTTAATTCCTATGCTTTCAATTGTCTCTATTTATCGTCACAACCGCAAATAAAATAATCCCGTACGGTTAAATTACATGATCCTGGAGGCCAATTAATTTGATTATTACGTCGTAGTTCAAATCCCAGGTCAAACATCTCGATCAAAACATGAAATATGAAAAATTATTTCTTCGACGACTTGCTATCAGCAGTCTTCCCTTAAAAAATTGACATGAAAAGAAAAAAATCTGTCGTTTTGAGTCTACTTTTAACTGTAGATTCCGCCATTCATGTATAAAATTAACGCACATACAACATAAGTGGTATGAGAAGCTAGGTTGTAACCATGACTGAAGAGTTGTAATGACCAATTATGTATGTACATATGTATGTAAAAGAAGGTAATACATTTTTTTGATATCATGTTTTTAAAGCAAAAACATTTCTCTGATGTACTAAAAATTCAAAATTTAAATGTGTTATGCTTAACACTGCCTCACCTCACACTTGTTTCACTTGCATCAAACGCCTTTCTGTAGTATTTGCAAATAGAAAAACATGTCGATTAAGAGCAAATACATCTTTCACCTGTGATCCTAATAAATGGAATACAAATGATACCTCTTCCCTGAGCTAATTTAGCAACAGACATTCATTTGTTTTTGTAATTTCAAACAAGATAGGTTTAAATAAAATTTCCATACTCCATTCCACATATACATAGTCATGTCAAGCGATGTATCATGTAGTTGTACATACTTTCAGAAATTTTGTCTGTACACGTCGTTATATGACACAGCAACACAGAAGATAATCCATTGCAGATGTAAGCCTTTATGCCAAGGGTTATGTTCCCAATTCTCTGACATAACCAAAGATAAATGGCTAGCGATGATGTTGGCAGGTAGGATAAGTGAAACAAAATCCTGTTGTAATTGAGAGTTTAAGTCAATTATGTATGTATGTATCGCATATAACATGAAAAAAATAATTTCATTTCACAATTTTTTATATAAAATTTAAACGTTTATGAAGTTTAATTACAAATTTTTATTTTATAAGTTCTTTTATTTTAATTAAATGATTGACACATGCCAACACCAACACTTTCCCCAGCCATTATCAATCAATTTTGTTCAACTGAATATAATTGCCACCATTTGTACTCATACAGCATTGATGCAATTTTATTAATTAACAAGAAAACTGAAAAACTAAATGAACAAAATTTAATAAAGAAAATTGCGTTCTTTTTATCTTTTTTAATTGTTTTCACTTTAAAATTATAACACATGGGAGGATTGCTTTGGCACTTCAACACAGGGGACCAAATTAAATTAATTGAGAACAAAACAAAAAAACAAAGAATATGGAATGAAAAAAAAACATATAAATTATAGAAAATTATTAAAAGTCAAAATTTAAGAAAATTTAATTGTTTCACACGCAGGTAAAATATGGAAAATTATTAAAAAAAAATTGAAGAAGAAAAATCTGGCAGTACATACATACATACATAATTGGTCATTACAACCCTCCAGTCAGGATTACGACCTAGTTTCTAATACCACTGATGTTGTGTGTGTTCATTTTATACATGAGTGGAGAGACCTTCAGTCCAAAGTCGATTTCGAACGTAAAATTTCTTTTGAGAAATTTTCCATGGCAATTTTGTTCACTCTCAGAGTTTTTGCCAGAAATCTGCTGAGAGCAAGTCGCCGACGAAATATTTTTTTTTTTTGATGTCTAACCTGGGGTTTGAACCGAGGCCTCACAATATCTATTAGACTAGACTACGGCGACTTCAAGAGTCATATGACAATAAACAGTCTAATTAACAAAACGAACTAAGAAATATTTATTTAAGCGACTTCCTCCCATCAGTCTTGTGGTAAAAACTCCAAAAGTAAATAAAGTTGCCATGAAGAGATTCTCAAATCAGTCGTTCAAGGTCGACGTTAACCTGTACGTCCTGCTACTCATATATAAAATTAACACATTAATCTCCTTTTTAGCATGCTCTTTGTTTTGCACCTGTATTTTCGAAGATATCGAACTGACATTTAAAATCAATAAACAGTTACTCGATAATAATTTGCACAGTAGTCATGTGATCCACGCAATATACTCCCTAGCCTGAGTATTGCTTGTTATGTTATCCATTGTTGGGGAAATGCAACTCTGTGTTAGGACTGACAGCAGTTAATCGACTGCATTTAGCAGTGCTTTACCTCGTTAGTAGTTACATAATCTTAAGTGTTCCTCTTCGTTTTCCAATCCGGAATGGACTCTTGTTTACACATCCTTCAGATTATGGGTGACAAAGTTTCAAGGATAAAATAGCTTGATTGGGCCATTTTCTTGTGAAGTTAATCAGTTTCAAAAGTATTAACGTAAATGTTGGGGAATGATGCAGATGAAGTTTATATTTTACTCTTTGAAATGCATCTGCTTCCCGGTCAAATTTTGCAAAATACTCAAGCACAGGATCAAGGTACTGAAGAATCACAACATTGTGACGAAATTTTGCTGGAATTTGGCCAGTACAGGGACTGAGCATGGCATCGCAACGGGTCACTATATGTGCTCAAGCAGACATTGGTAATCAAACCTATCACTCAAAGCTACCTACCTACCATTAGCTGTCACTTGGTGGAAGAATTTTGTCATTTACATTCAAAAATATGTTAAGTTTCTAATTCGAAGAGAAACTTTTAAAGGCAACCGAACTTGAAAGACTCGTGTAGTAAAATTTTTTTAATTTCATTTCATTTATTCTCTTTTTTAATGCACATTAAAGTAATCAAATAATTCAAATGCTTACCTTCAAAGTCTGGCCTAATTTAGAATTTCTTTTTAAAATCTTTCTTTTTCATAATTGATCATCTTATTGGCCTTTTGGCTTCATTGTGCTTGAAAATGAAATCAAATCTTGTTAAGAATTTCTCTATTTTTTGTTAAGATTTAATTGTGTATTAAAATCCTTTTACAGCAAATGGAAGGTTTCATTAAATCTTGAGTTAAAGGTTTCAAATCAGTTCCATTTTTGTGTTACAAAATAGAAAGATTCTTAGAAACGTATGTACATATTTTCACCATTAAAATCTTTAAAACACCAGAATACACTGGCAGTATGAATAACAAATAATGGAATATCACTCATACGCCTGGGGTTTGGAAAATTTTGGTAGAAAATGTTAAATATTTAAAATATTTCATATAATTTTCGTTTTCTTTTTTGTTCTTTTTTGCAATTCATTTTGTTTCACACACAATTTCAAATAATCCCCGAAGAACCAGAGGAATTTTTTCTTTAGAAAATTGTTGAATAAAATTGTTTTTATTTTCTTTTCTTAACAATTTCACTAAAAATTTAATGTTTAAGCAGACGTTGTATATACATACTACATCTAGTCGTAAGTAAATTGTCTGTTGTATTGATTTTTTCTCTCCATTTTTTGTAAAAACCAAAAGCTACTTAAAGTTTTAACAATTCAATATTCTTAAGCCAAAAAGAAATTCAGAAAAGAAAGAGCAAACTTAAGGGCCAAAATAAATACACATGTCAACTAATGTGTGCTTAAGTAAATGTTATAGTATTTACATACGTTATTACCATGATTTCAAATTCTAGCTATGTTGGTGGCATTTGTAACGATGTTTAAGAGCAATACAAGGAAAAGTTTTTGAAACATCTTTAGTCGTTAATTCCATTTGAATCTTGTTATGGAATTATATCGAAACATTCGATAGACATTATGATGGTTGTAATGGTTGATTACATAATCCAAGCATTCCACATAATTAATTATTAAAATGTTAAGCTTAAAACGAAATATGGGAACCTACGGTACAACAGAAGCAGTAAATGCAACAAAAATCATCATAAGAAGCTAAGTTTTCTCGTCACTACACAATACCCATTTTCATGGATGGTGATAGTTCTTGGTAGCTGCAGATGGCAGGCTTATTACTCTAGGCCCTGGTGCATTTGACCAAGAGCTCTTTAATGAAACTGACACAAGAAAAATGCTTTTTGCAGTTGCCGTAGTCTGTTAGGTAGCGTGTTGGCATAATGAACATCAGGTTCAAACTCCAGGAAGCTCTTAATTCTAGTTTTTTCTGCTACATACATACATACGCATACATACATAATTGGTCATTACAACCCTTTAGTCAGGATTACGACCTAGCTTCTCACACCTCTACCTACTGTTTTAAAGTCGACTCCGAACGACAAATTTTTGAGAAACTTTTCATGGCAATTTTATGTACTCTCAGAGTTTTTGCCAGAAATCTGCTGCGAGGAAGTCGTTCAAGAAATATTTTTTCAAATTTCGTTTTGATGTCTGACCTGGGGTTTGAACGGTGGCCTTACGTCTAATATGCCAACACACTACCTACTAGACTACGGCTAACTAACTGAACTAACTTTACTGAACTTTCACCGACTTACGTAAGTAAGTCTAACGAACTGAGAGATACATCATATTCAATTAGATTTTCCTAAGACATCCAATTGTTGTTAATTCACTACACCTGCCACTTAAAATTGTACTCTCAAACCCAATTGATTAACTCTTGAGTAGATAATGCCATTGGCTGTGGACTAATGTGGAAATAATGGCTGCGTATTGAACATGTGGCACGTGGGCCGTAAGTGCTGTATCACTTTACATGCGTAATTAATTAATTTTTCCACGAATCAAAATTATTTTAGCTTGAGGAGGAAGGAGATTTTTGTGTTGCATTTAATATAGTTAAAGTTGAACGACTACCAATTTTTCTTTTAGGCGCAAAATATGGAGACCCTACCATAGGTTTTACGGTCGTACTTTATAATTTATATCTGCCTGTCTGTTTATTTTTAAAATTTTTATAACAAATTCATCTTGTCTTATCAGCATTCATCATCTGGTGGATGATGATGCTGTCATTTGGTCATTTATTCTGTCTGTCTCTGTCCAAGTGGCTGTAGCTGTGTCAGTGTCTGTGTCTATGTCTGTCACAAACAAGTTACTTTGTTCTAAAAGCCCGTTTCTCTTCTGCTTTCCACGATGATGATTGGAAAAATGCCAAAACGTGCTGAAAACATATTTTTTCTACGCTGTACGTTGAGTTGTATTCTAAACAAAACAAATTCAACATCCTTAAAAAAATGTTCAGCATTTGTCCTTGAAAACTTAATATTGTTGTATCCTTTATAAGGAATTTCTTGTTGTTAGTTTGGATACACATATTCGCTGGCCGTAGTTGGTTTGAAGTTTAAGTTCAATTTAAGAAAACTGTTCGACAAACAAAATAATTTTTATGCCGCCATTAATTTCATGGTCAATGTTTACGAGCTTGTAATATTAAAAAATATTTCACAGATAATTTTTAATAACTTATAAACGACAAGTAAACAATTGAAAATAATTTTTCAGTGAAATATTGTTAAAAAAAAATAAAAGGTGGGAAAAGTTGGATTTTTCTTGGCATTAGCGTATGCCACCTGGCTGAGGATGTTGTGGCCATTTAAAGAATATTCCTTATAGGCACACAAAAAACACATATTTTCTAGGAAACCATAAAGAAAAGTTTTCTCAGAGAGTTTTAAATGGAAATTTCCATGGAATTTTAATATTAGCATGCAATTTAATACTTCACTATATATAGGGTGAGCCATCTATCGGCTTAAATTTGAACCATCGGTTATTTCGAATCTGACAATACTTACGTCATTCTATTCTTTTACAAAATTCAGTATATTATCTCCATCGAACGTAATGAATTGCTTGAGCAACATTGTGACAACGATAAACAGCACAATGATGTTGATTTTCCCAAAAAAAAAATCATCTTTTCGGATGAAGCTTATTTTCATCTCGGTGGATACGTTAATAAGCAAAATTTGCAGTATTTCGGGCTCAGAAAACCCACACGTTGTCTTACAGAAGCCTGTTTGGTGTGGCTTGTGAAGCAGAGGTATCATTGGCCCATATTTCCTGAAAAATGTGGACTGCGCAACCATTACGGTCTATGGAGACAACTATCGCGCTATGATAACTACGATTTTTTTGTACCCACTCTCCATGGTATTGATGTGAACGATACTGTTTCAACAGGATGGTTCAATTTGCGACACATCTTGTGCCACAAACGAATTATTGCTATTGGACTATTTTCTGTGGAAAGCCGTTAAAGAAAAGTGTTATGCCGATAAACCAGAGATAATTGAGCATTTGAAGGCTAACATTCGCGATGTCATTGTCGAGATACGATCCCATACATTCGAAAAAGTGCACGAAAATTGATCCGATCGAATGTGGTACTGTGAGGCCAGCCGCGGCAGCCCTATAAATTAAATGATATTCCACTTCTAACCGGAACAATTGTACTTCACAACAATAAAATAAATGTCACAAAATTTCAAACCTTTTTTGTTTTATTACATTTTTAAATTTAAACTTTTAAATGTCCCACCCTATACAAGACATAATCACTCGGGGAAGTATGGGATTTTTGCCATTGTCAGTATTGGCTTATAAACCCATCACCTTGGATCTTGTTTAACACGTGAAAATGCTGCGAAATCACTGTTTTGACTATCGTTTGGTGTGTGGTGGTCTCTGATGTGTTTTGTAGAGGATTGGTTACACGGTTACACGAAATTGTACAAAAATTCGTACATATTGCGCTAGGGTAACGCCAAGTACTTCTGCGAAACACTAATAAGCTTGTATTTAAGGTCGATTACGAGCAAAGGCAGCAGCCGTCTTGCGAAGAGGTTTTTCATACACAACAACTACTAAACAGTGTGAGATACTCACGGCTTTCACAATCTGCCTTCTAGTGAAATTTTTCATGTTAATGTTAAGCATCTTCTGTGATTGTGCGTTAAACTATTTTGTGCGATTTAAATTGATTTTGCAGGATCTTTCTATAGCCTCTGCAGACAGGCGCAGTTTATCATTTTCCGGTAAAAGACGATACATACGATAGTTTTGTTAAAAATTTTCTTAAATTAAGTTTTCCAAAAATGTAAGAATAGAAAATCAGAGCAAATCCATATGCTCCTTGTATAACGCACCTTAAAGTTTTCCCAAACTTTTTTATGTAAATTAAGTTATCAGTCGTAATTCATTTTTTATATTTTCTTTTGAATAATTCTCTTAAGCCGTAGCAAACGTAATAAATGAAATGTTTCATTTCAAATTTAAGCTCGTTTTTTTCTTTTTGGCGAATTTGAATAAATAAATCCGTAACTGATAAGAAAAGTATTATTAAACCCTTTTTGTTTATTCTCATCAAAAACAAAGAAAAAAACAGAAATAATTCGAATGCCTTTCAAAATGCGAACGTGATTTCAGTAAAACTACAAAATTTACCGGTTGAACAGTAATTGTTCAAACAAAATTTACAAAAACAGTGTTTGTTAACCAATAAATTTAGTTGGTAATAAGAGAAACAGAGAAGACAGTGTTGTAGTTGAACCAATAGGAGAAAACAATTACCAAATCAAACTGGTTAGCAAGAGAGTACTGCAAACATACATACATACACAATTGATCATTATAAACCTTTAGTCAAGATTATGATCTAGCTTCTCACGCCAATTATGTTGTGTGTGTTAATTTCATACTTGAGTGGCAGGATTTTTTTCTAGGCAATTTTTAATTTACTCTCAGAGTTTTTACCAGAAATCTGCTGAGAGGAAGTGGCTGAAGAAATATTTTTTTTACTTCGCTTTGTTGCAGATATCTGAACTAAGGTTGGAAGCGTGGCTTTACGTCTAATAGGCCATCACACTACCTACGATACCACGTCGACTTTATGCAAAAAAAAAATATCGTTTCTGTTAAGGAAAGTGTGTTGGATAACACGATTTTATCGATTCCACGGCCAGTCAAAAATTCTTCAGAGGATAAGCCGGGCATTGATTTACAATATCTAAGATAAATCTTCTTAGATCCACAAGTTTTAAAATGCTTTTCAATAGGGCAGTCGAGAGAATGCAAAGTTTGGCATGACTTTCAGTAGGGCAGTGGCCTAAAAGAACCACAATAGTACGACGGATGGCCATGCGGTTTTACAACTGTCTGAGAGAGAGTCAGTCGTCTCGGTATTCATGTATTCAAGGCCATCAGAGCCTATCATTATTACAATTGCCCTCACGTAGTCATATCAACAAAGTTGAACCAAAAGTGTGAAACAAGCAGAGTATACCCAACCGGGCTGTCCAAATAAATAAAAAAATGTTCAGGGAAAATTACATCACCCAGCAAGCAATGGATTACTTTCAATATGGCCATGACCTTCGCCTGGAAATAACTACAGCGACCATGCAGGTTATACGAAAGTCTGATGCCAGTAGCCTTAAGCTATTTTGTCTAGCATTTTGGTGCCATTAGTACTTACATCAAGGCCTATACTGTCAGACCATAAATCCCTAGATGGAGTTAAAGGACGTATATGTGATTACAAATATTTTCCATACTCCTGTCATCTACAGTCAAATGCGTTCATTTCCTAAAATCCATTTTTATAATTGTCATGAGAATAGTCCGGCTTGAAAATGATTGGATGGAGCTGTACACATAAAATAAAACGATTTACCAACCCAACATCTTTTTTAACATTAAGTAAACTGTTGTAATTCCTCGCCTTTGCAGTCCCCGTCGTTTAGTAGATAGTGTGTTGGCTTATTAGATGTGAGGCCACCGCGCTAACCCCAGTTCAGGCAATACGAAATATGAAAAAATATTTCTTCGACGACTTCTTCTCAGCTGATTTCTGGCAGAATCTCTGGTAGTAAATAAAATTGCCATGAAAAGTTTCTTAAAAATCTGTCTTTCGAAGCCGACTTTAGCTACATGGCTAAAACTAACACATACAACATGGGTCATGTGAGAAGCTAGGTTTTCATCCTGACTAAAGGGTTGTAATGACTTATTAAGTAGGTAAGTAATTTGTAACTCTTTTGTGAATCACGCAAAAGAAATAATTTTTATGTATACTTCAGGCACAGCATTTATTGCACGTAGATAGATGTGGTAAATTTTATGTTTGTCTGTCCCTTTTATTACTCCTCACATGCTTGACTAGCTGGCATTTACGTTTGCTTAACCGATATATTTATCTGTTATTATTTAAATGCAACCTATTACTACAGACACATGCACAAATAAATTTTGCAATTACTTAAATAAGAATCAAATAATTTATCATTAATGTCTGTCGTCTGTCTAAATGGCCTTCAAATGCCTGTCTAACTGTATACGCTTGTCTAAATACTCTCATGCCTTTTGCTTGGGCAAACATTAGAATGATGGCAATAAAGACAACGATGATGATGGTAATTGGTTTTAATGCTGATGCTTTAATTTTCAGAAAAAAGCGAAAAAAAGTTTAGATTCTATCCACGAGTAAGTATTTAAATTCTTTTGTAGGCCCTTATAACAGTCTACACATCCACTTGTTGTTAGATTTTGTTTGCATTGTTTTCATTTTTTCTACGTTATTTCCACTCTTTTCTTCGTCTTTTTTTAATTTTATTTTTTCTATTTCTTTTGTTCCTCAGTTTTTAGAAAAATAGAGACATTTTCAGATGTTCTGTATAAAGCAACAAAAAAAAAACAACAAAAACAAAAAAGACAGCGAAAAAAACACAAGAATAAAAGGAATAGAACCGTAAAAACCCTTTAAAAGTTTAATAGAAATGTCTTTAAGGAAAATTTGATTTAGGTTACCAAAAAAATTCTTATGCTGTCTGCTTCTCTTTTAAAGATTTTCAAGATTTTCGGTTTTAAATTTCTTACAGAAAAAAGCAGAAACTTATTATGCCATTAGGTTTGAAAATTAAATAAATTTCTGTCGAATTGGATTAGACAACCACCAGGGGTTAACAGGGGTTAATATACTTCCTAATTTTCAAATGATCGATTTTTCTTTTTCACGGTTGTAATTACTTAAAGCCATCGAATTATAGTAGAAATCTTCATATACGTACATGATACAATCTTCATACAAAAAGAAGGAGAGAAAAATGAAAGTAGTACAACGAGTTCAAGTGTGCGTAACTACAATACTTTTCTCAGCCTGCTGACCTAGATTCAGTAACAACAACTTGACCGATTTCGCTGAAAATTGGACAATGTTCATAAGACACCTTAATACATATACCGTTATGTTTATACCTTTTCAAAAACGTTTAAAATATGAGTTCGTTGATTGCAAACAAAATAAAAATAAATTTGTGTTTAGTTTCAAATAAATTGTTTATTATTCGCACAATGTTGTGTACCACTGTTTACAACTTGATTAATCCAACAATAATTTCCTTCATTCGCTATTCTTCTTTACACTTCTGTTCGTGTACAAACTAACAAATGTTCGGTAGATCTTACAACGACGATCTTCAGACCACGACTGTTTTCTTCACATGAGACGCGTCTTCACACAAGACTGACTGAATTCTTACTACTCGCTGCCTGCTTTGTCTTGCCTTTTTTATGCCTATGTAATCAGTCTGATGAAGGTTCTTGAAGTCGAACGTTCGGGGTTTCACCTTCTCGAGAACTCTATCGCGACTTCATTATTGTTTGTGTATTTTATTCACATTGCTTGTTGTTGCGTTCTCGTTTACTTGTCTATCCCCTTTTCTTTCATACTGATGTTGTTGGTTTACTTGTAACAAGAACACGGAAATACAATAACGAACGCACAACTCTTGCAAATCATTGAATTTTATTAAAAACATGCGTACGGCTTGATGCAAGTATTTTTTATCGATATATTATCTTCAACGGCAATACTTATATTTGTTTTGTTGAGTAATTTACATACATACATAGTTGGTCGTTAATAAGTGAACATACAACCACCTAGACTACGGTGACTTTCCTTTCACTTGTTCCTTATTTTCCTTTATATTCCACACAATTAGGCATACATCCGATTACACAATGCCTTAATAAAACTGATTCACTGCCAGCCCCTTGTGTGAATATGCCGATGTATGCTCACATGGCTTAGATAATGAAGAATAGCATGAGTAGGTAGGCCGTGGTTCGCACAATTCTGTGTGCCACTGTTCACAACTTTGTGTAAACAACAACAATTGCTTTGCACTCTTTTGCGTAATGGAGATCTTCAAACCACCAGTATTCTCTTCAAACACACCGCGTCTTCACACAAGACTGACTAAACTTTTACTGGCTCACTCGTCTGCTTTGCCTTGCCTTTTATATGGCAGGGTAAAGAGTCTGATGAATGTTCTTAAAGTCGAATGTTCCTGGCTTCGCCTTCTCGGAATCTCTATAAATGTAAACATCATTCATTATTGTTGTCTGTGTATTTTATTTACATTTAGTCCTGTAGTATTGTTTGTTGATTTTTGCCGGTGTGCAATAGGTAGTGAGTTGGCTTATTGGACGTGAAGCCACGCTTCAAACCTCAGTTTAGACGTCTGCAACAAAACGAAGTAAAAAAAATATTTCTTCAGCCATTTCCTCTTATCAGATTTCTGGTAAAAACTCTGAGAGTAAATACAAAAAATTGTCAAGAAAAGTTACTTAAAAATCAGACGTTCGGAGTCGACTTTAAACTCTAGGTACCCCATCAGTCATATATGAAGTTAACACACAACATAAGTGAGAAGCTATGTTGTTATCCTGACTAATGGGTTGCAATGACCAATTATGTATGTATGTATGTATGTAGCTTAAAATAAAAACTTTCAAATGCAAATTTGTATTTGGTGCCACCTAAATACATATATCAACGTAAAAACAACAACAACAAAACCGTGCAAGTACATAAAAATTAAAAACATTTAAAACCATATGCCAGAATAAATACAGAATGTTATCTGTTGCATGAGCAACAAATATAAACGAAAACATTTTAGGAGATTTACGATTTTTTGGTCAAAAATAAAATCAAATTTTCATTTTTTTAATAAATTCAGGCACTGACGTAGTATTGTCCCATGTGCTGTACGTATAAATGATTTAATTAATAAAATAATTAATATTATAATAGGGTGGGGAAAATTACTCCACCTCACATCATCGAAAGCGTTAGCAAATTCAATTATTGGGATGACTTTCGCCTAAAACATTATTCTTTTGCTTCGGAAAATCAGCTTCTGAATGCTCAAAAATACTCTCTACCGACCAAACATATCTTTAACTTATTCGCTCAGTAAGTAACAGCAAATTCTCATATATCGCTGCTCAATAAATATTTAAGAATTTAAGCTGAAATGTAAAATTGACAAGTAAATGGGAATTAAAAATTTAATATCAAAATCGTTATCCTTTAAAGTCATTCTGTTTAAAATTAATGTCATTCTTTGTGTGCATTTAATTTAATTTCATTGCCATTTTTGTTATTATACAGCGTATAATGTAATATTTTTACAGCACTCCAGGTGGTATGAGTAATAAAGAAAATATTTTATTAAGCAATCTGTCGCTCATACGCACAGGTGGACGACTTTATTATTCGGACAATGTATTAGTATTTCATGGAATTCTTTGTTTCTATACTTATATCAGACATTACTATAATAAATGATGAATATATGTTGAGTTTATGCTGAAGTTTGTAACAATTTGACTTTATTTGAACAAAGATATTCGATCATATTATTCAGCGTCATATCATCTCAGGGTACCCTATCAGTCCATTTTTCCTGATTTTCAAATCCAGAGGGAGCCTTGCTTCCTCTACTTCTTTGGAGGAAGTCGTTGATCTATGCGTCTATATTTCAGCCTAAGACATTGGACTTGATTGTAGGGCTGATTTGTGGTATGTCCAATATATGGGCTGTATTATCATGAACATGATTTTCAAAACCACATACTCATGGGTATTATAATCCATTCTACTATTTTGCTCTCTAAATGATCACAAGTGTCTGCTGAACGGAACAATCAAAAACATGGCATGGCAAACCAAGTAAAGCAAACAATGGAAACACTCATATTACGGACCTCAAAGTTTATTGATCATCCAACTATCCAATATTATTTTTTACGAATTATAGGGTGGGAAATTTCGAAGTTTAAATTTAAAAATGAAATGAATCAAAAACGGTTTGAAATTTTGCCAAATTTATTTATTTGTCGTGAAGTATAATTGTTCCGGTTAGAAATGAAATATTATTTCATTCATATGGCTGCCACGGCTGGACTCACAATACCTTATTCGATTGGACCAATTTTCATGCACTTTTTCGAATGTATGGGATCATATCTTGGCAATGTCATCACTAATGTTGGCCTTCAAATGCTCAATTATTTCTGATTTGTCGGCTTAACACTTTTCTTTAACAACGCCCCACAGAAAATAGTCCAACGGAGTCAAATCGCAGCTTCTTGGCGACAAGTTGACATCACCATTTCCGCTAATTAAACAGCTTTCAAACGTTTGACACAATAAATCAATTGTGGCATGAGATGTGAAGTGCATGTGAAACCAAACATCGTTCACATCAATACCATGAAGAGCGGGTACAAACAAATCGGTTATCATAGCGCGATAGTTGTTTCCATAGACCGTAATGGTTGCGCCTTCCTCATTTTCAAAGAAATATGGACCAATGATACCTCCGCTGCACAAGCCGTACCAAACAGCGACTCGTAATGGGTGCATTGGCTTCGGTTTTCTGAGTCCCAAATACGGCAATTTGTCTTATTAACGTACCCACAAAGAAAATCTCTTCAAATTCTTATTTCAAAATGTTTATTTCAGAAAGCTTATAGGCATGAGGCTGTTATTATAGCACACAAACAACTCTTATAATTTAATTTAACAACTGATTATAGCGTAAACTACTACGTGTTCATAATATGCTAAATAAATCCATCAATTTCATATAAAAACAATGGACTTTTTCCATGCGAAACTATTTCATTAATAGAAACCAATTTATAATAAAAGGCTCAATTCGACAGGCCTTCAAGACAAATTCTGAATCCTGTTAACAAAAAATATTTAAAATGCTTAAATCTATATAAGCAACTTTAATCATCTCTCTTTAATTTTAAATTCATTTCCTACTTAGTATTTGGGTAAGTACAAGTACAAGTAATGGCTAGAAAAGTCAACATCATTGGCATGGTATTGTTTAATAACAATACAATAGACAACAAACAATAGAAATAAATAAAATTAACCACACAGTTCCAAAGCTACCAAGTAATACGAATTTTATGTGATTGTGTTTCTGGTCTATTTGTCAACATCATTGGATGCAATAAAAAGGAAAGGGAAATGAAGTAAAAGGTAATAAAACATTTTTAATGGCCAATAGAATGAATGGTTGCAGGCTAGTAGGGGTATCCTTTTCCTACTCTCTCTCTCTCTCTCCGTATGCCGTGTCGGAACAACGGGAAGATTTTCTCGAATATTGTGGATAATTCCTTACAGACTTAAGAATTTCACCGAAACAACGGTTGTCTTTCCCACAAATGTCAATAGAAATAAGGAAAAAAAGTAAAAGGGTACTTAATAATTGTGTGTTATTTTTATGAATTATCTTGAAAGAATGAAAATATGTAACTTACAGGCTTGAATTAAGATAAGTCTAGAGCTGAACGTTGAATCGAAATGACAGATTTCGTGGCAATTAGTTTCCTCTCGGAACTTTTCGCAGAAGTCTAACACATTATGCCCACTACTACCGCAAGTAGATTGCCAGAATCTGCAGGAAGAATGTTCCACACTCGGATAGTTCAGCTAATGTATGTATGTGCTCTAAGAGAAATACACAATCTGATAGAAGAGTGAAACATAAATACAGTTGGATACTCTATCATTAATGGCCATTAATGAGTCCTTTAGACCTTCCTTTACGAAGGCATGAAGTCTTTAAATAGACTTCGAGACACCAGCCATATGAGCCATTTTCCGTCAGACATTAATATAGGTTTCAATCAAGAGCTTCGACGTAGCAAAACAGTTGATCATCTTCTTAATTCTCAATCTTATTCTGGTCACAGCTCCATCGACATGCCGCAATCGCTGTAATAGGGGCTATTGGCTTACTAGAAAACCAATTCTGCTCTCATTTACGTTTGAATTTGATTTCTAGAGAATTCTCACTTTACTTACTTATATATTTAATTGGTCATTTACTCTCGGAGGTTTTGTCATAAATCTGCTGAAAGAAAGTTGCCGCAGGAATAACCGCAGCCTCACGTCTAACAGCAGCCTCACGTTTAACATAATACGAACATATATTTGGCGGCTGTACTAATGGAGATAATGTTAGCAAAAAAAAAAATGGCCGCATTAAAAAATATTATACGATTATCCCTAAGTTGCTTGTAAACGGAATGGATACCATGTTCCATTTGGCTGCATAATACAGGATTTCTTGTTATTCTAGTTACCTACAACGCTTACAGGACCCCTTTTACAGTTAACAGTAAGGACTTTGGTCATGTTTTTGTACAATGATTCTCTGCTAGGGTGGTAGGTTGGTTAGCGGATAGCTTGCCGTTCACATGTAAGCTCGCTCGATTGTCCATATGACCCATTGTGATACCCTGTATCATGTAAGCCCCCTTGTCATTATCCGTTAGTGGTGGGTTTGATAGAACCCGAGTTCCGGATCAAACATGCAGTTCCAGTGTCACTTATGCCACCATGCTTAGATCTTCAAACATTCTGTCACCCAAATATTGGTGATGTCTGTTCTGAAGTGCATGGCAGAGATCAGCAATGAGTATTCAAAAAGATGAATAGAATCGAATCATACTCATAATTTCTGATACTTATACGCATTCGTACTTATTTTAATATTATACTCATACTACTCATATTCAAAGTTTAAAGTACTCATCGTATTCATACTTAACAATACGTATGATGTTGTTGATTTTGACTCTCCATGACTCAACATTTACAAGAATCGCAAAATAAGTATGATTTGCGTACGAACACTACAATACTCACTAGAAGGTTGTGTGTTTGCTTTGCTTGCTGTCTTTGTATTTTTCTTTCTTTTTTTTTTTTTTTTGTAAATGCAACAACAACTAAGACTGTAAATGTTGATGAATGATTCGAATCACTCGAATGATTTATGAGTATTATAAGTAGTTTTCTGAAATGAATGTTATGAGTTTGATGTCAACGTTGTACTTATAAATCAATGTTGTAGTAAGTACGAATGAATCAGAGCAGTTGAATTTCAATACTTTTGACTCACTCATACTCAAAATTTCATGAGTACTTATGAGTAACAAAAAAACTATTCATTGCTGATCTCTGGTGCATGGCAATCGAATGAAAGGTGTTGCATCGATACCGTTTCCTCCTCATCATGGCAGCTTGTGCAGTAACCCTGGTCTGGAACATCGAGCTTACCAACGAAACTGCCAATGGCGCCGAGTGCCGTTCTTATGTTGGACTCAAGGAGTTTCCTGATTTTCAGTTTTGAAATTAGGCAATCTGGTATGTCAGGCCACCCATGGCTTGTTTAATTTCATGCTGCTTTTTCCAATTTGGAAAAGAATCCTTGTAGAAGGACATACATATATCCCCATATTAACATCTCCGATCCCTTCCGTGTCAGTTCGTCCGCCTTTTCATGTTTCTCTATGCTATTCTCTGCTAAAAGCATTTCGGACTTTTTTATACTCCCTTTGCAAGTGTCCTTGATTTTGATGGCACGGCTGTCAACAATCTTTAACTGTAAATACTTAATGAATTTCAATGAAGTGCAATTGCTTGCAGCAATTCAATTAATTAACTTTCTATTGTTCTAATAAGATTATAATATAATCTTCTGCTGTACATACATAGAGTTGTAGAATCGATCCATAGGTTAAAGATTCCAATGGCTGAAAAATGTGATGATATTGGTGACAGCAACTGCGTGTTATATGAACATTGGGTGGGTGGCAGAAATAATGCATGGTTTGATTCTTAGAAAAATATCTTTATTAGGAAAATAACTCTGTATCCGTATATATATTTTCTATGTTTTTTTTTTCCTCTACTTAGTAAATATAAGTATGTATGTACATACAATATGTATCAATTGTTCGGAAGACCATAATGCTGGAAAGTAGAAAATAAAACAAAATAGAAATGAGAAGGCAAATGACTTAAAAAAGATCAAATAATTGAAGAAATTCAAAACGGAAATGTTAAAACATTGAAAAGATATATTTTATTGTATTGTGTATCGATGTGAGGCTTTTTATTTAATTTTTATTTTTCTATTTATGGTACGTACGTATGTATGTATTTTGCCTTACAGAATAAAAGGAATTAAGGAAACAAAATGTAATGAAAAGGAAAAACAAGAATAAGATTAAGAGTAAAAGAATTGATTTGTTTTTTGTATATTATTTTACAAATACATTCAAATTCAATACAATACATAGATATACATCCATGTATACAATAAATACAATATAATAATTCAATAAAAAATGAAAACTGCCTTTTGTTTTGAAGGAAATCAAATGAATTTTATTTCTTTTATTCATTCATTCATTCATAAACAAAGCACAGCTTAGAGAGCAACGAAACAAACTGAACTTAGTAGTGCTCCATGGAGGTCATTCATTATGTTCTACTACACAGTGTAGTAGAATCAAATGCTGAAGCGCTGAAGCATGGATTTTATGTGTTAAGGGCATTTGACATAAATTTTTCTGTTATGAATGTGTTGGAAATAATTTTATTGGAAGTAATTGCCTCAACTATGATTAAAAAATAATCCCCATTATTGAATGCCAATAGGAAATTGTAATAAGTAAGATAACTTATATATGTATGTGTGTATAATAAGAAGACATTTAATAAAAAAGACAGAAACTAAAAACTATTAGGTTTCTTATAGATTGATTACTTTGTTAATCGATAAACTAAATTTTTTTCATTTTAGTTTACTTTACTACTTTATGGTCAGTCAGGATTATGGACCTAGTTTCTCACACCACCCATGTTGCGTGTGTTAATTTTATACATGAGAGGCGGAAACTACAGTTTAAAGTCAATTCCGAACGACCGATTTTTTTGGGAAACTTTTCATGGCAGAGTTTTTTAAGTTATTGATGCCGGTGATAGATACATTCTATGATAAGTAACACTTTTTAAGTACAAAAAGAGATTCGTAATATATAGCAAAATCAAAAGCGCCCAGAACCAGAAATACAATAACGAACGAACAACTTTTGCAAATCATTGAATTTTCTTAAAAACATGCGTACGGCTTGATATATGTATTTTTATCGATATATTATCTTCAACGGCAGTACTTCTATGTATATGGCTCGTTGAGTAATTTACATACATACGGCGACTTTCTCTTAACTTGTTCCTTGTTTTCCTTTATATTCCACAAAATTAGACATACATCCGATAACACAGAAGAGGTCTGACTTGGTGTTTGAAACGAGGCCTCACGTCTTATAAGCCAACACATTACCTACTAGACTACGACGACTTCTGCTTTTAGAAATTTTTATTCCAATTATTAAAAATGTGGCGCTTTACTAAGGAATGTCTTGTAAATAATGGTAAAGGAACAGAGAGGAGTCCATGCTAATTTTTTGAAAAAAGTCATCTTATGCGATGAAGCTCTTTTTCATTTGAATTACTTACTGAATACACAAAAACGTAGAGCTTAAAGCTGAGAAAATTCTCATGCAATCCATGACAAACAATTGCATCCACAACAATCAACCGATTAGCGGTGAAATTAAACCATGCTTTCAGAAAATGAAGCCGACAGTGACTATGAAAGTCATTCGTTACTGGAATGTGATAACGGAGTTCTTGTGGTCTCAACTTGAAGGCTTCGGGATCAGGGCGTCATTTCGGCAGGATGGCGCTACAAATTATGCAGAACGAATTATATCAAAAAACGTTGTTGTCTACTGGACGCAAAAACTATTCTATTTAAAGCTGTGGGATGTTTTGCTTTGGGATTTCATGGCAGGTTTATTTACTCTCCGAGCTTTTAACAGAAATCTGCTGAGAGGAAGTCGCCGAAAAAATATGTTTGTTTTTATATTTCGTTTCGATGTCTGGCCTGGGACTCGAACCTGGGCTTTACGCCTAATAAGAGAACACACTACCTACTAGACTACGGTGACTAGCGAAAAGCTGTAAGAAAATCTTAATCAATCTCTCCATATTTTTACTTCTAGCAGTCTAGATATATACTATCAGCATGAGAATCGTGGGTTCGATTCTACCAGAGACTCTGGTCTGTTACACTACACCGAGCTTATGGCCTATGTTAGTTTCTAGAACAAGAACTCAAATGAAATCAATAATACAGCTGAAATCAAATGGAAATCATTGGAACTTAAATGAAGAGTTTCGTAACTGAACACTATATGTATACAAGAATAAATAACAATAACAAATCAACAGTAAGGTTCTAGAAGTTGACAGACAAAAAAAAATTGAGAACAAATAGAGTAAAAGATATCATTGCCTATCCCTTGTAGTGAAAAGTGCTACGTATAAAGGCTGTTTTTTATTATACACTGCAAAGTTTGATCTTTGTGGTAAAAGGATCAGAAAATAAAATTGATAACGTGGTACTATCAGTTAATTAGAATAAATAAAAAGTTTATTTAAATAAAAAGTTACAGCTAATAAAATAAGCATTATTATTAATACACTAAAGTTACCTTAATTTTTCAACACACCTTTGACGTTTCATACGATTTTAAGGACATTTTTCAATCGGGTTTTCTGCATATGCTTTCTAGCATTCATACCTATTGTATAGGCATTTAAAACCAGTAATTCAATGCCAATTTTTCAAAACTGGGGGAAACATTTACCCTAACTAGTTATTAAATTATTGTACTCTTAATTTTTTAGGGTAAGAAAATTATATTTTGATTATAAAAAAACATTAACTAACGTCTTTTATTTGAACCTGTTTCATATACAGGATACAAAGAGGATATATTTTTAAAATTATTTGTTAATAAACCTTTTTGATGAAAACTGAATGATGCTCTACAATACAATTCCTTTTTTTTTTTTTGTTACCACTTAAAACCCCTTACGCATTTTAATGACTATTTAAAGAAAAAACTTAAATTTATATTCAATCCTTTTTCTCTATTGATTTATCATTGACAGGCCATAAATTATAAACCACTTATCCTTTGAGGGGTTTATAAATCCTTTTAAGCATTAAATGCAGCTTCTTTTTCACTTGTTTTGTTTGAATCATTTTGAAATTTTACACCACACACACACACACCAACACACACACACTTTATTTTAACGATTGTGACTGAATATTATTTCACCATAATTGATAATGACTTTTTAAATAAAGTTCTCTACCAATGATGAAGGATATAAATATCCTTTTGCAATAAATCATATTCAATACGATGAGCGTTATTAGCAAAATCAATATTTCACCATGACAAATAAAAATGATGATAAAAATGATGTTAAAAAAAAACAACAACTACAGTGAGGATTAGTAGAGATAAGAATGAGAGTGAGAGAGAGAGAGAGAGATTAAGATAGAGAAAATGAAGAGGGAAAATGTATTGGCAGTGGCATTTTGTGACTATAAAGTATTTTATGAACATCATAAAATCCTTTTCTTTCTTTTTCTTTTCCTGACTCGCAAATTTATTGTTTATCTACTGTCTTTAGTTAAGGTTGGTTAGAAGCTGTATTAAGTGCCAAGGGTTTCCTTAAGAGTATACATCTCCATTTAATTAGGGTACTTTAATTCCGTAAAAAAAAAAGAAACATGATTTTAAATTTTATACAAAATAAATAATTTTGATTTTAAACATACTGTTACGTTTTTACCTTTCAAAAACGTTTAAAATATGAGTTCGTAGATTGCAAATAAAATCAAAATAATTTTGTGTTTAATTTTTATTAAAATTCTTTCTTATTCTCACAATTCTGTGTGCCACTGTTGATAACCTGATGTAACAACATCAATTGCTTTTCTTTATTATTCCTCTGCTTACACCCTTTGCATAAACAATAACAATTACCAGACAATTATTCGACAGATCTTTGTAACGGAGATCTTCAAACCACGATTACTCTCTTTAAACGCACAGCGTCTTCACACAATACTGACTGAACTTCGCTAACTCAGTCGCCTGCTTTGCCTTGCCTTTTATATGGCTACGTAAACAGTCTGATGAATGTTCATGAGTTCGCCTTCTTGAAATCTCTAAACATAGTTGCTTATTATTGTAGCGTTTGCTGTTGTATTTTTGTTTACTTGTTTAACAATTTTATTATGCTGGTGTTTGTTGTCATATTAAGCAGTACGATAATTTGTAAACAGGTTATTTTACTGCATTGTTTTGTTTTTGTAGCTTTTGTTTATAATTTTACTGATAAGCGATGTAAAAGCAAAAAACCATTATCTTGATTTTTCATTTTCGTAACAATACATAATTGGTCATTACAATCCTTCAGTCAGGATTATGGACCTAGTTTCTCACACCACCTACGGTGTGTGTGTTAATTTTATACATGAGTGTTGGGACCTGCAGTTTAAGTTCGATTCCGAACAACAAAAAAAGTTTTAATTGCAATTTTAATTGTTTTTGCCAGAAATCTGCTGAGAAGAAGTCACCGAGAAATTTTTTTTATTTTTCATTTGGATGTCTGACCTGGGGTTTGAATCGTCTAATAAGCCAACATACCACCCACTAGACGACGGCGTCTTTGATTTTAAAACCTGACCCTTTTTACAAAAAAAATCTACTTTAATTTATAAATCAATCGAAAAATGACTTTAGGAAGCATACACTTTCGTTAAAATGATGCTCTTGAATTCATTCTAAACTAGAAAATTGTTGTCATTTAGTTCATTTGACTAGAAATCCACTACAGAACCATGAGTGTACATTATATACACTGAGAGAAATATACTCATATAATATTTTTATCCCTACAAACTCAAACATAAATGTATAAAGCAAAGTATAGGGTGAGTGATTTAAAAGTTTAAATTGAAAAATGCAATAAAACAAGCAGGGTTTAAAATTTTGCTAAATTTATTTATTTGTTGTGAAGTACAATTGTTCCGATAACAAATGGAACATTATTTCATTCAAGGGCTGTAGCGGCAGGCCTCACAGTACCTCATTAGATCAAACCAATTTTTGGGCACTTTTTTGAGTGTATGGAGTCGTATCTCGGCAATGGCATCACGAATGTTTGTCTTCAAATGGTCAATTGTCTGTGGTTTTTCGGCATAACACATTTCTTTAACGACACTCCACAGAAAATAGTCCGACTTTGTGAAATCGCAGCTTCTTGGCGGACAATTGACATCACCATTTCAAACAGCCATCAAACGTTTGACGCAATAAAGCGATTGTGGCATGAGATGTGTGGCAAATTCCACTATCCTGTTGAAACCAAACATCGTTCACATCAATGCCATAAAGAGCGGGTACAAAAAAATCGGTTCTCATGGCACGATAGATGTCTCCATTGACCGTAATGGTTGTGCCATTGTCATGGGCCAATGACAATTCCGCTCCACACGTCGCACCAAATAGTCACTAGTAATTAGTATTAGCTTCTGTAAGACCACTTGTGGGTTTTCTGATCCCCAAATACAGCAATTTCGCTTATTAACGTAACTACCAAGATGAAAATGAGCTTCATCCAAAAAGATGATTGTTTTTTCTCGTTCGTTGACCCAATAAACCCCAACGATGCTTAAGCGTAAGTCGATTCATCACGTTTAGTGGAGATAATATACTGAATTTTGTGACAGAATAGAGTGACATAAGTATTGCCAGATTCGAAATGACTGATAGTTAAAATTTAAAACGATGGATAGTACACCCTATATTTAATAACAACATTCTCAAACGAATCATCGATCCTTTAAATTATTGGCAATTAAGGAAAAAGTAAACACTACTTAGGAAGTCGCCATAGTCTAGTAGGTAGTATGTTGGATTATTAAGCGTGAAGCTATGGTCCAAACGCCAGATCTGACATCTCAAACGAAATATGAAAAAATATTTCTTAGGCGACTTCCTCTCAGCATATTTTCTGCAAAAACTCTGAGAGTAAATAAATCTGCCATGAAAAAGTTTCTCAAAAAAATCTATCATTCGGAGTCGACTTTAAACTCTAGATCCTGCCACTAATGAATAAAATTAACACGTGCAAAATAAGTGGTGTGATGAGAAGCTAGGTTGTAATCCTAGCTGAAGGATAGTAATGTATATATGTATGTATTTAAGCAATTCTTACGAAGTCGAAGTAGTCTAGTAGTTACTGTGGGCTTATTAGACGTGAGGCCACTGTTCAAACCCCATATCACCCCCGGAAAAATTTTTCAAAAATCTCTCTTTAGACCGTAGACCCCGCCAGTTATGGATAAAATTAAGATACTCAACAACAGCCTTATGAGAAGCTAGGTGGTAATCCTGAATGAAGGATTGTAATGACCAATTACGAAAGTAAGTAAACAATGCTTAGACTTAATGTTTCAATGCAACGTATAGAACTCAACATTATACCTTGAATTTATCGATTTTAATAAGGCTTTTAAAGCGCTACACCATAAACCCATGTGATCGGCATTAAAACCTTAAGGATTGTCCATCCAAAATAATAAAAAGAAATTGTTCAAAGCACATTAGGATGGATGAATTGCAAAAATTATTTAAAATGGCAGGATAAACGAAATCATTGGTTAAGCCAAGATGAAGTCTTAAAATCAATAGATTTTAAAAACTAACACTTCCCTACCACACAATATAAATAGCCTATCAACCTAGCTTATCAACCTAGATTATCAACCTAGCTTGTCAACCTAGCTTATCAACCATCTCTGTAGATTAATGTGAATTTTGACTAAATTGTTGTGGTACTCTTTGTCGCTACCATTCGTTTTTTTTAGTGTATATTATTTTCATTTATTCTTTCTTTCTTTCCTTTTGCTATTTTTCTGTTTCATTTTTATTAACTCTCCAATGTTTTTTGCTCTTCTGCTCTTCTGCATTGTCGTTATCATAATGGTTCTCATAAAAATTGCTTCCAATGACTTTTCTCTGTTGTACTCTGTGCGATAATATCAATATGCACTCATAAGCTTACGAATCCTTTCTTCAACTACTGGGATACATTCTGTTCTCTGCTATTCTCTGGGTACATTCTACTTATTGTGGCATTTCTTCAACTCCTTCAACAGCACGTGGGAATGATAAGTTTATTTGCAGCTGCTGCTCTTCACAGTCACAATTGCACAATTGCACGATTGTTGTATGCATGTCTTTTATTTTGTAATAGATGGGTGTATACATGTACATATGTCTGTGTAATGCTTCTATTTCCTTTGTAAATAGTTGATTGTGTTGTGTTAGTTTGAGTACATGTGTGTGTGTATGTTAATATATAATTTTTATTATATTGTATATGTAATCTGGTAATCTGCCATAATTTTCTAAATAGTTTTAATGCAACATTTTTCTATTGTTGTTGTTACTCTGCTCTATACTTTTTTGTTCACACACATTCTATTGCCATAGTGTTGCTTTTCTTGACCCCCTTAAGTTGCTATTTAAGTGAAAACTGCATTTTTTTTGCATTTTACATGGTATGAGGGCCAGTGTAATGAGAGTATTTTTCTATTTCTCTCTCTCTCTGGAGTGAGTGGGAGGACCAAAGGAGAGCATTTATAATTTTCACAGTAATTTGCTTCTAATGATCCCAATTATTTGATTCTAAATTTTTATTACTCAAGTTAATGGTCCTATTATAATAGTTTTATTACTAAAAAAGAAACATTTCCTACAGTGATAATCTTTATTAATAATTTTGTTTATTCAGAATTGTTATTAAAATTTATATCAAATAGTTTTTAAGTTCTCCATGCCGGTGATAGGTACCTTATAAGATATTTTCAGTACAAAAGAAAGATTCGTGATATGTAGCAATGCTATAAGTGTCCAGTAAGGTTTACCATTTAATCAGATATACAATCACTAACTAGGATTGCAAATCATCGAATTTTATTTCAAAAGAATTCGTATCGCTTGAGAAATGTATTTCTATCGATAAATTATCTTCAACGACAATACTTATCTTTGGCTTACAAACAAAATTAAGAAAGTTAAAATTCAAGAGCTAACCCTGAAAGATATGCTATCTGATGCATTTTGTGGGCAGGTGACATATTATACTTTTTAATGGAATGTTGTCGCCGTAGTCAAGTAGGTAGTGTGTTAGATTATTAGACATGAGACCGCAGTTTAAACCCCCGGGTCGGACATCTCCAACAAAACGAAATATGAAAAAATATTTTTTCAGTGACTGCCTCTCAGCAGAAACCCTGAGAGCAACTAAACTTGCCACGAAAAAGTTTCTCAAGAATCTATCATTTGGAGTCGACTTTAAACTGTAGATCCCGCCACTCATGTATAAAATTAACACACTTAGCATAAGTAGTGTGAAAAGCTAGGTAGTGATCCTGGTAATGACCAATTACATGTATGCATGTATGTAATAACAACAAAACTCATGTAGTTACAGTTAATGGAATAAGATATTGTGCAAAATTTAGTAACACTTTTCGGTTTAAAGTGGAATAATTGGACTTCGTTGATAAGTGGTTTCAAATGCCATACGGTATCCTACACTATCAACCTATTGCGTAGAGAGTTAGGTGAAGCTCTACTTGTACAAATATAAGCCAATCACAGTTATAGGCCTGGAATGCATCATATTCAATAGAGAGCTAGGTGAGTAACTAAGCAATATGTGAAGTTCTACTTGTATAAGGATAAGCCAGTCACTGTTCTAGCCTAGGAATGTACCATTATAGGTGTTATAAAGGTTAACAATACTGGGAAAAACGAATTATCCTCGTATGCACAGTCTATTATCCTCGTTTACGAAACTAACGCTATGAATTCATGTAATCTTGATTGGCAATTGTTGTCACAAAAATTGTGAAATTATTCTTTCTGGAAACCTCTCATGCATTCAAGCCACAATTGAGCGTATTGTGTGTCTTCATCTTGATGATACCACCGTGCAATTATTATTCTTTAATTTCATGCAAAGTCGGTTATGATACTGCTATAGCGCTCAGTAATGATGGTAACGAAAAAATTTATTAAGATCTGGATACGTATAATAAAATCACTTTTTCCGGATTCAGTGTCTTTTCCATAATCACAAATGGATTCTCCACCTTAGTTTTTAAGGTAACCATCGTGTGAGAAATACGCCATAGCAGAAATTTTTTGGGATAAATCAGCATTGAAATCCTGTTGTTCTAGTACACACGGCGTTGCAAATGATTGGCAGACTTAGAATTTTGAAAAATCCGCATTGAAAGCCTGGTGCACTAGCATCTATACACGACGTTTTAAATGACAGGCAGGCTTTAACTACAGTCTGTGTTAGACCTTGTATAGATGGTGGTGCAAATTGAAATGCAAAATACACCATAGTGATTAAGATACTTCTTTTTCTGTAATAGCAGCAATACAAACATTGCGATGGTACACAGGTTTCAGCACATCTGTAAAGCTTCCAGTCTCTTCACATACATACACAATTAGTTATGACAGCCTTTTAGTCAGGATTACGATCTAGCTTCTCACACCACTGATATTGTGTATGTTAATTTTATACATGAGTGGCAGGATTACAGTTTAAAGTTGATTCCGAAATACAGATTTTTGAGAAACTTTTCATGGCAGTCTAGTCTGTTCAACTTACTTTATAATCGGGTCCATTCTCTGTACTACAAATTAACTATGACTACCTTAACCACCCCATAATGCTTGAAAAGTGGTCATGTTTGAATTACCACATTTAAATGCATGTTTTAACTGTTTTTCGACTAATATAACCTTACCAACGATTTTGAAATCACTTAAGGGATAATACTGTAAATTAGTTGAAACAAAGAATTCCTGATATTCCCTTACATCGACATATACCCCAACGTCGCATTATTTTTCGATCTCTACAGTAGAGTAGACGTATTAAGACTCAAGTTCAACTTTAAAGCTTCATTTCATAGAGCAAAATAACAGACTGTCAATTAAGTAGTTTTGCTATTTTAATTTAATTTCAGTTAATGGTACACTAAATAAGTCTCATTAAATTCCCATCTAATTACCAGGATAATCCACTATATATGTACTTAATTTATGAATCTCTCTTAAAGTGATACAATAATCACTACTCTCCTCAATATTTAATGATTCTCTTAATATTTCAAGAATTTTACTATCCATAACCAGTATTTTTCTCCTCTTCTCATCTTGAGATAAATCGTAACTTATGCACTCTTTACGAACATGCGCAATAACTAACACGAAACTCTTTACCGTTAACTGTAGTCAACCATGTTTATTGGTACTCTTTATCCGAATTGTAATGCTTCAAGTGTTCCCATAACAAAGTCATATGCTGGTGATATAAAAAGCAAAATCACTACAATTGCTTGTAATAATTGTAGCCAATAAAACAAATAAAAAAAAAAGTTGCATGGCAGGCAGAGTTGAAAGTTGAAAGGGGTCAATTACCGTGTATATTGACAGTTTATGACATTTTACAAAATATTAAAAATAAAAAAAAAATAACTTGTTGCATGCAACTCAATAAAGAAAATTGGCTTAAAATTGAAACAAAAATTCAACATTTCATTCTCTCTCTCTCTACTAATTTGTTACTTTTGCAAGGTTTATTGACTTTGAATATGAATTTCTTTTCCTTTTATTATTCCGTACAAGTACTTTTTGATTTTATCATCTGGGAATTTTTATATTTGCAACTGAACAAGAGAAGAAATACAGAAATTCTTGCTACTCTTTCTTTATGAATCGAAAATCATAAATTAAAACAAGAAAAAAAATCAGAATTTTATTACATGTTGTTTTTGGTCCTGCTGTCGTTGTTGTCGTTGAGGTGATTGTATTATAATTTGTTAAATTTGCTACGAAAACAGTACCATTTTCAGACATTTTGAGACATTTTTTAATATTTTTTTCTTTTGAAAACAAAAATTAATCTCCACAGAACTGCAACTGTATGGGAAATAAGTTGACGTAAAATGTGTAAATAAAGAATGAAAAAGAAATACGCAAATTGAAGAAAAGAGGAAAATGTTTTGGCCAACGGTTATTAAACTTTTGCAAACAAGAAAATAATGTCATTAAATATACTTTTATATTCTAAAAATAAATTTTTTACAACACTTGAAATTATAAAAATAAAGAAATGAATTGAGTAACTGAAGTGTTAATAACGCAAATGGCCAAAATGTATTTTATTATTTTACAATTTAAAAACTGAAATTGTATGTTTAAAATTCTAACATGTATTTAAGTTTATCAAAGATGTTTAAAGGTGCCTATTCGAATTTCAATTCCAGAGAAAATTAAAATGTATTTCACCTTAGTTTTCGTATTTTAATACTTTTAAATGATCCCTCCAAGAAGCTCCTCATCCACAGAGAGAATAACATCAACAACGAACATCATATGAAGGGCTGGCAGTGCCTTTGCTAAAGTGTCATAAGCAAAATTCCTTAGAGCTGCATCCATTAAAACCAATTATTGCATTTTTACCATTTAAAAACGTTTAAAATATGAGCTCATAGATAGCAAATAAAATATGAATAAATTTGTGTTTAGTTTTAATTAAAATTCTTTATTATTAGCATAATTCTGTTTGAAACTGTTCACAACTTGATGTAAACAACAACAATTGCTTTGTTTGTTATTCTTCTTTACTCTCTTTTGCGTAAACAATAACAATTGTTTGACAGATCATTATAATGGAGATCTTCAAACACCGCTTCTTCACACAAGACTGACTGAACTTTTACTGCATCCGTTGCCTGCTTTGTCTTGCCTTTTATATAGCAGGGTAATCAGTCTGGTGAATGCTTTTGAAGGCAAATGACGACGACTTCTCGAAATCTCTATAAATGTAAACATCGCTGTTCACATTTATTGTTGTTTGTTGATGATTTTTAAACCCAATTTTTTTACATCTTCTGTGTAGTACGGAGTAGTACGGCTTCCAATTATGAAGTCATATTTGTATATTTCAGAAAGAGCGGCTTCTAAAGAACATGATTTATGTATACTCCTGTCTACAGGACCCTCAATTTAACGACTTTAAATCTCCTGATCCAATTTTCCGTCGGGTAATCACCAGAGAGCTGGTATCGCTGCAGAGTACGTAGAACTTCCTACAGCTGAGTCTCCGTGAAGGAAAAAACTGTCGTTCCCAATCTCCCAGCTTTAGGCAATAAAATATGAATTGTGTTCCATTATATCATAACGATAGTAGCTCACATCTTTGGGAGGTGACCCTACTTTTATCCACGCACTGGTACTAAGCACTGACCGCTTACTACTGTATTGTGGGTTGAAAAATTGCATTCAATAGAAACTTATGATAGAATGGCAAAAATTCCATTTTAAATCTTAAATGCCTTTTAAAGAGGAAAGTCTTAAAAGTCATTGAATTTTATTCAAATTTTTTTTAAAACACTGCCTATAAAAAGTATCCGCCATATAATAATAAAAAAGTTTAGTTGTTATGTCTGCTAACATTCTTCTTGTTTTATTCCATAGTCATTTTAATTTCAGATTTGTCACCGTTTTTTTCTTTTTTTTCTCTTTTTTCATTTTCTTTGTAAAATTTTTCTCTTTTTTAAATTTTTTTGTGTTCAAATTACGTTTAAATTTTGCTTTAACCATGAGTAAATATAAATCACAACTGTTTTGTTTATCTCTAAGGCTATAAAATAAATTAACACCTCATATAGAAACTAATTTACAAAATATTACACTCATGCATATACCCTTACAAATACTCATATATCCATATGTGCATGTATGTGTTATAAAAACCTTTCTCATATTTTTATTCATTATCATACAAATAAAAGCCCATAATTTCTCAAGTATTTTGCATGCAAATGTGTCTGCAGAACTGTGAAAGAGATCCGACTGACTGACTGAATGAATTTTGTCACACTGACAAAGGAATACTAAAAATAAATATTTTTATTGACCTACACTGTTATATGTGGTAAGTGGTGGGCAGCATTTATGTTTTGTGCTTTGAATTCCTTCCAAAAAAAATTCCGAAAATTTTATACCAATTTGTGTAAGTAAACAAATAACATTCTAGAACTTGAGATGATACTAAAATAATCACGATAGTAGAGATAAATTTTTTTACAAAAAAATATGAAGATAACAATTTGCTTATTGGAGATAATAAAGTTGAAAAATCATGTATTTTTACCAAATAAAACCTTCATACATCGGATAAGATTCGATCAAATTTAAAAAGTAGTTTTTACGGAGCTAGTAGACTGGGTAGCTATTGGACTAGGGATTTCAAAACAGTTTTCGTTACGATCGAGTAATCCTTGGGACCGAAGATTTAGCCAGCTCCGTCGGCATTATTTTCTTCAAATGAGCAAAAAAAAGTGATCTATATAAATCGGTCAAAATCGGATAAAACAATGGACTCGTGGGAAAAATGGACCTGGCTGGACAGCCTTGGCATCAAGAATTCCAAAACAGTTTTCCTCTATGGGTTTTACTTGGGGACGAATCAAATTGTTTTCTACAAATGAGCAACAAAAAAGTGCTGTGTTAAAATACGAATAAAAAAATGTTATAATACTCATTTAGTTCATATGCATTTATGTATAAAGGATACAAAATATCGTATTTTTCGTAAGTTGCATTTCTTTGGCAGATGACTTGCATTTTTTTGGACGATGACTTGCATTTTTTTTGGATTATGACTTGCGTTTTTTGGTTGGATGACTTGCATTTTTTTGATCGATGACCTGCATTTTTTTGGGCGATGACTTGCATTATTTTTGGCAAATTACTTGCAGTTTTTGGTCGCTGACTTACATTTTTTTTTTTGTTTTTTGGCTGATAACTTGCATTTTTTTGGCAAATGACTTGCAGTTTTTGTTCGATGAGTTGCATTGTTTTGGACAATGACTAGCGTTTTTTGGTTGGCTGACTTGCATTTTTTTGGACGATGACTTGCATTTTTTGCCGATGACTTGCATTTTTTGGACGATGACCTGCAATTTTTTGGACGATAGCTTAGCTCGATGACTTTGATTTTTTTGGTCGCTGACTTTCAGTTTATGGTCGATGACTTGCACTTTTTTGATTGATAACTTACATTTGTTTTGGGTTTCCTTAAGGCGCAGGTTTATGTAAATAAGCCACATCCTCAAAGCCAACATGGTTCATGCCATCGATCAAATTCATACGCCGAAGTCATAGCAAATTTAATATTTCAGATACGCTTCTCATAGAGAATCCGTGACGGACATTTGAACGTCGTTATATTTTACACATAATTTGTTGGTTTTTTATAAGACCAACACTCAGAAAAATACTAATTAGAAGGAGAACAATGGGAGTAGTGTTTGTGGATTTCAATCTTCTTATATTATAAGTATATTTATATTATAAGCAGTAAAAACCTCGGTAATTAAGGAGTTCCACATACTTATAGTGTGGCTAAAGAGCGAATTCTGTATGTAATGAAGTGTGCGATCCACTGACGAAACGATCATAAATGGATGTGACCAGCGAGAAAGACGAGTGCTACGTAAGAATACACGACTTTTGGAAGTGTCGCTGGAGTAAAATCCGTTGTATTAGCGATAGAGCAATAGAACAATAGAGTTGACTACTCTACCAAATGACATTAATAAGTCTTTCAAACGAGTAAAAAGTTTCGATGATATTTCACACCCACTTTGTTTTAAAGATATGAAGCGTTTACCAACAATTTAGCAGACGACAAATAAGGTGTATAATCTTTTAGAATCTTAGTCGGCCAATACCTACACTTTAAATACTTATGTTTTGTTTGCCGTAAAAGGCTTTGTTATCATATACATAGTCGACATATAACTATTTATGTATACAAGTAGATTTCTAATTATATAGGGTACAGCATTTAACTATTTTTATTTGTATTTATGGTAGCCCTCCGAAACAATAGCATTATTATAATTGTCATTATTTTGTTCTATTTTTATGCCCCAATGAATGAATGAATGAATGAACAAATGAACACTTGAACATGAAAAAGTCAAGCAACTAATTTAAAAGCCAACACCAAAAAAAAAGTGGCAACAAATTGCAAAAACAAAACAGAAACATTATAATGCTCGTAGACATTAAATGTTTGCCGTAAAAATAAATCAAATGTTGTGGTGTGCGGCTTTTGGTGTTAGGTTTGTTATTGTGTGGGCACAGTGAATCGAATTGTTTAGAAGAGACTTTCAACCGAGTAATAGTGCAGAACGTGTGGTTAAATGTAAAAAAAATGTTTTTTTTTTGTAACCACTGTACTAGTCTAGTTAATGTTAGAGCATGTCCCATATTAACATTTCGGTTCAGCCACTTTTACTATTGTTGCACCACTAAGTGGCAAAAAATGTGTTTCACTGCAAAATTTATTTCGAAAGTGTTTTTCATTGTGTGGTGGCATATTTAACCAAAAGAAAACAAACAATTTGTGGGTTGTTTAAGCATAAATTCGCTAAATTTATGAAAAGTAAACATTTTAAGCGAAAGAAAAAAAGAAGAAAAAAAAGGCAAAAATTTCTAAAAATATTATGTCCCCAGGAAAATCTATTTCCTTTTTAAAGGTTTGAGTTTAAAATATTTGTTAAATACGTGTTCTGCACTAAGAGAGAACAGAACATTCACGTTATTTAATGTGTAGTTTTTTGCTACGTTTTGTGGCAGACATACATTTTAATGAAACATTTTATGTGCCACATGTGGTTCTGATATTTAAAATATTTTTTTTTATTTTTATTTTTTTCGTAGAGAAGATAACACAAAGGACACAAATTCTTTCATAAAGATAAGAATTTTTGAAATTTTTTATTTCTTTTTTTGTGATATTTCATAATAAACTGTTAAAGATACTCTGAACTTTTGTTCAAAAGGTTTAAGTTTAAAGACAAAATAACTAAAATTAATAATTTTTGTGATATTGTTATTACACTTTTCTAACACAATTTTAACCTTTGCAATGTCTTGCTTCTATAGGGTAGGCCATATGTCGGTATAAAAATTTGAATCATCGTTTGTTTCGAATCTGGCAATACTTATGACGTTGTATTCTGTCACAAAATTTTATATATTCTCTCCACTGAAACTATCTACGTTGGGATTTATTCGGCCAATGGGAAAATGCACGATTATGTCGATTTTGCCAAAAAAAATCATCTTTTCGGATGAATCACATTTTCATCTTTGTGGATACGTTACACAAAATTGCCGTATTTGGTGCTCAGAAAACCCAAACGTGGTCTTATAGAAGCCAATTCACCCATTACGAGTGACTGGTGCGCACTATGGTAACCGATTTTTCTGCACCCATTCTTCATGGTATTGATGTGAACGATGCTTGGTTGCAACAGGATGGTGCAACTTGCCACACATTTCATGCCACAATCGATTTATTGCGCCAAACGTTTGATGGCCGTTTAATTAGTCGAAATGGTGATGTCAATTGTCGGCCAAGAAGCTGCGATTTCACAAAGTTGGACTATTTTCTGTGGAGTGTCGTTAAAGAAATGTGTTATGCCGACAAACCACAGACAATTGAGCTTTTGAAGGCCCACATTCGTGATGCCATTGCCGAGATACGATTCCATACACTCGAAAAAGTGCACGAATATTGGTCCGATTGAATGAGGTACCTTGGGGGGAAGCCGGGCAGCCATTTCTAACCGGAACAATTGTACTTCACAACAAATAAATAAATTTGGCAAAATTCAAACCTTTTTTGTTTCATTGCATTTTTAAATTTAAACTTTTAAATCACCCACACTATACATAAAGGTACTATTTCTCATAATGAATATGGATGCATTCCATGCATATTACTAGAATACTGCATAAATGCGCTAGTGTGCATATTGAATAAACGCTCCGAGTAAAAATTAAATTTTTTTTTATCATTACCATATACATTCCCATTTTGAATTAGTACGCAGTTTATACTCATAAGTTATTCTGCAATATAAAACCAATTTTGCAATTTGCCATCCATCCGCTTACTCGACCTCACATCACCAAAAGCAATAACAAATTCAATGATTAGGACAACTTTCGCCTAAACATTATTCTTTTGCTTCGGAAAATCTGCTTATGAATCAAAATATCAAAATACTCTCTACCGACCAAACATATCTTTAACTTATTCGCTCAGTAAGTAACAGCAAATTCTCATATATCTCTGCTCAATAAATTTTAAGGAATTTAAGCTGAAATATAAATTTACAAGTAAATGGAAATTAAAAATTGAATATTAAAACCATTATCCTTTCAGGTCATTCTGTTTAAAATTAATGTCATTCTTTGTGTGCATTTAATTTAATTTCATTACGTTTTTGTTATTATACAGCTTATAATGTAATATTTTTACAGCACTACCGGTGGTATGAGTAATAAAAAAAAAAATTTTATTAAGCAATCTGTCGCTCATACGCACCGGTGGACGACTTTATTATTCGGACAATGTATTAGTATTTCATGGAATTCTGTGTTTCTATACTTATATCAGACATTAGTATAATAAATGATGAATATATGTTGGGTTTATGCTGAAGTTTGTAACAATTTAACTTTATTTGAACAAAGATATTCGATTATATTATTCAGCGTCATATCATCTCAGGATAGCCTAGCAGTCTATTTTTCCGGCGATTCAAATCCAGAGGAGACCTTGTTTCCTCTACTTCTTTGGAGAAAGTCATTGAGCTATGCATCTATATCGGTAAAATATTTTAGCTTAAGACATTGGACTTGATCGTAGGACTGATTTGGGGAATGTCCAATTTATGGGCTATATTATCATGAACATGATTTTCAAAATTACATACTCATGGGTATTATAATCAATTCCACTATTTCGCTCTCTAAATGGTTACAACTGTCTGGTGAATAGAACAATTATAAACATGGCATGGCAAACCAAGTAGGCGAACAATGGAAACACGGTTTCCGACCATTCGACCATCCAATATTATTTTTTACGAATTATAGGGTGGGAAATTTCAAAGTTTAAATTTAAAAATGCAATAAAACAGAAATGGTTTGAAATTTTGCGAAATTTATATTATTGTTGTGAAGTGCAATTGTACCGGTTAGAAATGGAATATCACTTCATTCATATGGCTGCTGCGGCTGGCTTTTGCATCAGACCAATTTTCGTGCGCGTCTTGGCAATGACATCACGAATGTTGGCTTTTAAATGTTCAATTGTCTTGGGGTTTGTCGGCATAACACTTTTCTTTCACGGCGCTTTACAGAAAATAGTCCAACGGTGTCAAATTGCAGCTTTTTGGCGGCCAATCGACATCAGCATTACGGCTAATTAAACGGATATCAAACGTTTGACGCAATAAATCGATTGTGGCATGAGATGTATGGTAAGTTACACCATCCTGTTGAAACCACACATCGTTCACATCAATACCATGTAGAGCGGGTACAAAAAAAACTCGGTTATCATGATGCGGTAGGTGTCTCCATTGACCGTAATGGTTGCGCAGCCCTCTTTTCAAAGAAATATGGGTCAATGATGCCTTAGCTTCACAAGCCACACCTTACAGTCACTCGTAATGGGTTCATTCGCTTCTGTAAACCACGTGTGGATTTTCTGAGCCTTAAATAAGGCAATTTTGCTTATTAACGTACTCACCAAAATGAATATGAGCTTCAACCGAAAAAATGATTTTTTGGCAAAAAATTCCTTTGTTTTTCAAATAAATTTCCAATAAATCCCAACGTTACTTAAGCGTAAATTGATACATTACGTTCAGTGGAAATAATATACTGAAATTTGTGACAGAATAGAATGACATTAGTATTACAAGGTTCGAAATAATCGGTGGTTCAAATTTAAACCGATATATAGCCCACCTGATGTTTAACTGTCCTAAAAGTTTACATAACAATAGAGTTAGGATTTACTTACTGTAGTGAAAATGAATGCATAATCCCAATATGTTCTGCTTCTTTTTTTCGTTCATTGCTTTCTTCATTCTCTAAATAACTCAGCCATTGACCTGAATACTTATTTCATTTCGAAATATATTAATATTCGCAAATTAACACAGCTGTTGCACCAAGCCATACCTGCTCATACTTTTTCGTATCAACACATTCTATGGCATATTTATTCAAATCTATTTTGTATTCTTGTTATTTACGAGGCTGAAAGAATTAACCAGAATACAATGGGAAATAGAAACAAAAGCACGCAATTTATTTATTATGATGCATGCAACACTGCCTTAGTTATTCAAACTTATGCCCCACCACCAACTCTGGCAAAACATTATTTAATTTTATATTAAATACAGTAGACTTTATAAAGGGTGATTTTTTAGCTATTATCTTTTTGGCAACACTGGTTTAAACAGCTCACGCAGGTTTCGTGTTTTGTTTCACTGTCAAACATCTTCAGTTTGGTCTATAATTTAACCATGAATCGTCTTACAAACGAACAACACTTGCAAATCATTTAATTTTATTATCAAAATGCGTGCTCTGTTAAGAAAGTTCATCTCGCGCTTTTTCCATTTAACGGTCAGTTTAATCGACCCACTGAAGCGGCTATTCGGGCTATTGTGACTAAATTTCGCACCAAATTTACATTGTTGGACATTAAACCACCAACACGCTTACGTAGAGTGTGAACTGAAGAAAATGGCGCAGCTGTATCGGCCAGTGTTAATGATGACCATCAATTACTGATTCGTCGCCGTTCGCAGCAATTGGGCCTCTGTTACTCAACAACGTGGAAAATTTTGCGGAAGGATTTAGGTGTGAAGCCTTTCAAAATACAGCTGGTGCAAGAATTGAAGCCGAACGACCTGCCGCAACGCAGAATTTTTGGTGAATGGGCTCTTGGAAAGTTGGCCGAAGATCCACATCTTTATCAAAAAATTGTGTTCAGCGACGAAGCTCATTTTTGGCTCAATGGATACATAAATAAGCAGAATTGTCGATTTTGGAGTGAAGATCAGCCAGAAGCATTGCAAAAGCTACCAATGTATCCAGAAAAAGTCACAGTTTGGTGCGGTTTATGGGCTGACGGCATCATTGGACCGTACTTCTTCAAAGATGCTGCGAATCGTAACGTAACTGTGAATGGTGAACGCTACCGTGAGATGGTATCCAACTTTTTTTTGCCCAAAATGCAAGAATTGACTTGCATGACATGTGGTTTCAACAAGACGGTGCCATATGCCACACAGCACGCGTAATAATGGACTTATTGAATGGCGAGTTCGGTGAACATTTTATTTCACGTTCGGGACCGGTCAATTGGCCGCCTAGATCGTGCGATTTAACGCCTTTAGACTATTTTTTGTGGGGCTATGTTAAAGCTCATGTCTATAGAGACAAGCCCGCTTCAATTGACGCATTGGAAGACTGCATTGAAGCATTTATTAGTGAGATACTGGCCGAAATGTTGGAAAGAGTATGCCAAAATTGGGCTAAGCGGATGGACCATTTGAGGCGCAGTCGCGGTCAACATTAGCATGAAATAATCTTCAAACATTAAATTATATGAATCGTACTATCGATTCAAATAAAGATTTCATGCATTTTTCTGAATTTTATGTATTTTTTTTTTATTTTTCTATAGCTCTTAAAAATCACCCTGTAGTTGTTGCAGTTTCTTTCTCTATTACTCTCTGTCCACATTTTCTATGCTGTTTGCAGACAAGGCTTAAATAAAGAAAAAGAAAAACTTTCAAGAAGATTTGTGATTTTATAACAAACAACAACAAACACAACAACTTATGGGCCACGTTTTGATTGGTATGCGCACAGCTACGACCAGCACTTGGCTTATTTACACTCTATTGTGATAAATGATAATGAGATACTGTTTGTGGATAATGCGAGTAAGGATAACAACTGTAATGATAATGATCATGATAATCTTAATAATCATGTAAATTGTCGGTATGAATTTCTTTAACAACAAATTGAAGGAAAACTTTAAACATAAAAAATAATAAAAAAACGAAACGAAAAGAAAAGAAAAACATATTCAATAAAGAGATAAAAAAAATTTTAAGTGATTTGGAAGGAACTAGAAATGGAAAAAAAAACATTTTAAAAAGCCTCTTTTTTTTGCAAAAATTTTTGACAAGATTTGCATAAATGTTAGAACATTTGTAAAAAGTTTTAAAAAAAGTTGTAAAGCTAAAGCCAAAGAACTTTTACGTGACAGTTATAAAACTTATTGAACTTAAGTATTAAATTTTATTCTATTGATTGAAATATTTTAAATCATATTATATTTAATTTCCAAAATTGGGCAGAAAAATCAAGCAAAATTTCGAAATAGTTCTGCTCTGAAATATTTGATACAATTTGGAAAACTTTCAGAGATCAAGTCTTGAACTTCTCAAACAATGCTCAACTTTCACTGTCCACTCTTGAAATATTTATCGCATACGATGTGCAGAACCAGTCTATTGGAATTCTTCATCATCTGTCATCTATCAATAAAGCAGTGTGATGAATGATATAAGAGTTTTAAGAAAAATTCCAATGCAAGTACTAATATCTGCCTGTTCTTTGTAACTTCTAGAGCCTGTAGTCTAGTTAACAGTACGTTGCGTTATTTTAAGAGAGCCTTTCATAGATAAACTTACTACTAACATTGAAAAGTTAGATTGTAATCCTGACCAAAGGGCTATTCATCGTTTAAATTGTAAACAAAAACAATGAACTTGTTTACATGATAAACAAGTAAACAAAAATATACCAACAAAAATATGCTGCAAAGACAAACGTAAACAAAATACACAAACAACGATAACGTAAACAACATGTATGGATTTATAGAGTTTTCGAGAAGGTGAAGTCATTCTCCTTCAAGAGCGTTAATCAGACTGTTTACTCTGCGATATAAAAGACAAGACATAGCAAGCAAGGGAATCAGTAAAAATTCAGAAAGTCTTGTGTGTAATAACCGTGGTTTAAAGATCTCCGTTAAAAAGATTAGCGGAACAATTGTTAGTGTTTACGCAAAAGAGTGTAAGGAATAATAACAAAACATAGTAAATTGTTGTTGTTTACATCAAGTTGTGAACAGTGGCACACAGAATTGTGCGAAAAATAAAGAATTTATCTAGAACGAAATACAAATTCGAAGTCATATTTTAAACGTAACAATATGTTTCTTCATATTCCGATTTGTTGGATGTGTCTGACTTGGGGTTCGAATCGTAGCCTTACGTCTAATAGGTCAACACACTACCCTAAGGCGGCTTCAAAAATAATGTACTCTCACCTTACAATGGCTTTATTTGAACAACCTCATCAAGCATGAAACTGTACTAAAGAAAGAACATATGCAGTACTATATTCAAAATCTAATTTCTTGTTTTTAAGATTTTAATTGATGAAACCGTTATTCAATCAGGCGGTCGACAATTTTTTGTTATTATTTTATATTATTTTAGCCCTGAGTATTTGAGGCAGTTACAATGCTGTCAGGTAGAAATATGATTTCGTCCTTACTGTCAACCATGTTCGAATTATATACTCGTAGTCTATTCGATATAACAATCAATATGTACAGACTATAGCCCCCTTAAAAATTTTTAACGTACATCAACGTAAAACTTTACACAACACAGCTTCCTTTTTGGGTGTTAATTTCTTTTTCACTTATGCTCACAATAATAAATTGCAGATCTTTCGTTGTAATTTCATTTTCAATCTAACAGTATAAAAAAATCTCTGATATAACTTTCACCTTTTCATGAATTCTAACAAAAAAAAAATTTTCTTCCAGCAATAATCCTTCCTACACAACATGTGACAAGCGAAGTAAATTAGAAAAAAAAGGAACACATTTTTGAGGCAATGAAAAGTAGAAAAAAAATTTGTTGAAAAATTCTGGTGAAAATGAAAGCACTTCAAAACAGTTGATAAAGTTGTTAACAAAAGAAGAAGACATAAAAAGGAGAGCAAAAAAAAAGTGAGAATGAAAATTCTGGTTACAATAGCAGATAAAAAGAAACAAGATACTGCATTATCACCATTCGCAGAGGAGAGACATAATGAAATATTGTTCTGGAAAGACCAGCGAAATTTAATACGATTAACGGGTTTTTAAGATATACTGGTGGGCCTTCAAACTACTACAGAAAAATGTTGTTTGTAAGGTATGTATATATGTAGATTAACTCCAGATCTGCAAAACAGGTGTTCGAGTTCTTACTTAATTGGTTATTACAACCCCTAAGTCAGGCTTATAACCTAGTTTCTCACATCACCCTTGATTTAAGTGTAAATTTTATCCATGATTGGTTATATGTACAGTTTAACATTGACTCCAGACGACAGATTTCAGAGTTATTGTCAGAAAACTATTGAGTAAAAATTTGTTTGGAGACGTTGAGCTGTGGTTTGAACCACGAGTTCTCGTCTAATAAGCCAATACACTACCTACCATACACATCTTCAAAAATATAATGTACTAGCTGTACCCTGCACACATTGCTGCGCCACCAACAAAAATAAATTTTATGGTAAAACATTACACAAATATCCAATTAATTTTGAATCATTTTATTGATTTTGTTTCCCGTTGTTCAGAGGATTCAGACGAACAGGCTTGAGTAGTACGTATTCGATCAGTTTCTAATTTCACTTCTCTTTGTTCAAGTGATTCATGCGAACGGGCCTCAGCGGCATGTACTCGAAGATTTTCCAGTTTCAATGCTCGTTGCTCGTCTCATTCTGAGGCTCATAATGCTCTTTTCTTCCGTGCTGGAGGTGTAGGTCGACCAATATCTTGTCGCTTGTCGGAGACATGATTGCACGGGAAGGACGTGATAAATGCGTTTAAATATATTAGAATTTCACAATGTAGTCATTCCAATTGAACCCAACAGTATTTTTAAAAATTTTACAAAATTACAATGTTTCAAATTTATGATTGACATATTACGGGAATGAGTTATACCAAATGTTATTAAAGTCATACATGATGAATCATAAAATGTCTGGTATTTGTCCGATCAACACATGATCAAATGCATAGTTTACGATTCAATTCATTTTGAGTAATTTTCGGTGGTGCCACCTGTCGGAAATTAATCACACCAACTTAGAAATCTTCGTTGACTCATGCGCAACAACTTTGTTGAAGATCATAACATGATCAAATGCACAGTTTACGATTGAAATCATTTTTAGTAATTTTCAGTGGTGCCACCTGTCGGAAATAGGTCATACCAGCTTATAAACCTTTCCCGGTTCAACTTTGCTGAAGATCATAACATAATCAAATGCATAGTTTACGATTCTACAAACATTTATTTTTGTATAAGTATGTATATCGATTTCAATTACTGTCGTGTATAAAATTTACATAAAGCTGACGGGTGACGTATACGTAATATTTTGTTAGACAATAACACTCATACTTTTTTAATTATATTATTTTATTTTATTTTATTTGCCTATTTCAACGTAAAAAGTAGCCTATAACTCCTTCCATACATACAGGAAGATACTGTAAAAATTTCAAGAAAATCGGTTCAGCCGTTTAGCCGTCTCAGATCTCAAACAAACCCACAAACAAATAAACACACATTAATTTTTATATATAAGAAGATTATGCTGTAAATCGTTCAAACACTTCTAAGAATTAATATCAATCAAGTTTATCATTGTAAGACTGGGTACCCACATTCCCTTTGAGCCTAGAATCGCCTGACAGTTATTGAGCGCAAGATGTCTTAGTTAATTGTTCTGAGCGTAAATTTACTGTTCATAAAAAACCTTTGTTGGGTAACAAAAAAAAAACAAAAAAACAACGCTTAAACAAAAGCCATTCAACATCTAACACGTTAGCCAAGAGAGTAGCTACTTCAATAGAAAATTCGTCTGAAATTGTAAACAGTTTTGTTCATCAGAATTTTCATAATAAAAGTGCAACAACTATAACACCAACCAACCAACCAACTACAAAATATGACTTGCACTTGTGCACTTTACAGTAAATAGTCTAAACAGCTTTAAAACCTTTATTCGAATGAAGTGTAGTGAAAATTCAATAGCCAATGTCAGTATCAAAAATCTATAATAAAAGAAAACAACAACAATATCTCAACATGTGGCAAGCAAAGAGCAAAGCAAACAGGGACAGCAAGTGGGAGTCTAAACCAAACATGTGGTGTCAAGGGAACATTGCTCATTTTTGTTTTTTTTCTAAAGATAACAAAACATATTTTTCATTATTGATACAACAATGGTGCATATTTGTTAGTGTAGTGCTGATAAATAGACGATGATGTTGCAACACTAAGGATAACAAATGCTTACACTGCTGGTTTGTTACAAAAATTCAATATAATGCTGTAATTCTATTAAAGGTAATGGCGAACGTGTGATACACAAGGTAAGGAATAATTTGGAAAAAGTGAGGATTAATTTGTACAAAGTTATACGAAGACTTTCTACAAACAAAAAAAATCGTTTTGCAATGGATGTGACCATTTTGGATTATGCCAAATTTGGATTTACCAAATTTAAAGATTTTTACAGGCACATGAACAATTTTATGCGAAATAATAGATTTGAACTAAATGAGCATTCGGCGGTGGTCATGGGCAATTATTTAATTTAATTAATTGAATACTCAGTGCTAACTTCCGACGATATAGTACACTCTTTATATATTTTACATACATATAACATACATACGTACTACATATACATACATGGAGCGGCGTCAATCCGCTCTACCAAACAACAATAGAGTTATCACAGAAATGATTTCCAGGACCGAAATCATGCTGTTTAACTTCCAGTGAATTTTTTTTAGGCTTTATGCGAATAAATCAAAAACAATAATTGGAGTCCAATTAAACCACCCATGAAAAGAGTAATGACCTGTTATCAGTGTCGTGGTTGGTAATCATTTATCATATCAACATTTGACACATATTGGGCGGTATCTCAGCCATAACTTGACGAATGTTGGTTTTTAAGTCCCACAAAAGAAGTCTAATGGTGTCAAATCGCATGATATTTTGATATCGCCACGATGAGAAATTACGCGGCCAGGAAATGTCTCTTGCAATAAACCCATATTCGCTCGAGTTGTGTGGCATGTGGCACCGTCTTGTTGAAACCACATATTCTCCAAGTCGTATTCTTCAATAGCAGCCAAAAAAAAGTTGGTTATCATATGACCATAACGCTCCGAATTGACGGTGGCAGTCGTTCCATCGTCGTTTTCGAAGAAGTTAGGTCCAATCACACCTTCGGACCAAAGAGCGCACCAAACAGTGACTTTTTCTGGATGTAATAGCCTCTCTTCAATTACTTGAGTATTCTCAGAACCGCAAATACGACAACATTGTTTGTTAACATACCCACCGAGTGTGAAATGTACTTCATCGCTGAAGAACATTTTGTTCGAAAAATTGCCGTCCACCGCCTGTTGTTCAAGCACCCTTTCCACCTATCTACGACGTTGTGAATGGTCAGCTGGCTTCAGTTGTTGCGTGAGCTGGACTTTATATGGATGTAGGTGTAGATCTAAATGCAAAATACGCCATAATGTGCCGTAAGACAGTCCTAATTCCTGAGAACGACGAGGAATCGACACATTCGGGACTTCGGCAACACTTTCACTTACAATAGCGATAAGTTCAGCGAAACGAACGAAACGATGATGCACAGGCCTTTCAATATTTGTAACCACTCCAGTTGGACGATTATGTAAACCATAATCTCCTCTTAAAGCACGATACGTGGCTGTGGCAGAATCACAATTTTTGTAGTAGGTTTTGATAATTTTTATGCGTTGTGTGATAGTTAAGCGATCCATTTTCGTCAATGTCAGACTTTCAACTGAAAAGAAAAAAATTGGTTTTACAACTTTGTTTGACAGATGTCGAATTCCAGTCCCATACTTTTGAAACCTCGAAATGGATAGCCCTTTACAATCGATTATAGCTTGAATTCATCAGAAGTTTCCAGAAAGAATAATTTCACATTTTTATGGCAACAGTACAACCCCTGCGCTGACCAACTTCTTTGATTTTGGTGGAACTTGGTCAGTACAGAGACTGCGTTCACTCGTAGCATCACAACGGCCCGCTATGCGTGCTCAAATGAGCTCTTTGATATTAAAGCTACCACTTCGACCTAACCTGACCTATGACAGCAATTGGCAATCGAGATCACGTGAGTTGACCGAGTTCGATTTGTATACAACGGTAATAGACTGTGTATATCAGGATAATGCCCTTTTCCCAGCATTATGTTTGAGCTGACTAATCTAGAATTTGAACCGTGACCTCATGTCTGATAAACCAAAACACTACCTGCTAGACTACGGCGCATATACAAATTTCAAAAGAAAAAAAAAATTGGATAAAAAGCTATTAAAAATTGTATTCTAAAGTTTATTGAAGAGCTTACATTGTTATAAAATTCAACAATTTATTATTACTACTTTCTATACAACTCAGCGATTGGCATGTGTAGGATAATAATAATAATTCTTAATAATAATATAAATTTCTCACCTTACATGGCAGTATGGTATACCACAGATAGTAAGTACATATACTGTACATATGTATGTATGTATATGTATATATATGGATGCATACATACAACTTTAAGGTTTGTAACAATTTAAAATCAAATTGTGTAATAATTTTCATGCATTACAAAATGTTTTATTTTATAATTGATATGAATTTAACTCAATTTACGTCACAGTTCTACTTCCAACAATTTATGCAATTCCTTCGTATGAATATTTTACAATTATTTCGCATATTTTTTTTGTATGCAAATATACGCAATCAAAACTATTTTACATTCAAACTGAATGAAGAAGCCCTTCTTAATAAGCCATTGAAAATAAAATATGGTTTATTTTGTATTCGTTCGTTTGTTTTTTTTTTTTTTTTTTGCAGTAACAAATGCATAATTGAGGAAGGCATTCACGACAAGGAAGGAAAAATATTTTTCTCTGTAGTCAATCTGTATTGGTAAATGTACTTAATAACCCAATGAACATTTTTGCGCATCCACTAAAGAAAACAATAAAATCAAGAGGAGATAATGGATCTGGCTGAGACGTACCATACGAAAGCAAATCTACATATGTATGTTCAAGTTTTAGAGTAAAAGGAGAGACCACAGAAAAAAATACGAAGGAATTAAGAAAACGATATTGTACTCCACAGTTTTGCTCAGTAAAATAATGATTAGCGTTGATTCGACCTGATTACGGCCGATAGCTATACTTTCGATGCAGCCATGGTTCGTTACCATGGTGTCAGTCTGTAGATCAAGCACAGGATCACTCTTGCCAACAGGTGCTACTATGGTCTCAATAGGCAATTGAATAGCAGAGACCTCTCTCATACGACAGAACTAATACTCTACAACACTCATCGTACCCGTCCTTCTTTATGGCGCAGAGGCATGGACACTATTAAGCACTGATGCAGTAGCCTTGAGAATATTCGAGAGGAAGATCCTACGTAAGATCTTCCGTCCAGTGCGAGTTGGAGATGATTTCCGCGTCCGATCCAATAATAAACTGTATGAGCTCCTCAACGACATGGGCATTGTGTAGCGTATTCAAAACTAGCGAAAGCACGCACTAGCTCGTCCATGTCGTTCGCATTGAGGAGTATGCTCGAGGAAGCCCTGTCATCAGTTCGTGTGCCCAGCTAGCAAACGAGCTCACGAAGCAGAGACGTCTGGAAGAATGTGTTAAGGCAGGCCGAAATCCGTTAATCGGGTCGTTAATGGACAATTAGGTAAGTAAGTTGATTCGACCTTCAGCGACCATTGTATTCAAGGGGGTAAAAATTTAAAAAAAAAACCGAAAGTTCTTGGAACACTCACCTAAAGGTGGAAATTAACACCAAGTGATATCAACTTACATACATACATAATTGGCCATTACAACCCTTCAGTCAGGATTACGGCCTAGCTTCTCAACATATCAACTTACCGCTGTGAAAATTTGCCTGCATAGAAGCTTATGAAAATCAATCAAAGGTGGGGCACTTCTTCAAAATGGGACGAGTTTTATAAAATAATTATTGATAATGAAATCTAGTCTGGTGGGTAGTGTGCTGGCTCATTAGAAGAGGGTCGGGGTCATTCATGGATAAAATTAACACACTCAACATGGGTGGGTTGAGAAGCCAGGTTCTTATCCTGACTAAAGGATTGTAATGATTAATTAAGTAAGTAAGATAATGATAATTATATGTAGATGCATAATAGAATTTCTTATTTTTTCCTTGCATATGTAACCTAAGCCAGAGCATTCCGACATGTAAAATTAATGGATTCCATTTTATTTTATTCTTATTCTTATTCTGTGCATCCGTCACAAGATTTAAACACAAAACTTATACGTATAAGAAAAGAATTTCTTTCTGTTTCAGTGATTTGGAAAATTCTATGAGTTTTGATTTCCTTAATGATTTTCAAGACATTATCCATAAGGACACCGTGAAAAATCTAACATCACAATGCATTCCTTCAAAAAAAAAGTCTTTTGATATGAATTTCTTACCCTACATTCTCTTTTTTTTTTTTTTTGTTCTATTCGCTTAGAAATGAATTTTCTTTCTTTTCATACGTTGTTACACATTTTCTTACAATTTCCTTTGACATGTTTTCCCACTTAAAATGTGTTCGTTGACTTGTCTTAGCTATTTTTCATTCAGTGACTACTGACTGTCTCAGTCTCAGGCGTAGTAGCAATGCATTGCATTGTTCAGAAGCATTCAAATGATGTTGAATTGTTATTCCCGTTCTGGTTTGTTATTGTTATTTCTATTCTATTCATTGATGTCTTTTATTTCCCCCTTTCTTTTTTTTATTTTTTCTTGCATTCATAATTTGGTTGTGACACCATTTGGGTTGGTGTTATTGCAAGTGCAAGTTTTTAGTTGGTTTTATAGTAGAAAACATAGATATTTTTGGTTCCGTTTCCCACTATCGCCATTATTTATTGGACTTTTTTATAATTTAACGGTTTTTTTTTCTTTTTTAAATGTAAGATTTATGATCTATTCAAAGTATTGATTTAAGCTTGAAGAATCAAGTTGTCAAAATGGAAAGGACATGTACAGCGTTATATAAGGCGGAACGAAAGCAATTTCAAAATGTGTATTGATTTTATTTGAAAATGTAAAATTGGTGGCTTTAAATTATTTATCTCAACCAAATGATCACATTCAAACTTGATACATACACACATACATACATACATAACTGACCTTTACAACTCTTCAGTCAAGATCACGACCGAGCTACTCACACCACTTTTGTTGGATGTGTATATTTAAGGTCGACTCCAAACGACAAATGTTTGAGAAACTTTTTCATGGCAATTTTTTATTTACTCTCAGAGTGTTTTCCAGAAATGCTGCTGAGAGGCAGTCGCCGAAGAAATATTTTTTTTCTTTCATATTTTCGTTTTGGTGTTTGACCTGGTGTTTGAACCGAGGCCTTTCGCCTAATAAGCCAACACACTACCTACTAGACTACGGCGACTTCAAATAAAATAATATATGAAAACGAAATATCTCGTAATCCAAAACGATTTATTTGCTGAAAACGAAGTACTTTGCGACCCGTATGCAACGTTCGATTTACAAAAAGCAAGCTATTTCGTGACCCGTACGCAATGCGTTCATTGTTCCTGAGACTCGGCTCTTAATTTTCTTTCGTCTTTCTGTTTCGTTAATTGTTTACTGTTAAAGCCAAGCAGGTGATGGTTCTGCTTATAGCAAGTCCTGGGATAATGGGGCTTCCATCTATCATTGCCAACGGACAATGGCTTCCGAGCATGTGCTGTTGATTACAACGTTTGTTACCCCGATAGGGGGAACTGTGATGTTATCCTTTTTTCTATTTTCGGGGGATGAGGGAGCTTCTTATCTAGATTGTACTTTTTAGAGAAACTTTTTATTTCAATTTTATGTTACTCTCAAAGTTTTTGTCGGAAGTCTGCCGAGGGGAAGAAATTTTTTTTCATATTTTGTTTTATTCGGGATCTCCGGTTTGAACCTCGCTTTCACTTCTAATAAGCTAACACATGATACTTAGGTGCATTGGTAGTGCACTCTCTGTCTCCGGCTGCACTTCACGTCATGTACCCAGAATTGAGCTTGGACGTATGAGTAATATTAATTCGTGGTCTATACACAAATATTAAGTATACGTAGAGGGGTACCTAATACCGAAAATTTAATATTTTTAGGCAAAGGATGCTATAAGCTTTCGGACTGCGCGTTAATCGTTAAGGAAAAAAATTATATTAAATTCAGATTAGTAATGGGAGGGATGTTGTAGTATTTTTATAAAATAACATAATAAATGAAAAGTTAAAAAGGATATACATACTTGGCGAAAGGAAAAATTGAAAGTGATAGAGACTCTTTTCAATTAAAACGTATTTGAGAGAAACCAAAGTTTGTTGGGGGCTTATGAACTACTAGACAGGAAGTTGTCCATACCAACACTAGCTAACATTCTGGGGCATTATAGGAACACCCCACATGGTAAATAGATCGTTGGGTATGCCAGAACTTCTACATGACAATAATACCACGACAAAATCTAACCACCTAATACCAAATATATGAGGATCGATACCAATCAGGCGTACGTTTCTGACGGTGACTATAGTATCCTCCTCTCTGGTAAGAAAAATGAAGATGAGGAGAAGGTAAAACGTCCTTGTTACATTTGAAGTCGTAATTTCTTACTATGGCAACAGGAATGACTTGCGGTATAGCAAGAATGATAGACATCTGCCTTCATAAAAGCAGAAAAATAACTGGCAAAACGGACGGGGAATAATCGACACTATAGGAAGCTGAAATAGGTCTGAAAATTATTCAAGTAAATAACAACTCCCATTCGAAATATCGATAAATATATTAGCAGGAGAATCAAGAAATTAAATGATTACTTGAAGCAGATGGTTTTCAGGTCTTGGATACCATAGTTAGCCTCTATAGAAACTGTAATACATATTGAAAATACGGAACATACTTCCCTTAAAAGCACCTGTTTGTCGGAATGCTGTATAAACTAGAGATTTTAGTTGCAAATTAAACGATATAATGATAGTAAACGTAAGAAACTGATAACCTAGTCTGCATACAGACTTCTACTAAGAAAATGGCTTCTACATGGCCAATGGGAAACCAGCCCAAAAGTAATGAAAAGGCGAGTTCAGTGTAGATTACATTCTGAAAGAGAAGTAATTGGCTTGACATACACTTCTTTGTAAGAGTATAACGTGTTCGAAGTAATAAATTTTTCTTAATTACTGCAGCAAAAAAAAGTGTGGTTGACACAGTGGTTTGGATTTTTTTTTAATAAAAATCTGCTTTTGTTTATAACTTACCTGTATAAAAAACTAAATAATAAATTCTTGTATTTTTTTTTTTTTTTTTTTAATAATTTGCCGAATAATGTTTTTTTTTGTTATTTTTTAATTTGTTATTGGCTTTTATTTTTATTTTATTCATGTTTTCGTTTTAGTCATAATAAAAGCTGCGCTTTAATAAGATTTATTTTAATAAATTATTTTTTATTTGTTGTTTGTGTTGTTTTATATTAGTTTTTCGTTTTGTTTTATTATTTATTTATTTATTTATTTAAGAAGTTGTGATATTTTGTTATTTTATTTGTATTTTTATTTGTTTTATTTTTTGTAATAAATAATTTTATTGTTTTTTGTTTTGTTGTTGTTGTTTTGTTGATCTTAAATAAATGTACATGTTTTTAGCTTTGTTGATATTTTTTTTATTGAGTTTTATACAATATTTTGTTTTGTTTGTTTATTTTTTAAACTAAATTGAACAAAATTTATAAAATAATGTATCAATTGCAACAAATAATTTAATATATATTTTCTTTACTTTTTTTCTTTTTTCATTCTCTTAGAAATTTCAATTTCATGCTACATATTCAATTATTTTTACTAATTTTTCTTTAATTATAATTATAATTTTTTTTTTTTTTTGTTCACATAACTCAATCAAAGCTATAAAATACACAATTTTTTTTAATAATAATAATAAATACTTATTTTTTCTTTTTTTTTTTGTTTAATATAAATATATTTATATATATAGATTTTGTTTGTTTGTAATAAAGTGTATCTGTGTTATTTTTTGTTTTATATGGCATATGAGCGTATCAAAAATTAATTTCATCTTCTTTTCCTCTCAAGCATTGTCGTTTTTTTTTTATTTAAAATATGAAAAATAAGCTCTTTTTATAATGATTTTTTTTTTATATCTTTATTTTTTCTTTTAATTATAATCGTATTTTAAATTTATTTCTTGTCTGTTTTTATTTTCAATAAAATATTTTTTATTGTTTTTAGTCTGTTTTCGAGAATTTTATAGAATTAGCTTTTTTATAATAAGAGTTCCATGTATGGATGTATGTATTGTATTGTATATATAAAAAAAAATTATTAGGTGTGTTTCAATTGCAAATGATTGACTTTCTTGGTTGGTTGGTTGTTTTGTTTTGTTTTGTTATTGATTGCATACGAAAAAAAAAATATTTCGTTAATTTTAAAAATAATTTTTTTTTAATTTTTTTTCTTAGGTTTTGCATTAATGCTTCGTTTTTTGCTTTTTTATGTTTAATTATTAATTAATGGGAGATTGTGTTTACTAAATAGTTAAATGCTTTCATTGTTTAGCTAACTAATTACTGCATTTTTTTTTTATTTTTAAATTATTTTTCTCTATAATCGAATCAATAATAATGGCCACTAAAAGCTAATAAGAATGATTGGAATGGCATTACATATTTAAATAAAAATTAAGTTTGAGCTATAATACTTTAAAACAAAAAAAAGTTTTTAAAAAAAAGAAAACAATATCATTTAAATTTAAATTGCAGAAACATTTAAAAAACTATCAACATTATGATAGCATGCATTTTTTATTTGTATGTATCGTATGTTGAATTTATAAAATTTTAATAAATTTCGATATAAATATTCATGAAATTCATGAAAATATTTTAACAAATTTGTCACAATGCATAATTTAAAATAACATTAAAATACAAAATGAATAACAAAAGTTCATTAGTTTAAGAAGCAATCAAAATTAGATTTAAATTTTAAATTTTTCTATTTGTCATTCAAAAAATAACCGCTGCATGTAAAACAATCACTCAATGTAGGCTTCGACTCGGCTATGGTATCTGGATCCTCTTTATAATTCTTCCAAAGAAAAGCATTGGTTAGCATATTCACTTTTCTTTTCAAAATCTTTGAAATTCTTTGTGTTAGAAAAGCGTATTTCAGACTTTATTTGAAATACGTACATAGGCAGTACCAGTAATGTTATTGACTACGTTTAGCCATTCAATGTGGCTGGAAAATTCGGTCCTAAGGATATTCCATGCCTTTAATTTAACTTAAATAATTTCTAAAAAATTATTCGGAATTAACAGATTGATTTACTTCCTTTGTTTGCTTCAATATGCAAAAAATTTCTAATTTTGAAGAAAAGGCGAAGGCCTTTCAATATTTTTATATCTTCTTTTTCAATACCTTTTAACACGTTAATCGCCACTATAATATCAGAAAAATATATTAGATAATTTAGTTAAAAATGTGTCAAGAAAACTGAATGTATCACAGAAAAAAAATTTTTTGCCAAAAATTCCTGGAAAAACACTGTTTTTTATGTCACACATATATGACTGAGATGGCCCTATTATGAATAGAATGAATAGGTTATGAATAGAAAACAAAGTCCAGTTGAGTTGTCAATTGGCTACTAAAATATTTGTCAGCTCCAGTAAGTTTTATTGACTATCCATAATCGATTCGTTATTAATTTAAGAGTTTAGAGGTCAATAACATATTTTATGCACTGCTGGCTTAACCCAATATTCTTCAACTAAAAGCTTTTTCTTTTTTCTTTTACTATACTGTACTATACTATACTGCCTGAAGGTCAATAATTTAACCTTCGTCCAGCAAACTATATGCAACATAATGACTTGTGATTGCTTTTTGTTGGGTAATGCAGGCCCTACTCATTTAAAAAATGTTCCACTTTAAAGATTTTTCCAGAAAATAATGACAACAAACAATGATTCAGTATTGATAGCACTTTGTTTCATTAAAATAATATAAATGAAGATAAATGTATGGAGCGGATTGGTTAAAGAAAATGACTTGAGCTTAACCCAAATGAAAATTTTGTTGGAGATACTGCAAAATTGGTGAGCAAATAAAATATTCACAATAAAAATCAGTTGTGAGCAAATGTACAGGAGTTATACATACGTGGCATCCTTGGAAAGATAGTTCTGGACATCTACATAGAACTAGAGTTCTAGTTCTAGTCCCTAAGGTGATTGTCTCTATTAAGAAAAATCAGAAATTATATGAAATTTTCTTTTTTCCCCTCTGATTTTCCAACACCTCCTTTCATTTCGAAATAATTTACGGCTCTTGATTGTTCGTTTTCATGAAACAAATAAATGTAATATGATCAACGTCCTTGAAAAATTTAAAAGTGCCTATTTCGGTAGTCATGCTTTTAATGCTTTAAAATATTGTTAAACATTTTACGAAACACTTTCAAGAATTTGAATTTTTTTTAAATATATGTATGTCAGATAGAGAGAAAATTTTAACTTTTGTTATTCTTTTAATTTTGTTTAAGAACAAATTTTAATTAGACAATAAATTTTTGGTATGTATAAATATGTAAATTAACTTAAAAACAAATTTATCATAAACTTAAAGTTTTATTTCCAATAATTTGTATATTAATTTATAATTTATCTAAGAACAAACAAAAAAAAAAGAATGTTCAATTACAAGCAATTATAATAAATATATATTAACTTTATATTGCTTTAAATAATAAATTCATACATTTCAATGATATATTGCAAATATTAAATATAATAATAAAATAAAATAAAAATAAAAAAAGATTATAAAACTTAAATATTTAAATAACAACTTAAAAAATGAGAATTTGTTTTATTGAACAAAATGGCACTAAATTTGTTTTTTGTTTAATTTTTTTTTTTTAATATTTTTGTTAAGAGTTAAACTAATAACATGCTTTAATTTATTAAGGGTTTTATCGTTTAGTGTTATAATTAATATATTTTTATTTTTTTTTTCAATATGTAATAAGAAAAATGTGATAACAATTGTATGTTATTGGTTTGTTGTTGTTACTAAATTCTATAATTATTATATCGTATATTTTATAGTATATTTTAGCTAAATGCAATTTAGCAGCAGTTAATTTGAACAATTAATGAGTATTTATATATTTGCATTTTTGTGTTGGAAATCATATTTTTTACTTTTTATCTTAAAGAAAAAAAAATATTCTTTTAAAACATAAAATTTGTTCAGTCTTTCTTTTTTTTCGTTATAAAAGAAAAGAGTGTGTTTTTTTCAGTTGTTTGAGATATTTTCTATAAAAAGATTATTTTAATATATGATCCACTTTGTTTGTTTTTTCATTTTAAATGAGAATTAAATTCAATATAAAAAATAATCATTCAAATTGTTTTATAAGCTTTAGCTTCTGAGCCAAAAATTTGGTTGCCTTTAGCTTAATTTAAAGCTTAAATAGTTTAATAAGAATTGATTGTTTTTTATATTATAAATGTATAATAACTCTAACTGCTGCTTTGGATTTTTAGATATTTAGTTGTGAAATTTATGTGAAATTATAAAATACAAATAATAAATATAATTAGAATATGTATTAATAATTAATTGAGTAATTAATACTAGGCGTTAATAATGATTAATTCATTAGAGGTCTTAAAGCTTAATAAAAATTATTATGCATTTATAAACTTATATTTTAGATATAAATAGGTGTTTCCTGACCCGTCAGCAGACGAAACATGGAAGTGGGCATAGTTTTCATTAGAATCTATAAGAAAGAGCAGTATTTTAATTTTATATATGTATACATGTAAAGCGTTCAATAATCAAGTTTGCAATAGAGACTTCTAGCTAAGTTTTTTCAATTTTCGGTCGTTACATTATTTTTCAGACATCTCCAAAAAACGAAATATGAAAAAATATTTCTTCGATGAGTTCCTCTCAGCAGATATTTCCCAAATACTCTGAGGCTAAATAAAATTGTCATGAAAAGCTTCTCAAAAATCTGTAGTTTGGAGTCAACTTTAAACAGTAAGTCCCGCCACTCACACACATACATATGTACATAGCATAAGCGCTGTAAGAATCTAGATCGTAATCCTGACTGAACGGTTTAATGACCAATTATGTATATATGTATCAGAGACCAGCAATGAGTATTAAAAAAGATGAGTAGATTCGAATCATACTCATAATTTCTGATACTTATAAACATTCATACTTATTTTAATATTATACTCATACTACTCATATTCAAAGTTTGAAGTACTCATCGTGCTCATACTCAACAATACGCATGATGTTGCTGATTTCTACTCTCCATGACTCAACATTTCCAAGAATCCCAAAATAAGTATGATTCGCGAACGAACACCATAATACTCACTAGAAGGTTGTGTGTTTGCTTTGCTTGCTGTCTTTGTCTTTTTCTTTCTTCTTTCTTGTAAATGCAACAACAACTAAGGCCGTAAATTTTGATGAATGATTCGAATCACTCGAACCATTTATGAGTATTATAAGTATTTTTCTTAATTTATGAATCTGAATGAGTAGGCGTATGCATCAAACATATTTCGAATGTTATGAGTTTGATGTCAACGTTGTACTCATACTCATTGCAACCTATACTTACAAATCAATGTTGTAGTGAGTACGAATGAATCAGAGTAGTTGAATTTCAATACTGTTGATTCACTTATACTCAAAATTTCATTAATACTTATGAGTAGCGCATAAACTATTCATTGCTAATCTATGGTATGTATGTATGACCCAAAAATTTTCACAATTTTTGCAACACTACTCTTTTTAAAAATCTGCATTCAACAAATAACCGGTGCGAAGCCCCATGCCCTACGTCTTACGTTTAATAATTCAAATCATGGACTTTTGCAAGACATTCATCTGCTGGACCATAATTTTTTAACAGATCGGATTTTGCTGAGATCATGATTTGACAGTATTGACGTCATAGGACATTCGAACTGTACGTGATGGACCCGACCGGTGTCGGTCTGTAACATTGCCATGGTGAGAACGGAAATAATTTAGAATTGCCGGTACAGAACGATGCTTCACAGATTATATTGCATTACATAATTAATTCTACGTGGGGGTCAACTATTCCCTAGGGAAACCCATCCCGAGTCCATAATAAATCAGAAACCTCCGTCTCTTTATGATAAGAGCAGGGCAATAACACATTAGGTGAAAGACAGTCTCTTTCTCCTCCTCAAACCCACAGCGCCTGCAGAAATCATTAGTTGGAATGTCGAGTCTTTCGGCATGCCGACCAAAAGAACAATGACCCGTAAAGATTGCTATTGTGCGATGAATGGCCATACGATTTAAGGACAGAAATAAGTCAGCCCTCCTCCCGTCCATACGTGTCCAACAGAGTCTGCAACAAGATTAAGTCTAATCATAGTGGACAATATGCAAATTAACCGAAGCAATAGATAGATTCTAATAAGGTGGTATGTACAATTCTTCTATTAGAATGAATGTGTTCCATGTTATACCAGTATTTATGTCCCTACTAACTAAGTAGTATAAGCTAATCCAAGAAGATTGAAAAGATGTCAACAAATGAGCGCTCTCCGAAATTTCTGTTCAAAAGATTTCTGCGAAATAGATTTCTAAATTTTTTGTCAGAAAAACCCTCACAATTATCACATTCACTAGCGACCAGAATTAAAATCGTTTACGAATAACGTCCCAAGTCAAACGAAAACTAAATGGACATAAATTTTTGGTTTAATAAGCATTTTTTTTTTAATTACCTCGCCCACTGACGATGATAGGAGTTTAACAATTGTATCATGCGGCACTGCCACTACGCTTTGATTGTTAATTTCAATAATGCGATGACCAACTCTTACACCACCACGTTCAGCAATACCACCACGTAATAAACTACAGATCTAAAAGGGAAAAAAAAACAATAACGCTTACAAAAAGGAAATGCTTACACACTCGTATACCTCAATACTCACCACTCCATTTTGAACACTAAATCCCAATTGGAATAATGCTTTAGGACGCAATATTTTTACCTCAACCACTGGAGGACAGGGTACAACAGTAAACTTAACAGCAGTTTGATTTTTAGCATTTCGTATGTAATTCTGGCATGTTGACAACGGAAGACCCACCAAACTCAAACCGTTTATGGCTATCAGCTGATCTCCTATGTTTAACTGACCACAACGAGCTGCCGCGCCACCTGACATTAGATTCGCTATAACAACTGTCGGCAGCATGGAACCCCAACCGGATTCAACAATTACCACACCAAGTATTTCGCCTTTGGCTTTGGGTACGACCACTTCTTTTTGGAGTTCTTTTTTAGCGAAAATTTCCAGTTCATCACCGAAAATCTCCTGACTATTGAGCACCTCTTGATAATCCATTTCTTTAGCTAAATTCTCATTTTCAATGCCATTGGCTTTAAGGAATTCCATATAGGCCACCTGAAAAGCTTGACCTATCGATTGAGCTATAAATTGAGCTTCATCACTTTCGAAGACGTGACAAATCATTTTTGGCGTACGATTCTGTTTGTTAGAGGCAGAAGTGGAACCATTTTCTTTAGAGTCCTTTTCTTTAGCATTATTTGAGGCATCATTGTCGGCCGTTGGACAAGGATCGGAATGGACAAATCTTCTACGTGCCATTAATACAACTAAATCACCAATATCGGCAATATAGGAAATGGTACGTAAAGCATGATCCATCATGATCTCTTTAAGGTCCGTATTCAAAACCATAATCTTTTCAGTTGATATGAATAGATCCACTTCGGTAGATGGTTGATTTTCACCTTCGGGAGCCTAAAACATGAAAAGGAAATAATTATTGAGAATTTGAATCAACTTGAAATAATTAAAAAAGTTGTAGAGAAAATGGCGAATAAGGTTTTTTAACTTACCAAAGCCTAATTTAAGCGGTTTTTATTTTTTATTAACATATTGTTTTTGTTTTTAATTTAAGCAGCATATAATAAAAGGGAAATGTTGTCAAAGTTTTAGTTTTATGTAACAAACTGTTATCTCTAGCAATATATGTTTACTTTTAAATGGGAAATGAGAAATGATTTTAAAAATATGTAAATGGAACTCACTTTAATACGCGACACTGCCTCTTCAGCTTGCATCATACGTGTGGATTTTGTGGGTTGTCCTTCACATACCAATTGCGTTGAGCCCAAATATCGTGCACGAAATAGAACACCTTCGATTAATACTGCCGGGTCCAAAAAGCCTATTGTATATAATAATTAAAAAGCATTAGTTTGAGAACACCAATCAATATCATTAAATCTTAAACTGTTAACAATACAGAAAACACATATAACGTACAATAACTTCTTTGGAACATAAAGTTTAAGTTCTAATAAATATCCCTCCTAAAAATAATATAAAATCCTAAGGATACTGAGGATATCTCTGGTAGGACCTATACAACAAAACGAAATACATATATAAAAAATTCTTCCTCTCAGTAGATTTCTGGCAAAAACTCTGTGACTAAATAAATGTGTTATGAATGAATGAAACGACTTTAAACTGTGGGCCCCGTCACTCATGTATAAAATTAACACACACGACATAAGAGGTGTGAAAAGCTAGGTCGTTTTTAATTTCTAAATTTATTTCCCTTAATTTATTATAAAAATAACAATTACTAGTATTCTCTGCTTTGTAAACCAGTTGCTGTTTTCAATACGACATTTATTTGAGCGCTGCAGTCAGAAAATTCAAATTCGAAGTTAGGCCATTCCACATTCAATCCAGTGCTAACTTTTTAGTGAAAGACTAATATAAAGTGTATGGAAATAGGCTCAGGCGAGCTGTTAAACGACGCAAAAAGGAGCTAAATCAATAATCCAAAGGACAAATTGCTGGAATAATAATACAGTTTGAAGGATAGGTAAGAAATTATCTAAAACTCGGAAAAAAACTATGAAAAGAAAATTGACAGAAGGAATAGATTCAATATGCCGCGACTAAAAATTGTTTATCATTTTGGAAAATAAAGGATATACTTAATATTCCAGTTACTATGAGATCCCTCTATGTATTTAAATGCTACCCTGTCGAGGAATTAAGTTTAAGTCACAATTAATTAAGATATACAGTGAGAGACTTCTTAGATTTGCGCAAATCCACATTCTATAGAGCCATTAATAGAAGAAATTATTTTACACAGAGAGGGACTTTTTAGATTTGCGCAAATCCACATTTTAGAGAGCGATGAATGGAAAAAGTTATTTTACGCAGTGAAAGATTTCCCAAATCCACATGCTATGGACCAACAAATAGGAAAAGTTATTTTTTCCAACAAAAAACGTTTAATTTAAATGTTCCAGACTGCTACAATTGTTAGTGGCATGTCCTGAACCAAACAAGTGTTGTACGATTCAAGTGCAACTTATGTGTAGGAATCGTTATAGTGTGGAAAGTTTCATATCATAACTTCTATAACGAATTCAACAGTATATTTAAAACTTCTAGCTAGTATTCTTGTCACAAAACTTAAAATTTATGGGGAATTCTTGTAGCGAAAGTTTACGGAAAGGGTTGATTTCGACCGTAAGTTATTTTAAGGGAAAGATCCAAACCTTTCAAAAGCTGGAACACTCTATAACAAATATTTATTTATTACGATACAATAACAAATTATATTTATTTATCTACGAGCTAAGTAACTTCGACAATCTGTTCGGTGTAGTGTAACACACCAGTCTCTGATGGGAACTGAACCCACAACCCTCATTCTAATAGCTTAACGCACTACCCACTAGATCAGCAGAGCATGCAGCTATGACAAATACAATTATTTTTTATTAGTAATAAGTGTCCCCACAAAATGTAAGCTATCGAGATTATTAAATGTATTCATATTTTTTCTGAAAGGAACGTCTATAACCGGAACTCTAATAAGCTTAGAAATATAAATTGACGATCTACCTTGAAAACGCATTCAACAATAATACTGAAACCAGTAAGAATAGAACACCGAGAATAATCGACCAAAGATATTTTCATAGCCTAGACTTAGTTATAATAACTATTATTTCATATACAACATCAAGCACTTAATGAATAGCAAATTAGGCTTTTAACTGCCTTCATTCTTAAACTAGTCCCTTTGCTAATGAAATTTAGATGAGAAAAAATTCATCACAGTATGAGACAAACTCTATTTTCGACAGAGCAATATGTGAAACAACCTGGTGTATTTTTAGTTCTCTCAAGGTATTAAAAATAAACCTAAGGAAAGTAATTTTAAATATTTCTACTTCTTGTTTGAATGTAATAAGTTTGTATGCAGCAAACGCCATTATCAGATTTATTATAGCATTTATATTTACTATTTTTATAAAGCCACACTGAAAATAATAAATACACGGTCTATCTCAAACATCAGCAACAGCTACAATGTTATGCATTTAATTAATAATTTACTACAAAAACAAACATTACAAACAGATATAAATAAAAATTATAAACAAAAAATACTACACAATTATAATGGAAAAAAATAGAGACTAAACAATAAACATGGATGTAAATGGTTTGTTTCCCTTATTAAACTTACATTATGTCAAGGATTTTTTTTTTTTGTTTTACATTCATATGATAGAACACACAAACATAGTTTTATTTTTTATTTTTATATTTTGATAGTGAGTGCGTGCAGAAAAAGAGAGAGATAATAATAGACGGAAAGATAAAGAGTTTCACATTAAAACTATCGATTAAATGAATAAATAAAGAAACACAACAATTACTCACCCTCTTTATTACGCGATTTAGCTTTTTTATCACTATTAGCTGAATCTTTAAGGGACTTTATAGAGCCACTGGGGCTTTTAGTATATTGCAGTTTTTCTGGCGATGTAATCGCTATATCTGAGCCGCCAACAATTTGACAACGATCTGGTGAGTTGGGTGTTAGTGATGTACCAATGCCCTGGCGTATGGTAGCCGATGAAAATTGCTGAGGTTTTATGTGTATGTTATTGGTAATATCCGATGATGTTGGGGAATTATTTAATGAATTTAAACCGGAGCCAATACGTGATGTTTTAGGCCAAATTGTCTATAAGGAAAAAAGGTATTAAAAATATTTTCTGTTTGCCATTCAAATACATGTACCTTGTCATCAAAAAAATCCTGATCATCGGTTCTTTGTTGTCCCAACAGGCGATCTGTTTCTAGATCTGTATCTTGCTCTTCTTCATCACAATGCAATTTATTCGAGGCATCCATATTAATATTATTACAATCAACATTATTTTTACGTGGTACCCAGATGGGTGAATCTGGACCGGGCGGCAAAACTTCATCGCAAAACTTTAATTTCTCTGGCTGGGTTTTGGCTCTTTGTAAAGCCGAACGTATTTCTTTCATTGCCTCTTGGATTTCAACCGACTCAGCACGACCGGGATGTTTAATTCGAGATTGTTGCTGCTGTTGTTGCAACTGCTGCTGCTGCTGACGATGTGGCTGAGGAGCTGGTGGCGGTGGAGGTGATTGTTGCTGTTGCTGATGTTGATGCTCCTGCTGTTGTTTTGCCTGTTGTGGATGCTTATTAACTGTAGCATATATTGGCTCATAATTTGAAGAATCGTTGCTTAATTCGTTGACTGTATTTAGGGAAGCTAAATTATTGCAACAACCATTATTATCACTAGTCATAAAATCGTTGCACTCATTCTGTTGATGCTGCTGCATCTGTTGCAGTTTACATGTATTCAATTCACTCACATCTATTAATCCGCCCATAACTATACCACTAACATCTCCTACACGGACACTGTCATCAATGTTAACCAAATTTGTTATCAAATTATTTTCCAAACTGTAATTATTATCCATGCACTCTTGTGTTAAACTGTTATTGTATTTATTTTGTTCGAGCATTTCTTGTTGATGATGCTGATGTTGTTTGTCATTTAGACCACCCTCACAACTGACATTATCATCGCCATTTGTTTCGTATTTATTTTGACAGTTGTTTTCAGTGTCCGATGCATGACCACTTGATAAGCCGTCTTCTAGCACAGGCATGCTAGTGTACAATTTGCCATAGTCTGTAGTACAATTAATATCATTGGATAGACTATCCAAATCACCACAATTTGAATCGTAATCAGTTGTCTCTGGGGATAAAGTAAAATTACGCGAATGATGCCGTAAATTCGCCTCCAATTCTGTGTCAGCTAAATCACCACTACTGCGACTATTTGAATCGATATAAAGCTCAATGTCGTTGTTGTCGCTATACATTATACTATTATCACATTGCAGTTGTTGCTGTTGCTGTTGCTGTGCTTGCTGCTGCTGCTGCTGTTGATGATGATGATGCTGTTGTTGTTGTTGCTGCTGCTGCTGTTGCTGTTGAGTTATTTGTTTCTATCAATATATAGAACGACAAAAATAAGTACAAAATAAACAACATTTATTGGTTTTTGTGGTCTATAAATATATGTATAAATAGTACTTTTTCTCATTTACAGCTGTCGTTTCATTTGAGTTTTAAACGAAAAACAAGTCTCAAATGCGGCAGAGAATAAAAAAATGAAATTGATTTTTTAGATATGCTTGTGTGATGATTTTGTTTATTTGACAATGAACTCAGGAAAACATAGCGTATAAGACGTAGAACAACTATAAAAATTTAGGGCAAAGAGGAAGTTACGACTTTAGAAAGGTAAACAGAAAACTAAAAATTACGAAATTATTACCTCAAGATAGTTTTATAGTTTTATAGTTTTAAAAGGGTTCAAGGTAATTTGTCAAGTAAATCTGCAATGCAACAGGTACCAGATAGTATTTCAATAGAGCAGAGCTACAATAACAATACCTGTTTAATCATGTGTGTTAATTTTGTCCTTGAGTGGCTAGATCAACAATTCAAAGTCGACCCCGAGCGACAGATTTTTGAAAAACATTTCATGAAAATTTTATTTATCCTTAGAGTTTTTGCCAGATATCTGCTGAGAAGAATACGCCGAAGAAACATTTTTTCAATATTTCTATAGTCCGGGGTTTGAAGCAGAGGTCAGCAATGAATCGTTTTTTCGTTACTCATAAGTACTCACGAAATTTCGCATGAGTGAGTCAAGAGTATTGAAATTCAACTACTCTGATTCATTCGTACTCACTACAACATTGATTCATAAGTACAGCTTGCCATGATTATGAGTACAACGTTGACATCAAACTCAGAAGATTCGAAATATGTTTGATTCATACGTCTACTCATTCAGATTCATAAATTTAGAAAAGTTCTTATAATGCTCATAAATGATTCGAGTGATTCGAATCATTCATCAAAATTTACAGTCTTAGTTGTTGTTGTATTTACAAAAAAAAAAAGAAAGAAAAAGACAAAGACAGCAAGCAAAGCAAACACAGAACGTTCTAGTGAGTATTGCAGTATTCGTACGCGAATCATACTTATTTTGTGATTCTTGTAAATGTTGAGTCACGGAGAGTCAAAATCAACAACATCATGCGAATTGTTAAGTCTGAATACGATGAGTACTTCAAACTTTGAATATGAGTAGTATGAGTAAGATATTAAAGTAAGTATGAATGCGTATAGTTATCAGAAATTATGAGTAAGATTGGAATCTAATCATCTTTTCTAATACTCATTACTGATCTCTGGTTTGAAGCACGGCCTCACGTCAAATAAACCAACATACTACCTACTAAACTACTTCGACTACATTGGCAGGAATACACAAACTAAAATGATGGAGAATTACATCCACCAACTTATAAAAATAAAAAAAAAGTCAAACCACCAATTGATGAGAATTTCATCTCTGGATTAAATTTAGCTCACCTGTTTTTTCGAAGGAGAACGATGTATTAAATATAATTCATCTTTTGGTATTCTAGCTAAACGTTGACCAATATAAGCCTGTTCGATATGTTTGTTTTCATCATCACGATGATGGAAATACTCATGATGGGTATCCTATAGTAAATAAAATATAATTTTTATTTCCTTCCTTGTTAATTTTAATACATTAATTGAATACATACACAACTGCCCATATCATCACCGCTTTCAGCGAAATCTGTAAAACGTTTCTCATCGTCTGGATTTGCTTTAAAGAATTCTTCAAGAACTTTGCGAGTTTCCGAGAACTCATACAAATAATCAAATGTTGGAGTCTTAACTTTATTGTTGCCCTGCATTACGTCATTACTATTATTTGATGATTGCATTTGTTGTGCCGCTGAAGTGGCCACATCATCATCGGCATCAATATCAATGAGATTACCCACGGATTTATTATTTGCATCGTTATTATAGAGTGAAGAATTAGTACAACTGCCACTACTAGTGGCTTGAGCATAAAATTGATGTTGCTGTTGCATTTGTTGATGGCGTGCATGTGCCGCTTCTTGATGTTGCTGCTGTTGTTGCTGGGGCGTTAATGAAGTCATCGGTGAAACACGTTGCGGAAAGCCAGGTGGCCGTTTGGGCATTATGCCATTGCCTGCTGCAGATGAATTGCTTTTCACAGTTTGTGGTTGATTTCCAAAACGTCTTGGAGAGCCCTCATATTCAGCTATTGGTAATTGACCAATCATTTTGGTCACTTTTAATATATCTTCATTGCCATGATATGAATCTCTCGCAAGATTCGAATGATTTGATGAGTAAGAATTATTCGATTTATTCATCCAATTCGTGTCGATATCATCGAAAACCACAATTTCACCATCACGTAAGCATTGGCCATCAGCTTTGCCAACATCTGTAGGAGAACCTGGTGATGTCAGGCCCTGTAAAGAAAAGTTAAATGATTTAATTATTGATCGTTATTAACAAAACGAATATTTAATGTTAACAACAACCTGTGGCAGTATATTGTGTTGTTCAAACTGACTACCAGGACTACGGCCAACACGTATTTGTTGCAACTGTCTTTGATGAGGATGTATGCTGTACTGCATGTCTGTATTAAGATCTGGTGAATTAAGTACCGTACTGGCTGGTGTTACATTAGGGCTGCGCGCACGCATTTCCCATACATAACGTTCTTGTGGCTTAGAACCAATACCGCCCATACCAATGGCACCAGTGCTGCCTATGGCAGCACCACAACTACTAACCATAAGGCCACTCAGAGATGACGCTCCATTATTTATTGATTGCCTGTTATCGTAATCATGCATACTAATACTACTGGCACTGCTATTACTTGTCGTTGTTGCTGATGTTGCTGCTGCTGCTGCCGCTGCAATGCTGTTGACATTACAAACAGAACCAATAGCACCACCAATACCACCTATTCCTACATCAACTGTTGCTGTCATTTTACTACTGCTGCTACTATTTAAGCTGCCTGTGACAGTTGAGCCGGCATGATACAATTCACCCAATGTTGTTGGGTGTTGTGGTGGCACTGAAGCTGCTAATGGCTGCAAAGAAGAACCGTAACTACTACTATTACGTTGTATGCTCGTTGTTGTTGCATTAGTATGTGTTGCTGCTGTAGATATGCTATTGTTTTGGCTGTTTTTCAATTCGTTTGCTGCTGTTGTTGTTGTTGCTTGAACTGGAATATCCGAACTACTATTCATGATGTTTAAAAGTATCCCACTAATCCTTATCTACTGAGTCTATTTTCTTAAAGTGATTGATTTAAATTGAATTTTTCTTTTGCAATTTTCTTTGTAGTTTCTATGGCTGTACAAACAAATGCAAACATACATACATATGTACATACATATATTGCTACTATTTCCACTTCCAAGTATGCTATGCTATTATCATCAATATACTTAGTAGTATGGCTGAGTGTAGAAGAAAACAGAGTATGGATTGGTTTGGTATTAAGAAGATTTTAGACTTTTTCACTTTCTTGTTGTCATTGAAGACATATTTTCATTGTTTATTTACTATTTGAAATTCCAATATTTATAGCTTCCTTCTTATGCTCTTGTATGTATCTTTATTTCACATTTGATTTGTTAATTGAATTTCATTGTTGAGTAGAATTAATCTCTTTTGTAAAGTCAACTGTAAGCTTTGTTTACTTTTTAATACGCTGGAAAAAAAGAGAGAAAAGAAAATTTAATTAAAAACAGAATATTGAAAATAGAAAAAAAAAACAAAACAGTTTTATTAAGGAGAGAAGGTACATTGAACTCGCAGAGGAACGCAGAAAATTAATGAAAAAGAAAAATGATATGGATCCCAGATTATGGCTGTTAACTATACTTTCGATATAGTCAAGGAATTCATTTATCTTGGCTCTCCGCCATTACCACCAAAAATGATGTCAGTCTAGAGTTCAAGCGCAGGATCACACTTGCCAACAGATGCTACTGTGGTCTCAATAGGCCATTGAGTAGCAGAGACCTCTCCCATACGACAAAACTAATACTCTACAAGACGCTCATCCTACCCGTCCTTCTTTATGGCGCATAGGCATGGACACTATTAAGCTCTGATGCAACAGCCTTGAGAGTAACATCCTACGTAAGATCTTCAGTCTAGTGCAAGTTGGCGATGATTTTCGCATCTGATCGCACAATGATCTGTATGAGTTGCCTAACGACATGGACGTTGTACATGTCATTTGAATGGAGGAGGATGCTTTGGCGAGATGCTTTGGTGTTGGAAGGACGAAATCGAGGAAGCCCTGTCATCGATTGGTGTGACCAATTGGCGCACAAGAAACAGATGCGCCTGAAAGGATATGTTAAGGCAATCCGCGATCCTTTAATCGGGTTGTTAATGGCCAATTAAGTAAGTAAAATGATTTGCAAAATTTTTTTTTTACAAATTTTTGTTTAAAGTTCTAACACAATGTATCTGGTAAGAAGATTTTGCGGATTTATTATGGATATTATGTATACAGATCAGAGATCAGCAATGAGTATTCAATAAGATGTGTACAATCGAATCATACTCATAATTTCTGACACTTATACACTTTCATACTTATTTTAATATCATTCTCATACTACTCATATTCAAAGTTTGAAGTACTCATCGTACTTATAATTAACAATACGCATGATGTTGTTGATTTCGACTCTGCATGACTGAACATTTACAAGAATCACAAAATAAGTATGATTCGCGTACGTAGACTAAAATACTCACTAAAAAGTTGTGTATTTGCTCTGATTGCTGCTCTATCTTTTTTGCTTATGTGTCCTTTTTTTTTTTTTTTTTTGTAAATGCAACAACAACTAAGACTGTAAATTTTGATGAACAATTCGAATCACTCGAATCATTTATGAGCATTATAAGTATTTTTCTAAAGTTATGAATCTGAATGAGTAGGCGTATGAATCAAACATATTTCGAATATTGTGAGTTTGATGTCAACGTTGTACTCATACTCATTGCAACCTGTACTTATAAATCAATGTTGTAGTGAGTACGAATGAATCAGAGTGCATAGTTAAATTTCAATACTATTGACTCACTTATATTCAAAATTTCATGAGTGCTTATGAGTAGCGAAAAAACGATTCATTGCTGATCTCTGATACAGATATACGCTACGAAATTTCATGAGTACTTATTAGTAACGAAAAAACGATTCATTGCTGATCTCTGATACAGATACACGCTATTATCCTTTCCTTTACTGATAATTGATTATTATATTGTATATTTTAATAACATTTTATTTTAACACAAAAAAGCCGAAAGCCTTAAAGTGTATGTAATACAATATTTTAAATATTTTTTTATTTTTCCTAAAGAATTAACTTTAACTTTGAAACAATAAACCTTACGTGTTTAAACGATGAGGGTTTTTATAAATAAAATTAAAAAGACACATTCTCTGTTTGATATTTTTCTCAGAATATTAAGAAATATGAGTGCAACAAAGAAAAAATAATGCAATTCGAAGTTTTCTAGGGCTCAAATGAAAATATTTTAAATTATAAACAATAAAATATGTTGGTTTATAACATAAGCCCAGATCGCCTCATCTATAATGCACACACACTGCATTTGTCATTCATTTAAATTCCTAAAACCTGACTAGTGCGGCATACAGTAACAGTAAAGCTCATCGAACAATTAAATCCATTCAGGAACACACATTCATAATAACAACAAATTAACATTCATATCTTATGTCATTCATAATAGTCAAGTAACTTCTAATGCCTTCTCTTATTACACTGTTTATAGCTCAATCGTAATATGAATCATTGATTTTTTTTTTTTTTTGTTGTTCAAACTACAAGCCTTTTCCATACAAATGACTAAATGGTATATGAATACATACATGCACCAATAAAGAATCGAAATAAAAGCAAAAAACAAATTTTGATTCATTAATAAAAACTGAAATATATATATATATATATATGAGAATAGATGATGTACATACATACATATATATGTAGTTGAATGAGAGAAACTCGGGTCAACCTCCCCCCACAATGTCATTCGAAGATTAAGTCAAATGAAAACTAAACAAAACAAATGAAAATAAACAGCAAGCCAAGCCGAATCACAGGCTGTAAGAAAAATCCTTGCAATCTAAAACCATTACTACCCCACACTTAATGTGTACTCTCAAAGCATCAGCAATGCATAGAGTGTTACATTGACATCAGGCAAAATGGATGGTAAAGCAGCAGTCTGTCTACTATACTTGTACTACCACTTGAGAGTGCAGTCAGTCAATAATATTTCTCGTAAACTTGGCCTCGAAAAAAAGTACAAAAAGTATTACAACAAAAGCAAGCACAGACTGAGTGAGTATAGGAGATGAGGTTTTTGGATAATGCGAGTGTATGCACAAAAAGAAATTCCAAACATTCATATTTTAATATTTGCAAAAAGGGTGTTCTACATGAGACTGTAATTGGCAAATGTGTATGAAGTTAGCTATGTCAACAGTTAGCTATGTTAACAGTTAGTTATATAAAACATAAGAATTTTTAGTAAGCTGGCTAGCTATTAGAACAAGGATTCCAAAACATTACGGTCAATTGGCCCTTGGGACAGGAGATCTAGCCGACGAGATCTTTATTTATAGGAGCATAAAAGTGCCCTCCATAAATCAGGGAAAATTTAATAGAATTTAAAAAGGTACGTTTTTCGGACCTAGTGGACTGAATAGACATCGCATCAAACATTCTAAAACATGTTTACTTACAGTCGCGCGTTATTTGGAACCAGAGAAGTAGGCGACGAAGCTAACTTTTTGTCAAATTAGCAAAAAAAAAATAAAAAATGGGTGTGATCTACATAAATCATCATGGTTAAAATGATGAAAATAGGTTAAAAAATAAATTTGTATAGGAAATGGATCCAGTGCACGTTGGTATCAAAGGTTCCAAAACAGTTTTCCTTATGATTGAGCTCTACTTGAGAGCGGATATAGGTAACAAAGCCAATTGCTTTCTTCAAATAAGCAAAAAAAATACTGTGTAAATACGGATAAAAAATTTATTTGCACAAGTTGCATTTCTTTGGTAGATGATTAGCAGTTTTTAATCGATGAATTGCATTTTTTTTTTGATTGGATGACTTGCATTTTTTTGGACGATGACTTGCATTTTTCTTGGACGATGACTGGCATATTTTTTAGCTCAATGTCTTGTATTTTTTTGATTGATGACTTGAATTTTTTAGGTCGACGACGTGCATTTTTGACCGATGACTTGCATTTTTTTTTTGGCCAATGACTTGCAGTTTTTGGTCGATGACTTGAATTTTTTGGTCAATGACTTGAATTTTTTGGACGATGATTTGCATTTTTTTGGTCGCATTTTTTGGTTTGATGACTTGCTTAGTTTGGTTGAACAGCATGCATTTTTTGGATCGATGACTTACTTTTTTGAGCGAAGACTTGCATTTTTTTTGGTCGAAAACTAGCATTTTTTGGTCGATGACTGCTATCTCACATGCTCTGGAAGTCTGCTTTTGACAACGAATAATTTAAGTTTGGATCTATTTTTGATATAATCGGCCAGCAATTGAATTTCCTAGGGAGTTGACTGTTGAAAGTTGCGTATCTCTTATATGAATGACATCGTCTTTGCCTAATACAAGTTCTCTGACAGTTAGTTCTATTACTACATTTCATCCGAGTAAGCCAATGTGATCATAAACAAGAATTTCTTCTTTCTCCTATCCTGCCCGTTGTACCTAATCTAGTAGTTTTGAACCGTACAGTTTAATCATCGTCGTAGACGCTACTACCTACGATTTGTTTCGTTCCGTATGGGTATCACAGTAAATAGGGGAATTGCAGGCAATGAAAATTCTAATATAAGGTGTAATATTCTAATATAATATACAATTCTAACATAATGTACTACGTAAGATCTTCGATCCAGTTCGAGTTGGCGATGATTTCCGCATCGGATCCAAAAGGGAGCTGTATGAGCTCCTCAACGACATAGACGTTGTGCAGCGTATTAATATCCAGCGGCTGCGCTGGCTCTGCCATGTCGTTCGAATGGTGAAGGATGCTCCGGCGAGACGGGTATTTTATGCGGGGATCTGCGGAAGTCGGCGAAGAGGACGACCTTATCTGCGTTGGAAGGACCAAATCGAGGAAGACCTGTCATCGATTGGTGTGACCAACTATAAACCACTTTTTGGGTTCTTCGTAATGAAAAACACACCCTTTGACAACACCCTTTAGTTACAAGAGACTGTATGATATGAATGATGCAGCATTAGCAAACGCAGCATCATTAAATGAACAGAAGGAAAAAAAAATGGCAACAGTGAAGTTGAAGGTGGTTTAGACTCATAATGCTTATATGAGGAGACTGAGTGAAAAACTGGCTGGCTGGCTGGATTGGTGGCTGGCTAACTAAGCCGACACTGGCTGCTGGTAAAATAAACAAAGAAGAGAACGACAAGAAGAAATGGGATGGGAAAACGTTACAGCAGCGAAATCACTGTTGATATACACAAACAAAAGTACGGTGGAGAGAAAAAAAATGATGAGAAATCGGTTACAACAAATAATGACTGCAGCATATGCACAATTACAACAACAACAACTACATTTACTTTGCTGTTTGGATTTCATTCTGCAATTAACAAATATTTATCCCTGCATCACCAAATATTTTTATATTTATTCTCCACCCCCAAACTAGGGAAACGAAAAAGGAAGAAAAATTTGTTTTTTTGCAAAGTCTGTAAAACATTGCAAATCTTGAAAGAGGGTTTGGGTGGGACATTGCTTATGGATTGATAATAAAGACACACACACTCACATTGTTAGTTCATTTGCCACATACTAAAACTGCTTCTTTTTGGTCATCTTGCCGTTTGTTTTTTTTCTCTCTTTTTTTGCAATTTTTATGTTTTCTATGGAACACTTGTTAATTTTTATTTCTTTTCGTATACTCAGCACATCACTTGAAGAAGAAAATGTATTTTGGAAATTTATGAGTGAGAACGAAAAGAAATGAATTTTTCTTTTGAAAAAAATCAATAAATCACTACCGTTTCTACTTCCTTCCTGTCATCGTTGTTTTCACGTTTAAATTTGTATCTATTGCTTCACTTTTCTTATATTATTTTTTTCTTTCGCCTGCAGCCCAATTCACACAGAAAATCTTATTCATTTAATTAAATTTGCTTACTTTTCATTATTTCTTTTTATTATTTAATGTGAACACTTCTCAAATACATACATTCAATTAATTACTATTTTATTACACTCTCTTCTCTTTTATAAATTTTTTTTAATAAATTTAAACACACACAGAAAATTTTTTCATATTCGTTCCGCAAAATCAATTTTTCACAAAAATTTCTGTCTGTTTTCTTCTCAACAATAAAAGAGTGTTTGCCAAAACCAACAAGAAAAAACTTTACGATTTTCTCTCCTCTTTTTTTGTTTGGGGTTTCGTTGTTGTTTTGTTATGGTATGACGTTCGTAGTAGTGGTGTATTTGTACTAACAGCTGTTTAAATACAACACACTTGTAGCGGGTGGTAAAGCAAAAATAAAACAGATGGGTTATTTTTCATGCAACTTCAGTGTTGCCATATTGTTGAGTAAACATCAAATAATATTCAAAATATATTCCGTTAATGTATAGAATATCTTGTCTCCTTATAATTAAAAGATATTTAGTGTGGAGGAATAAAATGAACGTAGTTCTTTTATGTGGAGGTTTGCGCACAGCAAGTCTTTACCATCAATTTTTGCTAATTTAAATGTTCGTCAGTTTTTAATTTCGCGTCGAATAAGTGCAGTTAACGGAGAGCTTTAAATTATTGTTTGAAGGTAGAGGTTTCAGAGTTGATATTGAATTTAGCCAAGCGTGAAATAATTTTCCGGGAGAAGGCCTATTGCAATAGTTCTAAAAACTATTTTATTCAAATTTCATAAATCTTAATTAAAATAAAATAATAAAATCTTCAACATAGGTTGTTAGATAGGTCTTATGTCTATCGGTATATACCTATGAACTTACCAACCATAGTTTTTGTATGAAATTTGTACACAGTATGGACTTCCTGTTCACTCTCCTGAGGTGTGATAAGTTTGGTACAACGTCTGTCCCTAAAAGTTGAGATCTCTAGCTTAATATAAATCAAGCAAGTCTTACTAAAAAGTTATTCCATGTAGTTAAAACTTGTATGTGATTTTCGGCAAATATCTGCAAGAGCTGCATGTACTAATTGAGTAATTATTAACAGAATTTCCAGCTATCCGTCTTTACACAATGCTTTCCCTCAATTTCCCTACAAAACTTTTCAATTTTCGCACACAAAATTTTGGATACGGCTCCATCAACTCAAGACTTGACAAGTGTAAACCCAAGGCATAATTAATCGAACAATTTCAACTCTGAATATTTTTTAAGTGTAGTTGCTATTAAACACCCATAAAAGCAAAAACAAAAATAAAGCAAAACAAACAACAAGCATGTAACAGAATAACAATAGCAAAACAAAAAACCAAAGAAGAATGGCTCCACAAAAAAAATGAAAACAACAAAACTTAACCCCCTCATCATAAACAACAACAAAATAATGATTTCTTTTTGAAGCGCAAACGCGGAGAGTGAGTAGCAATTATGAAATATACTGAGAAAAACTGAGAGAAGAAGAGAGCAAAATTTAACGTAACGTTAGCCAACAATATTAACAGCACCAACAGTTAAACGGAGTAGCTCAAACGGTGGAGTTCGATAGAAAATATTAAAGCGCATCGAAAAGAACGGCGTCGTAACAAGTTAAAACTGAACAAGCAGCTGAGGCTGTTAGCAAAATAAACTTATTAAAGAATTTGTTAAACAAATAAATACATACTTATAACGACAACAATAAGAAAATTAATAAACGTATGAAAAACAATTACGTGCTTACAATAATAAAAACTTAAAAGCAAGTGAAAAAATAAGTGTATGTATGTGAGAAAAAAACATGGTGGAGTTGTTACACCTGTGTTTTAGGCGGCTAAATATACAGACGCCATGACAACAATATTATAAATTAGATAAAATAGAAGAATAGAAAGAAAGAAATAGAATGGATTAGCTAATCGGAATAAGGCAAGATTAAGATGTTGTTTGATAGACGAGAATTCTAAATAGTTTGGGCCATAAGTTTGCAAGCGGCACTAGAAAAGTAAAAACCTTCTTCTTGATTTTCTTTTCGTTGTTTTTGTGTGTGTGTCTGTTCTTTTAGTGTTTATGTATTCCAAAGATGACTGTGCCAAAATACATACAATATTTAAGGGTTGCTGATGGTACTTTTGTTTTTTTTTTTCGCTTTGTCTTGTCAGGACAAATGACCTTTTAAAGCTATAAATGGTGTTTATGACGTTTTACTTTTAGCCTTTTCTCTCTTAATTTTGTTTTCAATTCCTAGTCTTTTAATTTTTTTCTTTTAAGAATGCTTAAGAAAATTATTTGTTATTGCCGCTGCAACTAGACTTCGGTAACCAACGGATACAAACAATATTAAAAACAAAAAAAAAAACAAACAATTATTTGTTGTTGTTCATAAGGTTGTGCGTGTTATAAAGAGAAGTTTCATTCTAAGTTCTACATTCAATAAATAAATAAATAAAAAAACAACAAACAAAATATGACCTAAAAATGCAAAAATTTTAATTAAAAAAATCAATAAAATTAAAATTATTTAAATAAAATAATTTGTGTGTGTATGTGTAAAATTTTAGTTCGCTAGCAAAAAAAAAAAATAATCTATTATACTACGTATCTTTAAGATTTATGTAGGTATCTATCAGAGATGAAAAAGTGCCCTAATAAACCCACAATCATAAAACAAATCAATAATACAATTGAGTGCCAAAATTAAAAAAATAAAATAAAAATAAAAAATAATCATAAAAAAAAAAGTTTTTGGAAATAAAAAATAATTCCATTAATCTTCAAGAATTTTAATTAAAATTGCAAATACATTTTGTATCTATTTATGTTATAATTGCATCTATAAATTCATCTTTACTTAGAGGTAAGTTTTTTTTACAGTACTATTTATTAACCGTTTTTCGAAACTCATAAAACCATAACGTTCACAAAAAAATGTAGAAAAATTATGATTTTCTTATTATAAATTAAAAAAATATATACATATATTTTTTACTTCATATAATTTATCATTTTAGGCTTTTCTTCTCATGCAGCACTTCGGTTTGGTTTGTGGATTTATTCCTACCATTCAGCCATTCCCTTGTTGCTTTTCTTTTATTATCTCTCCTTTCCTAGCTAGATTTTGTTTTAACCGTTCCAAGCGAATGCATCTTCTGTTTGTAACGTTTAAATGCTAACTTTATGCGGTTTTAATTGCAAATGTTTAGGTTGTTGCTGTTGTTGTTGTTGTTTTTCTTTTTTCAATTTTCTAAACAACAAATTGAGAACAGTGGTTTATAACGGTTTTTTTTTTAGAAAAAAGATTTTCAAGTAAATTTTTGACCTGATTTCAACTCATAAAAATGAATTAAAATTCCAATTTAAAGTAATGACTAATATCCTATCGATAGTAGTTTGTTGAAAATCTAACATGCTATCAAAAAGCACTCAATTCCTCAGAATACAAATGTTTTGTTGTTAGCTTGGATCTTATACCCCTTTATTTTATCAAATTGCTTAAGTAAGCAAAAGATACAGAGGCAAGAAAATAAAAAAAAAAATAATAGTCTCTCCTAAACAAAATATTTATATAGCATAACCACTGCTATCCCTTTCCTACTTCCTCTCCTTTTTCCCTATCTCCTCTATTATCCTTCCATTTTTAAGGACGTTTCGTACAATGGGTCAGTTCGATCTCCGGGTACTGTATTTGTCTCAATTGAAACCTAAACCACCGCCATATAAATTTCTTCATTGAATTCCTATAAGAAACATAAGGCCTTTAAAAAATTCTTCAAGCTATGCTATCATCAGTTATTTGTTTTACTTCGCATCCACAACGAATTCTACTTCAGCTGCATTTTTTATTCCCCATGTATACAAAGGTATTCCAATGCGTATTTTATCTTGCGGATAACAACACAATCCATTCGAATTTCAAAGGAGTTTGGGACACAGCAGTTCCGACCTTTTCATTCACACAACGACTGACAAAATATTGGCTCATATTGACTTCCTTACAAGGAGCGTTCCAAGTTCCAGTTCCACATATAAGCTTATTCGAACTTTAGTTACGGTAAAGGAACTCCATACCGCGTATGAATATCATTGCACATTTTTGCTTTGACTTGTCGATACAATGTTAGAGATCGTTAAAGGAACCATTTGTTTTCGAAATGACATAGGCCCAAGTAAATAAAAGACTACATCTTCCAGGCGACCATCAGACAATATGTATATATGATTGTTTAGATATTCCCCGTATTGAAGTCGCCATAGTCTAGTAGGCAGTTCGTTTATTAGATGTAAGGCTACGCTTCAAATCCCAGGTCAACTATCCCCAATAAAATGAAATATCAAAAAAATATTTCTTCGGCGACCGCCTCTAATCAGATTTCTGGCAAACATTCTGCGAGTATTTAAAATTGCTATGAAAAGTTTTACAAAAACCTGTCGTTCGCAGTCGACTTTAAATTGTAGGTCACGTTACAGATGTTTTAAATTAACACACACACACCAGAAGTGGTGTGGAAGCTAGGTCGTAATCCTGACTGAAGGATGCCAATGACCAATTATGTATGTGTCTACATCGGCCATCAACTCAACTTTTCTTATATCGCCGAGGGCTTATGCCCAAATAAAAACACATTTTTCCTGTATTCTAAGCATTTTTAAGGTCCCCAATGAATATCTTTACTAGGATGACCTCTTACCACAATGCTATACAGAACGATGTTAAATACACATACAATAATACCGTTCCTTTTAAAACCAGTTTTTACAGCAAACGTATCACTGAGCTGGCTGTCAAATTAGACGAGACAATTAGTATCTGAATAAAGTTTCTTTGTAGAATGCATTAGCTGGCGTATTCAAACTAACAACTCAAGCTTGATCGCAATGTCATCTCGATCACAGTGGCCGTTGCTTTAAGGGAAGACAGGCGGAAAGATTGCAGCTCCCATTAAGCAACTTTTACCAAGGTTGTGGGTCTGCTAAAGAGAAAAGAAAACTCTTATCCACACTTTTTCTAATGCCCATCTCTCGCGAGTTGCTGATTTAGGTTATTTAGCTCTCCATTCCCTGTTAGCTTAACGAAATTATCATCCATGGATACCAATGATATAGTTTCGTTTATAAAACTTTCAGGCTGGTTTCCAGCTTAGGGAAGTCGTCCTTTTAATTTGCAGCCCCTGCGCTGCCTACCTTCTTCGACTGGTTCGAAGAAATTCGATCGGTTAAGCTACCACTCCAACTTAACCTGACCTAATCTCGATGCCATCCAGATAACCTTCTCAAATGATAAAATAAAAAAAAAATAGGCGGAGGAATGAACAAAAATTAGTGCTTATTTGAAAGTAATCGACAGTTTCTTACCTTCTTTTAGGGTAAATGATCGATACAATCCGTAATCCACTTCATGTCATACCATCTTTATATTTGTTTTACTTCTTCTAAAATGTTCTGTTTTTCGTTTCCGAATTGAAGAATTTGAAAATCAAAGAATCATATGCTGTGCATAGGCTTAAAGAGGATGCGACAACTCACCGTTTCTTTCACTTGTCGATATGAGTTGATGCTATGCTGGGGAGTTTATAGAGTAGCTTTGCTTTGGCAAATGCTTAGCCTTTAAAGCTTGATTCCTATTTGTAAAATTCATGCTGTAAACGCTTATTCAGTGCAAACTATTTATGAACTTATGTTGATTATATATCGTAGCATATAATTCCTTCACCAGATCCTTTACTTATTACTTTTTATTATTATTACTGTGGTGAAGAGGTGCTTTAGTATCGTGGCCATATGATCCATCGTACTCCTATTACTTTTTAACTTTGATTACTACATTCCACATGTAATCCATTACTCCACAATAATTTGATTTTAGCATTCCACTGTATGTTTCCTGTGTTCCCCCTTACCTGTAATATATTTTCCTTAATTTTTTTCCTCTTTCTTTTTTGAATTTTTTAACAATTTGTTCCGTTTTCAAATTAAAATGCATTTCAAATTATTCCGAGTAAATTACTGCTTCGTTAGTTTCCCCATTTTTAACACCATAATTGTGGCACTAAATCAGGGAGAGAGAAAGAAAACAAGACACATTTTACCGCTTTAAACATGACGTATGTATGTATGTATACACTTTAAATATGCATGCAACTGATGGATACCCAGTAGTGATGACACATTTACAATTTGTACGTTGTCATGTTAAATTGTTTAAAATTTTTATTTTTTATAATAAAAAGAAAATAAAAAATTTATAATTATGCACTCAAATTATGCAGGGTCATCAAGAATGAAAGAAAATTTTGCGAAACTCATAAAAAAACACAATCGTAGCATTAAAATAACCCAATTTTTATTATTTTTCGCTTTTCTTTTTCGGGTAGACACAAAAAATAAAAAAAGTTGAAATAATTCTGAATTTGGCTTAAAAAGGTTGTGGAAACTTAAGAAAAAATTAATAAGGGCCTGAAACCTGACGGAAAAGATATATATTGGATTGGAAACATGCAAAGTTGTGCAACATGTTGCTATGAATGTTACTGTTGAAACATTTTTTGAATTTTCATTCAAATATTTCTCTACAAACTTATACTTATATACTAAAAAACAAATAATTGATACAGTGGATAAATAAATGTTTTTTGAAACGAAATAGTTAAATATGCTGTTGAGAATGTTTTCTTTAGTTCATTTAACACGTTGACTGCAGACTACGAGATAACTCGTAGATTGCGTTGATGGCTTGTGGGAAAAGAACAAAAAGTCAATGTTAGCTTGCGTGGCCAGTTTTCTTAAAATTGCCGCGGCAGTCAACGTGTTAAGGAGCATAGCAGTGTCGCAAACCATCTGCAACATAGTCAGTTTCCATTATTCCATTGCTTATTTTTATAAACTCAGAAGGTTCTTAATCTGCATTACCAAATGCTAGGATGTTAGTTTAATTTGTGATCCATCGTAGTTTGAGAACAACTATTCCAACCTAGACGCTTGTCATGTAGTCAAGCCCTTCATAACTACTTCAAGACACTTTTATGCCCATATACGTGCATATATACATGATTGGTCATTACAACCCTTTAGTCAGGATTACGGCCTAGCTTCTCATACCACTTATGCTGTGCGTGTTAATTTTATATATGAGTGGCGGGAGAAGAAGTTTAACTTCGACTCCGTCTGACAGAGTTTTGAGAAATATTTTATTTTTTATCAGGGTTTTTGCCAGAAGCCTGATAACAGGAAATCGTTGAAGATATAGTTTTTCGTATATCGTTTTGTTGGAGATGTGTGACCTGGGGTTTGAACCGAAGCCTCACATCTAATAAGTCAACACATTTCCTACCAGCCTACGGAGGCTTCAGCCCATATGCATACAATTGATTAAAACGGAGCTTCAGTTCTGGTAGCCTAAATGGGTGATTCATGCATACGTATAGCAGCTTAAGGTAGAAACTTGGGTTTTCGAATTTAGTTTCCCTTCATGATGTAAGAGCCTTACTTAGGGCTTGTTCACCAAACAAACGACGTTGTGGTATATCACCTCACTTCAGTTCTTACAACATCTGATTTTTGTATGGTTTTACACAAAGGTCTTTACATAAAATCTGCCGTCTTTGATAACGTTGATGATTTGACATACCGTGACTTTTAATGGCAATGACCGGATAGGGCTGCAATACTCTCCTCGGTACGAATTCTTTGCATACGGTTTGGTGGTGTTATGCCTCCAGTGTAACTGCAGCTAAATTTGATCTCAACAGCTTGAATAGCCGGTTGGATCAGCAGATTATGACGGTCATAAGCTGAAGCACAAATTCTAACAGTAAACTTCAGTGATTTCTTAGTATTGTACGTTTGTATGTTATGACAAATTTTTTTTTGCCCTGAAAAAAACTTAGCAAAAAAACTCACCCGTTGATGTTAAGATCTTTTATAAAATTTTTTTGGAAATTCTTTAAACATCATAAATAATATGAAAGCAAAATCCATAAAAAAGTTTAGTGCTCCAAGAGGCACCCCGAATTCATATCAATTTGGTCATCTAAGAATTATTTTCCTATTATAACTGTTTATTTGCTATTAAAACAGTTGATTTGCTTACCTGCCATAGATTTGCTACTAACTTAACGAGATAAAGTTTAATTAAAATAATTTATTTTCTTTTTTATTATTATGTATTACACATTCTATAGTAAACCAGAACTCAACGTTTTATTGTTGATTACGAAGATTCTAATTAAAATAATCAAGATTCATTTAATATAATAAATCGAGTCAATTGTAATTATTAGCATGACCGGTGCAATTGCTCGAAAAAATAGAATAAAATTGCAATAATAAATAGACACATAGATTAGTCATCTTGTTTCACTAAAAAATTACTAGAAAAAAAACCAACAACTTGTCCAACAATTATAAAATCAGTTCAATAAAGGAAATGCTCTGAGTTAAGTGAAAGGTAAAGGAACTTTATACTTTTTGAAATACTTGATAATTATCAGCGTAAATTGCTATACGATTAGCAAAAAAAAATTTTAAATGAATATTAGCAAATATGTATATACACACAATAGATATAATAAATAATACAGTGCGATATAATAATTCAATTACAATGTTAAAAAAAAAAACAAATAAATATTAATTGTGAATAGTCACGTTTTATTTGCAAAAACAATTTCAATTATTTACACGTTTTTTTTAAAGCACACAGTGAAATAATGTTACTTGATTTGAAGTATTTTACATTTTAATTGGATTAAAACTAAAGTATGATTTGTTTTTTATATATCATTGTAATGTTAATTTGCATTTAATAAATTTACAATTTTGTACAGAACACAAAAAAACCGGCAAATGTTTACAAGTTTGCTGGCAACATGTTGCGAAAAAAATGTAGAGGAGGACCATGCTTTAATCAGAACTTATTTTTTTTTAATAAGTACTTTTTAATAAGATTGGTGACAGTACTAAAAATTCTAAAGGAAGGGCTGGAAGGTTAATTTGCTTTTTAATAAATTTACAATTTTGTATTGAACACAAAAAAACCGGCAAATGTTTACAGGTTTCTTGGCAACATGTTGCGAAAAAAATGCAGAAGAGAACCATGCCATAATCAGAACTTATTCTTTTTTAAATAAGTACATTTTAATAAGATTCGTGACATGTTAAGTACTAAAAATTCCAAAGGAAGGTCTGCTATTCAAAATTTCGTATTAAACACAAAAAAACCGGCAAATGTTTACAAGTTTGCTGGCAACATGTTGCGAAAAAAATTTAGAAGAGCACCATGTAATAATCAGAACTTATTCTATTTTAAATAAATACATTTTAATAAGATTTGAGACAATTCGCGTGAAAATCTGTCATTTAATCGTGCACAATCTAACAAACGGGCAACGCTACCTAATCATCTTGTTACCAAACCCCGTGCCATGTGCGAAATTTTATTCAGCGATGAAGATTATTTTTGCTTCAATTGATTCATCGACAACCACAATTATCGAGTTTCATATGAAGAACAGCCAGAGCTAGTACAAGTCGCCAATGCATCCTAGAAGATGTACTGATTAGTATGGTTTGTGGATCGGCTTCATCATTCGTAGAATCGTTCAAAATTTTACAGAACACTATTCATCGAATTTGAATGAACAAAATTTGTAGGGCATAATTAATTACTAAACTGAGATAAACAATTTTAAAAAAATTTATTAAGACCTAGTGATCTATCACAGAGGTGGAACTGTAACAGAGGCGAACTTATCAAGAAACTGCGTAGTTGTAGGCTTTTAATGTAAAAGAATTTTTTCTTGTTTTATGAAGACATTTATTCCGATGTGCTATCGCATAACAATATAACAACATTTCTCAATTAAAAAAATTCTAAAGATAAAATTGTAATTAAAATTTATTTATTTTTTCTCTTTTATAATGTTTTGTTTCCTTTAACAAAAATCAATATTTTATTTTATGTTTCTTATTCTGTTATTATACAAAAAAACATTAGGGTTTCGTTCTTCATTTCTTTTTATTATACATACTGTAAGGTTTTCTTAGAAAAATCAATTTAAATTGTGTAGAAGCCTCAAAGTTATTTCCTGTTTAATAAGTGTGGTTAAGAAATGATGAAAAATGAAATGAAAACAAAATAAATAAATATTCATTATAATGAAGATGTGATTTTTTTGCCATTAAAATGCATTTACAATCCTTTGTTCTCAAAACGCCTTCAACAAAGTGGATGTTTGGTTGGATACTTTTCCTCTTTTTTTCTACAACAAAACGATTGAATGATGAAGAAAAAAAAATAAACAATAAAAGCAAAAGAAAAAACAATTTTCAAACTCGATTCAAAAATTCTTCAAACAATGTTTTCTTAATGCATCATCATCATCATAAGCATCATGGTGATGATGGCCAAAAACATCGAACAAAAGAATATCGAGGGAAAAAAGTTGTTCTACTGCTTTTGTAACCAAAAAAAAATTACAACATTTGTAAGGCGTCGGTATATTTGGTATATTAAATACTATGTAACCTTTAAAATTGGAATACATACATACATACATAATTGGCCATTACAACCCTTCAGTCAGGATTACGGACTGGCTTCTCAACACCACTCATGTTGTGTGTGTTAATTTTATACATGAGTGGCGGGACCTACAGTTTAAAGTCGACTCCGAACGACAGATTTTTTGAGAAGCTTTTCATGGCAATTATTACTCTCAGAGTTTTTTCTAGAAATCTGCTGAGAGGAAGTCGTCGAAGAAATATTTTCATATTTTCGTTTCGATGTCTGACCTGGGATTCGAACTCGGGCCTTTCGTCTAACAAGCCAACACACTACCTACTAGACCACGGCGACTTCAAAATTGGAATAAGGGGAATAAAAATATTGAATGTGAATTAGAAGTCGCCGTAGCCTAGTAGGTAGTGTGTTGGCCACAGTTTAACCCTTAGGTCTGATATCTCGAATAAAACGAAAAAATATTTCTTTGGCAATTTCCTCTCAGCAGATTTCCGGCAAAGCTCTGAGAATAAAAAAAAAATGCTATGAAAAGTTTCTCAAAAATCTGTCGTTAGAACACGACTTTAAACTATAGATCCCTCCACTCATGCATAAAATTAACGCATACAGCATAAGTGGTGTGAGATGCTAGGTCATAATCCTCACTGAAGGCTTGTAGTGAGCAACCACATACATATGTATGTGTGTATTACATTACAATGGTTTTTATGGAGAAGCGTTAATTTTTTTGAAAGAGCTAAGTAATAGGGATGGCAGAACAGAAATGAATAAATAGGTTAAATTACATCGGTTCTAGTACTAATATGCAGCGCCATCTAGTGTTTTTTAGTTATATTTGTCTAGGGTCCTATTAGGCTCCCAGATCTCTCTGTGCTCTGCAAAGCCTTTATTTTTTTCTATCTTTTGCCACAAGCATCATTTTCTATATTCCCTAAATAGCCATGAGTAAGGTAGTCACCGAGTGAGTGAGGTTGTCACCGACATCGAATTAGGACTGACTCGAACTACTTATTATACCTGCTCCGCAGCTCTGTATACAAGAAAATTCTTGGCCAACATTATCTCAGTATTTGTAAAGTAAAATTGACTTCATCTTCGATTTAAAAATTCGTAGTATAAGTTGTCGCCATAGATAGAGCTGCTTATATGCACATAACTTACTTAGTAGACCAAAACTGGTTGAGCCTCGCTTATGAGACAATCTATATCTGTACTCCCTTACTTCTTACAAGGAAGGCACCACTTCTAATTTGGCACCCGTCCAGATTTCACCCAACCTCGATATGGCCAGAGAGAAGAGATACAGGTCTCTTTCACCGGCACACGTTACTAATTTCACGTGTCCTTGGTGTCAGGTACACATCTGGTAAACTGGAACTGTTCTCGGATTCTTCCATCCATTACATCCAGAAAGAAGTCCTCAAGGGTATCTTCTACTAGTCTCCAGTTCGATCTGCAACCGCCATCTCTATGCTGTCTTAGCGGTTTAAATGTTAATCTGATTATGAATACACTCAGGCACTTGGAAGTAAATTATTTTCAATGTGGTTAAATGTGGAAGCTGAGACTAAATAATTACAGTTTATAGGATGCTTTAAATGTGTAGATTCAGCCACTATATTGTATTCGGTCATGTAAATACAATTCGAAAGGAAATATAAACACCATTTAGAATTGAAAATAATTCAGAATTAATTGGTATCTCTTGTAAAGGTTCAAATATTATGAATCCATAGTGTCCGGGAGTAACGGCATTGGATTCGTTATTATTGTTTATAAGAAGACGATGGACCCAAACGATGTATTTCGTTCCCCAGAATTTCATTGGTGTCTGGTTCTACAATACTCGACCAGAAGGTCAGCTACTACTCCCATGTTATTTCTGAGTAGTCTGATGTCAAACTCAAATCACCTTCCACTATAATCACCAAGCAAAAGAGATGCCAGATATTGAAATATTTTAAAAGGAAGTCCAAATATTTAGATTGAGCGGACTATAAAGCTTATACCTTTCATAAAGCTTATGATATTTCATTTGCTCCATAAAGGGTATTTGATATTCGTTCACTGCTCCTGTTATAAGTTTTCAATTAAAGCGTTTTTACCATCTTTTGGGGGGGAGGGGGTATGCGTGTTGAGCATGATGATGAAAATGTAACTTTTGTTTCATTTTTTAACGTTTCTAAAATTTTTTTTATTGTGTTTGATTTTTTTCTATCCAACTTCTTTGCAAAACTGACAAAAATCTTATGCATCACGTTTTTTGTGCATTTCGTTTGTTTTTTTCGTTTCCCCTGCAACCCATACCCGTAAAGTGGTTGCCTCAAACAGAGTGCATCAGCATCAACAACAACAACAGCAGCATTACTGTATGAACAAATGATAATACCTTTTATTTTCATTCTACTTGAGATGTGGGTCTCTTTTAGTGTTAAGAGGGCTTTGACTTGTAACTCTTATACATCTTGCCATGCAATGCGATCCATGGCATGCCATGTAATGTGGCCTATTGTTGTTGTTATTGTCGACTTAAGTGCATGAAGTATTAGAGAGAACAAAGAATCTGTAAAAAGAAAGAAAAACAATAAACATTTAAGATACAAACAAAGTATGTATGTATTATTTGTCTGTCTATCCTCATGCCATCCCTGCAGCTTGTTTCTGTTTTTCGTCTAACTGAAGTTGTTGCTGTTGAATGTAAAACGAAAAAAAGAATTCGCATTTGCAGAATTACAGGATGCAGTGGCATGCAGTGAACGTTATGTTGTACTTCCTGCTATAAATTCTTGAAAGCAAAAATTCAACTTTTTTTTTCTTCAAACGGACTGTTAACCTGGTAAAATTGTAAACGGATTACAAACCATTGATCACATACACGTAGAATGTATGCAAATGCAAATGTAATTCAGGAAGTTACAAAATCGTTTAAATTAAGTTTACATAGACAGTATTTGCAAATTATGAGGCTTACAACACAGATTACATACATATTTAAAAAAATTACATCAACATGTTGCGAACAACATTTGCGAAAAATGTGGAAGTTACTTGCCGGAAGTTGGCAACCTGAGTAGGCAACTTGGCTTGGCAACCTGAGTATGCAACTTGATTTGGCAACCTGTAACGAAAATTGTTTTTGCAAAAATTGCAATTTTCTTTACAATAGCAATTGTCTTTGCAAAAGCAAAATTGTCTTTGCAAAAGCAAAATTGTCTTTGCAAATACAAAATTGTCTTTGCAAATACAAAATTGTTTTTGCAAATACAAAATTGTCTTTTCAAATACAAAATTGTCTTTTCAAATACAAAATTGTCTTTGCAAATACAAAATTGGCTTTGCAAATACAAAATTGGCTTTGCAAATACAAAATTGTTTTTGCAAATACAAAATTGGCTTTGCAAATACAAAATTGGCTTTGCAAATACAAAATTGGCTTTGCAAATACAAAATTGGCTTTGCAAATAAAAAATTGGCTTTGCAAATACAAAATTGCTTTTGCAAAAGCAAAATTGTTTTTGCAAATACAAAATTGGCTTTGCAAATACAAAATTGGCTTTGCAAATACAAAATTGCTTTTGCAAAAGCAAAATTGTTTTTGCAAATACAAAATTGCTTTTGCAAAAGCAAAATTGTTTTTGCAAATACAAAATTGGCTTTGCAAATACAAAATTGGCTTTGCAAATACAAAATTGGCTTTGCAAATACAAAATTGCTTTTGCAAAAGCAAAATTGTCTTTGGAAAGCAAAATTGTTTTTGCAAATACAAAATTGGCTTTGCAAATACAAAATTGGCTTTGCAAATACAAAATTGGCTTTGCAAATACAAAATTGTTTTTGCAAATACAAAATTGTTTTTGCAAATACAAAATTGGCTTTGCAAATACAAAATTGGCTTTGCAAATACAAAATTGGCTTTGCAAATACAAAATTGCTTTTGCAAAAGCAAAATTGTTTTTGCAAATACAAAATTGGCTTTGCAAATACAAAATTGTTTTTGCAAATACAAAATTGGCTTTGCAAATACAAAATTGGCTTTGCAAATACAAAATTGCTTTTGCAAAAGCAAAATTGTTTTTGCAAATACAAAATTGGCTTTGCAAATACAAAATTGGCTTTGCAAATACAAAATTGGCTTTGCAAATACAAAATTGTTTTTGCAAATACAAAATTGCCTTTGCAAAAGCAAAATTGGCTTTGCAAATACAAAATTGGCTTTGCAAAATTGGCTTTGCAAATACAAAATTGGTTTTGCAAAAAAAAATTGTCTTTGCAAATACAAAATTGGCTTTGCAAATACAAAATTGGCTTTGCAAATACAAAATTGCTTTTGCAAAAAAAATTGGCTTTGCAAATACAAAATTGCAAATACAAAATTGGCTTTGCAAATACAAAATTGCTTTTGCAAAAGCAAAATTGTTTTTGCAAATACAAAATTGCTTTTGCAAAAGCAAAATTGTTTTTGCAAATACAAAATTGGCTTTGCAAATACAAAATTGGCTTTGCAAATACAAAATTGGCTTTGCAAATACAAAATTGTTTTTGCAAATACAAAATTGTTTTTGCAAAAAAAATTGGCTTTGCAAATACAAAATTGACTTTGCAAATACAAAATTGGCTTTGCAAATACAAAATTGGCTTTGCAAATACAAAATTGGCTTTGCAAATACAAAATTGGCTTTGCAAATACAAAATTGTTTTTGCAAAAGCAAAATTGGCTTTGCAAATACAAAATTGCCTTTGCAAATACAAAATTGTCTTTGCAAATACAAAATTGGCTTTGCAAATACAAAATTGGCTTTGCAAATACAAAATTGCTTTTGCAAAAAAAAATTGTCTTTGCAAATACAAAATTGGCTTTGCAAATACAAAATTGGCTTTGCAAATACAAAATTGGCTTTGCAAATACAAAATTGGCTTTGCAAATACAAAATTGGCTTTGCAAATACAAAATTGGCTTTGCAAATACAAAATTGGCTTTGCAAATACAAAATTGGCTTTGCAAATACAAAATTGGCTTTGCAAATACAATTTTGTATTTGCAAAAGCAAAATTGTATTTGCAAAAGCAAAATTGTCTTTGCAAAAACAAAATTGTCTTTGCAAACACAAAATTGTCTTTGCTTTTAAAGCGATAAATAGTAGCCTGTAGTTTCCGGTTTGAAAATAATATTGGCCTTTAATTGCAACTTCTGAAGAAATTATATTTAGTTTTCTTCTTCTTATTTTAATAGGGGAATATTTAATTAAGACCCTCGAATGATTTGTGCTACATATGTATAAAAAATTATAATTTTCTTTTATAATCTACAAGGCACTTAAATCATTATCATAATTTTAAAGAATAGCTTTTAAATTGTTTTTATAAATTAAAGGCACTCTGAAAATATTATTATTTATTTTATTATATACTTCTTAAGCAATTTTTAATTTGTATTCAGACTTTGGGTTAAGTGCAGTATTTCTTCTTCTTTTTTTTTCAAATTATTTTGAAGGAAGAATTTTTATTGCCTTATTATACTAGAAGAATACAGTTATAATACTTAAGCACGACACTTGAGTATACATACATATCTAAGACCTTAAAGTTTAACATTAATTTCAGTATAATACGTACATACGTATTGTTTTCAAATTTAATACTCGTGAGTATTAAATCATAATAAAAATATTTTTTTTTATTTCTTTTTTTTTTTTTTTTTTGTTTTGTTTGTTGTATTATTTTATTTATTATTTGGCACGTTTTTCATTTGTTATTCATTTCAATTCGTTTGTTTGTTTTTTGTTATTGCAGTGCTAATTTTTGTTGCTTTTTTTCTAATTATTCATGTAAAAAATCATATTTTTTTTAACCAAAAAATATAGGCCTTGACTTTGAATGGCGCAAATTTTTGGTACTTTTATTCGCTTTTTAATCGAGTTTTTTTTTTAAGGTGATGTTCCAAAGCATGAAAATCATTAAAAGCCGTTAGAGATTCTACGCTTTAATTTACATTTAACCGTACTTATCATGATATATTTAAAATTTACAATTACTAATATCTTATCCAACGGACAATCTTATTATCATTTTTTTTGGTGACTCATCAGCATAATTGAAAATATCGGCAATCGAGCAACAACAAACAGCAACTTACACAGTATCCTTAATATACAGTGTCAGTGTTTTATTCTATTATAACAATTACATAGTAACATAGTCCTATAAAAACAAAACAAAAACAAAAGTAAACAAGCTACGAATAACCAGCTGATTGTATTTACATTAATTACTGGTTTAATAAGTGCTGCCAAATTTAATACAAATATCGACAGTTAAATTTAAAAATTCTGATCTTACTTATTATTTTTTAATGTATAACCTAAGGAAGGACAAGAAAATAAATAAAAGCAACGTACGAAAATCTAAATCCAAAACTCTAACCAACAAAAACACAACAAACATGCCTACCGTAGAAAATTCGGAATTTATACCTTCAACCTCGGATGGATTGCAAAACACACCTATCAACAAACGTATTGCGGACGTTCAGCACAGTTCTTCATCATTACTTCACTCACCTTTTAAACTTCTAAATTGTTTGGACAAAAGGTTTGACAAATTTGCTGAACAGATCCTGAATACTATCGACCAAAAATTTAGAGAATTTAAAGAAGACCTCGCAAAAGATCTGCGCGAGAAATACAATATCCTTGATAGTAAACTGCATGAAATAAGTGAGAGGGTAACAATTCTTGAAAATAGATCGGCAGAAATTGAAAGTATGCGCGTGGAAATAAGGGATCTAAAAACAAAATTGCGGCAACAAGAGAACTATCATGTTTCAACCGAGCTCAGGATAAATGAAATTCCGTTTTCTCAAGAAGAAAATCTGCCAGAAATTTTTCAACAAATTTGTACCACCATTGGCACACCTGTACCTAATGTAAAATCGATTTACCGCTTGAGGAACCACAATAATAAACATAACGTGACCTCTAAAGATGCCGTAATTATAGTAAAACTTTGGTCCGCATACGACAAAAATTTCTTTTTAAAAACATTGGCTAACTACAGGAAACTGCACAAGGGATTTACTTTCCGGCTCAGGAACATCGGCTACAACTCGGATGTAAAGTTCTACGTAAATGAGAACCTTACTCAGAACAACTTCAAAATTCTACGTGCTGCAATTAACATAAAAAAGAAAAAACTTTTGTCTTCAGCATTTACCTTGAGGGGTTGTGTATATATTCGAAAACAACTAAACGAAGACGCAATTCTAATTGAGGACATAGATAGCCTGAACCGGTTATTTCCCGGGCTTAGTTAACTTCTCAACTTTTCTGATAAAGATAATCCTGATGATGTTCAACTTTATCTTTAATTTAGTGTTTAACTTTGATTTAATTTTGAATTCCTTCCTTATTTGTGTATATTACTTCTTCTTTATTATGCGTTTATTAATCATAACTACATCAATTTTCTTGGCTTTTGATTGCATTGCTTTATTATACATATTTCTTCTATATTACACAAGCGTTGCCTTCTTTTCATTAATTATCCCTAATGTCAGCGTTAAATAGTTATGGTTTGGATTCCACAGCTTGTACAAAAACTATGATTAAAATACTCACAGCACAACGTAAAGGACTCAACATATGTCACATTAACGCTCAAAGTCTTTTTCCTAAAATGGATGAATTTCGTTTTCTGTTCGAAGATACCAAGATGGATATTGTATGTGTATCTGAAACTTGGTTCGCGAGAGACCTCCCAGATAGTTTGGTTAATGCTGTTGGATACAGAATAATCCGGAATGATAGAAGAAGTCATGCAGGTGGGGTAGCAATTTTCATCAGGAAAGGTATACGTTACAAGGAAGTTAGAAGATCACAGGATAATGACAAAATTGAGTACTTATTCCTTGAAATTATTGGTGCTGACAGTAAATTGTTGTTGGGGTGCGTATACCGCCCAAATTCTCGTGTCCCTTTTGATTCATTTGTGTGTAACTTGGAGTCACTAGCTATGCAATACAGCGACATTATTATTGCAAGTGATTTCAACTGTAATTTACTGTCTAATTCTAGCTCAATCTTGTTTGATCAGCTTAAATCTATTGGGTTATACATTGTCAATACTGTGCAACCTACGCACTTCACCAATAATTGCAGTACTTTACTCGATATTTTTATATTAGGCAACATGTCTAATTTACTACTGTTTGATCAGATAAGCGCACCCACTTTTTCCAAGCATGATCTTATTTACATATCATATGATTTCCATTTTCATAAAGATGAAACTACTTCTTACTATCGAGACTTTCGAAATGTTAATTATCACTTGCTGGAGGAATGCTACAACTCAATAGAATGGAACAATATATATAATATGCCATCTGCTGATGATCAACTCTACTTCCTTAATAGAAACCTTATCAACTTGTATGATATTTCCATACCCTTGAGAACGAACCGTAGTAACAGCTCTAGGAAAAACTGGTTTAATTCAACTATCAAACATCAAATTAGAACTCGTGATGATATTTATAGACGTTGGAAAAGACTTAGAACTCCGGAGCTATACGAAGAATACCGCAGGGCCCGTAGATTCGTCAACAAGACTATTTATGACGCAAAAAGTTCATATTATGAGAACCGTTTTAGATCAGCTGTAGACTCAAGGAAAAAATGGCGAACAATTCGTGAGATTGGCATTGGAAACAAAGCTACCCCAGTTTGCAGTATTGACCCAAATGAGATTAATGAAACTTTTCTGAATATCCCATCTCCAATGCCTTTAAATGAGGTTCAATCAACTCTTGTCTCTGAGCTACCGCAACAGCCCCCGGGAATTTCCTCCTTACACCGTTTCGAGTTTTCTCGAGTATATGAAGATGATGTCGTTCTATGCTGTAAATCAGTGTCTTCAAATGCAGTTGGCTTTGACCAAATCCATCCTAAATTCATAAGACTTTTACTACCTAGGATATCACGCATTTATTTAACACTGTTATCACTACCAGCCTCTTTCCTAACTGTTGGAAACATGCTAGGGTCATTCCCGTTCCTAAATCATCAAATGAGTATCGTCCCATATCGATACTTCCATTTTTATCTAAAGTATTTGAACGACTGTTACACAACCAAATTAGTACGTATTTAAATGACCACCAGCTGCTCTTTAGCAAACAATCTGGATTTAGAACAGGTCACAGCTGTGTTTCCTCGCTGTTGAGTGTATCTGAGGATATAAGATCCAATATTGATAATGGTGGTATCACACTCTTGGTACTCCTAGACCATTCAAAAGCATTCGACTCAGTAAACCATAATATACTTTATAAAAAGATATATGACAATTTTTATTTTTCTTCGAGTGCATCATCGCTAATAAAAACCTATCTCACTGATAGATACCAGTCTGTCTCTGCTGGCGAAACTGTATCTACTCCCATGCCCGTGTCTAAAGGAGTACCGCAGGGCTCTATTCTTGGTCCACTACTGTTTACTTTGTACATAAATGATTTACCTAATTGTCTCTTGTATAGTAATATCCACATTTACGCAGATGATGTACAAATATATATAAATTGTAAAAAGGACTCAATTGATGACTGCTGTGCAAGACTTAATGAGGACCTTACCAGAATACATTACTGGGCAACGTCAAATGGCTTATATCTGAATCCTATAAAGTCAAAGGGCCTAATCATAGCCCAACGAAATCAGAATGTTGTTGTTGATATTCCGATCATTTTAGGAAATCAAAATATTTCAATAGTAGAATCAGCAAAAAACCTTGGTATAATTTTTAACAAATCCCTTCAATGGAATACCCACATAAATAAATGCTGTCTCCGGAACAATTTTTTCTATGCTTCGAACGCTATATCCCCTTCAACACGTTACACCTCTTAATATTCGAGTGCTTCTTGCCAAAACGTACTTAATGCCCAAGTTGTTATATGGCTGCGAAATTTTTGCTTATTGTGATTCAATAAGTAAAACTAGGTTAACTGTTGCGTATAATGCAATTCTTAGATATGTCTATGGCATAAGAAGACATGATGGTACTTCTCAGTATTCTAAATCATTATATGGTGTTGGATTAATGGATTTACTTAAAATCAAAGCATTAATTTTGCTTCACAAAGTTATTTACACTCAGGAACCATCTTATTTGTTTAATCGAATTCAATTTGCAAGATCGAACAGAGGAAAACAGATTATTCAGTTAAGATATCAGACTTTAATATCTGAGTGGCAGTTCTTTACGAATACAATACGGCTGTGGAACTCGTTACCAAACCAACTACAAATCAATGGCAACGCTTTGCAATTATAAAAAATGCTATTTTCAAAATTTTAATTTTAAATTATTACATATATATATGCACATATTTTTCTTCTTGTTTGTTTGTTTTTATTCTTGTTTGTATATATTCTGATATTGTTTTTTTTAATTTGTTTTAGTTTTAGTTTATTGTATAATACTTTTCTATTTTTTGTAATGATCATACAATCACATACTGTAATTTAAAAGATTAATTTCTTGTTGTATGTGATATGAAATAAATAAATAAATAAATAAATCACTTATGGTTTATCCAAGTGACTGTTATTTGGTGAAATTTTAACAGTTTTTTTATTTAATTAATTTACGTCAAAAAACTTTTATTTTATTTGTTAAATTTCAACACGTAGCCTCCATTTAAGGTCATGTTTATTTATTAAAACAATAATTTAAACAAATATTTCCTCTTCAATTCATAACATTCAATTATAAATCACATTAAAATAACTGCATAAAAAATGTTTGTATAAAAAAAACTCGGTGAAGTACAAAAAGTGAAGCTTCTGACAGTTTTTCTGGCCGTTTTGAAAGCATATGCAGGTAATGATTTTAAAAATCTTAAAATAGGAAATACGTCACGTCATTCGTAGAATGATTTCATCGAGGAGACGAGGGTTGTAGGGAGTGTACAGTAAGACCCCGCTTAACGCTTAGTACAAAAGCAGTGCACTGTATAGCGACGGTGTATACTATGTATCTTTTTCAACGCTCTTTTGTCAGTCTGTCCAGAATAAAGATTCCAACTATATTTTCCGAAGTCGCCTCGTTTAATGCTGTTTCGTTTAGTGTTGGAACTTATTGGAAAGTATCCCCCGCGTTAAGCGGGGTCTTACTGTACTTAAGTTGTTCAATTCATATTCAATGCACCGACAGATACGTAACCATTCAAAAACTGTTTCTATGACATAGAGCAGAGGATTTTCTTCTTTAAAGTCTATTGTCGATTAAAATAAAACCCCAGGCTAGGTATCTCGAACAAAACGAAATATGAAAAAATATTTCTTCGGCGTCTCCCTCTCAGAAGATTTCTGGCAAGAACTCTGAAAGTAAATAAAAATTAACGTAAAAAAGTTTCTCAAAAGTCTGACGTTCAGAGTCGATTTTAAACTGTAGGTCCCATCACTCATGTATAAAAACATCATACACAACCTAAGTATTGTAAGAAGTTCGGTTGTAATCCGGACGGATGGGGTTGTTATGACCAAGTATGTATATGTATATGTATGCCTGTAGTCGAAGGCTGCTTCGGCAGCATTTCTTCTTTGATGCTATAATGGAGAAGAAGTTATCATTCTGATTCAAGAACACGGTCCATATTTCTTTGAAAATGAGGATGACACAACCATTACGGTCAATGGTGAAACCTATCACATCATGATAACCGATTTTTTTTTGTACCCGCTTTTCATGGTATTGATGTCACTGGTGTTTGCCACACATCTCATGCCACAATCGATTTATTGTGTCAAACGTTAGATGGCCGCTTAATTAGCCGAAGTGCTGAGGTCAATTGAACGCCAAGAAGATACGATTTGTCACCGTTGGGGTGGCGTTAAAAAAAGTGTTATGCCAACAAACCAGAGGCAATTGAGTATTTGAAGAGCAACATTATTGATGCCATTGCCGAGATACGACTCCATACACTCGAAGAAGTGCTCGAAAATTGGTTTGATCGCATGAGGTACTGTGAGGCCAGCAACGCGGCAGCCATATGAATGAAATAGTATTGCATTTCTTACCCGAACAATTGTACTTCACAGCAAAAAAATAAAAAATAAATTTGCCAAAATTTTAAATGGTTTTATTGCATTCTTGAATTTAAACTGTTAAATGGCCTACCGTTTATGTATGTAGGGTTGATGCTTCTGTGCTGATGATACACCTTAGTCGAATGTTGTGTTTCATTGCTATATTTCTGATATCGTTCGTTAACATTTTCATATAAAGATCTGTATCAAGACTAGAGTTCACTCAGGCTTTACTTCATTTGACACAGCATTTCATTTTTATCCTTATTGATGAATACCATACGGGATGTAGTTTTCAAATAAATCAATACAGTAAAGTATTTAATTTGCAGTTGGTTTTTTTTTATTTATATTTATTATACCGATTAAGATTTAATGTCTTATTTTTATTATCATTTTTATTTTCAATTTGCGTCACTTATTTAAGTGGCTTTCACTTTATGTGGTCTCTACCGCTCAGTCATTTTTCATTACCCTACACTTTATCCATCATTCTGTATTAGAAGAGCAAAAAAATATTGAAAAAGTGGTCATATGTTTGATTCCATTAAATGGCCATAAATCAATTTTGTAATTGTCTACATCTTCCTGCCATCACTTCTACTTCCCTTCACTCCAGCAATTGTAATCGTTTTGTTTTATATCTCGGCAAGTGAAATAAATTTCAATTTATCTTATCTGTATGCCTAAATAGACGTATCTGAAGTGTTTTTTTTTTCTATATGCCAGTGTTGAAAAGAATTTCCATCATAACAAAAAAAAGATAACTTTTCGATTTCATTGAGGTGACTCAATTTCAAATATTGCAAAACAATTTTATTTATAATAGTGTTTAGAACTGTTTAACACAATTTTACTTGATTGTAAAAAAATAATATATTTTTTTTATAAATTTTATAAATAAATTAAAATGACTATGATTCATACAAGTAAGTGAAGTGAAGTGTGTTAGCATTTTTGTGGTTTTCATTTATTATTTACTACAAGGGAAACTTTTTTACATTCAGCCGTTTAACCAAGAAAGTTCAATGATTGTCAATTAAAAGTTTCCTTTCCCACAATTCGAATTAAAAAAAAAAAAACAATTTTATCGGAAGCGATTTAATTTCCATTAGAAAAACTTTGGTAAAGACATATTGAAAAAGTATAGTTAAAAAGTTTTCTAATGTTCTTTCAAATTATTGAAATCTATTTCAGTTAATATTTAATATATTTAACAGTATAACAGTACAGCAACATGTTGACAGCAACATTGTTCCTAATCTCAAAAAATGTCTACAAACTTATTCATGTTTTTCAGTTCAAACTTTCCCAGTATAAACACAGATGCCTAACAAGCTGCAAAAATGCTTTGTAAAGTTTGCCATTTCACCTTGAAAAGCTTACCAGACGAAAAATAATTGTAAATCGTTGCATTTTTTCATCGTGCTGTGTGTGAAACGTGTTTCTAACGCAAAATAACCTTCAGAAAAGAAAAGTATTTTTGAAATAATTAATGTGATTGCAATCAGAATTATCGAATTTAGTGTGAAAAGCAGCTATTTTCTATCGTTTGTGCCGCTGATCGTTTCATTGAATCATGCTTCTTCCAGAACAATGGAAATACTAACGTTATAGATGACTCTTTTGCCCAAAATGGAAAAGTTGAGCGACATGCCGCATGAAATACATAGATCACTGTCAACTTTTATAGGAAATAATGACAGGCATTTTTTCATCTCTCAAAATGAATATTTCATTCACTTTGGAAATTTTCTATGTCCTTTTAATCTTCAGAGCGCATACGGATAAAAAATCACTCGCAGCAACATGTTGCTTGAAACATTTTCAAACAGTTTTAACAATTAAACATTACATTTTTATAAAATGTTCTAAAATATAAATACAAGGTAAAGCTAATAAATTCGCTGTTGCTCCTATTTTGCATCTGATAAGGACCAACGGCAGCTGTCAGTTGACACCAAACAAAATGTTGCGTTAGTTAGTTTGTATTTAACAGCCACTGATGGCATACTACTGCGTGATTTATGGATAAAATGGAAAAGTACAAGAAAAGTATTAGACTGCCAAACGCTATTTTATACGCCGCGTTCTCCAAGTTAATATTAACATACACAAAATAAGTGGTGTGAGAAGCTAGGTCGAAATCCTGACTGAGGGGTTCTAATGACCAATTATGTACGTATGTATTCTCCAAATTAAACTACAAGTGTTTTTTTTTATAGAAAACTTACAATTGAAATCTAATCTAACAAATAAATTTTGATACTTTTATTTACAAATATCATGATTAGTTCAAAAATGTTTAGCAACATGTGTTTAGCAACATATGTTTAGCAACATTTAAATGTTATGAAACAAGGAATTGAAATCTACAGATTTTTTTTAGTTTTTATTTACTAATGCAACACCTTGATGCCAGCTAAGTTTTCTTTTTACGGTACTTTACATACACAAGTCAATCTACTGACAAATTTAATTTGTTGCAACAAACAGACACTCTTTTATGTAGAGTATACAACCACAAATTAACACATCAAAGTCGGCTTTTGTAATGTTTTTTTCTTATTTTGTATTATTATTTGTTTTTTTTTTTGTAGTCTATTCGTATTAAGATGTCATAAATCACACATAATACAATGCGCGTGTGTATAAAGAAATACAAGCCATATTGTAATACAAATCAAAATATTTATGATTTAACAATTGAGCCCCAAAACGAATGTGGCAAAATAGTTTGATTGCACGTACTAAAAAAAGCAACAAAAACAAATCAGAAAAATTATTACAAATTATGATGCGATAGCAAATGATGACCTCTTTCACGTTTTCTAAGAGATTTGAGTAAGAACAATAAAATAAGATGCAACACATGTAAAGCATAAAAAAATTTAAAAGTTGAATGAATTTAAAAAAAATATAAGATTTACGATAGAACTGAACTTCTAATACAATGTTTTTCAAAACATGTATGGATTTGAATTGGAAAAAAAAAACCAAGATTAAATTGAATGCATTTCACTTGATGCTTAAATGTTTATGAATTAGAAAGAAATTAAATCAGATTGTAAATCCAAGCCAGTACGGCATGGAATGTTGCTTTTTAACAATCGTATACACTACTTGCCATACATTGCCTTAGAAAAATCTTTTGTTAGATACTCCAACCGCCTTATTGACTTTCACATGATGCAAATTATAAATTTATTCTACATTTCTCATTATTTTATTTCATTTTTTTTTTCTTTTATTCATTACATATTTATTAAAAATTTTATTGCCATTCTAAATTCTAAGAAATATTCATGCATATATTCATGCATTTGTTCTCTCCAGCATTTTGTGGGTCAATGCCGGAGTTTGTAGCCATTAAAAATCACAACGAAAATAAAGAAATTCGAAATAAATAAAAATGCTTCTGAATCATTAGAAAAACATTTTAAAATTTTACCTTAATAGCCAATCAAAATTTTTAAAACTTACAATCCTAACGCTTGCTGTTGTATACAATTGGTGAAAACTTACCACAAAAATTTACTTGATTGGGCATGGTGGCTATTTTTCATACATAAATGTTAATTAAAAACTTAAATAAATATTTACCGCTGGCCGTTTGGTCTTGGTAATAATTTTCGCTATGGTGAGAAAATAAAAAAATTTAAATTCCAATAAATAGCGGTTTTCGATATTTATTTACTCACACATATTGCCATTAAAAGGCAAAATTATTATAAAATGAAAACATTTTAAGAACTATTCACCTTAACTTGATTGCTGTAACAGATTTTTAATGACCAGTAAAAGAGAATAATACCGTTAACATTGCAATGTAATAGAGCATTCAGTTTTTCTTTTTGCTCTCCTTGTGTCATGTGTCAAAATGATTGAAAAATGCTACATGTTTAGAAACTTTTTCCGAACCATTATCATCCTAATTGATTTTGTTATTGTAAACATCATAGGACTGATAGTCGTTATCATCAACAATACCGCCGAAGGATACAGTGGTATCAAGAATATGACAGTCATTGAGATGTGGGAGCAATTTCAAATTATCAACTTTATTAAAGAGGTCTCTGCTTTCATGCAGAGAGTATTAAATAAACAAATTAACATGGAACATTAAAAATTTCTTACGACTACACCTAATACATGTGCCCATAAGGCTTTTTTCAAGACAATTGCACATGAATCTATTATCATCCAGTTTTTCAATTTATCGTTGTAACTACTTTAATCTCTGAGGACTAGTATTGCGTTGTTCATAGTTGCCTATCTTTTGGATTGTTATCAATCGACATGTGTGTGAAATATATTCAAATTTAACTAGCAAACACAAAAACCAAAAATTTTAACATAGTCAATGTTAAAGTTAACAGAGCTTACAGTTTAACAGAAGATACAAAAAAAAGTACATGGAAGAAATTACCCAAGTATACGATATCGGAGAATGACATCCTTATTCTATTCCTTAGAAATTATACTCCACAATTTCTTGAGTGGAACAGCTTCGCTGGTAATTTGCACTTTATATTAGAAAGTTGAAAAAATATAGCCACAATAAATTTATGTGGGGAGGCTGTTCGATATTTCGGGAAAATGGGACTTGCTGCAAGTATCCCACTAAATAAAACCAAATTAGTTATATATCCGAAATAATTTTGAAATGTGAGAAATCGGGCTTGAAAAATTCATTATGCTAACAGTGTCTGTGTAGGATCAACGATATTGTTGAAAAATGGAACTTGCCGCAACAATCCCACTATACCCACAGTTTTTTACGGTCGAGCGTAACTTGGGAGCGGATATCTAGCCGACGACTTTCTTCAAATGAGCTACAAATTTTCTAAAAAAAATGGACTTGTAGGGGAATGTACCTAGTGGGCTGGATAACAATGTTATCAAGGATTCCAAAACAGATTTCGTTATGGTCAAGCGTTACTTGGGACCGGAGATATAGGCCACGAAACTAATTGTTTTCTTCCATTGCTTTTGTCGATGACTAGCATTTTTTGATCGATGACACGAATCTTTTTGTTCGATTACTTCTATTTTTTTTCCGATGTCTTGCATTTCCTTTGGTCCATGACTTGCACTTTTTTGAGCCATAACTTGCATTTTTTGGTCAATGTCTCAAATATGACTTAAAATATTAAGAAAGAATTTTATTTTCGCCTATCTCTTTACGCATGATGGGGTAAAATACTGAAAAAATTTCAAACAGATCAATGTCATGGTGTAAGGGGCTTTCAAACCAGCCAACATATAGACATTTTCTTTTACGTTTGTATAGATACACAATAAAAAACGTTACATAACAGCACATTTGTTAAATAATTTAATTAAATTTATTATACATATGTCACCGATGAAAAATACAACAAATAATTATTGAAAACTGAAACCTCATAATATTTCTGTTTTCTTCTTCTTTTTGTTTTTCATTGAAAGCGAAAGAAACAAAAAATCGCCTCAATAAATATGACATCAAGTCTTAATGTCGCCTTTGGCAACTAAAAATGTGCAGTTTTTTTTTCATAGTGATGAGATGTATATGGTTCGCTTCGTGGCTGGCTGAGTTTAATTATTATCATTGTAATTATCGTTGTCATCTCTATGGCAACATCACAGTTTCTATTGCTGTATCTTAACACTGTAACCACTGTGAAGTGAAAGAAAACCTTGATCTAAGTATTCTTATAAAATTAAAACAAAAAAAAACCAAACAAAACATAGCAATAACTTAAAGTACTCGAACTACGTACATACATACATAGTACAAGTATAATATCGTGTTTATATATGAGGCGTAATTGAAATTTAATCTGGTAAGAAATATACAAAAAAAAAAGAAAAAGAATTCTTCTCTAAAGGTTACGGATGACACAATATAGAGATGGTTGGTTGCTTTGGTCTCTCGGATGCTTGTAAAAATTCTCAAAGGCTTACAGAGACTGCAGGGCGTGCATATTAAACAAGAAATAACAGTGATTTAAGTCTTAAGAAATTTAAGCCTTATTTTTGTTTTATATTTCTTTCTTTTAATTTTTACCAAGTTATTTGGTTTTTCTTGTGTATTTGATTTTGCATATTAAATTTCCAACTATGAAACGAATAATTGAATTGAATTTCACTTTTATAACGGGCTACTGCTGGCTGGCTGGCTTATTATTTAAACAAATCAAAATTTCAAACACATTAAATAATAAATAATCGATACGGTAATACTGTTATGCTTTGATTATTTAATATTGTATGCATGTATGTATGATTTAATTATTATTATGCACTAATTTTATTTATAATGATTATGGTCGATTAGTTTTCTTAATCCATTGTATTTAACTGATATGAGGCAATGTTTTCAACATGAACGATTTATTTAAAAAAAAGCCTTTTGGCTGTGACTAAAAATTTTGCCTCAAAGTAAGGAAAACTTATTTGTTATTAATATGATCGAAATCTTACACTTTTAAACGCCCATATCCGACGAAACAAAATTGTCATAGAAAGTAGGCTGATCAAATATTAAAGCTAAATCACGTTCATACCGTACGAATGGGGATGTCAAAAAGTCATTGCACCGTCTAAAAGCAAAAGTCTTTATCTCAGCTAGACCAAATAAAACGATTCTTCACGGAAAGCTTCCTCTTTCCATTCTATTATGGAACGTACAGAATTTTATATCTTCTCTTGGAGAAAACAATTTCACTTTTAGAGTCATTATTACAACTTGCCATTAACTAAAGGTAGGATTTTAACAGGTAGATAAATTTTTTTTCATTATTATAAGTGGACAATATGGTAGAAGTGAGCGTTAAGCTAAATGGAGCATCATCCTACCGGTAACTTTTAAAGTTAAGTTTATTACATATTATTTTCACTATGGCAACTTCAAATATAAACAAAATAAGCATATACAACAAAAAAAAACAAAGCTCGTCGTTGCCACTCGTTTAAAAAAAACTTATTTTATTGAGTAGTGTTATCGACATTGCTCCGGCACTGCCATATTTTTGAAAAAGTTAACTTTATTATTTTATCATCATTAGGTTGTAATAACGAAAAAAAAAGTTAAAGGTGACTTTAAATTTCACTTTAGCTAAAGTTACCTTTAACTAAGCCCAACTTTAACCGGAAGTTGTAATAATGGCCCTTAACGTTTTCTACAAATAGAAGATTATATGCAAATTTATACCCAAAACATTATATCATATGATGCTATATCTCAAAAATCCAAAGTACTCACGTACTTCAATGACGATTACTATCCTTTAGTCAAGACAACATCTTAGCTTTTCACATCACCCATGTTGTGTGTGTTAATTTGATCCATGAGTGGCAGTACACAGTATAATGCCGACTCCAAACGACAGATTTAAACAGCTTTTCATGTCAATTTTTTTGCACTCAGAGTTTTTGTCAAAGACTGTTGAGAGAATGTCAGCGCAAGAAATGTTTTTTTATATTTTGTTTTGATCAAATACGTTAGAGCTGAGGCAGGTCTTGTCTTGCTAAAAAACTACGGTCTTCCATCTAGGTCCGTGATATCATGAGAAACAGATAATTTACCAGGCTACAGATGTTTGTTTATTGTAGTGGTTTTGTAAATATAATCATACGAAAAAGAAAAGTAAGTGGGCATGGTTACTACACCTCTTCAAAAACGTATTCTACACTGACAATAAAATCGAATATGGAATCTTTTCGGAACAGTTGAACCATAAATTGTGTCGATTACTGTAGACCTACTCAAGCTAAAATAATGACTGTAAATAATAATGGTAGCCGTAGTCTAGTAGGTAGTGAGTTGGCTTATTAGGAGTAAGGCCACGGTTCAAGCCCCAGGTCAGACATCTGCCAAAAATCTATCGTTCGGAGTCTACTTTAAAATGTAGGTCCCACCACTTATGTCCAAAAAATTAACACACCCAACATAAATAGTGTGAGTAGCTAGATCGTAATCCTGACTGAAGGTTTGAATATATGTACATATGTATATACTGTTATAATATTGTTTTACAATCTACGTTGGAACTTGTAACCACGGCTCTATCTTGCAAGACTGTAAACTTATGGAAAAATTTTTGAAAATTATTGTTAAAAATTCTTTTAACAGCACCCAATACAATTACCCAGACTCTGATTGTACCCTTAAGCAACTCAAAACTGTTTAAAAATTTGAAATTAAATTTCTTAAAGCAAACAAAAACTTAATTTCCATAATGTCTACATTTTGAATATGCAGCACAAATTCTTAAAAAGTTTAAACAGAAAGTTTTAAATTGATTTTCCAATACCGCAGTTAAAATTTTACACAAGAATTCTTTTCTTATGCAGGCTCGCTGGGCCACGTTTTCAAAATTTGGCATTCAGCCAATGGATGAAATAAAATAAAACGCGAGTATAGAATTTTAACTGCACTCTTATATAAAGTAAAAGTTCTTAAAGGGAAGAAAGAATTTTCAATGATTTTCTTTGGCAAAACCAAACAACCAAGGACGAACGTTTTTTCTTTCTTTTTTTATTACTCATAAAAGGAGGAAAATGTTGCTAAAAACAATAAAAAAAAAACAATAAAATAAACATGAACATAAAGTTTATAACCTATCTATCGATTTAAAATTAAAAACAAATGTTAAAACACTTGAATCATAAATAAAATAAATATTTACCACGAAAAAAACATGTTAGAAGACTCTCAGCCATAAATTGCTTACGACAAGACAAGGTTAAGGATGGATATTATTCAGTAATTGAAAACGAAGACGCACACTTAACACTTAACCGTGAACTTGATATTTAATTTTTAAGAAATTTATTCAATTAAAACTTTATAAATTGAACTTCAAATAATTATTAATTATTGTACAATATTATTTATAATTAAAGTTCAATTAACTGTTCAAGCCATGTAATTAGCAACGGAATGTATACAAGGAATTCATACGTTTTATGCTGCAAGTAAAGCATTGTTTTCGTTTCGAAAATTATGACGATAATAATGATGGTTATCATTAAAAATGGCAATGATGTAAAGTGAACAGAATTTTAAAGTAATGAATTCTTTTTCTTTTACTTTTCTAAGATGGAATCTTGTAGTTTAGTTTTCGCAGAACTCCCATCTAGAGTACCCAGCTATTTCTATGAAATTTATAGCCGAGAGTGTACAATATTCAAATACATATGTACATACGTAATTGGTCATTACAACCCTTTAGTTAGGATTACGACCTAGCTGGTGGGACCTACAGTTTAAAGTCGACTCCAAACGACAGATTTTTGTGAAACTTTTCATTACAGGGTTTTTGCCAGAAATCCGTTAAAAGAAATCTGCTGCAGTCAAACTGTCAATAAAACCTTAGAAAAACTTTGCTTTCCTAAGCGAGTCAAACTAACAGTAAGACTTTGCTTTTATATGCCTTTCCATAAGAGCTCACTACATTATATTACTGGTCATTACAACACTTTAAGTAAGGAAATCACCAACTTAAATCACCCACGTAGTGTGCATTAGTTATAATCGATCAGTTGCTCAATCTACAGTTTAACGAATGAGAGGCTTAAATAGCCTTTTCATTCCAACTCTAAGGACAGACATTTTTCATTACTTATCTGCTTAATTGGGTATTACAGCCCTTTTGTCAGGATTACGACTTAGCTTGCCACACCACTCATGTTGTGTGTGTTAATTTTATCCATGAATTGGGGGGCCTACAGTTTAATTTCGACTCCCAATGACAGATTTTTGAGACACTTTTCATGACAATTTTATTTACTCTCAGAATTTTTGCCAGCAGAGCTCTGAGGGGAAATTGCGAAATAAATTTTTATTTTCATATTTCGTTTTGTTTGCGATGTCTGATTCTGGGTTTGAACTTCTACGGCCACTTCTGAAATTTTTTTCATATCAGAATTAATTCTCACTTTGCTGAAAAATAGCTTTTCCTTCATGGTAACAATGTTATTTGAATAGTAAAAAAGTTGAAGTTAGTCTATACGTTGAACGCTTTAAAAAGATTCAACGTTTTTGTTTGTTTTTTTTCATATTAAAAGAATGAATGAATTCCTTTAAGCTTCTGCCAGTAACTTCAATTGTTTGTTTTATAAACAATAATTGTATTGATAAAAATGTATGCTCTTTATTTTCTGTTTTTGTTTTTTGGTTTTGTTGCTTTGCTTTTGTTTTATCAATAAGGAAATATAATTAATTATTTTTGTTATATTTATAACAACAACAATAGCAACCAACTACTGCTGCAGCAGCAAAACCGAAACACCAACCAGTTAAGCAAGCAAACAATTAAACAATTTGAACATAGAGCAGCAGCAACAGCAGCAAACAGTCAACTATAACGGTCTATAACTTTATGGCTCATGGTATAATAAACACATGCTTTATATAAACGTATATATGTACATACAAAATATTTATATGTATTATGTATAAAACAATACGTATGTATATGTATAATTTTTGTCCATGCCTATTGTATTGTTGATGATACTGGTGCTGCTGGCTGATGGCAGCTGATTGCTGCTCTCTATTTTAATACAAATGATGTTGCTGTTGATGTTCGGTTATTTGCTGCCATGTCTACCATGTGCAATTTGGCAATTGAAGCAGAACGAACAACAAAATTTATTTTTTTTTTTAAACACAATGTAATTTGATTTTATACGAAAGCGCTATGATGGATGAAAAACAAAAACAAAAGCAAAATTGCTCGCATTTTTAATTAAAAATTCAAATTTATTGTTGCTGTTGTTGTTCAAACATTTATTTTTGCATGCCATTATATGAATGAGGATGTTATTCTCTTTTGTTTTTAATATTTTATTTTTTTATTTTAATAAATTTATTTATAATGTTTCAATTATGTAAAGATAATTACGTAGAAAAAATGTTTTTTAAAAGAAATTATTGTCATAATAAATCAACATGTTGCTTAACTCTATTTACATACATAGGCTTGCATATACATATGTTTATGGCTAAAAATTAAACGTTTACATACGTACTACATCTTTAATATAGTATAACAATGTATATCCAACATTATTGTTTTAATCATAAAAAAACCAAGTTTTTTTTTTTTAATTTAAAACTTGAATAGCAAAAAATCGTGTCAATTTTTAATCAAAGTTTATTTTTAGATTAAAAGAATTACCCTGTAGAAAGTGTTTTTTCTTTTGCTTTTGTTTTAAGTCATTCAATAACTAACAAAAGTGTTTTATTAAATAAATAACAAAAAAAAAAACAAAAATTAATAAAAATTATAAAGAAAAATACAGAAATCATGTGCTCTTTTTCAATTAAAAGAATATTTTCTATTGATACCTTTTGAAACAATTATTAGAAAACAAAATGTGAACAGTATTAATTAAAAAAACAAATAAAAACCATAAAAACCAAAGAAAAAGTAGATAAATTAGGGCTTAGCATATTAATGTGTATATAAACAAAATTATAAACGGCCTACAGTCAAAGAAAAATGTCTACATACACCGTTGTATATTAATTTTTATTCTGCTTTCCAATAATTTCTATGTTATATTTTTGTAAATGCCTTAAACAAAGCTACAAAATCTTTTTTAATTGAATAAAAACCAACACTGTAGCTTCAGGCCAGTTTTCAGTTTTCTGGCAAAACGTTTTAAAGAAATATTTAAATGTAAGTGTATGAAGTCCAAATCACCATAAGAAATCTTTAAACATTGTACAGCAGAAGCAAAAAAAAAACTTTCTAAAATCCAAAATAAAGTAAAAGTTCTACATGAGGCTTTTAAATATTTATTCATAGGTACTGTTCTTTTGGGTGTACATATAAGTGTAAAATATGGCTACAGCATGTATGTATGTATGTTGATACGATTTTAAGCTTTTCTTGTTGTTTGCTACATACAGGCATTTGGAGCAACTATAGTTTAAACCAGTGTATATGCAGGACACCATTGTTTCGTTGTCAAAAAAAAAAAAAATTTAACTTTAAGCATCATGAAGTCCATCCCGACTCGTTCGAAGACGCATGGAATTTTAAAGTTCCCATAACTTTCTAGTCCTAGGAGGCTGCAGTAAGACGCATATGGACACTTCTTCCATTAAAACCTTAATGCATACATATGTACATAATTGTTCAGTACAACCCTTAAGTCAGGATTAAGACCTAGCTTCTCACACTACTTATGTTGAGTGAGTTAATTTTGAGTGGCGGGACCTACAGTTTAAAGTTGACTAGGAAGGACAGATTTTTGAGAAACTTTTTCATGGCAATTTCATTTGTTCTGAGAGTTTTTGCCACAAATATGCTGAAAGGAAGTCGACGAAGAAATATTTTTTCATATTATTTGTTGGAGATGTCTGACCTGGTGTTTGAACTAGTACTAGACTACCAACAAACATGAATACGAACAAAATTGTCGTCTTAAATCCACCATCCTATCAAAACTCAAACTTAGGCCATAAGCTATTTTCTGTTGTATTATCAATAAAGTAGTGAAAGACAAATATTATTGTGTGATATTAACAAGCAGAGCTATCAGGGAGTTTAACTACATCGTCAGTCGAAATACGAAAAATATTTCTTCGGCGACTGCCTCTCAGCAGATTTTTGGCAAGAACTCTGAGAGTAAATAAAATTGCCATGAAAAACTTCTTTAAAAACTGGTCGTTCGGAGTCGACTTTAAACTGTACTACTACTTATATATAAAATTAACGCACACAACACAAGTCGTGTGAGAAGCTAGGTCATAATCCTGACTGAAGAGCTGTAAGGACCAACTATGTATGTACATATGTATATTTGCAAAATCATAAGTTTTTAGTAAGTTAAAGTCTATCTTCTGTCCAAAAGAAATACGTTCTTTTGTAAGATCCATTCTCCAAATTTTATTAGGAAAACCATAAAAATTGAAAGAAAATTGAAATTCCTAACATTCACTTAGAATCTGTATATATTTTATAGCATTAATTTGAGTGGCTATATGAAGGGATTGCTAGCAATAGCACAGTAATCTCAAAATATTTTCTTTTTTATCTAAAAACTCATTCTATTCTATTTACATGCGGAAATCCAATAAACTCGTAAAAAAAAGTATTTTATTGAGTTTCATTTTTATAAACAGCATATGTAGGAGGGTAATAGCAATATTGAAGCCCTTCCCCAAAAAACCATTTGCTATTATATTACCGATTTTATTTAGGTCACGAAACGACCTTCTAATTCAATCTCCAAAAAAAAAAAAAAACAGAAACAAATAAAACATTCTCCACATTATTAATGTGATTAGAATTGAAAGTGATTAGGCAAAATGACCAACCCACTCGGCCTTATATTGTGTTTTAAGCCAATATACCGTATGTATTTATTTACACAACGTCATATGTAAATAATGTGTTTCAAACATACAATCTACACATGCCTACGTTTGGGGTCAATTCAAGCGGAAGTGTGCCAAAGAATTGGGGACACTGAAAATAAAAGAATAAAAGAACATCAAAAATAGAAGACGACAATATCATGCCAATACAACAAATATTAAAAATTTTACGACGACTACAAAGTAAAGGCATACATGTATATATGTATGTATGTATGGATATTCAAAACCTATGTATAAATGTGTTCAAAATTCTATAAAATTCTCTAATTACAAACATGGCTTTGCATGTTAAAAATGTATTTTACCAATACGTTTGAAAGTTGTTTCAACAAAAAAAAGAAACTAAAGAAAATAGACGTCATCCAAAATAAGAACACAACGTCAAATACGAGCATATTGTGTTTTTGTTGAGGGTGGGGCTGACATACAAACGCAGTTCTTTAGTCAAAAAGTTGTTGAAACATTCGGGGCTATTCTAAACGTTAGACAAGTCAAATCATAAACGTTTGTATTGTTTCGTTGTTTTTATTTTTTTTTTATCATTTTCAATTAAGTTTCACATATTTTGTTGTTTCGAAATCAACAAAAAAAAAACAAAAAAAACAAAATTACGTACATCCATACCCAAACAACCAAGTCAGCACAGTCATTATGGGTTTTTTTCTTTTTTTTTAAACATCATAAGTACATATCATTTGGGTTCTCCTAATAAACCTATAAAGGCAAAGAAGGTATCAGATTAATTGGAGGCACGTTATTTCAAAAATATTTAAATACAGTCTTCTTCTATTACTACACCACGTACCGTTTCATTTTTTTTCTATAGAATTAGTTGTAAATGTCTGAGTAGTATGTCTATGGCTATGTAGCTCTGGTAAATGAAGGTGGCTTAAATGAAGTCAATTATTTTATTTTTTTTTTGTTTTATTTTTCATAGTTTACGCTCTGAGTACTATTTGAGCTCTGTTAGTTTTACGCATCTAAGACTTTAGCAGTGAAAGAAATAAAAACATAAAGTTTAGAGATCAACTTACTTGATTTCCAAGCTTAATTGTTTGATTAGGGGTATTCACAGCATATGATACAAATTATACATTGAAAAATTTCAATATTAAGAATGGTTTCAGTGAGAACCTTTCATATTATCACAGGGGATTTTATGTTATTGCACTGCATTAACAGACATTTAGAGGAGACTTGGCCTTACCTTTTGGGTATAGAATCTCGAGTTATTTGCAGTTGTAGAAGTTTTTAAACGAAAATGTTATTAAAGTATGTCGTTGTTCTCGAGTTAATGTATGGAAAAGCCTACAGCCCATCAGAAAGTATCTATCAAAGTCATTACAACGTGACTAGGGTTGAATGTATCTGTAATCGCAAACTATATGTACATCATACGTCATTTTGTCGTTCTGTATAGATTGTTTTCAGTGCCAGTATTGTGCAATATTATGTGTAACTCTGTGATGGGTTTGAGAATACCAGAAAAGGCAATTATAAGTTCCGCCATACTTAAGCAAGTCAAACATTTAGGAAAGCATGATGCAAAATAAGCCAAAAGACTATTTAACTATAAATCTGAATCTAGTAAAGCAAATGAAAGAGGCTGTACCTATAAGTTCACAATACAGCTCAGGATAGCATTTCTGGTTTCAGTATGTCAAAGCGATGTTGACAATCGCCTTAACCCCAATGGCCATGCTTGTAAAAATCAACTAAATATGCAAATACCTTGTCCAGAATACTGGAAAGAAATCAACTTTATACATACGGAGAAATGATTAAACTTTAACTGAATCCGTATCTGCAAGAGCTATACTGATGACCGCCTAAACTTCAGGAACTTGCAAAAAGTGAACTAAAGTTGCTAATATTGTGTTGAAAACACTCTAAATAGACCTTAGCAGAATTAAATATTAATATAGTTAGAGGTGTTACCGAAGGAATCACTAGAATAGTAGGGAATCATGAACAATATAGCCAAGAAGGACATGCTGTTCATTTTTAAAAAGAGCTGCTTAAAAGTATCGGGAGGATATGTCACGCTGCGCTGCTTTTATTGTGTTTATCGCATAAAACTTAAATAGCAATTTTACTATAACAGATAACATACATGTAGATCAGTGAACGGTAGATCAAATTCATAACAGTAAAAGGCCAAGAAAGAAAGGATTATTTAGCAAGAAACCAAGAAACTGATTATTCAGCAAGGTTATACAGTTTCCTCCTTTGGCGGAATCCTTACATACTTATGGAAGGTTTTTAACTCCTGTGTAAAAAAAAAACTACAACTCTACACTAAATAATACAATTTTGTTTCAGAATACCCCTACTATTTGAAACTTTTTAACGATCGTGTATGTACCTTGAAAGTGTGCAAACATGTCTTAACAAAAACGAACTTCTGAAAGATGCCAACCGAGTTAATGGTGTTTATTTTCAAGCCTTTACTTTACTTTACTTTTTACGCCATTGAATTTGTAAATATGCTTGCAGAGCATATTAAATTCCCTAATTTAACTGGTATAATGCGTGCAGACATTATCTCTCTCTTAATGTTTTCCAAACTTTGTATTGTTTGGTATTGTTTAAATAAATAAAAATTTATAACGTTATTTAAAACCAAGCCAAACAACAAACTGTTTTGTTTTATGCCATGAAATTTGAGTAAAAGTTGAACATGCTTTCATAAATAATGTAAGACTTAATTGGAATATGTAGTTTGTAATTTACTGCGCCCAGATTTTGTCTTAAAACATTAAATTATACAACATTTTAAATTACAAATTAATAATAATAGATAATGAAATAAATAAATGCAATAAATAATTAATATAATATATTATTTTCACTATTTTCCATTGCAGATTCAATATACAAAGCTGCATTGTAAACTGGGGTTCATTCAAAATTTATTGAAGTAAGTAAGTAAAATTTAAAAGTCCATCTAGTATTTGTTTACAAATTATTTTCTTTATTTACAATAACAATTGAAAATTACTTTAATTTAAAAAATTCAAAATTAATTACGTATAAATTATTTCATTTCAATTGAATTCCTATTAAATTTAAAATTTCAAACATGTCCGCCGTGTAAACAATTATTTTTTTTCAATGTAAACAGTGCCCTGTAATTATTCCCCAGCTGTGTACCGTTTTAGTTATTACTTGACAAACTTTTCCCTTGTTGTTGTAGTAGGTGTTGCATTTTTAACGTAAACTTAAAAGCACTTACCGTTATAAATATTTAACAAACAGAACAGCTTTTATGAAAATTATTAAGCGCAATATAAAACGCTTATAGAAATTACTTGAGAAAAAACAATATGTTACCCAGTTAAACAACTGGGGTGCGATTATTGCATTCAATATTGAAATGCTGTAATACTTAATAAATGACTTAAGTATTTACTTGATAATTCACTAGAAATACAATGTTTAATAGTTTCAATGGAATTGCCCTTAAATGACTTGTTATTGAAAATTAAATATGCAGCAGAAATGATTTCATCACAAGCTAAAACAACTTGTCTTACGAAATATAATGAAATTAGATGATATTCTCTATTGCATTCTATTAATCCATTTTACTTAAATACATATGTATGTATATACAGAATTAGTCATTACAATCGATCAGTCACGAATACGATCTATCTCCTCAGACCACTTATGTTGTGTGTGTTATATGAGTTGTCGCCTCCGAACGACAGTTTCTTTAAATAAAATTGCATTTCAAATTTTATTTACTCTCAGAGTTTTTACAGGAAATCTGCTTAGGGGATGTCGCTGAAGAAATATTTTTTTCATATTTCGTTTTGTTGGAGATGTCTGAGCCGGGACTATTTAGTTCACTTAATTTGACTTTGCACTAGTTTACTACTCTCAGAATAAATCTTCTATATTATTTCTTTGTTTATTTTGTTTCCTTTATTAATATTTCCTTAGCTAATTGCTATTTATTTAACTTGCTTTCGTTTATTAAGCTGGTTTTTCCAATTTTGCGGGTGAGTGGCCCATTGTCAAATATTCTGGAATGCCATCTAATTGTTTCCTTTAGCAACGCTCTCTATGAAAATGCACTGGAATCATACTCATAATAATTTCTGATAATTATACGCATTCATACTTGTTTTAATGTCATACTCATACTACTCATATTCAAAGTTTGAATACTCATACTTAACAATGTGTATGGTGTTTGTTGATTTCGACTCTCCTTTACTCAACATTTACAAGAATCACAAAATAAGTATGATTCGCGTACGAACACTAAAATACTCACTAAAAAAGTTGTGTATTTGCTTAGCTTGCTATCTTTGTCTTTTCTTTCTTCTTTTTTTGTAAATGCAACAACAACTAAGACTGTAAATTTTGATGAATGATTCGAATCACTCAAATCATTTATGAGTATTATAAGTATTTTTCTAAATTTATGAATCTGAATGAGTATTTCGAATGTTATGAGTTCAAAGTCAACGTTGTACTCATACTCATTGCAACATGTACTTATAAATCAATGTTGTAGTGAATACGAATGAATCAGAGTAGTTCAATTTCAATACTGTTGACTCACTTATACTCAAAATTTCATGAGTACTTATGAGTAGGGAAAAACGATTCATTGCTGATCTCTGATTAACATCTATTCTTTACCAAGAAATGACTCTGTCTTAACTTGCTACGATTTATGAAGTTATTCCAACTGAAGCTGGTCAGAAGTGTCTTTCGATACATTATTTGGTGGAATATTGAATCCTCTAAAGAATATTTGTTTAACCTTCTCCCATATTCTAAGCGGAATTGCTCGAGTCGATCAAACATATTTGAAACTGACAGCGGGTTTGGGTCCACGAAAATTAAGAGTTCTACACCTCAGTTCTTTAAGAATGATGGTAGAATAGTTTGTAAGATCTAGATGCCTCCTATTTGTAGATTTTGAAAAAGTTATTTACACCCAGAAACACATAATCCTCTGGAGCGGGCTAGTATCTAAAAGCTTAACACCAAAAATCATCGTACTCATGTAATTCTATATAGTGATGCGCAAGAGGGCGTAATTCCACCCCTTCAGTTTAACGTTATCCCTCACGTTACGATGAAAATTGACACAAAAGCCAATGTGGGAGCAAAAGGCGTTATGTGGGTATAACTTGGTGACTTGGAATATGCAGATGATATCTGCTTGCATGGTCACAAGTATAGTAAAATAGCAGCCAAAATCAAACTGTTGTATGAAATTACACTAATAGTCGCGCTTATGGTCAACAAAAAGATCAATTGATGATCGATGCGAATAAACTAAAACTTTAATAATCCGTTCGATGTCTACGGAAACCACATCAAAAGCTTTTGTTATATTCAATGGAGAAATAATGTCAAGCGAACATATGGAAGGCTGAGTTCTGTCTGAAACTTAGAACATATGTTACACAATAAAACAGAATCGCAACTTCGACTCAAGAGCGAAAGCATGCCTTGTAAGAATTTTTATGATCTTTTAACCAGCAATAATATCCAACAGAAAGCAGGCCGCAGTCAGAACAATTACCCTGGCAACTGAAATCCGGAGACGTAAGCGAAATATGCTTGGACATACATATGTCATAGATGAATTGACAAGAGATGTGTTGCAACCTGTAGTTATGCATAGTAAGTCTGTAGTCGCCGTAGTCTAGTAGGTAGTGTGTTGGCTTATTAGACGTAAAGCCCGGGTTTGAACCCCAGGTCAGACATCAAAACAAAATATGGAAAAAAAATATTTCTTCGGCGACTTCCTCTCAGCAGATTGCTGGCAAAAACTCTGAGAATAAATAAACCAGCAATGAAAAAGTTTCTCAAAAATCTGTCATTCGGAGTCGACGTTAAACTGTAGGTGCCGCCACTCAAGTATAAAATTAAGGCACAGAACATGAGTGGTGTGAGAAACTAGGCCGTATCCTGACTAAAGGGTTCTTAATGGCCAATTATGTATGTACTTATATCCGTAGGAATACATAAAAATTTTTAAATTTTTGAATATTTCAGTTCAGTCAGCATCAAAGTTGGCAATATATACTATAGATATCTAAATGCTTAATCCCAATTTAACCATGTTAGTGGCACTCTGCTGCTTTACATAACTCAATTTAATCCTAATGCCTCTATTGTACTCTGTCTTTCGTTAATTGTTTAATTGCCTTTATTCTACCTGTCTTAATTGTGTACTCACTTAATATTACGTTGTTTTTCATTCTATTCTCTCACTCTATCTAATTACACTCCTAATGTTTCATTCTATTATGCAGTCCTTTATATTATTTCATACAATTTTGTTCTGCTTCGAAATCTCTCTACTTAATCAAGTGTTTATTTTATGAATAAGGCATGACCTCTATTCATGTAGAGCAATGAATTAGAACTAGAGCAGTGGGTTGCAGTTTATCTAACTAAATAACCCTTGATATACTTTTGTTCAACAGGAAAGAGAGAAATTAAATTAAAAGAAAAAAAATACAGGAAAATTCATTTAATTTTTAATAACATTCTAAGTTCACAGGCAGACTGAAATTAGTAGATTTTTATTCACATCAATTGTTGAGCTAAAGAGTACTTAAAACAATTAACGTAATGAATAAAACGTTAAATAATGCAAATGATGACGGTGGGTGTACAATAAATGCAAATTTAAATTTTAAAATTTTAAACAATCGACTTAAACAGGCCCCTACTGCTTATAATTTCATTAATTTATAAGTACACACACACACACACATCTATATACTATAGAGTACATCTTCGTTCTTGATTACCGTTATGTTGTTAAAGAGCAATTTCAAGAGCTTAATTTAATCGTTTAACAAAAGCAACAACTAAAACGTTGATTGTGGTGAAACTGTAAAGGTTTCTAGAGAGATATACTCTGTAATCTCTCTCCAAAGGGTTAATGTTCTCTTACATGCAAAAGTAAGTAATAATACAAATTACAAGGTTACACATTGTATGTATGTGCCAGTGTGTGGGTGTTTGGTTATAATATGCAAATTTCTTGGTATATGGAACATATGCATGCACTTTGTTGCAGATAAATTCACATTTTAAAATGAAAGTGAATGTGAATGTGAAAGAAAAAAATGAATTGAGCTTTTACCTTGATTTCATTTCTCCATTTCTACTCTTTTCCTGCTTTACTTGTACTACTTGGCGATGGGCACGTGTTTTCGTGTGGGAACTTCTCAGAATTGTAGAAAGTTTTTATACTCCTTGTCTGCATAAGTGTATGCATTACAGACGAAACCTATTACGAAAATTGTAATAAAATTATATTTAAATCAGTTGAAAAATGAATAGAAAAAGTATTTAAAATAAGAAATAAAACAGAACACAATTCTCTTAGTGTTTAGATATTTCTTGTTTCATGTATTTACGGCCTGAGGGGAAAATTATTGTGGACAAAAATATCCTCAATCGTAAAATTACCATAGCCAGGCGGTTTCAAGAGCACTGGACTCTAATATAATGAACTTCAAGGCAGTACACGACTGTCGCAGACATTTCAGCGAGGCAGCGCATCAATATGATGTTTATATTACATGGATGCCAGGACATAGAGACATTTAGGGTACCTGCAGAGCGAATAAACTGAACATTCGAGAGACAACAATCGAACTCTCTCTGCTGAAGTCTTGGCATTGGAGAAGCTTTTGGGACCTGCATGAGTATAATTGACAATGCAATCGTAAACCTTGCGAACAATAGATGGGCGGCTTCTGACACCGGCAGAAAGGCGCAGCAAATCTAACCAAGGCTGGATAGAAGACGCACGGCAGCTCAACCTAAACTACGGAGAAGCAGCATCAGCACTGTTGTCCAGGTTATTACGGGTCATTGCATTATAGGCACGCATGCGAGGCGCAATGGTGTTGGACACCTTGCAAATGATTTCTGTAGAAGTTGTGGAGATGACGAGGAGGATGAGACTGTTCGTCACCTACTATGTACATTCCCGGCACTTTATCGGAGAAGAAAGAGGCACCTAGGGTGCCTACTATATGGAGGATCTGATTGAATTGTCATGCATTTATATTGGCAGTTTGAGTTGCTTCATCGGTAGCTCCAAATGGTTTCTGGCCTGGGGGAAAATGGACAACTGTGGTATCACAATAGGTACTCTGTGTGACCTAAGTATGTCCGCTCATAACTCCTTGAGTGTACAGCCTCTTGTATTTCTCTGGTGGAAAGCTACAGCTGCTTACAACCAGACATCGATCTTTATGACAATTTATTTAAAATATAATCAAAAAAAAAACCGCCGTGTTGTAGAATTTCGAACCAATAAAAAAGCCAACAAATCTGGATCAGTCAATCAATACTCCTTAAATAATACAATTACGAAGTACTCTATAAACAAACATCATAGGAAGTTCAGCAAAAAGTTCTTCACCACTACAGCCAATTCATTTCGATGGAGGGCATTGTATCTAGGAATTATTAGGTGAACTAATCAGATTGAGAGAAGAAAATTAAGTGAATATGAAACAATAAAACAAAAAATACCCCAAGCACATGCTTTATATGGTACTTAAATACTATACTAAAATAAAAGGCGGTCAAACAATTGCAAAATACCTACGGCATCGTGTCTTTGTTTGAATTTACATTCGCTGTCGCTGTCAAAGTGTATTGGCTTATTAGGCGTGAGGCCACGGTATAAACTCCAAGTCAAACATCTCAAATAAAATGAAATCTGAAGAAAATATTTCTTAGACGACTTCCTCTCAATTGATTTCTAGCAAAAACTCTGGAAGTAAATAAAATTACCATGAACATTTCTCAAAAATCTGTCCTTCGAAATCGACATTAAACTGTAGGTTCTGTCACTTATTTACATATGTATAAAATTAACACACATATCATAAGTCGTGTGAGAAGCTAGGTCGTAATCCTGACTGAAGGGTTGTAATGATCAATTATATATGTACATATATCGGTTCTTCTTACTTATGGCCAACAACATGTGATAGCAACATTCAGTTCCATTAGTACCTTTTCCAATACAGTTATCACTTTTCAATAATATTTCCAACAGGGCATTATACAAAATAAACAAAGAAAAAAACAAAAAAAAATTAAATCCAAAAAAAATGTTTAAATATTCAAAACACATAAAAAATATTGTCTTAAAATCCTCGTCTTGAGTATGATTCATAATAAAATTAATAAAAAAAAAAGAAACCTGACGACATTCGGTATTTTAAACAAGTTGTACAAATTTCTTCCTCTTCTCCTTCTTTTAGGCAAATTTAGTCATTAACATGACTAAGATACACCATCTTATTCTGTTTTATACATTCAGATTTCTTTATTTTTTTTTTTTTTTTTTTTTTTATTGTTGTTATAAATATTTCCTATTAGACCAGCAATAATTATAATTTCTAAAATGAGTGTGAATAAAAAAAATATATAATTTAAGTTTCTTGTTTAAAATTAAATTATAGGTATAATAAAAAAACAAATGATTTAAAACGCTGTTTCGCTTTCCGTTGAGTCAATAAACAAAAGTTTAGAACATATGAAAAATAAAATAATACTTTTAAAAATCTTGAAAAAAAAAATTAACAAAAGGTGTCTTTTAAGTAAACCAGCTAAAAATTAAGTTACTCTCTGTCTCGACTTTTCATATTCAGGTTTTTAATTTCGATTTACTTTTTAACCATATTGAATTATAAATACGAAATGCAATGTTTAAAAACTGATAAATTAAGCTAGATTCGCAGATTTCTCGTAAGAACTCTGAGCGAAATTAAATTGCCCTGAAAACTTTCTCAAAAAATCTGTCGTTCGGAACCGACTTTAAACTGTAGGTTCCGCCATTCATGTATAAAATTAACACACACAACAATCCTGACTGGATTGTCGTAGTGACAAATAATGTATGTATGTATGTATCTTTCTCAAAAACAAAGTTCATTACAATCATTATATGCTTTTCTTTGTGTATATAAGTATGTACATTAGAGCGACTCACCAAAAAAGTGCTCGATGTACCCTCCTAAAAATGAACCTTGGACTATTTTAAGATGACATTTCAAATATTTCGGCTCCAGCTTTGACCTCTCGTGAGCTGGACCATTTTGAAAAAGGGTCTATTTTTGTATGTTTTGTTAATATGAGAATATGTTTCTTTACCAACAGATACAATATGGGTATCATAAGAAAGGTTTTTTTAAGGCGCGTCCAACTGTATATACAATTTGTCCAAGGACGAGCATCCATATCCTTTTTTTAAGGATATTCTGTAAAAAAGAACGGATTTTGAATTTTTTTGTTCAGGGTTGTTTGTAATAAAATAACCAAATTAACATATTTTAATCTTTAGTCGATATAATTAAATACGGGTCTCAGCTTTTTTTGAAATTCGCGCTAGTTTGCGTTTTTTGGGAACAGTTTTGTAAACATAAACTATAAAATTTAATAACTTTTTTACTTTCCAAAAAAAAAATATGCCGAAAAAAAGGCGTGGATCATTTATTTATTCCTTTCTTTAGTCCTATTTTCATCCATACATGATCTAGGAACAAAATCCGCTGTCATATTATAGTTACAACAAAATTGCATTTATATATATTCCAGAGCACCGTTTAAAATGCATCTAATTTTCAAAAATCTAAATTATTTACATACAAAGATGATGTACTTGGCAAAAGGAAAAATTTGATACCCATATTGCCCTATTTAAAGCGAAGGGTTACCACCCCATTGTATTTTTGTCAAAACGCGAACTAGTGCGAATTTCAAAAGAAGCTGAGACCCGTATTTAATTAAATCGACTAAAGATTAAAATATGTCAATTTGGCATTTTTATTACAAACAACCCCGAACAAAAAATTAAAAATCCGTTATTTTTTACAGAATATCCTTAAAAAAAGAACATAGATGATCGTCCTTGGAAAAATTTTATAAACAGTTGGACGCGCCTTAAAAAACCCTTTCTTGTGATAACCATATTGTATATGTTGGTTAGGAAACAGATTCTCAAATTAACAAAACATGCAGAAATAGACCCTTTTTCAAAATGGCCCAGCTCACGAGAGGTCAAAGCTAGAACCAAAATATTTCAAATGTCATCTTAAAAAGTCCAAGGTTCATTTTGAGAGGGGTACATCGAACACGAATTTTGCTTCCATACAAGTTGAGTCGCTCTAATGTACATACGTATGTATGTCGGATCCTGTATCTAAAACTCTTACAGATTTCCATGCGCGTCAATGTAGGTTGAGACTTGACCTACAGAGGATAGATGTTTACAGATAATGCCTAGAGCATCAGAAACAATAGAAATAGAAATCATATAATAATCTTGATAGATTTAGTTTAAGCTCGTAGAGAGATAACTTGCCTCAATGGGTAACACGTCCTCCATTAAAGTTTCGGACTTGCCAGCATTCATTAGGAGAGTGGCAGACGTACTTAAGAAATAATTGACCATTTGCACACAGTAGATCTTATTGGTTCTCGTGTCCAAAGTGTACATCAATCAAGAGCAACTTGAACTAATTTTTTAATTATAGGCAGGAATTATAAAAACATCCAAATCAGCATTAACTGATTAATAAACGTATGAAGTAATTTCTAAATCTAAGGTGACTAAGATGATAGTAAACGCTGTGTAATACTTGACGAACAATATTTTTCATTACAGTTTTCGAATTTTAAAAATTTTTAAATTTGAAATCTCTTTTATATAATGTATCGAGGGAATCCCCCTTGAATCCCCAGGGAAGCTGGTATCAACATAAAACATGAAAGGAAGGTCAGACAATGCCAGATATTAAAAAATGTATGATTTAACCAGCAACGAATTCCTTATGTCTATACCCAATATCATTTCACTGAGATTCTTCTTTCTAAGCTATGAAAATTGGCAACCCTGTCATTTTAGAACTTGCTACAATAGATCTACCATCTTAACACGGAAAAACTTTATAATGAAATTGACACAAAGCAAAGAAAGCAAATGTGACATTAAAGTTCCCAAAATATATATAATATGGTAGTGGAAATTTCCAGCGATATAGCCTATAGAAGTTCTTTTACATGATTTTGGAATTACATTCGATGAATATGGCAATTAAAAAAGAATTCGGTTCTAGTTTTTGCTAAAAAAAAAAATTATGATCAGGACTGCCAATTGCCTTACATTGCGATAAAAAATTCTATTCCATTGCTTCACTCTAATTAACTAAAACAGTGATTAAAATACTGACTCTTCTCAGAATTTCGACTTTGCCTCTTGCAAAGATTGAAGGGATCAGGGTTTGGTTTCAGCAGCATAACCAGGTACCCACCAGATTCCTAGTCAAGCTATTTTAAGTGTATTAAGAAGATCATTGACGTCATATATTCCATCAAAAACAATGCAGACGTAATTTTTCTTCTGGAGCATTGTTAGCAGCGTAAGAAACAGACGAAGGACTTTTTAAAGAAAATTTTTTTCACATAACAGGAGTAAGGATTAAGACCGAAAATGAATTGTAATGGCTTGTAAAATTCACACAGCGGATTCAAATCTTGATAGTTTTCTTGAATTACTATTAGTTTTTCTGTACCTTATAGAATTTGAATAGAAAATTTGCTTTGGAAAAAGTCTCGTACATTTGTGCAGCACTGTGTTAATAATGTGAAAAACAGATAACCACCGATATTGTATGGAAGGGTATTCTTAATTCGCTTTTGCTAATTGCAGAAGCTTATAACTGAATATTTAACATTCATTTGCTAATTGTTCAATAATAAAGTTCTTTGTTTTACGTTCGTTTTTTATTCACTTTTATTACTTTTTCTTACATTATCTTCCATCTGCCATTTCGGTTAATTTTACTGTTTTTTTATTGAAAAAGTACAATGACTTTTCGGTTTTTTGTTTGTTTCTGTTCTCAGGCAAATATGAACGCATTCCCACTGTCTATAGGTGGAGTTGAATATGAGTAAACAAGGTAGAGAGAATGAGTAAAACGCTAAAACAAATTTTGCAAATTATTTGTAACTGTAAGTGTTTGCCATTAACTAATGCCCATTATTATTTCCATTTCTTTCCCCTTCTCCCTTCATATTTTCTCTTTTCGTTTTTAAAACTCTGAAACCCCAATTTAGCCACTTTGGTATGAGAAACTCATCTTCGGCGTAAATTGTTTTTAGTCTGCCGCTAATGTGTTAATCTTTAAAAGATGACATCAACTCATGGAGTGTAAGTTGTTCAGAAGAGTACATATTGTGTTTTGTCTATAAAAAAAACGCCCACAGACATTCTGAATATTCCCAAAAATACTAACTGTATATGGTATTACAATAAAAAAAATGGAAGAGGAAAATACATATGCATTCTTATTTACGACATATTCAGGCCGCTTGTATCTCAACGCCATATAATAAACACGTTGAAAGATATTTATGGAGTGTGTTTAAATAAAAAAGAATTTTATTTCATACAATTGTATAAAACATTAATTTTTTATTAATCCTTGCATTTAAATTTAAAGCATCCATAAGAAACGTGTACAAATGTATACGCAATCATAAATTGAGGTTAATTTTGTCAATTTAAATTTTATATTTCTTTTATTTTTGCTTTCTGCTGTTCTATAAATAATAAAATGCGTTAAATTTTATTTCCTGTTTGCCTTAATTTTTTAATAAAATTACCTTTAATTATGATTATTTCAATTTCCTTAATTTGGTTTTGTGTGTTACGAGTTTTTCGTAAAAGTGACGACAATAACCCAGTAAACTACAATGTGTAGTTAATTGTATTGATTATAGCAAACCTTTCTTCCAAACCAAATTAGCAGTTCGATTTCTGCAATGTATGCATGAGGTTTGATATAAAAATTAGATATTCTTTTAAGATGAAAATTAAGATGCATATGTCCTGCCTAATGAGGGTTAAAAACTGGCGCTGTCTGATCTTCCTTTTATGTTTTTTGTTAATACCAGTTTTTCTGGGGATTCAATGGATTACCTGAACAAATTATTTAAAGAGGTTCGAAATACGTGTTCCCCATTGAGATACGATATCTCTCTACACGTTCCATCTACATAAATCTATCAAGATTATGATATGATTTGATTTGATATTCCATTGCATCTAATGCAGCAGGTATAATCTGTAAACACCTACAACTGTAACTGTCATCCTATGTGAATGAGGTCTCAACCCACAATATCTGTGGAGTTATGGAAATCTGTTAGAGTTTCAGATACGGCATCCGACATACATACATACGTATGTACATACATACACAAAGGAAAGCATACAATTCGTAATGAATTATAATCACCAATGCATTGTTTTTGTGAATGATACATAATTGGTTATTACAACCCTTAAGTTAGTTAGCGAACTAGCTTCTCACGCCACTTATATTGTGTGCGTTAATTTTATATATAGTGGTGGGCCCTACACTTTAAAGTCGACGCCAAAAGACAGATTTTTTGGAAACCTTTTCATGAAAATTGTATTTACTCCCAGAGTATTTGATATCTGCTGAGAGGAAAACGCCGAAGACATTTTTTTATTTCGTTTTGTTGGAGTTCTCTGACCTAGACCATTTTATTACCAAAGCAAAGAAAGCAAGTGATTAGCACATTATCAGAGGTTCTTGAATTATAGGGTTGCCATCTACGGTCTTCTAAAAATGGCCTTAATCAGCCAACACACTATTTACTAGACTACGGCGAGTCATTCTTTTATGCAGATACTTTATTTTTACTCCTCCTTGAGACCGGTTGATGCAGTTTTTGAGAAGATCTTTCTATTTCTTGCATTAGTCACCAAGTGGTAGCATAACATCTAAGCAAGACCCTGATCTTACTCACACTGTGTACAGGTCAAAGAGATTGTGGGTGTTACCACCTAAGTCGGTAAAATGCTGATATTTCCTGTTTCAATGGAACTATCTACTAATCTCATCAGAAATTGGCTCACTGTCGCTCACCAAGCCAAAGCCAGGCCTCTTTAAGCATGTAAACATTAGGACATACATACATAAATTATTATAGCTCAGTAATGTTGGAACTTTCTGCACAATTTGTTTAATGCAATTTGTGAACTTCTAAGCAAACTTGATTCGAATAAAGTATTTGCCAATTCAATCTATACCGCTCAACATTTTACTTTTTGTAATTTTTGGGTTAATTTTTATAAAAATATTGCGGTCTTAACGGACTAGAAAACAAATTAAAGCGGTTATGAGTTCTTTGCATAATAAAAAATTAAATTAATTAAAGAATTTTTTAAAATCTCTGCAAAAATTCGACAAAAACCCAAGCAACCACTCCATTGTATGATCTTAAACAGTAAATAGAACACTAAAAATAGAACTTTATTTTGCCTTTTTTTTTCGTTTGTAAACTCAACGTCATATATCTATCATAAGTGCTAAAATAGGCGTTTGTTGACTTCTGGTTTTCAGTTTTTTGCAATTTTTAATACGCTTTTGTTGCATATTTTTCATTTTCTTTCAACGGAAATTCATTTATTTCCCATACCACCCCTCATCAACACGTACTTTATAGGAGAAAAAAAATTGTTTTGTGAACGCGTGACTATTTTTGCTCTAAAAGCTTATGTTGCAATTTCCACACAAAAAAAATATGAACACAATGCAAAAATTTTTATTTTGTTGCAGATGCGTGGGTGTTTTTTTGCCAACAGTACAGCAATATTGGTGTTGGTTGGATGCAATTCTTTTGTGGCATACATATAAATCTCAAAGAGACACATTTCATTCACCACTCCATTCATATGAATTCCATATGGAAATTATTATCTTTTTTTCTTGTTGTTGTTTCTACTTCATAAATGAAAATATGGTTGTAAAATCATAAAACAAAATGTACAATAACATCGTAAAGTTCATTTTGTAAGTTTCAAAAAACCATAATATTTCCCAATACAATATTTCACCATTAGCTTTATTACTCACCTAATTTTGTATGATGATTGTAATCATGTAATCAATAATATTTTTTTGGTTTGTTTGTAAAACTACCATAATTCAAGGTGTGTACGAAGTGTGATAAATGAAGTCATAATTTTTGTTTATTTCACATTCGGGCTTTTACAGCAATTTGGTTTTTTTTTCATATTGATTAACAGTATGCTAATCATGAATATGTTACAAATTTTGTTCAAAGCCATATGTGAAGCAAGTAAAACTTTTTATCTGTACGTATTTAAGCTTACCTATGAAGTCAATTTAACATAAAAAATAATAATAATTTCAATATTTTTCATTAATTTTTAAGAAAATTGTATTTATTGCATTGGTCTTAATAAAACTTAACAGATTAATTAGTAAATTATGATTAAATTGTATAAATTTATTTAACAAATTCAAGTCATTATTTCCATCATTATTTCATCAATGATGTAATCATGAATAAAAGATCTTGTAAACTGCAGCCCATAATTCAGGTAAAATAAAAACACAAGAAATTGTACTGAAAACCCCATCTTTACGAGATTTTTATGAGCATATTGGAAATAAACAATTGGAGAGAACAAATACATCGTACTTACAGTGTTTATGGTCCATTCAATTCAGCTCAACATTGGTTTTAATTGATTTTGTTACAGTTGGTCAATTCACACAAGCTGTTGTATCGTTGTATTGAGTGTATTGTTGGATGAATATACAACAGTGTATGCTTGTTGTTAATAATTTTCATATAAAAATCCGATACACTTATACACATTTTTTTTCATGTTTTTAAAAGTTGTATTGGTTTCGTGCTATCAAATTGTTTGAATGAAAAAAGTAATGTTCAAGTAATTTTATTAAACTGCTAAATCCCAGCTTCATAGCAACGAAAATTAACCCACTTCTTCATTACTGCCAACTGGCAGCATTAAGCAAAATTGTTAGTTACTAGGCTTGATGTTTTTACCATTTGTTTATTAAAAATTGAGAAAAACAAGGGAAAAGTACAAAACTAAATGGAATATTTACAGAAGGCATTGAATTAATGTGCTTCTCGAAGGTTGTTCATCCGAGGTTGTTTATCTGTGGTTATTCATCCAAGAGCTAAAATTTTGGCATAATCTTTTCAGCATTTCGTTAATTAATGTTGTTTTCCACATGTGGAATTGTAACTGACTTGACCCCTTGACTTCATGTATCCACACACAAAAATAGTCCACTGTGATCAAACTCGCCTCTCAATAGGTTCACTCTATAGTATGACGGTACCATATGGCATTTGGGTCACTAAACATCACACATTACTTTGCTTCATTTATTATAACGTTGCCATTTAGATGGTTTTGAAGATGATGTAGTTCAATGATGACGTCGGTCTACAAACCGCTTTAAACAACGCATGTTTCCAGCTGCACTAGCAGCTTTCGAGATGCTTCTAGCTGCTCTTCACACCTAATTAGGTAATTATTTTAATTAATTAGAAGGAGGCCTCGGTACAACCCCCGGCTCAAACATCTACAACAAAACGTACTATGAAAAAAATATTTCTTGGGCGACTTCCTCTCAGCAGATTTCTGACAAAAAACTCTCAGAATAATTAAAAATTACCATGAAAAATTTCTCAAAAATCTGTCGTTCAGAGACGAGTTTAAACTGTAGGTCCCGCCATTCATGTATAAAATTAACACACACAGCATAGGTGTATGGGAAACTAGGACGTAATCCTGAATAAATGTGCTTCTTCGCTGGAGACAATTTTTCGATAGAAACACATTTCTTATACAAATTTGTAAGCGTTGTTCTATTCATGGTCAAATGATAAACCTTATTCAGAGCTTTTGTCATTGTCACACGTCACGAATCTTATTTTATACTGAAAAGTTATTAACAAGTCAAAATTTCTTAAAACTTTTAGCTTTTGCAAAATAAAGTTATTAATAATTTTGCAAGTGAAATCTTCCGATTTTTTAAAACAGAGTAAGAAATACTTTGCTTTAAAACCGTACTATTTGTACCATGCATACTTTATTACTTGAATTTGACATTGTTTGAACCTGGTCTTCAAAGCATACAATGATGACTATTGATTCAATAGAGTACAGATGCAATGCTTTGTCGTACCGCTTCCACAAAGGAAAGAAATTTATTTTTCTTAAATAATGAGGCAACCCGTTCCTAAAAGTTCCAGACCCAGTACTTATCTTTCTTATACAACTTATCTGTTTCTAATAATTTGTTCAATGTGTCTTACATGACATTACATGGATAAGAGTCGTGTGAATAAAAATTAAAATAGAATTTGCTTCTCATACTATATTTGCGGTTATCTTTTCTCTAATATTGGCATGAATATTATACACAATAGGGTGGGTCAAGTAATAAAATATTGTGAACCTAATATTGGATATTAGGCCTATGCTCCCTAGAGGAGTAAGAGGAACATATATAATATTGGATATAAAAATATAAATTTGTAACACATACATATTTATTATCATTTTATTTGTGCTTAATAACCATCTGCCATCACTCGATATTATTGTTCAAACCTTAAAAAAAAAATCTTCTTATGCTTTATTATTTGGCATTGACCCATTTCTTAAAGCATCAATAAAATAGACTGTATTTCATCAAATACATATATTTCAAATCAAATGAAATGACAACATTTGATGTATTTTAAGACTTTGTAAAATCAATAAAAACGAAAAAGTAAGGAGGAAAACAAAAACCTATATGAATGACAATCATATTACGTTTTGAAATAAAAATTCATCATTTATTGTTGATGTGGATTGAGAAAACTTTTGAATCAAAGAAGAAAAAAATAAAATAATAACAATAAAAGAAATACATAATTTACACACCATTTTATCGATCATTTATTGAATGTGAATAATAAATACAATAACAAAAAATTAATTTCTTAATAAATACAAACAAATTTTCAAATACACGGGTTTAACAATGAAAAATTTCATGTCATATTTCCCTTTTTAATTAAATACATATGTATACATTGTTTGAAATAAAAAACCATTTAAAAAAACTTTTTTTTGTTTGAAATATGAAACATTAATTAATAATATATTTCAGCAGCATACATTATAATTTCTTTATTATTTTTCATTTTCAATTTATTATATTTCCTTAAAATAATATTTTTTTTATTATTTCTAAATACACGTGCTATACATAAACAAAAATAATGAATTTTGAAACCACAAAATAAATTTTAAAAAATCACACGAAATTAAATAAACAAGAATCTCTAGTTTAATATTGAAAGATCAGTGAACTTGGCATATCTCATAAACAAAGTACATACAAGGTCTAGCACTTGAACAAAAACAGCCTCAACTGTAGACATTAATGATCACATACTTACTTAATTGATCATTACAACCCTTTAGTCAAGATTGTAACCTAGCTTCTCATACCAATCGTGTTGTGTACGTTGATTTTCTCCATTAGTGGTGGGACCAATAGTTTAAAGTTGATTCCGAACGACAGATTTTCGAGAAACTTTTCACTGTAATTCTATTTACAATCAAGAGTTTATGCCAAAAAACCACTGAGAGGAAGTCACAAAAAGAATTTTTTTTAATATTCCGTTTTGTTCGAACGAAACACGGACATTACCATTTCGGCTAATTAAACGGCTATCAAACGTTTGACGCAATAAATCGATTGTGGCATGAGATGTGTGGTAAGTTGTACCATACTGTTGAAACCAAACATCGTTCACATTGATACCATGAAGACCGAGTACAGAAAAATCGGTTATCATGGCTTAGTAGATGTCTCCATTGACCGTAATGGTTGCGGCGTCCTCATTTTCAAAGAAATATGATCCAATGATGTTCCCGCTCCACAAGCTGCATCAAACAGTCACTCGTAATGGGTGCATTGGCTTCTGTAAGACCACATGTGGGTTTTCTGAGACCAAATAATTTTGCTTATTACCCACCAACGCGTACCCACCAAGATAAAATGAGCTTCATCCGAAAGGATCATGCTGCTTCAACTCTTGAACCAATTGAACTTTGTTAGGCGTAATACCGATATCTTTTCGCAAAATTCGACGTAAACTGGTGCGTGAAATGTTCAATTCTTGAGAACGATGAAGAGTTGATGCTGATAGATACTCACGAACTCACTCAGCTTCAACATTTTCGCGTAATATCCGACCAATTGTCTATGTTTCCAATAAATACCAAAGTGGAGATAATATTCTAAAACTTGTGACAAAATAGAATGACATAAGTATTGTCAGATTCGAAACAACTGATGGGACAAATTTAAACCGATAGATGGGCCACCCGAAATTACATTCGTCTGTACGCACATTTCATTTTCTGTCGCCTAATTGGGTTTTCGCTTTTTTATCAATCAGTAATCAGTATTGAAATTCACCAACCGTTTTACTTGCTTTATTTTCTAATTTTCTTTTCTAACATTTAGTTGGTAACCACGTTTAATATTCTTATTTGTTTTGGCCTTCTTTTTAAATTTATATTCCAGTTCTCGAAAAATGTCAACCACACCTTAAAAATGTTATGCGTAAAAAGAATTAATTATTCTGTCTTATGCAAACAATCTAAAGTACATACATATAAAATATTATTAATTTCCTGAAAAATATTAGGACAGGCAGGCAGATACAGTCTGTATCTGTGGAAATTGTGTGTAAATTTAGTTGGCCTATTAACAATGAACTTGAAATATCAACAGAAATTTATGAAAATTGCGAGTGTTTTTATTTTCTTTCATTAGATTGCTATTACAAAACTATAAACATAAGTATGTATATTAAGGTCATTGGCTGTGTTCGTTCCCCACAGAGCTTTTAATATAATTAAAATGTGAGGACAGTTCTTTTTAACGGCATCATAAAATGAATATTAATTACAACAGCGTTCCATTTGTAATGAAAATGTGGGAGGATTGAGTCTGAAGGTAAAGAATTTCTTTTAGGCAATATTCTTATTTTAAAATAAAATAATTTCTAATTGTATCGGGTCGGCCCTATACACGATAATGTCGATTTTCCCAGAAAAAATCATCTTTTCGGATGAAGCTAATTTTCATCTGGGTGGGTATGTTAATAAGCAAAATTGTCGAATTTGGGACTCAGAAAACCCACACGTGGTCTTACAGAACGCAATGCACCCATTACGAGTGCATCATTGGGCCATATTTCTTTGAAAATGTAGACGGCGGAAACATTACGGTCAATGGAGACACTTATCGCACCATGATAACTGATTTTTTGTACCCGTTTTTTATCGTATGGATATGAATGATGTTTTTTTTCAACAGGATGGTGCAGCTTGTCACACGTCTCATGTCACAATAGAATTTTTAAATTTAAACTTTTAAATCACCCACCCTATACAAATAATTGTGTTGCCATCCTTGCTATAAGGATCAGTCATAACTAGCATTTTGATTAAAAAATTTATTATTGGCACGTATTGTTGAATGCATGTCATAGTAGTAGTAGTCGCCGTGGTCTCGTAGGTAATGTGTTCGCTTATTAGAAGTAAAGCCCGGGTTCAAACTTCAGGCCAGACATCAAAACGAAATATGAAAAAAGAAATATTTCTTCGCGCGATCTTCCTCTCATCAGATTTATGGCAAAAAAAATAACAACCCTTCAGTCAGGATTACGGCCAAGCTTTTCACACCACTCATGTTGTGTGCCTTAATTTATTCGTGAGTGGTGGGACCTACAGTTTAGCGTTGACTACGGACGACAGATTTTGTAAGAAACTTTTTCATGGCAGGCTTATTTACTCTCAGAGTTTTTGCAAATTCTAGCAAACGTATATCCATCCATGGCAATTCGGTAAAGTAGATTGAGCGAAAAACAACTAATTTGTCAGATATAGCTCCAACAAGACGTCCATTATCAACTGACAAAGTTTGGAAATCCCTTTTGGTAAACCTGATATTATGTAAACCAACAGGGTAACATTGTCCTAGTGACAATGAAACGTAATTTATTATCCCGTACACATACATATCTTTCTAATAAACCCTGAAGTGGTATTCAAGGTTAAAGTCACTACAAAAATAACTGTTCTTTTATCAGCAGCAGGAAGAAACATAAAGGATTTTTTATGAGTATTTTTTAACACGAAACAACACATACTCGTACAATGACAACGTCATCAATGGGCGCACAGAAAAGTTAAAAACAGCAAGTCAACTGACAGTTATTATACTTCCTAATGGGGAAACTGTCAAATACAATATTTACCACCCACAAGGTACAGAAATAAATTTACAACTTGAAAGCTTTCATTGAAATAAAAAACCAAAGTGATAAACTAAAACGCAGTTGACCGAATTCTTTTTAAACACAAAATTTAAGTCATTAAAGCCTTAATTGAAACGAGTGCTTAGCCGACCATATACATTCATTCAGTGTCTTTTATTTTTTATAAACAAAAGTAACGAAACGAATATCAATTTCCTTTTTTTAAATAAAATAACCATGACTTTTTGAAAAAAATTTAAAATTTTCTTTTTAATTTTATTTAAATCATTAAATCCCATAACAGTTGTTATTGCGTTTTACTTAAATCCCTTTAGTTTTTTCTCTTCTTTTTTTTAATTTACATCATTAACACAACAACAACAACAACAACTTAATGAATCATTTGTTGTAAAAAAAAAAACAAAAAACATTTCTCAACATTTGTGTGAATCAGTTAATAATTGTTTTGTTTTTGTTGTAAAAATATAATTAACAATTCATTTTGTAAACGTTCGCTTGTACGAGTACTTCACCCAAAGGGAGAATATTTCTCTTTATTTTTTATTTTTTAATTATTTATTTAATTACTTATAGAAACTTTGTGGTTGTAAACGTATAAGCCGGTCATTCATTTATATTTTTTAGAATGTTTAAAATAAAGAAAAATAATTTTCTTCAAAGTTTAAAATTGTTGTTGAGTTTTCCTATGGCCACCTAATGAAATAATTTTATTTTAAAACTAAATACCTTTTCGTTTTGCTTTTTAATTTATAGACGAGTATCACTGCTGGATAGCACAAAAAAAAAAAAACGGAAGCGACTGACGATGAAAAATTATTTAAAAATAGTTAGTCGTAGTAAAATCAAGGTGGAAATGCTCCAACGATTGATTAACCTGAATTAAATATCAGTTTTACTTTATGTTAGGTTGTACGGACACTGCCATGGAATCACTATAACTTACTTCACTGCAATAAAGGAGCCGGTCAAACTTCTACTGGGGGAGGAAGAATTATGCGCAACAAGAACTTTCCATCTTCCTCTGTATTGACAACAAATTTTATTTCGATCCATGAATGAAGGCTTTTTCAACGACTTTCGAAGCCATTCATTGTCACGACAGCTGTGGCGGGCCCATTCCAACGCTTTTCTATTTGTATTTAAAATGGAATTTCTTTCGATATTTGAAGAAAAATTGTTCTTCATTAGCTGAAGTCGCCACAAGTTAGCATAGCTGATAGTTTGTTGCCAAAATAATTGTAAATATTTCACAGTGTCTAGTAGGTATTTCGTCATAGTCTAGTAGATACGCTTATTGGAAACAAAACAACAACAGGAAACAAAATATGAAAAAATATTTCTTCGGCGACTTCCTCTCCACAGATTTCTGGCAAAAGCTCTGAGAATAAATATAAAATTGCCACGAAAAAGTTTCTCAAAAATCTGTCGTTCGGAGTCGACTTTAAACTGTAGGTTGCGTCGCTCAAGTATAAAATTTAGGCACACAACATGAGTGGTGTGAGAAGCTAGGTCGTAATCCTAACTGATGCGTTGTAATGACGAATTATGTATTCATGTATGATCTGTTAATAAAGACTTTTTAGTTTCCCTACTATAGAGTAGTGTTGTGTAACGCAGTAGCAGTATGTCTGTTTAATACATATGTACCATTTATACCAATAATAAGCTACCATTATGCATTTCAGATAAATGAAATTCATGTTGCTGTTAATGCTCCTTGGTAACGCCTTCCTGACATTGAGCCCCAGGATAATGGTTTTAACCAACTCGACGGGGAGTGATAAGTTGGTTGACGCCATGCTTCAATTATGCAAGCAGACGATTGGAATTCAATGTTGCATCGTCCGCTACATGTAAAATACGCATTAATTGGTGACATTTGTCTAATATCACTTGACCTATTCCACATGAGACAGATCTTACAGATAGCAGTCGATATAACATTAAATATTTTTTTTCTACATTCATTATTCAAGCCTAATGGTATAGTAGAAAAGCCTTATTTGGTTGCCTCGATCGTTTAGTTAGTAGAGTGCTAAACCTCTAGTGTCGAGGCCGTGGGTTTGTTTATTAGCAGAGACTCTGGATGCTTGTGATTGTCTGACTGTTTGTCTGACATTATATGTGATTACTTACAATAGAAAAAAGGATTGAGAATTACTAGCAATCTTCGAAAAAAAAATTGGCGATATTGTATACAAAAATTGTAGCATCTCCTCTTTCCTTTTTTCCTGTATACCAACATAATGCACTGCATGAATAGGGGTCGTCTCCTGAGTGTTGGACTCACTAAAAGTTGCAGCTAATTCGCTTAACGTCTTAATATGAAGTACTTGTATTTCGCTGTCTTCATACATATTAGCTTAAACCCTTCAAACCTAAAGAGCTGATTATTAGTTTATAAAAAAATATATACATACAACATTCAACATCCATGCAAATTTATAATAAAAAATTTTTTTCAAATTCCTTAAATTAATCTGCTGTTAATCAAAACCATGCAACGTATTTAAATTACTATGCTGTTAATATAATTAAAGTAGTTTAATTGTTTAAACCCCTTTAAAACTATGCTATAAGTCTGGAAATTGGTAAAAACCTAAAATTAAAAAAAACGTGCGCTAACCCGCACATAAATTATTTACAAATTATTTTAAAACAAGTACATACTTAAAAACAAATGTTTTTTTGCAACATTGTAACATAATAAACATTTCTAAATACGAACTCGTATTGAATAAGCATTACTGGACTCTAACCATTCATTAAAGTTATATGCACTTGTTATTTGTATTATTTCATTTGTATTTTATGTATGACTACATACGTACGTATGTACATATGTAAAAAAAATGTTAATTACAATTTTTGTTGCTAATATATATATGTAAGAAAAAAAATAATTATTAATTTTAAAAATGTTTTACAATTTTTTTTTTCATTTTTTCAGATCAATGTCAACCAGTTAAACATTTTTAATACGTAGTCAGGAAAAAAGGAATTTTCTGTCTGTAAAACAAAAGAAAAAGGGCAGAGTTTTTGTTTGAGATTTTAAAGGTAAATACAATGGTGACATACGTATCTTATTGTAAATCAAAACTTGGTCTTTCATTTTATGCTGTTTTTCCATTTTATTTTATACTATTCTTAACATATTCTTGAAGTCGCCGTAGCCTAGTAGATAGTATGTTTGCTTATTAGACGTAAAGCCCAGGTTCGTATCCCAGGTCAGACATCAAAACGAAATATGAAAAAAATATTTCTACGGCGACTTCCTCCCAGTAGATTTTTGTCAAAAACTCTGAGAGCAAATAAACCTGCCTTGGAAATTGTCGTTCGGAGTCGACGTTAACACTTTCACGCCGGCGCGTACCACCGGTGGCCCACACTTAACTGCAATTGATCAAGTTATTAGACGATACATAATACCAAGTATTTAGATCTTTAGCACTTCAGCTGTCGAAAAAAATACCTGAGAGTCACGTTCTCCTGAAAGCATTTATTTTTAATAAGAATTAGTAACGTCTTATAAATACAAGACGTGGTGTGAGAAGCTAGGCCGTAATCCTGACTGAAAGGTTATAATGGCCAATTATGTATGTATGTAGGAGCAGTACTTTCATAGCATTTTCGTGTATTACGATCTTGAAAGCTGAAATTTTTTAAGTCTTGGACATCTTTGTGTCTTCGATTTATCCCTCTGTATGAAACTTGGAGGACCAAACTATTAAAAATATCTTTCCATTATCGCTAAAATTTTTACTGAAATTTAGTTCATTCACCTTTGCACTTGTTTAAATACATCTCGTTTTATCTTCAGCAAATCGTGTAGCTCGGCTATTACTTGTCCTTCTTGATTATATTTTTCATGATTTCCTACCATTCCCACCATTCCCACCATTGCTACAGTAACACTTCCCGACCGTATTAATATTTAACCCTATTAAGGTCTATTTATTCTATTTTCGACAAGATATTTGGAACTTTAGTTTACTTTTTACAAGTTCATGAAGTTAAGGCGATCATCAGCATAGTTTCTATCTACTCGAGCCAGATTCATAGCAGAGAACTTCACTTGTTGATTAAAAACCCGTTCAACAATCACAAAGGCACAAAAAACTTGTCTTTTATTTGCAAATGATCAAACTTGCCAACACACTCTCTTTTGTTGTTCATTTTAAAGCAAGCGAACATATGCCTCTTTATTGGTTCTGATGGTTTACACATCGGCTGACTCATGAAAATAATCTTCCTTAAACTGAGAATGAGTGAATTACTCAAACTTGTTCGAACTTTCATGAACTTTGTTCACTTTAAGGCAATCGAACCACTTGTAGGTTGAACACTGCCTTTTTTTATCATTGGCCGAATCAAACTTGTCAACTCGTATACTTGTCTTTTCCATTCAACACACAAACATTGAAGTACAAAAAGCAAGAAATCATTATGTATGAATTTGTTCATTCCTATCAACAAGTGCAAGTTTTTTTTATTGTATTTTAATTTACAGTAGCTTTGACGTCTATTCGTCTTGTTTATGACAAAATAGGAAATAATAAAAATAATTTGCAGTTCGAAATTGCAAATAACAGAACTAAAAAGTGCCAAATTCGGAAACACCGTAATCAGTGTAATGATACAAAAAGAGTACAATTAATTAAAAAAAAAAAAAAAATGTTTAAGTAAAAACTCAACAATTCAAATGATTACAAAAAAAAACTATATATATAAAAAAATATAAAAAATAAAAATGTGAGATCTTATAAAACAGCGTGCATTTTCCCACGTGTACTTACCTTACTTTGTTTTTGATGATCAAATTCAAATACAAACTAAACCTGTAGCTGCACTCATTTATCAATGTTGAATTGGTTATGTCGTTTGCATCGTTGGCGTATCATATCACACAGACGATTGATTCAAACATGTTGTATAGTTAAAGAGAATAAGAGTGTTTGGACACGATAAATTTACTACAAACCCTTCTCTTGCGTGTGCGAACTTGTTCAAAAAATGCTTTTATTAATTCTACTCATAATCAGAATTTGAAGTACACAGCAAAATGAATATGATTTTTAATCATCATTGAATTTTTCTTTATTCTTTAAAATGAACAAAAGTTTTTGTGCTGAACAAAATCAAGAAAAACCGTGATTTTGAAGTTCTCTGATTCATAGATAGCAGCCAAAGTGCTTGCTAAAAGCTGATCTCTAGCATAGTTTTAAGAAATTGTTAATATAACTCCATCAATCTGAATCATTTCCGATTCTTATGTTGAAGTCAGCATGTTTGTTTTATTCTGTCAACTGGCCTCTTCCAAGTTTCTAGACAAGGTATTTGCAAATTATAAATAGTTAGTTGACTTTTACATGCATGGCAATTGAAATTCAATCATGTTCAGCTTCTCTACTATTCTGAACTTTGCCTGTGGTCTTCTGTATCTTTTGATTTGCCAGATTCAAATAAACCATAGACTTATGGTATTTTTTGGTATATGCTGAGTTCTTGTAAATATTTTACTTGCTTAAGTACGCCGAAGTCATCGGTATGTGATTATTATGATTACGGTCTAGCTTCTCAACACCACTCATGTTGTGTGAGTTAATATTATACATGGGTGGCGTGACCTACTGTTTAAAGTCGACGCCGAACGACAGATTTTTAGTGAGGCTTTTCAAGGCAATTTTTACTCTCAGAGTTTTTGCCAGAAATCTGCTGAGAGGAAGTCGCCGAAGAAATTGTGGAATTATGGAATTCAGGACTTCAGGACCAGCTACACAAGCCTTGCTTTAATTCTTTCCTTTATAACTACCAAAACCCGTAAAAAGCAAATGCGAATTAAATTATATACGAGCGATGAATTGTTCAGTACACACGAACACGATCATAATAACTTTGACATATAAATGTGTGTGCGTGCATTTTAATACCCAAGATTGCCAATTTTGTAGGGCATAAAATCGTCACATTTTGTATGGAAAATCAACAAAATCGCCAACACATTGTGCAAAATCGTCAAATCATATGTGTGAGTGTATTTAGATCGAAAGTATGACCCCCCCTATATACTGTTCAAATTTGAAATGGAGGTTTTTCAGACTTCTTAGGCAAAACAGTTTTCGTTACGGTGGGGCAACTGTCATTCAGACAGGATAATTATACATTTCCGAAAGCTAATGAGAAGCTAGGCCGTAATCCCGACCGAAGGGTTTCAATGACCAATGTACACAATGTAATCCGGTAAATAAATCAATATAGGCATAAATCAGGATAACATGGACGAACAAAGTGATTTCTTTTTAATGTATATTACGTCCCTTTAACTAAATTAATCGCCAGAACCCTTAATAGAGCGAGTTTTAATAGTAGATTTTGAAATTTTCCAACATGTCAGATGTTAAAACGCCTCCAATTGTGGATTTTTAAGCTTTATATCTTCTTAAGGACAGAAAAAAAATCAATAAAAACATTTGAATGCAATACCACCCTACTGCCTTCGGAAAAAAATGGCACTATGCATACCATACATAATACATTCTAAAAGTATTGTTTAATTATATAAAAATTTATTAAAAAAATAAACAGACTTCCTATACTTTGTGGCTTGGTATACAAATTAAACAACATCATAACAATTATATATGCCATGGGAAATTGTTATAATTATTGGAAAAAAAATTTCCGAAATTAAAACAAATAATAAATAAATAAAAAAAATACATACGTAAACACTCACACAAATATACTAAAAAAAAATTAACCTCAAGGTCAGCAGCATAAAACAGCAACTGAAACGGAGCTTAGACAGCCACAATAAAATCGTGACATAGTGAATGCAAAACAAAAAAAAAACATAAAATCGACGTTTAAAAAATGGAAAAAGTTAAATTCAATAAAAACTAAAACCATTTTAGAATACAAATGAAAAAACAAAACCATTTAGAATACAACCAACCATTTTAGAATACAAACAAAATATAAAACGGCCTGAAAACTGCCTGCTTTTTTGGATCAAACAATACTAAGACCAAAATACAATTTGAAACCACCAGCAGCATATTACACTGTTACCAGCATTAGAAATTTTAAAAGAGGGGGACAGAGGGAATACATATAATAAAAAAAACAAAAACAAGCAATAGACAACAATAAATAAAAACAATAAAACGAAACTAAATTAAAAGTGGAACAAGTGCACCGAAAAAAAATATACAACCTGCAATTAAACTAAAAACAAAAACAACAAAGTAAAGCAAAACAAAAACGAAATGTACTAAAAAGTAAACTTTTTTCAAATAGACATGAGAAATGGTACCCTTTCCCTTTAATGCCAACCATCAGCCAGCATAATGAGAGATTTTATATGATAAAGAAAATTGCTACGGAAGCAGGCATGGAATAAGGGAAATAAAAAACCCCCTCACTTTTTTATATATAATCACCAGAAGACAATAAAAATTGCAGTACTTTTAACCTTAACCTAAAGGATATAGAAACGACCACTCCCACAATGACAAAATAGCCAACAACTTTTTAGCTTCTGTTTTTGAAAACATTACTTATTAGTCTAAAAGTGCCACGCCCACAAACTAGTCAAAACCATTATTCCTTTTTTATTTAATTCTTTAACCAAAAAACTGATACAATAGCGGTCGTATCAGTCGTAGTTTCGTAAGCTTTGACGAAATTTAAATTAACACCATCCAGAGAGTTCTGTACATACCAAAATAAATAATTATCTTAACCTGCAAGGGTGCATAAATTAAAGCCCTCTGTGTTCCGGCCGATTCATCAAAGATGTGTATATCAGAGATTAGCAATGAGTATTCAAAAAGATGAGTAGATTCGAATCATACTCATAATTTCTGATACTTATACGCATTCATACTTATTTTAATATCATACTCTTACTACTACAGTTTACAATTTAAAGTCGATTCCAAGCGACCGATTTTTGCGAAATTTTTCGTGGGAATTTTATTTACTCATCGAGTTTTTGCCAGAAATCTGCTGAGAGACAGTAGCCAAAGAAATATTTTTCATGTTTCGTTTTGTTTGAGACGTCTGACCCGGGGTTTGAACCTTAGCCTCGCGTCTTATAAGCCAACATACTACCTATTAGACTACGGCGACTTTTTTCTGTGTTTGGCCTTCTTTAAATGATTGATAACTTTTTGGTGATGAACGCCTAGATCCCTAGCAATGTCTAGAACGCTTATCGGCCGGCCTTTTAAGTTTGTTCCATGATTTTATTGTCTCTTTTAGCGATTAGTGGGTTAGAGAGAGAGACATAAGAAGTAAACGGGGTTAGTATTTTTTAAAAACAATCAACAAAGACATTTTCCCTATAGAGTTTTTAATTAAAAAATAAAAAAACGAAATGAAAAATTGTTAAGAGAAGGTCTTATGGAAACCATCTGAGATATTTCATACAGACATATACATACGTATAATCATTAACAAACTACATACATTTCTTCATTCAATTATTTGCTTAGGAAAAATAAAACATAATGAATGTACGAATGAATATTTGCTCATAAATGAAATACAATTGTACGAATATTGTATTGTATTTCGCGCAATACATACTCGACTCATACTTAGTATTTAAATTATAATAAAATCGTGTATAACACTAGTTAACAAGTTCATAACGTACAATAAAAGTACATACCCCAAGTACATATGAACAATATATTTATATGTATATTATACATATAATTATTTATATATACCTTTAGGACAGAGTTGTCCAACCCATATTGAAGGGAAGGTTTTTGGTACAAGATTTTGTAAAAAAAATTGTTTGTAACCTTAACCATGTCAAATAATCCATGACAGACTGGCTGAACTTGAGTCAGTTTTCTTTTGATATTTTCAATATCCTTCGGGTGAACTGTATTTGTCAGAAGCCAATTAACCGAAGGTACTGTTAGATAGTTTCGTCCTTTATGAACATCATTGTTAGATTACCCTTTCAATGCAGCTAAGAACATATCAACTTTTTACCCACTTGGTACCTAACCTAACCTAGATAAAAGTGGCTGTCAACCAAGGGGATAGATATACATTTAAGTCATTGGCAATAGCTTTCTCAAAAAAGAAAGAATACATAAGACTTTAATGCATGCCCTGGTAGTTTAGTGGATAGAATGCTAGGCTATTAGCTTGAAAGTCGTGGGTTTGATTCCCACCAGAGGCTCTGGACTATTACACTACACCGAACATATGGTCTATGTTACTAAGCATACTCATAAACTGGGACTTTAGAATGGTAAACTCTGCTTAAACATTTTCTAGACGACATGCAAACTCTGTAGGTATGAGTATGTTAATTATAGAATAAGTTTTTTTGTTTTTATCAACAAATGCCAACAAGCAAAACAAAAGATATTCCCACCCAATGTCACTTTCTACTAAATGAAGGGTCTTATTGCTACTAGCGCAGCTGACATTTTTTTCCATACTCATCTTGTTTTTATGGTAAAAGGCACGCGAGCAACTTGAAATACCGCCTTTACTAATTATTAACATGTCCATAGAAAACTTTGAATAGAAGAAGAAGAAAGAAAGATGCAAAAGAAAAATCTAATTTTCCTTTCTAAAGAAAACTTTACTATCAAGATTATATACATACGTACTGCACTATGACGTTTGGTTGGGAAAAAAGTTTTATGGCATACATACATACAAACGAAATATGGTAAGAAGATATTAAAAAAAACAAACAAACGTGTTAAAAGATATGTTATCTAACGATGTAACTATTTCAACTACTAATGATTATGAGTATAATTTAAAGTTTAAAACTCTTACTTCACATATTTCTTTTAAGTTGAAATTACTTTATTATCTAAAAAGACAACTGAAAAGTAATAAAATTTACCAAAAGAAATTCAGTTACAATAAATTAAAGACAAATTTCATAAACTATTGAAAATGAATAAAAAAAATACAGAAAATCCCACAATTTCAATTGAACAGTAAAGCAATAGACATTTTCATAATATGTTTAAAACAAGAAAAAGCAGAAAACCTAGTCTGTATCGAAGTCTATACACCCTTCATCTAGTTCAATGGATATGATTCAAATAAAGTTGAAATTATATATAAAAATTACACATTAGTAGTAGATGAAGTTAGAAAAATCTAATGTCCTTACGAATGGCTAGCAGCTGAAACGACTTTAAAGAAATCTGTATTATTATTGATATTCATGAGTTGTACTTCGGCAACTGCCTCTCAGCATATTTCTGGCCAAAAACTCTCAAAGTACATAAATAAAATTGCCATGAAAAGTTTCCCAAAAATATGTCGTTCGGAATCGACTTTAAACTGTAGTTTCCCGCCGCTCATGTATAAAGTTAACCCACACAAAATAAGTGGCATAAGAAGCTAGGTCGTAATCCTGACTAAAGGGTTGTAATAACCAATTATTTATGTATGTCTTCAAGAGGTGGTTCTTCTGATTCATTCTAAAACATAAAAATTACTTGCAACATGCCCACAAATATGTCAACATCACCGGCTTTTCTAAGATTACAGTAGCAGTCACCAAGCATCATCTCTTTTTTATTCTGAAACTCTGTCTAACATTCATTTATCAAGTTTTCTAGCATTTTTCTAGAATTCCCATCTACCATTCTCCAGGAATTAAGTCCTCTGTGAACGCATATTCCATACTTGTAATTGATATATTGGTGTGTAGTCATCGTAGTCTACCTACTAGACTGTGTGTTGGCTTATTAGACGTAAGGCCATGGTTTACACCTCAGGTCAGACAACGAAACGAAATTTGAATATTTCTTCAGCGACTTCTCTCAGTATTACTATCTCACTATCTCAATGGCTGTACTTGGGTATAGAGCAGAGATCAGCAATGATTATTCAAAAAGATGAGAAGATTCGAATCATACTCATAATTTCTGATACTTCATAATCACAGTTTGAAGTACTCATTGTACTCGTACTTAACAATACACATGATGTTGCTGATTTCGACTATCCTTTACTCAACATTTACAAGAATAACAAAATAAGTATGATTCGCGTACGAACACTACAATACTCACTAGAAGGTTGTGTGTTTGCTTTGCTTGCTGTCTTTGCCTTTTTCTTTCTTCCTTCTTTTGTAAATGCAACAACAACGATGACTGTAAATTTTGATCAATGATTCGATTCACTCGAATCATTTATGAGTATTATAAGTATTTTTCTAAATTCATGAATCTGAATGAGTAGGCGTATGAATCAAACATATTTCGAATGTTATGAGTTTGATGTCAACGTTGTACTCATACTCATTGCAACCTGTACTTATAAATCAATGTTGTAATGATTACGAATGAATCAGAGTAGTTGAATTTCAATACTGTTGACTTACTCATACTCAAAATTTCATGAGTACTTATGAGTAGCGAAAAAACGATTCATTGCTGATCTCTGGTATAGACATCACGGTCTATTTTTTATTGAATTGATATGTTGCAAACATATTTAATCATTGAATGCCGTTATTGATTGTCATTTATTTATAAAATAGTTGAACCTAAAAAAAAGAAAAGAAATTATTTTTTGGCAAAACAAACAATTTTTTTTACTTTTCCATTCATCATGATTTTATTATTTGTAATCAAAACAAAAATAAAAAATTGTATGTATTACCCAAGTTATTTAATGTACGAGGGTATGTATGTACATGTGATATGTTTATACCCTTTTGTTTAAGATACGTACGTTTCGTTTACATTTTCCCTTTCTTTATGTTTTGAGTCTTGGCTTCTTTTGACGATTTTGTAATTGATTTTGTCTTTCAACAGAAATAGAGAAAATGAAAGAAAAAAGAAAATCTTTTGCCTGCTAAAGAAGACAACATGCGATTTTTCTACACAATTGCTATTGAAAATAGTTGACAATTTTTTTTTTTGTTTTTCATTTTATTATGTTTTTACTTTCTTTTTTCATTATTAAAAGAGAAAAAAATATTTTTTTGTTACACTTATTTAAGGTTTATTGAAATTGATTGTAGTTGATATTGTTTTTTTTTGTTTTGTAGTAAAAAGTGAAATTTCTGTTATAATAAATATTATTTAATCAAAATTTAGAGGTAATTTTTTTCAATAATTGCAAAGTATTATTAACTTTAAACAAACGATAACAAAGCCTTACTCAATTACTTGAACATTGACTTCTTTAAACTCCATAAAGAAGTTTCAAAATCTGTAAAGGAATGTAGTCTTCTTTCTACCTTTGAAAACTAAATTAACTATTTTTTGAATCTTCAAGTCAGGACTATGTCCTAGCTTCTCAAACCACTTATATTGTATGTATTAATTTATATACTTGAGTAGCGGGACAGTGCAAAGTCGACTCCGGACGACTAATTTTTAAGAAACTTTTCAAGGCAATTTTTAAATTCTCTCAGGTTTTTTGCAGAAGATTTATTCAAATTTCGTTTCGTTGGAGACGTCTGACTTGGGGTTTGAGACGCAGTCTAATAGGTAACGCACTACCTACCAGAGATCAGCAATGAATCGTTTTTTCGCTGCTTATAAGTACTCATGAAATTTTGAGTATGTATTGATATGAGTCAACAGTATTGAAATTCAACTACTCTTATTCATTCGTACTATAATTCTAGTTGTTGATCCATCTATGTGGCCAACGTCGAATATTCACGCAGATATAATTATCATGAATATCTTAAAATATCAAGAAAGAATTTTGCCATTATCATCTGGAGTAAGATACAAAGAAAATTTCAACAGATCAGTGTCATGGTGTAAGGGACCTTCAAACTAGAGATCAGCAATGATTCGTTTTTTCGTTACTCACAAGTACTCATGAAATTGTGAGTATAAGTGAGTCAACAGTATTGAAATTCAACTACTCTGATACATTCGTACTTACTACAACATTGATTTATAAGTACAGGTTGCAATGAGTATGAGTACAACGTTGACATCAAACTCAGAGATTCGAAATATGTTTGATTCATACGCCTACTCATTCAGATTCATAAATTTAGAAAAATACTTATAATACTCATAAATGATTCGAGTGATTCGAATTATTCATCAAAATTTACAATCTTAGTTGTTGCATTTACAAAAAAAAAGAAGAAAGATAAACACAAAGACAGCAAGCAAAGCAAACACACAACATTCTTGTGAGTATTGTAGTCTTCGTACGCGAATCATATTTATTTTGTCATTCTTGCAAATGTTGAGTAGAGGAGAGTCGAAATCAACAACATGCGTATTGTTAAGTATGAGTACTTGAAACTTTGAATATGAGTAGTATGAGTATGATATTAAAATAAGCATTAATGCGTATAAGTATCAGAAATTATGAGTATGATTCGAATCTACTCATATTTTTTAATACTCATTGCTGATCTCTGATACCAAGCAACTACTTAAATTTGATCGCAATGTCATCTCGATCACAGTGACCAGGCTTAGAAACGAGAAACGAGTAGGGCATACACGTAAATGTTGTATATGGTCACTATTATGTTTTACCACACACACACACACAACCTTAACAAAATTTAAACAATAGAGGCATGAAAATATACAATGAGAACATTTTCTGTTAAACAATAAAAAAAAATTTAAAACAAAAAAAAACAATGTGGGTGTCACGTCATCACCATAAAATTGACAGACATTTTTTAAATTGATATTCTTTCTGTGAAAAGAACATGTACAAGTGTGATGGTGGTTTCTGTATACAACTCGATTTCGATTAAATTAAGATTTTAAATATTTAAACAATAGCTTAACCTTTAAGAAGTATTTTAAACAAAGAAAAAATAGCGAATTTTAATTAAAAAAAAGTTAGAAATATTTTAGCGAAACTTAAATATAAATTGTCACTAATGCTAATTCAATTCATAAAATGAATTCAAAATACACCTATCCCCCGTTTTACACGGTATTCGTTTTACACGTTTTCGATCTTACACGGTTTTTGAAAATAAAATTTTTTTTAACGAAATTTATTAATTTTGCATTTACACGAAATTATAAACACTAAACTATAATTTGCTTATATCTACAATAACATTTTCATTGTTTTACTGTAAAAATATTTTACTGTCAAAATACAACACTACAAAATGTATGTTACAGTTACGAATTCTTATTAGTCTATGTCTATGATGGAAATAGATAAGATGGGAAGTCCCCGTTTTATGATCATAACTAAATTTTATGTGTGTATAAGCTAGATTGTTTGAAATACCAAAACAAAGAGCATCATTGTTTTTAACCCAGATATGCCGACCGTACTACATGTAGTACACCTGTTAAGTTCAGGTTTCTGAGTTTACTGTGTTTTAAATTTTCAAAACTGCTTGTTGTTGTGCTACAGAATATAACAGTCAACAAATCATGCCTAGATAAATTTTGTCTAGGGTAATTGCTTATGAGTATTTTTTTGAACCAGAGATTTCAGTTTTATGAAATTGGCAAAAGTCCGAAGATGTCACGTAATTTGTAAGAAAAAGTTGCATATGCATATTTTATTGTTGTCGCGTTTCTATTTTTTTTTAATTAGAATAGATGTAAAAACAAATACGTAACAAAATTATATGTAAAAAATATATATGTATGTGATTTTAGCTGATGTATTTGATGACGTACTACATGTAGTACGTTCGGCATTAGTGTGTAAAAATGGTGAAAGCGAAAATTTTTTTAATCAGATTTTTAACATTAAATGAGGTAATAAATGCTTTAGAGGAAAGTAATGAAGACTTTTCGCAAAATTATTGCGACATCTTTATTGGAATTATGCTACTGAGTGTCTACAATACTCTTTCGAGACGCCGAACGTATTGCCAAATGATAGGGTTATTCATCATTCTTTTGTGTCGAATACAATGAGAAGGTATGCACTTTGTGAATAACAACAGTCTTGATAAAACAGAAAAGTTCGAAAAAGTTAGGGGTACAGTAAACGTTGCCTCAAACGTCCGTCCAGTTGAACCAGGCAAAAATATTTCACGTTGGTCTCGAAAATATAAAAAGCTTTTATATATGCATATATGTATATTCAACAAGCACGGCTTGTTCATGAATATAATCGCTACATGGGCGGCGTTATTCGATCAGATCAAAATATCAGCTTGTACCGCGTATCTATAGGTTTACGTTAGAGGACGTGTACTTGACATGTACAGTAACCGGAGGTCAAGTTGACCCATTGTACAAAAACGTCCTTTGAGTGAGAGGATAATAAGGGAATGAGGAAAAAGGAGAGAAAGTAGAAAAGGGGAAGCTTGTATCTATACGGGGTGAAAAATGGGATTTCCCAATATTCACACAACTCATTGATCTTACAGAGCACAATGCGTGGCAACTGCATAGACATATGGGAGGTAAAATCGACCATTTACCTTTTCGTCGGCGCATTGGCTCATTGCTAATATCTATTTATGGGAAACGCTCAGCTACGCTTCCAAAAGGATTATCATGCGACATTAGATTTGATCGAAAATATCATTTATTTACTGAGAACACACGTCAAGGAGATGGAAAATGTAAACAGCTACGTTGTAATCATTGCCATAAAATTTAATTAAATCTTATACTGTACTGTATTTTGCTTCCATATGTGCCGAGCGTACTACATGTAGTACGGGCTCAAAATCCAATTTACAAAATATTTTTTTTAATTTCTCTTCAGTTTTGTAATATAGTCTGTCCGAATAAATCTAATTCGGAAAACTACGAAGATTGGTCCACTAGTTTGCCCGTCGGCATATCTGGGTTAAACTTTGTTTTTAATTAGTGTTTATATATAATTGATAGCGTAAATTTATTCAAGGTGAGAAAATAAAATGAAGTCGCCGTGGTCTAGTAGGTAGTGTGTTGGCTTATTAGACGGAAGGCCCGAGTTCGAATACCAGGTCAGACATCGAAACGAAAATATGGAAATATTTCTTCGGCGACTTCCTCTCAGCAGATTTCTGGCAAAAACTCTGAGAGTAAAAATTGCCATGAAAAGCTTCTCATAAATCTGTCGTTCGGAGTCGACTTTAAACTGTAAATAACGTTCAATGTGTTTGTTATTCATCATATTAAAAACTGACAAAATAGGGTTTTTTATAGTGATTTTCGTTTAGCACGGTTTTTCCATATAAGAGTGAATTTTTCGAGTTACACGGTTTTTTATGGAACCTATCTTCCGTGTAAAACGGGGGATAGGTGTATATTTAATTTTACATTCTATCTTTACTATTAATTTCTAATTAAAGTATGCCTCATGCGCATTTAGCTTTGAGAACTTAAAACGATAATTAATCAAATGGCAGCTATTAAAGCATTTAATATAATATTTTATTTTTCTTGAAACTGATACATACATATACTCGTACATATATGTATGTATTTACTGATGCATATTATTCTCTAAATTAATTTTATAACCACATATACAGTGCTATTGATTAAAATTAATTCCCACGTAAATTAATTCTATTTTGGTAATTAATTTCCTGTGAACACAGATATTCTTTGCATAATTTAACCAATTAAATACTTTTTTTCTCTTAATCAGATACTACGTTTTATTAAAAAAAATCATTTTTCAGTTGAATTCTTTTTTTAAATACATCAGCTTAGTTTTTTTTATAGAAAAACGTTAATAAATTTCACAATTTTATTACGATTAGAATATAAAATGACTAAGTCTTATTCAGAATTCCAAATATTAGGTGGGCCATCCGTTGGTTTAAATTTTAACCATCGGTTGTTTCGAATCTGGCAATACTTATGTCATTATATTCTGTTACAAAAGTAATGAATCGATTTACGATTGATCGTCGTTGGAATTTATTGGAAATTTATTTCCAAAACAAAGACAATTTGTAGGAAATTACACGAAAATTTTGATGCTGAGAGTGTTCGTGAGAATCTACATACATACATAATTGGCCATTACAATCCTTCAGCCAGGATTATTGCCTAGCTTCTCACACCATTCATGTTGTGTGCCTTAATTTTATACTTGATTGGCGGGACCTACAGTTTAACGTCGACTCCGTACAACAGATTTTTGAGAAACTTTTTCATGACAGGTTTATTTACTCTCAGAGTTTTTGCCAGAAATCTGTCTGACCTGGGGTTTGAACTCGGGCCTTACGTCTACGAAGCTAACACACTACATACTAGACTACGACGACTTCATGAGAATCTATCAACATTAACTCGTTATTGTTCTCAAGAAAATTTTGCGAAAAGATCTCGGTAGGACGCCTAACAAAGTTCAGTTGGTTCAAGAGTTGAAGCCACATGACCATCCAACGAGAAACTACACAATGATTTCGATTTTGCAAAAAAAAAAATCTTCTTTTCTGATGAAGCTCATTATCATATTGGTGGGTACGTTAGTTAATAAACAAAATTGCCCCCTTTGTGGCTCAGAAAACCCGCATGTGGTCTTACAGAAGCCTATGCACTCATTACGAGTGACTGTTTGGTATGGCTAGCGGAGCGGAGGCATCAATGGCCCATTTGCCTTTGAAAACGAAGACGGTGCAACCGTTACAGTCAATAGAGATATCTACCGAGCCGTTATAACTGATTTTTTGCACCCACTTTTCATGGTATTGACGTGAACGATGTTTGGTTTCAACCAGAGATCAGCAATGAATCGTTTTTTCGCTACTTATAAGCACTCATGAAATTTTGAATATAAGTGAGTCAACAATATTTTGATTTAACTACTCTGATTCATTCGTACCCACTACAACGTTGATTTATAAGTACAGGTTCCAATGAGTAGATTGACATCAAACTCATACCATTCGAAATATGTTTACTCGAATCATTCATCAAAATACAGCAAGCATAGCAAACACACAACCTTCTAGTGAGTATTGTAGTGTTCGTACGCGAATCATACCTATTTTGTGATTCTTGTAAATGTTGAGTCATGGACAGTCGAAATCAACAACATGATGCGTATTGTTAATTACATTAATTTGTAAGTATTACAAATTATGAGTATGATTCGATTATACTCATCTTTTTGAATACTCATTGCTGATCTCTGGTTTCAACAGTCATGCCACAATTGATTTATTGCGTTAAACGTTTGATGGCTGTTTAATTAGACGAAATGGTGATGTCAGTTGGCCTTACTTATAATAAGCCTACCTACTACGGCAACGTCACTGTCCTATTCATACCGCTTCTAAAAATCGTTCGTGTCCTTAAAATGTTTACAACGTAGTAAGTAGGGAAGTGCGTACTACAAGCATATTAAAAATAAAAACTGGAAAATTGAATCCCAAATACATACATCTTAATTAGTACCAATACTCAATCTCTGTAGGCTTAATCTTTTCGATTTTTGAAATAATACAGTATTATCTATGCATTTTAATATATGAATAAAAAACAATTTTATTAACAATATGCGAAACGGGTCTTTTTTATGGACAATTCAAAGTCTTACGTTATAATTCATTACACACTTTTGAATCTGTTTTGTTTTCTTTTATTGCCAAAATCACATTTGATTGTTAACAGCTGTTATTTGAATTCGTATTTCATGCATGAGTATTGTTTTGTTTATTTTATAAATAAATTTATATAATTTAACAATACGTACGTACATACATATGTAAATAGAAATAGTATGTGTCGATTTTAATCTGAAGACTAAAAAGAAACTGATAATGCTTGAGTTTTGTTTATAAACAATTATAAACATTTAAATTAAAACAACAAAAAAATAAAAATAAACATTTTCAATAAATAAAGCAAGTACTTGTCGTTAATAATCCACTATTTTGCTTATTTTGGATAAATTCCAATCAATATTCCCACAATACGATGATTTACCAATTAATTTAGATGAGATTAAATAAAAAAATCAATTTATTAATTGAAGATAATTTCCTGCATTTCAGTCGAACAATGTATTATTAATAGGGCAACCTGTGCTATTTGCTGGAAATGTTTTTTTTTATTATTACAATTTACATACATACATGATTGGACATAACAACCCTTTAGTCAGGATCACAACCTAGTGTCTCACACCACTTATGTCGTGAGTGTTAATTTTTATACATGAATGCCAGGACCTACAGTTTAAAGTCGACTCCGAACGACAGATTTTTTGAGAAACTTTTCATGGCAATTTTATTTTACTCTTAGAGAGATTTTTTGGCAGAAATTGGCTGAGAGGAAGTCACCAAAGAAATATTTTCTTTTATATTGTTGATGCCTGAACTAGAGTTTGATCTGAGTAATTATTATTATTGATGAGCAAGTCTCATTTAGTATGTGATTATATTAATATGAGCATAACATGTTGCCTTTTATATCATTTTATGGCCTTCACATAAAATAATGACAATAATTATGATAATGTTGACGACACAATAATTCCTCATATTTATAATTAAAAAAAATATAAAACAATGCGTTACACATAATGCACAATATACTGAATAATGAAAAAGTAGAAGAAAAAAAAATCATTTCTAATACAACATTTGCATAATTATTAGTGTGACACCAAAAACAAAACCCCATAAACACCACCACCACCACCCCACGTCAAATTTGAAATGATAACTTGAATTCGTAACCTTTTTATAGGCACCATCATAATCCATTTGAATACATTTTTATAAGATATTTGCGACATATTTTTAAATTGATTTACATCTCAGTACGTGTGAGTGAATGAATAATGAATGAGCCACTAAATGCAAATGATTTAAATGCACATTAAAAACATAATGTACTTGTAAGAAGGGTATTCACTTATTGCATCCAAAGCTTTTTTTTATTTTAATTTGTCTATCAAAAATTCCAAAAACATGTTATATTTTAAATGAATACTGTCAACGAGAAACAAATCCCCAACTAAACAATGTAAAAAGAATATTGCACAGTGGTAGTATTTGCCAAGTAAATGATGATAAAAGTTTAAAGCATTATTACTATGTATTATGAAAACACCCTCTGCTGTAAATGTAGATTCAATTAAATTTTTTTAATATTTATTATTGTCAAAAACATTAAAAAAAAATAACAATACGTGCAATAACCTTTCTACTGCCAATAATTTTGAACCTCCCTCTTAAACAAGCATGGAATACGTATTCTAACTGAGGCAATTGAAATACCTACATATGTCTTGTAAATGTCAGACTGCTGGCCAGTTTTCAGCAATACAATTTGCGACAATATCTCTATTTCCTGGAACCCATATAAAATCATTTGAAGTTGCCATAGTTTAGTAGATAATGTGTTGGCTTATTAGACGCGCAGCCACGGTTCAAACAAAATATGAAAAAAAAATATTTCTTCGGCGACTTCCTCTCAGCAGATTTCTCTGAGAGTAAATAAAGTTACCATGAATAGTTTCTCAAAAATCTGTCGCTCATGTATAAAATTAACCCACACAACATGAGTGGTGTTAAGAAGCTAGGCCGTAATCTTGACTGAAGGGTTGTAACGGCCAATTATGTATGTATGCATATAAGAATCATTTTTGCTCCCCAAGTTTTCCTAAGAAATCATTTCCATTCATTTACGACGACTGATCTCGAAAGATCTTTATTAGGAACTTAAGTGCAGCCTGGAAAACACTGCATATGGTCATTGTTAAAATATACCACAGCCTATGTGTGTGAGAGAAATTCGAATTTAACTAGCAAAGACAAAAACCAAAAATTTTAACAGAGCTAATGTTAATAGTAACAGAGCTATGTTTAGTGGTTAACAGAAAATACAAAAAAATGGTAAATTAATACGTTGACTGCCGCGGCAATTTTCAGAAAACTGGCCACGCAAGCCTAAATTGACTTTTTGTTCTTTTCGCAGAAGCCATTTACCGATACTAGCACTGATATAATACGATTTTATTCGTAGCAACACAAAAATGGCAGGTTTAGTGAGTACGAGATAACTCGTAGTTGGCACCCTACGCAATCTACGAGTTATCTCGTAGTCGGCAGTCAACGTGTTAAGAAATCACAGAAATATACGATATCGGAGAATGGAATCTCTACTCTATTCCTTAAAAATTAGGACCCACATGTTCCTGAGTGGAACTGCTTCACTGGGTAATTCGAAAATTCTTTTGAAAATCGAAAAATTTAGACAAAAAAAATTTTCATTCAGCTATCCCACAATATTCAAATTGTAGCCTAAAGTATCCCTAATAAAACCCAATTAGTGGTATATAACAAATAATTTTAGAACTTAATAAGTCGGGCTTGAAAAATTCACTCTGTTAACAGTGTATGGGTAAGTTGATTGATATCTTGGAAAAATGGGGCTTGCTTTAGGTATCTCACTATATATCCATGATGTCAAAAATGCGGAAACAAATTTTCGAGAAGGTAATTTACGTATGTCTCACCCAAATTTTTGGGTGTACAATTGTTTTCCTAAAACGCTTGAAAATTGACAACGGCAAACTCACAGTTTTTATCAATTCTGATGTAGGCCTCAGCAGTTTTTAACGGAGTACTTTCACCACTCATAGCTCACCATACCCTCGAATTAAATGAGATGCTATTCATCCCATTGCGCACTACTATTACTTTAACTTAAAACAAAAATGCAGTTTGTTTTGATCACTATTAACACAGTGTATTATACAAGTATTTTGTTTAAACTTCTGTTTACTGTTGATGATAGTATTGACAACCCAAAAAAAAAAATTGTTAAAACATTTTTAACGATGATGATGTAATTGCAAATCGCTAAGTAAATTTAATTTCATCAATGCAATTAATTAATGATTCATTTTTGACATTTTCTCAATAATATCTTTGTAGTTTTTCTCAACATTGAAGTCATCATCCAACAAATTGCATCATGACCTTCTACTGGTGGTCACATTGGTTTTGGATAACATTGTTGTGCAGTGAGTAAATAAAAATTGTTTATATTCTTTTCTACTATATTTTTGTAAAATGTATAACTATTCTAATCCATTACCAGATCTCATCTTGCCTCAAATTGTGGTGGTCGTTCACACATATCCCAGTCATGAATCCATTCAGGAGTACAATCATAATCAAGAAAACAATTCAAAAAATGTGATTACTAAACTGCATCAGAGCACAACTGTTCTGTCATGGACAACAGAGTCTTCAATTTCTATGAAAAGTACCACAATACAGGACACTCTAATTCATGATGGCACTGAGCAAGATAGTTCCGCATCGCTGCTAAACAATAATGAGGCAGAAGAAGAATACTACTATGATGAGGATACTACAGAAGATGATATAAATCAGAGGATAAACTTAGAACAAGTGGATGCTGAGTTGGAAAACAAGGAGCATGCTAAAGATATAAGTGAAAATGATGTTAAAAGATCGGCTGAAATTATAAATAAAGCCACTTTAGGAACCAAAATTGAAAATAAAGTATCGGTAACGGCTGCTACCCTACCAGTGATAGCGGAGGCCAACAATTATACAAATTTTACGGAACAAACACTTGCACTCAGTACAAATACTACTACTACTACTGCTACAACAGCATTAAACACAACAACAACAAGAACTACAACAATCACCACCAATAATACTAGCAGTGATAGCAGTGATAATAATACACCTACAACAACACAAATAGCAACACATGAAGCTGGCATAGTTAATGATACCACAACCCTATTGCCTCAAGCTCCTGCAAGCCCAAGAATTGTGAAAGCTCAAACGGGCAAATCGGATTGGTTAAATACTGCCCAATTCCCACCAGCCCATTTAACCACCGACGACGGTACCCGTGATTATCCAGAAGATGATCATAAAATACCATTTACTTTGGAGAATGTCAGCGAGCACCGATCACGTAAATCAAAAGTGTTATCGGCCGATTACAAAGTCAATGGTTATATAAATTATTCCACAGATTCGAAAAATCATTTAACCAGATCCACCACTGAGTTCGATGAACCAAATATATCATCAGAAAGGCTCTCGGTACAGGTAACATTATCTCAATTCTATTTTCAAATACATATGTATATCTTTTATTTCTTCTCTGTTATGATTCGGTAATGTTGGTTTTGTAGATAATTTTTTTCAAAATTTTGTTTTAAAGTGGTACAACAGAAAATGAAAAAAAATGTGAAAGGGTTCGTGCAAAATTGCTAGACTCTGTTGGACATGTATGGATAAGATAAGGACCAATACACTTTTATCCTTAAATCTCAAGGTCATCTAGCGTTTCTCACGAGCCACTGTACTTTTGGTAGGTATACCAAAAGACTTGGCATTCCGGCAAATAGCTTCTACAGAAGCTGAGATGCTGAGGAGGAGAGGGAGAATGCCTTTCCCCTTATGTGTCAGGAATATACTTTTTTGCCCTTTCACGTTCTGACATTCTTGGCCGACCTCTCTGTTTGGTTTAAACTAGGGATTGTTTGATCCCTAAGTTGAATATTAATTGCGGTATCACAATGGTCGTGAAGTCGCCGTAGGCTAGTAGGCAGTATGTTAGATGTGAAGCTGCGGTTCAAGCTTTCAGCAGATTTCTGGCAAAAGCTCTGAGATTAAATAAAACTGCCATGCAAAGGTTCTCAAAAATCTATCGTTCGGAGTCGACTTTAAACGGTATGTCCCGCCACTCATATATATAAAATTAACACACACAACATAAGTGGTGACAGGAACTAGGTCGTAATCGTGGACAAAGGTTTATAATGACCAAATAGATATCTATGTACGAATTTATTTATTCATAATGCTCAGCAGCAATCCTTTTTTCTATATTCGTAATACATTTCTAGTGTGAAACCAGCCAGTATTTCAAAGCTAAGAAATAAGACTATCTCAGGATACTTTTCAACTACAAAAAGGGTTCCGAAAAAATGATCACTCATGATTCAACACATTTTTAAGGTGTCTTCAGAAACTCTTCCATTTTCATCAATGTATCTCCTGCAACAAACTAATGAACAACCAAAACCATGTTCTACTGTAACCATAAGAAACTAAAACTTATGCAGGTTGATGGTGATCAATCAGCGCTGTTTCCTTTACCTCTGGACCAGTCTTTTAAAACTATTCACAATTGGCGACCGAATCATTATGTACTTTGATGACAAAGAATGCAATTTTAGCAATGCAAGTAAAATTTAATTGTAAAATATTTAATGGCAGGCATTGCACGCTGACATATATGTAATTCGTGAACATCGCGAGATCTGAAAAGTCTCCTTTTTGGTTTCATATTCATCTGACCAACTTCTTTTATGAGTTCGATGGAACTTGAACAGTATGCAGACTGCGCTTACCCGTAGCGTCACAACGGGGCGCTGTGCGAGCTCAAGTGAACTTTGGTATAAAGGCTACCACTCCAACCTAACTTACATATATTCATACTAATTGCGCAAAAACTCACCTACCTTTTTGAAATTATTCTTTGCCTCCGAACTAATCTGGAGATTCCAAATTCGCCATATAAGCTTTCAATCCAGTACATACTTTACATACATGCATACATACATACATAATTGGCCATTACAACCCTTCAGCAAAGATTACGGCCTAGCTTCTCAGTCGCCGTAGTCTAGTAGGCAGTGTGTTCGCTTATTAGACGTAAAGCCCGGGTCGAGCCCCAGATCAGACATCAAAACGAAATATGAAAAAAAAATATTTCTTTGGCGATTTCTCTCAGCAGATTTCTGGCAAAAACTCTGAGAGTAAATAAACCTGCCATGAAAAAGTTTCTCAGTACATACCTTACTGCTTTCAAAACGACTCCATCAAGCCATATAGTCTAACTGCTGGATTTTGCATCTTTGTGTAAAAAATACCAGCACCATTCTTGATACCAACTTGTCTGGTTCTGTTTAGCATTCGCCGCAATGCTGGATCTCTTATAGTTAATAAACACAACGTCGTTTAACTACTTTAACAATTTTAGGCTTTAATTCACATGAAGCTTCTATTACAGTAGTGATACGACAACAACTTTAGGAGTGCCATGAGTCCTTCTTTATTGCCAGTGTCCCATAGAGAATTTTTTAAGGATATATGCTCGCCTTATTCCCTACATATTAAAATATATGATTAATTTCTTAAATAGAAAATAATTTCACAAATATGTATTACCGTTTTTCTATTTTCCATTTATTTTTTGTTTCTTACAGCCCACATATTTCAAGGACGTGGGTGCAATATCAGCGATTTGTTTTACAGTATTCGGTATTTGCTGTACCGTGGGCACCGTCGGCATTGTACTCTATCGTCGTCGATTTTTAAACAAGCCGCAGGCATTAAGTGAGCCGGACTCCAGTGTTTATATCGACGATAGCACAATGCGCGTTAGTGTAAGTAGTGTAAGGAAAATCACTATTTTTTGTATCAAATCTCAAATTTAAAATATTAATTTAAATTTTTTATAAATTTGTATTCTTTTTTAATGTTTCTTATGCAGGATAATTCCGATGAAATGTATAGCCTGGATAATGATTCATTTCTGAATTCGTTAGAGGCAATGACAATACAAAACTATTGGACCGATACTGTTAAACATACAAAGCTTTAAACTAAAATGCAAATTAATTTATAAATTTATTTCACATTGTATTTTTAAATATTATTTTTAATTAAAATAAGTTAAATTTAATTGTACATTAAGTTAACTAATAGTGAAAAGTACATACATACACTCACAAAAATGTTTTGTAAACAAAAATATTGTTTTAAATTATAATTCATTAAAAAATAATAAACAAAAAAACTAAATAATATTTAACTAAATCATTCCTTCCAAATGAAAGGCATTATATATTACAAATACATACATTCAATTTAACACTAACAAACTAATTAAAACAAAATAGAAGAAAAATAGATTTTAATTATAAAAAAAATCTAAATCTTATACTCGTAATGTGTAGATCAATAAATAAAATATAATTATAAAATATAATTAGTGTTTAAAACAAAAAAACCATTAACAAATCATAGAGAAGAAAACAATTTCTACTAAACAAATTCTCAAAACTGTGTTACAAAAAAATTAATTTCAAATAAAATAAAAAACTTGGTTTTCAAAAAAAAAAAAAAAAATTGTAATAAAATCTAACTAAAACCCATCCGTTCATTCAGTAAAAACAAAAATTATAAATTTATTATTATAAAAAAATATAAATTGTTTAATTAAATCCTAAGAAATAAGTTTTAAAACATTTAATAACGTTAAAAAAGAATTCTTTGGAAATTTCTTTTATTCAAATTGAACTTTGTTTATTGTTTTATTAAAGATTTCTTTATTAACTATTGTTTTATTTTTATATTATTAAATCAGGTTTTATTATAATAGTTATTTATAAAGGCAAAACAAACAAACAAAAAAAAATAATGTTAAATTCTAAGAGATTTTATTAGTTACTTAATTTGTTAATTTATTTTATATTATTATTGTGTCTAACATGTATTGTAATTGTACACAAAATATATTGTAATTAAAAAAAAATAAAACAAACAATTTTCATACTTTAAATTTGTAACAAAAAACAAAAAAAAAATTAATAATAATAATAATAGTAAACAAAAAAATCATTTCAGTAGTGCAAAAAAACGTAATATTAGTAAACAACACTACTATTTAACATCACAAATTTCAACAATAAAAAAAAACATCTTTTCTTAAAAATAAAAAAAAGAATTCTTAACAAAAATTATTTGGGTTTTTTCTTCGGTAAAGCTAAAGCCAAGGTATTTAATCTAAACAACATATACTGTATATACTGAAAAGTGATATGTGACGCAAACGACCGTAGTGCTAGAGAAAATAAAATGTTTAGTCCGATGTTGAAACTATATTCACTAGTCCAGTGTTTATTGTTAACCTTTTGATTGAGCTTTTCCCAAATAATTCTACAAAAACGGCATTATGCCCTCTTATCAAGCATCTATCTTATCTGAGAATTCATCTTCGGGGTGAAAGTCCGAGTGAAAGCCTCCAAAGATGGCTCTAAACATAACAACAAAGTATGCTTCTTTGTACGGCTAGATTTTAAGACATCCCTTTGCCTACCAGGCTACTGTAGTGGGTTTCAGGCGGACGTAATGGCCATTAATCACGTTAAGCAATTGATCCTAAGTAAGCGATCTTCTGTAAGAGCCAAGCGGCAATCTAAACGGATTGGTATTGTATTCTTTTAATCGACTCTCGCATCAGCATTTTTCTGTCTCTTACCGATCCTCGATTACAGGTAATCCCGAGTAATTGCATAGCTGATAAACTTGCAGTGGTAAGCACACGCCATAGAATGCTAATCCTAATATGAAAATATCTCTACGTCTTACATCCAATACTCTGTGCATGGTTGCTGACTAATAACCAGGCCTTAATTGGATAGGAAGCGCATATATCCGCTCTTTGAACTGAACTATGCAGATACCTCTATCACTACATCTATTTTTAAGAGTCATTGTGTAATGACATATGGAGAGACTATGCTTAACTGCTTTGACTTCTGTAGAGCTAGGAGATCGGTTGAAGGGGAAGAGAGTATTGCCCACCGCTAGACGCAGCCTTCTCTCATAGTGTAACAGAGCTATCATTACTTGATATTAAATCGATCGCTTGATGTATTGATCTTTTATGCAGGTTTTCAGCTTAATGCTAAGAGAGTCAAGATTAAATGCGAAGTCCTATTGCTGATGGCGGTAATCAGGTCTAGCTATATGGCATTTTTTCACATGGTGTTACAAAGGTCTGTTTTGTCTACTCAATTAAAACGTCCTATCGAACACTTGTGATTCTCGTAAAGTCATTTCGCTTATAGTAGATTAGCTACTTGTCTCAATCAATAATTTCGACTGCGTCTATTTGTCCCTGCATCAACAGAATGTGTATTCCTAATAGAAAAAGAACTAAAATATTATTAATTTTTTTTTTAATAGAGCCATAATTTCAAATTATATCATTTATTGTTTTTTTAATTTGGAAAAGAAAAAAATTCACAATTTATAGCATCAGATTATCTACCATCATCACCACTACTCCTACTACGTTGACTTAAGATAGACGAACGACTACGTCTTCTACGCATTGACTCCATAGATTGTGTGCGTTTCTTACGTGATATTTCCTCTTCATTAAGAGCACGACAGATTTCTATAAATGCACACAATTCTTGGCTTTTCAAACGTTCAGCAATGGCAAAGGCCTCATCCAAGGCCTCTTTGCAACGTTCGATTTTATGTAAAACCGCATGAGATTTAACAATTAACATGCAACTGAGAAATTGCCAAAGAATATTGTTACCACTTTTAGTTACTAAAAGAAAATGAAAAATAAAATGTTATTATCGGAATAAAAAATAATAAAATCAGTCACACACTTTCCATAGCCTTGCGTGCCCAAGAACAGCATTCATCAAAACGACTCTGATTTAAGTGGGCCCTTGCGATTTCATGTAATAAATAACACTTTTCTATGCTGTACCTGGCAAAGATCATACGTTTCTCCAAACGTGCCAAAAATTTTCTAAAAAGCAAAACGAATTAAAATGTTTAAAAATGTTCCTATAACAACTAATTATTGCATTTCGTTTTTACTTGTAAGCAATTAAAACGTAATCAGGGGCATCTGGTTCTTGATACGTAGATTTGTCGCCAAAAACAAATTGTACAACATCCTTGTATTTATCCGTAGGCATTCTAAGTAGTATTAATAGACGTTCTTTCTCTCTAGATGTCATTATATCTTCGATAATAGTAAAGCGATCGGCATGAGCCAAAGCCAATGTATTGTAGACTTCGTTCATATATTCGAATTTCCATGGCATAACGCGATGAGTTTTCAATACCACATAATCGCCCATTACGCTTTCCACATATTGTGACAGTTTCTGCCAAAAGAAAATTGAATTTTCTATGAAATTAATATTTTTAAAATAAAAAATGTATGTACCTCAATATCGCCCTTCTCACGCAGACTTCTAATCTCACGCAAATGTGCCAACATGGTGCGACGAGTTTGATATTGTACACGATTCAAATGGGCTTCGCGATGCAAATTAAATACTCTCTCATCCGGACACCTGCGCATCTGTTCATTGTACAAAGGACTTCTGGCTTGTAACATTTTCTAAAAAAACTCTTACAACATTAGTATGTGCTTGCTAGTAATGTAAATCGTGTTTAGCTTACCAAAAACTTGATTACAACATCGTATTTTGTGTTAGTCAGTTGACGTAAGAGAGGTGCAGAAACCTTCGATTGAGACAGCAACAGATTTTTGTTTGCTCTCAAATGCTTTAAGAAGATAACATCAATCCAACTTTTATTGAAATAAATTTGATTGAAAACTTTAAAAGCACGTCGACGTCTTGCGACTTCTCGGGGAGATAACAAAAGTTCCTAAAGGTAAATAAAATATGTGAGCCATCATGATACAGGCATAAAAGCTATTAGGAAACTCATATCTTCGTAATTTTGTAAAAAAATAGCAACCAACAATGCTACCGAACCAAAGTCTACAAAGTTTCATATTTACCTCCTTTTCCAATATACTCAGTACATCACATTTCTGTTGTTCTTTGAGAATTTTCCATAATGGCCGGGTGTCAATATATTTTGCACGCTCAATTTTCTCTAAAACCGCAGCGAAATGTTTTTCATTTTTCAAAATAAAGGGACCCAAATTTTCTCCCAATGAATCGTTAAAATTCTCATCAACCTAAAAAAACAGTTTATTAACTCTCTACTCGTTACACTTTCAATATGCTGTTTGCTTGCTACTCACCGTTACTAAACGCTTTAGAAAATGTACAACTTTTTTGCCAATAAATTTTCTGGTATTATCGTGTAGTTCTACTTTACAATCTTCGAATCTGTTTAACTCGTACAAGGCTTCACAAATTTCCAAATTTATTGGTGCACTATTGTCATCAATAGCTGAAATTATGATTAGATTATGAAAGACATAACATAATATCTTTTGCAATCAATCTTACCCGATGCTGCAATGCCATCTTCTAAGGCCCCTTCGGTCTGGGCAATATTACGTTTGCATCTACTACGGAAATAAAGTGCTCGCGGATCATCCGACTTTAGGTTCAATGACTTATTATAATAATGCACTGCAATATCCAGCTGTTGTTTGCTGGTATAGAAAAGGCCCCAGTCACGCCAGATTATTTGTTCACGTTCCGGACTCCAAGCAATGCGTTCCCATGGCTGTAGTGGTGGTGCTGTCATGTTTGTTTAATTTATTCTTTCTTTTATTCTTATACACAAGCAAAGCAAAATTGTAGATCGAAAATTTCTAAAAAAAATATTTTTCAAAATAAAAGTATTTTTCGTTATGAATAATAAATTATTTAAAAACCAATCACTGCTACGAAACAATCAAATTTTAAATATACAATTTTTCATAGTTTATCGGTTTTCAATAAAAATGGAATACAATTATTATGAATATGGTATAGAAAATAGAAATATTTTCCAATAAATACGTACCCTACCTATCAATGATTAAATTAACTCTTTAATAATGTTAATTGAATTAAACTTTATTAAAAAAATGGGTTTTCTTTTTAAATTATTTATCTGTCAAAATCAAAAGAAAACATAAACGTTCTCTTTAGAAACAATATAATATCATTATAATGATATATTCTTTGAAAAAATAAGCAAAATACTTAATGTTTACAGTATTAAAAAATTATTTTGTTTTTAATTATTATTTTGCTATTATATATTTTTTACAATAATTGAATAATTTATTATTATTCTCAATATAAAATAGGATTACAAGTTTATTATTGCTAAAGAATTGCAAAATAAAAGCATGCATTAAAATGAAAATCGTAAAGAAAGAAATGCTTTCTTCCATATAAAATTAAAAATAATGGTTTTTAATTTACAGTTGACTTTCTCCTTAACAAAGCTGGATAGTGTAAATATATTGTAAATCGATAAATAGGTTTGTCAGTCAACCAACTTGTTTGTAAGAGCGAATATTTACGAGTTAAAAGGTTAACGGTATGAGGGTGTGAGCAGAAATGAATCGTTTTGAAAATCTTGTGGTTATATTATGAATAGCAAAGTAATGTTAGCATTGCTAAGTGACAAGTAAAAATTTGTAGTTGCCGAAAAAAAATATTTTTAAATGTTGATTGTCAGTTGCCATTTTTGGCAATTTCGATTTGCGATCAGAATCAGTTTTTAAAAATATACCAGGGTAATTTCAATTAGAATGTAAAATATGACATAAAAGTAAAGGCAAAGGCTCTCAAAGAGAAATGCGCTTCCTTTGTCTTAAAACGTGGAACAAGTGTTTTCGCCAAAGTTCCATTTAGTGGAATTATTCGTCAAAAAATTATAAGCTATCACCATCGATTGGTGCATTCTAGCGTTACTCTGATAAAGCGCTATTTCTTAGTTGTTGGTACTGCATTACCGCTTGTTTTAGATCGTCAAACCTTTCGGAAGAGTATGAGCACTAATTGTCGTAAGTAATCCAGTTTTTTATACCAATCATGCACTTGTTCGTGATTTTCAATTGATCCATTAGATTTCTTTTTTCGAATTTTTCTAGCCCATCGTATTACGAGAATAAACGAAATAAGAAAAGTATTTCAGTGTTTACATCGTGAAGCTATAAGCTAAACCGAATTCAAACAACGTAAACCTTTCTAAGTATTCGATTGAAATCAGAACGATTTTAATCAGTCAAATATATTTCCATTATTTGTTGTGCTGCACTGTATTAAAAGTTCCATATTCGCTTAAAAGTTGTTCTTATTTTGTGGATTAAATTATAGATTTCATTACTTGGAATTGTTGATTTAATTTCAATCTGCCTTAGAGAACTGGGCTAAATACCACATTCATAATATTACTCCATCTCTAGTTATTTTAGTATTTCATATTGGCAAATATAGCAGACATAGGTAAATGCCTGGATGTGGTATATAAGGTATATGTGCTATGCACTATAAAAACTGTACTTTGTATATTTTCATTACAATTTTCTCTGTTTGATTATATGTTTAAAAAATCTTATACTATAAAAAAAATGTATAATGCAACAATGTATGTATGTATGTATATATGGTTATTGTGTTTTTTTTTTTTTTTTTTAAATAAAAAAAAATATTTATATTTTTAAAACTATTTGGAACTACATTTGAATATAAGTTTTATTTAAAATATTGGTAGTATAATGATTAAATTTTTGTGTAAAAAATATGAGGGAAGATAATTCGAACATTTTATTTTAAGCACATGACAGTTTAACGATTATAAACGAGTAAATATAATAGAAAAGAAATTAAAATTTAATGAAATTATTAGCAAAAGCAAAATCCGAATGCAATGAATTAAAATAAAATCGTTAAAAAAAAGGAATAATAATTGAAAATAATATCAAAGAGAAATAATTAAAAATCGAAAAACTTATTTGTAAATAAATTTTTAAAATCATAGTAAACAAAAAATCTGAATTTGAGTTTCTCTATAATATAGTACATTTCATTCTGAAGCTGAGACGTTTAACAATGACAAACTATTGTTAGATGTATTTGAAGGTGATACAGATGAAGTTGAGAGCGGACTGCTATCTAGACGTTCACGATAGGCACTAAATAAACCTCGTAATTTATTAAGCGGTGTAAGAGGCCTTTGATTTTGTAACTGCTGATGTATTGGCAGCTTTCCAGTAACCACTACATTTGAAGTTGCAAAATCATTTGTGCTACTGGAAATACTATTAGTTTCTAGTTTTTCGGTATGTTCATCACTAATAGTATTTGTTTTACTAATGTTGTTATCTGTTCTGTCGGCAGTCGTTGATTTAGGCTTTCCTGGTGACATAAATAAACGTTTTGCGGTTGGCAGTTGCAATATAGGCTCCCTTAAAATACCTCTTATTGATGTTGTAGGCGTTGTTGAGAACGATTGTGTTGGAGAGTTCATGATGGATGAACTTGATGAACATATAAACGAGTTAGTTCTCTGTAAAGAGCCTGGTGTTTGTGTCTGTGTACTTGCTACCATAAATGAATGAGATTTCTTAACAATTCTTGGCGAAGGAAAACTATAACAAGAAATAAATAAAAAAAAAACGAAATGAATTTAATTAAATTACTTAAGACCTGTTAATGTAACTTACTAGTCCATTTCCTCGTTAGGATAACGCATTAATGTTGATTTCCAGGAATGAATATTTGGATATAAAGTCTTATCAATCTCAATATGGAATATGGCATTTAATACATCTAAATCACGTTTAGTAGGTTCATTGCTAAGAATAAATATATACATTTTTTCAATATAATTTTAAATTATATTTGAGAATAAATTATTGTATTTACCCATAAATAAATATTTTATCGCTATCATCCTCTGTATCATCCACTAAACTTAAACGCGATAGTGTTTCAGGCGGTGTAAAAAATACATCATCTTCTTCACTTTCAGAACCACCAAAATCAGACTAAAAGAAGTTATTTATATCGAATTAGTATTAAGAAATGGAACTGTATGTGAATGTGATAAAATACTAACCCAAAATACTTCTTCGCTTGCAGAATTTGCATCGCGCCATTCATCTTTATTGATTAGTTTATGATCTTGTTCTTCCTCTTGTTTTTGCTCTTTTTCATGATGTTTGAGACGTTGATGATTTTTATAACGAGCCTCCATGCGATTACGACGACTTGTTTTACGACTTAGATTACTTTCCCATTGGCAATCACAATCTGCTTCTTGAGACCAGACCTTCGAGCACATTTCTTCTGTTTTTAAATTTTCTGGCGGAATTCGTTCATCTTTAAAAGGAAATACGAAAGTTTAATTTAAACTTATTCGAAGCCATAAATACTTATGCACATTATTCACACATGAGCATGACACTTACTTGGTTGTTCTAACGTATAAAAAATACGAGAACAGACACATTCCATGTGTTCACGCCGCTCGCCCGAAGTTTGCAAAAGATTATTTAATACTGTTAATATTTTATCTTTTAGTTGCGTTGAAACTTCTTGGGAATTATCCAAAAACATGGAAACTAAATTACCAATGCGTGAATGTACCTTCTGGAAATTAACGTTCACATAACTAGCATCTTCTTTGAAAGAGTAAATTAGAGATTTTACTCTTCGCAATTCCAGAAGCAAGGCATCGTTGATCGACACCACGTTATCAATGTTGTTTAGAATTGTTTTAGTCATACGCCTGGCATGAACCTGTAAGGATTTTTCTACATACGTATACGGTGTTGTAGATTGCATTGTTGTTGAAACAGCCGGAGTAGTTGCTGCGGCAGCCATCGAAGTGGTGGAATTTCGAAAAACATTTTCTAGAGCATTGCAAACATCATCGAGTATATCGGTTTTATCAATAGTTTTTGACACATTGTTGCGCTGATCCTGTTCTTTCTGTCGTTGGGCAAGATAATTTTCAAGTTTCTTCAAACCCTGACTTGAAGCAATGTCTACAAATTCATCTAGAAAATCCCAATATTCACGCCATTCAATGTTTTCAACTTTAGCCAACTCGCGGCCAATACACTCAATGCCTTTTTCAAAATCCGAGTTCTTAACGTGGCGCTCTTTGAATCCAGGGCTGTCATAAATGTCTGATATATTGAATAAGGAATCATTGATGTCATCAAGCCCCGCTATGGAGCCTACCATGGGAGACATTATATTTTGGTCGCGATAGTTCAAAAATACATCTTTCTTAAATTTAAAGAGTGGAGTTCGTGGAAACAATGCCGTTTTTAACATATGATTTTGAGGTTTTATCACTATCGCCATTTGATTGTTATTATTATTAGCCTCCTCATATTCGTCGGTTGATTTCTCGTGATTACCATTCTGTTTATCATCAAGAAAGGAATCATCATCAAATTTTGATTTATCGAATCCATTCAAGATCAACGCTTCATTATTTTCATTGTTTTGATTTGAACTTGAATTGAAAAGAGTACGCCTTTGTAATGTGGCAGTGGGTGTATCTACTCTCCTTGGAGTTTTGATAGGCGTACTATTCTGTGGTTTTCTTGGAGATATATAGGGATTGTTAGCAATGGGTGTAGACACCTGGCTGCCCAATCTAGGAGGAGTCTTCCAACGGCGATAGAATTTCTAAAAAAGAAAACGAAATTTATGACGTAGAATAAGTTTCAACGTCTGGAAAATTACAAATAATTTCCAGCAAATGATGCTTACCAAAGCTTCATCTTTTTTCATAGGGCCAGCCAAAGCTTTAATTTTCATTTCAGGGCTAAGGGGATCACAGTTTAACGTCTGGCGAATAATAAAATAATAAATTAAATAATTTTTGAAATTTAAAAAAAAAATTGTATACATACAGGTGGATCGCTGGCACAAAATGGTTCACCAATCTGTCCCGGTATAGCGCTGTCAATACTACGTAAAACAGGCACATAATAACGTTCATCTAAAAGTTTGTATATCCTCTTAGGGTTATCATTGTTTTTAGACGGTGTTAGACGTGAGAATAATATCTACAATAAATATTAAATCATATCATATAGGAAAGGTTAAATGTTACTATAATATCTCTTACATCTATAGGCAGACGATAATCTTTGTTCCAGGTCATTTTACATTCTGGATACGATGTTAGCACTTCAACCATGCCGAGGCTACCATTTTTAGCAGCAATATGCAAGGGAGTCTCACTCCTACCCTTTTCCGGCAAGTTCAAATAATAGTCCAAAAGTTTTGAAGCCATTTCTTTGCAGATTTTTTCATCAGCATTTTTACCCAACAAAAGATCGACAAATTTTATGTCGGATACAGTCTGTAGTATTAATTCAGCAATTTGTGGACGTTCAGACATTGCACACACATGCATAGCATTATAGCGATAGCCTTCTTTTAATGTTGTTGGCGTATCGCCTGAACTAACTAGATAACGAGGATTCTCCCATATTAATTTTTTGACAAGATCATAAGAGCCTGCTTCAATCAGATGACGGAATCGGACGAGTTCCTGTCTTGTAGGTGCTCTAAATGCGGCTTTCTCTAACGATGAGCTTGGAGCTGTTTAAAAAATTATTGAAAAACAATTGTCAAAAAATAACAATTTCAATGTGAATAATGAAAACAACACAATTAGTACTTACTCTTGGCATCATTGTATTTCGTTTGGACAACCTCAAAACCAGTTTCGGCATACTTAATAGCATCTTCTTCGTTAGGAAATTCTTTAACCCGAGCGTCTTTATGTTGCTTGAGGACAAACAAAGCTTCTGATTTTTTAAGGAAGACATTGGATGATTTTGCTGTAATTAAATTATAAAAAACAAACAACGTTGACAAACATACATAATTAGGCCAATTAAAAATCATGTACATATGTATATGTAAAGTATAATGAACAGGCAGGCAATAGTCCGTCTAGATAAAACATATTATAAGTGAAGAGTTTAATTCACAAGGTATGTTAAAAATGAAAGAATTAAATCAGGGCATTATTAAATAATTTGGCAAACGTACAAAAATTATGAATGCTGTAATACCACCATACGATTATATACATACATATTTCTTAATACGAAATAATTAAATTGTCTATAGACTTGACAAAATACATAAGTATTTATGATTACAAAATTGTTTTTAATTAATTTCGTTTTGGGATGGGCTGCTTAAAGTTCAGTGTTCTTTAGCACACTTTTGCTATTTTTGTTTTTATCGAGTACTACCGCGTACTGGTAGGTAAATAAAAAGAAAGACAAAAGAAAATGAAAATGAAGGAAAACAAATATAAAATTTACTAATAGTATTTAATTATAAACAAACGTGCAAGAAGAAAAATAAAACCAAAAACAAGTTAAAAAGTACGTAGCAAAACAAAAAATTCACAAAACATCGTTTTTTTTCCTTTCTTTTCAAAAATTTATTTTGTATACATATGTTAGAAGAGAATATAGAAAAGGGAATCGATGGTGTGTTTAAGGCAGGGGAGTGCTTACAAATTTCATTAAGATATTTTCGATATGTTTCTAGCCATTTTATCCATTTGAAAAAGGTCTAAAATATTGCACAGGGCATTTCTTTCTTTGTCTATTTAAAATTAAATAACTTGTTAATGTACTCACGACATTTTTATGTTAAAAAGATTTTAATTTTGGCAATTATTTAAAATGAATTTAATCGGTAAAATTATATTTATATTCCTAATTGCACGCTGAGAACAATATGTAAACAATACGATATATGTACATATGTACGTACATTTATTTATTAAAGACGAAATTAAAATTTGTTAAGCATTCCGTATAAAACAAAAAGGTTTAAAGTTACGTCTTAAATATGTTTGTTTAATACAAAAAAATCTGTGATTAATTTTAATAACTTAATTTAATAAATAAAAAACAATTAAAAATAAACGTTTCTAAATGTTATATAAATTATTATAAAACAATTATTATTAATACAAAGAATTAAAACAATTTTATTGAAATTATTATAAAATAATTCCTATTATTACAAAGAATTAATCCTAATTTATAAGAATAAAGCATTGATTCTTCGGTAAATAATTTGTAGGGGATTTTTATTAAGATGCACTAAAGTTTGTTGCTCTTATAATTTTAAAATAAAAATATTTATAGAATAAAACATACAAAAATGCAAACAAACAAATTAACACACATGCTATAAATCAAATAAAAGATGAAATTTACACTCATAGAAAAATTTAAATTAAATGTATTCTTCATCTTCTGTCATCATATCTATTATTCTAAGAAATATATATATTTTAAAACGTCACTGTTGTGCCTTATCAATGGTCAGTGCCACTAACCATTTGTGTGCCGTGTTAGTTTTAAATGTATGATACATATTCAAATTATAGCATAATAACATATTGCAACAAAAAATAATAAGACAAGCCACTAAATAAGCTTTAAAACATTTCTCTTAAATTTTTTCTATATTTTAAAGCCACTTTTCCACAAACACTGTAACACAAAGAAAGCAATATTTTTGATAAATATTCCAACTAAATATTTAATTTTTTTTTGTCCCTCCTAAACATTATAATGAGATAATAAATTCCGAATAATTAGCAGTCAATGTAATACATGACAATTGAAATTAAGGTGTGTTGTAAATTCTATTTTGAAATTTCTATTATAATTGAATGTAACAAACATTTACAACAATAGGTACAATAAAAAAACGTAATCTTATATTATTTTTATAACAAAAATAAAATAAAAAGGGTGTATATTTCTTCCGAAGGAGAAGCTAACATTCGAAGCTATAGTATGTATTTACAAGAGTTACATACATATATGGTTCCCGTAAATTCAAGCAACTTCGGATATTGGTTAAACATTATCAAGAAAAAAAGTAACTTAAAAAACTTCTGATATGATCTTTTTGAAGGTATGTACTTTGAAATAACACAAGGGCAATGAATTGTCTTTCTATACTTGCGGACAAAAGAAACAAATAAAGAATGGATGTTTATGAACATAAGACAGAAAAAAATCAACAATAGATAGCATGCTAATAGAAAACTGAACATACTTTTTGAAAAAAAACTTATGTACACTTTGCTATATACGACCTACACTAACAATTCACAAAGTAACTCGTGTCTCTTGTTATCTCAATTTATTGTGTTATTGACTGTATTACCATTTGACATAAGGATCTGTATAAAGGGTGTCTAAATATAGATGGGTGTTTGGCGATAAGAAATTAAATATAGCTACTGGCAAGGGCATTGAGTACCGGGATATAAGCCGGGTTAACGGTCAGGAAGAATTTGAGAAAAAGAAATTATTCTCCACCAAGACGACGTCAAACCAGAAAACCTATTAGTATCTGCTGAATTTCATCACATCGCAAAAGACTACTGCGTCATCTAAAATCATTCATTATTCATCGAATAATATTGTGGCACCACCCTGTATAAACAAACAATTCCATGAGATTGGGTATAATGCACTTTTGAGTGTCAGTGCATTTGAAGAAAAAATAATCACACACACACTTCATCATCACAATCATCATCATCATCATCGTGAAGTCGTACGATATAACTGAACACACAAAATAAGAGGAATATGATAAACAACAACAGTGAAAATAAGAACAAGAAAAACAAGAATTCTAACCTTTAAAATCCAATATAACCAATAAATAGAACAATAATTACACAAAATTTAACAATAAATAAATTAAAAACAAGTTTTTTTCGTATAAAATCAGTACTTACCGGTCTCATTATCCTTCTTTTCGTCGTTGCCAGAGCCAGACGATGTTGATGAATTATTGCTGGCATTTGTTGCATTGACTCCAGCCGATTCGCCACTGCTAACACCCTTAGCGGGTATGTAAAGACCATAATAAGGCATTTTATCGGAGGTTTTAGATGAACTCTAAAAAACTTTTAATAAGTGCTTTCAAAACATAAAAACCAGCATACAAATTCCCAGGCTGTGGCTATTTTTATTTTCTCTGGTATTTTTTTAAAAAGCAAGAAAAAAAACACAAAATTAAAAGGAAAGAACACCAACAATACAATGCGACAAATTAAGTTTTTTCATTAACACAAATTTTTTTTTTCGTTTTTCTGTTGTTTCCAATTTTATCCACAAATTTTTCACAGCAAAGTTTGATTTCTAGCACTTTTTTTAAAATATTCAAATATTTCTTATAGGTATTTTTTATGTTTTAACATTTCCTTTTTTGTTTGTTGAATTTAACCTACTGTTTAAATCATTCTTCTTTATAAATATTCCTCGTCACAGCTTGTGTTTATTTGCCGTTAATATTTTGTGATTTCGTTTTAAGCTTCATTCTCTTTGTACGCATTTTCGCAATTCTTAAAGTTCAAAGTACATTAAAATAATCAATTAACGGCGTCATAACCTACAACAGGGTGTCACATATCATGTAATTATGTTGTAAGTTTTAGACTAGAATCATTGTTCTCAACTAAAGTAGCTCTTGTTAATTCATTCATTTAATCTGTATTAAATCAATATTAAATATGTATAAACTCCAATTGTATTTTTCTTTGGAAACTTAAAGAATAGCTGACCACACTACTTAAATTAAAGAAAATTTTTCCCTGGCTATTTTTTACTTATCGGTCTTGCTTTCAATTGGCGTTTTCCTTTAATTAACTAATTTATAATGTTGTAGCCACTGTTAATCAGCTATTTTTAGATGTCAAAACAAAATATATTCACAGTAAATTGATAACTTAAAGTGGCTCTAACTTAACGCGGAAGTAGTGTAAAAAAGTGCACGATTGCAATTTAGTTGAATGTTTTGTACTTTGTGTTTCCATAAAATTATGAAATGGATGATCAAGATTTGTTAGAATGTCCTTATGATAAACATCATCGTATTTTAAAGCATCGTATGCCATTGCATTTGATAAAATGTAGACGCAATCATCCTAATGTAAACAAAGTGATCTGTCCCTTCAATGTCACGCATGTCTTAAATGAGCCGGAGTTAAAGGTATGCATAACCTATTTAACACAAATTTTTGTTGTGCAACATTAAAATTCCGTTCTCTTGTGACTGTTATAGATTCATGTTCGAGAATGTCCGGAACGTAAAACGTTTGAATCGTTCGTTAACGTCGTTGAACCTGTAACAAGTCCAACAATACCTCCACCAATGCCTCAGGTTTATAGCGAAGAAAGCTGGGATGATGAAGATTCACCCACGTATAATCCGCTTGCTTATGTTTCCCAAGCACCCGTACTACGAAATCCTCAAGGTATTCCGCCTGCCGAAAGGAAACAATTTCGACGACAGGAACGATTACGTTTCCTAGATAATCAGGAATAAGTTTTAAAAGTAATGTTTTTAATTTTTGTTTTTCAATTGCAATTATAACTATAAACTGACCTAACTAAAGTTATAATTATGTTGTATATTTTTTTTAAATGTTAAAGTCTAATTTTAATAGGCTGATATAAAATTATTCAATATATTAGTGTTTAAGTTTTTATACATTTTGAATGCAATTGTCAGAGGACATTCAATCCATAATTAAGTGTTAATAACAATATATATATTATAAATTCGTGATAGAAAAACCATAAAGTTATAACAAATCTAAATAAAGAGTATATATGTATGATTGTCAGAAATCTCCCTTTGTATTTGCAATTAGAAACGAAAAAAATGTATATATGACTAGATAACAAATCTGTCTTGTTTAAAAATTGAACGCTTAAGGAGAAAACATTGGTTCTGATAACAATAAGTTTATTAAAACAGAAAATATGCAATTAATCAAATTAAGGCATACATTCTACCCGCACGTGCAATGAAGTAATTTAAACTGCACTCTCAAAAACATTTCAAAAGAATGTTATTTGAACAGAAATTTTCAATCCCCATATATACGGATTTGAATAATTTAGCCGAATTTACCTATCAAAGACTCTGTATTTCCAAATGTACATAAATTGTTAACAATTTTTTCAATTTTAAAGCAATATAAATTTCGTTCCCAAGTCAGTTTTATTTTTCTGCTCCATATTACCATAGAACAAAATACAAAATGAACTATTAACGAAAATCGATTTACATCCAACTACAAAAGATTGTCAGAAGAAAACATTCAAACAGGTTTAAAACTTAACACTAATTTACACTTAATTTTCCATTCCTAGAAGTAAGAAAATTGAAAATAATAAGTCGTAACATTCCGGCAAATTATTTAAGACTGCTTATAAATCATTAATCAGATGATGCATTTGGATACTTTGAGGTTAAATATGAACGCGGCGACGGATAAGATATTATTGGAGGTGGAGGAGTTCGAGGCATCGGTGTATCGCTTTCTGTATCTGACTCTGAGCGATCATTATGAGCAATATTATTAGAATCCTCGCCTCTGTCACCTTTGTAGTAAGGATCTTGATATGAATTATAATTGCGACGTAGTGAATTCGAAGGCGATGTATGAGAGCGTGAATAATCGGGCGAATGATCTCTATACGATCTTCTATAACCACCAGGCGAGCGTGAACGATCTCGCCTTGATTTGTGTGAAGAAGATGGTGACCTTGAGCGCCTAGTACGGTTCGAATTATAAGATTGTGAGCCTTGAGATCTGCTATCAGTACTATCACCACGTTTAATACTTGTTGCGGTTTGTGATTTCCGTTTCCCGTTATCACCTTTTGTTTTTGTTTCGTCATCAGAGCTGTCATCGCCATCACCTAAACGTTTACGTTCTTTTTTAATAAATTCTTTGCGTTCAGAGGGATTTGCACCATCTGGTTTCCGTATAACATTGGCATTTTCTAAATATTTTTGTGGATTATAGTCATTTACATCTGTGTCATCCCAGTCTTCATCACATTCAATAGGATCATGTTTTGGTATCTCCTCTTCTTTCGGTTCTGGAGCGTTATATTTGTATTGGGTAATTAGTTTACGATCGGGACAATTGGTGGCATGATGCTAAAGTAGAATAAAAAATTGTTATTTAAATAAAAAATTAATACCGCATAACATAAATACCGCAAATTCTGGTTCTGGTATTAAATGTGTAATATTAAATGGACATTTTCTTAATTCCACGTCAGGATATTGAAGGCGGCATTTATGTAAATGTGTTTGTAGACGACGCCTCAACATTCGATGCGTCTTATTATAGGGACACTCTACCATATCATCGTCACTCAAAAACATTTTTGGAAATTTAACAATCTCAGTGTTAAAAGATTATATTGAAAACACTAAGAATTATTTTATATCTGTTGATTTTTATTTATCTTTTTGTCTGATCAGATTAGAAACTTGTCCTTTGGTTTTAATGTGAAATTGATTCCTTTTTAATCCAGCTATTCACTATAGTTTAATAACAAGAAAGAGTTGCCACTTTTTAGATGTATTACAGTGTTAATTTTAGAAGCAATGTGTAAAATGATTGGTTTGTTGCTAAAGTAATAATAATAAGATATTAACAATAAAATAGTTTTCCATTTCTGATGCGTTTAATCAAATGTTTGAATTTAATTTATAGCTACACATTGCAAATCGTTATCGTCATCTAAATTACTTTCAATATTTATGTAAACCATTGCATACGAAATATGTTCTCAATATTTTCTTTTGACGCAATGGTATCACTGTTTTATTAAAGTTTAAGAAGCACTATTATGTTGCCATCATTTACAGTTAATTTCTGTAGCAAATTGTTGAAAATTAAATACGCTTTCTTATAGTTCCATAAATTAAAGAGAATAATTAAAAAGATAATAAAATAATGGCTAAACCAGCAAGTGCTATTGGTTCAGAAACAGATTTATTAGTCTGTCCATACGATAAATCTCATTTGATAATGCGGAAACGTTTTCAAGTTCATTTGGTGCGCTGCCGCCGATCCCATCCAAGTGCGGACAAAGTTACCTGTCCATTTAACGTGACACATCGTCTTAATAAAGCTGAGTTGGAGGTAATTTGTACAGCATTTTGTTTTTTATTTATTTCAAATACAAATGCTGTGTATATATTTTATAGTGGCATGTCTCGTGTTGTCCCGACCGGCAATTATTTGAAAATTTTCGCCATCAAGATGCACCTAAAGGCTTGAGTTCTACCATAAATACGACATTTTGTGCTGGTGATACTAATACAACATTATGCAATACGACAACTTTTCATGGTGGCGAATATGTAGAGTCTTCGGAGTCGTGGGATGATTTACCTGATCATCCTGGCTATAATCCCAAAGCACACATTGAAAAGCTTGAAGTTCTACGTCTTCCTGTTGGTTTGACACCCTCTGAACGCAACGCTTTTCGTCTGGCAGAACGTAAACGTTTGCAAGCCCTAACTAAATATAAGCAATAATCGAATCATTAATTTTTCCAAACTCATTACAATGAATTTTTAAACTTAAAGAGGAGTGCATATTTGTTTTAATTACATTTTGTAAATGTTTTATTATTTTTAATAAAATGAAGTAAGTTTTTTTTCTAATCTAAATTTACAAACTTATATAATAAGAGTTAAAACTATTTAAATTTATCAGAAGGTTGTTAAATGTTTGCTTTACAGAGCACCACCCATCGATCAAAATGTACTTGACGCACAATGGGATCATAATAAGATATCGTATTGGAAGCTTCGTTGTGTAAGTTTCAGAGGCCATAATGTACCTATTCACATGACTGAAACAAATTGTAAAAGATTCATTATCTCTTGGTACAAATACAAAAATTTCTATTAAACATTACAGTCTATACCAGCGTTGGAAAGTTCAGTACGCCCGCTAAGCTTTCAGTACTTTTTTCATCAAATTCGTTTTTTGTTCGTTAAAAAAAAAATAAACGTTATTTATAATTCGCACTCTCATTTTATGAAGTACAAATTAATCCCCGTTTGTTCAATGTACTATGTGGTCTGTCAGTCTAATAGGTTAGACGCCCAAAGGCCACGGTTCAACCCCAGGTCAGACAAAACAAAAACATTATGGCGGTGTGGATGTTGTTGTCGTTTGGATGGATGGTGTGTTTGTTGCTCGTTGCTGCTGGCTAGTTTGGTGAAAGAAGCACACTCAAAGGACGAAGAAGAGAAAATGCAAAAAATTTAATTTTTTTTAAAGTGTAGTGAATTTTGTAGTTTTGCTAAAATGTGTGAGTTTTTGCAAAATGTGGTGAATAAAATCGAAGTATGGTGAGTTTCTAATGTGGTGAATTTATCCGGTGTGGTGATTAAAATCGAAACTCACCAAAGTGCCTTTACTCGAAATGGCACTGAGTTATCATACATCAATGTACTGTATATCGTGATTTAATGCATTCACCGATTACACTGCACTACCAACGTTGTGGTTTGTGTTAGTTAATCTCGATTAGTGTTGTCATTCTATTTAAAATTAGAAAACTGCATACAAAAAATAATTAAATATAAATTATTTTGTTAATGATACGTTTCGAATCAACTGTTTTTGTTTTGTACATAAGAAACATGTTAGTTTTTCTATTCCATTCCGTGCAGTATTAAGTATAACTAAATATATTTTTATAAAAGTGCCATTTGTACTCTTTCAGTTGTAGTTCAGTACTATTTCAAAATTTCAATTTTGTAACACTGGTCTATACACCTGTTGTAATCATATCCTAAAATAAAGCTCAAACCAAGACTGTAAGTTCGTAATTATTTGTAAACGTGATTTTATACATTCATGAAGTCCAATCTATATAGAAAACTAAAATCACCAGTGCCCTCTATGAATCAATTATTGTACTATACTTTATATGGCGAAGTTGGTCGCAACTTGAATTTATGCGGTTGACAGTTGTCATAAACAATTTACTTAAGTTGGCTGCACTTCGAACTGTCATTTTTTCTCTCTTTCTTTTGCGGTCTTTCGATCCAAGATGGTAGGAAATTGTTTTAACCCGAGTGAATTTTTTTAAATCTTTAAATTTCTAAACCATCTTAAGTAAAAATTATGAAAAAACTTTAAATATCATGAAAATGAACGATAAATTTTAAGAAAGTAAAAGTGTTTTAAGCAGACATTTGTGATAAAGTTGTTAAAATCAGTGATATTTGTTTGAGTGTTTACAGTTCAAAGCATTAAAATGGTGGTTTAAAGTTGAAAAGATTTAAAAAATGAAGCAAACTAATTATAAATCAGTTAAATGGAAAAACATTTGCTAATAATGTGTTGAATTTAACATTTTACAGACGAAAGGTACATCCAGCTTTGGTAAACGCCATAATAAGACGCACACTTTGTGCCGTCGTTGTGGACGTTCTTCATATCACATTCAAAAATCCACTTGTGCTCAATGTGGCTACCCAGCAGCTAAATTGCGTTCCTGTAAGTACTCTTCCCATTTATATATTTTCTTCTTTATTTTTTTTTCATTTGCTCCAAAATCATACTTGGAACGTCTGTGTTTTTGAGGTCCTTAGTTTTTTTTCGCCATGACTATGTGTCCCAAGCACGCAGATAGACTAATTCATAAAGCTTGCAAGTAATTGGTTATTGGGTCTTATATACTTTGAAACCATTTTGTTTGTTTTATTACATTTTTTGCTTTTCATTTGTTGCTTATCAAACACTCCCACCGTGAATATTAAAATCAATTCGTTCTCTTTTTCTTTCGTTTAACCAACATAGACAACTGGTCCGTTAAGGCCAAGAGGAGGAAGACCACTGGTACCGGCCGCATGCGTCACTTGAAGGTTGTCAGACGCCGTTTCCGTAATGGTTTCCGCGAAGGCACCCAAGCTAAACCCAAAAAGACTGTCCAAACTAAATAGATGCTGTGTATCTATAAATAATTAGTTTGTTCTAGTGGGTGTTTAGCCATGCCTTTGTATATTTTTTGTTCTATAAAAACTAATTTTGTACGTCTACCGATGTGAACATGTTGAAAAGTTGAATAAAAACCTACAGATTAAAAAAAATTGCGAAGGTAAATTGTAACGTGAGTTTTCATTCTCGGATCGCTATTAATAACCGGAGGATTATCACCAAATCCAGAGTAACAATTGACTAATAAATGCAGAATAGCTTTTATGCTTGTAATATCAAAGGAGAAAGTATTTGTGATTTACTGGTGATATGGAGCAATAGGCCTTTGGATTGTGGAAACACAGTTCTTGGTCATTACAGTTCTTCAGTCAGGATTATGGGCTAATGAAATTCGTTTTATATCGTAATAATTTGAAAACACTGGAAAGTTATCTTTGTACAAAAAGAATTTAAAGTCAGGTGATTTTATAACGGTCAACTATTTTATTCTGAATTTCAAGTTACTTGGTCATATTTGTAGGCAGTGAAATAAAACATGCTAAATAATGGAAAAATTAAAATTTCCATTGGCCGCCAGCTGTTTAAACCCCGAAAATGTACACATAGAAAAGGACATTATCTTCCAGTGTATGAGGAATTGTGAGGTTTATTGTTTTACTTTAGGAACTATGCAATTTGTAAAGGTGGTTGTTGACAATCAAACAGTAATTAGAAATCTGAAAAGCGATTTGAACGAACTTCTATGTACATAATTGTAGTTTACTTACAATTTTTCCTCTCCTTCCATAAAGCTAATGCATATAAAAAAATAAAAATTATTTTTAACCAAAGTAGAACTGCTTGCTGGTGGTTTAGAAATATAAAATTGGTAACGTGATTTGAAATCACGATCGTATCAGAACAGGCCTGAAAGTCTATTTGTTGTACATCATTTTGAATTTTCCAAAAATAAATCTGGACAAATCAATTTTAATTTGATAAATTTACAAAACATACAAATCTTTTTATTGTTTCTGGAAATCAGGAAGAATGATGCATTTATTCTACATTTAATTTAAAAAAGTTTCGTTTTAAAATGAGTTTTTCGTTTATTTTATTTTTATACAAGTTTAAATTCAAAGTAAATCTTATTTAGACCAATACTAAAATAAATTGCTACACTTAATTACATACAATTATTAAATAGTTAAAATGTTTATATAAATTCTTTTGAACATTTATGGCTTAAAATAGAATAATATACTAACAATTAAATTTTATATATTAATAACGAGGAAAATAATAATGAAATAAAAGAAACATAAAAAGTGACTAAGAAGTTTTGCTTCCAAATTATGTAAGCAAAGTGGAATAATGCATAAAAAGCTATTTTGGTAAATCAATTTTTAACGATAAAAAACACACTTTAATGAATTTTTATAAATCCTAAAAGTATGCTATGCGTGTTAAAAAAACAATTCGACAGTTAAGATTTAAAATTTTTTTTTTCATTACCATACTATGTACAGGAAAAAAGCTAAAGTAAAAGTCTTAAATTAATTCAATTAAATAAATTTAAAACTACTAAATACAATATGTACAATGAAGAAAACTTTAATCAGAGTGCAGGTGTGTCACCGGCTTAACAGAGCCGTTCAACGTTTTAACATCACAGGAATCAATTGTGCTGGTGCTGTTGCTGTTGCCGTTACAACTTTCGTTGTTTGAAACTTTCGCAGTGGCTGGCGTGGGACGCTTCAGTATAAGTTTCTTGATATTTTGGAATGGAGCATCAAACAGAACTGTTAATGCCACCGAAGCCAAGAATATGCATATATATTCGTTGGTATCCAACTGAAAGTGAGTGTAATAATAGAAACTTAATTGTTATTCTTATGAATTGCTTAGTTTAACTTACAATTGTGGATACAAAATTGTAGTAATGATGTATATGACGACGACGTCCTACATTATAAAAGAATATGGGAAATTGTGTTAAATATATGGCATACGAAAGCTTTGTGGAGACCTGGAAACCTTTCCACGAAAAGAAATTTGTTACGCTATCTGAAATTCAATAAAATTAATCAATAATTTAAGTTAATCCCGAAGAGATGCAATATTAATTGTATTTACTTTTATAACCAATGTGTGAAACAAACACCACCCAACTGAAGAATATACACCATGCTATGGGTGCAAAAGCAGCATATATAGCAGCATGTGTTGAATTGTAAGTGTAGCTGATATCACCCATAGGAGCGGGACCCAAAAGTGAAGCTAGTAAACATAAAGTGGCTACAAACCAACCTAATCTCAGTTGAGACTTGCTAAGGCTTATACCACGGAATTGACGTAAACCATAACCCAAAAATATACCCATAATATAAACAGTCGAACGCATGGGAGGAAAGGAATACATATAATCAGCTGTACGGAAAAGTCTTTGGATACTAAATAAAGCAAATTAAAATCGTAACAATAAGACGAGTTATTTTAATTATCATGCTTTACAAAAGTGTACTCACTTTGTGCCGAAGTAAATGTAATTGGACAATTCATTAACTATAGTCGTATAGTAACGAGCAGCCGTACCAATAAAACATAGTGCCAAAAGAGCTGCCATACCTTTGCGAGGCCATTTCCACATGGTCAATATCATGAGAGGTGCTACGGCAAATAATTCGGTATCGATACCCAAATGATGAGTGTGGGTCAAACACATTTCGCTAAATCCAAAATAATTGTGTATGAAAAGTAAATTGCGCCACCAATTCTTCTTGCATATGTCTGCATGATGTCCAACAACTAAATTCCATTGGGGTCCAGAACCCCACATAGGTAAAATGTACGTACAGAATAGAATCAAAGCAGCTAGTGGTGGAACAATGCTGTAAAAATTAAAATTTTTAGTAAATAAAATAATTGCCACATGACTATATACATATGTATGTATGTACATATACTAGTCTCAATAATTTGTGCAGTAGTCTAGTAGGTAGTTTTTTTCTTTATGATCTTTGTTGTGAATGATTATAATTATCTGGTTGGATTTTGTTTTTAACATTTAACCCTCAAAACTAAGGCACAGTGAAAAAAATTAAATTAATTACAGTAATAAACATTATAGTTTAATAAATCAACACGCGCATGATTAAATGTAGAGGTTTATAAACCAATTATTTTTAATTTCTGCATAAAAAAAAATTAAACCGAATTTAAACTGATGGCTAACATGTCGCGTACGAAATAAAGTTTTTAAAACTCTTTTTAATCCAATATTGTATATACGGTTATTAAAATAAATTCAATGTGGTTACTTACCGTATTAAGCGACTAATGTATTCATTCTTCAGTCTGATTGACTGACCTTTATTTAGGCGACCAAAAAATGAATAGGCAGTCAACATGCCACTGAATAACAGAAAGGGATCAGTATACAAAGAAGCTGCACGGCCAATAACAGTCCAGGAACGACCTAAACTCTACAATAAAAATTAATAAATTAAAAAAAAAATACAAATTGTTATAAAATTTCTATTTAATGTAATACCTCTGCCATTTCGGTACGATTGTTGTAAGGATTGAAAAACATGGCCATCGATTTGTGCGAGAATAACAGCATTATAGCATTAAGTAGTCTCAAACCGTGAACAGTCTGTATATCATCGGGCGATGCTGAAGTACTAAATAGCCAACTAAGATTTTTTTCTAATGAAAACGCACATAACCACGGATCTGTGAACAATATTAATATCAAGATTTATACAATCATAATATAACTTAAACATTAAGCCAACTTACTTGATTGTTTATTTTTAGTGCAATGATGGTAAACTGTTGATAAAATCGTTATGGATAAAACGGTTACAAAGAAACGTCTGTAATAAAATAATAACAAATAAAACATAAAATACATTTTTTTGCATGGTTTATTAGTGATTAACTATGCTTTTAATTGTTTAGTTTGTTGTTACTTACACAGCCCATGTTGTATTACGATCCCAAGGTTTATTATCTTTATATTGGCACATTTGTGGTTCTACACGCACTTTAAAGGAGATGCCTGTTGAAGCTGTCATATTATTGAGTATTTCTTTAACACTGTATTCGACATCCTTATTAGTACACGATGCTGGCACACAAATGCCCCAGTTGACCAAAGAGTAGCGCGGTACACGATGACCAGGCTGTAAATGAAAATTGAAATTGTTTTTATAATGATTTATTTGGCCTTTGGTAAATGTTTTTGACTAATTTGTAACTTGATATTTTTAAATACATGTATGTACTTATATAATATTATATTTTATGCATTTGTATGCTAATCAATTAACACTCAATATTGTTCCATTAAATAATTCAATTTTATAATATTGTATCATGATTTATTTGTTTTAAAAGTAATTAAACTTTGCTTTGTATATTATTTTTTAATATATTGTATATTTTTTTTTATAAAAGCAGTACAGTAGTATTCGGATCTAACAAACCGAATTGTTGTCAGACCTGTTCGTTAAAGTGAATTGGTTGTTCTATGAAGTACTAAGTTAAAAAGGATAAGCGTCCTCCATTTTATTCAAAATTCAAAGTATATTTAGTATTTTTAGTATTTTGCTACGAAAGTTATATTCTTTCTTTTACAGTGAATGTTAAGTTAACACAGACTGGTTAGTTGACATAACTGAAAAGTTTTTAAAAGTATACGAAGAAATCCATTAAAATAAAAATATGTACGAAATACGAATCTTACAATAAGGCAAACAATAATTAAAAAACAAAATGTTTCTTTGTCATAGATAACCAAGTTGAAAGTTAATAAATATACTCTTCATATGTATATCGGGATAAATAGTATAAAAAATAGAATGGTGAAAAAGTAATACCTAGTTGGGTTGGATAGATATTGGATCAGGGATTCCAAAACAGGTTTCCTTACGGTCGGGAGTTACATACTTTAGACTGGAGATATAGCTGACGAAGCTAAATTGTTTTAAATGAGCAAAAAAAAATGCTCCATATAAATCGGTCAAAATCGGATAAATAATAGAATGGTGGGTTGCATAGCCCTGGTATCGAGAATTACAAAAAAGTTTTTATTACGCCCGGGCATTACTTATGGAGATATCGGTTCTCCAATAGATCCATTTTGTCCGATTTTGCCCGAATTATATAGAGAAGCTTTTTTGTGCTAATTTGAAAAAAGAAATTGCGCCCGTAAGGAAACACGTTTTGAAATCCTTGATCTGAAAACCACGCCTTTTTAAATTTTATCCCGTTTTGCTCGATTTATGGAAGGCATATTTGGTAGAAATACTTGAGTTTTCAACTTTGTTATCTTCAATAAGCAAACTCTTATTTTTATATATTTTTGTTTTTTTTTGTAACGGTTTATCTTCGTCTTTCTTTTATTGTTTTTTCTCTAATTTATCACACTTTCTGTGATTAATAGATTTTCTTTCGTCATTTATCCAAATTTTTCAATTATGTTAAATTAACAGTTTCTGTTAACTTAACATTAAATTAACTGTATCTGTTAACTTAACATTAAACTAACAGTTTCTGTTAACTTGACATTCGCTTTAAAAAATAATATCTAATTTTCGTGGCTAACTTTACACACATTAAATTTAAGGTACATATGTAATAGGTAATATGTACAAACTACTATTTTAGGCTCCTGAATTTCATTTCCATCCAGTTCTACACCTTTGTTATGTTCTTTTAAATTTTTTACATTTGTTCGATATACCGATTACAAAATAAAATGTTTGTTCGTCATATAAGGTACTCGGTAGAAACAATTTTCGAGTAGCTACTGTATTTACTGATAACGTTGAAACTGCTACTGCTAATATAGTAATTAGCAGCATCGTCCACATCTCTACCACTACCATAAACGTATTGAGATTAAAATTTGCAATAGAGTTCATTGAACTTAAATTCATTAGTGATAATAAAATATATATTTTTAATGTTTCATTAATTTATTGATTGTTTTGTTATTCGAATAACCGTTAGCTTTAAAGTCTGTTAAAAAATCTTTGTTTTAATATAAAACAACAATGATGCACATTAGCATACTAACATGGCATTTTAAATAATAGCTCAACTATTTTTATAAATGAACGAAATTTATGACAAAGGCAAATCAAAAATACAGATATACATTCAACATAAAATGTCTTCTTGTTTTTTGGTGAATATAGCAAAATCTTTAAATGCAATATGTGTAACTCATTTGCTATTACAGTATCATGGTTTTGTAGAAAATTATGATTAAGAATATTTGTAATTTGTTATTTAATCAACAATAAATGCGTAATTAAATAGGTTGAATTTGCCAAAACTATATACAATTAATTTCAGTTGGTTAGGTTCGATTCAATTTTTCTCAAATAGGCCCTATCTGGACAAGTTTAGCGGATAAATTTGGAATGCCAAAAAACTTTCCCAAATGGTGGATAATAACGGAGACATTTTCGTGTCTTCCTCCGCGTCATAGCTTAATATAAATAAGAAGTTCGTTATGATTGTCGTGAAGTTTCTAAAATGAATTTTGAATTTCTGCACATATCTACAACGGGCCAATTTTGTTTTAAACAAGGGGGTTCATTTCAATCTTCTTTTTTTTGCTAATGAGTTAGTTCGTTATTACGATTTGTAATGATTTTTACTCTACTTTAGCCGTGTTTTTCTTCTTTTGGATAACTATATTCAAGTTGGTAACCGGTTTTTTGACAGTGTATTGTAAACTCAGGGTGTGCTAAGCACTGGGCATTAATGCATTCGAGGACAAAACACCTGGGTGCATATCAAGTTTTAGTCAGGGAATTGACATTGTAGACACCGATTTACAATCTAAAATTTGTCAGGGCAATGTATTCGGAGGGAACTTTGAAAGTATCGCAGTTTTAAGGCATATCTTCACGATGATAATAATATATGGAAAGTTCAAAAAAACCTCAAGAAGAAGAAAAAAAATGTAAACAAATTTAAAGCAATATCAATGACCTGTGGTACCAGTTAAGGGGAACCATGAGCAATATGTATTCACACTTCAGATTATATTTTCGATAAATTTTTCAATATTAATAATTGATGGCAATAATCTTAAACAATTTTTCAATATTTAAAAAAATTATCTTTAAAAGTGGCTTTAAAAAATATTATTTAACGATATTGGTGACGAGCTTTTAACCAAATTTTAACGATTTTCTACAATATTTCTCTGATATCTACACAGTACTTGTACTATTATTTTGAATTTTTTAATTAAAAGATGAAATCGTAGACAAGATTTACAAAAACAAATAGTATTGTCTAACTATTTTATTTGTATTTTATTTATGTTAAAATTTTTTATGAATATACATATTTTTTTTAGAAATTAAATTCAAGTAAGTTTAAATATCACGTAATAGTTAACTGCCTGTTAAATTGTTGGATTTACATAATAAATACATAAACAATTAACAACTTGTTGTTTGTAATACAATTAATAAAAAGACAAAAAAAAAAGGTACATTACATTGTGTAATTTAAATGTTTTCGAATTTATGTTACATAAATCAAATTCAATTCAATCGATCGGCTTTCTCGGTAGATAACTACTTTAAAAATACTATAGCTTAGAAAGAAATAATGTCTAGGAGGCGTAGTTGGAAGTGCTTTTCCTTTTTTTAAAATATTTTAAATTCGGTCAAATGCTTCGCGGTAAATAAAGTATCATCCTCAGGAAACCCAGGTATAGAGTCTTTGTTTTTTGAGATTTTTAGAAAAACTATTACACTTCATTATATTAGCGATATATTGCTCTTTACTTCATTTTGGTGTTTTACTAACCGTGTAAACGCATAACTATTTACAGAATAAAACTGTTTTTTTCAAAAGAGATATGACTCCAACGCTTTTTTGGGAACAGAAGTCCTGGTTTATTAAATTCTAAACATAATCATGTTATTGATTTTCTTTTTATATCGATTAGAGTTTATGCTTTACAAGATTGTAAAAAAAATGTAAAAGGATCTCAAAATTCGTCTTTCAATAACCCTATACTGGTTTAGTTTATTACTTCTTATTTTATTTATTTCCCTTTTCGTGCCCGTCACGTAACCTAGGTAAACAATTTTTTTTAAAAAATAACTTAAACCTTCTAGAAATTTTGGCGAAATCAGTTTATAATGATTTTTATGTCAAAGAAATGTTAATGAGTTTTAAAAATAAAAAAATGAAAATGATTCCGTCAAAGCAATCTAGAATGTGTCTTAAGTCTTTTGTTTCTAATTCTTAGAAATATTATACGAATGTATGTACGTAAATTTTCCTTTCAAAAATTTGCATCACATTTGAAATGTGTTACTAATTAATTAAATAAAACACATACATAATATATATATGTATATATTGGTTAAAACTATAAAAACTAGTTTATTGTATAAATTTAATGTTATTTTTCTAATTTCTTTTTCTTCGCTTATAAAATTTGCAAATTATTGTTTGCAAAAATTTGTCTAGACTATAAACTTGGATTCTCAAGATTCTATTTATAACTAGACTTTCATTTTGGCAATTATATTATCTCTTTATTTCGCCGAATTTTAATAAATTAGTTATTTATTTATTCTTTTTACGACTTTTCTTTCAAAAGATTAAACACTTGCAAAAGATGAAATCAGTTTCAGAACATTTTTATGTCAAAGAAATATTTGATTTTTTTTTAGTTTCAAATATCAAATTTAAACAGCAGAATAATCTAAGCTAGTTAATATGTAAATTTTTGATTGAAAACGTATACGTCTTAAGTCTGTTTATTAATCATAATTTTTTACTGCCCCTTTGGGGGAGCTATCACAAAACATTTCGATCTTACATAGTTCGTTGCTGATATATTTGAGCCTACCCATATAAGTTTGGATTGTCCTAATTCTTTGAGTATCATGTCTCTATAAGTGTTCTTTAGTCCACTACGTTTTTATAGCCCCTTTGGGGAGCTATCACAAAACATTTCGATCTTACATAGTCCTTTCCTGATATATTTGAGCTTACCCTAATTGAGCCTGTCCTAATTCTTGGAGTATCATGTGTCTATTAGTGTTCTTTAGTCGACTTCGGTTTCGTTGTCTCTGAGGATTTTACTCTACTGCAATCGTTGTTATATCTTAAGGCTTCCATCTGACGATAAAGGCGATCCATTTCCAGTCCCTACGTTTGCTTTGAATAATGAGTCTCTATATAGGTGTTCTTTACTCTACTTTGCCTTTGTTGGCTTTGAGGATTTCACTCTACGGCCATTCCTTTTATACCTTAAGGCTTCCATCTGACAATACAGTCGATTCATTTCCTTTGATTTGTTTTCGTATAGGTTCTATATGAGTTCCAGTAATTAGAAATTAGATTTCTTACTTGAAGGTATTCTAAGATTTAAAATATTTCTAGCAATCTTCTTTTTCTGTTCGGTTAACTTGGAAGCTATCTTTTAATACAATTTTTCTATTATTAAGTGTATTTTTAGAGTCGTTGTTAGCCAATCACGATTTTCCAGTTTTTTCTATTAATTTACTTCAACTATTTGTTAAATATTAAATACAGGTCATTAAGCTTGTTAGCTAAAGTCTCACGACAGTTATAAACAGATAATTATTTAAACATTTTCTTGAATGAATTTGTGAATTGCTACAAATCATTCAATAAGTTAATAAACTGTAGAACGTGAAAAATAAAAAAAAAAAACAAACCGTTTTTATTTAAAATCAAGTAAAGTGGCAATTCACGTTTAAAACAATTCATATTATGACGAATAAAATAAGAATTTCATGAATATGCAAAAAGAAATCATGAATTTTTATAAAATTAAAATATTAAACGGATAAAATTAATTATTAAATAATAAATAGTGAATATTAATAAATTAATACAAACAGCTAATTTTATTCATATAATTTTTGCAAACTTTTATGTTTTTAAAATTGCTAACACTTTGCAGGCTTTTAAGGTATAATTATGTAAATACATAAATATTGTAAATTGGGCAAAAATCTGAATATTTGTGATCAAATCACGGACAAAAGAAGAAAAATAAGAAACAACATTTTGTAAAGGTCAATAAACCCAAAATAGAAAAAAAAGAAAAAACAGAAGCAGCTACTTTGGCATATTAAGTATTAATTATGTTTTCATTCATCATTCATTTTTCAATTCATTCATCATTGTCTCAAGTTTTTTCTTTAAAAATGGACCTAATAGCTTAATAGCTTTTATTTACATATTGTAATTAAATGGTAGCATTTTATAAAAGCAAGATATTTTAACAAAAACATTTTTAGAAAAAAGATGTAGGTTTTTAGATTCTGAGCTTCTTGGCACATTTTTTTTACTCAAGCTTAAGCTGTGAACATGACTTCTGTTTTACGACAATTCATTTTTTTTTCTTGTTGTGATGAATGTTCAAAGTCCAATATTGGGTTTAAAAGTGGAGAACAAAAGCATATATAAGAAAGGTTATTAAATAAAACCATTATGAATATGATTTTGATGTTTCAAGCTGCATGGCCACACATCAAATTAACTGACCAATCTCACATAAAAAATACTAAAGAATACTTTTGATTCTTACAACCCGCACTACATTTTACCATCTAATAGCCAAAATAGGAGATATTATTTTATTCAGTTTTTAAAATTTTGCCAGTTCCGATGGGAATAGCAATATATTCTGCTTGAAATATTTTCAAGTATTTTCTCATTAGGATATTTAGGATATGCTTTTAAATTCTCCAAAAGAATTCTCAAAAAAGTATTTGAATTTTATTCATTCATAATAGTTCAATATAAATCTAAAGATTTTATTAAAAAATATTTTTTATTTAAAATATTCTATTCAAGGCAATTCAATTCAGTTCACACGAAGGACACAACATGTTATTATTTTGTATGCTTTTGCAGTTCTTGACTTTTATTACACACAATTAGAATGAAACAATTAAAAATGGAAATTCCAAAGTGTACAAAACAATCCTCATTAAATTGTAATTTTAACAAAAGCAACAAGAGATGCACTTTATTTTAATTAAAAAAAAAATTGTATCACACAATACACTACACTCACTACAATTTAGCAACAGTTTCACACCCATTTTTAATCATTTTAATTATTTGTTGTCATTAAAAAATGTGATAAAAATCTTAAATGTTAATTATAATTTTTTATTGCCTAATTTAAGAAAAGGTTTTTAATTTGCAAAAATTTTGTAAAAAAAATTATTTTTTAAATTTTTTTCAACAATTTTTTACTTGTATTATTTTTATAATTTCATATAAATGAAAAAAGGATGCTTTAATTAATTAATATATAATGAATATGTTCAATTTAATAATTAATTTAATTGTTAATAATTAAATAATAATTAAAAAATCTGTAACTTATTTGTAAGAAATTAATTTTCATAATAAATTTATGAAACTAATTTATTTAATTAAACTTACAAATGAATTTATTAGTGATTATAAAGCTGTAATACAGATAGGTTTAAAATATTACTTGCTGTAGGAGGTCTAGCAAAATATGAAAATATTTTGCAAAACATGCTAAATAAGCCTTCTTTAACATTGCCTAAATAGCCTGAGTCATACAATAACTGGAATGTTTGAAGACCAAAAATAAAGTTTAAAAGAAAATTAATTTTTCTATAAGTGAGTATCATATTCTAACAGTAAATTATATACATACATAACGTACATACATAGTTGATCATTACGACCCTTCAGGCAGAATTACGGCCTAGCCTCTCACACCACTTATGTTGTGTGTTTTAATTTTATACACGGGTGCGATAACTACTCTTTAACTGGTACTGTTTTTGAGAAACTTTTCATGACAATTGCCTGAAATTTACTGAAAGCAAGTGGCCGAAGAAGTAATTTGTTTATATTTCCGTTTTTGTGTCTGACCAAGGGTTTGACCTGTAGCCTTACCCTACTAGACTACGGCAACATCAACAGTAAATAACAGTAAATTGCATAATCATTTTGATTCCATAAAATCTGAAAACCAAGGAATAAAAATAATGAATTTCCTATTGTTTCAGGCGCTAAATGCTGTACATAAAACCATTTGAAAGGATTAACATGTCAAATTTTCGCCTTTGAAATTTGATTCAATTTCTACACCACTTTTACCGATACATTTCTAAAGCGAATAGTAATTGGTGAAGCAAAGAGGGTCGTTACGATAACGTCATGTGTAATCTGTTAAGCTTTTAGTGCATCTTTATCAATTAATAAAATTTTTATCTCATATCTATACTATCAAAAGAAAAGAGAAAAGAAAATTCCCAAGAAATTCTAAAATTCCTTTGACTATTTCCTATTCGTTCAATATTCAACTGCATTTACATGTTTTTCTTTTTTTATGTATTCAAATTCGTTATAAACTAACTTGTTTTTTAATACTAATTAATATATTCTCTCAATTATACTGTAATCACACTTATAATTTTCATTCTAAATAATCAATTTGTATTCTTAAACATGTCATGAATTCCTACATGCTCATGTGACATAAATATCAGTATAAATTACAAACCAATTAAGAATGAAATGTGCAAAATTTCTCAGCGTATTATCTTTTGTAAAATAATCAAAAAATTACAACTACAACAGCAAAAAAAAAAAAAAGAAAAGCTACATATTTATGTACATAATATATTTTCACATATATTTGATTGTGGTGATCATATTGTTATTATTATTATTTTAATTTATACTTACATCATCGAATTCGCTACGAAACGGTCCATGGGATTGTAGTAATTTGAAAAATGATTGTAAACGTTTTGATTTGTGTGGCAAGACCGGTTGAGCATATGCCAAACAATATTGTCCCTTGATTTCATCATAAACACTTGCTTCATCGTCATCATTATTATCATCAACAGCATTGTCAGCAGCAGCAGCAGTGGCAGAGCTATCACTATTCCCAGTTTTACCAGCTTTCAATTGGTATTTGATTCCCATGCATTGATCAAAATCACCGGGTTGATGTATGTTGCCATTAAGTATGCCTGATGTAAGCTTACCAGTGGAATCGTGCACTAAAAGTTATAAAGAAAATAATTTTATTACAAAGAGTTAAATACTAAACAGTTAAAGAAATTGAAATCAATATGAAAGTAATAAACTCTTAAGACTCTGATGTATATACAAAGCGATTAACATAATTTTGCAATCTGATATTTGTAATGAAAATGAATTGTTTTCCACTTTTCTATCTTATCTGTATTGTAAGTAAAAAATGCTGACAAACTGTACGTGTCTTAAGTCTTTTGATTAAATGCACTAGATAAGCATTGGCCCAAACAAAAGACTTAAGCAGCAAACTTTGTTTTCTACTACAATACATAAATTGAAGAAATAAAATAATAAAGGCAGACACTTAAATTGGCCTCCGTTTGTTTACATTTCTATTTTCGACAAATGGAAAACAAATAATGGAGCTCAAATAAAAGAGCTCACCATCATACAAACCAGTCGCCTACATACATATTTATATCTATGTTAATTAGTTTATTTAAAGTCAGGCCCTTTTTTTCCACTTGATTAACACAACACAATCAATGTTTTGCAGTGGAGCCTATAGTATTATTTACATTTTTATTTAAAATTTTAAAATTTTTTTTATTTTTCATTTTAAACACCAACAACTACTCCTTCAATTCAAGTGTAACCATATGATAATGAAATAAACAAAAAAATTGAAAATTTTATTTTTTTTTCTTTATTTTGACTGTAAAGTTAGTCGTGATAGTGCCAATGTCAGGGTTATTATCATTAGCTGACATTTTTGAAAACGCTTCCGTTTTGTTTCTGCTGAATGAGCAGGTGTCTCTAGTGAACTGTGTAACTGTTAATGTTACTGTGACTGTCGCAATTAATTGGCTTAAAAGTGTGAAACGTTTATATAAATAACGTTTAAATGATGAGACTATGACGTAAAAATTAAATAAAAAAAAAATAAAACGTCACTGTGATAAAAAAAAAATCACAGTTTCATTTGATTTTATTGTAAATTTATATGAAATTTATAGGCGTTTTAATGGCATTTTACCAGTTTTAACAAAGTTGTAAACATATGTACATATGTGGGTCAGTACGTGGCTCAATAGGTAATTGATTTATTATGTTGGTCATTACGAAAGGTATTATTTTTATGTAAAGATATTCGTATACATATGAAAAGTTATGTGGGACAGTAGATAATTGTCTTTTCAAATTGGTCACTAAGAAAATCTGTGATTTTGAAAAAGGAGTGTGATCCATAAAATTTTAATTTGTATTCAAATATACAGTGCAAAATGTCAATTTCAACTTTTATTACTTAATAAATAAATCTTTTTTTATTATTATTTTTGTATTACATTTAATTTGTTAGCAGTGTTTTTAAGTAGTGTTAATTATTCTTCATTGTATCATTGATTAAAAACTTGTGGCATTTGAAACTGGAATTTTAAAGCTTTGAAAAATGTTGTCTATGTTTAGCATCAAAACATTCGGAGGTAGTCTATTGTATTTAGTTCGGTTTTCCGTTACAGTCTGTTTTACTATGTTTCGCCTAAGTTTTATCAGATTATAAAATATTTGGAATGATTGTAGTTCTCTTTTAGTAGACCGTATTACAATATTCCTTTAAACAGTCTTTTCTTTGTTGCTCCTAGGGTTTCCAGTCTAAAATTGATTTTCAGACATCATTGTGTGGTCGGTGTAAAATACAGCCTTCTTCCTTCTACAGATAGGACTAGCGTTTATTACATTCAAAGTACTTAATTCGAAATCGGTGTGGCCAGAAAATTTGTAATAATTGGTGCAGACAATGGTTAAGAGAACTTTGAATCCTGCCAGTTGAAGTCGCCGTAGTCAAGTAGGTAGTGTGTTGGATTATTAGACGCAAGGACGTGGTTCGAGCTTTGGCTTAGCCATCTCAAACATCTCAAACGAAACGTAATCCAGACTGAAGGGTCGTAATGACCAATTGTGTATGTATCTATTCTTTCTAATATAGTCGAAGTAGTCTAGTAGGTAGTGCCAGGCCAGACATCTCGAATGAAACGAAATATGAAAAATATTTCTTAAGTGACTTCTTCTCAACACTCTTCTGGCAACAACTCTGAGAGTAAATAAAATTTCCATGAAAAGTTTTAAAAAATTTGTTGTTCGAAGGAGACTTTAAGCTGTAGGTCCCGGTACTCATGGATAAAATTAACACACACAGCATGTGAGAAGCTAGGTCGTAATTCTGACTAAAGGTTGTAATGACCAGTTAACCAAGGATAGTAAATAGAAATTATGAAAATCTGCAATCTGACTTCAATATATCATGGCATCAACTTTCTAAACAATCAATGTTTTCAGTTGTAATGTCTAGAAAAGATTATGTAGCTTAATGGTATATACAAAATGAAGCTTTTATAATCGTTAAGTATATTAAGTATCATCTGTGTGATAATTTTCTTCACAGAAAAATATTAATTTAATTTAAAAAAAAACTTCTTGTAAATAATTGCATGTATGGCATTAACATGCTAAAAATAATTTATTATTTTATTTTGATTAAATGCATCATAATTCCAAACTAAACATTTATTTACGCCTATTTAATTTGATTGGCCTTGAAGCAAGTTGAACATAAATATTAATTTTTTTTTTTATAAAAGTTCGGTCCGAAAACAACTCAACCTTGATCATGAGTTTTTTTAAATTGTACAACAGCAACACGAATCTATTATTTTTTTATTTTATTTTTTTGCAATACAATTGGAAAAACTAAAATGTTCTTTCCAAGCAAAAAATATAAAAAAAAATACCTAAGCTGTGGTTGATCAGCAACCAAAACCAAAAAAAAAACAGTCGTTCATATTCACTTAATCTAACATGAGAACTTCGAATTTCGAACATGAGTACACAGACTTTGGCTTGGCACATGAATCAAATAAGAATCAACCACATCACATACTAAACAGTGCATACATAGTTAGATTAGATTCTCTAACAATTTCAAGTTTAACAAAATTTTGAATAGATTTGATGAAATACTTCTATGATAGCTTCGATAGCTTGTGGCATATAGGCAGCAGTAACTACAGAAATACAATAATATATTGATCGTGTTGCCTCAATTAACAAGTTCCACTTGAAATTCTCAAACTGAAGTTGTTAGAGAACATATGTGTGTGAGCGTGTGAGTTTTTGACTGTTTTGAGCCAATGTTAGGGTTACTTTACGGGTCAAGAAAACTAATGCCTGACTAACATCAATAAAAGTGTGTGTGTATGTGTGTGTGTGTTGTGTCAGGTTTTCAAAGTCCATAAAAATAGTTGTCATCGCATGCAACAATGAAATGTAGTGGTAATAGTAGTGGTTATAGTAGTGGTTACATTATGCTTTTTGAATTTCGAACAGCCATGTGGCTAAAGTTGGCATGTGGTTTACAAAACAAAACAGAAAAAAATCTAAAATTTAAAATCTACAAAATTTGCTGCACTTGCATTTTCAATAGTTTGCTTGTTTTTGTTGTTTTTTTTGTTTATAAAAAGTAGCAAACACAATCTCATTTGGATTTTTTTCGTTTTAACTTTTTAGAATATCTGAGCTGGCAAAAATTTTGTAAAGTATAGTTAAGCAAAATTGTTTTTCTAAAGTTCATTAAATTGACCTTCACTAGAGTTAGACTTGTTTTATAAAAGAATTTTATTAAGAGCTGCAGTGTTAAAAGCTTTTTTTGTTTTTCTTTTAAAATTGTTGTTAATTTTGACTTTGACTTTTAAAAGCATTTAAAAATTTTCAAGTTCTTTTCAATTTGTTATAATTTGTGCGATATTTGTAGATCATTGATTAAGATTTAAGACATTTGAGGAGAATTTAAAAGTAATTTGAAAATATTGTTTATAACTATTCGAGATATATTTAAATTTTTTTTTTTTAATTATTTACACCTACACAGAGAAATAGATCAAAATTTTTAAAATTTTTATAATAAAAAACCTTGAGGATTCAGACCATATTTTCGATAGTGTAAATTAATTTATTCATAATTAGATGTCAAAAACTAAGTCAGATTTCTGGCGCTAAAGCTTTAGAGACCTATTAATACATGTTTTCATGTAAATAATTCTTTGAACTCATATTCGTGTACACTGCCAAGATTTTTAGAAAGAGCATACATACATACATACATAATTGGCCATTACAACCCTTCAGTCAGGATTACGGGCTAACTTCTCACACCACTCATGTTGTGTGCCTTAATTTTAATACTTGAGTGGCGGGACCTACAGACCTGAAAAATTCAAAACGGTCTACTGTAGGCGTAATAAATAAAATATGAATCGGAAAAAAATATTTAAGAAATAACTATTTATCGTTTATATGTTCAAAGTCTTTTGAAATTTAAATTGTTTTGCTATCTCACAATTACCTAATTTCGTGATTAAATCATGCACCCAAAATTCTTCTTGTGTTCAGCTTTATTTAAATGTCTCCAAAATATTTTTACCATCTTTACAACAGACAAAACGTTGTTCACATATAGGCCGGACTCAATTAGTATTTTTATTTTATTAGACAATTGAACGCCTGGAGCGTAATGTATCTTTGACATCAACATTTGCATACTCAGTAGCCTTGATGTTGGCAAAACTGCTTTTCGTATTATTTGGGTTCAGTTATTTAATATTCTATTCAGACAAAGTACATTTCAAACTAAGCTCTTTAAAAGTAAATGGTAACTAAAGTCCTATTTGTAAAATATCGCATTTTAATAGAAGTGAAATTTAACTTTTGAAATTAATAAGCCTTCAAAATGCCATTGTTTAATTTAAATAAATATTTACTCTCATTTAAATATTTTATTATAAATTAATTTAAAATTAAGAAATAAATAAATAAATAATAATAATAATTAAAATAAATTAAACATAATAAAACTTCATCTTTGGCTTAGTTTAAAATGCCACGCCTACTTTAAATAGCTCAACTAAGATTAAAATTTCAATTGCCATAGTTGTTAAGTAAAAAAAAATACTTATGTATATGCAGCTGATAGACATGTGCTTGACATACATAGTGATATTCAATGTTAACTAAATAAAGCAATATTAAAATCATCTTAAGTACTTGATACGAAACAGATAAATATAATTAATGGAAAAATGCTGCAAATATGTTTTTTACTTCTTTTATAAAAACAGGATATATAAATCACACTTGAATAGTACAAAAGAGTTCTGCCTTATGTACACGCATCTACCGTAGACTCAAGTTGCATACGAATATAGAAATTAGGACTCAGTTAGTGAGTAGTGATTAAAGTAGTTGACTACAAACCCAGGTTATACGCGTTAAACCCAGAAGAAGATTAACAACATTTTTAATCCACCTCTAAAATTAATCCATTTAAGAAGCCCCTTAGTCTCTATCAGATTGCCACCTCTTGAGACAGAGTAGACTGAACTAGCAAAGCTTCTAATAGCTACACCCAATGCATATTCACGAAAACCATAGTTTTTAGGCAACGACATACAGCAAAACTATAATTCTAGGACCTTCTGCAGTAGAAAAGTCACCTGCTTTGCTGGAAAGCAGGACAAAATAAGAAAGAAAATTAAAATTTAAAATAAAGTGCTATCTACGAAGTGATGACTTCCTATACTGAGACTCAGAGAGAGGTCTTTGAAGATTTTGATTTATGTATATCTGCTTCCAGAGATGACTAAGCTGCAATTACTGTCTTCGCGAATGCAGATATTATTTTTGTAAATTCTTCAAATTTTAGTATCGATCGGATTACATTACTTCTGTTCTATGAATTGTAATGGAATGTCATTCTAATGACTCCGCTCGATCGTTCTATTAGGGGATCGATTAGTATTTTAATATGTTATTTTTTTGGTTATGTGTATTGCGCAGAGCAGTTTGCGGGTCATAGGCATCACTTTTGTCTCCAGGGTTTGTGTAAATATGGAGAAGCCAAATACTGTCGACTACATTTTATGTTTCCACTTTGGCATGCCAAGGTGAAGATTCAGTATACGAGAGCGAGTTTTCTGTAATGGCTTGGGGGAGGCAGCACTATTAGTATTGAGCCTGTAGTTCTTCTCTATTATTTTACTTCTGTTACTTATCTGTTCTTACTTTTCAATCTTCTTTTCTCGTTGTTTTTTATTTTTGGTTTACATAATGTGCAATATTAATGGATTTTTTGTATCTCTCGCTGGAGTATATTTTCTTCTTTTGGTTACATTTTGTTTCTTTTATAATTGTTACACTATAGAACCAACCTCTTAGTCAACCATAATTGTTTTTCTTTACTCTCTACTAAAACGTCATTTGTATGCAAAACCTTAAACAGTTTAGTAAACTATTTTTTTTTCGCAAATTGTGCTTAAAAGAAGTGATACAATTTATTTTTCTAGAATAATTTCAAGAGATTTTTATCATTTGGTTTCTTTTTTTTACGACTTTCAATTTCGTAGTAAAAAATTTTTTAATATATGTAGTATGTGAGTATAATATTAAATAAAAGTGAGTAGGTAAAACGATAACGATCTGTATTATAAACACAACATAAAAGGATTTTTTAAATTAAATTTCAAAGAATTTAATTTTAATTTTATTGCGATTTCTTCTTGCTTTTTAATATGGGTAATAACAGCTAAAAGTACCCTTTTGAGATGCACGATTTTTTATATTAAGCTCTAATGATGTTGAATAAAAATGTTATACATTTTTGAAAACCTATTAAAATTGAAAGCAATTTGGCTAAAAATAATTTCATTATATTTTTTATATTATAAATTAAGGCAATAAGAAGTTTGAAATGCAAAAAAAGTATCACAAATACTTAGATTTCAAAATCTAGTTTCCAAAGATTTTTACTTCTACATGAAAGTGTATAGTTTAACACTCTTTCAAATGTAGTAACTAATTATTAAAACACACAATGCATTTGAAATAAACAAATAAAAATGGTTAAGCAATATTTGATTGCACAAGCCAAATGAAGTGATAAATTGTCTGTCAAATGTCTGCATTACATGGAACCATTGCAATTCTTGGCTTAAAGCGTAAAGAGCCTCTAACTTATTGACAGTACAACAATAGAGTATTGAATAAATTTACGTAAAACGAAAATAAATATGTATGCAGAAAATATAATACGCACTGTATGCAGTACGAGTGCAAAATGAAATCAATTTGTTAAGATTTACAGTTAAGGTATTGAGTTTGTTGTGCAACATTTATTTACGAGCTCGTCTTAGTGATGCCGAAATAATTGGTTAAATTTATTCTATATAAATATTGGCTTTTGTTAAACATTTAATAGTTAAATAAAGTGTTTAAACATTTAATGCCAAAAGAAGTATTGTCTTCTTATGCCAATCATTTACATACGATTACTATACTCACGCAAGTACATGTACATACATGTACTTGTTACGATATAACCTTGAAAATTTGTACGAGTTTGAATTTTTGGTTTTTTTTACAAACCTGATTAATATTCACATACATATTTATTTAATTTTATCTGTATAAATGCTAAATTCTAAAAAATACGTGAAAGGTGGCACGTTTTAATGTAGTTTTAATGGACAAACATTAATTTAAAATCCATTAACTTTAATTAAAACCGTGTTAATAATTAAATCTTTATATATATCTGATTTTATTTAAGCAGGTTTGTTTTCAGTATGCTTTTAAATCATATTTAATTTTGGGTGTTTTCTTCTTCTTCAATGTACTAGCTAATGTGATAGTGTAGCTTGTTTATAACTTTAGCAACCCTCAGTAAAGTAGAAATTAACCCGTTCTTTTCAATATATTATACTTTCTTCGATAAACCTCTCTGTGGTGATAAATTTGTCAGCGTAGTATGCAATTCACTCATTTAAGTCAAGACGTCAGATTTGTTTTGCAAGGTTTCTGGATTTGTTTTGAAAGGTAGAATATAGATAGCCAGGACACCAAGGAGAGAAGAATTATGTCACTCCTGTAGCTCTTAAGAGGAAACCACAAGATAAAATAAGAGAAGGTCGAACAGAAGTTATTATAAAAGAAACTTTAAAATCATTTAGGGCACTGAAAAGTGCAGCTAGAGCTAGAAACCAGTGCATATTATATATTAGTACAACTTGTACAGTTAAAGAAAAAAATATACATACATCACTGTATATATAGACTTTTTTCCCGATATTTTTTTATTTTTTTCCAATTATTTCTACGTTATATAAGATTCTCTTCTTCTTCAAAAATTCTTAATTGTAAACGCCTTACATCTTTACAATGCTATAAAATCTTTTTCAATTTTGAAAAAAACCACCATATACCACTGTATGTAGACTTTTTTCTTTGATTGTAAATCACGTTGAGTTAGAATACCTCTTATACTACAAGATGTCATACGATTGCAAAATTACATTTCAGTTTTCGATTCTACTTTTTGAGCATTCAATGATGAACTATAATTAACAATTATTTTGTATAGGGAAACACGGTCTCTCAACAAAAATTATAACATTTTTCTATTCAAACACACGAGGGCAGGTAAAGAAGTTCTTGACTTTTTGAATGAACACAATTTTTTGGATAAAAAAATCATTTTATTTTTCAACGTATTCTCCTATAAGTTCTTAGTAGTCATTGATTTTTGTTGTTTTCTCACCAAATTCAGTTTTTCAATTTCTTTCTGAAATTACGTGATAATATGCTATTAATAGCTGTCAAATATAAACTAAATGATTTGAGTTGTCAACAGTAGCAGTGTTGGCCTTTCAGTTTAGAGGAGGGAAAAACAAACAGTCACGAACTTATTGACCCACTGTCGTACTTCGAAAATACTGTAATTTATATTGTCAACTCTGATATTTTAATCGTTTAGCTTTTGAAAATTAAAAAAAAAAGAAGCTGAAGATGTACCAAAGCAAATAAAATATTTATTTGGGGCGAAAAATTAAAGCCTCCCGTTTACGTTTTAATAATTATTTTGGACGGACAAATTGTGTTCAAAGGACTACTCCAAATTGTTCACCGAACTCGTCTTTCAATAGGCGACCACAGTCTTTGTTGAAACCACATACATATCAAAGAAATACAATTCTTCCATTTTGAGCCGAAAAAATTCAGTAATTATTGCATAGTTCGATATCCCGTATTACAACCTAAAGCGTATTTAATTCAAATGGAAATTCATTTAACAGAAATATTTTATTCCTCTATTTAAAGAGATTTTATTGTAAATTTTCATCGTAAACTTTGCTACTTACTTTTTAATGCCCATAAATCAAAATTCTGCAAAGCATCCAAATATTTCCGGGTATGCAAACGGCATAATTCTGAAGCATAAGGATTTCTAGATGGATCAAATGGTTTGGCTAAGGATATAAAGCGTTGACCAATATTGTAGATGTATTCTGAAAAGAAAAATATAAAAAAACAATTACATAAAATATTTTTATTTAATAATTTATAGAATACAATATATAGAATTAACTATAGATTTATCTTCTTAATCTAGTTATTTATAAAAGTTAATAAACTTTGAGATGTGCGACATTGACTGAACATTAAACTACTTTTAAGTTGTTAATATTATAAATTGTTGTTGTTGTTAATGTTTTAAACAACGCCACTGTTACGCTTTCATAAAATATAAATTTATAAGAATATAAAATATGAGTTTAGGTCAAGAACGTCTACTTCTAGACTAAGCAGTTTTATTCTAAGAATATTTAACAAGGATTGAAATGAATAAACTTGATACTGATGTGAGAGAATGCATAATAAAATTTATGTTGTTGGAGTAAAAGTCAAAAGTACTATTAGTAGTACATTGTAACTATGTACTAAATAACAACACAAAGTTTACATATGTATGTTGTTTGAAAAAGTTCGCATACTAGTTGATGGTAAATGGCTCTAATTACATCAGGCAAAACTGTTGCTGTAGAAAATTCGGAATAATTGGTGCAGACAACGTCGTAGTCTAGTGAGTGGTCTGTTGGCTTATTTGACGTGAGGCCACGGTTCAAACCCTAGGTCAGACTTCCCCAACAAAACGAAATATAAAAAATATTTCTCCCGCGACTTTCTCTCAGCAGATTTCTGTCAAAAATGCTGAGATAAAATAAAATAGCTCTGAAAAATTTTCTAAAAAATCTGTTATTTGGAGTTGACTTTAAACTGTAGGTCCCGGCACTCATGTATAATATTAACACATACATGTATAAGTGGTGTGATAAGTTAGATCGTAATCATGACTAAAGGGTTGTAACGACCACTAATGTATGTATATGTGTATGTGTTTCTATTATAGAAATATGAATTAAAAGTCAATTTAACTGACAAACTTATTGTATGTTTATAAATACAGTGAGCGTCCAAAGGAACTGTACCCTAAGGATAAAATTCTAACAATCACCAAACTCAACTTTTACCACTTAAGGAAAGTGCCCGAAAAAATTTGACAATATTTCGAATTTTTTTGTAATTTTTTTGTTTCAATTTTAAAAACTGGCTACGAAACAATTTTAAAATAAAAATAACGGTAATTTATTAATATATATTTTTTAATGTACAGTTTCTATTGACGCTCACTGCATATCGAGGCATAGATGCAGCAGTGACCACATACATATATGTAGTCTCCTAATAATTTTTAAATTATATTCCAAAATTTAATTTTTTTTTTCTTTTAAACAAAAAAACATTTCAAATTGTTTATTGTTTCTATCTTATCTTCCTGTATATGAAGGAAAAAAATAAATAATTTAAATGTTGCATAATTCTATTGAGACATTTATGGTGGAGGAGGCATTCAATGAACACTTCAAAATCATACAAAATATGAATAAATTTTTCAAAAATTGTGATCGATAATAATCATTAACACGTAGAAATTGTCATTATGTATATACACAACGACAGTAGACCAGCAGCAAGTGCTATGAATTTAGGAAATTTAAAAAAATTAAAATTAAAATATATGAATTCTCAAGTTTAGGACAATGACAAGTTACTGTTTTGTATCAGTTAGTAGTATTTGTCCAATGGTGAAAGTTATTTGTTTTGCCATTAATTATAAGCCATTTTAGTTAAATATAACAATAATTTAAATTTGTTTTTGCTTCTTTAAGAATTTCAACTTTTCACACAAAAGTTAAGCACTTTTTACCGTCCAATGTTTAACATTTTGATTGTTAAACATTTTTGTTTTTGCATTTTATTTTTTTCTTTTGTTTTCTTTGAATTTTTATTAACATGCCACAAACATTTTGTTTTCAGTTATGTTTAGCATTTGAAAAAAACCAAAAAATTTAATAGTCCACACACCTTTAAGTTTGCACAAAAAAAATTCCCCAAAAAATTTGTCGAAACTTTTTTCAAATAAATTTTACTTAAAATACTTGACTGAAGAAGCAAATAATGTGTCATAATTTGTCATACATATAATAAATTAAAAATTAAACGTTTATTGAATTGTTAGTGTAGCGTTAAATGTACGTGAGTTTATTAAACGTATGAATAAATTTAACAGCTGACAGAAACCGAAAGAAAAAAAAAAAGAAATTTTGATCTGCTTTGATGATACCCTACATATGATTAAATTTACGTCACTTGATGAGTCATTAAAGGCTTATTTACATTATTTTGTAAAACATATAATCATTAAAAATATGCGGCTTTATTTATCTCTCTTTATATTACTCATAAGTGAAGTAAACATGTATTTTAAATTTGTTAAATTTGAAGAGTGCACGACTATAATATCTTACTCTGATATAGCGGGACTTACTTTTAGGACAAAGTTTGTTTGGTCATATACATTTTGCACTTACACCTGTGTCATCTATAAGGGAAAATGTTCTGACCAAGCGACTTACAAGCATAATTTATTTGTACTCGCTTATTTCGTTCGTAAATTCGTTTTAAATTTTGTTCCCCATCTGTAATTTCCGAGGTCCAATTTAAAAATGTTGAAATTGTTGAATTCGACCATTAGCTTTCGGTTAATGATGCAGTGTAAATTGTTTGCTTCAATAAAGCAAAATGAATATGACTCTTAAAAGTATTAACTTAAAAGTATTAACTTTTTTTAATACTAAAGAACTTATAAACCGCAAATGCAACTGCCATGCTCTCTTGATCCAGAACATTTCACGACCTTTATTAAGAAGACAGATTTTTAAGAAACTTTTTTCATGGCAGGTTTATTTACTCTCAGAGTTTTTGCCAGAAATCTGCTGAGAGGAAGTCGCCGAAGAAATATTTTATTTTTTCATATTTCGTTTTGATGTCTAGCCTGGGGCTCGAACCCGGGCTTTAAGTCTAATAAGCGAACACACTACCTACTAGACTACGGCGACTACAACGACAGACACTGTTTTAACTAGAAAAAAGCAGCTAAATGGTTTGCTTGTTATCAATCGATAATTTTGAAGCTAAAGATCCAATTCGCTCTAATAGAAGAATTAATAAAAAAGTTGATGAAATAATGAAAATAATTGAGGAAGACCAGCATGTAAGTGGCATTGATGTTTCTAGCCAGCTATGTAGGTATTTATCAATAAACAGTTATCGAACTGTTGTTTGGGCACCGTTGTTGTTTGGGCACCCCATGAGTTAATTATGGAAAATTTAAGGACCCCTTCTATATTTGTCCACTGCTAAAATGATATGAAATCGAACCATTTCCTAAAGGAATGATTACAGATACTGCGCACTAGATGACGTATCAGACAAGGCCGGATCACATATGTCCTCCATGACTTCCAAAAGGGGCAAAATATTATTGATCAACGTAGGTCAACTTTACAACCAGAATTTTAAGAACCAGTCAGATTTGGCCAATCGGACAGGATTTGTTTTTTTTTTTTAAATCGTGCCTGAAGCTCTGAAAGTTTGTTAGGGAGGATTTTATTTATCCCTTTCATATTACTATCTAACTAATGAAATCCATTACGTCTCTTTCTGGAGCGTAAGAGCATAAGGGCATAACCCTTGAAAGTGCTACTGAACCAAGCTCTGTATATTTAACCTGAAAGGAATTATTATAGTTGTATTCCTTTCAAACAGGCCTTTTTATATATACTAATAATATTTTCTATGTCTACTATATTTTATTTCATTATCCCACTGTGCAATGTGTTTATTCCATTTCGGTTCTTCTACAAAATAGTTTTTCCTCTTCTTTAAGTTGTCTCAATCCCATCTGGATTTATTTTTTTAAGTATCCATCCACTTTGCATTATTATTGTTAAATTTCGTAGTTCCTTGTCTTTAAGAAACGTGTAATAAGTTTTCAAATATATTCTCTCTTCTCCCAGCCTGTATATTTCTTTTGTTGTACCCAGTTTAAGCGAAAATTCTAATTCATGGCAGGTAGTATTTAAGCACTGGACGCAAATTTTTAATACAATATCAGGCATATTGATTCAAAAAAAATATATTTTTTTTTGTTTCATTTAAATACAACGCGTCTGATCTTATTTGTTATGCCAACAACGTATTATTATTTTTAATTTTATTTTTAATTTTTGCATAATAAATAAAAACAAAAAAAGAATTTTAAACTATATGTACACACCATTACAGACGCTGACATTCTCCTGCTACGGATTTGGAGCTGTGTTGATAGTAGTAGTGCTGGTGATTTACATGGTAAATTATTCGAAGTCGATTTCGAAATGTTAAAAAAGGAAATGTTTTTAGAATGCAATTACAATACGTTTTGAAATAAAATCAAGCGACTGCAAATTGTACCAGAGATTTTTTTGTTATTGAAATGGATAATGCTTTGTGAGACTATTTGGATTTTAAAGGGATGTGTTATGAGTTATTTAACAATTTATTGATGAAAATAGATATTTTAGTGTCAGGTTAAAGAACTAGATGTTTGCAAGACTTTAAAGTTCATATAAAATTTAATATCACAAGCAATTAAATACATATTCCTCAACTAGGTTTAATGAACTTGCGGTTGAACTGTTTTAAATATTTTACTTTTTTAATTTCATATTTTTTTAAAATAATTTTAATTATTTTGAACAGATTGTTCCATCGTTTGAATTCTCAATCATTCAAATTTGACAGTTTAATATGATTTGAAATACTTGTTAGCTTACTTTTTATACTTCATAAGTGTGTAAGGATAAAAAATTTCTAATTTTAATTGCAGGTGTTTACAGAAAGTAGCAGGTTTCGCATCATTTAATAATTTATTTTATTATAATTGCTTATCGAATATTAATGACAGAAGCGCGTCGAGATGGAGTATTTTTTAACAATTTTTTTTCAAAAATTATTTGAATGTCAGTCACCAAACAAAATGTTTAAATATAATTGATTTCGGTAGCTACGAAATGTATTGGTAATGAAAAAGTCACTGAGGAAATCTTATAAAATTTTGAGATAAGAATTCTTTGCAATACTTTACCGTTTACTTATCCTTAGCGAGCATCTTAATTAAGACAGTTAAGTAAGTTATCGCCGTAGACTGAGTAGTTAACGTTTGAGAAACACAGTTTTCATTGGGTTTGCAATAATTTTTTCTAGAGAACTTTCTTTACCCATACAGCACATTAGATTGTAAAAAGGAGCAGTGGATCTATATACATGCTCTCAGTGAAGAAAATCTTCTGTAGCAAGAATGTGACAAATATTTTCATATTTTATCTGTAATGAATTAAGCCGATCCACTATTCAATCCGTCATAAATGGATGTGCTCCACGAATAAACCGTCTACTAAGTAAAACTGTGTAATTTTTGGGCCCCTTTATTTTATTAGCGCTCTTTCAGTTGTAGTATCGTAAGAACATTGATACACAAACCACATGGTCGAATGAATCAATTCAGTGATTAATGGGCACTATCGCCCATACTCTCATGCAGTGGAAAAGCCTCAAAATTGACTACGAAGCTCCGGTTCATATATGAGAGTATTTGAGAGTATTTCATTTCTATATCAGATATAGCGAAGTTTTTTTTCACTGTCTAAAAAATTAAGGGACTTGAATGCTTCCTTCGACACTGGAAAAGTGCGTGGCTTCCAGCCAACATTAAGCTTTCGCCCTTAGATCATGCAGAGCTTTAGAACATCGACTGTGTGAGCGTTATAAGCAATAATAAATATGTTTCTTCTTTAAATTTTCGAAATGAACATCGAGAATTATTGGTTCGAATAGAGGACAGTAGCCACATATGGCGCTCAACAACATCTCTAGACACATTTTAAGGCCGAACAGTTAATTGATGGTCTAAAATTAATTTTGCTCATCTTTGTGTAAGTGGGTAAAACTACTTCTTTTTTTATGATTTTATATTATCTGTGAACTATATTTAGCCCAAATACCATCCTCGTTCTTTGTTCATTTGACTTGGTTAGGTTTCTTGGACAGAAAGACAAAATCCTTTTGAGTAAAGTTTTGTTTCTGTTCAGATGCCTTCTGTTACGTATTATTTATAAGCATTTTTTAGACAACTGGTATCATTAATTTAGTTTTCAGTCGAACGTAAATCATTTTAAAAAGTTGCATAAAATAATTCAATAATAATTCTTGGAAATTAAAATTATTTTAACAGTAACTTTAACTGGATGATCAATCGCAAAATTATTCTTGAATAATAATAAATAAAAAATTGTTTAACTTTCTATTAACAATCACAAATACAAACTCATGTATTTTTATAAAAAAAAACAAAAAATTTGGTTTTCGTGTTTCTGTTCTATTTTTTTTTTCTTTTGCTAATGCTGTTAAACCAACGTATACAAGTCCATCACTGTTAGACTCTAACTATTTAAGTAAATATTCGACTCAATTGTAGTTTCATTATCAATTTAAAAAAAAAAAATTCTTTTGCGTATGTTTTTTCACTAGTTTATGAATTCAAGTACGAATTTTAAAAAACTTTTCATGATTTCTTATGTCATTGCTGAAATTATACTAACGATAGTTGTCTAATTTACGATACATATGTTTTATAGAAATAACAATATTATTGTTTAACTATTATTTAGTAAGTCTGCTTAAAACAGTCTCAAGATTATACTTATTTTATTTGTTTAGACAAAGTATCTTATTTCAATAATGCTAAGGGTGAGTCAATAATATTTTTATTCTTTCATTCTTAACCCTCTTTTCCTACACCTACTGAAATGAAAATTTTGCCGTATCATCATTATAATTCATGTTGTTTGGACTATTTAATATTCTATATTTTTTGTTTAAATGCTAATTGATTAAATACATCCGTACATATGTACATATATACAAACATACGCCAAATATTAAATTGCGTTTTCATGAGAATATTTTGATATTTTTTATTTCGGAAATACCCAACATGCGAGAAGTAAAGAAAAATAAAAACAAAGAAATGCTTTACAAGCCGCTATTTCAGAGTTTTTTTTTCAAACATAACTAAGTTTATTGATCTGTGATTTACAAATATTTGTATTGATTTCTTTGAGACATTCTTTCTTCGAGTTACACAAGTGGAAACGATTTAAAATTTCAAACTTGCTACTGATTATAAAGCTTACATAACAGAACGGACTAACAAAACAAATTTGGTTCAGAATATGTTTTTAAATCAATAACACAAATATGTTCATATTTTAAATTAAAAATGTATTACGTTCTGTTAAAACTGCTTTTAATCAAAAATTCTTAAACAACCAACATTTAAATAATTTAACAAAAATTATTCGATACAGGAATACAATTTATGTATGTATTCGAATTGAATTAGTAATTCGTAGATCTCATGTTTCTATATATTCGAAGGTATAAAATATTTAATTTTTTTTGGAATTGCCTCTTATTCTACTTAATATTCTTTCTATTTAATAGTTTGTTTTTATATTTATGTATGTATATGAAACATGTGTTTCTTTAGAAAAATAAAATTAAGAAATTATAATGTATTCAAATGAAATATAATTAAATACACGAGTTTAATAAAATTGTAAAAAAATTAATACATATTAATTTTATCTATGTATGTATTCAGAAGCCATTAGAAATTTTGTCACTGTAAATACGCACTTAATTTCACAAAATAATTTCCATGAAATTATTTCTTTCAGAGTTATAGAAAGAAATTTAAAAAATTTTTGTTTGGTGTAACAAGTGGTGTAGTGGTAAGTCTGCTATTAATCTAAATTCAAATCCTGGAAAAGCCGAAAAATGTTCTAATAGTCTCTTCAATTCTATATAAAAATAATCATTCCAAGAATCCCCTTAAGTATTGCATTCCAGAGAGGGTAACATCGACAATAAACATCAAAAGAAAGTCATGCAATGCTAGTCAGTAAAGTTTCTCATCACAACATACATTTTCACAGAAGCTTATTTTCTAGACACTGTCAGAAAGACCTTTGTATAGCTGGGAAAACTTAATTAACAAAATTTAAACAAAGCTCAAATATAATAACAAAATGGAAGAGAAATACTTTGTGGCAGTCGTATATCCTTAAGGGAATATATGCCATTATATGGCAAGTGTTCCAATATTCTCCCATATAAATGACTTTAATATCGTGTTGCACAAAGTAAGCTAGTTGGTCCCATAGAAGTTGGACAAAGTTCATATTTTAGTCGAGAAGTTGGGATGACCATTTGAAAGCACTGCTGTATTGGGTTTAATATATTTTCTTAAATTTAAAAAACTTCGGGCTTCTAGTTAGTTTCTAATTAATAAACAGAACGCGAGTTCTGGAAATGGTGTAGTTTTAGTGAGTAATTATATTGTTGCCAAGATAGACTAAACACTGAGTGTTTATTCCAGCAAAAAGGACAAGAAAATATACAATAAAAAGTAGCAAAGAAAATAACAAAAAAAAAAAAAAAATAGCGAGTATAGGGAGTATAGGGATAAACAGAAAAGTATTAATCCATATAAAATGCTCACTTTTAAAGATTAAAATTTAATAAAATGGTATCATATATTTAGCGAACAGGACTGAGTCTAGTAGGTAGTGTGTTGGCGAGTTCAAACTCCGGGTCAAACATCAAAACGAAATATGAAAAAAAATATTTCTTCAGCGACTTCCCCTCAGCAGATTTCTGACAAAAACTCTGAGCGTAGATAAATTGCTATGAATAGTTTCTCAAAAATCTGTCGTTCGGAGTCGACGTTAAACTGTAGGTCCCGTCACTCACGTATAAAAATTACATGATATATATCTAAAATATTTAAATTTTTAAAGAAAGCCTTTTTGCACTACATTGTGTCGCTCTCCCTCTCTTTCTTTCAACATTCTCTTTCATCTTACTTTATTCTTTCTTTTAGAAAGACTACAATGGAACAAATGACCTTTGGTTAAATTTGTGCTTGTCTTAATACACATCCTCTAACCTATATCTTATTTTATTTTAGATAGAAAATTTACAGCTTAAGGGAGGGTCTATTAGCCAAAGAATATAAAAGATAAGTCCATGTCCAATAATATTAAAGTCCGTTGAAATCAAATTAAATTTCAATTGAAAACTTTGTTAATATTTTATTAAAATTCAACAATTGAAAACAATAGCCAAAATCAAAGATCAATGGTGAAATTATATGTGCTCGGAATAAAATTAAAAAAAAATACATTTTTTTTATTGAAGTGGTAGTGGCTTTTGATTTCAAAACAAACAAACAAAAAAATACCCCAAAAGTCCAAATCAAAATTTTGTGCAATTGATTCGAAAACGGGTTTTATGGTATTTTGGCCAGTAACTGTAGATTACATGATTATTTGTACTCGTCATACTTAAAGGTTGTTCGATTTATTCAAAAAAAAAATTTTTTTTTGGTTTTCTACGGCCAATAAAACCATGATTAGACAGTTTTGCATTTGACACATTAGGCAAAGCTTCAATTATTTCGTACTGGATTTTTTCTTTTTTTATCTTTGCCAAGTAATTGATATATTTAACTGAAGGTCATTTAACAAAAAAGAAAAGAAAAAATAGCAATTATGTATGTGAATCTTAATTGATTTGTATAACTTACCTCTTTCGCTTTCTTCAATATCATCAGTTTCGTTGTTGTTTTCCATTTCCATCTGGTTGTATGTAAAATTGACTGCCAAATTACTGAGGTTTCTATCCAAAGCGGCATATTCAATAATCGTTTCATCGGCAAACAATTTCAAACTGTAGTTGACTTTATCCTCGAAAATGGAGGCAATTTTATTTTCCAATTTCGTGTTGGTTGACTGATCACCGGCATCGTTGGTTACACTTAAAATATTCTCCTCAATATTACAGTTATCTTTTAGAGAACATGTAGCTGCTGTTTGAGCTGCAGCTGTATCCAAACTTAAGCCACACTGTAGTTGGGCGCTTAAAGCACTCAGTACTAAAACAAGGGTTATACCCTTCATTTTTGTTCACTGATCCCTTAATATGTGTGTGTCAGAATTTATTGTTGTTTTGTTTTTATTTTCCAATTTTTATTTTCTTAATATTTTAAAATGTTAGCTTAACAGCACCACTCCATTCATTAATGGCTTTTTTAAAATTCAATTCGTTTTTTTTTATTACTTTTTTAAATATTTTTGGTTTGTTAAACACTTGTTCGTTATTTTTTTTATTAAAAAATTTATAATTTTTTGTTGCTTTACTAAAAGTAATATTATTGGTATTTGTATAAATAATTTGGTTAAAATTTTTTTTAAAAATATAAAAAATATCGTCTTAAAGCCAGAGTAAAAAGGAGTGTTTATCTTCAATTTTACTGAATAGGCATGATAATTTTCTAAAATTTTCTTGCTAACTAGCAAAATAGTTCTGAGATACTTTCACTATATTTTTGGATTTTAATAAAAAACCCCGATTTATTTTAATATTTACATACGAAGTTATATAAACCGAAGAAAAGGTGCCATTATCTTGTAGTATAATTTATAAAAAACTTATATTCATAGTTTCCAGGTATATTTCTAAATATTTTTCGAAATCTGATATTGTTTACACAACAACTTAGAATCTGATGATACTTAGAAATAAAAGTTTATAATATGGTTTAAAGTCACCGTAATATAGTTGCTAGTGTGTTGGCTTATTAGGCGTGAGGCCTCGATTCAAACCTCAGGTCAGACATCTCCAACAAAACAAAATTTAGGAACATATTTCTTTGCAACTTTATTTCAGCAGATTTCTGGCAAAAACTCTGAGAATAAATAAAATTGCCATGAAAAGTTTTTTAAAAAAATCTGTCCTTCGGAGTCGAGGCCCCGACACACACACACAACATAAGTGGTATGAGAAGGTATATCATAATCCTGACTGAAGAGTTGTAATGACCAATTATGAATGTATTTATGTATATAATATGGATAACCATGTGAAATTCTAATAAGAAGCATGTAAATGTACAATCATAAAATAATATACATAAATATTCTCCTGATTCTCAGATAAAGTTAATTTGAATAAAATTCACCCCTCCAAGAAAATATCAGAATGTCTAATGTCAGAAGTAATAAATAGTCGGTATCACAACCTACAGTAACCTATTCTTTACTGTTTTGTCGTTACTACTTATACGGGAATGTACTGTAATAAGGGAGCTTATATATATTTTGATATTAAACTCCTTTTCTCACAATCAATTGGCTTCTTTTTCGCGTATCTACACACTCTCCTATAGGAAAGTATTACCCTCCTCCTCCCAAATTAAATTTGTCCGTTTCAAAATAATTTTCTAGTTCACAGATACCACTGTGCTAACAATCTATTTTAGATTTGGCATAATATTTAGTAGTGAAAAACAACTTATTCGAGTTGAATACAAGGCGATTGCCATATTTTGTATAAGAATATTTATGGGTCGTGGGTTCAATTATAGACAGTTTTCGAAAAAAATTTCGGATAAACTGCTAAAAATATTAATTCAACATTTAAGAACTTTAAATAATTTCTAGGCTGTAGAAATTTAAAAAAAATAGTTAAAGAAAATAGAACATTAGAAGGAATAAAAACTATTTTGGTTATTAGTTTTGTACGCAAATTAAGAGTAAAAAAGTGAATAAATCCTTTGATTTGATTTTAACAATATTTAAAATTATGATTATATTCATAAATTTTTTTTTAAATTTATTAGAAATACTTGTAAGTAGTTTTTTTTATTGATACAAGTTCTTTTTTTTAATTTTTTTTTTATTTAAATCTAGAATATCTTTTCATAGTTTTAAGATTCGTATTATTTTTATTTTTCCATTTCATAAAACTAGTGTCAAGAACAACGAGCACTTGGAAAAACAATTCTTTAAGCTGTATGTCAAGAACGCAGTTATTAATCATTACAAAAAAAAAAATTAATCACATATTTTTTTTATATTTTATAAAAAAAACCTTTTTAAAACAAATTCAACATAAGAAAATTATTTTTTTATTTTTATTACATTTTCTGATTTTCAAATATTTTTATATGTTTTTTTTCCAAATAAAACAACGTTCTTTCTAATTTTAACGGTTTTTGTTTTAATTTTACCGAGCCGCTACAACCGCTAAGCCGCGAATTTCAATTCGAACTAAACTTTGCGAATGTCTGTAAGTCAGCTAGAAACGGTAGAAGCTTACGACAAACAGTTCAACAACAGCTACAAGTGCAACAACAATATTAGCAGCAGTAACAACAGCGACAAACGAACATAATTCAGTTAATAAGACATTCGCGTACAAATTATACAAAAAAAAAGAAAAAGAAACGTTCACAAATAAAGTCAAATTCAAACTTAAACTCGAAACTGAAATCAAATTCGAAATTCAAATACAAACACACACACACACACACACACATGCGCCTACAGTGCAAAATAAAAACCACATACAATAGCAACAAATAAATAATAATGGAACAGAAATTAAAAAAAAAGAATTTCAAAATCTGAAATTTACAACTCGTCACTTGGTGGTGTTTATTTATTTTTTTTATTAGCATTTTTGGCTAAAAAGCTTTTATTCCCATTTGCAAACATTAGATACACACTAACACCAATAAATAATGAAAAGAGTATCATTAAATGTATCTTGTAAACACACATAGATACTCGATACGAAACGAAAAACTGAATTTTATTGCTTGGTTTTTGAGAGTTCATTTTTGAAGTGGTGTTGTTAGTCTTTTGAATAAGAATTGACAGATAATCTGACAGCCAAAAATACCGAGATAAGAGTATGACGTATAAACCGTAACAGCATGAATAGTTTTTGTGTTAAGATTGCCGGTTTTTGAATTTTGTTTGGGATTTTGGCCTACAAGAGTCGTTATGTTTTAGCATATTTTTAACGGTGATGTGTCTAATTTGTGTAGTAAAGTGGCCTATAAGAGTAGGTATTGGTGTTCGGTGACAAATTTTGAACAAAAAGGAAATACAGTATTTATATAAATCAAATGTGTATCGATTTGATCGACAGTATTTTGACAATTGTGGGAACTTTTCCGACCTTCAAATATTTAACATACATACATACTTGGCCATTACAACCCTTTAGTCAGGATTACAGCCTAGCTTCTCACATCACTCATGTTGTGTGCCTTAAATTTATACTAGAGAGGCGGGACCTACGTCGACTCCGAACGACAGATTTTGAGAAACTCTTTCATGGCAATTTTATTTACTCTCAGAGTTTTTGCCAGAAATCTGCTGAGAGGCAACTTTCATATTTCGTTTTGATGTCTGGCCTGGGACTCGAACCCGGGCTTTACGTCTAATAAGCGAACAAACTACCTACTAGACTACGGCAATATTTAACAGTTTAACGAATTTTTTTCAGTTCTGTGATATTAATATTGTCGACATACATACATAATTGGTAATTACAACCCTTCAAGCAGGATTACGACCTTGCGTCTCACACCACTTATGATGTGTGTGTTATTTGTATACATTAGTAGTGGAACCTACAAGTTAGAGTCGACTCCGACAGATTTTTAATAAACTTTTTCATGACAATTTTATTTAATTGTCAGAGTTTTAGCCAGAAATCTGCTGAGAAGAAATTGCCGAAGAAATATTTTTTCATAGGTTTGAACCATGGCCTCACGTCTAATAAGCGAAAATATTAATCACCAGACTAGGGCGACTGAGATTAACATTCTATTCGTTGCTATAATAAAAGCCACAGCGTCTAAAGGAGAGCCTAAATGTATAATCTTTAGGATATGTTAACCTGTCATTGATTGTTTGACTCATAGGCTATTAGGCTTGTTCTGATACTGTAAAAAATCACACCCTATTTTCTATATTCCTAATCTGGAAGAAGCATGGAACCAACATGGACTTGTAAGTGAAAAGTGGATCTAATTGCAGCATATCACATATATTAAAGAATGATGCATATTAGAGATCAACAACGTTGCAATAAGAAGAGCATCTAGCAAGAGCAAAAATGTTAGAAAGTTGCCATTAATTAAAAATTAATTGTTTAAAAATTTATTACTTTCTGATTTAATTTTTTTTTATAATTCAGCTACATTTAAAGGGCGATTTTTTGTTTGTTATATGGATTTTTAGTATAATTTTCTTCGGTATAAAAAGAAGTTCGTGACATGTGTAAATTCCAAAATTCTTTAAAAAAGCTTTGCCATTTAATTTAAATTGATTTCTTTCATTTTTCTACAACTAAACCGCTGTCTTTCCATTAGTTTCACTGTCCCTTAGCGTTTTATTACATTGTATTACATTGTAAAGTTATGATTATTAAAAAGTAATTCATCGATTAGTTACGCATTTGTATACATTTCTGTCGGCAGTTTTCATTTTCTCGGGGTAAATTTTGCATTGAATTTTCATAGAAAAATAATGACTAGTACTTGTCAGTTTGTTTATCATTAGTCTCGTCATCTATTTATAGACCAATTGAGTGACAGATTAATTCTGACTGTGCTCGTGCCCAGTCGAAATGACACAGCGAGACGTATTATTGCATCAAATGAAGCCAGGAATAAAAACAGCAACAAAATGTACATGCGTAGCAACGTGTAATGAATAATTTTATCAGTTCAGCTGTTAAAATTTAAATTTGTTTTGTAATCACACATATTTTAAAATTCTAAATCAATATTTTTTCTTTTTTTTAATATTCACTAATTGTTCCTACTTTGAGATTTACATATATTGTCATGTTTGTTTCCCTTCTTCTTAACAGGAAGAGAGACAGAAGGGCGGCATGCTATGTAAATTGCTTATATAAATAAATATTTCGTTTGAATCATCCAAAAAATGGTTTCATTTGAATATTTGAGATGTTTTGTAAGTAAATATGAAAAATGGGACACAACGATATACTTATACTGTTTCAAATGACGCCAATTAAGCGATGGGTGAAGAAACGCTTTGTTAGTAGAATGAATTATCTGTGCTGAATGATCTTTGGACATCAAAACGAAATATAAAAAAATATTTCTTCGGCGACTTCCTCTCAGCAGATTTCTGGCAGAAACTCTGAGAGTAAATAAAATTGTCATGAAAAGTTTCTCAAAGCATCTGTCGTTTGGAGTCGACGTAAAACTGTAGGTCTCGTCACTCATGTATAAAATTAACACACACAACATGAGTGGTGTTGAGAAGCTAGGCCGTAATCCTGACTGAAGGGTTGTAATGGCCAGTTATGCATGTATGTATTATGTATGTATGAACGATCTTAGGAATCTTCTGAAAAGAGAATTATATTTGAACTTTAACGTCGTTATAGCGAATTCTCTTTGCATTGGTGCGAAGATAGAAGATTGGTTTAATTGTTTAGTTACTGACTCAACTTTGGATTTTTCTACAATGTTTTTATTCTTTATGATGAATGCTGTTTTCAAAGAAATTTAGTGTCTGGAGACTTGTTTAGTATTTGTCTGAGGATATTGTTTATCTATATGTGAAACCGCTCAAAAATTTTGGTTTTTTATTTATTGTGAACTATAGAATTTAAACAAATTTTCTTTTGTTTTAAATAAACCAATTTACATTAAAATTAGTATAAATTTTGAGAAAGTTGTAATAAATATATATCCAAATAATACATTATAAATAGTGAAGTTGTCATTAATTTTTTTTGTTAATATTTGATTGGCTATAAAATGAATCTTTTCTTTCTGAACTCATGAAAATCATATCAATAGGGTGTGTCAATTTATGTCTTAAATTAGAAGATTCGTTTTCTCAAAGTCCGTAAAAATTTGCAAATAAATAACGTGTTTCGTGTCTTACACGAAAAAAAAAAATAGAGTAAAATGAATAATTTTAAGAAAGGAAGTAAAAACTGCTTTCTTTTTCAATATTCTGTTGTTGACATTTCACTAGTAGCCTCCAGTCGTTACCAAAAAAATTGTCTACAAATATTTATTAATAAAAATTTGGATGTTAACCCATATGCGCTTTTCGCCCCATTTTTAAAACGGTAACATATTGATCAGCTGTGTGGTATACCATACAGATTTCAATAAATACAAAAAAATCCAAGTTTTTACCAGCAAAAAAAAAGTTGGGCATATACGGGTTAAATTCCACAATCGTTGAATATTTTCAATTAAAATTAAGAATTAATGATTCTATTTAATTTTATGAGTATTAAATTTTAATCCAGTAGAGAGGAGAGGACTTCTGCAGAAGGAGTTTTGATATACGTAAAGTACAGAGTTCTTCCCCCTACAAAAATACGGTTGTCGAGAACAATGTACTCAACGGGAAATATGATTACTATGGAGAAAATAAGATTGTCTGTAATGAGTTCAGTTATATCATGACAATATTGTTGTGGTTTCGATAAAAACAAATTCTGATAAACAGAAGTTTTGATAAAAACAAGTTTTGATAAAAAATATTGACCAATAAACTTGGTATAAAATATACTTTCAACCGCTCCTGTAGATATTAAAAAAACTTAAAAACATTGCAGAACATCGTTATATAGACGATATAGCGTAATGCAATCTATGAATAAAGGGTTTCACTCTACTGTTTATAGCAAAGTGTTGCCCTGGCATAGCTAAGAATGCTGTTCGGTATTAGAAAGAAAATCTCATTGTATAGTACTTTATTGTTTCTTTCCGAAATATATTAAAGACGCAAATGTAATAAATACGTATACCATTGATACAATTTTCTTATCACAGAATCTACATAGTGATTCTTATTTTGAACTAATGTTCTCAAAGTATGTTATGTTTGATCAGCAGACCACTACTAGGATATCATGGTATTATTATGATCCTAGAACACAGGACCTTACCTCAATATATACGATTTTATATATATTTCCCAGCCTATAATATCTCAATTGCCCTGACATATTTTAAGTAATGATAGCACTAAGCATTAACATCGCACAAGCTCCATGACTTGGTAATACATCTTGCTCAGACAGATGCATACAGAAAATCTCATATCATACGAGCTAATTGCTCAAATGGTGGCCAGATTGTCAAAAAGAATTGCTTTCTCCTATTTTCTGTACTTCTAGGTCTCTGCATAAATAAATATTATACTGACTATATCATCATATATAAATATATCTATATCATCACATATAAATCATAATATTTTTAGAATACACAGAAGGGTATTTATGATTAGGTTAGGTTTAGGTCGGAGTGGTAGCTCTGATATCACAAAGCTCACTTGAGCACGCATAGCGGCCCGTTGTGATGCCACGGGTGAATGCAGTCCCTGTACTAACCAAGTTCCACCAAAAGCAGGGAAAGGAAGAAGTTGGTCAGCGCAAGGGCTGCACAACAAATTGCTCAAATGGTGGCCAGATTGTCAGAAAGAATTGCTTTCTCCTATTTTCTGTACTTCTAGGTCTCTGCATAAATAAATATTATACTGACTATATCATACTAAATCATAATATTTTTAGAATACACAGAAGGGTATTTATGACTGCTTGTTTGGAGTCTTAATTATTAATTATTGAGTACAGAAACAAAGATCAGTTTTAGAGTTTTAAGAACGTAAAATAAAGAGAACATATTTGAATAAAATCAAGGAATTAGAATTTAACAACTAATATGTGAGCCACACTAATTTCTAATGATAATTTTTTTTGTTAGTTTCCAACGCAGTTCTAAAATATTTAAAACCCATTTACAACTTACACACTTTGCTAACTCATAAGTTCACTTGTTGTATTGTAGATGCTGTTGTTGTTTCTGTTGCTATTGTTATCGTTGGTTGCCGGTATGACAAGACAGATTACAAAGTTACTGTCATGCCACAAATATTGGCCAATTGTAACTACGACACCTTAATTTAAGTGCAACATTAAAGATGAATAAAGACACTTTAGCACATGCAGACTGATAAAAATCTAAAGCAAAATAAATTAAAAAAAAAATTAAATAAAAAACAAAAACAAAAGAAAACAAAAAACTAAATTTAAAAAATAAAATAAAATAGGCGAATGAGTTTTTCTTCGTTTTTGGAAAAATATTTTCAAACAAGTTTGGCTTACACACAATAAAACAGTGTTGCAAGTTTATATGGCGTATTCTCCATGTGTGTGTAATATTACCGGCAAAATTTCTTGTTGTTTTTCTTTAGACCTTTTACACATGGCGTTTTTTTTTTCTTTAAACTGCAAATTACTTATAATTGCCAATGTACCAGCTAGACAGCTACGCAGCCATGCAGCTAATAATCCCGACGAACTATCCATAGGCTGTGGTAATGATCGTCTAATTCTTTTTGTTGGTGTTGTTGTTGTTTTATTCAATTCAATTCTTTTCTTTTCTTCTTTGATAGAGTTTTTCAAATGTCTATCATTCATCTATTGAACTATTCATCCATTTGTATCTCTTTTAATTCATTTTCTTACACTGACTGACTGACTGACTGATGTATTAGTTGGTGTTGGTTTTGTATTCAAGTTTTTTTATTATTGTTTGTTGCATTATTAACATGAGTGCAACTGGTTGTAACAACATAACACAACACTGGCAATATTCGTTGTAATATTGTATTTTCAGTGTGTAGTCATTTGTTTTTGTTTTCATTACAATTTAGATTCCATTACATTGCTACACAACCTGCCTCCTCTTGCTACGTACCCAGCTCAACTCTACTCAGAGTTTTTATCTCTTTACTTGATTTTATGATTTAATTTTGTAAATACTGGACTAAATTATGGCAGAAATTTAAAAAAAAAAACTAATTTCAGGTTTTCTTTTTTGTATTTCTGGTGGCACGACCATATATTTTGTTTGACTGGGGTTTCATAGTATTTTGTTAAAGGAAAGAGAATGTTTAGTAGTGAATTTTCTTTTTTATCTATGCTGTTGCTGTTCTTGTATCATTTTTCTAAGGGGGTACGTCTATAACCAAAATGCTTGTTAGTGGTCTAGCTCCAAGATGTTTCTGAGTAGTGGAAACATAGGCTGCTATGGAGTAGCAGCATGGTTGGGTAGGAGTGAATTTTGTGGAAAAGCACGCCAGCAGAATAAAAGGTGTTCTTCAAGACATTTGAAGAGTCCATTGCAACGATAGAACACTTTTAGTTAGTTGCCCAACTTTTGGAATGTAAATATTTTATGCGTGAGAGTTTTTTGGTTTCATTATGGGGCACTGCGAGATTAGATTGCCGACAAGAGTCTGGAACAGATCTGAGCCACACTATTGCCAGTTATGCTGCGATGCAACTGCAACTGTCCAGCCCTTAGTAGATTGAGGACCCTAGGCAGAGGCTTCTTCGAAGGTTTGGACTCTTTGTCTAGAGCCGACATTAAGGCTCTCCATAGATTCATAAATAAGTTGAGCTGGTTGAGAGGTGCTAGTACATCAAGGCTGTATTCGCACTGCCTTGTGTGTAAGTGGTCCATCTTTTTTTCCTGCATCGCTTATATCCCCGCTTTCCCATCTCTTCTACTTTTCGAATTTTCCTATCTCCATCACTATCCCCTCTCTCTCTTCTCTAGGACGTATTTACAATGGGCGGTTTGTCCTCTGGGTATTGTATTTGTTCCAATGACAAGTACACGTAATTGTCTCAGAGGAGAAACATGCCAAGTTCAATCGAATGTCAAGGCCTTATATGTAGAGCATACGGAGTTTGTTTTTTGATAAAGTCTGGTGGGTAATAAGGTATATAATCCAAAACAATGGTGTTTGCATATATCGAATAAGGCGCTTATAATACAAGTATTTCACAAAAATAAAGAGGATATAAGAAAAGTCTCTAAGATTTGCAAAAAAATGTTTTTAGTTGAGACAGCAAACATACAGTGGGCGCCAAAAGTGATCAAACACCACTGAAACAATTAATTTTCTTAGGATAGCAAGAAAAGTAAATGAGAATAGTCGAATAAATTTCCAAAAATAAAAACATTTATTTATTACTTATAAAATGTTAAAACAAAAACAACAATTCTTGATAAAGCAACTTTTTTATACTTAAGGACATAATTGAAAATTTAAAATTATAGTGGGTGTTGACTCACTTATGGCGCTCACTGTATATCCGGGACTACACTGCTAATACACAGATATTTGCAACCTGATACTCGGTTATGTTAGTAGCAGTGTGAGGTAAGGCCCCTTGTCTAGATCCGTTAGTGGTGAATTTGAATCACACCAAAGTTCGAATGAAACCGTTTGCTACTATGCCCCGATCTTCTAACGTTCAGTCACCCAAAAACAGATGACATCTGTTCTAAAGTACAGGGCACTTGCATAAAACGTGTTGTATCAATTCCGTTTCCTCCACAGTATTTAAATTCTTCTGTAATTTCAAAATTTCGATCTTTTCAATGTGGGGAATGTGCAACCCCTTAAATATTTATAAGATTTTTTTATGATTTTTGAAAATTTACTATATTGTGGTTATTTTTGTTGGTTTCATTTATCTGTATACACTAAATTTTATGCGATAACATATAAGGTATTGGTTTTGGCAAATATCAGGATCATTTTTTTGATGATCAAAAAATTGTTTAGAAATTCTATTTCTATTTATGGTAATGGAGACGAATTTAGTTTTGGAAACTCAAGTCTAATAAAGCACCTATTAAGAGAGAATTCAAATCATCTACACTATTTGTATCAATTACTTTCAACTAAGTTTTCAAATTAAATTTATTTCAATACATTTTTTAAGCAATAAGGAAAAGATGCCTACTTTTTTAAACATAAACATAAATAACTCTAAATAAAGCTAACAAAACATTTTTAAATTATTAAAATAAAAATTAAAATGATTTATTAAAGCTTTTAAATTATTAAATATTTTCAAGTCAACATAAATTATTTAACTATTAATCATATTATTTATTAAATAAAAAAATAGAAAAAGTTCTCCATACATTTTTTAATGGGCCTCATAATTAAACTATATTTCACACCCACTATTTTAAAATTGAATGTGTTGTAAAGTGTTAAAATTATTTTCTTTTCATTACTTTTTTTTTAAATATATTGTAACTAAAAACAATGATATATTATTGTATACATTTTTTTCTACTCAATGTCACGATCATTAGCCGGTCTAGCCTGTCTGCTTGCCATTTCATATGAAATTTCTTTTGAAAACCAATAGAAACCCACCTGATATCGAGTGTGAAAAAAAAGCATTTAAAATGCCTGTTTGGTAAGGCCATTGAAAGAAAATTTTTTTATATTGAGCTTCGATTTTGCTTAACTCTAGACGGGTAAATGCAGTAGAAATTTATTTTTCGTTGGGCTCTTTTATGTGTACTATTGACTAAAATTGTATGTTCAAATATTAGCGTGGCTTGTGCAATTGAAATTTATTGGTATTGTAATTGGGAGGAAATTAATAGGGGTATTCAGGCTCTTTCGAGACAAAGATTCATTAACATCTCTACTGTGTATAAGTGTTCTTAAAGCTCTCTTTTTTGTGCAGCAGCCTTTTATGTGTTTCATTTCACCAACTTTTTCATAAAACGTAAAATAGTAAATCTTTCTTATTTTGAGAATTAGAAAAACTCTACAGAAAAAAAAATTTGTTTTGCTATAAAGTACTCATAATTTTTCTAAATTTCCTAAATTAGAAATTTTGAATCCCCTTAAAAATTTGGCACATTTTACATTTAAAACATAACGTTGCCGCTGTTAATTTTCATTGCAAATACTATACTATATAAAGTGCAATAATATTGTAATAATTATATGGCAACAACAACAACTGTTTTTCTTTTACTTTTCCAAGCTTTTTAAAATTCATTGTGCTGTAAGAAAAATAAAACAAAAAAATTTGGAAAAAAAAATTACTGGATACCCACTGAAAGTGCAAGTTTTTTGGATATTTTTCTTCTGTGTTATTGCTTCAAAGGAAAATGTGTGTCAGTAGAGCAGTCGCTGAACCAAGTCTGTGCTGTAAACTTATTGTATTACTAACTGGCCTATTACCAGTCTTTGCTTCTTTTTTTTATTTACTTTTCCTTTTTCTTTTGTGAGCTTCGCCTTGTCTATGGCTGTTTCAATGAATGGTTTGAAATAACACGTTGTACCGCTGTCAACGTATGAAAAGTACATGAATTTTAATTTTTTTTTGATGTTGTTGCTGTTATGTTTATGGAAAAAGTCTTTTACACATTTGTATGCATTTATGGCCGTAAGGTTGCATTTCTTACATCATATTTCTTTTAAAATTTATTTGAATTTCAATACTTGCCATGCATATTTAAATAAAATGTATTGCTTTCGTTTGTTATGGTGAAAGAGCCAAGTTTATTATTAATTTCTTTTTTGTTATAAAAATTTAAAACCAAGTATTCAAGTTCATTTTTATTATTATTTATTTATTTATTTTTTTGAAATGTTTAATTTATTGTGCCGTTATTTTTGATTATTTAAAAAACCATTTAAAATCTAGTATTTTAAGCTGGAGATGTTATTGACAAAAAAAAATAACTGTGAACAGTGTTTGATACAAAGCCATGATTGACGACTTTTTCCTATCTTAACTGGACGCATTCAAATTAATTGAAATAACAAATTGGGGTTGGGAGGTGCCAGTAGAATGGAATAACGGCGAAAACTGCATGAAGTTCAACCATGAGAGCTTTATTTCTGGGTCCGGTAAACATGTGCTTTGTTGATTTGCACTGGCACTCTTTATTCGATTCATTGTCTAAGGGAAATAATTATTCAGAAATCTCACCTTAAGTGCCTTAAATTCGTATTAAAAAAAAAAAGATAATCCGTCACCAGTTCCTCCATCAACTTGGGAATAGCACTGAGGAATAGCAATACCCCTGTAATTGGAAATATTGGATTTATTACCCGACTTATGCAAAGGAATTATAAACGAACTCTTCCAAATAGATGGACAATGACCAGCCCTCAGAAGACCATTGAATATAAAGGTCAAAGGACCACTCAAGACAACAGCGCACTTTCTCAAAATACAGGCCGGTACCCCGTCAGGGCCAGGAAAGTTTCTTATACATCTACCTCTTTCTTGGTTAGTTAGATTACGTAGCAGATCATAACTACCTCGAGCATTGAGTAGTGCTATGGGACAACTTTGCGTTGTAGTCGCCGTAGTCTAATAGGTGTGGGCTTATTAGACGTGAGGCCATCGATCAAACCCCAGCTCAGGTATCTCCATCAAAACGAAATATGAAAAAATATTTTTTCTCGACGACTACCTCTCAGCAGATTTCTGTCAAAAATAAATAAAATTGCCATGAAATAATTTCTCAAAAATTTGCCGTTCGGAAACTAGGTCCCGCAACTCATGTATAAAATTAACACACACACAACGTAAGTAGTATGAGAAGCTAGGTCGTAATCCTTAATATTTGAAATGTATGTATGTATGTATACAAGAAGAAATTTGTTTCGTAAGGCTTAAATAAGCTCTGCAGTTATGAATAGTAGGCTTAATATATTAATGAGGACTCATTCTCAGAACATAGTTCAAACACTATTCACAATGTTTATACAATACTTAATAAAGAGTTTGTGATGTATATTGCCTTCGCAGGGATAACGCCTATCCTCTTATAAACATCTACAGTCTGCTGAAAACAGGGGACTGCAATTTCTTACATTACATACATACATACATAATTGGCCATTACAATCCTTCAGTCAGGATTACGGCCTAGCTTCTCAACACCACTCATGTTGTGTGCGTTAATTTTATACATGAGTGGCGGGACCTACAGTTTAAAGTCGACTCCGAACGACAGATTTTTTTTTTTTTTTTTTTTTTTTTTTTTTTTTTTTTTTTTGAGAAGCTTTTCATGGCAATTTTTACTCTCAGAGGAAGTCGCCGAAGAAATATTTTCATATTTTCGTTTTGATGTCTGACCTGGGATTCGAACTCGGGCCTTTCGTCCTACCTACCTACTAGACCACGGCGACTTCATTTCTTACATTAACTTCTATTTAATTTACTCTTCAAAGATGATAATAAGCTAACCTTCCCTTACTTGACAGTGTTAGTATATGGTGTTTATATATCGAATATCTAATATTATATGAGTTTTTATTTTTTGATAACTTAACTATTAAATTATACATTCTAACGAATACAATATTATCTACATATAAATAGAAATAAAAAAGAAGATAAAAATTTGCAAATTCTAAATTTCTTTCATTTCTTTTACGACGGCTTTAATTAGCCACCAAATTAAGATTCTTGGAATAAAATAAAATAAAAAAAAGTAAAAAACTAGATGCTTATGTAAATACAAACATCAGTCTTTGATATTCTACAATCGTTGTTATTGTTGTATTTGATAACCTTCAATTTAAGAACAAGAGGATGTGTTTCAAGACATGTTGAGTGCCTCCGCTTGATAGCTGGACAGACAATCTATCAATCTGTACACACAGGTGATTCTGTCTGCTTCTCATATCATATTTGTATCGTATAATTTATTTATTTTGTTTAATTTTATTGATTATCCATCATCGGCGTATTTGAAAATTATTGGCAGTATTTTTTATATTTTTTTATTCAAAACTTTATTTGCTTGCCCTTAACTACTGTTTAAAGACGTGTGAATTTTTTATAAATATTTTAATGGACTGGCATTGACTTGTTTTAGAATTCGTTAACCTAAAGTGAAATTGATTTCAACTAAACCATCCAAAACTAGTAGATTTTTTGTTGAATGAGTGCTAAAGGTTACGGATTATATTGTTTATGGCTGCAGCATCTAAGAGCCAATTATGATTTTTATGTAGAGGAAAGCAAAATCTTCTATAATAAAATAACGTTAATATCGTTATATTTTTAAAGCCGTAAAACGTTTTTAAGGTGCTCGAAGATTGTATTAAAATAAATGAAATTGTTTACTTCTGGGATCCTTGGTAATTTATTGGGTAGCGGGCTAGACTATTAGAATGAGAGTCGTGGTTTCAATTCTCACCAGAGACTCTGGTATGTTACCCCATACCGAGCATTTGGTGTAACATACATAATTGTAATATAATTTGTAATTGTTTTCTAATAAATAAATGTGTATTTCTGATCTTTATTTATTTCTTTATTTACCTAAATAAAGGATTTTTACTGAGAACAGAATCGAATCGAATAGAATAGAATAGAATCGAATAGAATCGAATAGAATCGAATAGAATAGAATAGGAAAAATTAACATTATGCACAGTCCTTATTACATTGCAACCCCTTAGGCTGGATTTCGGCCTAAGTTCTCATGTCACCTATTTTGAGTGTGTTTATTTTAAACATGAGAGGCGGGAACTACAGTTTAAAGCCTACTCCGAACGACAGATTTTATTAACAAACTTTTCATGGCAATTTTAATTACTCTCACAGTTTTTGCCAGTATACTGCTGAGAGGAAGTCGCCGAAAAAATATTTTTTATATTTCGTTTTGTTCGAGATGTTTGGGCTGGAGTTTGAATCACTGTCACATGTCTAATAAGCCAGAGTACTAACTATTAGATTGCGACTTCATCCTTATTATTAAAGATCAATATGTCGCTATTTCAATGTGTTTAATGTCGCTACTGGCAACATTGCCTTTCATTCTATTTATACTCATTTATTTTACATACATACATAATTGGCCATTACAACCCTTGAGTCAGGATTACGGTTTAGCTTCTCACACCACTCATGTTGTGTGCCTTAATTTTTTTTATACTTGAGTGGCGTGACTTGCAGTTTAACGTCGACTCCGAACGACAGATTTTGAGAAATTTTTTCATGGCAGGTTTATTTAGAGTTTTTGCCAGAAATTTGCTGAGAGGAAGTCGCCGAAGAAATATTTTCTTTTTCATATTTCATTTTGATGTCTGGCCTGGGGCTCGAATCCGCGCTTTACGTCTAATAAACGACCACACTACCTACTAGACTACGGCGACTCATTTATTTTATGTCTGGAAACTTCGAGATTTCTCTATGTGGTGTTTGTCTTGTATGTTATTATTTGTTTTGTTCTATGTTAATAATTCTGTAATTCCTTGTATAGAAGGATTTGCGTGAGAAATGAGATTTGAAAAATAAGATTTAATGTGCGAACATCAAATGAAAATTTTAAGGATTTTTTGTCCAACAATATTTTTTATCACATGGTTGATGCATATTCATAAAGTCACTATTCAAGCTTTCTGAAACCGCTAAATCATGTCTGTTTGAATATTTAAAACAGAGATGAAATTACCTAATTTGTGGAACTAAAAACTGTTGGCTACCATTATTAGAATACTTTAAACGGTGTTTTGTATTCATGTGGTTGTAAAAATTAAAATAAGAAGCAATAATACTTTGCAAATGGCCATGACTTTGCAAATTTTAAAAAATGTCACAATTTCTTATTAATTTTTACTAATTAATTAATAATTGTGTATACGCTTGTCTTTAAGAAAAAAAAATAATATTTAATCACAATATTAATGTGAATATCTATCTATTCTTTTGAAATAAGACCTTGGATTTAATATAATGATTAATTATATTTGTCAACAAACTGATTGCAACTTTTACACAAAAGCATACAACTGGTATTTCAATTTCTTTTTATTATATATTTTTGAATGCGATCTTTCAAAAAATATGATTCTATTCAATTCATTCAATTCAACTATGCCATCCATGGAAAATCATTTCATGTTTTCATGATTTTGTTATACATCCTAAGAATTAAATGTAGTAATACTTCTATCATTACATACATTTCAAATATCAGACGTCTACCGGATTTATTGATATATTGTCTATAATAAGCTGCCATAAAAGATTGCAAAGTTCACAAACTGTGTCAATTTATATGATCATTATTTCCGTATAATTTACTCATTGCTTAACGATTGTGATAATAAATAAATAAAAACAAATTAAATACATTCTATTTAACATCTCATTGTATACATAGTAAATATTTATTATTTATTTTAGCTAAATTACATAAAACTCTTAAAATACAATTTTACATTAAAGTGCTACCAGAATGAAAATAATGCATTTTGTTGTTGTTGTTGTTTTTTTTTTCTTCTGTCGAACATGTCATTATTGACTTGGCTTGAATGAATTGACAACAGCTTGAATTTATTTGAGTAGTAACAAGAAAGGAAACAAATTCTAAACAAAAAACTGATATGTTCTGAAACGTTTAGCTCATCATTATTTTGTAACTGAAATCCGTTTAAGTAGCCACTTATTGACATTGTATAGCAAGTAGCGTGTAAAATGTTTCTGGTAATTAGTGACCTATGATCTGAAAATGGAAATAAATATATATTGCAATTGATTATGTTTGTAATTTAAACATATAATACTTAATTGTTTCTTTGAGGAACATAGGGCAGTCAGAAAGCATTTTTTCTGCTAAACAGGTAATAAGCCTATAGTAGAAGATCCTAAGTGGTGAGATTTGCCTTCTGTCGTTGCCCAAAAATGACACCCTATGTGAACATAGAGTTGCGTTGGCGAAATATGACGATTGACGATTCTAGTCTTGCTTGCTTGTTGATGTTATCTTCTCTAAGTACTAGGAGACTGGGGGAGTTTTAAATTGAATATTTTTTATTTCTATGAGATTTTAAACTGGTCATGCTCAGGTTTGTAATTGAGCACTTTAAGTGTATTACTATAGCATTTCCCGAAATATCAGTCCGATTTTATGAAAACAAGTTTTTCAAATTGCTAACGCTGCAATCCCTGGCGATAGTTTTTTTTTAATCACGTAGTGTATAAAAGTTGGTAGAGACATACTACTTTACACCCAGCTTTAAAAGAACCTACAGTGATAGCATTTGCTCCTAAGACAATTGCCTTGAGCCTTATTATGAGATTTTTGATTCAATTTATGACATATCCTGCCTTCGACTAATGTTTACACTTGCAGTAGTGCAATAGATACATCCAGAAGATCCATCCCTACATAAATTCATATTCTTTTCAAACTAATTTAGTATAGTGGCAGTCTATTTAGAAGGCTGTAAATCGTAAAGGAGTTTGGAGAAAGTTCTAGTTCCAGTTGCTACAGAAAACTCTACCCATGAGTATCGTTTTTGGAACTGAGGGTTTGTAGAGTACTTGGTAAAAGTAACTTTACATCAATTTTTTATATATTTTACATAGAATTTTACAGAAAATTTTACAGTAAGTTTACAGGCAAGGAATGTGAATCATTATATACAATAACTAAACTTTTATACTGGCAGATAGACAAAATATTTTCTTAAAGTGTATAGACTAACAAAAATGAAGAAATGGGCAAACAGCGCATTAAAGGATTCAAGAGAACTATGCCTTTTAGGGTTGTTATCAATTTAACCTATAGTAATCGGTTACGATGCTCTACAAGATGAATGCTTGAAGGCCATAAACTGGTTAAGGTATTGCCCCGTAGATCCTTATAAAGAACCAAGCGGATATAAACCCCTAGACTTGACAGTTTATGAGTATTTCATTCAAATGTAGTTTTTGTCCATTAATCGTGAAACAATTTATTACTTAGAATATATTGTTACTCGTCTATCCCCTTTTCTTTCATATTGATGTTGTTGTTTTACTTGTAAACAAGTTCGTTGTATTTGTTTGTGTAGCTTTTGCTTATCATTTTAATGTTAAACGATGTTACACCGTTTCCATTTTCTTAACAATATTATAATTTATAGTACGGTTTAACACATAGCTGACCTGAGTTTTAACTCTATTATATATTTTTATTTTTTGGAAATACATACATGTAAAATTTATACAATTTATACAATTAGCCATACATTGAAGTCGCCGTGATCTAGTAGGTAGTGTGTCGGCTTATTAGACGGAAGGCCCGAGTTCAAATCCCAGGTCAGACATCAAAACGAAAATATGAAAATATTTCTTCGGCGACTTCCTCTCAGCAGATTTCTGGCAAAAACTCTGAGAGTAAAAATTGCCATGAAAAGCTTCTCAAAAATCTGTCGTTCGGAGTCGACTTTAAACTGTAGGTCCCGCTACTCATGTATAAAATTAACGCACACAACACGAGTGGTGTGAGAAGCTAGGACGTTGTACAATGGGTCAATTCGACCTCCGGGTACTGTACTTGTCACAGTTTACAAGTACACGTCTTCTAACCTAACCTAACCTAGCCATACATTAAACAGTTTTGTGTTTTAGTATTATTTGTTGTATCTTGGATAGTTATAGTGTTACTTCATATTCTCCTGTCTATATGATCTCATATCTATTTTGTGTTGACCATTTCATTTATCTAAAGCCAACAGATTAGCACACCCTTACTAAATTTAAGCACTTATCAATGAATAAATTTATTTTCATTGATGTTTAAATTTATTCAATAAATTTCTTATAAAAAATCTATAAAAACTAAAATAAAAAGTAAGATTTCGAGAACACTCAAGAAGTTCAGAACTACGCTACAAATATGTATGTAGATTAGATTAGATTAGAGAAAAAGAAGAAGAGAAATGAAAGAATTAAAAATAAACGTTATTTGCATGGATGTACGTGCTGAAGAGCACAAAATAGAAAAATACAAACAAAAGACTTAAGCAACAAACCTTTTTGCTTAATGTACCAACAAATGTAATAAAATTCCATGTAAATCTGGAAATTATTATCAAAACAAAGTTCAACATGAACAAATGCTTACTAACAATCCCGAAAATTATTATGCTGAACATGTTTATCAAAAAAAAAAAAAATTAAATTCAATCAATTTTATTTCACTTGTTTTCCTATAATTTTATTTAAAAAAAAAAAAAATATATATAAAAATTTCAAGGTTAAAATTAATATTAATTTTACGTTAATTGTGTAACTTCTTGACTATGAGACATGCGACTACTGTCTAACCGTTAATTTTTGGGGTGCAACATTAACCATTTATAGTAGTCAGTCGGACAAATATTATCAATCACTTTACTTCTACTGTGACTTTAACGTTCATGTTAATGTGTCTAATAAATTTAAATGTCGTCATACAAATATGCAACATTTAAAATTACGCATTTTAACGTGATTGTCTATAAAATTCAATTATTTTTCCATATCAATTGATTGCCGTACAATTTGCATTTGGTATAGTTTTGTTTTTTTTTTTTGAGGCCTTGAAGTGTGTTGTTTAACTGATTTAGTTTCATCGTAGGTTTTGAGAAATGCATGCATATAAGCTAAATTGGTCAAATGATTGTAATGTCCCTGGTAAATATTTGCATTCATTATTATTAAAATATTAGCAATTAATACAGCACAAATACAATACAATTATTCAAAAGGAAACATTTTGTATTTATAATAAAAGTCTGTTTCTTTTAAGTACGTATCAGTACCAATTTTAGGTGGTTCACCCAACAATTTTTTAGTCCTTTTTCTTCTTATAATTTCTCATCTTTCGTTAAGTAGTTGTAGTAGCCGTAGTCTAATGGTAGGGTGTTGCCTTATTAGCCATTAGGCCACGGTTCAAACCTCAGGTCAATATCTAACAAAACAAAATATAAACAAATGTTTCTTCGCCGACTTCATCTTAGCAGACTTCTGGCAAAAACTGTGAAAGTAAATAAAAAATTGCCATGAAAACTTTCACAAAAATCTGTCGTTCGGAGTCGTCTTTAAACTGTAGGTTCCGCCACTCATGTACAAAATGAGAGAAGCTTGGTCGTAATCAGAGATCAGCAATGAGTATTCAAAAAGATGAGTAGAATCGAATCATACTCATACTATCTGGTACTTATACGCATTTATACTTATTTTAATATTATACTCATACTACTCATACTCAAAGTTTGAAGTACTCATCGTACTCATACTTAACAATACGTCTGATGTTGTTGATTTCTACTCTCCATGACTCCATGACATTTACAAGAATCACAAAATAAGTATGATTCGCGTACGAACACTCACGAGAAGGTTGATGGTTTGATGGATGTTTCAAGTCACTCGAATTATTTATGAGTATCATAAGTATTTTTCTAAAGTTATGAATCTGAATGAGTAGGCATATGAATCAAACATATTTCGAATGGTATGAGTTCGACGTCAACGTTGTACTCATACTTATTGTACTCATACTTGTAAATTAACGTTATAGTGAGTACGAATGAATCAGAGTAGTAAAATTTCAATATTGTTGACTCACTAATATTCAAAATTTCATTAGCTTATGAGAAGCGAAAAAGCAATTCATTGCCGCTCTCTGGTCGTAAACCTGACTAAAGGGTTGTAATGACCAATTCTGAATGAAATAAAGATTTTTATAGATAAGCAGGTAATTGGTTTGCTGCGGCAACATTTAGCCTGATAGAGTTACCATCTGTAATTGCCCAGAAGGAACAACTTCTATGACAATGCGGGGATTTCTAATATTGGATGTGGGGGTGACGTATTTTGTATCCTCTTACTTAGAGATGAATACATCTATATTACTTGTAGAAAATAAAATCAATCTCTTCAGTATTATATTCCTAAATTTGTGGATAATAAATTCAAATACAAAATGTCGAAATCGTTAAAAAGTTCTAATTTTTTTCTTTAAAATAAAAAATAACAAAAACCAGTTCAGTTTAAATAACTGAATAATAAATTACAATTAATGTATTTTAAATTAAAAAAAAAAATAAATGCCATAAATTAATAAATATTTTCACCTCTTACTATTTAAACAAGGCGCTGTAATCTTAATTAATTATTTTAAATTCACAAATAATTCACTAAGCATATGCAGTAAAAATCATCATCAGGCCACAACTAAGCGTGCAACTTAGTAACCGCTTGAAAATGACTGGAGATTTCGTTCGCTTAATTGTATGTAGATTTCTTTTTTCAATTAGAAAGTAATTTAAGTGCCCGCGATCTGTCGTACTATCTCTTAAGTTGCAAATTAAATCAATCAATGCATAAAATAATGTTCTATTTTCAAATGATAGTGAAAGAGTGCATTGTTTGCACATTTCAATTTATTCATAATTTCTAATAAATTATTAAATAATACACGAGTTTTTTATTTTTATTAGTTTGCACGCTCATAGATTTTTTTGTCTAACAGGTCAAAAACCTCATTAATATTTTATTTTTATTTTGATTTTTTGTTGTTTTTTGGTTTTTGTATGAAACAAGTTTAAATATTTCTCATTATGGTTTTTTATTGCTTGGATTTTAACAAAAAATTTAATATACATTAATAATGTTTTGATAGAAACAAGTTCGAAAACTATTCAGTGACACACTACTCACTGATCAACCACATTTTATGAAGACATATGAATCATTTACTTGTTTTGGAAACGCAAAACGGATTCAAAAGTATTGTGATATAAAATGTCATGATGCATATGATCGGTAATAGATATCTTTAATTGTATATCCATAATACACATTGCCCAATTCCTATAATGGTACTACTTAACATACTTATCGTATCACAGGTCAAGCCTCGCCAAGAACTAGACTGAAAAACTGCTCTCGCAGTTTACAGAGGACGATGAACTCTGTGTAAGCTCTTTAGAGAGGGCAGCAATTATAAAATAAATAAATTATAAATTATTGGAGAATTTGTTATGTGTGTGTGTCCAGTATTGGCTTGGAGGAGGCTACATCTTCTCACCACTATACTACCATACGTTAGAGAACAACGCGGAGACTTTGCCGAAGAAATTTTTTGAATTTGTATGGTTTTGAAGCCATAATGAACCCATACCCTGTAACTACTCCAACCACCACCTCTTGTACAATGTATAAAAATTTTTCAAAATCTGAAAGAGACCTATCTTATTTGTCCTAAAATTCTAAATTAATATTTAAGTTCAATTTGACACTACGCCAACGTCGGAAACCCTACTATTTGGTGCCTGTCTTTGCTAGGCAGATTGTAGCTAAACTCTTAGCCATCAGATCAATAGGAAGCTCTTGTGTAGTAGTTTTCTCAAACAATTGTTTGACAAGGAGAACAGATGTTTTTAGCACCTTATTACCTTTGCTTAGATCTGCATAGTCTTCTCTATATACATATGTATATTTTTTCCTCCTCGGATAATAAAACGTTCAGTATCTGTAGTATTCCCTTTATAGTCGTTGTATTCCAACTTGTTGTAAAGGAATCACGGTTTACGGTCAGGTACAAGGTTAAACGTCCAAAAATGTAGTAGTGAGGCCTACTGTATAGGTTCTTGATGAGGCTAATAGTATGTTAAGAAGCGCTTTTGCAAGCTACACTTTTCCAGTTCGTATTATATTGAGTAACACATCTCCACATTCGCTTGAGGTCAATAAATACTAGAAGATGGCTGGTCGACAATAACTGTCAAGCTATTAATGGGGTGATGTCAGTCTTAGTTAGGTTAAGTTAAATGGGCAGCCGCCCTAAAAGCGTAGTTTACTAGATTTCTACAATATACCATTATAATACCGATTGCACCTTTTCTGCCATTTATCTGTAATTCCAGTCTGGCATCCTGGTACATTTTGAAAGGTCTGAATTTTATTCAAATCATTTTTGGCCAGATACGTGGTCGTAGTTTAGTAGGTAGTGTGGTAGATTATTAGATGTGAGACCACGATTCAACCCCCAGGGCAGACACCTTCAACTAAACGAAATAATAAAAAATATTTCTTCAGTGACTTTCTCTCAGCAGATTTCTGGCAAAAAGTCTGAGAGTAAATAAAATTGCCATGAAAAGTTTTTCAAAAATCTGTTGTTCGACTCTAAACTGTAGGTCCCGTCGTTTATGAATAAAGTTAACACACACAACATAAAGTGGTGTGAGAAACTAGAAACCTGAAAGAAGGGTTGTAATGACCAGTCATGTAGGTATGTATGTGTGTTCTAGCAATAAATTTTGTGTGTCCAAGAAACTTTTTTGTGAGTCGTTGTGAGATATTCCCAGTTTCCGAGGGTTTGCTCCCTAGGCCCAGTGTCCCAGTATGAATCAAACTTTATAAATTTGCTTCGCTTCATAAAGTGATTTACATTTTCTGTCATGGTATTAAAATTGTGTATTTTTTAAAAATGATTTATTTATTGAATATTTAAAGGAGAGAGAGTAATAAATTTAATTTTTTATTTTGTATTTGTATTGTAAAGAATACGTTATATTTGTTTTCAAGCTATCTCCGTATAGATTTAAACAAGAGGATTCTTAACTGATACAGAAATGTTTAAAAACTTGAATTGTTTTCCGAAAATATTCTTTTAAATTCTGGTAAAACGTTTAATTTTGATTTAATTTCTTTAGCGTAAATAAAAAAAATTATTTTTAAATGCAAATAAGGAAGAATTAAAATAAAAACAAAAAAATTATTATTTCCCTCTATAAAGAAATTGAAACTGGTGTGATGTGTTAAACGATATTCTAGCATAATTACTAAGACTGATAAGAAGAACTCTGGAGTGGAGTTAAAAGATTTGTTAAATTTTTATTACCAAATGACCATGAATTTACTTAATTTTTTTTGTTTGTTTTTTGATTGCTTGTTTTAAAATTTTTATTATTTGTGTTTTTTTTTTTTTTCAACTGAAACATTAATTATTTTGCTTCGCTATAAATTATGGCTGATTAATTTTCGTACATTAAATTTTGTGTTTTATTTTGTTTCTGTGTTTATATTTAACTGGTTATAAGAATAAAATGTATTTGAATTATATTTTATAGTCGTAGCAAGTGTTAGGTACAGACATGTGTTGTATCTGACAAGACAACCTGGGCTCTGTTAAAAATTATAATAAAATTCTTTTGTCATATAATAATTAAAAAATGCTTTATTAACTCTTGAGAAAAATTTGTTCCTGTGCGTTTATGAACGGATTTAGAATTTAGATGACTAAAACGAAATCATATTATCATCTGACAAACAAAAGTTGTTTAACACAACATGTCAATGAATTTGTTAGTAAATGTCCTGTCAGGCTGGAGATCAAGCGTAGGATCAACCTATGATCTCAATAGGCAATTGAGTAGCAGAAACCTCTCTCGTATAACAAAACTGATACTCTACAAGACTCTCATGCTCCTCGTGCTTCTTTATGGCGCTGAGACCTATTAAGCACTGATGCAGCAGCTTTGAGAGTATTCCAGAGAAAAATCCTTCGTAAGATCTTGTTGGCGATGATTCCCGTATCTGATCTAATGATATGGACGTTATGCAGCGTATTGACATCCAGCGGCTACGCTTGCTCAGACATGTCAATCGAATGGAGGAGGAAGCTCCGACGACACGGGTATTTGATGCGGGTATGTCGGCGAAGAGGACGACTTTGTTTGCGTTGGAAGAACCAAATAGAGGAAGCCCTGTCATCGGTTGGTGTGATCAACTAGCGAAGGCATGCAAGAAGCAAAGGCACATGGAAGGATGTGTTAAGGCAGGCCAAATTCCGTTAATCGGATTGTTAAGTAAAGTGATACCATTTAAAAGAAATATGTAAAGTGGCATTTCATAAATTGTTAACGTTTCGAAAATAATTCGACAGATTTGAGAGTCAGCAGCGAATTTTTGAGTGTCCCAAACTTTTCTATGTATTCAAGTGGTACCAGGCAATTTCTTTTACAATTCTCGCATAAGTTAAATTGCGATTTTGCTTTACGAATTTCGTACTTTTTCTACACTTTATTCCCGGAACCTAAAAGATGATGTAGTGCATTGCTTCAGTGCTGAATTAGAAATACAGGTATTGCATGTTCGAAAACAAACAAATACAGGATTAATTTTTAATACACCTTAAATTATTTATGATTTGTTTGAGTTCTTTATATTTTAATATTTTGCGGTCCTTTTAAAATGAAATTTATCATGTGCTAAATATTCTGGTTTTCTACCTGTTTATTGTTATCGGAATGTTCAAATCATTTCTTAAAGTTAGTTTATGTTGTTAAAATTATAAGAAAAATTCACTTAAATTTTTGGCGGTAACATGAGAAAGAATTTTAAAATAATTGAATCATAATTATGACTGAATATTTCTTGTTTTTTTCACATTTAAATGTAAGATTCTGTGATATTGCAGTTGAGATTGATATTGAAAAAAAAATAATTTAATTAAGAATTTAATCTTTTAATTAAAGTCGTAACATTTTAAAATTTTTATAAAAAATATAAATTTTGGTAAACTTATGTCATTGTTGCAATTAAATCTCCTTCCGACATATCCATTTGTTGAAGTTTATATAATTGTTAATATTTTTAATTATTTTTAAAACCAATCACTGTGTATAAGATATATTGCGTATCCTAAAGATATGCTTTTAATTAATTTAAAAAAAAATACTGCAGAGTTTTTACTTTTGTACAATAATTTATTCAATCAGTGTTCAACAGTGAGCGCTAAAAGTGAGTAAACACCACTGAAATAATTCATTTTCTTAGGATAGCGAGAAAAGTAAATGAGAATAGTCGAATAAATTTCCAAAAATAAAAACGTTTATTTATTACTTATAAAATGTTAAGACAAAAACAACAATTCATGATAAAGGAACTTTTTTTATATACTTAAGATCATATGTAATAGAAAATTTAAAATTATAGTGGGTGTTGACTCACTTATGGCGCTCACTGTACATACATACATAATTGGCCATTACAACCCTTCATCGATATGTTAAGTTGACCATCCCACATGGTCCAGTTTACCCAGCTTTGAATTCAATGCAGACAGTCAATTTCTCTTAAAGCCTGGAGATCGTTCGACAGAATAGAGGAGTATTCAGAGAAAATAATGTACTAAAGGTTGTTGATCTTAGCTAACACAGAAATTAATTGTTTATAAAAGAGCTTTTATTAATTGTATCACAAGCGGTAAAAATCATTTTAAAATAAACAAGTTAATGTTAAAATAAAAATAATTCGCTTCATATTAGGCATGATTAGTTTTGTAAGTCACATATGTATACTCACCATCTATTTTTTATGAATTCTAAAAACTTTATTTAAAAACATTTTCTTAGTGTTTGTTTATACCTGATTTTTCTTTTGTTTTCTTTTATTGATTTTTATTTCAGCTTTTCTTGTTCATATATTTATTCAATTTCATTTTATTGAAATAATTTATAAAAATTAGAATTATTTTGTAACAGTATTAATAATAATTATTTTGTATATAAAACAAAAATTAAAAAATATTTATTAAAAAAAAAAACAACAGAAAATCCGAAACCAAGAAGCTGATAATTTTTGTTTTTTTGTTAATACAAATCAAAATTATTATAAAATTGATTGTGTTTGTTTGTTAATGTTAATGATTAATTAATGTATTGAGAAAATAGGTTTTAAAGTTTCTTTTTTTTTTTGACAAATTTTATTTTAATTATTGTACTAATACCAATTTTTTTTCTTATTTGTTAGTATTGTTATATTAAATTTTGTTTTTTTTTTTTAATTTCATTTACATTTCAACACATTTAAACACCAGACGACTACAATATGAAACACTTTGGTGTTGGGGAATCAAATTTAGAATTTTAAAAAATTTACAATTCAATCTCCCGTTTAGTGTTACATTTTAATATTTCTCATTATTATTAATTTATTAGTGTTTCCATTTCAATTTCTAGTGCTCAATCGAAAACCGTTATCGGAATATTTATTAATTTTATTATTCCAACGATAAATGGATTTATTTTTTCCGATACCTCAGACCTTTGTTTTGGGAATTTTAATACCAAAAAAAATAACGGTGTACCTGTTAGCGGACGGGTCTTAAAAGCCATAATTGTTTGCAGAAGTGCAGAAGGCTTTATATAATAACAATCGTGAGTTTACGCTAACAACAATGGACGAATAACACCGCTCTCGGTTGTACAAAACGACATCAATGACTGATGCAAACCTAGAGGTAAAAATTCTTATCTTGATCATTTCACAAGTTTTTTCCAATATGGAATTCCATTGGTGTTTGAGAAAGACTTCTTCACAGCGGTGTTTTTGTATGTTCAAAGTATACTTCGAATCCGCCAAGGCTCAACGTTTAGGAGAGCGAAGGAAAATAGAATTGAATGTGATACAGACTTACAGTGAAGATTATCCTATGCAAGTTCAAAAGACAATTGAACCAACTGGAATAATTGGAGAAGTAGAGCTGATATGTGTGAATGAAGTAAAGAACATAAAGAGTAAGTACACAGTTTGATGTTCTAGCAAAGTTGCTTGGCTATACAAACAAAAAAAATTAATCAAAAATTCTCGAATTTATTAAAGAAAAATTGGGTTTGTAGAACTCTCTATTCTTTCTATTTATTTTAGCTATGAACTATACAACATCATCGGTCAAAATTGGCAGACAGGGTGATAGTCCATTTTGTGACTTCTTCCAGATTTCCTGGACTAAAATTCGGCGTACTGTTGTAATTAACAGAAAAGGCACAATTTATACCAGAAATCATATGCAAACGATATTGATATCATTGAGGTCACCCACTGTATGACAGATAATTGCGGTTTTTTTGGAAAAAAAAGTCGGATAAAGTGGTCCTAATTAAGATCAAGTTCATGGCAATAACTAGCAGACAGACTAGGCTGGGAGTTAGTGATTATTACTTTAAGTTTGTGGATGATTGTATTTATCTCTGTAGGTTAGCTTAGAAAAAAACTCCTTATACTGATTTATGATACTGAAGCATAGGTCAAGCTGTGCATTTGCTGCTTAAGAAAGAAATTATTTTCAAGATATTCGGACCTATGGGTGAGTTGGATGGAATGTATGGGGACATGAATATAATTAGACCAATAAAAGTTTAAAATTTGCGTTGCTTTGGTCATGTAACACGCATGGATGCAGATGTAGCAGTAAGAAAATCTTTACATATTGATCTAAATCCCCAGTGAAAGGGCCAGGCTGAATGCTTAAAACTGAAGGAAAAGCACACACGAAGAAGGCAGATGTAAATATGTGTACATCTGGTTTAGTTAAAATGTTAACAATTTTTTTATTTAACATCTCGGTTTTTGCAGAACGATATCTAAACTCCACTGGAAAAAGGTCTGGAGAACAAAAATTCCATTTAGTTATGCCAAAAGTTGTTCTATTTCTTAAATTTTAAAAACTAATAATTTGGTTTTATAGAAATAATCATTTATTTTAGATTTTGTTTTTGTTATTATTATTTTTTATTAAATATTAATTTATTTAGTAGTGTTAATATACAAACATTCCCTACCTAGATTGCCTTCAATTACCATTGTTTTACGTTTTTTTTTCTTAATTTATTAATTAATTTATTTATTTTTTGTTGTTGTCTATACTCATGTATTTTATTTTAAACTTGTGTCCACAAATTACTAAATTTTATAATAATTTTTTGTTAATGATTTTTTAGTTACATTTTGTAAATATTTATTGCAATCAAGTACCAATTTTTTATTTTTGAATTTTGTTTAAACATTTTGTTTTTGTTATTATTTCAATAATAGAAACACTTAATTATTGTATTAATTTATAGGAAATTACATTGAAAACATTTATACAACATTTATGCATACAGATATCGTCATATATTTTAATATGTATGTATGTATGTATATAGTATAGTAATAATTTACTTTTTAATTTATTTTTTTTTTAATCTTCCCAATTAATTATTCGTTTTCTTTTAGATTTTTTAAAATTATTTTATCTTTTCTAACTCTATGTAATGTATAATTAAAGCTTTCAGGACAAAATTTGTAGTTGTTTTATAGTTTTTAAGTAGAATGTTTTTAAGATTTATTTTTTTAGTTTTGGAAACTCTGTATTTCCCTAAAGTTTACAAAAAAAAATTTAATGTAATGTAATGTTAGGTAATGTAAAGTAGAACATATGTAAATAACATTATAACGACTGTATTGTGAACCCTGCAAAAAATGCAAAAGTATATGCACGCATTAAAAGAAACAAAAACAAAACCTGCAGAGATTTGTTTTGAATGAAAACTTCCATAAGATGCAACAACAGTGTATGTATGTTTGGAACAAAAACAAAAAACGTAGTCAAAGATAAACAAAAGAATTGAAAAAGAGCGAGAGAGAGAGAGAAAAGGAGTTATTTTATGTCTACTAGAGAATTTGAAATATGAAAAGAGAATGCTTTTTTATTTTTGCTTTAAACAGCTGTTCACTTTAATTTTTATTTCCCTCGCTTTCAAGTGGACGCAGATTGTGAAATTAAAAGTGCGTAGAAATTCAATTAAATTTTTCTTTTTAAAAGTTTTTAATGTTTTCTTGTGTTTTATATAGTGTTAAAGTTTAAAAATTAGTGCAAATGGTGTAATTAAAGTGAAATAAAAAAAAATCAATTTAAATCTTGCTTTTCACTTCAGTTTCCAAAGGGTAAGTTGGTTTAGTTTTTAACAATTTCTGTGTTATAGAATATCAAGCATTTTTAATTTGTTTTTAAATTTATTTATGTACGTATGTTTTTCAACATTTGAACTCTATTAACAAGCATATGTATTTGTTTTTAAGTTTTTAATTTTTGTTATTGTTAAGCCTTACAGCCACGGTATGCACATAGAACGACAAACTTCTCTACTGTGGGGCTCATCGCCAGTTTTACCTCCGCCACCACCAGCACTAGAGCCATGATCATGTTTGCTTTCAGTGCGGCTGAATTTGAAGAAGGAACTCCTTCGTCAGTGTTTTCGATGGGTTTGAGGAGATGTTGAGTTGCTTTGATTGTTGGAGTTGGGTGGAGAGGAGGATTGGGAAGAGCTTATACTCAAGCTGCCATAAGAGGGACGCTTGTTTTGGGTATTATAGGGTGAGGTTAATGATGTCGAATTAGTGGTCATGTTTGCTGCATTGCCCGTTGTTGTTGAGGTATTGTGATGTGAGTAGGCTGCTGTGTTAGCTGAAGTAAGACTTGAGGTGGCCACAGAGGAGGCTCTTGAAATTGGCGTATGACGTTTGGGTATAACAAATGCTGGTGGCGGTTGTGGTGTATATTGTGGTGGTGTTGAGTTGGCCGAAGCTTGCCGCTTAAATGTTCGCTGTTGCGCTAATGTTGGTTGTTGTACTGAACCACTTCTGGCTATAGCCCCTGTGCGTGGTGGTATAGCGGGCGGTGGTCCTGGTGGTGGACATCTAGAGCGGCCCTGTGATCCTGTAGAGGGAGTCGGTGAAGTTGCAAGACTTTCAGTAGAAGCCTGTGAAGGTATACGTGGCGGCAATTGGGGCAATGGCCCAGATTGGCTGCCTGTACTGGAGCGCGGACCCAAAGGAGGATGGGGTGAAGTGGGCTGTTGTATAGGCGATTTAGGTTTAGGTTGTTGTGGGGACTGCTGATGATGATAATGCTGCTGTTGTTGTTGTTGTAGTGAAGACTGAGTGGTAGCCATTGTGGCTGTAGTATGAGTCTTAGCATTCGTATGTACCAACTTCGATTGGGGTTGTACGGTGGATGTTGTTATTGTAGGCTTTTGCATGGGTTGGGTATGGCGAATGGTTATGGTTTGATGTTTGCTACTATTCTGCTGTTGAGAGGGTAAATGTGGGGATTTTGTATGAGATGAGGCAGTTGATGCAGCTTGTTGTTGTTGTGATTGCTGCTGTTGGTGATGCTGTTGCTGTTGTTGTTGTTGTTGATGTTGAGCATGCTGTTGTTTTTGTTGGGCGTGTATATCTTGTATTTGTGGTGTAATAACCACAGGATTTTTCTTTTGATTTTGATCTTGACCAGCCGCCACATAAGAAAAGACACATAATACCGAATAACAAATTTGATCGGCCTTGGCAATGATGAAAAACAAACAGAGTTAATTAATTCGCACACATTACATTATATTAAATCAAATCTTTAGAACAAAACAAACAACAACTAAATGCAGTTGGTAGACAAAATTGGTGTTTGATACAAAAAATTTTTTTACAATTGCCTCCAAACTGCTTTGACTGTACTAAGGATGAATATGATTGAAAATAAGAAGAAATTAATTAAAGTACTTAAATATTTACACAGTTAGAATAAGGAAAAATAATACAATTATTATCGTAAAATTCATGCTTCATTGTTGTTCTATAAACTTTATTAAAAAAAAAAAATACGTTTTATAATTACAAGTGTTGAAAGAGTGTAATTTGTTTAGAGCAAAAATATATTCTTTTCATAGGCCTGCATTTCATTCACTGTCACTTGAAGAACTTGTCACAGCATATTCCTTTTCCTCAAATATCTGAGTGTTTCGTATATTGTGATTTAAATCCTTTTTACCATAAAATTCAGGATGTTGCATTAGAAGTTTGGCAAATTTAATGCTGAACATGCGGTGCAAACTTAAGGCTGCTTCAGAAGCCTTTTTATTTTCAAAACAATACATTCCATTTTTAAGAGGCCATGTTTTTGTTGGTGTACAGTGTAGTTTTTCATGTTTAATTAGTGTTGTTTGGTGTTGTCATTTTGAATTAAAAATTTTTTTTTTAACACATTCACACACAAAGAGAGAGTAACAGTTTAAAGGTTAGATAGTAGTGTTACATTCACACACACATAAAAAGATAAAAAAAATTAAATTAAATGTTTTAACAAAAATTCATAAATTATTTGGAAAATAAAGTTAAGATTATAAATAAAATAATTTCAAAAACATTAGTGTTTTAGGTGATTGCCAAATAATATTATTTTAAGAATGGACATGTTGAAACGTGCATAAAAACAATTAAATTCATTACATAGAATATATAATAAATATACATATAAACAAACAAAATCTATCTTAAGGACTGTACTTACCATAGTAGATTTATATTTTCGTTGTATTAGTTGGCGAGTTTTAGGATCTGAAAGTAATTTAATTCTTAATGAATTTTTAAAATCTTAGTGAAGAGTTATAAGACATATTAAGAAAAGTAAAACAACTTAAATATGGCCTTTAACCCATGGCCTGAATCTTGGATATTTAAATTAATAATATAAATTGCTATTCAAAACTGTACAAATAATCTTTTGCTTCATATCTCAATATCTTCAATAAAATCGAAGACATTATCAAAATTTATGGTGCGTAGAGCAGTCAAAGCCGCAAATGAACTTTGAAATAGGCACTGTTTGGTTGGGATTTGGGGACTGGTAGCATCGTTACAGGACGTTACAGTCAATGCAAGAAGGTACCGTGCCATGATTACTTCTTTTACCAAAATGGAAGAATTGGATTTGATGGAGGTCATACGGAAGTTACAGTGCGCGAGTTAATGGATTCCTGCAATTTCCCGTTTACGGGCACATTAACAGTTCTCAAGGACAACATTTCATCTGCCATTGGTGTGATACTTGCGAAATGCTTAAAAGGCTATGCGGAAATTTTAATTCGCTTAGCCGCGGACAACATTTGCATGAAATAGTCTTCGAAAACTAAATGGCGGGCATAAATTAATGCCTTAAGGCCTTATTAAATAATTCATTGACTTTTGTAAATTTTTGTACGTTATTTTTTCATTTTCAAAACATACATATAGGATTCATGACTTTTAGAGTAGTACTGTTTAGTAGAACTGTTTCATACAGTTACGCACATACATATGAACATAAATGGTCATTATAACCCTTCAGTCAGGATTAAGACCTAGCTTCTCACACCACTTATGTTGTGTACGTTAATTTCGCACATGAGTGGCGAATGAGAGAGTTTAGTGAAACTTTTTATGGCAATTTTATTTGCTCTCAGAATTTCTGCCAGAAATCTGCTGAGAGGCAGACGTGGAAGAAATATTTTTTCTGTGAAATTAATGCACCAGGAATGGTCGGTATGGAGAGTTGAGCTGTAATCCTAGCTAGAGGGGTTGAAATGCTGGATGTAAACTCTCTATCTAAAAAGTCTTAGCTATTCTATTACAATCATAAAACTATTTTTTTTATAAAATCTATGTACTTACTATATTCCTCCAATACAAAAATGCCACCTTTTTGTGTAAAACACTTTCGTATGTGATCCAAACGAACGAAAAACTGTAAAATTTGAAATTGTTTTAATATTTTCTTTTCTTTTTTTTGCAATAAAAATAATTTATTCTTTCCCTAAAGATATTTAAAACTTAAACTAAATTATTTTGTTTTTTTTTTTTCAATTATAGTGCGAAAAAATGTTTTTACTTCATTGAACTAAAAAACAGCATGCAAAAATCAAAATTGGAAATTAAAAAACACAATTTAAATCAATATTAAGGACAACAATTAAAGCGTTTTAAATCATATCTAGAAACGAATACGTTAGCTAGTACATATGTAATTGTGGTTAATTATTGTTTTCAAAAGCAATTACAATAAAAGCCAGTTAAAAACTATTCACCGAATAAACAGAAAATAAATGTATTTTTACAATATATTTTCAACCAATTTCTATAATTATTGGTGTGTGGAGGAAAAGAAAATCAGTTAGTTGAAAGTGTAAATGTGTGATTAGTAATGGATAGAGACAGATATATAAAGCGAGAGAGATGCAGCTAAAAAAAAGAAAATATTTTTTTAATTAAAAAACTAAAAAGTAATTTTTTTAACATACGAAATAAAGAAAGTGTTAATAAAAATGCAAAGCAGGCAAATAAATTAAATTTTCTTTTAATTTTTAATAATAAATTATTTATTTTTTTTTAATAAAAAAATAAATTTTTTAGTTTCATTTGTTTGTTTTTTTTTTAATTTCTAATTAGCACTTGTGAGATGGTCTTAATTAATTTGTAGAAATTAAAAACGTTTTTCTTTGAGACAAAAAAAAACGTAAAATTTATTTTAAGAAATCATTATTTAAAGAATTATTTTTATATAAATATTTTCTGTTTTTTTTTTTTTTTGTTAATAAAATCAAACCTTTAATTGAATTTAAATATAAATGATTTGATTTTTTAAAAGCAAATTAAAGTCAGCCGCTGGACATAAGGGTGGTTTGTTTTTCTTTTTTTTTCTGTGGTTGATGTTTCAAATTTTATTCCAAGGGAAGGTAGGGGAAAGGGGGAAACAATTTTCATTTTTAAAATCATATAAAATATGAACGAGTAATTATATTTGCTAGCGGTTTTGTTCCAAACTCATAAACTAGGAAAGTCACAATTTCAATTGTATATTTTAAGGTATTCAAATTCATATTTAAATTAATGAATTTAGATATTTAACAACATTTGTTTAATCAACGTCATGCTTGTTAATTATGTTTTTTTTTTGTTATTAAATATATTTTTGTTAAATATAAACAATTAATTTGATTTTATTTTTTAATTTTGTTTGCAGCAACTTCATATATATTCTCATTTTTTTTGCTATCAATTAACTACAATTCTACATTTGGTAAGTAGTATATGAATATTATTTCTTTGGTTTTTATTTTTTTTTTTTTTTTTGTTTTCGTTTTTTTTTTTATTATTATTATGATGCTAGACAGAGAAACTCAACTACACAAGCAAAATTAAAAATATAAAAGATACGAATTCATTTGTTTCTATTGGTGTTGTGTGTTCACAAGTTTCTTTTTTTTCATTTTCTAATCAAGTTTTAGTTTATTGTGTCATCTGTTTAAGTGTGGTTTTGTGATGGAACTGAAAACAGATAGATTTCAAATAAAAAAAAATAAATTTACTGCAATTAAAATCTTCAATTTATTAACACTTGAAGTAGCTAAAGTTTCCTCTACTCTTTTTTTTGTAGTCAAAAGGTTTCAATGAAAATTAATTTTCATAACAATTTGCTTGAAAAGATTTTATTCCAAAAATCTCCCAAAAATCCATAAGAAATTTTAAAGAACTATGCGCCTAAATTCATAACATTTGAAGCACTTCCATAGCAGCTTAATTTTATACAAAAAAGACTACAATTTTCATATCATCTCTATTTATGGTGCTTATCTTATAATTTTGTTTACACTTCGCTTTACGACTTTTGTAGGTTTGTGGACCGTACAATTTGCTCAGCCCTAAAATGACTGAGTTGTTTTCTTTATATACTACAGTAGAGTGTATTTATAGTACTTTAGAGCATATCACGGTACAATATTACGAACTAGATTAGTGTAGACTTTATTTTAAAATTCGTAGAGATTTTGCATGCAAATCTTCAGGGTATTTTAACAAAAATTAATGCCACATAATATTTTCTTAAATTAGCAATTAAGGTTTCGATTTCAAGAAATTTACACTCTCGTATTAGGAGACCTCCACTTATTACAAGAAATTCGAAACAGTCTTTGTATCTTAAATAACTTTATGTTGACACACAAATAAATATTTTTTACCACTTCCTAAATAACCTTTTTAAAGCTGTAAACCATTTTATTTTCGTGTATTGCCAAGGGTGGATTTTAGTAAAGAATAAACAGGATCAGGAAAATATTACTGAATAGAAATATTCCCCCGTAGTAGGTGAGGTACATATTCGCCTCAACAGAAATTCATAATTCTAAAACAAACTATTTTTGTATTAATTTAATTAATTTATTAATAATAGTGTGTGTAATAGTACTTATTATAATAGCGTGAATAATACTTAGCAAAAAAAAAGGCTTGAACCATGAAATATTACAATTATTATTACAAACATTAATAATGTTTATGTGTAACACTTTTTAGTTACCTGCACCTGCTTGTATTTTATGCAACAGGAAGAAGTCATAATGAATTGCAAACGTGTATGCTTCATTGTCTGTTTCCTATAGGCAAGTAGCCATTATGCTAATTCAAAAAACCAATTAATGGTGACTGAATATGTTGTTTCTTGTATAAGAAAGAAGAAAAAATTGAAAAGCAACTCCGTCCATATATGTACTTATTTTAAGAAGAAATCGACTCTGGAAATTAACTTTAATATTGTATCCTTTTTTACGATTACTACGGCAACGGTGTGAGAATTGCTGTTAATTAAAGTCCCTTACCGTAGTACCATTGCTTCTAAAAAACGTTCTCTTTTCTTACTAATTTGATAATGATTAAGATTTGGTAAGAAATTTATATTTCTCATAATGGTTCAAATCAAACTGAAGTCGTAGTGGATTTCTAAGTAGTTTTCTTACTCTACTCGTCACATTTGAAAAACTGATGCTACAGGGAGGTATAGGTATATAATGATAAAGCATCAATGGGTTCTGTTTGGGATGGAGTTTATTATACTCTCCTCAATTAAGTTTTGAACAATTAATTGTCATGGCTAGTTTTGAAAATTTTCAATAGTATTTACTACCACTACAGGCTTTTTCTTAAGGATACCAATAATCTTGAAGTTATGTATTTTGTTACCTTTAAGTTATCATTTGATATTCAGGAATAGGTATCAAAGAAGCTATATTAATTCGAAACTTTATTAATTTGAATTTTCACGTCATAAAGATTTGATTATAATTTATAATCAGACTATTATAAAACTGGCAAAAGTTTTTCAAAAATATTTTCTTTTAAAGTTTTTAAGCTATCATTAGGCAGTTATGGGATTTTTAATAATCGATAGTTTGGTCATAGTTTTATTAACTTTGTTTAATTTGATAAAAGTAATGTTATGATTTTACTAGTACCATTATGGTACTAAATACCATATTGGTATACAAAATTCTTACAATTAAAAAATTTTTTAAAATTCAAAATGTCTTAGTCAAATTCAATTCTTTTATCCATTAAACGTATTAAAGAACAAAGGTTTATTTTTATAAGTTGTAAAGCTTTTTAATAACTCCCTAAATACCATTTGATAATAAAGTTCGAATTGTGAATTTCGTTTTTTGAAACACTTAACGGATTTAAAAAAATTGTATCAACATTTGAGAGAAGTTAAATTTCTAGTAAAATAACTAAAAATATAAATTATAAGCTATAAACAATTAAAAAAAAACATAAAAACATTTTATATTTTTCTAATTTTAATAACGTGGTGATAGTGTTTGTGTCGTGGTGGGTGGTGGTGAGTGGTTAAATAATTAAATTTGAAAAATTCTTTGTTTCATTGCTGTTGTTATTTCTGTAAATTTTTTAAAAATAATAATTTTTTTCATTAAAAACAATAAGATTGTGATACTACCAAAATAACAACTAAACAAATAAAAATATTTTTTTGTTTAAATTTTAAGATTAAATTAAAATGAATACAAGGAGTTGAAGTAACAATTATTGAACTAAAAATCAATTTTTAAAATTTCTCCATTTCAGTTTGATTTTTTTTTATTTTATTATAAAAAGCCAGTATTCGAAACAAATTGAAAACAAAACAAATACTAGAGAAATTTCTCTAAAACTAGAAACTTGAAATTAAAACAAATTATAAAAAGCTTTTGTCATTTTTTTGTTATTGTTCTCTTTAATCTAATTAAATAAAAAAAAATAAATAATCAACTACTAATTTTTATATAAATAACAACTCAATTTTAAATTTTTATATAAATTTTTTTTTGTTTTGTAATAAAAACTTAAAATTTTGCTTAAAATTTAAAAACAAATTATTTTTTATTTTTTAATTTTTTTAACAAAAATATTGATGAATAATACCTCAAAGTCCTTTTTTTGTTTAATTGTGATGATGATTTAGAAGATTTCGATAACGAAAATGTTCAAATTTTGTTTTATTTGACGATAACGTTTCGATTATTTGGTGTTATCGGTTAGTATTTTTTTGTTAGTTCGTTAAGAAGATGGTGTTGGAAGAGAAGAAGACCAATCGTAGAAATTTTTATTAATAATTTTGTTTATTGTTGTTGATTTTTAAAAATAAAATCCATTTTTTTTAATGTAATAAAAAAGTAAATTTGTAGTGTTTTTAAAAGCAAAAAGGCAGCGTTCCGCGTTTCAAATTTATTTTTCAAAGTTTTATGAAAAAAAAATATTTTTCAGAAGAAAATAAAAACAATAAAAAAGTAAATATAATAATTATCATTAAAATTTATTAAAAAAATTGTCTTGGGTCTTTAACAAACGGGGTACCTTTTTATACAAACCAAAAAATAAATAAAAAAAAAACAATGAAATTAATATTTTTAATAATTATTTTATAAAAAAGCTTAACTAAATTGTTATTAAAGAAAAAAATATAATAATAATAAAAAAAAAAAAAATAGATAATAGAACAGAAGTAGGCTTTAAATTAGCGAATGTACAACAAGGACCATCTCAAAAGATACCAATTTAGAAAAAAATTAAATTTATTTAAAATTATCATTTATTTTTATGTTTATTTTATTATAGTTAATTATTTAAACGGATAAGCTATTTCACAACAGCACTTGATACAAGAAAAGAAAAACTTAAATATATTTATTTTATAATTAAAAAGGAATTGAGAAAAAACAAAATTAATTAATTAATAAAAATAATTAATAATTAAAAAAATGCAATTCAAGTGAAAAGTTATTTTTTTTATAAATAATGAATTAAAATATTTAGTATTTATATACGATATTATTAGTAGGAAAACTTAAAAAGAATAAAAAATTTCTTTTTATAAATATTTACAGAATGAAAAAAAATGTAATTATACTACCCAATAAGATTTTTGCACGAAGAGGTCCTTAACAGTATTGGAAAATTTCGTTACAAAACTACTATATGTATATTTGTTTAAAATTCTAATTAATATAGAGATACATAAATTGAAATTGGGAGTGAATCTATTACTCTTTTAATCGTCGTGCCGAACGAGTTTGATGTAAACGACAGGGCTAACACTAAATCGGCAATTACGCAATGTGCTGAATAATTTTTAATTAACTATTCAGCAAATTTTGGTGATTCGGTCTAACCACAACTTTAAGCTAGAAGCTTACGCATAGCAATATGAAATTCTTAAATATGTAATGAACCACACTGAATTGTATTCAGTCCAATTTAGCCATGTTTTTCAAAGGCGGACGTACATACATATGTATATAGTGATTGTGAAGAGCCTTCGTTTAACGTTGTCGAACATGAGATTTATTGACACATATTTTCTGTATATTTTCTACAATTTTGAACCCACTAGAAACATCCAATTATTAATAGCAATATTGGTTTTTTATACTTGTGGAATTCCATTAATTTTAGTATGGCCACACGAAATAATATTTGAACCACTATATTTTGTTCTTTATTCTTTATACTTGGATATATTTTACTCTAAATTTAATCGGGACTTGTCTAATTAACAAAACCGTAAAAGGATTTCAACTCACCGTATGTATTTAATTTAATACTGCCGTATTTTAGAGAAAATCTTTAAAATTCATATAAAGTTTCATCAAGTTCTGTTTAGGTTCGATTAAAGCTTTCGTAACGAAACCTAATATCTAAAAAGAGATTGGGAACTCGGCGCATTCGGTCTGAACTCTGTCGAAAATAATTTATTTTCGGTGCTGACATAAGAAAGTTTTGGAAGAACACTATTCGCTTCAAACCAAAAAGTTTATCAATTTTGATAGAAAAAATTTTAGAAATCTTTGTGGGCTCAATAATAAGCCAATATGCCTATATTGGCTGCAGATTCTACTGTAAGGAAGAGTAATCGTTTTGCCATATGTCTAGGTTTGCGCTTAGGAGGTACAGGCTATTTAATAATATAAATAATTCATATACGTTGTGTAAACATGCCTTTTTGACTCTCCCATTGTGGTGATAGCCGCCGTGGTCTAGTAGGTAGTGTGTTCTCTTATTAGACGTAAAGCCCGGGTTCAAACCCCAGGTCAGACATCAAAAACGAAATATGAAAAAAAATATTTTTTCGGCGACTTCCTCTCAGCAGATTTCTGGCAAAAACTCTGAGAATAAATAAACCTGCCATGAAAAAGTTTCTCAAAAATCTGTCGTTCGGAGTCGACGTTAAATTGTAGGTCCCACCACTCAAGTATAAAATTAAGCTAGGCCGTAATCCTGACTGAAGGGCTGTAATGGCCAGTAAGTTTTGTATGTATCTGTATTGTGATGATAGCTAAATTAAGATTAGCTCAAACAGGTCTTCAGTGTAGAATATATTCATTTTTTCTATTAGTAAGCTGTAATAAATTTATTAATTAAGCTCTGTGCTAGTTTTTCAATAAAACTTATCGGCATTTCTACATTAATTGTAATCATTAGAAGTATTGATCCTGCGTCATAGGTCGTTGCACTAAGATTGTTAAATTAAAAAACCGTTTAACCGTGTTTTTAGCTCCCACAAAACCTTTAAAAATCTAGTGGGTAATATAATTCCACAAAAATTATTGAAATTATTAAGAAAATAAATAAATTTATTATTATTTTTGAGAAGAAGAAAAAAAAAGGAAGAGAAAATTCTTTCAATACCACTCATCACGTACACTTTTTATATATTATTTTTTTAATTAAGAAAATTATATATAAATAAAAAAAACAAAATAACATAAAATGTAGTAGATTTGATTGTTTTAAATATATATTAAGAAAAAAATAAATACTATAATTAAATATTTTCTTTGGTTTCGTTAACATTTGACACAGTTTTACAATTAAGAAAAAAAGCTAAAAAAAGTTGTAGTTATAGTAGTTGTTGTATTTGTACTTGTGATTGATTGATTATAGATATTTATAGTAAATGTTGGTTTTATTTCATATTTTTAGATTTGACTCTTCATTATTCAAATATTATTTTTTTTTTGTTGTTGTCACAATAGATATAAGAAAATTAATTGAATTTGAAGATAAAAACAAAAATAAAAAGAAAACCAAAGTTAAATTAAAAAAGAAAAAATATGAAATAAATGCAATTTTTTAAAAATTGTTTTCAGCATTCAGTACATTCACTAGCAGCATATTTTTCTTTTTTTATTATTTATTTAAAAGTATTGAATTGATTTAAATTTGTTTGTTTAAATATTGATTTTGATATTTTATATTTGAATGATTTTTCGTTTGTAAAATTTATTTTGTTTTTGGCAAAAAAAACAATCATCAGGATAATGATATTTATTGTTGAATTAAAATGAGTTTATATGTATGTATGTATGTGTGTAGTATATTTATATATATGTATGTGTGCGTGTGTTTATGTATTAGTATGCGTAAAATAGTATAAGGGTGTATGTATATGAGGAAATGTGCGTGATTAAAAATATTTTAAATAATGGAGAATAATGTGATTGGCTTATAATAAGAATAAAAAACTAAAAAACAAATTGAAATTTAAAGATACAAATTTAAAAAGAAAAACATATGTGGTTTAAAATAACAATGAGAAATTTTATATATGTGTATAGTATAAGCGAGGGCTGATTTTAATTATTTATTATTCTATTTATTCTGAAAACTTTTCTTTATCGATTTCAAAATTCTATTCTTTACTTCGCACGGAATATTGGAATATTATTTTCCATTTGTTGAGCTTTGTTTTCTTGCTTAATGAGAGGTCAGTCACTTTCCTGAGACGCAATAAAGAGTGTTCGGGGACTGAAAAAAGCCCAGGATGTGACAGTCCTAGAACTCAAGATCAGACGTTAATCTCCACATTATCTATTTTAAAGTGGCTATACATACTGCAATAATATCAAGGAAACGATTCCATAAGAAAACTGAAGTTATGTACATATCAATCGACAGTAGTAGTTAGACGTGAGAACTCGGTTCAAACGCCAGGTCCGTCATCAAAACGAAGATATGAGAAAATATTTCTTTGGCGATTTTCTCTCATTCTGCCATGAAAAGTTTCTCCAAAATCTGTCGTTCGGAATCGACTCTAAACTGCAGGTAGGTCCTATCACTGATGGATAAAATTAACACATACAACATGAGTGGTGTGAGAAGCTCGGTCGTAATCCTGACTAAAGGGTTGTAATAACCAATTATGTATGATTCTTTTCAATAAGATGTAGCAATTGACAAAAGAATTTAATACTTGGCTATAAGGCTTTCCACCTTCTGGTCCGAATATGAAATTTTTCACAAAAGAACTCTGCTCCTCCATTTTAGATGGCAAAATAGCGCTCCAGCTCATGCTTAAGAAATTTATTTAGAATTGGTTGTGCGAGTTACACATAAATTTTACGGGCTCTATGACGGGCCCATTGTAAAACTCTGAAAATTTCTTCATTCTAAACCAATCCTTGGGAACAACAAGTCCTCCACACTAATTATACAGATTTGCCAGTGACCCATATCTGAGGTTCGTTCATACGTTCAATAATACGGTGTTCAGAAAATCCGTTAAAATCCCTGTATTTTTTTATAGTTGCTCTGTCATCGCGATCAGTTATAGTTATTGAGACTATCCTTAGTAAATGTTTATTAAAATTCTTGACTCAATGCTTCCTTTTTCCTCTCTGGAATCATTAAAAAAGGATAACAAATTTACTTATTCGTGTCTTTCGGTGAATTCTATTTACATTGTATTTTAGAATGCCTGTGTAACGTCTTTGTATTCGTATTCACTTATATCAAGACTGATTTATCATAAGCTATCTTTTAATTTCATTACTCATCTTTCTGGTTTTTTTTAGAATAGAACAGAATTATATAGAATTTGTGTAGAAGTACAAATACAAATAGGCTTAAGCAACATCTTTTTTAAAAAATATCAATAATAATTTGCAAGAAATTAAATCTGTGTGAGGCAACACCTTTTCAGCGAATTTTCTTTCTTTACCAACTTAATTCGTATACATACATAATTGGCCATTACAACCCTTCAGTCAGGATTGCGGCCTAGCTTCTCAACACCACTCATGTTGTGTGTGTTAATTTTATACATGAGTGGCGGGACCTACAGTTTAACGTCGACTCCGAACGACAGATTTTTGAGAAACTTTTCATGGCAATTTTATTTACTTTCAGAATTTTTGCCAGAAATCTGCTGAGAGGAAGTCGCCTAAGAAATATTTTTTTTTTATATTTCGTTCTGATGTCTGACCGGGGATTTGAACCTTGGCCTCACGTCTAATAAGTCGACACACTACCTACTAGACCACGGCGACTTAACTTAATTCGTGTAACAATTTTGAGATTTTGGAACGCTCGTGTATTCATACTAACGAATGTGCCAAAGTGAAACAGATTTGGACTTTATGAAAATATAAAGTGATTGAACGCCTAAGTGCAAGTGATGAGCAGGTTCTGAACTAATGGGTATACCATTAGATCCGTCAAATTTTTATGACCTACACGCTACAGCCGCATTTGATGCGAACCAAAAAGTTATGTACGATCTTAATTGCACTCCAAGATATTATTTCCTTACGGATAGTGATAGAATTGCTCTATAGCATTCATGCATCTACATAAATATATAGTCACAATGAATCCTAATTTAGCAGAATTAACGTACCAACTTCAGATGTCTTATATGCGTAGATTTACCCAAACATTATTGTCTTATGTGCCAATGAAATCACATTTTTCATGCCTTTTAAATGGCTTTTTAATACGATTGTTATCAGCCCTCGAATTAAAGAATGGAAAAGTTATCGAATAAAAAACCATTTGAATTAAAAAAAAAACAAATTAATTAAAAAAAGAAATGATTTAAAAAATGTAAGCAATAATTGAAAGAAAGTTGAGAAGGTCCTTGCTTTTCACTTTTATTTTTTTTTTAACATTTTCGAAACGAAAAAGAAAATGTTTTTCAACAATTCAAGTTAATTTTCGTTTTTCTTTTTATTACAATTATTCATTTCGTAATGAGTTTTTTATTTCATTGGGTTCATAATGAAATAATAATAATAATAGACTTGAACAAATTAAGGGACTTTTAAAATAAAAATAAATTCAAATATAATTCTTATCGTTGATACCACGAATTATCTTTTATACAAGGTTAATAGTTTCATTAAAATTTTTCACAAATTAAAAGAAAATAATAAATAAATAAAAATAATAAAAAGTGAAAGGAAAAATAAATCACCTTCCGATTTAAGACAAATACGAACGTTCAATTTAAGTATAAAATTTTAAATAATTTCAGATAAATTGTAGGAAATTTCTTTTTCCAATATTTATAAAAGAAAGCATCAAAATGCTTTATTGTTTCTTATTTAAAGAAAAAATAAAGGCATTCTAGGAGTGGGGTATGTATGCCTTACTTCCTTTGTCACCTTACTAACTTGGGTGTATGAGGAAAAGTTGTAGGAAAACAGGAGGTCCAGGAAAATAATAAGCTTTTAAAGCATTTAAATTGCTTACCTTGCTGTTGGCAAATAACAAACCAACACCTTCAAGGCACACTTGCAAGAGACCACCTTCACCAGTGTTCATGTCTTGCACTGGAAATTCACCACCCAATTCTGGCACATTTGTGGGCGTACCACCACGTTCCATTGCTTCTTTTATGCAATTATACAACTCTTTGCACTGAAAATACGCAATGAATTTAATATTTACTTTTTAAATACAAAAAAAAAAACTCCTTTCATACACTTACCTTTCTCGTATAATATTTGTGCAATTGAGTTTGACCACCATTACGCCGCCATAAACATAATAATTTTGTTTTTGGCGAATAGGTCATGTTGACCAAACGTTCATACCACCATCGTTCCACAATAGTGCCGTCCACAGAACGCAAGACCAGACCATCATCTCGTACTTCCATAAAACGTAAAGGACCAGAGGCATCAACACCCTGATGTACGGTGAAACTTTGACGATGCAAAAGTCTCGAACCGAGTGGTTTCAAATCAATATCATTGCCATTCTAAGTGAATTAAAAATAAATTTTTATTTAAAATTATTATTTTGTTTATGTTATTTTAAAGCATACCAAATTATTAATTTGATCCACAACATTGTGTACTTCTTGAGCATATACCAGACCAATATGGGATTTACCCAATAATCTTCGAATTTTCCGGCGTATCTCTTCTTTATTGACATTCAACATAACCAATATCGCTGTCAAATTGTAAAGCATCGTTGAAAGTAAACGATCCTCATCATGTTCTAAACGTTTGCGTTCTGAATCACTGAGAGATTTATAACGTTCCATCATCTCAATGGGACCCTGAAATACAAAAAAAAAGAGAGAGAGAGATAAACGTACTTCAAGTTTATTCGTGGGCATTAATTTATTATTTAACCACCTAATGTAATAAGTGATCGTTTTAAACTTACCTGATCCATGCCAATCATATCTCGTTCTTGACTGACAGCATCCAGAAAGGCATCTTCCCAGAATTGCATTTGATTCCAAAGATTCGAGCGATCCTTACCCAATAAACCTTCGAACAAATAAACACGAGGACTATCGGGCGAAGGCGATGAAGAGGTATTTATTAGATGACCACCCGTATAGCGAAAACCAGCGCTTAGAGTAGATTTTCCCGACCACATATTGCCCGAACTGCGCTTCGAATCTTTGGACGTTGTAGTCTAAAATTAGGCAGGAAATATTTTTTAAAAAATTTTCAAATTTTCTCAAATATTAAGACGAGTACTTAATAAATCAAATTTTTTTTCACTTTCAAAGCGGGGAAGAAAATTTTGAAGAAATTTCTTTTAACACTTTAAAAACGGTTACATCCTTAAAAATGTTTATACAATTAACGGGTTTTTTTCATTGTTTGTTTTGGATGGGTTACGTTACAAGTATAGCGTAAAAGTAAATAATTTTTGAAATGAATGAGTGTGAATGAATTGCCTGTTTTTGGCTTCATAACGGTATTTGTTTTTGTTTTTGTTATTTTACTTACATTTTCGTATTCAGTATCGGAAACAGTAGAACGACAACTGGATGGCATACGAACATTCAAACTACCAACGGGTAGCAGATCGCTAACAACCGATAGTGCACCCGTAGAACCGGCAGCCTACGAATTTAAGTAGGGGTAGTTGTAATAGTAAAAATAGTAGCAGAAGTAGTAGTAGTAGAAAAGTGGTATAGGATTATGCAAAAACAATTTCACTACGTTCTCTGTTATTAATTAATTATTTAAAGATTAAAATGTTTTTACACACGTAATACAACATGTAAAATTTCTATTTCTATTGATTTCTCTATTGAGTATTAAAAGCGTTTCGATTATTTAATTATTATTTTTTTGTTTTCTTTTTTGCTATTAAATAAGGCAATCATTATTACTAAACAACATAAAACAAATACAAGCTATAATCACACATTTAACTAAAATTCATTTATTTTTAATTAAATTTGTCGTCTAAATTACGTTTAAATATTCAAATGATGAGGGGATTTGCAAACATTTTATACACAGATTTTGATGAGGTACATATGTATATCATGGGTTTTGGATAAAGGCTATATGATTTCCGTGACATAAGCGTTGTACATCTAAATATTGTTGAATAATGATAAATGGATGTGTTTCTGCAGGGGGTTATTTATATGTACATATTGATTTCAACACAAAACATTATTTTTTGATTTTTTTATGGTATGATGGGAAAAATAACATCGAGATATTATTGTGCACAGTGGTTTGTTTTAGAAATAATGGAAGGTGTTTAGAGTAGACATTTTGAAATATTTTATAAGAATATTTCGATACACAATCTTGTTTGCAATAACAAAAATCAATAATTTTAGAGGATTACAAGATAAATATTCAGTGATTACTTAAGTTCGATACAAATTGTTGATACATGTCTTTAAAATAAAAAATCTCCGGTAATACTACCCCGATCAGGCAACTTCTATAGGTTCTTAAAGCTTAACTTATTGAAAGACGTTATTAAAATCACATGATTTTGTGAAGTTGTTTAACCTGGTAGGTAGTGTGTTGGCTTATTAAACATGAGGCCACGGTTTAAACCCCGACATCTCCAACAGAACGAAATAAGAAGAAATATTTATACGGCGACTTCCTTTCAGCAGATTTCTGGCAAAAATTCTGAGATTAAAGACAATTGCCATGAAAATTTTCTCAAAAATCTATAGTTCGGAGTCAACTTTAAACTGTAGGTCCTGCCACTCATGTATAAAATTAATACACACAACAGAATGGTGTGAGAAGCTAGGCCGTAATCCTGACTGAAGGGTTGTAATGGCCAATTATGTAGACTATTGACATAAACTTATAAACTATATGATATATTCACAAAATAGTCCAGACATTGCATTTTCAGATTAACCCACATTTGCTTTTTTGTGCTTTTCTTTAACATTTCTTTTCGCTCTCTACTTCACAATTTCATTCACTAAAACCACTGTGCAATTGTTATGTATACGAATATGCATATGCTTTTCGCTTATTTGTATTCTAATGACATATTGGCACAAAGCTTCAACACATTACAAAAGCCATTTAATTTTAATTTTTTATTTTCTTTTTTGAAAAATCCATAAATACTTACATCTGAATCAAAGGAAGTCAATTTGCTCAACAAAGCCGTTCTCTTTTGAGCCAACATATCCTTAAACATTTCCGTTGTCGATTGGCCGTCTTGACTATCGGCTGTCGATAAGCGACGTGAGGGACCAGCATTGCCAGCAACTTGTGTGGGTCCCGATCGATCGGTATGCGTTGAACTCTTACGGGATTCTTGCGGTGAAGCCCATTCACTGCCCAGACCCGAATGTGAACCGTTCGGACTGGAGGGTGACCGTAAATTTTCCCGACTACCCATTGGACTGGTAGCATGACTAGATAGTAGACTGGAGGACATATCGCTAGCGTCGTTGATTTCTTTGCTCCAGTAATGTGTGTGCGCAATTTCCATCATTTGGAAGACAGAGGCAGTGCCTCCCAAACCAAAGTTAGAATAGGTAACTTCTAGACCTGATGTAATGGCTTGTAAACACTTAAGCATGCCTTTCCAAACCGGCTTGCTAATACACTGAAATTATATGGAAAAGTTAAGATTTAAAGATTTTTCTTAAGCTTAAGCTGCATCAACAAAGTCTTACCATGTCGTCTATATGATCATCGGGAGCAATTTTCTTATCCAAAGTTCTATTCAATTTGCTTAAGACCAATGTACGATAGGATTCGTCTTCCATAAGCTTTTTGAAACGATTCATTTTCAACCAGCCTATGCCCTCACCGGCCAACACCTGGTTGGTCATGTCCTTGAGAAAAGCCTGGTTCTCAGCATTACTGTGAGATCTTTCCTGGTTTTGTTGGCGTGTTATTTCCTCTTGCGTTTTATGGGGTCCAGCATGTTTTATAAGAGGAGTACGTTCTACCAATCCTTTGCGCCCCGGGAATGGATCAAAACCTAGGCCAGATTTTGATTTGGGACCCATTGTTTGTTGTGGCGAAGGTTGCGGTTGTTTGGGTTGATTTTCTTAAAATATTAAAAAAATTTTTCTTATGTTTTCCTTGTACTAAAAATAATCAAGCACTTACTCTTGCCAAACATTCCCGAAAACATGGTTGAAGTCGAGGAAGCTAAACCATTGAAATCAGTACCGATATTTGAAAAAAAGTTGCCTGCACCCTGGTTACTGCTTTGTATTTGCCTTTGTGTGGCCAATTGATTGTTAGCCCCAGGACTATGTTGTTCAGCTCGCTCATCTAGTTTTATGAGACCTTTTTTGGTAGCCTCTTCCTTGGCCTTTTTGGTAATATCACCCAAAGTAGACTTGCCCACATAGCTCAAGTCTTCAAATGTATTCTTACTAACACCAGCTGCTTGTTTAGAGACTTCTAAGGCCTGCTTGGAAGCCTCTCCAGCTGCTTTCTTGGCATGCAAAGTAAGCTAAGGAGGAATATTATCGAACAGAAAATTATAACAGGTCATAGGTTGCTTATAAAAAAAAATTATTTTCTAATAAATTTACTTGTAAAACGAATCAACTACAGAGTGCTCTACAAATTAAACAAAATATAAACAAAAATAAAAATATTTTAAAATAAATTGGTTCTACATTATTCAACAGGGACGTTTAAATTTGATGTATTGGTAACATTTCTTAAGGAATGATTTAACATAGTGTACTAACGAATTCACACACAGAGTTATTAATCTGAAATAAAGACACGATATTCTTTACATACTGCCTTATGCATCTATCTGATGACTATCTTTACATATGATTTCTTCTACTACAAATTGGTATTTGATAGAAATTGCTTAACCTGTGTTCCAGCAACGTCCTGAACTTTGTTGTCCACTACGTGCTTAAAAAAGAAGAAATTACCATTAAAATATTTCGTATATTTGTTCACAATTGTTTAACTGCTTCTGCTACAAACTATTTTAGATTTTGCTAAGATTGAAATCTATTGTTTTCCCATATACGCATGATTTATGATGAACAGCTTGCACTAAATCGCAATTGCCGAAACGTAGTAGATACTTCCTTAAAATACTTATGAATTCGGATGAACGAAAGAAGCTCGTTTACAATTTATGGAATAAAATTGACATTAAAATCTAAGTTATTTCGGAATCCTTGGTTCCATGACTATCCAACCCATTAGGTCTGTTTTCCCAACCACTCTTTTTTTTATAGGATTTTGCACGATTTATGGAGGCTATATTTGGGTTAAAAAACTTGATTATATTCGATGAGGAAATAGTTTTTTTCATATCTGTTTTCTATTTGTTGTAAAACTCAAAGGTTTACCTTCGTCTTTCTTTAAATTTGTTCCTGTTTTTATGATTATTTTTACGAATTTTTTACGATTTTCTATTTGTTCTTATCGAATTTTTTTCAATTTCGTTATTTTAACAGTCTCTGTTAACAAAATACAGAATATAATTTTCTTATCTAACTTCACACACATACAATTTATTTGTGTAAAGAAGGATGTTACCATTTTCTGATAAAAATATTTGAAGTTATTGACAAATCGTTTAAAAGTTTAGTTTTTACAAAAAATACTTCGTACCTTTTTGCTTTTAAAATGACGATTTTTGTTAAAAAAAAAACTGTCCACATTTTGAATAAAAACTGTTTTATAAAAATGAACTGTAAACCCTTATGTGACTTGTCACTTTTGAACTAGGCGTGTATATAGTATGATGTTATTGCATTAAGGATTCCAAACCATTTTCCGTTACTGTTGGTAAGCTTACAGACCCGCTGACGAAACAAAATGTTTTCCTCAAATGAGCAAAACAGTGCTCTCTATTAAAAATTCAAGTAATCCACCAAAAAAATGCAAGTCATCGTCCAAACAAGTGCAAGTCATTAACCAAAAAATACAAGTTATCGACCAAAAACTTCAAGTCATCGAACAAAAAATTCAAGTCATTATCCAAAAAATTGCAAGTCATCAACCTAAACAAAAAACAACAGTCAGTGACCAAAAAATACAAGTCATCTACCAAATACTGCAAGTAATCGTCCAGAAACTGCAAGTAATCCAGAAACTGCAAAAAAAATGCAAGTCATCGTCCAAAAAATGCAAGTCATGAAATAAAAGATGTAAGTCATTGGACCAAAAAAAATACAAGTCATCAACCAAGTCATTGACCAAAAATATGCAAGTCATCGACCCTAAAAATGCAAGTCATTGGCCCAAAAAAATGCAAGCCATGAACCAAAAAAGCAAGTCATTGACCAAAAAAAATGCAAGTCATCGACCCTAAAAATGCAAGTCATGAACCAAAAAATGCAAGTCATTAACCAAAAAAATGCAAGTCATTGACCAAAACTAAGCACGTCATCGACCCAAAAGTGCAAGTCATTGACAAAAAAATTCAAGTCATTGAGCAAAAAAATGCAAGTCATCAACCAAAAAAACGCAAGTCATTCACCAAAAATATGCAAGTCATCGACCCAAAAAATGCAAGTCATTCACCCAAAAAAATGCAAGTCATCAACCAAAAACATGCAAGTCATTGACCAAAAATATGCAAGTCATGAACCAAAAGAATGCATGTCATTGGCCCAAAAAAATGCAAGTCATCAGCCTAAAAATACAAGTCATTCACCCAAAAAAATGCAAGTCATGAACCAAAATATGCAAGTCACCAACAAAAAATGCAAGTCGCCTACTAAAGAACTGCAATTTGTGAAAAATACGACATTTTGTTGTCTCTATATATACATATAAATGCATATTAACTCAATGAGAATTATTAACATATTTAAGTTCATTACCCCACAATTTCATTTTTAACCGTATTTACATAGAGCACTTTTTTGTTGTTCAGATGAGGAAGACAATTAGCTTCGTCGCCTAGACCTTCGGTCCCAAGAAAGGTTCGATCGTAAGGAAAACTGTTTTGGAATCCTTATTACCATGGTTATCCAGCCCAGTAGGTCCATTTCCCCCACAAGTCCATTTTTTTATCCGATTTTGACCGATTTATATGGACCAAGATTTTTTTTTAACTTATTTGAAGCATATAATTGGCTCAGTTTGCTATATCTCCGGTCCCAAGGGTTACCCGACCGTAGCGAAAACTGTTTTGGAATCCTTGGTGCAATAGCTAACCAGCCAACTAGGTCCGAAAAGACTCCTTTTTAAATTTTACCGAATTTTACCCGATTTATGGAGGTCATATTTGGTAAAAATACTTCATATTTGTTCTACTCTATTGACTGCAATAATAGAGTGTTAGGCTACTGCTTTCTGTAATATTTTATATATAAAAAAAGACGAAAATTTCAAAGTTTAATTGCAAAAGGATTCCCGACATATATGTGAAATCAAATAACAAAACATTTTTTGCCTAAAAGCTTTGCGATAGATAGGCTATCCCAAATATTAAAAAAGAAAACATCATCTACGAAGTATATGAATTAAATGCATTATTGAAATGAAAAGAAAATTTGCTTAAAAAAACAATACAAAAGCAAGTTCAAACTGCGCCAATGATGTTATTGTTATTGGTTTCTAAATACAAAAAAAAATGGTGATTATTTAAGTGAACAGATTCGGATTCGATAAAACCCCTGGTCTTAAATTTTGTTTCACCATATGCAGGGTGTTCAAAAAATCAGCGTGAAGTTTACAAACCTTTTCAAATGTATGACGCATTTTGTCGTCAATATCTTCATCCAACGAATGCTAAGATTTTTTTAATTTTTTTCAAAAATTTTTAATCAAAAAAACAGTTTATGTTTTTTGTTTTTGTTGTTAACGGTTAAAATTAGGTTTTTTTTTAAGTTTAAAAAAATAGTTTTAAGAACATAAAAAACATCGACACAACATTGATTAAGTTTTCGTTCCTTGCCTCTCAAGCAATATTAAGCATTAAGACTCACCTTATCCATATGGGCCAATATTCCTTCTTGGCTACTTTGTCTTGTTGTTTCCCTTACTAAATCCTTGGCATGTGAAGCAATATTTTCAAACAAAGAGGATTGTGAAGACTGGCGTCCCGGACTACTGGAACTAGAACCCGAACTGCCTGTGCGTGCTAAAATATTGGTGACACTGGGCTGCTTAACAGGGGTAATAGGAGGCTTTAAAATTCAAGAACAAAAGATATTAATAGATCCCTAATGCTTAATAACTTTTACATCAGCATTACCGGAATTTTCTTTTCGGATACATGCTTAGTATCATGTGTTCTCTGATGTAATTGAGGTGCTTTAATTGTTATATTCGAATTGGTCTCAGATTCCTGTTCCAAACTGGCCGCCTTAATGGTGGCGTCTAATCTTTGAGCCACTGGTGCTGCCAATTCGAAGGGTTTGGAAGGAAAATCAAATTCCGAATCGCGATTAAAACTGGGCGACGATAAATCCGAACGACTTGAAGATGCCGATGATATGGGCGATTCCGGGTGATCATCTTCATCCTCTTTGGAAGACATTTGCTCCACCATACCCTCGGGATATTGCAATTTGCTGGGAGGATGATAAACCAGAGCTGGATCTAAATTAGAAGACAACGTCTGAGGAACATTATGTTGACGATTATGAGAGCCAAACACATCGTGTAGACTGGGTGATAGATCGGATGAAACCATTTCAGATACGAAATCACTCAGAGAGGAATATGAAGAACTTGAGCTATCTTTGCCCTCCGAATCGGAGCCGCTCTCGTCGGTGGCCGCACATTCTAGCTGTTTTATGGAACGTAATGCACCATTTAAGGAACTGCCATCATCCCAAACGGAAAATCTTATTGGTGTTAGGCCATGAGCAAACCATTTGGGCTTATCGCCCACCTGCAAGGGATCCATAACGCCCGTTTGTACGCGCAAGAAGGCGACATTTGTTGGCGTTAACGACCATTCGGCTAAAAATTCTACAGCCTGAGTTTTGGCAAATTGATTGAGGAACGTTGAGGCACGAGGTCGTGAACGTAAAAAGCTATTGATTTGAAAGGCCACTACAGGCCGAGGATATAAACGCAGAGTACGTGTATGTTCGGCAAAATTGGCCAACGTATTCTGGGAGTTGAAAAAGCGTACCTAAAAATTAAAAATATTATAAATAAACTTACAACGAAAATGTTTTCACTTAAATAGTAATTACCATGGCTACTCTGGTGGCCACATCTACCGAGTCCACATCGGTGCCATAAATAAAAGGATTCAGAGCAGGCGAATTCATAGGGCTGGGCTGTCTAGACATGGCTCCCTGCGTTGAAACTGAATTCCTTTGGCTGGTATAGGCCGACTGGTTTGGCGATTGCAAATGCAAGCGAGCTTGTGAAACCCTGAAAACAGCAATTAAATAGCAATTAAAAAAGAACACAATAAAATAGCCTTTAGAATGCACTTACCCCAGTAGAGTTGGCTCTGTTAAGCTATCCCTAACCGAAGGCATTAATTGTTGGTTCGATATGGCTTGATTGGAAGCAGTCATCGAACTTAATGCCTAAACCAGGTTAAAAGACAACACGAATTAGTAAAATTACAAAAACAAATCAAAAAAAATTGCATTTTTTGAAAATATATTTTCAATTGAAGAAAAAATAAAATTTTTCTTTTGTTTTGTTCTAGTGAATGATTTATGATACAACTAAAAGGATAATTTTTTTAATTATTTTTTTTTTATTTTCTTTGGGTTTAATGAACAAAATGTAATGATAACAGTCTTCGTTATGTTATGATTAATGATTTCGATTGTCTTGAAAACTACATATTTCTTTTAAGAGTTGATTTTCTTGTAGACTCTCAATGACTGTTATAAGAACAATTGTAGTGCCATTAGAAAATAAAATTAAAAAAAGCTCAGATAGAATAAAAATAAGTCAAATAAAATGCATCAAAAAAAACTTCAAAAACATGCAACAAGGATTAGAGTAGTTTTAGTATTATAATAGTATAAAAGAATTTCAAAAACACGTTTTTCTACTATGCTAAAAGATGAAAAAGAAATTTTAAAGTGGAAATCTGAAGAAAATTCTTTATAAAGCCGGAATTTTTGATTAAAAAAAAATAAAATCATAATAGGGTGCGCAATTGACTAGATTGACTAGAAAGAAAACCCTACTATTCTTTCATTTTAGATTTTCTCTATTCTATTGAATAGAAAATCGTTAATGAATATTTAAAACATGTCACTTTGATTTATTAAATTCAGTAATTAAGCTGAAATTAAAGCAGTGAGTTGCATAAAATCTTTCTCAGAGTGCATTTAATCCAGGGATAAAAAAATTTTTCTACAAAAATTATCAAAAAAAACTGAATAATGGTCTAGTCCCCGTAGTCTAGTAGGTAGTGTGAGGCCTCGGTTCAAACCCAGACATCTTCAACAAAACGAAATATGAAAAAATATCAGTGACTTCCTCTCAGCAGATTTCTGGCAAAAACGCTAAGAGTAAATGAAATTGACAGTTTCTCAAAAATCTGTCGTACGGAGCCGACTTTAAACTGTAGGTCCCGCCACTCATAAGTGGTGTGAGAAACTATGTCGTTAACCTGACTAAAAGGTTGTAATGACCGATGTATGTATGTATCTGCTGTGATTACGAGATCCCTAATGCTTGAATAGGTGTTATTTCTAATTTTCTGTATTTATTTTCTGTATTTATTTTCTGTATTTGAACATACAAAAGGCTAAACAAATACTACGTAACCTCTACTTGAAGGTTAAATTTTGTATAGTGACCAAAGTTTTGATCATGGTTTTCGAATTGTGTGTGTAAAACAAAATTCGACTTTGAAAGTCTAGAAATGAAACTAAAATTTTTATCAGCGCCACAATTGGCGTTAAGAGAGCAAAATTAGCTCCTTACAGTGAAAAATTTATCTTTAATAGAGCACTGTTGGTTGATTAACAGTACCCATCTGAAAAAGATCAATTGTATAGGGCTTAATTATAGGCTATATGTATACTAGGTCAGGGAGTACAATGCCACATATAAACTTAGGTTCCATGGCCTGTTAAAATAACATTAGCAATATAGTTATATGTAAAGTGATATATTATTTGAAAAATCCATTTTCTCTAGAAGAACAAGGCCAATGTTCACTAAAAACTCCTTTTGTTGTTTGACACAAATAATGTTGCGATTCCAGAAAATTGAGTTTTAAAAAATAATTTTTTGCTTGAAATTTCTCTAAAGGTTCATTGGCTATTTTTCAAATTTTTGAAAATGCTCTCATATACCTCTATATATAAATGGTAGCTCAAGAGGTCCACTAAGAAATCACATTAGTCGTTTGATTCTGATTCCAGAAAATTGGCTTTGAAAAAATTAATTTTTTGCTTGAAATATTTTTATAGGGTCAGAGGCCCTTCCTCAAAAGTATATTACTATGTACAAACGACAGTCCAAGGTGTTCACAAAGAAAAGTTTAACGTATAACGGATTCTATATCACCTGGCCTTAACATATACAGTCAGCGCCATAAGTGAGTCAACACCCACTATAATTTTAAATTTTCTATTATGTTCTTAAATATAAAAAAGTTCCTTTATCATGAATTGTTGTTTTTGTTTTAACATTTTATAATTTTTTTAAATTTTTGGAAATTTATTCGACTATTCTCATTTACTTTTCTCGCTATCCTAAGAAAATGAATTATTTCAGTGGTGTTTACTCACTTTTGAAGCTCACTGTACTTGGAAACTCACGAACTATTACTCCACATTTCTGTTTTACGAGTTTTCGTTATTAATATTTTTACAAACTGGTACTTTCTCTGTGTTAAGAACTCCAAAGTAATATTCAAATTCGATACTCTAACGCCATATCTTTTGATTTTTGGACGAGAAGTTGCTAGTCCGTCTTGGGTGGGTTTAAAGCCAGTACCGATAATTTCAGTTTTTTTTTTAGATTAAATTTAACATTTTTTAATATGAGAAAAAAATTTGAATTTTTTATTAAAAAGAAAGAAAACATTGAAAAGACCTTCAGATTTTTGCTATACAGTGAACTGGCGATAAATTGAATATCAAGAAACGTGAACAGTTTTTTTTTTCAAGGAATTTTTTTTATATACATACAATCGTACCGTGTTATTTACAGTAAAAAAATTTTGGGAATTCCCACAAAAAACATATCACCTCTTTATAAAGCCCTAGTTTATGAAAAACCAATCGAAAACATGAACATCCTCGGCAGAAATTAGTTTATAGAAGCGAAATAAACAATTCATTTATTGTCTTTATGTATAGCAAATTATAAACTTATTAAAGTTATATTGTTATGTTAACATTGAGATACATACCAGAGATCAGCAATGAGTATTCAAAAAGATGAGTAGATTCGAATCATACTTACAATTTCTGATACTTATACGTATTCATACTTATTTTAATATCATACTCATACTACTCATATTCAAAGTTTGAAGTACTCATCGTACTCATACTTAACAATACGCATGATGTTGTTGATTTCGAATCTCATTTACTTAAAATTTACAAGAATCAGAAAATAAGTATTATTCGCGTACGAACACTACAATACTCACTAGAAGGTTGTGTGTTTGCTTTGCTTGCTGTCCTTGTCTTTCTTTTTTTTTGTAAATTCAACCACAACTAAGACTGTAAATTTTGAGTGATTCGAATCATTTATGAGTATTATAAGTATTTTTCTAAATTTATGAATCTGAGCGAGTAGGCGTATGAATCAAATATATTTCGAATGTTATAAGTTTGATGTCAACGTTGTACTCATACTCGTTGCAACCTGTACTTATAAATCAATGTTGTAGTGACTGCGAATTAATCAGAGTACATAGTTGAATTCCAATACTGTTGATTCACTCATACTCAAAATTTCATGAGTACTTATGAGTAGCGAAAAAACGAATCATTCCTGATCTCTGATACATATTGTGACATTCAAAATAAATTGTACACCAGTATTGACTGTAATTTAGTTTCAGTTTTTTTTCAAGACATTTATTATTGTTTAATATTTCAAAAAACACTGACTAAATTAAAATCAATGCTGGTATACATATTAATTTTATTTTAATTTTTTTATTGTTTTTGTTTTAAAAATCTGATTTAAATGCTAAAAAAAAGTATGTAATAAAGGATGAATATTTTATTTACACTGAAAGGAAAAATTACATGCACTAGTAAGAGAAAAGCTATAAATCAAACTACAGAGAGAGAGAAATAGAGAGATAGAGAGAGCGAAAGAGTATAAAATAAAATATTTACACCAAGTCCAGCTTCATCCATAAGTAGCATAGCCTGTGTGAGTTTTATTTATTTATTTTTTGTTTTGTTTTAATGATCAACGAGCAGTTTTTTTTATGTAAAAATATTTTCAAATTATAAGAAAATTTTTGGTTAGATAATGGCGATGTTTGTTTTATAAGTAGTTTTATATTGTTCCAGTCGAATCAGTTAAATGTTCATGTTCATGAAAATCATACAAAAAAAATCACGTTTTAGTTAGAAAATTGAAAGAAAAAGAGAAAAATTGAAAATTAAAAAGAAAAAATCTAAAATCATGTGCTTAATATTGTATTCAAAATGAAACTGTACAATATAATTAATTTTTTAATTTTAGTTTTTTGCTTTTGTTTTTCATAATGATCATGAGGAATGAACATTTGTTTTTTTTCAAATTAAAATCATAGACAAGATTAGTAAGATTACATTGAAAGCTTTCGTTCGATGTATGTTTTGACAGATTTGTCAGAAACAGTTAGATAAAGAGAGAACATTTATGTTTGAAATTTACAGCTAAAGTGTTCCAATTATTTATTTTTTATTTTTTTTTTTGATTTATTTGAATTAAAAATTAAGCCGATTTAAAATATTTAAAAAAACTGTAGCCTAAGCTTAATGGCTTTTACCTGCTTTAAATGATTTTTTAGCACAGTGCCCTCTGGCTCTGGTAAGGGCGGTATTTCATCATAACCCCCAGTGGGCGGAGTCAACTTAGTGGAATCCAAATCTACCACCCAAATGTCATCTGGCAACCTTTTAGATATTTTTTCGGTTTTTTTTTAAATAATTCTTAATCAAACTTTGTCCACGACTTACCGGAAATTCTTTTTATACAACAGAAATGTGGCCGGTACACCGATAACAAAGGGAGTAGGCGCTAACAGTAATTGCTCGGCACAACTCAAACATGTCGGCAGTAGCGGTATCACTGGGAACATATATTCCAAAGGATATAACATTGTGACAAACGCCATTACCGACATGGAGAGTGCATTATAGTCGCGAGATTGAAACAACACCTTATTCTCCAACATAATCAGCGTCCAAACCTTAAGACACGTTTCCACGCCCAACAATTCCAATGGCAAATGTAAAGGAAAGTCCACCAGGGAAAAGCGTGTATGATCGGGTAAGGCGAACAGTAAAGGTTCGTGCACTGTGGGAGAAAGTACCTCTACCTGAAATAAAACAATTTCCCTAATTATTATGTTTCCTTTCTATAATTGCTTTAATCTATGCGAATCACCTCAACTCTCGTTGATCCTGGCACCGGTACCGGTGTTGATAACAATCTCAATATCCACGTTTCAATTTCCTTGACATCGTGCAAAACAATCGATGAAGTTGTTTCACTAGCATGACCTGTTAAAACCGTCCATACATTATCGCGTGTTGTTTTTTGCGAGGCTCCCACGCGTTTAGGTGAGGAGGACTCATTGCAGGCATCGATTAACTTTTTCAAGATAAACAAACACTCGCGAAAGGTGGTAAAGAAAGGATGATGCGATATGATGCACAATGAAGTCAATGATTGATTTCGTAATTTTGTACGTTTCCTAGAGGCCCGCGGCGAGGGAGAATGACTGCCGCCTGATTCAGAATCAGCGGATGGTGCCATTAAACCCAATTTCGGCACTTGTTGCATATTGTGGCCCAAATGTGACATTTGATGCTGAGTATCCGAATCACGTCTTGAAGTCATTTCACGATCTGAATCACTGGGTGCGACGTTACTTCTGTAGTCGCTAGAAGAAGTTAGAAGGCCGTAACTATTAAGAGAATTATATTAATTGTACTTTAAAAAAGCTTTTTGCCGCAAAAACGTAAAAGTAAACGAACAAAAACGAAAATGGAAAAAAGGCTTGCAACTAAGCTTAGCGCTAAAACTAATCTCTACTTGCCTACTAAATGCTGAATCCGAACTTCGTTCCATACTCTTACGCCATGATTCACGGCGAAATGCTGAACTTCGCCTGCCTCGTGTACTTTGTGCCATGGGTGTTGTACTGTGGGTTTGTGGTTTCTCTGCGTTCGGTGTGTGCTTCTCGACCGGCCTATAAAAGTTGACACAGATGCCATAGCGTGTCTTACCTGAATCCTTGTCAGTTAAGGCAAAAACAAACGATGTCATATCCCTGATGGCCGAACCTGTTCGACGAGGACCCACACTTGTACAACCTTCGGGTTGGCAAAAATATACCATGTCAAGGGGAAGAGGAAAGTCGGCATGATCAGAAGGTGGGTAACGCCTTAAGAGTTCGGGAATCTGGAAACAAGAGAAAAATTTGAAACATAAATGGATACATTCGGAATCTATTAAAAGAGTCACTTTTCTAATTGTATTATTTTAGAGAATTTTGTCGTGCTTAATCACCTTTAAATAACCTTTAAAACTAACAAACAATAATTTATTCTTTTGAAATCATTTAGAATATATGTACGTAGATATTCCTACTTTTTAACTTTTTCCTTTAAATTCTTAAACTTACTTGTACTGGTGGTGTCTTATTGCCTGGTATACCCTTGTGGACAGGTGGTGTTGTTCGGGCACCCACAATTGCCAAATAGTCGACGAGACGTGGACACAATGAAAGTTTCTGCTGTTCGGCCATTATTGATGATGAAAATTATTTTGGAAATTTATTGCTGTTGTTTTTCTGTTGGTGGTCCTTTTTTATCTCGTGTGTTTCTTTCTTTTGTTTTTCTTTTTCTATTGCGATTGTCCTGATTGTTAATATTTTTCTTATAGTTGTTGTTGCTCAAAGCCTCAACATGAATTTTCAATTCATTGTAATTTGCCAGTATAATGGATTTATGCTAGAAAGAGACAATAAACAAAGAAAAAAAAAGGAAAATTAGAGAATTTTAAATAAAGTCCATTAAAACTCTTAAAGATTTAAGGGGAAAAGTAAAATAAAAAAACTAAAGCCATGTGTCTTGTAAGGCCTCTAGGGGCTTTGAGTTGGCGTCGTATGTATTAAACAAGAATAGCATTGAGGAGTATGATCAGGGTTACAATTGGCTCCTTGGGGCATTAATTAAATGATTAAATATTGTTCCCTTAAACGGGTATGTTAGTGAAATAAAAAAGCAATACAATATACATATATTCTCTCTCCCTCTCTCTTTCTCTTTCTGAGAACATATACATACATAATTGGCCATTACAACCCTTCGTCAGGATTACGGCCTAGCTTCTCAACACCACTCATGTTGTGTGCGTTAATTTTATACATGAGTGGCGGGACCTACAGTTTAAAGTCGACTCCGAACGACAGATTTTTTGAGAAGCTTTTCATGGCAATTTTTACTCTCAGAGTTTTTGCCAGAAATCTGCTGAGAGGAAGTCGCCGAAGAAATACTTTTTGTATTTTGTTTTTGATGTCTGGCCTGGGATTCGAACTCGGGCCTTTCGTCTAATAAGCCAACACACTACCTACTAGACCACGGCGACTTCGTTCTGAGAACATATTGACTTTCTATTACACACACCCACAGTGTGCTACTACACTGTGCTACTTCACAGTATATGATGTATAATTTTGTTAATCAACATTAAGGAAAATTTTATGTCATTGTAGCTGGAAGCCGAATAGAAAACGTGTGAGTGTTTCCCCTCACCTTTTTAAAATATTTTTTTTTTTTTAATTTTAAAATTTCCATCTGGTGTAACAATAGGGTCACCATTGAATTGCTTATTTAACTGAGCATTTGGCTATGTCAGGTGGACAATTTTCTTTTTGCAACTCCACACACCAAAGAATTTCTATCTGTTTTAGAATTGCCATTAGACAATGCGGGACTTCCGCAATGCATGTAATCCCTATTAACCTGTTTCTTTTGTTAAGCATTTAAGGGTAGTAATATTATCATTAAACTGCGTAAGAATGTTAAACTTAAGGTCACTTACTTATGTACGAACGATGAAGGTAAAGGACTTGTAAGTTACATTACGTAAGTTTTACCTTCAAACGAAGGTAAATTATATACCACATGTTGAATGTAAGGATGACGATTGATAATTAATAATTCTAATTAGATTGTTGCAAAATTAAATTGAATCAATTATTAGAAGAAGATTTAACTCCCGTTTTATGTTTACAAGCACATTAATTACCACGTCAGTTGGTAGGGGGTGGGGGGGGGGGACTAGAGTCTATTAATTATTGATGCAAATAATCACAATGTACGTACGATGAAGGTAAAGGACTTGTAAGTTACATTACGTAAGTTTTACCTTCAAACGAATGTAAATTATATGCCACATGTTGCATGTAAGGATGACGATTGATAATTAATAATCCTAATTAGATTGTTGCAAAATTTAATTGAATCAATTATTAGAAGAAGATTTAACTCCCGTTTTATGTTTACAAGCACATTAATTACCACGTCAGTTAGTAGGGAGGGACTAGAGTCTATTAATTATAATCATAAGAAACTTAATCAAATAAATTTTGGGTCATAAGTATCGATGCAGGATATAAAGACATTAGAGACTATTTATTTCGGCTCATATTTATTCGAATGGGCATGTACTTAACTGTATTTTACCATTGTATGGTATTTCTTTTTTAAATGCTCATTTCAATGGAACATTTTACATTTACGTTGAATTATGTATCCTTTACACATGGTTTATACGTATATTTCATAATTTATATGTCTTTTTGGAGAGTTCATCTTCATCTAGATAATGATTTGAGGACTGTACTCCTTGAAGATTATTGGCATGCTAAAAAAATATCCTGAAAAACCAATGCAATTCACCAATTTCAAAAAGTTTTCAAACAGCTTGATTCTTTGAAAATCAAGCAAATTTAGTGTCAAAGGAGTTAAAGTCGAGAGATCTTCAAAGACGACTTAGAATAGCGCCAAACTGAATATTAAGGTATTTGGGACTGGCAGAATTTTTGCATCTATTATAAGCTGTTGATTACAGAAGAAATTTAATACGCGATTAAAAATTATTTATAAAAGATACAGATACAGTTACTAGAGACAACAGAAGAAAATGCCTTACAGATATCATGCACCTGGAATCAAAAAAGTAAAATGGCAGCTGAAAATCTATGGGTTGATCTTGAAATTACAACGGAAATTCTACAATCTAACGCCACATTAGTTTGAGAGGAGAAAACGCTGTCTAAAATTTGAAACAAGGGATTAAAAGTAGTGTCACTAAAAAGATATGCCTTGTAAAAACCGAAGAAGAGTTATTCTGGTTGTCGTAATATTCATACTGATACTCATAATACTGGGCAACCTCCAAAGTTAAATAGCAATAATCTAAGAGATCTTTGTCGGTTCAAATAAAAACTGCATAGATCTGTCCAATGTTGCATAGATTATAATGAATAATGTATAGAACGACGTGGCCTCTATATCGAATGTATGTTGACTACTATCATAGAAAAGAAATTGAACTATCAGGACCATGGACGAGGATGAAAAACTCTTTTTGTAGCAATGCTATAGGAAAACAAGGATACACTCTATAATCTCAACAATTCACCATTGTCCTGAATGATATGAGCCAAATTTATTGAGAGAACGAAGAAGAATGGCATGAAATTTCTCACGTGTAATCAAGGATAATGATTATGCAAAACTAGAAGATCTGGAAAGATTAGCGACCAAGAATTCGAATACGTAGATAGCTTCTGTTGTTTAGACAGTACAATGAATATGACTCGAAAACAGTAGACTCAACAAAGGGAGAGCGACATTTGAATGTTTCGAACGATTGCATTATTAGTACAAAGCAACTCACAAATATCCAACAAAACTAAGTTTTTTGTTGTTTAGAAGTGAAACCTTGTTTAGTATCAAATATAATCAAGCAAAACTGCAGATATTCTTTTATGGACATCATTTTCATGATTTTCTTGCGAAACTTTTGGATCCCTTTAAGTTAATCAACGAGGAGTCTATAGTGAACCGAATCAAATGTGGAAAATGGAGCTCAATCGGCAATACGACCAGTCGCAATGCCAATGGTATCACAAGATTGGTCCTTGAGTGAGAATCTTAAAGCTTAAGGAGCCGGGGTAGACCAATACTTCAAGAGCTGGGGCAGAGTGACTTTACAGGTGAAGGCAGAGGTGTGGAATGGAAAAACTTTGTGAAAGAGGAGTGAAGGCATAAAATTCTGGTCTCAGAAAATTTGGAATTTTATTGTTGCCAGAAAAATTTCTAGCGATAGCCAATACATATGCATATGTACGTTATCGATCGTAACAATATTTTATTCTTACTTCTTACACCATCAATTTTATCCATGACCGGAGGTCCGTTGAAGCCAAAAATTTTTCTTTCATGGCAAATAGTTGCTCTCAAAGCTTTTGCAAGAGGATATAGTCGTCCAAAGAATTAGTTTTTAAGACATTTTTTATTTCAACATATCAGAACATTAGAGCCCTTTTCTAGCTCGCTAGACCATCCTAATTTAGTTAGATTAGGTTAAGTTGAAATGGTAGCTTTGATTACCAAAGCTTACTGAAGCATGCATAACGGCCCTTTGTGACGCCACAGATAAGCCTCAATTTAGTACAACTTAAAGTTGGGTTTAGTTAAAGGTAACTTTAGCTAAAGTGAACTTTAAAGTCACCTTTAACTTCATTTCGTTGTTATAACCTAATGATGAAATAAAGTTAACTTTTTCAAAAATATGGCAGTGCCGGAGCAATGTCGATAACATTGCTCAATTCAAAAACGACGGGCTTCTGTTTTTTTTCTTATATTTTATATGCTAATTTTGTTTATATTTGAAGTTGCCATATTGAAAATAATATATAATATGGCAAGTTCTAACATAAACTTAACTTTAAAAGTCAGAGGTAGCTTAACGCTCACTTCTACCATATTATCCGCTTTTAATAATGAAAAACAATTTATCTGCCCGTTAAAATCCTCCCTTTAGTTAACGGTAAGTTGTAATAATGGCCCTAAATAAGTTTATTTGTATCAATGTCTCATGTGCTCAAAATCACCGAAACATTCCTACAATTTAAAGAGAAAAATATTGAAAAAAGGTTTTAATTTTATTCCACTTCAATTACTAATAAAGAACAATTGAAAGGTTGTGAAAATAATTTATTAACTCTGTTAAAGTGTTGTTGTTAATAAATGTTAATCAAATCAATATACACACTTACACACTTTAACATCAACTGCTCAATAACCGTTGATATGGCTACAATACAGTGAACAACTAACTGTGCGCCGTATATGTAATTCATTTATTTTTATTGACTATTATTGTGATGTATTACAAGCTTGCCTTTCTCTCTCTCTCTCTTTTTTTATTTGCTTGTATAGGAGAGACAGAGTGTGTTGGGTATATTTGAACAACGTTTCAATTTCATTTACTTAATCATGAGTAAAGTGAGCACACACAGTATGTGGTAAAAAAAACCACTCATATACATACATAACACATGTAGAAAACCATGTAACATATGAGATATGTATGCAATAATATTATGCTCTAAAATGTTCAATAAGTGTGCATGCATGTGTGCCTGATGTATATTGATTGTGTAAAGAAACACTCACATGCTTTTGTACTTCCGTACTGGGGTTGTGGTAAGAATGTACGATAGTAGATGTAAGAATACGTGTGAAGTTACTTTTCTTTGTGTATATAACTTATGCAGTATTAGGGTGGTAAATCGTTACTTATTCGCAGCTCCATTGAAATTTAGGTGCCTCAGGTGCCAGCGCAGATCTTTTACAAATCAATTGAACTATTTACCTCCCTAATAAATTGCGTTTCCGTAAAACATGGCTCTTGAAGTTTTCAACCAATAAAGTTTATTGTTCGGATTGTTCTAATTTTTTTGGTGGTCGGATTAAATGAAAATAGATGAATGGCAATAGTATGTGTTTTTTGGCTTGTGGTTACTTTTAAAGGATTTATGTTTCAGGGCTTTGGCTTTAACTGTTGTTTGTCTTACTCATATCAATATAACACAATTGTTTGCTGGCAACTAACTTAGACGATTATAATTTGGGGTATAAATAAAATAAAAAGAATTTATTTCCATGTAATATTTTATTTTATTGTTCAATAGCTTGTTTAACATTTCATCAATTAGCCTTAATTTATTGTGGCACCCTTGTTTTGTTTCCATTTTACCATAATTGTTGTTCAGGGCACTTGTATTGTCCTTATTTTAATTATATTCGTTAATAGCACATCAGTTTTCTTTCATTTTTTCCTACAATGGAAAGTGTTTTCATGTTTAATGTATTAAACCAGACACACACGCACTTTCGGTTACCAGCCGACCAGCCTCCTTTTAATTTTCTTTCCTCCTTCGCTCTCTCTCTCTCTCTCTCTCTTCCTTTTCACTTACCATTATTAACATACTTTATTGTTTAATTGTGTTTTAAAATCTCGTGTTTGTTGTTATACTTCCCTTCGCTTTCAGGGTTTCTTCTCATAATGAAATGTTGATTTCCTTCCGTAAGATAGAATATGTGTGTGAAAATAGGCTTGATGTGTGTGTGGGTTTATTGTTTTAATAGTTTAAAGGACTACACCAACTATGTACACCAAAAACAACAACAATAATAACAACTTAACAGCCAATAAAGCTTTTAAAAAATTTTAAAACATTTTGTTTTTGTTGTTTTTAAAATCTTTTCTATTAGTATCAATAAGTCTATAAGAGCATTACTGGTAGTGTATGTTTATGTTCTGAAGGCTTAGGGTTGCCAAGTTTTAAATACTGAAACTAATAAACATAAGCAACAAAATTATAATGGGAGTAAAATGATTATGGAAATTGATAGCAACAAAGTTAGGATAAGAATATTTGTTCAAACTGTTGTTTTGTTCATCTAGTTACCGTTCTAAAATAGGATAAATGAGGTTCATATCACACAACAGTGATCTCGGCCTAGGGATTCGTTTTGAAGCTAGGGAACTTTAACTAATACAGCTCAGATCACTTCAATTAAATTTGAGTTTTAGTTTTACTAGAAATGTAGCCTAGTCTAGAGCTAGCTGCTAACCTTGAAAAAAATTGCTGAACTTCGTGTCAGAGACTTTCTTGAACTAGAGGTTGCCTTAAATGAGATTCCCACTTTTTTTCGTTAATTATTAAGTAAGTTTTATTAATTATAAGTTCTTTAACAGACATTAAATGTGGCCTTTAGCGGATCCAACCACTAATAGTATTACCCTGTGGTGTTAAAATGTAACGCGGTGTAGTGATGAAAGTTCTCGACTCCAAATGCGAGCAATACTCGATCAAATAAGACCGAAAATACCTCCATCATGGCTCTTCATTTCATTCAATTAAGTGTTTTTAATCTTCTTCAAATAATATGAACAGGAAGCCCCTGATCACTGCTCCAGAGAGGAAAATATTAGCAATCGACACAATTGGAATTGCAGGCACCTTTGTGACCTCTTGAGAAAGAGTAGAACTTAATCAGTGCCTTATCAAGTGCAGTTAGAACTGCTTAGGAGGCGTTGGTTAAGGTACTGGCAGTTAGCACATACTAGCTAAAATTTCTGCGTTCATCTACGAAGAGGTTTAGCGCATTACGATAACTGTGGGAATAACAGACTTCAACTAATCTCTGCTAATTCTTGCTAATTAAAATTAAATTAAAAATAAACAGCGAATGGCATTTAAAAATTTGTTCTGTTTTTTATCCCTATTCACTGCTTTAGTAGCAGCCCCTATTTCAAATCTTATGAAACTGACAAACGCTGTCATGACTTATTATTAAAACCAACACAGTGTCGTAAACACAGAAGATTACTAAAAATAAAATGGCAAAAGAAAAATTATTTATTGTTTTCATTTTTATTTATTTTTAGCCGTGTAAAATCTCGTTAAGATTATGCAGCCATTATGTCCATTGAAGATAAGGTTGTCATAACCATTATTTGTTCGAAAAGTGTCTGTTTTTCTTCAATCAAAAAGTAGTAAATACAATCGTTATTTATATAGGTTACAGGTTAACTGTTGTATAAATAATTTTAAAAATTAATGGAAATTGGAAAATAAAAATCTTTCCACCAAGCAATGATAAAACAATGACAAGCTATAAATTGACATTCAATTAAGCCTTTTATTTTCTCAACAGATAATAGAGGAACAATTGAGAAAATTTCAATCCCTCCTATATTTGCTATTTATTTATATTTGCTATTTTTGATACAGTTGTATAAAACACAATATAAAGTGGCCCTACATATGAAGGTATCTCATCCCAAATCGTACGTCTTAGCGAAGCTTTTTATCTTAATGCGAAATGTTTGTGAGTTTTGATGCCATAGACGGTATCCAACAGGACACTGTTTTGATGTTCATTTGCAAATAGAAACATCCATTGGGATCTCAACCAACAATTTGAGAGCCTAAAGTATGGCACATGTTCTGTGTTCTACCGCACAATAGGGATACGACATTACCTTGCCTATAGAAACATCCATTGGGATCTTAACCAACAATTTGAGAGCCTAAAGTATGGCACATGTTCTGTGTTCTACCGCACAATAGGGATACGACATTCAAATCAAAACACCTCGAGCCATACATTCATACATGTCTAGATACATATGTACTTAACTTGCAATTAGTTAGAACTATAGGCTCGCTTCTTACACCACCCATGTTTTGTGTGTTAATTTTATCCATAAGAGATTATTATCAAGTCCGAACGTGAGATTTGAGAAACTTGATCATGGTAATTTTTTATTATAATGCTGAGAGGAGGTCATTGCAAGAAATTTTCGTATTTATAAGGTTTCAGCGTTGAGGTTTGAACTCATGAATTTCCATCTAATAAGCCCGAAAACTATCTGTTAGACTACGGCGAACGTGCTTTGCCACATTAGATATTCTGGACAAGCGTTTTGAGACCATGGTTGTATCATGTGAACGTGATGTGAACTGGCCACCGACCACCACCACTTTCAAAAAACGTAATCCATGCCATCGGTCGAATTCAACTTGTTATATACGACAAAGTCATGGAAAATTTAATATTTTTGATGAGCTCCACTCTGAGAAGTCATTACAGACGTTTGAACGATGTAATATTCCACATGTAATGGCATCAAAAGGTATTTCAAAGAATAAACAATTCGGTGATACGTTGCCTTATAAGACGTGAGGCCACGGTTCAAATCCTACGTCGGACATCTTCAACAAAACGAAATATGACAATAATATACTTCTTCGACAACTTCCTCTCAGCAGATTTCTTGCAAAAACTCTGAGAGTAAATAAAATTGCCTTGAAAATTCCGCCACTCATGGGTAAAATTAACACACACTATAAGTGGAGCGAGAGGCTAGTGCGTAATACAATGTTCAGCTATGCGCTTTTATTGCGTAAATCGCAATAAAAGCCATTTTTGCGCTCAATATTTCATATAAAGTTTCAATTAATTATTGCGCAATAAATACGCAAATTGTTATAATATTGAGTAAAACTTAAAAGACAGCACAGACGAACACTTTCTGTTGATAACAAAAAAAACAACAAAACAAAAACAATGTTGTTGAAACAACCAGCTGTTTTGTTTACCAGTTGTCAAATGTATATTGCTTATATTATGTCTGAACACTTAAAATATTCTACTCAATAAACCGAATATTGACTCAATAATAGTGCATGTCTGAACATAGTATTACAGTAGAAGACGTGCGGTATCCTGGCAGACATTTTCTTTTCAACTCAAAAAGAATTTCAATGCGTAAGTCTAGGGAAATTGGACACAAGATAAATTATATTAAAACATAACAGCAAACCGAGTAAAAAATGGAAATTCTTAGTTAAATGATGATCTATACTTGAACCCTAATGAAACGTATGATTATTATTGTCTTTATTGAGCAAATCATACTCATACGCACTGTAGTACCATTAAAAGATAAAAACAACTTGTTATCCTTAAATATTTTAATATGTATTATGTATCACAATTATGTTTGTGATATCTCATTACACTTTGTTTTATTTAAATTCAAAGATAGGAAGCGCTTAACAAAAGATCCTCTATATCACCCAACTTTATAAATCCGAAACATAAAAACTTTAATAGAATGACCTTATCTGCAAAATAGAGAATTTTTGTTAATTTAACAGCGAATGAAACTTTTTCATTTCAGTTCAATTAATTTCACTTATAAATACCAACACTCAGTAAAACATTTATGTGAGGGCTAAACTTTTTTATTTAAAGTTAAAACAAAAAGTTAAACTATTTCTAATGGCGCAATTTATTTAAGCATTCACGACTTTAAGAGTTTAAAATAAAATCTGTGTTAAACACTTGATTACATTCTCAAAATCCCAGTGGCAGATAAAGCAGAAAAGCAAATGAAAAATGAAGTGCCGTTTTCCGTTTCCTTGCCAATGGCATTTCAGTGAAACGTTTAATTTGTTACATTCATTGTCATTCTCAGCTCTGAGCAATAACAATTAAATGGCTTTAAATTAAAGGCATTTCTTTTTTTTCTTTCTCTTTACATTAACTCAAGGTAAAATAACAAACGCCGACAACAACAATTAAAACAAAAACAGATTTCTCAACATCATCATCATCAATGCAATGTGTGTGTATCTCTATACTTTAATTTAATGTTGAAGATCATGTGATTATTTTAATTGTATGTGTGTGTGTAAGAGAAAAAAAACAAAATTTTTATGTTACAAGGTCATTGGTATATGTAATGTAATACTCTCCCTGAATTGTTGTTTTTTTTGAGTGTTTTAAAATAGAACTTCTCATGAGCATGTTTAGTTAAGTTTTATGAGAGGATTTGCTTTACTTTTTACAATAACAAAATAAAAAGGAAAGCTTTGCTGTTTTTTTTTTTATTTAAAAAATTTTGTTTTGTGAGTTATTCTAGTAATTTTTAATGGCTGCCATTTTGCTTTGGCTTTTGCTCTCTCATTGAAATAAAAAAATTGTGTACAGTATAGCAAATAACTGTGAGCAATGGAACACGTTCACTTTTCATTAATTAAAATACCGTGATTTATATTTTACTTCTCTTACTGGTTGTTGTTTTTGTATAGTATATCTGTATCTCTTGTGGAAATTTTCCTTTCCCTACTCGTAATTTCTGTTTCTGTCTGCTCTAATTTTGCCTCAATCATTGTTGTTGGTGCTGTTTATATTTTATTCCTTTTGTTGAAGTGTATTCAAGTGTTTTTTTTCAAATTTTCTTCTTCAAGGTTGTTTTCATATTTCAAAAACAGTCTTAAAAGTTTTTCAATTATAATTTTTTTTTGTGGAAAATACTGTTTTTTCAGTAATTGAATTTTATTTAAATATTTTGTTGGCGTTTTAAGGAAAAGTTTTTTTTCGTTCGAAAATGTTTGATTATAAATTGTAGGTAGTAATACAGATTACGTCATCTAACACTATAGCTAAGCCTTATTTCGTTGAGAGACATTATTTACGACAAGTTATCCGAGTTTAAAAATTAATGAAAATTGAAGTGGCTGTAGTCTAGTAGATAGTGTGGTGGCTCTTCAGAAGAGAGCCCGTGGTTCAAACCCTGGCTAAGATATCCCGCACAAAACGGTAACTTCCTCTCAGTAGTCGTTTGGCATAAACTCTGAGAGTAATTAATATTGTCATGATAGTTTTCTCAAATCTGTTGTTTAGAGTCGACATTTAACAGTAGGTCCTATCACTTATGGATAAAATTAACACACACAACATGAGTGGTGTGATAGACTAGGATTTAGTTATTCATTACCATGCACCTTCTAACCTTTTGAAGAAAGCTGGATTCACAAAAAAGCTCAATGTTCGGGTACCACATGGATTAACATTCACAAATTTAATGGAATAAGATTTTATTCGTGATTCACTGCAAAAACGAAACATAACATAATTGGCCATTACAACCCTTCAGTCAAGATTACGGCCTAGCTTCTCAACACCACTCATGTTGTGTGCGTTAATTTTTATACATGAGTGGCGGGACCTACAGTTTAACGTCGACTCCGAACGACAGATTTTTGAGAAGCTTTTCATGGCAATTTTTTACTCTCAGAGTTTTTGCCAGAAATCTGCTGAGAGGAAGCCGCCGAAAAAATATTTTCATATTTTCGTTTTGATGTCTGACCTGGGATTCGAACTCGGGCCTTTCGTCTAATAAGCCAACACACTACCTACAAGACCACGGCGACTTCGGCAAAAACGAAACGGCCGGAGTTAATCAACCGATAAGGTATTATATTCCATCACGACAACGCTAGACACACATCTATAATGATGTGGATGGAACTGAGATTATACTTCATTTATAATTCATAGAGAAATGTACCACGCAATTTCATCTGTTTTTCGCTCAGAAGACCTAGAAGGTCTATGCTAACGAATTATAGTTTCACCCCTTCATTATCAATAAAAATGGCACATATTTAGTTGAATAAAGCTTATAAGTATTCGAAAAACGCATTTAATCTGGTTAAATTTCTAATTGTAAACTAAATATTGCCACATCATATTCATATAAATTAAAAAAAATTCCAATTTAATTCCTCTGTTTAAATTCTCTTAAGAAATATTAAAATATGTACATACAATATTTTTAAGCATTTCTATACTGACATAAATTCTCAAAATCTTTTTATTGCATATAAATCTTCATTTTCTCTGACTTTCTCTCGCTCTCTCTCTCTCTCTGTATTGAATTTAATTCAACGTGTTTTCCATCTTTAACCTCATTTCGAGTGCTTCCCGGTGTTGTTGAACACAACTACACAACACAACACCGCACTATTAAAAATATTTTAAACACATGTACGTACACAAAGAATCACAATAAATTCGTTTACACATAAATGCTCTCTACACAGTGTATATTTTTAGGAGGCAGTCAGTTATTCCTAAATAGAGACGGGCAATGTATAAATACGAAGGTTGTTGTTCTGGTACATGTACTGCTAAAACGATTTATACTCAAATTATTTAGGTAATAAAAGCATTTCTGTGTATTGTTTTAAACACTTAAGTAATTAATTATTTAGTTAAGATGAAATATTTTTTATTTACATAAAATTTCAGTGAAGACAGTGCCATATTCTTTTAATATTGAAGATACCCTCTTCAAATTTAATTTAATTTATTGAAATTTCTTAGGCGAGCAAAATGTTCTAAAAACCATTTTAATATTTAATGAAAGAAACCCATTTCAAAGTGCTAATAATCTTTTGTGGGATGACTTATTTGATTAACTCTCTATATATTATGTTAGCAGTGTGGTATGGTGGTTTCAATCGCCGGTCTAGCAAGCTGTTATATCTTTCACTATGTTCTGGATGAACTGGTCAAGACAAATAACGGACTCTTCAACCATGATTAGGCTGTTATATCTTTCACTATGTTCTGGATGAACTGGTCAAGACAAATAGCGGACTCGTCAACCATGATTAGGCTGAAAATTACGAATAGAAGATTTCACAAATTTAGTTGTTTTTTTTTACTAGAATTCTATCGTAAACGCTTAGACTGCCTTCGTTTGATTTGTTTCTTACCACTATTACTATGGAAAGGGTTATAAAAACAATCTTTTTAAATCCATATCTTTCCGTAGATAATTAAACACTTTAGATAAGTACTTTCATTGCCCAACCCACGCTATATTTTCGTTTTGTTGTGCAAATCATTAAAGCATTTATCGTTTCAAAACAACTATTCAGGTATTGGTGTAAAACTATTAAAATAGTTTCATGCAGGAGTTCATTGCTCTGATAACATGTCTACACCTACACTCTTGCACCCACACAAATGCATACACAACGAGTATGTGTATGTAATGAAAGGTAATTTATTTGCATCATAACAAATGGGTGTCTGCTAAATTTTTGCTTTTGCTTATTTTTTTTTTTTTCTTTCACTCTCATGTTGGCTTTTGTAAACAAACATGTAAAACGTGATATACATTACACACACGCACACCTTTACTTTAGAAGTTGCAAGCGTAAAGACAAACTATTAAAAAAATAAACAATATTTACATTGGAACTATAATTTTATACAGCCAACCACATATTCATTTAAAACATATGATAGTTTAGTTGTTATCGTTCTTTTTCTCCCTCTCGCCTTCTCTCTCTCTCTCTCGCTCTCTCACTTACTTTCCCTACTTATGTTACAATCTCTGGATTTTGTGTAGGGATTATATTTTTTATTGTTTCAGATTCTTGCAAAATACATAACTAACAGGAGAGTGAAATGAAAGAGAAATGTTACACAATGAAACATTTCAACAACAACAATAACAATAATAGGTATTTAAAATTCTGTAACTTTTCATTCATATACAATTTTTTCTTTTGTTTGGTTTTGTTGCATTTCCTTTTCATATTCATTTATTCACTGTTCATTCAACATATCTGAGAGCCATTGTATTGTAGGTCGCATATTTACAAACACCACACGCCTGCAGTAGCCTACTACCACATGCTATTAGATTACATCAATTGATTCATATTTTTTAATTTTCTATTGTGTTCTAAGAAAAGTTAGGTTATATTAATTTATCACCCATTATACACACATACAACCCTTCAGTCAGGATTACGGCCTAGCTGCTCAACATCTCTCATGTTGTTAATAATTGTTAATTTTATACATGAGCTCCGGGATCTACAGTTTAAAGTCGACTCCGAACAACAAATTTTTGAGAAACTTTTCACGGCAATTTTATTTTCTCTCAGAGTTCTTGAAAGAAATCTGCTGAGAGGAAATCGCCTAAGAAATATTTTTCATATTTCGTTTTGATCTCTGACCGGGGATTTGAACCGTCTCTTCGCGTCTAATAAGACAACACACTATCTACTAGACTACGGCGACTTCGGCGAGTTATTTTTCAACTAAATTGTTCACCGTAGATAGAAACATCTGCTCATCTACAACGAATAAGAATTCTCCTCCATTAAAACAAAAACCTGATAAATATTCTGCATTTGAAACTGAATGTATTTAAACATTGAAAAATCTCTTCATTTCCATTATTTTTATAAGAATTTAATCCCCTCTTAAATATAATCGTCGTTAGAGAGTAAATCGTAAACGTGTGTCAATCAATTTGACAACTGACGTCAATCTGCTGTAATCAACCAACAAATTGTCGCCATACTTAATAGTCGCATTCCGACTCTATTACTTTCTCTTTGACCTTTGTTCTGCTATTCAGAAATTATTTGTATACATTAAATTCTACAGTTTTTTTGTTTTTGGAATTTCAAACACGTGCACTTTATTTCAACAACCTCAACAAGGAAAATATGTTTGAAGAGAAATATTTTTAAAACTGTATGGTTCTTTAGTATAGACGAGATTATTGCCACCAGTAGAAGGTTATAATAAGACACAGTAAAAGGTCATTAAGAAACAGCAAAGCAGAGAGTATACAGTAACGTATGATTTATATGGAAACAAGGATTGTAGTTATTTTTTCAGTAGATGAGTTTAGTGGCTGCATAAATGCATTAGAAAGATAAGATTTTCGAGTACAAATTTTCTTGACTTCTTGTATTGATTGAACGCCATACTAAAATTGATGAGAGTAAGAGAAATATTTTATGGTACAGATTTCCGATATACAAGAAATTTGTTGTAATGATGTTGCCAAAGATTCACCACACCTTAGGTAGGTAGTCAAATAAAAATGGCTATCACATCACATTTAGCCACGCAGAAGTTCCGATGCTACAGTCTTTTAATATCCCTGTCAGTGGAACTATCTAAAGGTTCTGTTGAAGACATTTATACTCTAAACGGCATTCTTTTGCAGCTTGAAGACACAGTGGGGTTGTCACTATAGAGGAGTCACTATAGAGGAGCCAATGATCGTACCAATCTGTCAGCTCCCCGGAATGGCTGTATGTCCCAGTTATAATGTGATATGGAAATTGTACTATTCCCTTATCTACTGGAGAACCTAGAGAGTTAAGAACCTCTTAGAGGTTGTTTGATTAGATATCAATGCTCTGATAGTCGCTGAGAGAGATAGTGTCATTATCGTCGCAGATACAGACAACAATTCCGTCTAAAACACTGAAATGATCCGATTGCCTTATACGAAAGGATGTCTCATCCGTAACTCTGTCCAGTTTCGAATTATCGTTTCAGATTACCATTCCCTTTTATCCGAAAAGCTCATTTTGAATTTTCTAGAAAACTCGTAACACGTGGTAGATTAATTATTGCGCAATAAATACGCAAATAGTTATAATATTGAGTAAATCTTAAAATGCAGCACTGTCATAAGTATGTTTAGTGCGCATATTACAATTATCTGAACACTCTTGATATTTGACAACTCAAATGTCAACAACGACAAACAAAATAAAAACAATGTTGTTGAAACAACCATTTTTTTTTTCAAATGAATATTGAATAAGCAGCTGACCTGCGTATGCTGTCTGAACACTTAAAATATTCTACTCAATAAACCGAATATTGACTCAATAACAGCGCATATCTGAACATAGTATTACAGTAGAAGACGTACGGTACCCTGGCAGACATTTCTTTTCAACTCGAAAAGAATTTCAATGCGTAATTCTGGGGAAATTGGACACAAGGTTAATTAAGCAAAAAAATAACAGCAAACCGAGTAAAAGATGAAGATTCTTTGTTATGTAATGATCTACATTTGAACCCTAAATGAAGCGTATGAGTATGATTTGCTCAATAAAGACAATAACACTGGACACTGTAGTACCATTAAAAGATGAAAACAAATTGTTATTCTTAAATATTTTAATATTATTTAAATTCTAGAATTTAATTTCTTTGCTTATAAAATTCATTTAATTTCATTCTAATTAATTTTATTTTCCATTTCTTGTTTCTTTTTTGGTAATCAAATGATATTGTTCTGATGCAATCATTTGTAAACTAATGAATTCAACATAAATTCGGAATATGTACATATATAGGGTAAGTAATGAACAATATTCAACTTTGTTAAGCTTTTAAGACATAACCAACTAAGATTGTATGACTATAACTTTGTATTGTGCATTTGCTTTTTATAAGTTTTTGTTTTTGTTTTCGTTTTCTTAGTTTTTGTTATCAGTTTTATTATTTTAACTTGTTTGGCATTTGGCTTAACAATGTTGTTGCAACTACCACTTTCGGTACTTTGTTGTAATAATTTCCAGTCATCAAATTTTATGGCATTTTTATTATTTCAAGCCATAAGTAGATAGACATTCATAGGAATTTTACACTCTGGATAATATGTAAATATGTAAAGAAAAAGAATTTTTATTTAAATTGTATTACAGTGTTGGGTATTATAAACACCCGCTCTCGTGGATCACACTAATAAGTTGACCATCTTATTATACAAATTGATGCAATTAATGGATATGATCACCAACTAAATTACTCTTTATTCCTGAGTCCTGATTATTAACTCCATAGGACTATCAATATACATTGAAAATCCATTTACAGGCAAAACTATTGCTTTTGGCCTTGATGTGATAAGATCACATCAAGCAACTTTGATGTCCTAAAGAGTTCCTCTAGGCTTCCACTAACTACATATGTATTGATTTTATGATTTATTATTTTCCATAGGCCTTCAAAAGGGTTTTGATCAGAGAATTGTGCAAATCAAGTCCATGACAATCAGTTCTTGTTGTGTCAAACAATTTTAAGAATCTTTAAGCTGTTCTTTGCATCGTTAGCACGCTGAAATATGTATATATTAGGATAGTGTTACATATGCAACATATTCTGAAAATGTTTGTGCATATCTTTAAATATAATACCATCGATTTTAAGTAAGGAGCTTTACCTTGACAAGCAACATCAAACAATTATTTGACCATGCTTAAGAGCACCTTAACAGTATCATGTATACAAGCGTTGCGTTTACGTACTATTTTCATTTTATCTGAACTTTCTATATTAAAGGTGCTTTCATTGGCTAGTCGCCGTGGTCTAATAGGTGGTGTATCGGCTTGTTAGACGTAAGGCCAAGGTTCAAACCCCTGGTCAGGGGTCAAAACAGAAATATGAAAAAAATATTTCTTCGACGACTGCCTCTCAGCAGATTTCTGGTAAAAACTCTGAGAGTAAATGAAATTGCCATGAAGAGTTTCTCAAAAATCTGTCGTTCGGAGTCGACTTTAAACCGTAGCTCTCGCCACTCATGTATAAAATTAACGCACACAACATAAGTGGTGTGAGGACCTAGGTGTAATCCTGAGTTAAGGGTTGTAATGACCAATTATATATGTATGCTTTAATTATGATGTACGCTTTAATTATGATTTCAACCTAGCTTCTCATACCACTCGTGTTGTGTGTGTTAATTTTATGCATGTGTGGTGCCAACTTCAGTTGAATGTCGTCTTCAAACGACAGATTTAAGAAACTTTTAATGGAAAATTTTTTATTCTCAGAGTGTTCGCCGGAAGACAGAAAGATTTGTCTCTCATCTAATAAGCCATCACATTACCTGCTAGACTACGGCAACTATTGACTACCGGAGTATCCTGTCATACAGTCTGTTCGCTATTATCAATTGGTTGTAGCGTTGCAGTCGGTCGTAATTTGTTTATAAACATTATTAATGAAACCACATTTATTTATGCATGCATCCACGTACATAATTCTCTTGCAAATATAAATTCAGACTAAGTAGATGAATATGCAAGTTCTTAAAGAGCTTAAAAACTTAAAGCCGTAGAGCACAATAGAAACTTATTGTACAGCTTTTAATAGAGAATTATGATTCCAGGAGAAAATATAAAGTAAGAAGAAATGTATTGATTTTTATTATTACTCTGTTATCAATTCTATTGTACATTAATCTTAATGTTAAAAGGAAAACGGAAAATATAGCAATTTGTATATGTCATTAAATATTTAATGAAATCGATAAAAAAAAGAAAATTACTAGGGATGTGAGTAAAGTACTCTCCACAAACGATTAGTATTTGCGTTGTTCATATATACAACATTTGTTGTTGTTTGTTTTCATTCTTATACCATTACACAGAATTTGATTACTTTTATATCGATTCATGACATACACATGACGTATGATAAATTGAAATGATAAAACATTAATCATACTTCTCTTGTGATATATGTATGTATGTATGCATTACATGTGTTTTTAATTTTTTTTTCTATGTTAAGGTTAAGAGTCAATACTTTTTTGTCTTCTAATCTAAAAAAAAAGGGGGTTGGAAGTGCAAGTTTCTCTTTCAAATATGAAATATGCCAGTGAATCTTTGACTGTTGGCAGCACCTGTCAAATTTCCTTTCAGTTAGAAATATGTATATAAACGAACTTTGAAAACCATCTGACAACATTAGTTGGAATGGCAGTTCATTCCAACTCCCAGGACTAAAGGCATATCAAAAGACCTCCTAGCACATGGAGAAAGCAGCTTGATTTTGAAATAAAAACAGAAAGATTGAGGTCGAGTAAAATAAAGCAACATGTGAACCAAAGCAATGATTGAAGGCAACCTGTCGGCTCTATGTTGTTTGTAGGAATTGTAGGAACTAATAATAAATAGTGGAAGCCGAGAGCCCAATCAACCATTTTTCTAATATCATGCTATGAATTTTCTGGCCGAACACCATTACAAATATCGAAGCTAATGAGAAATTAATCAGTGAAGAAATTATAAGCAGTTATTTAACAAGAATAAATCACTTCCTTTAGATATCACTTACGTAATTACTTGGTCATTACAGTCCTCTAGTCAGGATTAGTTTCTCACACCACCCATCGTGTGTGTGTTAATTTTATTCATGAATCGACTATAAACTACAGTTTCTTTTTGAGAAACTTTTCATGGTAATTTTATTTACTTTAAGAAAAATATTTATTCGAAACGAAATATGTATCGTTTTCTTTGACTGAGCTAGAGTTTGAAACAAGGTATCACATCTTATAAGCCAATACATTACCTACTAGATTACGGAGATTTCAAATTTAAATTTTACAATACACTTACACGAAACTAAATACATGCTTCGTATATTATTTTTTAAGTTTTAATACTTTTCAACAAAAAAATGTTGGTTTCTCCAAAGAAACAGTGCTTAAAAAAGTTATTTCATTGGTAAAAGTGGTACCTTTTGTTTTTAATTGTTGATAAAAACAACTTGAAATTTTACCAAATGAAACTTTTAGATCTTTTTTACTTACAGTTTTTGTAAGGCATAAACCAAACGTAAAAGTTGCTTGATGTCATTCGCAAAAGAAGAGTAAAATTTTAGAGTCTTTTCTGGAAAATCAAAACCATTCAATTTGTATAATTGAGTTCAAATCAACCAAACGTATGACATTGGATACAACTGTGTATGTACATATGTATATGTATGTACTTATCTCTACATAGATATGACAGGTTTATGAATTAAGAAAAGCTTACAAAAACTAAACGAAATGATCCATGGAGTGAGAAAAGGAACACATAGATGTTTCTACTTGTCTTTCCGCTTAATATTCATGTATATAAATTATCAATTCAATTTACTAAATATTAGGTGTTCTATTATTATTTTATTATAACCACTAGGATCTTAGGTTAGGGTCCTATTAGCTCCCTTTGTACGATGGTACATATTCTATCATTTATCTATAACTCCTGGTTAGCATTTCTTAACCTTCCAGATGTTTGTCTAAGATGGACTCAGGTTAGTTTTTAGTCATATCTTGTCCAAAAAGTACCTTTTCCAGGTCTGAATAGTGTCTATATAGGTTAGTTTATTATCCTATCTTTGCTTAGGAAATTCGTAAAATTTGTGGGATACCGTTTATTTGGATCTCCGCAAAGGAATGCCATTTTAAACTCCACCTGAATTTATTTGAATTGCTGTTGTACAGCCTTTGCAAATGACTTGTCACACTTGTTGTTATCTTCAATGCCATTATGTCCAAGAACAGACATTAGGATAGCATTCTCTAGCGATATATTAGTGGCTTTAATGTCAAAATGCGTATATCTGGTACTAGATTCGCACAGCTGCGAAATTTTGTAGCCATTGTTTCAGTCTGAATAGTACTATGGCACTTGTAATACTCTAGGATTTAACTGTTCCGAAGAGATCCCACTCAGTTGCGTAATCGGGTTTCATATATACATAATTGATCTTTATAATCAGGATTACGACCTAACCTTTCACACCACATATTTTGCGTATGATAATTTTATCCATAACTGGCGGGGGACCTACAGTTTAAAGTCGACTCCGAAAGGCAGATTTTTTATAAAAAATTTTCGTGGCAATTTTTATTTACTCTTAGGGCTTTTGCCAGAAATCTGCTGAGAAGAAGTCGCCGCAGAAATATTTTTCATATTTTGATTTGATCGAGATGTCTGACCTCGCGTACGTCAGTGTATACTTGGATGGCGTTCTCTGGGAGGTGTAGAGCATTATCATAATAGGATCCGTCCGGTATATTCATTATAAAACCAGCATCACCAAAAATCGAGCTTAGGCATCGTGACAAGCACATCAGAGCGAGGACATTGCACTTTTAGATTTGCATTCGTTGCCGAACACATCTAAATAAGTTTTTTTCTCTTAGAAACCCCAGCAATTCTACAACGTTGTAATAAAGGATTCAATCGAAACATACATACATACATATTTGGTTCAATAAAGTTCATTACAAATATGAATAAAAAACTTGATTTCATTTTGCAATCACACTCTCAAGAGAAACGACCAATAATGTTGAATTGTTTTTATAGCATTTAAATAAATTTCTTAAAACAATTCACATTCATTAAATAATTAAAAAAAAATGTTAAAGAAAATATAAAAGAATATTTAATTGAATTCATTTTATTGTTCATTATGGTCACAAAAAAAAAAAAAAATAAACCAGGCAGCCATAATTGAATGGAGAAAATAGAACAAAACAAACTATCATGATCTCAATAACAAAACATTCATAAAAAAGTCTGGAAAAATTCAAGGAATTGTGAGTCAGAAAGAGTGAGAGAGAGAGAGAGAGAGAAAGAGAGACAGCAATATGCATGTAAATGTAATTAATATAAGGAGTATAACGTACATACATATGAAAGTCCATCATCTTTACAATAAAAACCAAAGAAAAATTTTCATTCACACACACACACATAAAAGTACATTCAAAACTAAAGTAGAGTATGAACTAAGCAATGCAGGAATGAATGAATGAGTGAATGAATGACTGAGTGAATAAATGAAGAATTTTAAAGTGTTTTATCATATAATAAATACGCATATTTTAGCTAAAGATGTAACCGCAACAACATGCCTACATACACATTCATACATGCATACACATACATATACATATGTATGTAGGTATAGAGACATTTTTAAAAGTTTTTTCCTTAGCTCTCTTCACAAGTGTTTATGAGTGCTGGAATGTATGCAAAGGAATTTCTAATTTACTTCATTTTCTTATTTCTTCTTCTTCTTTTTTGAAATTCTCATATCTTTGTTCGCCCTCTATCTTCCGCACTCCCTGTCTCTCTCTCTTTCTTTCTTTTCCGTCGTAACCACTTTACTATAACAAAGAGTCTGAGTGCCAGGGTATTATGAAGAGTGTTTGCAGAAAAGAATATAGAAAAGGGATTTCGTTTTTTTTAGCAGAGGAAATGCAAGGAGGTTTATAAATAGAATTCCTTTTTTTTAATGTCACTTTGTTAGTGGCATTCCTCTTCCATTTTTATTTTTTTTTTTTATTAATATTTTTCGCTTTTCTTGTTTTGTTGTAATGTACTTGGAACATACTTACGGTTTTCTTTTTGTGCGTTTGTGTTGAATGCTTTTAGCGTTGCCAATTCCTTTTGCTTTTTCACATTTTTCTTCTCCTTTTTTTCCGTGATGATAAATTCTGTCGTTATTGATGTCATACGCCAGAGATAAAATAAATGTGATTTTAATTAGAATGAAATTACGTTTGAAGTTTAACAGAAATCTTGAAAAAGAGTTCAAAGTTGGAGATGTGAGAATATATTTCGACAAAAACAAATTTTTTAGATTTTATTCGCGTTGAATTAGCTTTAATCTTCAAATTTATTCAAGTAATTTATACCATAAAAACGTAAATCTGGTCGATAAGTAAGCTTCAATTATGGAATACATATTGTCTTTTGAAGTTGAAATTTGTTTTACACTGTATACGAGAGACTTTATTTATAGACACAAACACTAGTCTGGTGGAGTTTAAATTGCATGATTCTGGTGGGCAATGGGTCTAGGCTTCAAAACGTGAGATTAATAGTTTACCAAACTTGTCTCCCAATAGGTTTAATGATTGAGTCCATTTAGATCATTTGCTACAGGCCTAAGGTATGTTTCAAAATTATAAGAGCACTTTGTAATGTAAATTTTTTTATTAAATTTCTTCATATTGTTTATACATTATGTTGGGAACATGTAAATGTCTGAGTGTACTATTCATCGATATGGTACAGTTCTATGTTGCTCTTGTATTTTTTAATATTTTTTAAAATAACAAGTAAGTCGGTGTTTCAGAAATATAAAAACATTTTTAATTTTTAAGAATAAAACACAATTTTAATGAAATTATTTGCGAATTAGTCCACTTTTATTTTTTATAAGATTAAATATTCTAGAGTTCATACTCTCTACTAATGTATTGATTAAGTTTTGGTCAATATTTGACCATTCGTGACAAATTGAGTTTTTTAATAAATTTAAATTTTCATATTGGCGATTTCCCGAGTAAACACGATTGGACAATATACCACAAATATTTTCCATAGGATTTACATCTGGAGAACACGCTGGCCATTCTAAAACTGTTATATTTTTTGAGCTAAACCAGTTTTTTGTAAATCTGCTGTTATGAATGACAGCGTTATCTTGCTGAAAAATATAATTTTTTAAGGGATTTTGAGCTATGAAAGGTAATAAACTCATTTCCAGAGTTTTGACGTAATCTGTGCTGTTCATTTTGCATGACACAAATTGAATTTAAAGACACCCATCGCTACAAAATGCTCCCCAAACAATCAGTGATCCACCACAAAAATTTCTCTTGGAGAAATGTAGAGGTTCCTTTCGAATATCTCTCCAATAGCCTCCGTTTCCATCCAGACCTTCAAGATTCCATTTCTTTTCATCTGAAAATATAACCTTATATAAAACTGGTGGTTATTTTCACATTTACAAAAATTGAGTAAAGTCATACCTGAGTCCAATTAGTTTGCATATTTTCTTTGGCGAACTGCGACCTTGCCGCCACATGACGGGGTAGTAACCGCGGTACTTGAGTCATTTTTGAATATTTTAAGTTTTTATTTTCTGTTATTGATCTCTATATGGTTGTTTTTTATACAGAAACACCCGTTGAGGCCTTTATACTTTTTAGACTCAAAGTTGAATTGCTCGCTAAGCGATTAATGTGGGCTATTTCTAGCTGAGAAAGGATTTTTTTCCGTCCGGATCTCTTTGTTTGTCCATAATTCTCAGGATTGCTCAAAAAATGTCTTACCACAGTCACACTTCTTCCCGATTTCCGAGCAATTTCTCTAAACTTCAAATTTTGATCTTTAAAGGCTAAAATTTTACCTTGTCCTTGTTCTGATAAACTGAGTCCACGTGGCATAGTAAAAGCACAATTTTTTCTTTATTTTAAGGCCAATTTTAACTGAAGTTATTGCTTCACTAAATTGCATTATCTTTTTTTCTTCACTTGTTTTTATAATAATGAAACATGCAGACAACGGAAAACTTACAAAAATAAAACAATAAAATTGTCATACTATTTTTTTCATACATATAAAGAGTAAATGCAAAAATGTATTTCTCTTAATAAATATTTTTAGATCAATTCATTACTTTCAGAGAAATTTTAAAAAAATAAATGTTCTTATAATTTTGAAACATACCTTATATTTTTAACAGCTCCATTGCGGATTCTACTCCAGTGCCTGTCTGGCAATATCATCTCTTGGTTGGTCACTTGCGTTCACTTACATCACGGCTTATTTGTTTCCGCTTAGTTATGTTTCATATCACTATATTTTGTATTACATTTGGCGTGCATTTCCTTGTAATTCTTCTCAGAAGCCTATTTGCAAACGCCTACTGGGCCCACTGTCTTGTTCCATGGCTCACAGCCATAAAGAATGATTTTTGTCAAGATACAAGAATGAATATATGTATGTTGTAGTGCTGATAGTGTAGAAAGCATGTACTTTTTCTGTCTTATGTTTTTGTAGTGTGCAGATGAATTTAATCGCTGTTATAAAGATTGAACAGACTTCTTTGCAACCCACCAAGGATTACGTATAAATTTTTCATCGGTTTGATATTTTTACATCCAAAACTATTGTTGCCGGAATTCGCCCGAGTGCAAAGCTTCCACCAGATTATGAACAGCAAATAAAACTCAAATTCTTTTATATTAATTCAATTTATTTGCTTGTTAAAATTCCTAAAGTGTACAGATTATTTAAAGTAAATTACAATATTTTATTAATTATAGAGTTACATACTTTTTTGGTGTGAAAGCTAGGCACGAGAATATTTAAAAGATTTTAATTTAAATTTACTTTATTTTAATTTAATTAGGTTAGATTTTATCTGCACAAATTCGTGTTGGTTTCTAGAAAATTGTGGAAAGAAAAGAAAAAGGAAATGGTTTCTTGTCATGATTTTTTGACATTTAGGTATGACATCTCAAAGTAACCGATAAATCGATAAATCGGCAAATACTTGGGAGACAGTGGCGGTAACACCCCCCCACAGTATGGCGAGAATAGCATTCGATGACCTACTCCTTATCTTGAGCCACGCCGAGTACAGCTAACTTAGTCACCGGCCTCTCCAATACACCACAAGCCGTCATAACTTTTGCGCTGCGCACTTGTCCATCTTTGGCAACTTTGGTCTCCAATATTTTGCCCCTAGGCCATACATTACGGGGACTTAAAGGGTCAACCACAATCACCAAATCACCAACACTTATCGGCTTCGACTTTTCGAACCATTTTGTCCTGCATGTAAGCGATGGTAAATACTCTGTCAGCCATCTTTTCCAAAAATTTTGCGCATACATCTGCGATTGCAACCAGCTATTCTTGACCACCATGCTGGAATCGTCATACTCAGCTAATGGTTTGATGCCATTTGAACTTCCTAACAGTAAATGGTTAGGGGTTAACGCCTCCTGATTTTCGTTGTCTATTGGCACATAAGTAAGCGGGCGTGAGTTTACAATATTTTCGACTTCAGCCATCATACTGCGGATTGTCTCATCATTGACGGATCTTGATGGCATTATTTTATAAAGAACAGTTTTAATAGAACGTACCATACGTTCCCACGCTCCGCCCATATGTGGGGCAGCGGGCGGATTGAAATTCCATTTAGTAGTAGCTGTTGTGAAATTGCGTACAAACTCATTACAATCAACCTCTTTTATAGCATCGCGTAACTCCCTTTCTGCTCCAACAAAGTTGGTACCGTTATCGCTGAAAAATTCTCTTGGCGTACCACGTCTGGCCATAAAATTCCGGATGGCCAAAATACATGAATTGGTGGTTAAGGAATGTACTATCTCAATGTGAACGGCCCGAATAGTTAGACAGGTGAACAGTGCTCCGTATCGTTTCTCCTTGTGTCTATTGACGGTAACCAAAATTGGGCCAAAAAAATCAAGTCCAGTAAATGTAAAAGGTGCAACATGTGCTGATAGCCTAGCCCTAGGAAGTCTTGCCATTTGCGGATATGTTGGTTCTGCTTTACTCACTTTGCACATTTGACACTTTCGTAAAACCTTTTTAAAAGTTGTTCTTAGGCGAGGCACATAATATTTTTGTCGAATTTCGTTTATTGCAGTTTCGTGATTTCCGTGATGGTATTTTGCATGAAAGTGTAGTATTATTAGCTCAGTGGTGTAACATTGTTTCGGCATAATAGCTGGGTGTTTAAGTTCATATGGAACATCAGCATAATCTATTCGGCCGTTAATACGTAAAACACCATCGCTATCTAAGAAAGGAGAAAGTTTATAAAGAGAACTACTCTTGCCAATTTTGCCATCACATTTGAGCGTTGTTATTTCTTCCAAATATTTGTCCATTTGAGCTTGCTTAAGAAGAACGATTTCCGCCTTTTTTAGTTCGTCTTGGGATATATTGTTCAAAGTTGTACTATTTTTTAGTTTATTTATGTAATGTATGACATAGGCAACCGACCTAATTGCTCTACGCCACTGAGAAAAACGCTCAATTTGGACCAAATGGTTAACCTCTATTATATGAAGTACATGTTGTTTGAGTTCACAATCAACGTTAGCGCCTATGTCATTATCTACCGGCCACAAACTTGGATGCTGTTTCAAAAAACTTGGACCATTTTGCCATCGACTGTGATTTGACAAATCTGGG